>OY987312.1:6172926-7553417 GCA_963920655.1 Geranium rotundifolium
CTCCGCCAAGCCCGCCCCGGATTTCTTTGGTATGGATATATATATATATTAGTCTTGTATATTTATATAAAATTGTATATATTAGTCTTGTATAATTGTGTATATATATATTAATCTTGTATATGTATATCGGTGATTTGTATATGTTATATGACATTGTATATGTTTTATATAACAGAATTGATATAGGAATTGTATAATTAATTTGTACATTTACAATTAGTATGTAATAATTGAAATGTGTATGGATTATTTTTTGTAATTGGAATATGTTGAATTACCGAATGTTTGCAACTAAAATGATTGTTAATTGGAATTGTATATATGTATAGGAATATGCATAGGAATTGTATTAATTTATCAGAAAATTATGTATATATGTTGAATTATTAATTGTATATATGTTAATATGTATATATGTATTAATATGTATATATGTTTATATGTTTATATGTATAGGAATTGAATTAATATATAATTGAATTATGTATATATTCAATTTATATTAATATTAATTGAATATGTTAATATGTTAATATGTTTTGTATATGTTTTAAACGAAGACTTTTATAATATGTACATTGTTAATTTACAAATGAATTGGAATTGTTTTATAATATGTATAATATGTTTTATAGAAATTGTTAGCTTTATATGTATAATATATTTAAATGTTTTCAGAAGATGGGAAAAAAAGACAAGGGAAAGGGTAAGGAAATAGAGAAAGAGCCGGTTAAGAAGAAGAGATTTGTAGGGTTCTCGCAACTGTATAAGAGAACTGTTCGTGTCGAGGAGCCGTCCTCTCGTGCATTGTCTGTTCGAGATGACGGTTTCGATGGCACTGTTGAGCTCGACCCAGCCACAGCGGCAGCTCTGGCTGCCATACATGCGGAGGATGCAGGAGTCAGGCGATCTCTGCCTGGAATAACCATAGGTCAGAGTAGACCTACACCCACATCCGCGTGGGAAGATGAGGTCGGTTTACGCGACCAGCTCGAGACCCAAAGGCAGGGTCTAGATTTATGGGCAGATGCCCTCCTAGATGAGCCTGACGAGTCTCCCTCGTCTTCTTCCATGCATCGTGCTCCCGGGTCTGCTGCCGACTCTGGTCACGAGTCGATCCATTCCTGCCCTCCTGTGGGTCCCCCACAAGATCCCGGCCCGTGAAGATGGCAACGTCTAGACGAGCCAGAAGTATTTGACAGGGAGCTGTATTTTGATATAAACGCACCAGCGTCGGCTGTCGTGGACGGGTGGACACTTCAGAAGAAAATGAGGGGTGATGTTTCCACTGACTGGGAACGAGACGCGGCTGATAGTTTGAGAAGGAAGAATTTAAAACTTCGATGGTCGAAGACACTGCAACTTCCTATTGTGAAGGACTGGAAGTCATAGAGAAATACTTATGAGCGACTCGTGAATGTCACGGGGTCCATTTTTCGGTCCACTGTCCCGATTGGGTATCGACAGTGGCGTGATGTGCCAGAGGAGTTGAGGATGGAGTTCATGGAGAAATTGCAGGTATTTGTTTTAAATATATTTTATTATTCACAATTTCTTATTATTTTTCAAATATATTGTCACACTTTTTGTTTTTTATCTCGTGTAGAGCACATACGATGTAGACTTTCGCTCACCGTCACTGCTGCAATGGATAGATGAGCGAGCACGGGCCGCAAATAAGCAGCGGAAAAATGATTATAAGAGGTTCTACAATGTCTACCGTGACGTGCTTCAGCGCAATGGTATCCCATACAAGCTGGCAGGGAAGAAAGACCAGTGGAGGTGGCTCGTGGAGCATTATGACTCCAAATTGATGCATGTATATTTCTCTTTAACTTGTAAACTTGTATTTAAATATCGTACTTATTATGTTTAACGAAATCTATTTTATTTATTTGGCTAGGAGTTGGGGAAGGAAATGGCTGAGCTTCGAAAGAAAAAACCAAATCACAACTCCGGTCCAATATCATTCAGAAGCTCGTCCGCGGAGTTGTCGAGAGTGAGGGAGAAAGAAGGTCTCGTACCTGTTTCGGCGAATATTGAGAACCACCTTGAACGGTACAAAAACGTCACAAAAGAAGACTTGAAGAAGCACTGGGTAATTTTAATAATGTATTTTATTTTAGATCATCGCTGCTTGAAATCATATTAATGTTTTCATTATTTTCAGGAAAACGTCGAGAAATTGTTCAAAGAGTGGTGTGACACCCACACTGACCCGATAACGCCGGAAGAGGAGGAAGACCTGATGAACCGAGCCCATATACTAACATACGGCCGTTCGCTTAGGGGCCGGTATATCAGAGGGTTCGGCAGAGCTACTTTGAGGCCACCTAAGGCTAGACAACCGGGAGAGGGGAGTTCGCAAACTGCAGCGTTTGTACAAAGGACAGATGAAGAAATTCAACGACTCACACAACAAAATGAAACACTAGCTACACAACTCACCCAAACATGAGAGGAAATGGCCCAATTAGTTGCCCAACAAGTGGCCCAAGCACTTGCAAAGGCAAGGGAGAAGGAGAAGAAGCGTAAAGCATTTGGAAGAAAATTGCGCCAACACATGCGTGATCCGCCCAAATTCCTAATGCCCGACTCACCGACCGACTCGGAGGATGAAGATGAAGATGAAGATGAAGATGCTTAGGTTATTTTTATACTCTCCTACTCAAACTTTCTTTATAATAGGATTTTGAGATGACGTTTAACGTTGCAAACGAATGGATTTCATTTTGGTATGGATTTCGTTGGTATGGATTTCATTTTGGTTTCGTTTTGGTATGGATTTCATTGGTAATGATTCTTTGGTATGAATTTTGTTGCTCATGATTGTTTGATATAGATTATTTGATATAGCGGAAAAATATTATGGCAGGGAATTGGTATCGGGACGGATATCAGGATGCCAATTTCCTGCCAAATTTTTTTTTAATTCTCTGCCCATTGATAGCATTTGTGCCCTAGTCTAATTGCTATTAGCCTGTAAACGTCTATGTACATTATCATCGTTTGTAACATATATATAAAACGACTTTGTATTACTTATGTGTTGAAGTAATATGTTAAGCATGATCTGATTTATGACCACTAAAGTAGTAGAACCATAAATCTGTACGGATCACACTTAACGAGTCCCTGGTCAAAACATGCTTCCTAAGAAGCGACCAGTATGAGGATGGTTCTTAATGACGTAGTTCTACTTGTCATAGGGATGAGGGATCTTGGAACCATATCATAGATATCATGAGGTGATTGATATCGGACGACCCGCTTTGAATAGTGTTTTCATAGATTAAGCCATAAACATATTCAAATGCGATAGCTTGTCACGGCATCCTTAGACCAAGGAGTCTTTGTGATCACTATGCAATGAACGTACGGCTTTAACTTGCGCCAAACGCTTTCTGTAAAAGGATTGCTATAAAGGGCATGATTGGGTGGCGGAACGGGTTGCATGAGTGACACGAAAGACGGCTAAGGGATTTATCCCTCATACTACGGTATGGGAAAGATATCCGTTAGAAGGCCTCTTGATGGAGACTGACTGAGAGAAAGAGCATGGCCATGCCAATGATACGGGTTATCAGTTCTCAGCCATCTCGCATATCAAGTAACAATGATTGATTGAACAAGGGAGACGACTCTATGCCTTGTGATCAATCGGGATATCTAGAGATAACAGGATGGTGACTTTTGACCCATGCTTGTTGGATGATGAATTGAAATATCTAGCATTCATTCATTAATTCAAGAATTACACAACTCTCACAACACTCTCTCCTCTCTTTGCTCTCTTGTTCTTCATTTAATTGTTCTAGTAGGCAATTAAGTGAGGGATCATCAAGATCATCCCCTTGGTGTGGACTTGCTTTAGAGAAGAAGATCCGAACGTTCTTCTTTATCGATTCAACGAAGACTAAATGCAAAATGGAGAAACTGTCCAGATTGTCCAGTTCCGATGACCGACAATGCGTGAGCCATAGCCGCTTCGTCCGAGCTCCGATTAAGCTGAAACTTAGGGCGTTGGAAAGATAATTCCAAGGGCTACAACTTTTGTGAAATACTGATTTTCAAAAGGAGCGCTGGTTTAGGAGATACAAGGCCGAGAAGCAGACTGGTCCGCAGAGTCTGTCCAGCGAGACGGGAAAAATGTTTTGCTCCAGACGGAGGTCTTCTCGTCCGAACTGGGTTTAGAGCAAAACACAAAAGATGTAGGGAATTGGCTGAGGTTTAATCTCCAAAAAAAACCGAAGCAATTGGAGATCTGTAGCTCGAGATATAGAGCTTCAAAGTCTCGGTTTTCTGCCGGGCAGATTCTGGTAAAACCCGAAAACTCGATTTCCTAAGGATCTAACTTGGTAGTCGATCTTGCGCAGGTTAGGGGCAGTTTATAGGTTGCTTCCGCTGCCATGAACGTAATTAGGATGCCCCGGGACCTAACAGTGGTATCAGAGGCGGTCTACCACTCCGAGATCCTTGTATGTTATTTCGGTTTTGTAATGATACAAATGCCATAATTGTTGATAACATGATTTTAATGCTTTTTGGGATATTTGCATGAAATATGTTATTTTTGAAAATATATTGAATTTGGAATTTTTCGGAAATTATTGGATTTGTCGGGTCCGAGAAGGGACTCTCGGGGAGCCGGATTGGAGGTACCGAACGGAGGTCACCGGAGGCCGGGGAGGCCGGCGGTGACCGAGCCCGTTCCCACTCTCGGGCGAGGCCGAGAGTGGCGGCAAGGCCGGTTTAGGCCTTCCAAGGCCCAAAACCGGGCCGTGCATAGTTGGGCTCGGCCCAATGGGGCTTCGGCCCATTGGCTTGGCCCGACTTGGTTCGTGCGTGGTGTTTGATCCGTGTCACGAACCTGCGATCCAATATTTCAAAAACTTTCAAAATTTAATCGGTTTCGATAAACCGTTTTTCGAAAAGGTCTAGTTTCGATAAACCCGACCAAGCAACTTGGCAAAATTAAAATCGGAATTATTGCATATTATTTGATAACATGTTTGTGTGATAACATGTTGGATGATGTGATGAAATGTATGATGCATTAGTAGCCCATTAGATTTTATCGCTTTCACGGTTTGCATACCGTTAGTGTTAGCGTGTAATTATTCTTTTATTCGAGCCCATAAAGTGTAATTATTTTTTATCCGGTCTACGAACCGAGTATTAATTGTCATTATTACTCAAAGACGAGAAGGATGGAAAATCGAGCACGATGACGGTCTTGGAGGAAGTCCAAGAGCTAGTGGGAGCCCGAATGAGAAAGACGAGAATATGTGAAGACTCGTAGAATCCTAAGTTTAGGATGGGCTATAAAATGCATATTTAACGCTTTATGAATGCTTGCTTGAATTATTTAATTAATAACATGCTTGCATGATTAGCTTATAAGTTTATAAGCCATCACCTCACATGCAAAGATTAAAATCAACTTTAATTGTTTGCATGTTTAAAGCGTTGTGAATTATCATCGCACGGGTTCTGATTGATGAGTTCAAATTTGAAACGTGTTTGCACGGGTTGCAAATGACGGATTCAAATGAAGATAGTATGTAATACAATTAGAAACGTCACAACACGGGTTGTTGATGACGGGTTCGTAATTGTACCAAATACTTTCGAATTATTAAGCACAACCAATTTACAAGCTAATTTGAGTCAAGTGAGATGCCACCCAAATTCACACCCATGTAGAAACATTTTATCGGTATCGTGCGCCTTAGCGGAGCATCGATCGAATGGGTTCTAGATGGGAATGGTAAACTTTGTGGGATGTCGTGCGCCTTAGCGGAGCATCTGCACAAAGTTAACTCGTTAGTGAAGGTTGGTTGACTCGACCACGATTCTTGGCCTGAGGTCGAGCTGGGGCATCGGAAGGGTAAGCCGTGTGTTTTTGCACATACCCTGACTAAGAGTTACACGGGTTGTAATTGGACGGACGTCCTACCTAAATAAGTCAATTGGAGCGGTGCGCCTTAGTGTACTTCAAATGACGAATAAGGGATCTTGGTTTAAGATTCTAAACCTTAGAATCTTATGGTTGGTGTTTAATTCGGATCTTCGTAAATTTATTCAACTTTTCTGATTAAATTTACTTTCTACGTGTAGAAATGGCTAGTAATTCAACAAACTCGTCTAATTTGTCGTTGAGGACTATACTCGAAAAGTGTAAACTCAACGGGACAAATTATCTAGACTGGAACAGAAATTTACGACTTGTGTTAAAGTTGGAACACAGGGAGTACGTCCTTGATAAGGCTATCTCGGTGGAGCCAGCTGCCAACGCAACGAGGGTCGTTAAGGATGCGTACCAGAAACACCTTAACGACTCTATCGACGTTGCGTGTGTCATGCTGGGCTGCATGGAGGCGGACCTCCAGAAGCAGTTTATGGAGCTATCCCATGATCCATTTGCAATGTTTGCACAGATCAAGGATATGTTCAAAGAGAAAGTACGTATTGAAAAATACACTGTTCTCCGAGAACTCATTGCCTGCAAGATGTCAGCAGGCAGCTCCGTAGGTCCACACGTCCTACGTATGAAGGGATCCAGCTTCAAAGCTGGTGGTGGCAAGGGTAAAGGCCCAATGCACCTGGCAAGGAAGATCAGACCATTTGTTCCTAAATCTTCCATGCCCGTAAAAGGCAAGGGGAAGGCAAAGGAATAGGTCTGTTTCTACTGCCAAAAGCCTGGTCACTGGAAGAAAGACTGTCAGCAGCTGAAGGAGGATCAGATGAAGGGCGGTGGGGCCGCTACTTCATCAGGTATTCCATTAGAGCTATATCTTTCTACGATAAATACTTGGGTACTAGACACTAGAGCTGAGTCTCATGTCTGTACAGATATACAAGTATAGAATAGTAGAAGAGATATGGGGAAAGCGAGGTGGACCTAAGAGTTGGGAACAACGTGAGAGTTGCCGCAACTGCCGTGGGTTCTGTTAACCTTGTTCTACCTAAGAGGTTTAAAGCTAATGATTTAGACCAAACTCTAATCTGGCATTGTCATCTAGGTCACATAAATGAGAAACGCATCTCAGCGCTTCATAAGCGCGGACTTCTAAGTCAATTCGAATACCAAACGATTGATAGATGCGAAGCTTGTTTAATGGGCAAGATGACTGAAACGCCCTTCACTGGTTTAGGTGAGAGGGCAGGTGATCTATTAGGTCTAATACATTCAAACGTATGTGGACCAAATGAGTACACCAGCCATATGTGGTTTAGGCTACTTTATCACGTTTACTGATGATTTCAGTAGATATGATTATGTCTATCTCATAAGACATAAGTCCAAAGCCTTTGATAAATTCAAGGAGTCTAGGACTGAAGTAGAAAACCAACTCGGAAAAAGTATCAAGGCACTCCGTTCTGATCGGGGTGGAGAATACTTATCCGAAGAGTTTCTTACAGAAAGTGGAATACTATCTCAGTGGACTCCGCCAGGAACACCGCAACTCAATGGTGTGTCCGAGCGAAGGAATTGGACATTGTTTGATATGGTTCGATCGATGTTAAGTCTCACTGATCTCCCGATCTCCTTCTGGGGTTACGCTCTGCAAACGGCCGCATTCATAATCGAGGTGGGACATTCTTGGAAAAAGAATTTATTTCCAAGACAGTCAGTGGGAGGGCTGTTCATCTTAATGAATTTCTAGATGAGATGGTCACTCAGGAACCACTGGACGACCCACCAGAAGTAGTCGTTGAGCAAGAACCAATAGCTACAGTTAATAAGGACGGAACCGACTCTGAGAAATGGCTGGAAGCCATGAGGGAAGAAATGCAATCCATGTCAGATAATCAAGTGTGGGACTTGGTGGATCAAACCCCTGACGTAAAAGTCATTGGGTGTAAATGGATCTTTAATATAAAGATGGACATGGATGGCAAACCTCAGACCTATAAAGCAAGACTGGTAGCAAAAGGTTATAGGCAAATCCACGGAATTGACTATGAAGAGACCTTTTCTCCAGTAGCTATGGTCAAATCTATCCGCATTCTACTTGCCGTAGCAATTTTGAGATATGGCAAATGGACGTCAAAACCGCCTTCTTCAACGGGAGGTTAGCTGAGGACGTTTATATGTCCCAGCCTGAGGGTTTTGAGGATCCTAAGAATAAGGGAAAGATTTGCAAGTTGCTCAAATCAATTTATGGTTTGAAGCAAGCATCTCGGAGTTGGAATCAACGTTTTGATGAAGTTGTGAAACAGTTTGGCTTCATCAAGAACGATGATGAACCTTGCGTATATATAAAAGGGCAGATGGGAGCAAAGTAGTCTTCTTGGTGCTTTATGTTGATGACATACTGCTCATTGGAAACAACGTCCCTACCTTGCTTTTAACAAAGACTTGGTTAGGTGAGTGTTTCGCAATGAAGGACTTAGGCGAGGCCTCTTACATCTTGGGGATCAAGATATATAGAGACCGTGCCAAGCGGGTCTTGGGCTTAAGTCAAAGCACCTACATAGACAAAATATTGAGAAGATTCTCGATGCTAGATTCAAAGAAAGGACTGCTGCCCATGCGTCATGGCATAAAGCTAAGCAAGAAGTAGTGTGCTGAGACACCTGCAGAGCTAGCAAGAATGAATGAGATCCCATATGCTTCGGCTATAGGGTCCATAATGTGTGCCATGATATGTACGAGACCGGATGTCTCGTTTGCCCTAAGCTGTACCAGTAGACATCAGTTCGAACCCGGTGAGGAACACTAGATTGCCGTCAAGGCGATTCTCGATTTTGAGAAAAACCAAAGACGCTTTTCTTGTATACGGGGGAAGAAATGATGATCTAGTCGTCAAAGGATATGTTGACGCTAGTTTTCCAGACAGACCCCGATGACTTAAAAAGTCAGTTGGGTTATATGTTTATGTTGAACGGTGGAGCTTTCAGCTGAAAAGCAAGAAGCAGGACACCATTGCCGACTCTACGACCGAAGCTGAGTACATTGCCGCATCCGAAGCGGGAGAAGAGGCTGTATGGATCAGGAGTTTCATGGCTGGGTTAGGTGTAATTAAAAACCCATCTAACCCAGTAGACTTATAGTGTGACAACACCAGGGCCATTGCGCAAGCTAAGGAACCCAGGGCACATGACAGATCCAAACATGTACTCAGAAAGTATCACATCATCCGCGACATTGTTGCTAAAAGGTGACGTGAAGATCCATTACGTTGCAACTGATGATAACACAGCCGACCCCTTGACCAAGGCTCTTCCACGAGCAAAACATGATAAACATGTTAGGTCAATGGGTATAGACTGGGACTTAGATTGGAACTAGGGGCAAGTGGGAGATTGATAGCATTTGTGCCCTAGTCCAATTGCTATTAGCCTGTAAACGTCTATGTACATTATCATCGTTTGTAACATATATATAAAACGACTTTGTATTACTTATGTGTTGAAGTAATATGTTAAGCATGATCTGATTTATGACCACTAAAGTAGTAGAACCATAAATCTGTACGGATCACACTTAACGAGTCCCTGGTCAAAACATGCTTCCTAAGAAGCGACCAGTATGAGGATGGTTCTTAATGACGTAGTTCTACTTGTCATAGGGATGAGGGATCTTGGAACCATATCATAGATATCATGAGGTGATTGATATCGGACGACCCGCTTTGAATAGTGTTTTCATAGATTAAGCCATAAACATATTCAAATGCGATAGCTTGTCACGGCATCCTTAGACCAAGGAGTCTTTGTGATCACTATGCAATGAACGTACGGCTTTAACTTGCGCCAAACGCTTTCTGTAAAAGGATTGCTATAAAGGGCATGATTGGGTGGCGGAACGGGTTGCATGAGTGACACGAAAGACGGCTAAGGGATTTATCCCTCATACTACGGTATGGGAAAGATATCCGTTAGAAGGCCTCTTGATGGAGACTGACTGAGAGAAAGAGCATGGCCATGCCAATGATACGGGTTATCAGTTCTCAACCATCTCGCATATCAAGTAACAATGATTGATTGAACAAGGGAGACGACTCTATGCCTTGTGATCAATCGGGATATCTAGAGATAACAGGATGGTGACTTGTACGCACAAAGGTTAAGTCGAATCATCGATCATCATGCACCTTGGGTAATCATAATGTTTTACTAGAGACCACTTATGATGGATCGGGCAAGAGCAATCTTTTGCGCCGATCTGCCAACGGTGGCATGAGCCTAGAGGGTCACACACATACAAGGCGGATAACTTGAGACAAGGAAACATTGATGTTTCTTGAGGAGTAATATATGGACAAAACTGGAGGTTTTGTGCCATAGGTTCGGTTTGAGAGAATAATTAGCGAATCGAGAAAAATTGAGTTTTTCGTCGATATCGCGTCGGACTTTGTTTGATAAGTGACGACAAAAGGGTCGGGCGATTTTTGGACACGGCATGAGACAACACGGGAGGGCCCATTGGGCTCGGCCCATGAAGCCTCATGGCCGGCCCATTAAGGGCCCAACAAGACCTCATGGCCGGCCCACATGGTGGGTCCATGTGTGGGGCCACACAACACCATGCTTAGTTGGTGATTGTGGATTAAGAGGTGAGTGATTTAAGGGGTATGGGTTAAAGTACCTTTAAGCCCATACCAATCACTTTTGACCCATGCTTGTTGGATGATGAATTGAAATATCTAGCATTCATTCATTAATTCAAGAATCACACAACTCTCACAACACTCTCTCCTCTCTTTGCTCTCTTGTTCTTCATTTAATTGTTCTAGTAGGCAATTAAGTGAGGGATCATCAAGATCATCCCCTTGGTGTGGACTTGCTTTAGAGAAGAAGATCCGAACGTTCTTCTTTATCGATTCAACGAAGACTAAATGCAAAATGGAGAAACTGTCCAGATTGTCCAGTTCCGATGACCGACAATGCGTGAGCCATAGCCGCTTCGTCCGAGCTCCGATTAAGCTGAAACTTAGGGCATTGGAAAGATAATTCCAAGGGCTACAACTGTTGTGAAATACTGATTTTCAAAAGGAGCGCTGGTTTAGGAGATACAAGGCCGAGAAGCAGACTGGTCCGCAGAGTCTGTCCAGCGAGACGGGAAAAATGTTTTGCTCCAGACGGAGGTCTTCTCGTCCGAACTGGGTTTAGAGCAAAACACAAAAGATGTAGGGAATTGGCTGAGGTTTAATCTCCAAAAAGAACCGAAGCAATTGGAGATCTGTAGCTCGAGATATAGAGCTTCAAAGTCTCGGTTTTCTGCCGGGCAGATTCAGGTAAAACCCGAAAACTCGATTTCCTAAGGATCTAACTTGGTAGTCGATCTTGCGCAGGTTAGGGGCAGTTTATAGGTTGCTTCCGCTGCCATGAACGTAATTAGGATGCCTCGGGACCTAACACCCATAAGGCCTGCGCACATACACACGTGCGCAGTTCTTAGCTTAAGACTGCGCGCATATTACGTGCGCAGTCCTTAGCTAAGGACGGCGCACATAATACGTGCGCAGTCATAAGCTACGACTGCGTACGTGCTTATGTGCGCAATCTTAAGCTAAGAACTACGCACGTTCGTATGTGCGCAGTTATAAGCTAAGGACGGCGCACTCTGTGCGCAGTCCTTAGCTTATAACTGCGACTTACCAACAGCGCGCTAAGGACTACGCACCGTGCACTGTCCTTAGCTTATACCTGCGTTTTTTTCACTCCCGCCTGCTTTGGGTGCGCCGTCCCAAAGGCAAAACTCTTGTAGTGATAGCTATAATCACATGTACGAAATTGGAAAATATAAAACCCAATCTAAAAATTGTGAATGCAAATATTAAAACAGTATCAAAAACTAAACATTATGTTTTGAATATGATGCATCGTATGTCGAAAGGAAGAACTCTTTATTAAAGTTCGCTGATTCACAAGAATACCGACGATAATAGATAGTGAGGAAAATCTCGAATTTTATAAATTTATGAATAACTGAATAACAAAGACGTCCGAGGGTACTTAAATAGAGAAACACAAATAACTCAAAAGGAAATCTTAACTTGCTGGAAAAAAAAAGGAAACAACTATTAAAAATTGTAAAAATTGCCCAAAATTTATAAAAACGCGATTTTTACCCTCCAGATGACCTCTGATGGCCGAAATCCGACATACATCATTGGAACCATATGTTTTTCTCAAAACACCGTTTCCGCATGGAAAACACTAGCCTTTTGTCGAAATCTGACACTTCTATACTAACTTCGAGTGCTGTAGCTTCTGCATAAACGCCTCCTCGAATCGCACCGCATCATTGCCTTCGGGGTCGAGAAGATTCGGCCTTGAATCTGGAACCGTATTATCCTCATCAGAAGAATAATCACATGTGAAAGTAATAATGGGCTTCACACCGAAGACATCAGATGTACGAACATGACTGGGAAGGCGCAAACGATAGACATTAGGATTGATCTTCTCCACAATCTTGACAGGACCAATCTTCTCAGCGGCAAGCTTGCTATATTCACGAGCAGAAAAACGATCCTCAGCGAGTATAGCCCACACAAAGTCACCGACATCGAATTCCACAACACGACGTGTCTGACATGCTTGCATTGAGTGACATTGTGAATGCTAGCTTTGGTTGACATAAGTAGATTCGAGGGATCGGCTCGTAGAGTATTTCCCCTTGGTTTGAAAATTGTTGTTGATAATGCGGTTAACTTAGAGTCGCGGGTTTACGAGGTGGTGACATGCTTGCATTGAGTGACATTGTGAAAGTGTTGTAACATCCTTGGACTCACAAGACTTGGGTTAATTAGGTTCTACCCAATGTCGAGAGACAGGTAGAGTATTTAAAACGTAGGTCAAATGAATTGCATGCTAGATATCGATGTCTCATTAATTTCTTGATAGTCTTGATCTTGATGTTAGTTCCTTACGTTCTCGAATTATTAACTTCCGACCAACCATCTACCATCCGCCCCCATTGACTTAGTATCTAACCTAGCATAGTCTACTCCTAATGTAGATGTAGTTGGTTGCTTAGTTATAGTTTAAACCCCCCCTCCCCATTGTATAATTTACCCTTTCGAGTCATGTCGGGAGAGGAAGCACGAAATGCCCAATTACGAAACTCATATTTGGTCCCCGAGAGTTCGACCCGGTAAAGCTGGAAATTTACAAATTTACTTAATGGATGGATGACCGTGTTCTAATGCGCCCGAAAGTCAGTTCAATATATACTTAAAAATCGACATTTATTCGTATGATAAATACTCCAAAAAAAGATAATTCAACAATACTAGAGATGATCCTTAGCACAATCTTCACCCCCAAATCGAAGAACACCCATAGAAACATCATAAACCAATCTCATATTCTGCTGGTGCCAAGTCCCCAATGCACTCACTTTATTTCCCGGCATCACTGCAACACAAAAATACCCACTTCTCTCGTCAACAATGACCGTATACTTTCCATCCACCTCATAATCAGCCCCCTGAAAATGGTATGTCATGGACGCGAATTGGTTGAACCCATCCGGTTTTCGGTAACAAAGCTTGAGTTTCTGTGGGGTCTTGATCTTTTGGAGGCGCAACGCGCTATAGTATTGCTCGAATGCTGATATGACCGTCGAGTAAGGCTTTCCACTCCAGCCCTTTTGCTCAATCTGAGGAATTAAAGTTCCTGAGTCTATTATGATCCCTCCGCTGTTTGGTTTAGGCTTGAAAGTTCCTGCGGGTATTCGAAGTCGGCGGTTTCCAACGCTGATACAGTCAAGTAATTAGCCCAGTGTAACAAGTATATATTGACATAAAAATATATGAAAAAAGACACTTTACTACATATCATTGCACACTTTGTTACAGTTATGATCGAAATAATATTCTTGATAACAGTTGTGTAAAATATAATACTGGAGAACCTTTATATGAGTTAGGAATTAAGGTAGTTAAAAAATACTAACAACAGTAGGTAAACCTAAATATTTGATAATAAAACTAGTAGAAATAGAAAATATTTAATTAATAAAATTTGTTTTTACCTTAAAAATTAGATTAAGCACGGTAGTATGTATATTGGATGATACATTCATTATTAATTTTATATTTATCATGTGCTAGTTGAGTTGTACAAGGACTCTACTACATATATTTTGATTAGGTGACGAGATAATTAACATTATCCTAATTATTGTTTTCTTTTTTGGTACCTAACTTATATTTTGGGTAATTTGAGGCTAAATCGTATCTAATAAATGATTAAAAAAGAAAATAACAGATGAAATAGCAAGGTGTGAAACTGCAAAATGTACTTTCCCAAAAATAACATTAACAAAAAGATACTTATAAAATTGAGAATGTAATTTATATTTTTGAATTAATAATCGTCCGAAATTGTTTTAGTTTTCAGCTTAATCAGCTATTTGAAGACTTGAGGTGAGTGAAAATTTGGTGCGGACCAAACACATTTTAATATGTTTGCTATATTTTAAAATAACATTTTTTTGAACAAAAAGTGGTTTATATATGTGTATATGGTTTCTCAAAAAAATGTGTACATGGTTTTAGTGATTAGAATTTTAAATCATGTATCTATTTCATATTTTAAATTAGAAATTTCGGATTTGATTCGCTATAATTTGATGATAAAATAAGAACCATAATATACGATTTCAAAACTTAGGCCAACACTCAACCCCTGAAATTTTATCCAACTAGAATAAATGATTCGATCCATTATAAGATTAAAATTGGTTCATATACATATAGTAAGTCCAACTATATATGTATTCAGCTTTATACTAAAACAATTTTACCTGATGTCTAGCAGGTCAAGGTAATAAAGGGTACTGAAACCGGTGAGAAATGGAGTAGTTCGAAGGGTTTGTGTTTTGGTCGGAACGTCGTCGCCGAACTTAAGTACGGTTTTGGCACCGACTTGTCCACTGTAGAAAGGAGCAAAACAGTAAGAAAATCTGCGCTTTTGTAGTGGAAAGAGTTGACTGAGGAACGAATGAGGAGCTCGATTGAGCCCCATGATGCCCGCAATGTTCCCGCTCTGTGCCAACGGACCAGCTTTGTAAATTTCATTGGAACAACCAAATGTGATGTTTGCGATTGCCGAGGTAGAGGCGCCGTTGGAGAAGTAGAAGATCTCGGTGGAGGTCACGCCTTTGATGACAGTATCTCCACCGTAGCCAACTTCGTAGACACACTCATTTCTGACGCATTTGTATGGGGTGACGCGACAGACTGGGTTGGCGCACGGAAGCTTATTGAAGCTTTTGGAAGCCAAGGAGTCGTACAGAGGGTACCTTTGTGTGTAACAGGTCTTGCAAGGTTTACACTGGACCCACGTAAGTGCGGACGCAGTGTCCATTAATAAGTTCATTCTGATACGTGGAGTCCCTAAGGAAAGCTGCACTGAGAGGATGAAATCAGGGTTGCGCGTCAGCGGGAAGCGAATATCTTCCGGGGACAATGTGTCGTTCAAATACATCGTGTTTTCATAGTGTCGGAAGAAGGTGGAGAAGTTCGAGTTTGGGGGGAAAGTGTGAGTGAGATTTAGGGTTAGTTGGGTGAGTTTGGTTGACGCTGTGAGGGTTGGAAATTGGGAGAGTGTTATAGCCAAGAGGTGAACAAGGATTGTTGTCCACATGGAGCGTTGAATTGTGAACATTTTTTTACAATTTTGGGGAGGTAGAATTGTAAATTTTAAGGCACGAATCGCGGTGAAGAGTTTTGGGGTGTTAGGTTCAATTTATATAGGCTCAAATGTGGTGACTTTTATGGCAATTGAAAAGGATAGATTTACTTCTTTAAATTAAGGAATCACAGTCATTAATTTAATCATGTGAGAGTTAATCTTTTTTTGTTAGTCTAATTTATTTTTGCATATCTACTAGTTGTAGCAGAATATTTACTAGGAGCAAGTTTTCTATAAATAAATGACTTCAAGTTTTCGCATTATGCTTCATTCTTTGTTGTAGTGTAAACCTACTTTATTTCTCTCTCAACGAGAAATAACATTTTTAAGATATAATAACCTACTTAATTTTTTTTATGATTTATTATACATAATTTGGAAAAAAAATAGCCGAGTCATTGAATTATATATATTTTTTATATCTTACTCATTTTCGTCCATTTTAACTGAATTTGCTGATAAATTTTGGAGGAAATCATTCTCGGCCACCAGATGTAGGTTTGTCAAATCTAGTTGACTCGAGTGATTGGCCCTCCTTCTACGACAATGGATTGATGATGTATTTATGAACACACGATACCTTTAGAGGAGAATAGCTAGGCTTGAGCCTTTAATGCTGTTGCCGAAGCAAGATTCAGATAGGCCTGTTTCCCTAGTACTGTGATTCCATCGGAGGAGCAAAGGAGCGTCCCGTCTTTGCCTCTTCTTTGTCAAACCAATCGTCGGAGACGACGACTTCCTAGATGAACATTAAATTTGAGAGAACATGCTCCAGATTTAATAAGAATTTGATTAGATAATAAACACACAAGTAAACAAAATCAAAGTAGACCGAAAACAGATCATTGAAAACAGTTAATTAGGATTGAAAGGAGATGACATTAATTTGAAAATTTTATGAATAGTGTTGGGTAGTTTTGATTTTTTATATTTCTTAAAAAATTCGAAATACACTCATCATTTGTCCCTTATTTTATTTTATTTTTGAGAAAAAATCAACTAAGTAATTACTACATTTTCTTCTTGGAAATAAGGGTCTAAACAAACTTATACTGAGTTTAAAAAAATTTAGGGCTCTGCTCAGGAACGAAATAGTTTATAAACTTAAACTCAAGATAGACTTAAAAAAATAGCCAAATCTAAATCTGGCTCGTCTAGTCTATTTTCTTACAACAAATACTGATTAAAAGTTATAAATATATATATAATGAATTTGGCCAAATTTGAACTAAAGATTATGGTGAGGGGTCTGTCCCACCATCTGTATCTTCAGCTATCCGACTAGATGCCGAGTTAGTTGCGTATTAATAAACAAATTCGCCTTGCATTAAAAAAATGATATATGTTTATTTAAAGGGGAAACTATACAAAACTAACTGGCCGAATTAGATTTTTTGCAAGTCGTAATCACTATAAATTCTTTCCATACAAACGGCGCATCTTATTGGACATCATTATGAGAAAAATGTTGTCAATAATAGTCACAACAATACCATTTACTATTGTTAGGTACTCCATGTTTATTACGTTGTCGTTACTTAACAATGGCGATTTTTTTGTTACGGACGGCATATTAATTACGCAACGGCTCTTCAATTATTACGCAAACCAAATATGTTGGCTTCTAGTCTTCGATTGAAACACAAAGGTTGCGTCTTTTTGGTTTAATCTTTGTTTTGAATTATAAGAATCAGATTCAAATTGCAATGGTAACACTTTCGGGTCCAAAATGAACACTAAAATTCTAATTCGTACCAGGGACAGAATGTCGAACACAATATTGTAACACTTGGTTCGACAACTTGCCAGATCACAGATAATGAACAGTAAATAAACAAACAGTAAATAGAAGACATGCAATATGTTTACCCAGTTCGGTGACTCCGCACCTACATCCGGGGGCCTCAGCCAGTGGGAAGATTTTCACTATATGGTAGTCAATAGTACAACTTCAAGTATCAACTAGCTATCACACAAGCTATTATCATAAGCTACTATACCACTCTATGAAATACCTCGACAAGGGACTCCCCCTCTCTTTGAGATCTTCTCAATTCCACCATTTGAATAAGCCTATTCTCGATATTGTTGTCATCGATGATTTCCTTGTGAGTCTTCAATCACGAAAACACACCCTAAGATCACTAACACTCAATACTCCTCGTATGATGCATACTGATCGAAACCGTTCTTCTAAATATATCAGCCTCTCAATCCGTCAGTCTTGCATGTTTAAGAGCTCTGAAAATTTAGCAGATAGAACGTCTGAGTTGCTAAGGGGTAAGCACCTGCTTTTATAGCAACTCCTCTTGCCTAATCAGACTACAATTCCGATTAGGAAATTCCTTTCCGCCTTGCGTTATTGGCAAGTGACAGATTGGCGTTGCCACCTTTACAAGCCTTGCTGACGTGTCTTCCTTCCAGCTGGACCTCGACTAAATCTATCATGGCTTTATTCCTTTGTGCACTGAGCTTCTGCGAACTAAACATGAAGTCTTCGATGTCTTGCCTAATTCTACAAGCATTATGTCACGCCAATTTTGTTGCAACATATTGGCCCAGATTTTAACCTTATGCTAAAAATATGCCAGTACTAAACGTAGTAACAATCTTCCCCTTTGGCAATATTTTAGGCAAGCACAATTTGACGGTAAGCTTCAGGCGTGCACCGTTTCCGGCTAGCAACGTCTTCAGTTATAAAAACCATCTTTAGTCATCATCAGTCGTTCTTCAGCAGAGCGTCGTCTTCCACAACAAGGTTGCAACTGATAGCATATTGATAATTACACAATTTACCCATTTAATCTCATAATCACCATTATGCCCCATTCATGACTTAAAACCCTAAATGGGCTTTAAGCCCATTTAGCCAAATTAAAATTAAAACCCATTTAATTGAGTTCTAATTATGGTTTAGCTAAACCGGTCCAATCTCCCTAATTCGATTTTTTCAACCGTCTTGTTAATAAACTTAGGCCAGAAATCAACCGAATCGTTTTCAATTTGACTAAATTGAAAAGCGGATTCTCCCAATTACCATCCATGCTTGTTCGTCACATATTGTACTTAAAGTGTGTGCCCCTCTAGGCTCACGACCCGTTGGCAGACTGATAAAATTACTATTTTACCCTTTCCATCATAAGTGGTGTCTAGCAAGACATTATGATTACCCAACGTTCGTGATTATCGATTATTCGACTTAACCTGTTATCGTACATGTCACTGTCCTTTTAAAAAATCGATATCCAGATTGATCAATAGGCATAGAACCGTCACCTTAATTTATCAATCACTGTTTCTTGGTATCTAAGATGACTGAAAACTGGTACTAAACTATCACATGCATGGTCGTGCTCTTTCTTCAGTCATACTCATCAAGTGGCCTAAACGAATATTTTTCTCATACCGGAGTATGAGTGATAAATCCCTCAGACGTCGTTCGAGTTCACTAATGCAATTAATAACCAAGCCAGTCACATCTGTTATGGCTACCTTGTTACAGGCAACATTAAACTAGGTCAAACTTAGAGATTCATTATACAGTGCACACAAAGAATCCTTGGTCTTAGAATATAATGACAAGCTACGATCTGTGAGTATCTTATGACAGTCTCTATGCTGCATACTCACAATTGGGTTGTCCAATATCATCGACCTGATGATATCTATAATATAACTCCGGCACATACTCTGCCATGATCAGTAGAGCGTGATCACAAGGAGTTGCTCTCATACTAATCGCTTCTTAAAGAAGCTTAGCTAATCAGGGACTCATCAAATATAATTCTTTCTGATCTACAGTTCTACTATTAGTGCTTACACACATAATGACATAGATCAAATTACATTCGATATATTACTACAATACATTAGTAATATATGACGATTTATTTATTCGAAAAGATGATAAAACATTACATTTGTAGATCACTTTTATATTGGACTGGGGCATAACTCTAACATCGTGAGCCTAGAGGGTCACACACTCAATATAAATGAGTTTAATTAAATATTAACTAAATGGGCTTTAAGCCCATTCTTAATTATAATTATATTAACAAAATAGGATTTTATTTTGGGAAATAATTTGAAAATGATATAATTTATTTTTAGTTTTATTTTTCTCACATATATCTCTCCCCAATTGCCGTCCCTCTCCCCACACACAGTGCCAAACCCACCCTCTCCATCTTCTCTCTCAATTTTGCTTTCTTCTTCTCAAACTTTCTATCAAAAAGTTTGAGAAAACCTAGGACATAAGGTGCCTTTCTTGTGTGGACTTCACTAGAGAACACAATACCTTTTGTGTTGCTTTGATTCAAGGTAAAATTTCAGATTTTTTCAAGTTCTTATATGCTGAAAATTTAATCATATGATGATCCTTTTTCGATTTGTTTTCGGGAATCCATGGTTAATTTACGCTTCCGCATGAAATTGATTGTCTTGGAACCCATGGAAACCCTTCAGTGGTATCCGAGCATGGTTGATATGTGATTTGATTTTGAGCATGTTAGGGGTTGTATTAATCTCTTGAAAAATTCAGGGGGTGTATTCAATCATGATTTTAATGGATTTAAGAAGTTTTTCAAAGTCTTGTGGTATTTAATCATGATTTTAGAAATATTTTTAAAGTCTTGTGGTATTCAATCATGACTTTAAAAATATTTTTAAAGTCTTGTGGTATTCAATCATGACTTTAAAAATACTTGTAAAATCTAAAGGTATTGTAAATGTCAATGACTTTAAATGATTTTGAGAAATGGATGACTTTGAATGATTTTGAAAGTCTTTGTAGGCATAAAAAAGTCTTTAGAAGTATCATCTCAAATCATGAGATTTGCAAAGTCATTTCATTAAAATCATCAAGACTCTTTCAAGACTTGAAAGAGTCTTGTAAACTTTGAGAATCCATGAACTTTTAAAAGTCATTCAAAATCCATTAAAATCCTAATTGAATATACCCCCCTCATATGTGTATTTCGGTAATTAAATTTCACAAAAAGAAAAATCTCAAATTTTTTGAGTTGATTTTGAAAGCTGAAAAATTGAATTTTTTTGGGCAGTTTTGGGTTAGCGATGGCCGAGCCATGTTTAACCAGGGTCGAGCCCTTTGGTGGACCATGGAGAACCCTTTGGTGGATCAAAGGCCGACCAGGTCGCCTCGGGCGACCATGGATGGCCCGCGGGCTGTCCATGGGCGCTGCCACGGGCAACCACGGTCAGCCCTCGGTTTGACCATGGAATGGCCCTCGGGCTGTCCATGGGCGACGCCGAGGGGCAGAACAGGTAGATGCCGTGGGCGACCATGGATGACCCATGGGCCGTCCATGGGCGCTGCCGCGGGCGACCATCGGTTAGCCCTCGGCTCGACCATGAAATGTCCCGCGGGTTGTCCATGGGTTTTTTCAACATGATGTGTATCTTAACCCGTCTGGAATTCATTTTATTTTGCAACCTGCGTAGTTGCTTTGGTTTGCAATTTAATAACGACATGTGTGTCGTTGTATTTTGTAATTTCATTTTTATTAATGTAATTATTAAGACCGATGCGAGAAGAAGTCAAGATGGAAAGTGGAGTTCCAAAGGATGCTTGAAGCTAGTGGGAGTCCACGAGGAAGAAGCGAGCTCAAATCTAGAAGACTTAGTTTTAGTTTTAGGATTTGTTTTTGTTTTTCCTTAAGTTTTTGTTTTATGGGCTAAACTATGCATATTTCCTTACATTTATATATTGGATGTATGAATGTATGATTAGTTTAAATTGCATAAATGTATATATGTTTAGACTATCACCCACGTGCGGAAGATTAAAATGGAAATTTAATCAGATTTGCATGTAAGAGAACTTGGAATCATCTCTGCATAGACATGTAGTTGAATATTCCAGTTAAGATTGTATCGATATACAATCAGGAGTATTAAAACACTTATTCGCAATTAATTGCAAGTCAAGCGAGATACCACCCAAACCTCAACACTCAAAAAACATTTGAACCTGTGAGTGGGTGCGCCTACGCAGTGCACTCATAGTGGGGAGTGTCGGATGAGATGGCTAGTTTGATATGGATGTCGTGCGCCTACGCGGAGCATCCACATTAGAATTGGGTCATAGTTGAGTTTTAGTAGAATTGTCTACGATTGTCAGCTAGGGCTGACCTAGGGTATCAGATACGGTATGCCGTGAACATTTTATGCACAAACCCTAGCCAGGAGTTACATGGATTTGTAACTAGATGAGTTATCCTATCTTGGTAACTCGGTTGGAGTGGTGAGCCTACGTTCATCTTCAATCGAGTGTATGCGAGGTTCCTGGTTCAGATTCTATAAATTCTAGAATAAAACTGTTGTTTTAATCTCAAATCTCCAACTTGAACTTTAAGAGAATTAATGTTCTTGACCGTGTAGAACTAAATGGAAAAGACAACACAACACAAGGAAGTAATAGCGCATTGAGAGTCCTGATTGAAAAAGATAGGCTCAATGGCGTGAATTACTCAAACTCGAAAAGAAACTTGAGGTTTGTACTCAAACATGAACGCAAGTAGTATATCCTTACCCAGGAACCACCTGCTGAGCCACCGTTGAACACCGCTAGGGCACTAAGGTTTTGTGCCCTAGCATAATGTATTTTCAATCTAATCATGTAATAAAGATTATTAGTTGAATAAAATCGGCATTCATATTATTAAGTGTTGTAGTAATATCTTAAGTATGATTTGATTTGTATCATTGACGTGTCAACACATAATAGTAGATCTAAAGATAGGCATCTTGCACACATTCGAGCCTTCCAATAGCCGTAGTTGCTTCCATCTAGAACAGGTGGTTGATTGATGGATCCTCCTTCTCTGGTATTGTCCATCTTGATCAAAATATTTGTTTAGGAACTCACCTAAAGCTGTAGGTGCCCCCTCTGATACATTGAAATTTTGATCATCTAGTCGTGCAAGATGCCACACACAATGTTATGTATGATGTTATAACACAGTGTATGACTTTTTGTGTAGATAACGCAGGACAGTAAATATAAAGCTAAACAAACAATGACACAGCAGATTGTTTACCCAGTTCGGTGCAACGTCACCTACGTCTGGGGGCTCTCAGCCTAGTGGAAAGGTTTCACTTATAAGTAATTCGTCGGAACATACAAGTACCTGTGATCATCCCTAGATCTATACTTTATGCTACGTTTTACAGTGCAACCTATCTCAGGATCTCCCCTTGAATCTAAGACTCCGTCTTGATTCCACTCTTCAAGCAATCGCCTTGCTCTGTCGGTTCAAGTCTTCGTTGAACTTGGTGGTTGCGTGCAGTCTTCACTCACGCGATCAGCAAACCCTCAATCACCTAACTCTCAATAGTTATGTGATACACAATATCCTTAGCACAATCTGCAACTCTCAGCCTGCAAACCTTCACGTCTAAGAGCTTTGCAAATTATTGCTAGGAAACAATAAAAGAACCACACGATTGCTAAGGGGGTAGCCTAAGCTTTTATAGCAATCGAGGATGAGTACTAACCCTAATGGGTTTCCTCTTAATCACCGTCTTTCTTCTTTCTAGAATCGGAGTCGTTCTGGAATTTCCTAATCATCTTCGTACTTTCTGCAGAAACTGCACTTTCCTGACTTCTGTCGATCAGGATGTTTGCTGAGACGCCGTAAGTAATGTCACACAAGATGTCGCATAGGATGCTTCGACATTCTTTGTGACATGTTCTCTAGTACCTTTAAAAATAAGTCAATCTCTAAAACCGTCGTAACTACAATTTTATAAGCTCAATTCTGACATGGATGGAAATCCTCATACCTATATGGCTAGGTTGGTTGCAAAAGGTTATCGTCAGATTCAAGGTCTGGATTATGATGAAACCTTTTCACCAATAGCAATGGTCTAATTGATCCGGATTATTCTAGCTATAGTTATGACAGATGGATGTCAAAACCGTCTTCCTTAACGGGAACTTACAAGAGGATGTGTATAGAACACAACGCGAGAGTTTTGTCGCTCCAAAGAATCCCGGAAAGATGTGCAAGCTGCAAAGAGCCATTTATGGATTGAAGCAAGATCCACGGAGTTGGAATCTTCATTTTGATGAAGCTGTAAGAGAATTCGGTTTGATCAAGAATGAAGATGAACCTTGCGTTTATAAGAAAGCGAGTGAGAGTAATATCGTATTCCAGGTGCTTATTCATTAGGAATGACATCCCAACCTTGCCACCAAAGCTTGGTTAGGGAATTTCTTCTCGATGAAGGACTTAGGTGATGCTGCATTTATCCATGCATCAGGATCTATATAAATCGTTCCAAAAGGATTTTGAGCTTAAGTTAGAGCACTACAAAGATAAAGTGTTGAGAAGATTCTCAATGTTTGAATCTAAGAAAAGAATACATACCAATGCATCATGGCTTTAAGCTCAGCAAGACAAAGTGTCATAGTACACCTGATGAGATGAGTAGATGAATAAGATCACATATGCTTCGGCTATAGTATCTATCATGTATGCCATGATATGCACGAGACTGGAAGTCTCGTTCGCACTCAGTTGTACCAGCAGATTCCATTTTGGGAAATAATTTGAAAATCATATAATTGATTTTTAGTTTTATTTTTCCCATATATCTCTCCCCAATTGTCGTTCCTCGCCCCGCACATAATGCCGAACCCACCCTCTTCATCTTCTCTCACAATTTTTCTTTCTTCTTCCATAACTTTCTAGCAAAAGGTTTGAGAAAACATTGGACATAAGGTTCCTTGCTTGTGTGGACTTTACTAGAGAACACAATACCTTTTGTGTTGCTTTGATTCAAGGTTTGGTAAAGGTAAAATTTCAAAAAATTTCAAGTACTTATATGTTGAAAATTTAATCACATGATGATCCTTTTTCGATTTGTTTTCGGGAATTCATGGTTAATTTACGCTTTCGCATGAAATTTATTTTTTTGGAACCCATGAAAACTCTTCAACAATGTTATCACGACTATGGTCTTTTCAAAGAAAACTTTCTACATACTCCTGAGTTCTAAATGTCCAAATCTATGATACCACGGCTTGTCCCCTTCTGCCTTGGATAAAAGATAGTTGGTAGCTGGAGTGATCAGAGCTGGAGACCACATGTAGTAATTATCTTGTGATTGGACTCCACTCATAAGTTCGTCATGTTTCTTATTGATGACTACACACTTATCACAAGAGAAGTTAACAGACAGGTTCAAATCACAGAGTTGACTGATGTTGACAAGGTTAGTTGTAAGACCTTCTGTTAATAAGGCCTCGGTTAGGCATGGTACCCCAGGGTAGTTGAACTGCCCCTTTCCTATAACCTTAGTTTTCACGCCATCTCCAAAAGTAATATAAAAATTCGCATATGGTTTTATGTTCGTTAAGAAGGCACGATCACCAATCATATGACGAGAGCAACCACTATCAAAGTACCAATCGTTGCTGGTAGAAACTTTTAGAGAGATATATGCAATGTTAGCCCGTTAGTTTACCTCTTTCACTCGCCATTCTTTCTGAGGAGAGGATTGTCCACCTTCTTTTCCTCAAATTCGTTCTGAGATGTGGTCTTTCGGCGAGCTGGCATATGCTTGTGTGATGGTTGATGTCGAGTGTGTTTTTTCCCGTAAAAGTGATAGCAAAACGATCGTGTGTGGCCCTTCTGTCCGCAGTAATGACAGACCCATCGTGGTCTGTTGAGGGAGTCAGAAAGATGTTGCTGATGATGTCTGTGAACTTAGTTAATGCTGGATGTCTGTGATATTTTGATAGACATCTGGTTCACAGCTTTTTGAAGAACAGAAACAGCCTGAGACGTGGATGCCTCGTGAGTATATACCAGTCCCTTTTTGTTCTTTGCTGGTTTTACACTGGACAGGATCTCGTCTAGTGTATTGGTGCTGGAGTTTATTATCTTAAAAGAGTTAGTCATGTGCTAGTTCCCCATTCAAACGGGTGACTTCTCGCTTGAGATCCACAACGGTTTCAAGGAGTCTTGTCTTGTCTTCGGTAAGAGAGAGAATGAGAGCATTCTGCTTCTCAAGGAAACGAGACTCTTCAATCGATTTGACATATACTTCATTATAAGATTTTTTCAAAGTTTCATCAGGTATTTCATCGTCAAACTCATATTTCTTCAAGGATTCAACAGATTCGTTGACATGATCGATATTATACGAAGATGGGGATGTAAGTGCAACGAGATTGCTTATCTGTTCAAAATCTCTGTCTCCTTCTTTCTCATCGGTTATAGTAGCATGGAATCCCTTCTTCTGCTTCTTTTGGAAGTTGGGACACTCCTTCTGAATATTCCCATAGCCTTCACACTCATGGCACTGACTGCTTTTGCCTTTCCCCGTACGTTCATTACTTCTACAACCTTTGTAAGCACTCTCATCCTTCTGAAACCTTTGATGAAGGTTGTTTGTGACATCATCAGAGACATTCTTCCCAACCATCTGGTTGAATCTTTTCATGACCCTGCTATAGTTCTTGACCAGATTGTTTATCTGTTCATCAATTTTGTTATCAGAATCAGAGTATACCTGTTCTTTCTGACAATGGGTAGAATATTTTAGAGCTATTCCTTTGTGTTTCTTCTCCAAATTTGGAAGGGAGAGCTCGAAGGTCATGAGGGATCTTATGAGTTAATCAAACTTTAGAGTTTTAAGATCATGAACTTCTTCTATTACGGTGATTTTCATCTTGAATGTTGATCTTAGTGCTCTTAGAGTCTTTCTGACTAGATCTTCATCAGTCAAGGGTTTACCAAGGGAGTATGACTCATTAGCAAGGTCTCTAATACGAACATGGAAGTCAGCAATGGTATCGTCTTCATTCATGGAGAGCATTTCAAAGTTTGTGGTAAGATACTGAAACTTTTGCTCTCAAACTATAGTGGTTACTTCATAAGCAACCGCAAGCACATTCCAAGCTTTTTTGGCACTTGTGCATGTGTTGATAAGCCTGAAGACATTTATGTCAACCCTGTTGAATATACCATTGAGTGCACGAGAGTTACCTAGGGATGTCTCTTCTTCTGTAGGACTCCAGTCTTTTTCGGGTATGGGACCAGTCACATTGCCTTGGGCATCAGCATATTGTGGCTCCTCCCAACCATTGATCACTATAAGAGCTTGTGCCCTAGTCCAAGCCTTTTCTATGTAATCTTCTGTTTAGCAATGAAAGGCATTTTCATTATTATTATGTTGTAATAATGAGTCAAGCAATAATTTCATCTAATAATAGTAGAACCATTAAATGCTATGAAATTATGTTTGACGAGTCCCTAGTCGAATACTTATCCATAAGTGACTAGCCTGAGGATGACTTGAGATCAACTTCTGGTGATCTAGGTAATGGGATTACCAAAGTCATATCACGGAGATCACCTGGGAGATGGTATTGGATAACCCGACTTGGAGTATGGCGCATAGATTAAGTCACCAACGCATACTCCGTTGTCGTGTGATCATTGCCTTAAGACATTGGAGCGAGTGGCTCACATGCACGTCACTTCATTAGTTTGACATGCTCCAACGCTTCCTGTAACAAGGTAGTCATAACAAACATCGTTGGCTATTGGACGGACTGTAGTTGTAGCGCACATTGCGTCCGAAGAGATTTGTTTCCCCACGGTTAGACGTGGTGAAGGGTATAGTTCTGGGCCCCTTGATGAGCATGACTGATGAAGTGTGAGGCCGCACCGATTACGTATCATTCATCTCGGAATTCAAGGAACTAGATCGAATACATGTGGATGACGGCTCTATGCCTCATTTCGATCTCATACGCCTTAAAGTAAACAAAGAGTTAGTGATACAGATGACAGAGAGGAGATATCGAACCGATCAATACCTCGTGGACATTGAGTAATCACTATGTCTTACTAGAGACCACTAGTGATGGATCAGGTGAAATGACGTTTCACGCTGATCTGCCAATGGGTCACGATCCTACAAGGTCGTCCACCATGAGCAAGAATCGAAGCAACTCAATGGGACTCAAGAGGTCGAAGATGGAACGATAGTGGAATAGGAATGATGACCACATGTGGGGTGTCGATCGATACCTACGGGATGTTGATCGACACACATCACATGTGGGGTGTTGATCGGCACCTTGGTGGTGTCGATCGACATGTAGACATGGGTGGTGTCGATCTACACCTATTTCTGACGGGCTATAAGCCCTAGGCCTCACCTAAAGCCTATAAATAGAGGCATTTGGGTGAGAGCATCCATAGCCTTGGGCACCATTAGCTATTCACTTCCAAAATTCTCTAGCTCTTAAATCTTGAGGGTTAGAGATCTTGAGTGAGGATGGTCTCTTGATCGGTCTAGTAGCCGGGAAGAGGATTCTCGCTTCGATATCAAGCTCTCGCGTGTGCGAGACGGTAGAGGAAGAGTCTCGAGGACGTGTCTCTAGATCGGTTCATCTTACGCTCCAAGAGGTAAACAATCCGATGTTTCTCGACACATAATTCATCTAGAGGTTGAATGAGATCCTAGACGGGATTCTCGATTAATTTTCGCTGCACCAAACATCGGAAATCCCCAACAATCACAACTTTCCAGGTTTTGCTGTCGAGTGATTTCATGAAGGCACACATCCGTTCTTTCCAATAACCATAATTGGTTCCATCAAGTACTGGAGGACGATTGACAGATCCTCCTTCATTTGAATCCATATCAGCTATACAGAATCTTTGCAGGAAATCACCTAAGAGTTAAGGTGTCTCCTCTAATACCAATTGAAATTCTTATTCGTAGCAGGGACAAGATCTCGAACACAATGTTCTAAAACTTGGTTCGACAACTTGCCAGATCGTAGATAATGGACGATAAATAAGGAAACACAAAATAGAAGACACGCAATATGCTTACCCAATTCGGTGACTCTGCACCTACGTCTGGGGGAACTCTACCAGTTGAAAGGTTTTCACTATATGGTAGTCAATAGTACAAATTCAAGCATCAACTAGCTATCACACAAGCTATTGTCCTAAGCTACTGACGCGATAGAAACCTTGCACAAGGATTTTCACCTCTCGCGTTACGGCAGTGTACCGGTCTAAGTTTTGGTGGCTATGAAAGTTAGGGTAAGAAGAGTAGGAGAAGAAGAAGAAGAAGAAGAAGAAAGGGGTAGGGTCGGGTAAGTGGAAGAAGAGAGAGAGGAAGGTGGGTCCAGGACACTTGGCACGAGGGAAACCAAATTTTTTTAAAAATTTCTTTTTTTTTCATATCTGGGCCACTTGTCGGGTTAGCTGTCGGGTTGGAGTCGGCAGGTTAACCCGGTAGGCTCACCTGGGTGCCTCGCCGTCCTCACGGGTTGTCGGGTTAGTGACAACCTGTCGGGTTGGACCCGGCAGTTGCTACCCGGCACCCTTAGTATTATTATTATTATTATTATTATTATTATTTTCTTACTCACTTTTTCCGACTTGGCCTCAGGTTGCCAGTTAGCACAATCCTGCCGGGTTGGACCCGACAGGTTGACCCGGTAACCTGTTGATTCATTGCATTTTTTGCTTTTTTTGGTCTCGAGTCTCTCCACTTTTTTCGGTCTGTACGAACCCTTTTTGGTTTACGAACCAACCTTGCCACATGAGAACAAACATGTAAACTCATGGCATGAGTATAAAAAATTAATGATCATTCACACTAAAATAACAACCAAAAGTCAAGTTCCATATTCACAATATATGGGGCGCCTCCCAATATGCATGTTTCGTTAACGTCTTTAGCTAGACGGATCTAAGTCTCTCGGGACTCAACCTGGGGAGGCCTCACCTCCTCCTTTCTCACCAGCCTGCAAAATCAAACATTTCAACTCCCGGCCAAGTTAGGAGAAAACATGTTACATAGTAGTCACATGGTTAAGCATAAAAAATGTTTATGTTGGAATTATTCATTAAAACTACACCCCTATTTTGGCATGATGCTAAAAGTAAAGTTTCACCGGCATCTTTGTTCTGCGTCGCGATTGCCAAGGTGCAACCCATTCCTTTCAGAGCCATCTTCACTCCTTTAAGCAAGTCTATCATTCCTTGTACCTTGGTCTAAGTGTTAGCTCCATTTCCTTTTTCTCTTTATCCTCGTCGCCACTTGAGGAATTAGTGGTTCTTCGACCACTTCAAACATATCATCTCGCTCCTTAGTGATTTTCTCTTCTCCGAAACCTTCTCAAATAATGTGAAATTAAAGATTCATATGCAATACTTGGAGGAAAAAAGTGAGAGTACAGGTGCAATAATCATAAGCGAGCAAGATAGTCAATAATGTACTAAAAAATAAATAAATAAAAAGAAGAAGAAGAATCTTTTTTATTTTTTCAAAACAAGAAAATGAAAATATAAACAAAAGTTTCAAAATAAATAATTGCAAAACAAAAATACTCAAGATCAATACTCGAAAACAAGACTCTGCCAGTTCAACTCGGGCCGCTAGAACAAAGCTAACAAACAGTAGTCTACAATGGCAGGCATGTCAGGCCCGACGCTCAAGGCACGACTAAGCCGTTCTCAAGCAACAAAGACCTAAAAGTATTTTAAATTGCAACTATTTTTCTTTCCAAAAATAATACTCGAGGAAAAAACCTACCTGTCCAACTCGGGCCGCTAGAACAAAGCTAAGGAACACTAGTCTACAATGACAGGTATGTCAGGCTCGAAAACCCTTAAGACACAACTCTAAACACTTCAACTAGGGCCGCTAGGTATCTACACCTCCCTGGCAACGACGCCGTTTGCTTGACGCGATAAAAACCGTGCACAAGGGTTTTCACCTCTCGCGTTACGGCAGTGTACCGGTCAATTGCAAAAAGGAAAGTAATATTACGACCCCAAATTATCGATCCCACAGGGAGGTAGTAGCTAGTGAACACGAGTCTAGAATGGCTAGCATGTCGGCTTAAAGTCGGCATTAAATGTAGGTGGCAAGGGATTTTGAGGCGGGGTAAAGAGAATATAAAAACAAAATTTTAAAAATAATTTGCACAACAAAGCACATGAACATGGAACGAGGATCGAATAATCAACCACAATTGAAAAATAGAGAAAATTGAATTTCATTGCATTCAACAACGAATTTAAGTCAACACTTGAGCGATCATTCCAACACAAATCCAATAGTTGAGATTGATTCGATTAATAAACTTGGATCCCAAACCAAAATATATAACTTAATTTTTCATCCAAAGAATCTCAAACAAATTCAAAGTTCATAAAACAATAGATTCTCAAAATAATCGCGATAAATCAATTAAGAACGATGATCCAATATTCAATCCAAAAACCAAATGAACAATATTTAATCTTGGAATTTCAGCTTATACAAAATTTAACAAAAGAAATATTTTGCATACAAAAGCAGGAGAAATAACTAAGGAGAACCTCCACATGCATGTGTTTGTTGAAGTCAAGATTCTCCTTATTCGATCTCCTCTTCTCTCTAGCCTCTCCGACCACATCAACTACTATTACTACTCTATGAAATACCTCGACTAGGGACTCCCCTTGTCTTTAAGATCTTCTCAATTCCACCCTTCGAGCAAGCCTACGCTCGGTATTGTTGTCTTCGACAATTTTCTTGTGAATCTTCAATCACGAATACACACCCTAAGAATCACTAGCACTCAATATTCCTCGTATGATGTATAGTGATCAACACCGTTCTTCTAAATCAACGAGGCTCTCAATCCGCTCTGAGAATTTAGCACAGAGAACGTCTGAGTTGCTAAGGGGGAAGGACCTGGTTTTATAGCAACTCCTCTTGCCTAATCGGACTACAATTCCAATTAGGAAATCCCTTTCGCCTTGCGTTATTGGAAAGTGATAGATTGGCGTTGACACATTTTCAAGCCTTGCTGACGTGTCTTCCTTCCAACTGGACATTGCCTAAATATGTCGTGGCTTTATTCCTTTGTGAGCTTCTGCGAACTAAACAGGAAGTTTTCGATGTCTTGCCTAATTCTGCGAGCATTATGTCACGCCAATTGCGTTCCAACATATTGGCCGACATCTTGAACTTGTGCTAAAAATATGCCAATACTAAACGTAGTAACAAACACCACTACTAACTCTTACTTCGCTTCTTCGGTGATTCGATCCCACTTGTAGAAGGCTTGACTTCTTGACTCTCTGGCTTGAAAAAAATTTGTCTATGTTATGAACTACGAAAAAATGCGAATTTCCCAATTAATTGATTATTACTACAATTTTACAAATTTGATTATCCACCTAGTTTTCGATGTTGGTCACCTATAACTAGTTCTCTTGTATACGTGATATCATTTGTGACATGATGTGTATCCAAGTCATAATTATTCTAAGGGATAATGAGGTGTGGCAACACCCAACAATGTCACTTTTTAAAATCAGTACCCCATGTTCAAAATTTTCATTTGGGGTACCTCAAGAATTTTTAAATGACATTTAGATTAACTTATGTCAAATATAACAGAAATATTTTTTAATGTCCAAATAGTCCTTCCTGTAATATTTTCAAATAATACAATAATATTTGAAATGACTATTTTATCCTTAATTAAATAACAACTTAGACCTATGGTTTAAGGACAGATTGGTCTTTTCAAATAAACTAATAAGTAATTAAGCTAAAAGCGAAATGACCATTTGATCCTTCTGTAAACTTGTTTAACATTTGTCTCACCTTCAACAACACACAGAACCACTCTCTCTTTCTTTGATTATTAACAACAGTTACAACAACAACACATAATCACTTCACAACACCGAACCACTCGCAGCAGACCCCTCCGCCGCCGCTCTAGATCTCATGCCGTTGCTGCTCCCGGTCTCCCGCCGTCGTGACTCCCGGTCTCTCGTCGTCACCGCTCTTGGTCTCCTACCGTCGCCCCCGTTCTTGAGCTGTTCTCGGATATCGCGCCTCGCCCCACCTCCCTCAAGCAGGACGACACCATCCTCCAGTGGTTGCGTCGACGCACGAGGGTGTGTCCTTGCTCAGATCTGGTGTAGCAAGGACAGTGTTGAGATTCACAGGATCACATATTTCTTGCCAACCAAGAAATTCCTAACTTACAGCAAATTACCTATTTACTAAGTTTCCTTATATTTTGATATGTGCAAATATTATGCATTCACTGCGGTGATTTGTTTCTTATTCTAGCTAGGACACATTGTACTATATATATGTATTTTGGCTGATCAATAAAACTAAGCAAGCAAATTACGTTTTCTTCATGGTATCAGAGGGAAATCATACCTTTTACCAATAAACCAATATGGTAGAAACAGGGAAGGACGTGGAGCTCCCGAAAGGTACAGGGTCCTCAACAATGACCTCAACCGTAGCCACTGTCCAGTTACCCAGTCCCTTTCTTCTTCACCCATCAGAGCATCCAGGTATGTCCCTGAGTTCAGAATCGTTGAATGATTCAGGAGAAAATTACTATACTTGGAGGCATCAAGTTACCAACGCATTAGAATGCAAATACAAAATTGGATTTGTCAATGGAACATTACACAAACCCGGCACCGACGATCCTAATCATCACCCATGGATCCAGTGCAACGCCATGGTTAAATCATGGCTGATCAATTCTTTGTGCAGAGAATTGAGAGATGGAGCTGTTCACGCGAGTACTGCTCGAGAAATTTGGATCGATTTAGAGACCAGATTCACCCAGGGAGTCGATTCACGCATCTATACTCTTCCACGATCTATTTCCCACCTCCAGCAAGATAAACAAGCAGTGTCCGTCTACTACGGACAGTTAAAGAAGGCGTGGTCGGAATTGCACGGCCTGGAACCACTACCCATGTGCTACTGTGGAGGTTGTACATGCGACGTCAATAGCAGGAACCGAGCCCTGCAAGAGAAAGGTCACGTGTTCGAATTCCTCATGGGGCTCGACGAGGATTATGCTACTGTGCGCTCCCAAATATTAGCGATGGACCCTATCCCGGGGCTAGGACGCGCCTATTCGGTGGCAGCCTAGGACGAGAAACAACGAGGGGCCATGGTGGCCCGAGGCCGGACAACCGAGCCGATGGCCCTAGCCGCGAACCAGCACGGCGTCGTCAGTCAGCAGGGCCGCCCCTTCACCGGCAAGGACGGACGCGGACGACCACCACGGCGATGCAACCATTGCGGGAAAACAGGTCACGAGGTGGAGGCGTGCTTCGAGCTCATCGGATACCCGCCAGGCTGGAGCAAACCGGGCAGCGGCGGTGGCGGCTCACGCGGTCGACAGCAAGGAAGAGGGGCCGCAAACCGCCACGGGAGAGGGGGCAGATCCGTCGCGGCTGTGATGAGTAGAAGTGGAGAAGACGTGCCTTCACATCCTAACTTTTGTCAAACTATGGGCCACCAATCTTGGCCTATTATGCACTCAAATGGGCCAAATCAGTTTTGGGCTGGCCCATCACAAGTTACGCAGCAACCCACTCAAGTTATACAACAACCCATCTCAATTCAACAGTTCGCTCAAAACCTCACACCGGCTCAGCAGAACCATTTACTGGACTTACTCTCGAGGACTAAAAGCGATACAAATGATTTTGCTGGCGCTGCAATCAACCCCGCTACCTCCAACTTTTCTGGTAACGCTCACCCTCAATGGGTCGTCGACTCGGGGGCAACGACTCGTATTACTTGTGACAAAGGTCAATTATTAAATATTTTTTCGGGGTCACATTTATCACCCGTCGAGATGCCAGACGGTTCTCACGCCTCGGTCACGGGTATAGGGGAAGCTATTCTTGATAAGAATCTGAAACTTAACAAAGTTTTACTCGTGCCGCGGTTTTGTTTCAATTTAATGTCTGTCAGTCAGATTACTCGGGACTTGAATTGTGCATTGATTTTTTATTCGAATTGTTGTGTGATACAGGACTTACACTCGAGGATGCTGATTGGCATGGGTAGGATGCGAAACGGACTTTACAACTTGGAACCGACGGCAGCAGGAAGAGTTTTGATGGCACGTGGGCATGATGATATGCAACTATGGCATCGACGCTTAGGACACATTCCGACTGACCGGTTGCCTCTGATTCCGACTTTGTCTTTTTCATCAAATAAACACGGATTATCAGTTTGTGATGCATGTTGTAGGGCAAAACAAACTCGTTCAATTTTCCCAATCCGAATTAATAAGACTGCCCGTATTTTTGATTTAATTCATTGTGACATATAGGGATCCTATCACACACCCTCGTTATCTGGATGCTATTATTTTTTGTCAATTGTGGATGATCATAGTAGATCAACTTGGGTGTTTTTAATGAAGCACAAGTCGGAAACTAAGACACACCTACTTAGGTTTTTTTACTAGGTTCAGGGTAAGTTCAACACGCAGGTAAAATGTTTGCGCACAGATGGAGGGCGCGAGTTCCAACACCATGAATTATTGGCACACTACAACAACACCGGAATGGAATTTCAAACCAGCTGCGTTGGAACACCCCAACAAAATGGGGTCGTGGAAAGGAAACATAGACACTTGCTAGAAGTAGCACGAGCGCTGCGCTTCCAAGCGAAACTCTCAACAACATTCAGGGGCGAGTGCGTTTTGACGGCGGCCTACCTGATCAACCGAATGCCGCTCACAGTCATAAGAAACAAGACGCCCTTCGAGGTAATGTTCGGGAAACAACCTTCCTACAACCATTTGAGAAGTTTTGGGTGCTTATGTTATGTCCACCAACAAACCAAGGATAAATTCGAGGCAAGGTCACGCCCAGGCATATTCGTGGGATACCCAAAGGGTCAAAAGGAGTATAGGGTTTACGATCTCGAGACGTCTGATATCATAGTCTCACGTGATGTGCAGTTTTGGGAGAATATTTTTCCAGGAGATCATTGCATGGATCCCGACAAAGAAATACAAAGGCATAATACTGACCCGCTACCTACGTTTGATTCACCAATAATACCGTATCAGGGGACTAACGGTGTAGATACGGTAATACAACCTCAGAATGCTCAGGAACCCAATATAGTGCAGGAAGCTGAACTGCCAATGTCGAACCCCTTGCCCAGCAAGCGTGCCCGCACTATTTCAAGACGACTTGGAGGCTACGATTATACACTACCGCCGTCGGTTACGCCCAACTCCGTTTCGCAAACTCCCAATCCTTCAGCAAACTCGACGGTACATCCTCTCACAAATACAATTTCTTATAAAAATATTTTGTCAGCTCACCGTGCCTTCTTATCGGCCATCTCTTCCATGGATGAGCCACGCACATTTCATCAGGCAGTCAAGCACAAACATTGGAGAGATGCCATGGACCAAGAAGTTGCAGCGCTCGAGGCAAACAACACTTGGAGCTTAACTACGTTACCACCTGGAAAGCGAGCCATAAACTCCAAATGGGTGTACAAGATAAAATATAAGCCAGACGGAGCTGTTGAGAGGTTCAAGGCTCATCTCGTTGCCAAAGGCTATACTCAGATAGAAGGTGTGGATTTTACTGAGACATTTGCGCCTGTGGCCAAAATGGTCACTGTACGTTGCCTGTTGGCAGTCGCGGCTGTCAGAGGATGGCTATTGCATCAGCTTGACGTTAACAATGTGTTTCTTCATGGTGACCTGCACGAGGAAGTTTATATAAAGGTGCCGCAAGGATTTTCTAAGCAGGGGGAGTCAAAAGTTTGCCGCCTGCACAAGTCTCTATATGGGTTGCGACAAGCGTCTAGGAATTGGTACCAGAAATTTACGGAGTCCATCAAGACGCTCGGGTATGAGTCCTCCACCGCGGATCATTCACTGTTCACCCTGACAACTGCAGGGTCCTTTGTTGCAGTACTCATATACGTTGATGACGTCATTGTCACTGGTTCTGACACTATACGTATACAACAATTGAAAGATCACTTAAACAATCATTTTCGAATCAAGGACTTGGGACCTTTAAAATACTTCCTTGGCCTAGAAGTTTCTCGTTCGCCTAGTGGAATCATACTCACCCGGAGAAAATATGCTCTTGACATTCTGGCAGATTGTGGAATGACGGGATGTAAGCCGACATCTTTTCCTCTCCCGCAGCAGCATAGGCTTTCAGCAGAGGCAGGGCCACCTTGTTCCGACCCCGGGCAGTATCGCAGGCTCGTTGGAAGGTTGCTATATCTCACTATCACACGTCCTGACATTAGTTATGCAGTCCACATCCTCAGTCAATTTATGCATCTCCCGCGAAACTCTCACATGGAGGCAGCACACCATGTGCTTCGATATATTAAGAGCTGCCCGGGGCAAGGATTGCTTCTCCCAAGCTCGAGCACTTTGTCAATACACGCATATTGTGACGCTGATTGGGCGAGATGCCCCGACACGCGTCGATCCACCACTGGCTTCATTCTCTTTCTTGGTTTATCCCCGATATCCTGGCGATCCAAGAAGCAGAATGTCGTCTCTTGCTCATCCGCCGAGGCAGAATATCGCGCGATGGCTGCAACCACACGAGAAGTAGTTTGGCTTCGTACTCTCCTTCGTGACCTGTAGGCTCCACAAGTTAAACCTATTTCGCTATTTTGCGACAACCATGCGGCAATCCACATTGCATCGAACCCGGTTTTTCATGAAAGGACCAAACACATTGAAATTGACTGCCATTTTATTCGCCAACATCTGCAGAACGGGATAGTGCAACCTCGACACGTCCCAAGCAAGCATCAACTCGCAGATATCTTCACCAAAGGTCTCGGGCGAGATCGCTTTCATGACCTTCTTCGCAAGTTGGGCATTGCCAACGTCCATGCTCTAACTTGAGGGGGAGTGTTGAGATTCACAAGATCACATATTTCTTGCCAACTAAGAAATTCCTAACTTACAGCAAATTATCTATTTACTAAGTTTCCTTATATTTTGATATGTGCAAATATTATGCATTCCCTACGGTGATTTGTTTCTTATTCTAGCTAGGACACATTGTATTATATATATGTATTTTGGCTGATCAATAAAACTAATCAAGCACATTACGTTTTCTTCAGAAACGGAGAGAAGCCTCTCCTCCCTGTTCTTCCCAACCTCTGCCGGCGACCTGCAGAGAACACGACAACCTGGAGAGCCACCGTGGTTGCATGTCATCGTCTGGATGGTGGGGATCTCTCTCTCTCTGATCTTTGAGAAGAATCACCAGTGAAGAGTGGCCGGAATCGCCAGCAAATGGTCGATTTATTTCTTAGATTTGGTTTGTATTTTGCAAAACACAAACAAGATTTGGAATTGTTATTGGAAATCAGTTTTGATCTTGTAAACTAATTCTGAAATTGCCATCAATTTTTTCTCCAAAACAGGTTCTCTAAATCAGATTGAAATTATACAACAACCTTTTATTTTTTACCCTTACATCTCTTCTTCGAGAAATCAGATTGAAATTATTACCGATCTTAATAGCAAATAGTACAACAAACTTTGTTTTAAATCGACGATAACATATATTTAAAAAGCAAATCATGATAATTTGCAAAACACAAACAAAATTTGGTTTCTATATCATTTCACAAAATTTGGTTGCTGGAAATGTAGATGAGGTCTGGTTGTTGGGAAGACAAAAGGGTTAGAGAGAAAAGGTCTGAAGAGGGTTGTGAAAGTGGGAGGGCAAATGTGTCGTTTCACAATCTATTTTAAAAAAAAAAATTTTTGAGAACTTGAAAAGACAAATATAGCCCTTACTATAAGTTCAATTTGGTACTTAGTTAAGGGTAAAATTGTAATTCTGCATTATTAAATAATTGTATCATCTCGAAATTAGACTTTTCACACATCAATTCTGTTAAATCTAACATCTGTTACTTGAAGTGTCATTTAAAAATTCTTGAGGTACCCCTAATGAAATTTTTGAAGTTGGGGTACTTATTTTGAAAAGGGGCATTGTTGAGTGTAGTCATATGTCATCATCCCTTATTCTAATTAATCCACATAAATCATATTCATATTTTAAGTTTTCATTGATACTACTAATTACATATGTTGGAAAAATTGCACATATATATTTTGATAGCTATATTCAATTTCATTCGTGTGTGTCGTAAACATTTTTTGAAAATTGTTGAAGCCACCATTTCTAACGTGTGGTTATGTGCTTTCTTATTTTTAAGATACCAAAAATACCTTTAACATATCCCTTCTGATCGGATAAAGTCATCATATGGGGCCAAATGTATTAAAGCTGCAATACTTCTGTCGAAATCACATCACTGGATATCGGTTATAAATTCGTTATTATTTATGTTGACATATATATTTCGAAAATGACACAAGTTTAGTTCAATATGTAAGTAAAAATCACCATTTATTCATATGATAAAAATTCAACAAAGAAGATAATTAAAGTAATACTAGAAACGATTGTTAGCACAATTTTCAGCCCCAAAACGAAGCACACCCATATTAACATCATAAACCAACCTCATATTCTGCTGGTGCCAACTCCCCAACACACTCACTCCATTTCCTGGCATCACTGCCACACAAAAATACCTGCCTCTCTCGTCAACATAGTTTGTGTACTTCCCTTCCACCTTATAATCAGCTCCACGAAAATGGTATGTCATGGACGCGAACTGGCTGAACCCTGCCGGTTTTCGGTAACAAAGCTCGAATGTCAATCCCGTGGGGGTCTTGATCTTTTGCAAGCGTAACGCATTATAGTATTGCTTGAACGCTAATATGACCGTTGTGTAAGGTTTTCCACCCTTAATCCAGCCCTTATTCTCAATCTGAGGAAATAAGGCTCCTGAGTCTATTATGATCCCGCCGCTGCCGTTTGGTTTCGGCGTGAAAGTTCCCGCCGAGATCTGGAGCCGGCGGTTTCCGACGCTGATACAGTCAAATGATTAGTCCCGGTGTGACATAAAGATATTTATAAAATCGAGAAGGTAATAATTAGCTATCTTAAGTGAGTGAAAATTCGGTATATACCTCACACATTTTAATATTTTTGTTACCCAAGTTAGTTTCTGGTGCTATATTTAAAATTAACACTTTTTTAACAACAAATTATCTATATGGGTGTATGTAGTTTTAGTGATTAGAATTTGAAATCATGTTTCTATTTTATATTTTATAAGGAAAATTTTCAGCTGAATATCCCTAGATTAGTTGTTTTGCGAATGGCTACACTTAGTATTATTTGGCACGGTGGGTAGTTAAGAGTCGTAAATTTTATACCGTTACATATTCCCTTAACTTCGGTTAGATTTTGGTTATTTTTCAAAAGTTTATTTTGGAAAAGACTAAAACACTCTTTGCAGTTAAATGAGTTACTAACTTGGATTGAAAAGACTTACCTTGCTAACATTCTAATTTTCAAAATTAATGTCGTTTCTTCCCTTTCCTCTCCGCCGTCTCTCTCCCTCTCTCTTCTCTCCTTCTACTCTCTTTTCCTTCGTCTCCTAATAATTCAGGAGCACTCTCACTCTCTGCGTTAACTATATGGTGGCTAATGTTGTGTAAGTTAGTATTTAGGTGTTTGTGGTCTAATTTTTGCAAAGTAGGAAAATGATCATCAAACAAAACTGGCGGTAGTAGGGAAAATAGGTATGCATTGGAAATGGGGTTGGTTTGGATTGTGCTTGTGCTTGTGCACAGAGAGAAACTTTGGACCGTAAAGGTACAACAATATGGATAACTGGCGGTAGTATTATATAAATAGGGGAAGAAAAAGTACAAGTGATGGGAGGGAAAGGAGATGATAAAAAATAGAAATTCTCCATTTTCATCGCTGCTCTGTTTCTTGGGGATATATTTGAAGATGTGCGTTAACAATTGTGGTCTCCAAAGATATTAGAAGGAGAAGAGATGGGGAGGAGAGAAAATGGGGCATTGACGTTAATTAATATATTATAATGTCAGGCAAAAGTATTTTTCTTTTTTAAGATCAGGCAAAAGTATTTAATTCTTTTCAATCCAATTTTATAATCCATTTTAACTTTAAAAGATATTTTAGTTTTTTTAAAAATATTTTTCTAAAAAAATAAAATCTAATAGAAGTTAACGGAATGAGTAACAATGCAAAATTTGCAATTTTTAGGCACCCACCGTGGCAAAAATATATTTAGTTGTAGTCATCTACAAAACAACTAATTCTAAGAATATTCATCTGAAGTTCTCCATATTTTAAATTAGAAATTACTAGTTTGATCCATTATGATGTGATAAAAATAAAAATGGGATCGAATCCAAAGCTTAGGACAACCCTTAAAACTTTATCTAACTAGAATAAATTATTCGGTCCATTATTAGTGTTAGATTATATTATGTATGACCTATTAGAGTTCAGTTGTATATTAAGGTTTCTTATAATCTCTACAAATAGATGTTTTTTGTATTCACAATCAGTTATACCTGATGTCTAGCAGGTCAAGGTGGTAATTACTGAAAACAGGCCGAAATGAAGTAGTTTGAAGGGTTGGTGTTATGGTCAGAACGTCGTCGCCGAATCTAAGGATGGTGTTGGCACCGACTTGTCCATTGTAGAAAGGTGTGAAACAGTAAGAGAATCTACGCTTTTGTAGCGGGAAGAGCTGAGTGAGGAGTGACTGAGGAGCTCGATTAAGCCCCATGATGCCAGCAATGTTACCGCTCTGTGCCAACGGACCGGCTTTGTAAATTTCATTGGAACAACCAAATACGACATTTGGGACTGCTGAGACAGAGGCACCGGTGGAGAAGTGGAAGGTTTCGGTAGAAGCGATGCCTTTGACGACAGTCCCGCTACCATAGCCAAGATTGTAGACACATTCATTTTTGATGCATTTGTATGGGGCGTCGCGACAGGCGGGGTTGGCACACGGAAGCTTCTTGAAGGTTGTGGAATCCAATGAGTCATAGAGAGTGTACCTTTGTGTGTAACAAATCTTGCAAGGTTTACACTGAGCCCACGTAAGTGCGGACCCAGTTTTCATTAATAAATTCACGTGGAAAGGTGGAGTACCTAAAAAAACTTGCACTGTGAGGATGTAATCAGGGTTGCGCGTCAACGGGAAGTGAATATCGTCCGGGGACAATATGTTGTTTATGTCAGAGTGTCGGAGAAAGGTGGTGACATTCGAGTTTGGGGAGAGAGTGTGAGTGAGGTTTAGGGTTAGTTTGGTGAGTTTAGTTGAGGTGGTGAGGGTTAGGAATTGGAAGAGTGTCATTGCTAAGAGGTGAAGAGGGATTGTTGTGCACATGAAGCGTTGCATTGTGGACACTTTTGGAGAGGAAGAATTGTAAACCTTAAAGCAAATGAAGTGTTTTGAGGTGTTGGGTTGAATTTATGTAGGCTCAAATGTGGTGACTTAAATGGCCAATTGAAAAGGATATATTTACTTTTGCAAATTAGGGTATCAGAAACTCATTAATTTAATCATGGGAGGGTTAAATTTTGAGGTATCAAATCTTTTTTGGTCAGTCTAATTTATTTTTGCATAACTAGTAGTTACTAGGAGCAAGTTTTCTATAAATGACTTCCAATAGAGTCAAAGTCAAAAATCTTAATGAGCAAACATTTGAAGACAGTAGTAGGCTAGATCTGAATGAGCATAAATATGAATTACCAAATCTTTAATTAGTTGTCCCTCAGAAAAAATATACTCGTTTTATATAATATTAGGAATAATTACATATTACTACTTTCAACTATTATATAGTATTACTCGAACGATGTTATGACCGTCGAATAAGGATTTCCACTCCAACCCTTTTTCTCAATCCGAGGAAGTAAGCCTCTTGAGTCTATTATGATCCCTCCGCCGCCTTTTGATTTAGGTATGAAAGTTCCCGCCGGGATTCAGAGCTGACAGTTTCCAACACTGAACGGTCAAGTAATTAGCCCCGGTGTGACAAAATATAAGGTAAATTTATTTATAAAATCGAGAATGTAATAATTAGCTACTTCAAGTGAGCGAAAGTTCAGTATGGACTTAACACATTTTAATATATTTGTTACCCAACTTATTTTCTGGTACTATGTTTAAAAAAAGGGATAATTCCAGGTGGCTACACCTAGATTTTGCTGTTTTTCACTTGGGTACATTTAGAATTTTTTTATGAGATCACGTGCTTTTAATATAAACATGTGCCACCTAGCCGGTAGGATATTGGCAATATCTCACTGGAAAAGATTTTATATTTAAAAATATTTTTATAAATATAAAACTTTCCCGGCAAGACTTTGACCAATATCTCGTTGGGAAAGAGTTTACATTTTAAAAATGAAAATTTAAAATTTTAGATCGAGATCAATTTGAAAATAAAATTATTCGAAATTTTACCCAACATAGAAATATATATTCGGTTCCATCCGTAAGATTCAATAAAAAAAATATTTTGACAATATTGAATCGTCTTGAATATAGAGGTTTAGGGTTATGGAATGTAAGGGTTTACATACCCTAAACATACGATGTTCACATCCCGAATGTAAGAAAATTGAATTATAAAAATCGAAACTGTTGGATATGTAGATTATGATGGCTTACCTACGTAAATTAAATTTTAGCCAAATCGAACCACAGGATCATAGCCGATAATTCGACGGAGTATTTAGTCAACCATAAAAGTCAAAATTTTATAAAAGTATCTCACGTAGCCGACGAGATATTGGTCAAAGTCTCGCCGGGAAAGAGTTTATATTTAAAAATATTTTTATCATCAAAATTTTATAATATTCTAGATATAAATTGTTAATTAATTTATACAATTGGGGTTTAGGGATTGCTTGCATTACAAATTTAGAATTAAATTTTAATTTCATAATTAGGGGTTAGGGTTAGAAATTTGTGATTTGGGGTTTAGGAATTTGGGATTTAGGAGTTAGGGTTAGGATTTGGGGTTTAGGATTAGAAAATAAATTTATGTTATAAACGAGGTTGTTTTAGGATTGAAGTTTGCGGTTTACGGTTTATAACATGAATTTAATTATATAACTTATATAAAATATCTCACCTAGCCGGCGAGATATTGGTCAAAGTCTCGCCGGGAAAGAGTTTATATTTAAAAATATTTTTATCATTAAATTTTATAATTCTATAAATTCGAAATTGTAAAAACCTAGCTGGCGAGACTTTGATCAATATCTCGCCGGGAACAAATATGTGTTAAAACGTTGACCATTGACCATCATAACCTAGCCGGCGAGATATACAAAGTCTTGCCGGCTAGGTTATACTAGGCCAGCGAGATATTCAAAATCTCGCCGGGAAAAATTACGTACTAAAACGTTGACCATTGACCATTGTAACCAACCCGGCGAGATATTCAAAGTCTCGCCGGCTAGGTTATATCAGGCCAGGGAGATATTCAATATCTCGCCAGCTGGTGTTTACCAAACTGGCGAGACTATATATCGCCGGCTTGTAGTAACTAACCCGACGAGACTTATCAATATCTCACCAAGAAAAATCATATTTTCAGTACCAGTACATTTGTATACGGTAGTTTGTACGCTGAAGTTATTTATTTAAATCTCATACATACTTCTAGGACATAGATAAAATGTAGCCACCGATCGATATTGACTGGACTCGGCTTGGAAAGGCCAGAGAAGAACACAAATTCTTTTTTTATATCTTTGTATTGACCGCAACCAGTGGTGTCTACCTCAGCTATTGCCGGTCAATCCGGACATTCAAAGAATAATAAATATATACAACATAAAGATGGAAAATTTATGTCATTGTTTTTCAAAAGTTTATCATCTCCCTTGATTCAAAACACGTTTGCGCAAGGAATTAATCAATATATACATGACAGGTGTTGAATCCGACCTCATTAACTGAACTAAAAGCTCCTATAGCTAGCCTCAATTTTTCTAAGTTATCTTTAATGTCAGAGACTTATTATTGGCTCCAATATATTATTGCTCAATGAAATTCAATTACACGGTTTGGGCGCAACTGCATTAAAAATAAAGTTATGTCTTCTTGGTTGCTTCTACTTTTTTTATGCGTGCCTCAAATACCTGGATTGGTCCTTCATAACATGAGTAACATGTATATTCATTCAACACAACAATTTTAACACGCACAGGCAATTGGTAATAAGATCTATCTACATATGCTACAATCAATCTTTCTGGTAGTCATTCCATGGCTTGTTCAAGATTTATCTTCTTGTTTTTCTTGATCCTCCCTATCTTGGTCAACTGTGAGTTTCTTAAAAGAAATTGCATAGACAGTAACGGAAACTACAGCTCAAACAGTTCCTACAATACCAATCTCGACCTCGTCCTCTCCGGCCTCTCCCCCGACGCTCAAACCCAATACAACGGCGGCTTCTACAACCTCTCCACCGGAAGCAGCCCCGACAGAGTCAACGCCATCGCTCTCTGCAGAGGAGACGTGTCCCCCGCGGAATGCTACACCTGTCTCAACGACTCGAGGGCTAACATCGTCAAGGAGTGTCCGAACCAGAGAGAAGCAATAATCTGGTACGACAACTGCATGCTTCGCTACTCCGACCGGTCCATCCTCGGGGCTGCCGAGGACAGCCCCGAGCTGGTACTGGTCAACGTGGAAAATGCCACGTCCGTGGACGAGTTCAACGTGGCGGTGAGCGGCTTGTTGAGCAACCTCTCCGGCTCTGCTGCTTCCGGGGGCTCTCTCCGGAAGTTCGCCACCGGAAGCACCAGATATTCCGATTTCCAGACCATTTACGCGCTCGTGCAGTGCACGCCTGATTTGTCGAGGATTGAGTGTAACAATTGCTTGGTGAGAGCAATTGGAGACATGCCAGGGTATTTCCAGGGCAGGGTTGGGGGCAGGATCGTCCGGCCTAGCTGTTTCTTCCTCTACGAGGTCAATAGGCTTTTCTATAACGACCCGCCCCCGCCTCTTCCTACATCGCCGCCTCAATCTTCTCCTTCTCCTGCTACTCCATCAACTGACACCGCAGCAGACGGTATTCTTTATTCTTAAACACATCTATTCGATATATAATATTTCTCTCTTTCTAATTCGGGTTTTGCAGGAGATGGTGACGGCACATCTAAGTCTACGGTTATAATAATTGTTGTTGCTGTTGCTGTGGTGCTAATAGTATGCATATGCATCGGTATCTTCGTTTTCTTGAGAAAACCAAGGACAAAAAAGTCTGTAGGTGAGTTTCAACATGTAGATATAGAGTGTGGCCGTACAACAATCTTTTTACGGGAAAATAGTAATTCAAAGGCTTGTTGATCCTGAAGGGGCTAAAGGAGTTGATGATATGACAAGTACTGCAGACTCTTTGCAGTTTGATTTTGAAACTATTAGAGAGGCAACAGGCAAGTTTTCAGATGAAAATAAGCTCGGACAAGGCGGTTTTGGTGCTGTTTACAAGGTATCATCACTATATATGTCTATATTTTTATTAACTCGATACGGACTCACCAATCACTGTGTCTGTATTTCCAGGGTAAGCTTTCCGATGGGCAAGAGATTGCGGTAAAGAGACTTTCTCAAGGTTCGGGACAAGGAGACCTTGAATTCAAGAATGAAGTATTGCTTGTGGCCAAGCTTCAACATCGGAACCTAGTGAGGCTCCTTGGATTCTGCTTGGAATCTGATGAAAGGCTTCTTATTTACGAGTTTATGCCTAATGTCAGCCTCGATTACTTCCTCTTCGGTAAGTACCAGCTACAGCTATTTTGTGGTTTCATCTATTTCATTTCGAAACGTTGACAGTTTTGCTTTTATGCAACTTATATTAGATTCAGTAAAGCGCGAACAACTAAATTGGGAAAGGCGTTACAAAATCATAGGAGGCACTGCACGAGGGCTTGTGTACCTTCACGAGGACTCCCGCCTTCGAATTATTCATCGGGATTTGAAAGCTAGCAACATTCTGTTAGATGCAGATATGAATCCTAAAATTGCAGACTTTGGGATGGCAAGACTGTTCATCAGGGATCAAACTCAAGGCGCCACAAGTAGAATTGTGGGGACATAGTAAGTATAGCGATACGGGAAAATGGGTTCTTTTTCATAACACTTTTGCTAGAAGGTGTTGTGCACTTAGCGAAGTAAACAATACCCTCTTGTAAAAGTGTCACAGTATATGACCCATTTTCTCATATATGTAATAGAGATTATTGAGATTAAATCTCAACTTATTGTTCTTGTCTGATATCATTAAAACTGCAGTGGGTACATGGCTCCAGAGTATGCAATGCATGGTCAATTCTCTGTGAAATCGGATGTGTTTAGCTTTGGGGTGCTGGTTCTGGAGATAGTAAGTGGCCAGAGGAACAACTCGTTCCGACTTGGAGATAGTGCGGCGGAGGATCTATTAGGCTATGTAAGCAGTGCATATATTTCATTCAAGCAATGTTCTTGTACTTGAACAAAACATAAATGATAAATTTGTTGTTGGTGCAGGCATGGAGAAATTGGAGGGAAGGAACGCCGTTAAATATAATAGATCCATTACTAAGAACGAGCGCGATGAGCGAGATGATGAGATGCATCCACATAGGCTTGTTATGTGTTCAGCACAATGTAGCTGACAGGCCAACTATGAGTACAATTGTTCTCATGCTCAATAGCTACTCTCTTACGCTCCCCGTCCCCTCGCAGCCTGCGTTTTTCGCTGATAGCAGCAGTGAGTACTCGGGAACATACTCATCGCAACTGATCCTTTCATCCGGGAACAGCGAGCCAGATAGATCTAGAATAAAAAATGTGCAACTTTCGGCGAATGAGGCTTCAATGTCAGCATATATGCTCCGTGATGATAATGTGTGAAGGACACTATTTCAGTTCAGTTTGTAGTTTTGAGCACATAATTTGTTTATTGATTCATTCTTGTAAAATAGTATAGGCAATAGCTACAACTTTTCAAACCCATTCGAATTAAGTGCACGTTTGTTTGCAATTTATTTTGCTTTAGGGAGGTTTTATGGTTTCATGTCTCTTTGATTTCTCTTTCCGTTTGGCATTGGGGTAAAGCCTCCGATTCGGCTTCGGGAGCTTCGACGGCTCGTGTTGAAGAGGTAGCAGGAATAGGGAGTCACTGGTGGGAGTCGTCAGCGGTTCAACGGTCCGACGTTTCTCCTCTATTAGGAACCAAAGTTAAGGCTTGTTTGCTCGATTTCTTGTTTTCCCTCTTTTTGTCCGAGATTACACAAATAAGGAATGAGTACTGATTTTTCTTGAGAAAATTAATACTAATATATGATAAAGGTGCTTTTATTTTCTCCTATTCCCTCAAATTTGTTACATTTCTGTTCTGAAAATATGGTTTTGGGGGTTATTTATGTTAATGGACAAATGGGGAGGCGAATATTGTGTTTTTCTCATATTCTTTTGTTTTGGTAATCAATTGAAAAGTTTACCGTCAAAGAATTTTAGAGTTGACCTCTTACATGAAAAGATAGGAGAGTTGGTGTTTTTCATAATTTTGATGTTTTTGTAGGCTCAATTATTATGAACTAAATAATTAATTTCAAACATTCTTTTTGTTCAACTCATTTTTAGAATTTTTGGGTAGTTAGGCAAGAAGATAACAATTTGAATGGAGTTTAAATGAAAGGAGTAGAAGAGGTAAGGGAGAGAAAAACATTTCGGTGTTCAAACTTATAAATTTGAAAGTTTGAATGGCTATTAAGGGTAATTTAGTCATTTTATGTTAAAAACTAATCGTGTTAACTTCAACTTAACGAAAAATGTAGACGAGTGATAAAAAACAAGCTCAACGCACCTCCCAAAGATAAAAAAAAAACATTAGTTCTGAATATGTAAGAAATCTACCAAAATATGTTTAACTACGTGAGATTATACGTTCGATTTATTGTATTTTCTTTTATTGACATTTATCTAATAAATTTTAATAAAATTCGACTATTTATTATAGTCTTAGACTTTTATTTATACTAGAAGAGTGACTTTCACATGAATGAATACATTTCAAATCAACTTAAGGAGGAAATAACATTATTACATATAAGTATAGTTAATTCTCAGTTTACTAACCTAAATTTTACGGTTAAAGTTATATATGATGATAATTTTACTCCTAAAATGTCATGCACTTTATGCTATTAGGGCGAGTATGTTGTCTTCGATAAAACATTATATTCTCATCTCTCCAATAAAACTCACTCTCTACGATTATTGTTGGTTTGTTTTCCATAATCAAACCAAATTTTTAAACCCAATAAAATTTCAAAGCAAAATTTCAAGCAAGAAACCCCAAAACAAACAAAAATTTGAAAATAAAAAATAATTGGAGAGAGAGTATAAACGGAGATAAGGGGTCACCAGAATGTAGGGGATGAATTTTAGACCCGAAACCACGAACGCAACCAGGACCGAACTAGAACCGGTTATAAATAAATAAAATTTCTTTTATTAGTATTTCATTTACAATCTTTATCACGAGTTCTAACATGGGAAATCACATACATGCTACAAGTTTTCACTAATAGACATGTAAAATTATCACCAAATATTTTTAAAAAGTAGAATCACAAACTAATAATCTCAATATGCATAAGCACTAACTTAGAACATAGAAAAATCACAAATCATATCTAACACCCATGATCTTGGGTTTTTAGCTCAAAACCATGGTGCTCAAACAAAAACTCATAGGATAAATACAAGATTCAAGAAATAGAGAGAAACTAAACAAACCCAAGAACCCAAAACGGGTTAGGAGCTAAAAAACCCTCTAATCTTGTGCTTTCTTGGTGGATCTTGCTTCCTTGATGTCCTCCTAATGTGTAGCGGTGAGGTCTCCACTTCTCCTTCCCTCTTGAAGCTTTGTGGTGGCCTTTAATGGGGGAGAGTGGAGAAGATGGAGGAGATGGATGAAGAGAGGGGAGGTTGGTTTCTAATTGGTCTCTTTTCACTTGGTGCCCTAAAGTCACTTATATATCAAAACAAATCAATTTTTTTTGGGGAAAAAATGATGAAAATCAGATTTGAGTTGTGTGGATGCAATCTGCCCAGACCGGGTCTGCCAGACCGGTCCGGGTCGGGTCAGCCGGGTCTGGTGACCAGTCACTGTTCCGGCGCCGTTTTTGTCATCTTCTAGTCCTCTAATCGAAAATTTTCTTCATAAGAGTTGTAGGTCTCTTCTTCCTCTTAAATTTAGACTCAAGAAGTTCTCAATTTGGATGTCGTATATGAAAGTTATGACTCTCTCAAGATGGCTCGTCGTTGCAGGAAAGGTGGTCACGATTGTGACACTCGTCGTGTTCGGCACTCCGTCGTATGTAGCTACTGTCTTCGATGAATTAGTTTGTCATGATCGTGACACTCTCCCACGCTCTAAAAAATGCTCCAATTGAGCTCCATCACCTACAAAAGTCAAAATTCCACCAATGATCAAAAATATCAAAATATCGACTCTAAAAAACCAAAACGATGAGAATAATGCTATAAATGTGTGGTTTAGCGGGATCAAACGGAGTCCTCTCTCTCTCTCTCTCTCTCTCTCATCTTCTTGTTTGTGAGGGATTGAAATTTTATATTGGAAAACTCTGTCAATGTTGGCCGACAACGTCGACCCTTGCTTATCGGCACGGTAGTGAAGTCGGAGGTGTCGGCCTCTCTTTGTCGGAGCCTCGACGGTCTTGGCTTTGCGTCTCGTGGGTTCCGACGTCGTGGTTGTGGTTGGAGTGTTCTCTCCGGCGCTGTTTTCTCGATTATAGTGGATGTGAGCTTATGCTCGCCGTGTCGTGGCTCTTCTTAGCCAATATTTCAATTTTCTCACATCAATATTTCAATTTTAATTTCCTCACATCAATATTTTAATTTCAATGTATTACATTGGCTTACCTTTTCCGTCTTCGGAAGGCTATGTTAACTTTCATCAGTGTAAAAACTTTGCTGATAAAAAAAAAGAATAAAAATAAGGATAGTAAAGTGTGAATTACTTATAGTACATTGTTTTTTTCCCTTAAATTGAGAAAATGAGTTTAAAACGGGCCTTCAAATTTTGTAAGATTCATCTTTCTTCTTCCCAGATGTGTATGGACCAAATATGGACAAGGCCGGTAATGATCGTAGGCCCAAATCAAAGCCCAGTACCATCCCAACCTCCACTTGTCACTCCCTCGCTCTCAACCAGACATTTTCTTGTCGAACCCAGGATCTTCCTGTTCCACAAATTTCGGCTCGATCCGGTTCGCATTCCATTCTCTGGTTTTTATTGGTTCACAGACTTGCAGCTGAACACCCTTTTCCTCTCCAGCTCTGTTCTTTGATTGTTGGGTGTTGACTTTCTGGTTCATATTGTTTCTTTACCAGTATTGCTTCAATCTGGTGAGTCATCGTCTCCTTTCTCTATCAATTTTGATGGGTAAAGTCTGATTTTTCAATTTGGGCTTTATATTTTCGTGATTTGTGATTTTTTTTTTGTGTGGTTGTTGATACTGTTTGCAATTTTCATGACTACTCATTTGTGTTGGGGTGTAATTTTGAAGAACACCTTTTGCAGGAAATGTAAGGTGGGAATGATGGGTTTGTTCTTTAGGACTGAAACTGTTGAAAATATCAAATATTCTGTGGAATTTTGGAAACACAAAATGTTAGGAGTGTATAGGGAAAGTTTTTGTCTGTGAGCTGATAAAACTCAAGTGGTCACAGATGAATTTTTGTCCTTAAATGACCAATGGTTACATTATTGGATTAGATTTCACATTTGCTAGATATGGAACTTCATATATATTATTTGCAATTTGGTAGTTTGATTATATTTTGACTTTTGAGCAAGCAATGTCCTAAAACACGCTAGTCGAGCAGAGAGGACCTCTTGGGGATTTTTAGAACGCTATTGGTAAATATCCACTTCAATGTAGAATCAGGAAAAATTATATTACAGTACTGTTCTTGCTGCCCATCTATCTGTTGTATGTGTGTATATATTGGAAAGGTCAAGTTTTTGCTTTATTTGAATGCAGAGAACATGACGGGAGTCACGGGACCATTGATTGTTACAGACGGCATGGACAGAATTAGTTCATTGCCCGATGGAGTTCTTCAGCACATCTTATCATTTATGCCTACAAAATATGCGGTCAGTACATGTATTCTGTCAGCCAGGTGGAGATACCTCTTTCCCTTCTCGCACAATGTTGACTTTGATGATTCGTTAGTTTTTAATCCTGAAAGCAATCATCATAGTTCATATGGTCAATCCAGCCATTTTTTGGATTTTGTGGACAGATGCATTATGCTTATGAATGTGACACGTGTATATAAACTCCGTTTGAAATGTCGCCAAGTTGTTGACATCTCGCGTTTTAATTCATGGATTTGTGCTCCGTCATTGTGTAATGTTTGCGAGCTTGATATATGCATTTGTTCCGGAGAACTCAGGATTGTACCTGTCTGTGTCTTCACTTACAGTAAACTGGTAGTCTTGAAACTGGGTACTGGCTTTTATCTGAATGTTCCTGCATCAGTTTATTTGCCATACCTCAAAACCCTACATCTTGATTCCATTGTGTTTCCCGATGATGACTCAACTCAGAGGCTCTTCTCGAGCTGCCCTGTACTTGAAGATCTGGTAATCCTAGGATGCTCCATGAGAAATATACGTGCATTCAATCTCTCTTCTCCTACCCTCAAGAGATTCACTATGGACGAAAATGACCCCGAGTTCTGCCATTACAGCTTAGTACTCAATACACCAACCCTTATATACCTGCAATACACAAAATGTGGAGGAGACAACTATGCTTTAGAGAACCTTCATTCTCTTTCTGAAGCTAAAGTTTCCGTTTTCGGAGTATACAATAACGAAGTGGAACCTCTTCCTGGATTTTTCCAAGGGATCGCGAATATTCAATCATTACATCTATCTGGTCCCGGTGCAATGGTGAGTATGAAATCTGTTATTTGTGCTTAGACAATATATCTGTGCTACACATGCTAACGACGATAATCTATTTCTATTTGAAGTATCCCGAAACAACATGGTTTGGACAATTTGAACTGCCTCGATTCGAGAACATCACCCATTTGAAGCTTGTTTATGATGAACATCTTGGCCGGTCTTTGCTATTATATTTTGTCCATGCTTGTCCAAATCTTCAAGAACTTTTCTTTGAGGTATGACTTGTGATATATTTATAAATAAAAAGTTTTGTAAATTTGGCCACATTCGGAATACTTATCTAATATTGATTATGTGCTTAGGGAATCGTATTTTCGGACTCATGTCGATATATTGTAGAGTGGTACCAAGTTTACACCAATGTGCCATCTTGCATGTCATCGAGTTTGAAGGTGGTCGAATTCAAGTCGACTAAGAATTTGGGAGAGCTGCTAGAGCTTTGGTATGTCGGGCATTTTCTAAAGAACGCTAATGTACTGGAGACGATGAAGATACATACCGGGTCTGACGAGTGTTACCATGGAAAGATCCTCGAGCAATTGTTGATGCTGCCAAGGTTATCAGAGACATGCGAATTTGAAGTGTCATGAGGCTAACATTCAGTTCAGTCCTGGGCTTGCAGAAAATTGGAATTTACTGATAAGAGTACTTGTTTATAACATTGTTTATTTTGTGATCTTCATATTCATTTTGTACATAGTTTTTGCATTGTGGTTTGAATGATCTTCTGTTGATATGTCTTTGTACGAACTTAAGATTTCCGAGCTTATACTGACAAGCAAGAATGTCATAACCAGTGGTATGGGCTGTGATATGTCGGATATGACTTGAATTGAATTACGGTGATTATGATTAGACCTGGTGATTAAGATTAGATTGTACGAGGGGGAAGAATTCTCTAACTCAATGGTATTTCTGTTTATTGAGAGACTTATCATGGAAAATTGTTCGACAAACTTGACGCTACAATCTGATCTTCTATTTGACGAAAGACTGGTGTCATGACAAACTGTTCAATAAGGTGGTAGTTTTGAAAAAATTCCATGGGTTCCAAGATAATAAATTTCATGCGGAAACTAACTATAGATTCCCGAATTCTAATCTTTAATGGATCATCATGTGATTAAATTTTCAGCATATAGAACTTGAAAAAATCTAGAATTTACATTTGTAAACCGAATCAAAATTAACACAAAAAAGTTTGTGTTATCTAGATTTATCCACACAAGCAAGACACCTTAATGCTTTCAAGGTTTCTTCACTCAATTTGCTAGTATTGTGAGAAGAAGAAGCAAAAATATGATGAAGAAGAAGAGGAGAGAGGGACGACAAAGCGGGGGAAGTGGATCGGCTAGAGGGGGAGAAAATAATGGGAAATTAACTGAAAAACAAATTTTTTTTATTTTCAAAATAATTCTCTTACATAATTCTTAATTTAATTATCTCTTAATTAATATTAAGAATGGGTTTAAAGTCCACTTAGCTAAATTTTAATTAAATCCATTTAGATTGGGTACCAATTAAACGGTTTCGCTAGACCGATTCAATTCCCTTAAATCGATTTCTGGTTTAAACTAATTCGCTTCGATTTTACTAAACCGAAAGGCGAATTTTTTCCGATCCTCATACTTCTCATATACTGACTTGTTCAAGTCCCTTTTGCTATACCTTGCTTAAAGTGTGTGACCCTCCAGGCTCACGACCCGTTGGCAGACTGGCAAAATTACTAGTTTGCCCTTTCCATCATAAGTGGCATCTAGCAAGACATTATGATTACCCAACGTCCATGATTAACCTCTTATCGTCCATGTTACTATCCTTTTATCGCCTGATATCCAGATTGAGCATAAGGCATAGAACCATCATCCTTATTTAATCAATCACTGTTTCTCGATATCTGAGATGACTGAAAACTGATACTAAGTATTTCCCGCATGGCCATGCAATTTCTTTCATTCATACTCATCAAGTGGCCTAAACAAATATCAGTCCCATACCGGAGTATGAGGGATAAATCTCTTAGCCAACTTTCGAGTTCACTCATGTAACTTATAACTAAGCCAATCCGAGCCCTTATAATTTACAGACACACAGTGGGTACAACCATGAAGGAGGTATAAGAATTAAGGTAGGGACTATATAGGGAACTTGGTAAGATATGAACAAGAGAGGATATACAAAGGGAAGCTTTTATTGATAATCTCACAAAGGTTTACAAGAGGACACTCTAGATAGAACTTCACACTTCTTACTTGCTATGGCTTAGCTTGAGGATGGCTATACCAAGCACCTCTATTTATACTACTTCGGGAGGGAACTATTCCCGACATCTACATTACCTATTTTGGCATTATCCACAAAGAATAGATTCTTTGTTTGCCATTATCACACTTAGTGGCCATCATGTCACTTAGTGGCCATTATTACATCACTACTAATAGTAACTTAAGCATTATCACACTTGTCCTTATTCCCCCTGTATCTAAATGAGCGGGATTCTCTTATCCCGCGTCATCATCAGCTTCTGACTCAGACATCTCTGGGTCACTGCCATCTGTATCCAACCAGTCTAGATCACCTTTGTAGGCAGAGAAGAAGTATATGGTGGAGTCACGTAGGTCTCTCATTATTATCCATTTTCTTCTGAGCCTGTAGCGTGGGTGATCTCGGTCATCTAAGGACATGCATTCATCTTGCATATGGAATCGGACCAGGATATCTCGTATCTCACGGACGAAATCCTCAGGGTACAGCCCTGGGATGTGCCAGTTTGCAGAATGGGGGCTGAAAAGTCTGGAGTCGATGTCAGGAGTATCGATTCCATTTATTCGCGCCATGTGGGTTGCCCTTTCATGAAACTGTGTTGGAAGATGCGCATCATTCTGTTCTGCCGGCGTCTTGTAGCTCCTTTGGATTATTTCCATGTACTCCTTGGAGATTCTGATTCCATTGCCGTCTTCAATATGATTCGTGGTAATCCTGAAGGTGATAAAGATAGTCCTCTCCTTCTGGGCACGGATATTTGTTAGCCACCAATTTTTGTCATGGAATAAAGTGAGCCACTTGCAGAGAATCTTATTTTTTTTCTTTCCTTCTTGTCATGATGCATTTAGCCAGATATTGCAGAAGCGTGCATTTATCCACAAGGGCTCCAATGGTGTATATCTCAGCTAGGTACCACATAAGCAGGTAGGCTTCTGTAGGAAAATTGATGTAGTAGGCTGGATTCATGTCTATGGTAGTCATGAATGGGAATACCGGATGATAAGGTAGTCCTTTCAATGGCCCCATGTCTAATCCATACATGTACACGTAGTACCTTAGGAAACCGTGCAGGGCATCCAAGTCTCTGGATGTTTTTGTCTTGCTTAAGATATCTTCTTGGATTCCTCTTGGCAAATTTCCGATCATGGCTCCCAAGGGGTCTGAAGATAAGCTTTCACCGGTTGCCATGTAGATGACTGGTATGATTTGAGGTATTTGCTTTTGTGTCCTTGAGAGGAATTCTGGGAGGAAATTGTCTTTTCCTTTTATGTGTTTCACGTCAAACTTCCATTGAGCGAACCAACTAGTCCATCTGAGTAATTGGGCTTGTGGCAAGGCCTTCTGTTTGAACTGGAGCATCTTTGGGAAGAATGACATATCCATCTCGATCTGGAAGTGTTGGCCAACTAGATGAAACTCAAACTTCTCTATTCCTCGTTTGACCGCGAGAATCTCTTTGTAGGTGGAGTGGTAGTGTTTTTCACTGTCTTTGAAGGCTCCGCTCTTGTAGCCACGGATTCTCCTTTTTCCTTTTTCGTCTTCTTCCAGAAGGAACGCTCCCCAGTAATAATCACTTGCATCCGTTTGTAAGATTCTTCTTCCCGTTGATGGGATCTTTAATGTCGGTAGTGTTTTTGATACACGCTTGAGTTCTCGGACTGCATCTGTGCACTTTTGGTTCCATGGGGTGCGTTCTTCCTCAACTGTTCTGATAGGACGTCCTATACCTGGCCAGATCATGGATAAAGTCTGCCATGTAGTTTACCACCCCAAGAAATTGTTGCACTTGCTTGAAGGATAAGTTTTCATCAGGGAATATTTCTAAATGTGTGGCAATATGTTGTTGCAATTGGTACTGTCCTTTTGAGATATGCATTCCCAAGAAATCTATCTCTGTCTCTCCTATGACCATCTTCTTTTCTGACAACATAATTCCATATTTTTGAACTATGTCATGAAATTTCTTCGGCAACGCCATGTGGGAGTCTACGTCAGGAGAGAATAGTAGTATGTCATCGATGTAGATCAGTGCATCTGAGAGAATAGGCTCGAATATCTTGGTCATCGCTTTTTGGAACAGTGATGGCGATGTTTTCAGCCCAAAGGGCATGACCTTTCATTGGTAGTGTCTATCTAGGATGTAGAATGCTGTCTTGGGCCTGTCTTTGGGCTTGATTCCGAGCTGCCAAAAGTCTGCTTTTAAATCAAACTTTGAAAATATTTGGTCCCGCGGGAGCCTCTGGAACATGGCCTCTCTCTTTGGCAATGGGAACTTGTCATCGGCGAGGAAGTGATTGAGTGGTTGGTAGTTTATAACCAATCGTAGTTTTCCTCGGACTTGCTCAGCTCTTTTGTTGACATAGAATGCATGGCATGCCCATGGTGAGTTTTTTGCTTCGACTAGGCCTTCGTTGTGTAGCTAGTCAACCTCTTTGATCGCCAATGTATAGTGGTCTGGATTCATTCTCGAGTGACTGGCCTTTGTAGGATTTATGTCTTCATTCTTTTTGAATGGGAGGGATATGAAGAATTTTGGGTTCTTCCAAAGTGGCGAAGATCACTTCTTAAGAAACTCAGAATGAGATTGAGCACATGACGTCCTCACCATTTCTTCGTCAACCGGATTTAGTACTTCCAGAGAGTAGAGATTTGAGACTAATGACCACTTCAACAACTGGTTCTTCCTTTTGAGTCCTTTTCTGGTCCAGGAGACTCTTTCGAGACTATGCAAGATATCGAACCCAAGTATAAAGTCTTTTCCGGGAAGGTTGGACCCATATACTCTTGCCTTTACTTTATAGTCTAGGAAGAGTTGTATGTAGAGAGATTTACTGATTTTGTCAACAATAAACACCTCTCCATTTGCTGCCTTGAATTCCTTATAGCATGGTTCCCAATGAGACTTCGAAAGGATGTTTGGCTTCATGATTGATGATGCGGCTCCAGTATCCAAATAAGCAATGACAGGAATTGACTTATCGTATTTACCCAGTAAAATGTTGACTTGAGCATTTGGAGATGGTTGGAGCTAGTAGGCAGACTTTTCCGGTTCTGATTCTTCAGCTCTGTAGAAGTCTGATGTTAGAACATATGGGATGATTCTATCATCATAATCACTATTAGAGTCAGATTCAGAGTCTTCTGGGATTTCTGTTATCCCCATGGCTAGAACCGTCTCTTCTGATGGCTCGTTATCAAGGCTGAATACTGACTCGACATCTGCGTCGTCTATATCTTCGATCTGCATGACTTTTACCATCAGATTATCTCTTTTGCTTCGATCTGGGTATTGCTTGGCGTAATGTCCTTTCTTTCTATAGATGTAGCACCTATCAGACTTCCTTTGCCCTCTGTATTCTTTCTTTCTAAAAAACTTCCATTTTTTGTTACTTGGAAGTCGGGGGAACTTCTTTCTCCATTTGCTGGGGAACCTCTTGTCTTTTTTCTTGCTAGTGGAGCAGCTGCATTTCTTTTCTTTGCACTTGATGAAGTACTTTGGATGGTCACATGCCTTCTCTAAGAGCTTCCCTTCTTCATGTATTTGTCTGAAGAATTTCTGGTGATTGCACAGTCTCTCTAAAGCTGTTAGAGAAGCTTGGTATAATTCTCCAAGCGTGGCAGCCGCAACAGTCATGTTTTTGAATGATAACAGTTTTGCTGTTTCATTCCCTAGTGGATCCGGAAGTGAATTCAGATAGGTCTGTTTGAGGTTGACATCATCTATTCCGTTTAAGGAATAAAATAATCCGGACATGACCTCATAATGTTTCTCCAGATCTTTCGGCTTGAATGAGCAGCATCTCCTGGTGAGGTATTCTTCCCTTGCTCGAATAACGTAATGATCCCAGGCGCCAAGAAACTCACTGTGAACCAGGGTTATGAATTCGTCTATGGTTTGGAGTTGTCTTGCTTGCATTTGTCGATATGCTCCATGATTGATCCACCATTGTCTGAGACGTCCGTGAAAACGAGACACTAGTTTGTCTATGACAGCAGGGAGGTTGTTTGTTAGATTTAGCATCTGTTCTGCGCACCAGGCATGCATCTCATAGATCTTGTCCCTCCATTTTGATGGTGCTATGTTGTTAAAGGAAAACCCCTGGCATGAGTCATTCTTGAAATCTGGAGCACTTCCTGGAGAAGATTGTTGCCTGTGTCATTCGTTTTGTACTTCCGACATGTTGTCTACGTCACTTGTCTCTTCTTCAACATATGGTTCCGCCAACATAACTCTTGATGCTTCTGATGATTCTGATTCACATTCATAAGAATTGCCAGAGCTGTCAGAGGAGATGGTTTGTACTGTCATGCATGCTCGGCTTCTTTCTCCATTGGGAGTTGCTGCTTTCTCTAGAAATCTCGAAAGAGTATTAGAATGCTCCACCATGAGTTGTGGGTAGTCTTCTTCTCCCTCTTTACGCGGTGGTTCATGTCGTGACACCTTTGGTATTCTTTCTTCCACGGAGTACTTTCGTTTGGCCATTTGTTCTTCTAGTACTCTAGTTGGGAGAAATAAAGATCCTCCAAAAGGACTAGGTCCTTGTGGGATTCTCAGTGGTTGTGAATGGGCTATCATGGGCAGAGTGTATATAGGATATGAAGTGAATATATCTTGTGGATATTCCCGTGGCTTGTCCTGGTTTTGTATTGAGTTAAGTTGCGCTTTCAGGAACTTGAGCTCAGAATCCTTTTGTGCTAGTAGATTTGGCGAGTGTATGCTCACCGTGCATGCTATTTGGAGTAGCTCTTCATGCAAGGATTGGATCTTTTCTCTCAGCTCCTGAATGACCAACTCCATGACGCTTACCTTTTTGTCAATCTTTTTTAGGTAGCGATTCTGGGCTATAGTATTCTCTGTCTGCCAATTGAACATTGCTTCTCCTGCGCTAAGCTTGAGTACAGAGCCATCTGCATTTATCGCCTTGGTGTTTTTGACCTTCCAAGTATGTGTCGCATTGTCTTGCTCAAACTCTTCCAGACGGAAATCTGGCTCCTTTGAGGAAGATGGTCCGAACATAAAGATAGGTTTGGGCTCTTTAGAGATGGCAGGCTCTTTTGAATTTGAATATAGTATGTAGTATTCAAACGGTTTTCCTGCAGGTTCTCCCAGAAGACCAACCTCTAGGTCTCCGACTTCATATCTTTCTTTTAGCAGTTGCTGAGATTTCTTCTTTCTTCTCCTTCCTTTGGAACTTTCTTCATCATCTTCTGAGTTGCTACGGGTGCAGCTTCCACAGAAACATACGTCGAAGAATTTATGCCCTTCTTTGTCAGCAAAGGCATAAATTGGTTTTCCATCAGTATCGAATGATACTATTGGAATGCCAGGTTCAGAGACATCTTCTTGCTTTATAGGCACTTATTGCAATGGAGATATCGAGTTTATCTCCGTGCATAATATTGAAGGCCGGACCTTCTCTTCTTCTCCTCTAAAAACGATCTGCACAGCGCCATCCTTCTTTTTGATCATGGAAGATTCTGTAAATTGGATTTGTTCGTCATTCTTGTACACTTGTTCACAGTGAGTAACCCATAACTCTAGCAGTAGCTTGATCAGCCCGCTTTTTGGGATTTGTTTTGGGATGTGGAAACACGAGGGGCCATGCTGGGAGTCCACATTTATGAGAATGGTTTCTTCTGAGTATCTTGGGCACGTCAGATCCATTGCATGGTTTTGAACTATGTATGTCATTTGGTAGTGCAGGGTTGCTGTTACAGAGTTTTCTATCTGTTTGGCACCAGTCAGTTGTAGTTGGATCTTCATATGGTGGAGGATATGAAAATCTTCTAACGCTATGTTGAAGTTGGGGAATAGTGTTACTAACACCGTGCAAGCATTCATCGTTTTCTGGAGAGTTGCAATACAGGCATGCTGGTATTCTTTGAACCTTGTGTCTAATAGTGCAATCCGGGCTACTACAGGGAGACCTCTTCTTCCATGGAGTGTGAGAGCCAAGCGAATTGCTCCATAGTGCAGGTGCGTATAGCCACATCGCCGCCACTGTCGAACCATCTCCATTGAGTAGGAGAGGAAACATCTGCTCGGATTCTTTGGCTGGAACAAGGTAGTGTTCTAGTCTGGAGGCTAGAATCAACTCTCTAGACAGTTTTTTTGTGGGGCTTAAGACTTGCCTTATAGTTTTTTGGAGAGAGTGGTTGGGTTTGGAGAAAGCTCCATGCGGGTTTAGTAAAGGGACTTGGGAGATAGGTATTTTGTTATCATCACTATACTCTACTTCATATAAGTAGTGTATCTTACTAGCATTTGAGGTGCGGAAACTAGTGGAAGGTGTACGAGAAATAGTAGATGTACTTTCCATATGGTGTAGATTAGACTAGAGACCAAGACAGTAAGCAATAACCCTTATGCAACCCTCAAAATATGATAGTCATAGATCATTCTCCTTGGAATCACAAAGATTCATGATCCACATAGGACTCAAGATATATTTAAGATAATTCATCACGTTTTGAGAACCTTAAACCGAGGAAAAACTGGGCACCTTAGCCACCACATCCTCAAGGTACACTGTGTTCCAAAACACCATGAACTTTCTTATTTATGTCTTGGATGACTTGTTAGGGTTTCTGATGTGGAAGATCCAAGTACATGGCAACCACAGAGCATACTTTCATTCACAAGCATGAAGTAGGAGAAGATCATGGACTCTAATATTTCTTAGGAGAATAAGAGCCAAAACTTGACCGCCAAGGCTCTTATACCAAATTTACAGACATATAGTGGGTACAACCACGAAAGAGGTATAATAATTAAGGTAGGGACTATGTAGGGAACTTGGTAAGATATAAACAAGAGAGGATATACAAGGGGAAGCTTTTATTGATAATCTCACAAAGGTTTACAAGAGGACACTCTAGAGAGAATTTCACACTTCTTACTTTCTATGGCTTAGCTTGAGGATGGCTATGCCAAACACCTCTATTTATACTACTTCGGGAGGGAACTATTCCCGACATCTACATTACCTATTTTGACATTATCCACAAAGAATAGATTCTTTGTTTGCCATTATCACACTTAGTGGCCATCATGTCTCTTAGTGGCTATTATTACATCACTACTAATAGTAACTTAAGCATTATCACACTTGTCCTTATTACTCTTTTACAGATAACGTTAGACTATGTAAAACTTAGATACTGGTTACATAGTGATCACAAAGACTCCTTGGTCTAAGGATATAATGACAAACTACAATATGTGAGTATGCTTATGGCAACATCTATGCTACATACCCACTATTGGGTCGTCTAACATCATTCCTCTGATGATATCTATGATCTAACTCCGACACTACCTTGCCATGATCAATAGAGCATGATCATTAAGAGTTAGCCTCGTATTGATCGCTTCTTAATGAAGCTTAACTGATGGCAAAACTCTTGAATGTGTCGCACAAGCTACTAATAAAACTGGCGCCTTTTTCATTCTACCTGAAGTGCAAAGCGATAAAGAGGTTGAAGTTTTGCAGGAGTTGGTCGAGACGGACAACCATCGGGGTAGCATCGTCCCCGACATGGGTGGTGCATACAGACGCCCATTGAAACCGAGAGGTGGTGCCCGTACTGCTGGCTCCGCGATGTCTGAGGTTCAGATTGCTGCCGAGATAACCGCCAGAACGAGTGTATTTGAGGACAGGCTGCGGCAGGTTGAAGCAGACTTACCAGTGATGCACATACAACGCGCCCTAGAATGTGAGGCAGATTGTCGTGCAATTGAGGCTCGGGTGAAGGAACAACTTGATGCGGAACGCGCGAAAGCTGTGGCAGAGCGCCCTGAAATGCAATCAGCTGCAGGACATGGTTCGACGATACATGCAGCAAATGCCGGTCCCGACTCCGTCCCTGCCGCTCTAAACTCCGGCAGAGTTGCTGCCACCGGCACCTCTCTCGACTCCGGCAGAGTTGCCGCCACCGGCGTCGATCTCGCTCCGGCACAGTAGCCCCCTCTGCTACCGCTCTCGACTCCATTAGAGTTGCCGCCACTAGCGCCAATATCCATTCCGGCACCGACCCGACCTCCGACACCGAGCCTGACTCCCCCGCCTCAAAACCAGGAGCAAACTTCGGTTGAACAGATAAAGAAGTCGAAGAAGCCGAAGAAGATAAAATCACTTTTTGGTATCCTTTAGTTATATTTCGTGTTATAAACTTGAAAACCGTTTCAGAAAACTTGGTTGTATAAATATGTGTGCAACTTTAATTTTGTTGTGTTTTGAAATGTTGCAAAAGCTTAGGTTTTAGATGTTGTAATGTAACAGGTTTGCAACTAAGGGCAATAGAAATACTGAGGCATGTGTTGTTTAAATTGTCTTGCACATAGCCGGCTAGGTTTTGCAAAATACTCGCTGGTAATTAGAAATTAACATAGTCGGCGAGATTTTGCAAATACTCGCTGGCTAGGTAAAACTTCAATTACCAGCAAGTGTTTTCAAACAATGGCAGGCTAGGTAAAATTTTAATTACCAGCAAATATTTTCAAACACTCGCCGACTAAATAAAATTTTAATTACCAGCGAGAATTTTTACAGACTCGTCGGTTAGGTATAAACCTATCCGGCGAGGTTTTGACTTTACCTAGCCAGCGAGTCTTTAAATCAAAAACTCGTAACTCTTAATTTGAAAGATATGTTTTCACACAGAAAAGAGAGGGAAAATGGCAAAAAATGTCATATATCATCACATACTTGTAACAAACATGTTTTGTAATTTTGTTAATTATAAGAAAGTAATGTAAACTTTAAATTTTGTGCAAAATATATGTAAATCATAAAGTTGCCCTTAACATTGAGGATTATTTTCTAAAGAAAATTAAATATTTTTCAAAGTTTTCATATATGTTCTTAATTTACACAAAAAAATATATCTTACCAAATTAATCTGTTATTATACTATATTTGTTGAAAATTCAAACTTTATTTGAGCATAGAGGTAAACAGACTAAAATAACACATCAAAAGATGATGTGACAACACCCACGTCGCATTCACAGATAAAAATAAATCAAATGAGCGTTATCAAGCTGAACTTCTCCCACTTTGTTGCTCGGGAACCACCAAAATTGAATCATATGCACATCACCTAAATAATCTAACACAATTATGACGCTATCCTTACCCAATATGATAGCCCAACGAATGGGCTCTTGCAAACTCACGACCTACAACTCGAACGGGTTGAGACTCCTTGCATATCCCTTAGGAGAACCACCCTAAAAACCATCCCAAATGCAGCACCATAATACTTTTGTAAGCCACACGGCATCAACCTCAGTTGGTTGGAGAAATCCTGTGAACCTCTTACATACAACAAGCACCTAACAAAACACCCAAAATGATCCATAGATACAAGTTGAACCCCACATTTGTCTCAACAAAACAAGAGCCTCGTTCCAGACCACTTGAGTTCTAGCTCCCAAAATGGCCCGAAGAGACATCATAAAGTCAAATCAGAGTTTAAGAAATTCGAGACCCCCTAATTCGATGTGTATGCTTAAGTCTGCCCATCGACACTTGATCCCTCCCAATATTGAAACAACATTCTCCCTGAATCGACATACACAAAAGCCGACTGTCTGCTTTGACAGTGCCGCCCAAACCACCTCCACAAAACCTTCTATGTCATGACGCGCGCTAAACGTGAACGCCTGGGAGAACACTTCCAGCCAAGAAAGAGGCTGGAGATTGCCATCACCGATCGAACATCCTCCTCCGGGATACCGTGGCCGACACAGACAAAACCTCTTGGCCACTGCATATCCCAACAATCAAGCATATTCTCTCCCTAAAGCAATCCATACACCTACAAATAAAACCGACCCAAACTTTATAGAGAAGGACGCAACTCTGATCATTAAAGTTCTCAGTAACGACCACTAACCATAAATGTGGGACGCACGCCATGGAGGCGGACTCTCAAAATCCTAGAGGGCTTTTTTTTTAAATCATAGAGGTCTCTCTTAATCAACCTCGTCAACGTATTTATGTTAATATTATTATTATTTAAAATAAAATACTTTAAATTAAGTTTTAAAGCTATTTTTGATAAATGGAGATTATTTTAAAACTCGATCGGTCAAACCCGAAGCGAAAATAAATTCTTATTTTTTTATATCAAGAATAAGAAAAGTTGTCGGGTTAAGAGTCGGGTAAGTAAACCCCGCCTTATATATTGTCCTTTATATAAAGTTAATTAATGACTTAATGTGCTCTCACTTTCGCTCCTCTGCAATTTTCTTTGTGTGCCCTAAACCCATTGATCATCACAAACTAAACACCAAAACTATCTTTTCCTTCTTCCCTTATGTTCTAAACGCTTTCATTTTGTTCAAGTCTACAATTTTACTGTAAAATCCCATATGGGCTGCCAATAATTTGCAGGAGCATTTAGCTCGTAATATGATCCATAGTTACTGCAGTTTCCATAGGGAATTTCTATGTGTTTTGGTCCCATCACAAGCTGTATTCTAAATATCCACGACTTGTCCGATTAGTTCCCGACTAATCCCCGATTCTTCATTTATTAATTCACAATTAATCCTTAAATCTCATTTATTTTTTGATTAATCCCAATTAGTAGCTCCTAAAGGTTTTAGAACATTGATTGATTATTCACTAGTGGTACCATCATTATCAGTGACCTATAGTTTTCTTGGGCAACTCTAAATCCATATATAATCAAAGTCAAGGCTTGTAGGCCATATTTGTTTAGCTCTTACCTTATTGGGTATGGAACTTCATTAAGATGATTTGCATTATTTTGACCCTTCGGCTGTTAAAATACTGTATCTCAAAGATGTGAGTTTATTGATTACCTTGAAATGTAGAAAAAACATGTATATTATTACTATTCTTGCTTTCCATGTTTCAGCTCTATCACTACTGGAAATTTGCTTATTTTCGGCGAGATATTGACATATTTCGCCAGGTTGATTACACAAACCCGACGAGATATTGAATATCTCGCCGGTTTAGTGAAACCAACCCGGCTTAGCTGCCAGAGCTGCTGTGGAGAAGGAGATAACTGAGGTGAAACGTCGTTTCGACGATCAGAAGGCTCATACGGACGCTCAAATTAAGGCCGAGGTTGAGGCTCGGCTTAAGGTCGAGATCGATAGTCGGCTTCAGGCCGAGGTTCACGCCAGTATCTAGGATCTACTGGTCCAGTTCGGCTTATCGGGTAATATCCGGAAGTTGCTTCATGCCTGGGCCCCGAGCCCCATCGTCACTCTGACCCCGACTCCGACTTCGACCCCGACTCCGGGTCTAACTTCGACTCAAATGGTGATGCAGCTGACTATCTCGCCGGGAGTGCCTTCGGACCAACAGCAGCCTCCAGCACCTGCCGACGAACAACCGCGACCGAGCAAGAGGTTCAAGAAGATGACGAAGAAGATGATGAAGACAAAACGGCTAGGATAACTCCCGTAGGTTCTTAGTTTACGGATTTTGTTGACGTTTTTTGTAATTATACATTTATTGTTTCACTTTTAATTTGGTTTCCAATTGAGAAAATTCTGTTTTCGATCGATACAAATTGCAGTTTAGGATTTAGTTGAATTGTCAAGTTTTACAGGTGTAATTGGTAACGAGAAACTGAGAAATGGGGGCAGATTCTGCTCAAATTTTTATTAAACATAACCGGCGAGATATTGGCAATATCTCGCCAGCTAAGTTCAGCTAGGTTTTACAACCTAGCCGGCGGGATGTTGACCAATATCTTGTCGGATAGGTTTTACAACCTTAACTGGCGAGATTTTGGCAATATCTCGCCGGTTAGATTCCCGACGATTATTTGAAAATTATGCCAGACAAACTATACCAAGACGGCGAAATATTAGTCATCTTCAAGTCGGCGAGATATTGATGCAATATCTCGCCGGCTATGACCATTTCCGATGAGACTTGCCCGGCGAGTTTTGAGCGAAAATTTCGCCGGCTCTCCTGCCTATCGAGAGCAAAGTCTCGTCGGCTTGGAGGTAGTTTCTAGTGGTGTATATCGGTCCAAGTTTCTCATGACAAAAGTAAAGTTTTTTGTGTGTATCTGACTGCAGAGAACATGACGAAACGAGTGAATATTGGAGAAAGTATGGACATAATTAGTTCTTTACCCAATGACGTTCTTGGTAACATCTTATCATTTCTGCCCACAAAAATGTCATTGGGTACCTGCATTTTGTCAACTAGATGGAGGCATCTCTTTCCTTTTGTCAACAATCTCGACATAGATGATTTGTCAGTTTCTAATCCCGAAAAGGATGGCCAGACCGGTCGTTTTATTGATTTTGTGGATTGGTGCATTATGCTCATGAATACGACAGTGGTAGATAGGTTCCGTCTGAAATGTATCCACGCTGTTGACGGTTCGTGTGTTAATTCTTGGATTGGTGCTGCACCATTACGAAATGTCAGAGAGGTTGATCTCAATATCCATAATCGAGAACTTGGGATGGAACCTCTCAGTGTCTTGGCCTGTAGTACGTTCGATTTACTTATCGGACGGTGACTCGATTCAGAGGGTCATCTGTAGCTGCCCTGTGCTCGAACATGTGTTATTAGCAGGGCATTCCATGGACAAAATATGCTTCTCAACTCTGAAGCTAGCTTGTTGTTGGTTTAAATGACTTCACTATCTTTATTTGAATATTCATATTTCAGTCTGCCTTGTATTAATTATTTCATGATGAAGGTGTTTTACAACGTAATGATTGCCTTTGGATTGTTGGGTAATTCAGGTTCTAAAATGCATCGTTCATATTTCCATCACAATCCATTTATTAAGATTTTGCCTTAAGACTTTGTTTATGGAGAATGGAAAAAATATCGAGGTCTACTTTTGTTATTTGACCCAACATAGAGAGAGGTTCATCGTTAGCTGATAAAGAGATACTATTATTGAGACTCCAACTTTGCCCATTATGTCACAAGTACAAGTGGGGTTCTAACAAGCCGAATCGAGTCTCATTTTGACAGGGTTCGGTTCGGATTGGCTCGTGAAGAAGTGTTCGGCTTGCACTCGAGTCGGGCTTGAACGAGATTGTGCAATCAAATAAACTCGAGTTCGGCTCGAAATAAAATAGACAATCTCGAGTTCGGTTCGATTCGGTTCACTTAAAATCCAATACAAATCTTCATTAAAAAATAAATAAATAATATATAATTCATTATATAACAAATGAGCCAATTTAAGATTGACTCGACTCAATTCGGCTCGTCTAATTCTATAACAATTATTTATTAGAATTTTAAAAATATATTCATATAAATATATAATTAATTAAATATTAATCGAGCCGGCTCGCGAGCCTATCGAGTCTTAAAAGTTTAGGCTCGAGCTCGGCTCGTTTATTAAACGAGCCTAGTCTTGAGCTCGAATTTAGCTCGAGTTCGATAACAACGAATCCGAACCGAATATTTAACGAGTCGAGTTTGAACGGCTCGTTAAAAACTCAGTTCGATTATAGCCTTCCCCTAGCCACAAGTTCAACTGATTGTATTGTTTACTTTGAAACCTCTCGTAAACAAGGGTGAAGTTTGTTTTCTCTCACTTTCCTATATCTTTGTATACTTTTGTGTAAATCCTTTATTCGTACAAAATAAAATTTTTGAACAAAATGAAAATAAAAAGTTTTTTTTTTGGGTGAATCTTGAATCCATGAAAATGAAATCATAAATTAAGAAATAAACTAAATAATGATAAATTAAATTAAATTTTGTAATTAAAAAAGAAAATCATGAAACGATTTCATTAAGTTACCGAAATCTTGGTGATCCAATCCAATTTAGGTATCTCACTCAATGAAAGCTGCAATTACCTATTTAATCTCGGTGTGCCAAAATAACCATTTAAAATTGATGGGGATTTTCAATCGCATTAAAATGCCACCGAAAATTAGTATCAAATCGTAGCCGTGCGATATGTGATCAGATAGTGTATATTTGTTCGCATTTTCTCATATAAAATATAGGTTATTGCCTGAATGATGCAAGTCAATACACTTTACCTTTTTCGCATACTTTGACATGTATCTTTCTCGTATCGTCATGATCAATAGGTCCTTAAATGTAAAATTTGGGTTCTTGAAAAAGAGAAAAATTCATATTAATTAAGCATATCAGAATTTAAAATATAAAGTTGTGTTCCTTATTTAATAACGTAGCAAAGAGACACCTTTAGGAAAGAGAATTAGGAAGATTTCAAATTTCCTAAAGGTTATAATAAATTTTGTACTAGACATGTTTTCAACGACTACGAGAGTGAATTGGGTAGATAATTGCTTCCTATTTCTCTACTGAAACTCGAGCCAAGGATTTGCCCTAAACTAAACTTTGATCTATCTATTGCTCTCTCATCACCGATCAATTTTGTCTCCTCGAAGGTAAAAATATTACTTTCTTTTCCCTTTCTTCAAGCTTCAACTTTGTTTCATTAAAATCCCCAGATGGGTTATTTCATTATATGTCCTTTGGTTAACATGGGAAATTTTGATCACAATTTGGTCTTAGAACACTATTTATTGGTACCATAATCCCTAAAACCCAGATAATTTTCTTCAGTTATAAGAGGGAATCAAAACCCATATTTGATTAGCTTATATATTCCTAACTATGGAACTTGAAAGCAGTGTTCTAAACAACACTAGACTCTAGTCGGGCAGCGATGCCGTTTTGGAATTAATCGGGATTAATATAGGATTAATCGGACAAGCTGGGGATTGTTAGAACATTGAATTTGAAAATATCGAAACTTGTTGTTGTTTTGATCAGCTCTATGTCTGTCTAAGGTTTTAATTGTTTGTTGTATTGCATAAGTTTTGGCAGAAAGTCATGCAATTTTGTGTATCACATTGCAGGGAATATGGTGGGACTAGTGAATATTGCAGATAAAATCGGTTCTTTACCTGATTTACCCAATGAAGTCACTCGCCAAATCTTATCGCATCTACCTACAAATGTAGCCTTGAGAACCTGCATTTTGTCAAAAGGGTTGATGCGTATGTTTCCTTTTTCAAACAATCTCGACCTCGACGATTCATTACTTTTGAACCCCCAAATCAATGGCAAGCTACCAAGCGGCCAAACGAGCCATTTTATGGATTTTGTAGATCGGTGCATCACGCTTATGAATGCGACTCAAGTAGATAAGTTTCGTTTGAAATGTGCCCACGATATAGACACTTCATGCGTTAACTCGTGGGTTTGCGCTGCACCGCTATGCAATGTCCGAGAGCTTGACCTATGTATACTTTCTAGAGATTTTAAGATGAAGCCTCTGTGTGTCTTCACCTGCAGTACGTTGGTAATCTTGAAACTTGGTTCTGACTTTGCTCTGTTTGTTCCCGATCGTATTGATTTGCCATGCCTCAAAAGCCTCCATCTCGATTCAGTAGAATTTCCAAACGATGAGTCGAGTGAGAGGCTCTTCTCTAGCTGCCCTTTGCTCGAAGAACTGTCATTAGTAGGTTGTAACATGGTGAACATACGGCACCTGAATGTGATATCTCCTACCTTAAAGCGACTGACCATAGAAAGAACAATCTCAAAGTTCTTCTCTTGGGATTTATCGCTTGACACGCCGAACCTTGTATACCTCAAATACGACACTTGCAATAGAGATGGCTATGAGTTAAAGAACCTACATTCTATTTCCGAGGCTCATATTTCCATTGCTGCACAAAGTGAATTTCGATTTCGTACAGAGATTCCTCAGTTACTTCAAGGGATCAACACCGTTCAATCGCTATACTTATCCGGTCATTTTGGAGAGGTTAGTATGTACGCAAATTCTTATTTGCGCTTTAGACTGTATATCCAATCTGTATTGTGTAAAGACTAACAACCATTCATTTCATTCTATTTGTAGTTTCATGTCTTTCGGTTAGAGGATGAACCCCTATTTGAGTACTTGACCCGTTTGGCGCTTACTTGTCAACCCTTCCTCAATCTGTGCATCGTGATGAAGCTGCTCAAGTTTACTCCAAATATCGAAGAGCTTTCTTTTGATGTAAGATTTGCGATACATTAAGTTACCAGCATTTTGATGTCGTTGGCCTTACACGCGTAGAATCTTGACCTATGGATTGCTATTTTTGTTAGGGAAACTTACGGGGAGTATTTAAAGGTAAAAAGCCTTCTTGTTTGTCATATCGTCTCAAGGCAATCGAGTGCAGGATGGTTTATGATGACGTGAAGACCATGCAAAGGAATGTGGAGTCGCTCGAGTGTTTGCTAAAGGTTGCTAATGTGCTGAAGAAGGTGAGTATACGTATTTGCTGTGAACATATGGATCGAGAGGCTGGTAAGAAATTGGGGAAGATGATGGAACCGATCAAAAAACTAGGTCAGTCGAAAGGATGCGAAATTAAATTCTTTCGCGAGTAGCCGATGAGCTTATACTAACATTTGCTTCTTCGGTTTGAACTTTAAACTTTTAGTTTTTCATGGCCTCTGCAGATTATTTCATTACTCTAAGTTTTAGTTTTTCATGACCTACTTATTTATAGCGGATAATTCATGTTTACTACGATGAACTATGACACATTTTCATATTATTACGGTGAATTATTTTAAGAGTCAGTTCAATACGGAAACTATTTTGATATGTCAGAGTTTCTAACACAGTCAAATTTGAAGTAAAATGTCCATATTATCCCTTTTAATTCATTTTAATTAATCATTGCTGATTAATATAATTAATTAGTTGATTAATATCATTAATTATTTTATTAATGCATTAATTACTCATTCGTTTCTTGAGGTTCGATCCTACCTCGAGCTTCAACCCTACCTCGGTTGAGATCAGGAACCAGCCTCGTTCCTTCCCAACTCCATGGTTGCGGTCTGAATAGCTGCCGAGGTCGAATCCTCCTAGAGATTTGTGTTTTAAAATCAGAGATTTGAGACTGTTAGGGTTTTTTATTCTGCCGATTCGTATTTCAACGAAGAAGCTATCGCTGTCAGAGTCGTCCGGGAAGCTTCGACGGTCGATGCCTCTTGCATGGTCGCTCCCATCGCCGTTTTCGGCTGGTCCATGGTCTGGCACGCAAAAGATGGAATTCAAAAAAAAAATTGAAGGAAGGATTCAGTTAATTGTTCTACAACCCAGAAACCATTTTGATGAGAGATCTGTTGGTTGATTCAACTGATAATGACACTTTGTTACACCTAACTATAGCGAAATGACACTTTCATATATGGATGGCAACGGGCCGGGTTTGGGTTGGATTCGGCCCAACTCGCACCCGGACCCGTTCACTTCCAATGGTCCCCCGACCCGCAAGAAACCCGGCCAATTTGAGCAGGTGCCCGACCCATACAAAAACCCGTCGCCCGGCCAATTTGAGCAGGTGCCCGACCCATACAAAAACCCGTCGGGTACGGGTTTTCTCCTAAACCCAAAACTCGACCCGAATATTCAAATATGAAATTAATTAACAATTTCTTTTACAATACAAGGAAAAATTAATAATATAAATAGATGATATATTATATTATTTTAGGTTTTTTGTGTGATTGGATAATTAGAATTTAGGTTTTAACGTTTTTTGTTAAAAAATGATTGATAATATAAATTATATTATATAATATCACCATATAAATTATTATGTTTTAAAATTCGAACGGGTGCGGGTCGAAGCCGGATCGGATACGTCAACCCGCACCCGCTCAAAAACCCGAACCCGGCCCTAACCCGCAAAAATTTGGGTTTCACCCGTTTTGATCGGGGCGGGTTGATCGGGTACCCTTCGGGTTCGGATTTTTTTGCCATCCTTACTTTCACACCCTAACTATTTTTCTCTTTTTTTAGTACCCTGACAATTTTTTTTGTGACAGTCTATGCTAAAATAACTAAAATACCCTTGATTTTATGAAATCAAAATAGAATTTCTCCAATTTGATTTATCAAACTAGATTTGAAATGGTTCAAATTTAATCTTAGATTTTGGGGCATAATTGTAATTGCATATTAAATACAAATCAAATTGAACTATAGATAAATAAAATTGAACCAAATAAATTTATGGTTTCTTGAACCAATGGTAGTTTAAGTATTTTAGACATTTTAGGATTAGGTAGTCACAAATAAATTGTCAGGGTAGTAAAAATAGAGAAAAATAGTTAGGGTATATATGAAAGAGTTATTTTGCTATATTAGGCGTAACAAATGTCATTATTCCTTATTCAATATTGGGAACGTTGATAATTAGTTTTCAAGGTAATTGAGAATCAGAGGCGTTAATGGTTACTAATTACTGAAAATCAATCATAAACATTAATTACTGAAAAATCATATATTAATGGTTGTATGGTTGGTTGTTGGCATTGAAAGAGTAATTGTTGTTGACAATTGCCCATTAATTAAGGGAGAATTTCATATCTATTTATTAATTGACATTAATTTTCAAAGATTGAAATAAGAGTAGTGATTGTGGGGGGGTTTTGGTGTATTTATTTATTTGATTAATTGAAATTGTATGTTTGCATATGTATAGTCAGTTCTAAGAGTATTGAGTTCTTGATCAAAATGTTTATAGCGAAAAGGGGAGCTCGTAATAAAAGTGAGAGAGGGGAAGAGAGAGAATGGGTCACATGGCTTTTATTTTTGAAAATTAGAATGCTAATTGAGGGTATTTTTATTTTTTCAATTAAATTATTATTATTTTTGATGATTATTTATTTAAATAAATGGATCTGTTTGTAATTTGAACCAGTCAAATTGAATTTGAACCAATCAAACTGGATTAGACCAGAAATTTTGATTTGTAATGTAAGGGCAGATTGGATATTTTTTAAAAATCAATATCATTTTGTGACACATAAAAATAGTTCACCGTATTGAACTGACTCTTAAAATAGTTCACCATAATGACATGAAAATGTGTCATAATTCAACGTAGTGAACGTGAATGATAGAAATAGTGTAGAAAATATTATTGATAGTTGATAGTTGTGTGAAATAAAATAGGAGAGAGCCATTTATATAGTCTATGAATCAAACTAAATAGGAAACCCTAATACATAATAAAATAGGAAATCCTAATACATGATAGAACCTTAATGGGCCTAACCCAATGGGTTTATACTAATATTATCTAACAACCTCCCTCAAACTCAAATCGGTTGTAATCGCCGAATTGTGTTTGAATATGAGACTTTTGATATGGTAAGTAGAAATAGGTGTCCTAAGACACTTGTACATAGATATAGGTAGGTGTCATGAGACACTCATAGATAGGTGTTGTGAGACACTTTAAGATACCTGTTGTGAGACACTTACATGCCGTCAAGCACTTGAAGATACGTGTCGTGAGTCACTTGAAGATACTTGTTGTGAGACACTTACGCGCTGCGATGCACTTGAAGATACGTGTCTTATTTATTTTTATTTTTTATATATATTTTTTAGGTAAGTAGATTGCTAAGGCATGTTCCACGGATCCTCTGTCCCTTTAGATTCTGAAGAGGTGGCAACAGAATTAGTGATTAAGACTTCTTTTCTAAGTCGAAAGACGAGATAGGGGTACTATTTGTAGGCATAGCAGCAGCGGAGATATTTAATCCAGGAGGTTTGAACTTCTCTTCTTGACTTGGACACTGGTCAGCTGTATGAGCATATTTCTTGCAGAGAGTGCAATATTTCTTCTTTAGGTGTGTGCATTCGACAATTGTATGCCCATGTTGTCTGCAATAAGCGCACTGTGGAGCATATCGTCCTCTGAATGTGGCAAGAACTGTATCGGTAGAATGATGCAATTGAGTGGCAGAAAATCTAGTTTCCTCAGATATTAATTCAGTAACAACAGTTTCAAGCTGGGGAAAAGGTTCTCGATGAAGTAAAGAGCTTCGAAGAGGCTCAAACTCGGGACGAAGACCCATAAGGAACTCCATAACTCGAAGTTGAGCTTGATATTGAGCAAAACGTGCAACATCTTTCTTGCATGTCCACCTTGGTTCCAAAGCAGTAAGTTGATCCCAAATAGTCTGCACTTGAGAAAGAAAATCAGAAATAGATTGCCTTGATTCTTGTTTCAGTTGATGAAGACGTCCTAGTAGTTGATACTGATGGGCAACATCTGTGGTGGAATATAATTGCTTGAGAAATTCCCAAACCTCCATTGCAGTATTAAAATGTCCAAAGTTCGCTTTTATGGATGGAGTACATGTGTTACGAAACCATGTAAGTATTTGATGATTTTTCCTATCACATATTTCTTCACGTTCTTCAAATTGTTGAGTAGTTTCTGATGCTTCTTTAATGGGTGGGCTAATGCTTCCATAGCGCCACAGCCTTCGTCCACGAAGAAAACTTGACATCTCTTGTGCCCATAACATATAGTTATGTCCGTCAAGACATATTGTAATTGGTCTTGTAACATCTAGCTTAGCCTCCATATCGGATGTGGACATGAAAAATTAGGGATAGATATTGTGTGGGATAGTTACTTGGGTAAATAGAATAAGCAAGATGAGAGTATAAAACAATAGATGAAGACAAATAAGTGGCAGAACTAGTGGTGAACAAAGACACGTGAATAAGATGCTAGGACGTGAGACAAATATAGTGGTGAAGATGATGAAAAAAAAAGACAAAATAAGGTGATGGAGTTGTTGAGAAAAAAAATAGTAGAGCAATTAAGAGGTGAGATGATGTAACCTGGAGAGTAGGATTTACAATTAGGTGCAGTGGCAACAATGATGGAGTGGTATGCAGTAACTTTGTGGAGAGAAAAGGAATTAGGATTCTAAAGCTCTGATACCATGATAAAAATAGTGTACAGAATATTATTGATAGTTGATAGTTGTGTAAAATACAATAGGAGAGAGCCCTTTATATAAGCTATGAATCAAACTAAATAGGAAACCCTAATATATAATAAAATAGGAAATCCTAATACATGATAGAACCTTAATAGGCCTAACCCAATGGGCTTATACTAATATTATCATTATCCTTATTTGTAATTATTTCAATTATATGTTTACAATATATATATATAGTTTAAATATTTATGATTAAGGTATTTAATAAGGTTGTAGTTCATCTCAAATTATTGTATGTATGGTAGTTTATACACAATTCAGCTGTTGTAATGTACTGATACACCTTAGATTTTAATGAAATTGTTCACAAGGATTTGTTAGATGATCAAAGTGTTTTTGTTGGTTCATCTCTAATTATTAGTTTTGTGATCTATCTTCCAATTTAGATGAATAATAGCTCTGTATATGGTTGTTGAAGTGTCAACATAATTTCATAGTCATTTGGTCTGAATGTTACAGGTTGAAAATAAGACACTATTTGGTTGATGGACTACGGTTATAGATTTAAATGATCACACATGTTTGAAGGGAAATCTGAACAACATGGATGTGTAACTTGAGTATTTAGATGAATAACTAGTCAGTGTTAAACAGAGCTGCCCTAATACAAACTGTGGCCACATTTGTCATCAAAGCCGCTTGACGATACTAAACCAAATTACCCAACAAATAAACTGGAACGTTCCTACTTGGGGTCATCCGAAAGACGACCGTCTCAACCACTGCGTGAACCCAACTAAGAGCGTATCATCCGTGGACCTCGCCGCCATTTCGATCACGTAAATTTCCAGCTCCCTCATGAATTGCTCGTAGACATTTATATGAGTCATACCTGGCGCAGGGCACTCACCCTCGAACATTTTGCACAACACTTAGACGAGTACCTTGATGTTCCTACGCTTCCACCCAATCCTATAGGTAAAGGGTCAAAACGCTCGGATCAGACCCATAAGATGAAAACATTTTTTTTTTCTTGCCATATTCAAAATTTTAAGTTTAGACTGAAATCGGTTATTTAATTTGTAGGGGATAGCATAGGAATGACAAACATGGCAATTTACGCTTGAAGACAAAGGAAGGCAAGAGACCGCAGACTCCTTCCTATTTACACTGCTAGATTGATTAATTAAATGGTATTGTTGCATAAGGGTATTTTAGGGAGGGTTAGGAAATGAGAATGAAAAGGAGTTCAGTTGAATATGGGATGGGTTGGGGCGAATTACACTAATGATTGGACTCAACCTGGAAGGAGTGAGTTAGAGATATGAGAGCTCATTAAACAATTCGGTTGTGACGGATTGTAGCTGGTTGGAGGTTTTACTCAACCCAGCCTGTCGTCACGAGTCTTTTACTTCGTATATTATAAACCAAATTATTAGTGAAAACAACTTTTTTTTGTTAATTTAATGTCTCAGCCTAAAATATCACCAATTAAACTAGAGATAATTTCATTCAACACCTCTAAACAGAATCTCACATAACACTTTCTAGAATTATTCTTCTTACAAGCATCCTCTTACTTTGACTATTATTTTACTTGGGCATTTTCCGTTAGTTTCCATCCAAAATTGAAGTTAAACAGATAAAAATGCCAGAACTCGTTTCATTTTTATTTATTTTAACCTCAATTTTGGATGAAGATGGATGGAAGCTAACACAAATTGGTTAAGTGAAATAATAGTTAAAGTAAAGAAATGCATGTGAGAAGAATATTTATAAAGGATATTATGTGAAATTCTGCTTATTTTGGGGGTGATTACATTTTCTTGCTCAGATGGGCTACTCATGATTTGCAGATGTGTTTAGATTACCATAGCTACAGTTATGAATTGACTCAAAATTACAACAACATAAACCAAAGCAGTTATGTAAATCATAAGATAAAATTTTCAATTCGTTTTGCTCTTACATTCCTTGATATGGAACTTCCATCAACAAAATATTTGCAATCACTGAAGTTGAATAAATATGTCACTGTTGTTGCTGTCTTCACAAGGTTTTCAATGTTCAAAGCTGTATTTTTCTATCTCACTGCAGAGAAGATGGCGAAACAAGTGGTTATTGGGGAAAATGTGGGCATAATTAGCTCTTTGCCCGATAAAGTTCTTGGTCGCATTTTATCGTTTTTGCCCACAAAAATTGGAGTTAGTACGACTCGTTACTTATGAATCCCCAAAGGCACGGGCGACACTCAAATGACGCATCCCGTCATTTTATAGATTTTGTGGACCGGTGCATTATGCTCATGAATGACACGCATGTGGATAAGTTGCGTTTGGTATGTAACCGTGCTGTTGCCACTTCTTGGGTTGGTTCATGGATTCGTGCTGCACCGTTGCACATTGTTAGAGAGCTAGATCTATGTCTCCGCTTGAGAGATTTTTTGACGACACCACTCAGTGTCTTTACGTGCACTGCATTGGTGGTTTTGAAACTGGGTGGTGACTTCTCTCTGTTTGCTCCCGATCCTGTTGATTTGCCATGCCTTAAAAGCCTCCATCTCGATTCAGTTGAATTTCCGAATGACATCTCGACCCAGAGGCTCTTCTCTGGCTGTCCTTTGCTTGAAGATCTGTCGATAGTAGATTGTTCCATGGTGAATACACACGAACTGAATTTGTCTTCTTGTTCACTCAAGAGATTGGACATAAATAATTATGGCACGGAGAGATGTTCTTGCAACTTAGTACTTGATGCACTAGGCCTCGTGTACCTAAGTTACTTCATTCTTGCAGGAGAAGGCTATACGTTAATGAACCTACATTCTCTTTCCTAGGCTCATATTTCCATCATTATCCCATCATGTGTTTATGTGGAACCAGTGGACTTTCCGGCTGTTACTGAGTTTCTTCAAGAGATCGACAAAGTTCAATCACTATCCTTATCGGGTGATTATATGATGGTTAGTTTACGAAAAACTTATGTGTTGAAATGATAGCTTATATACATTGTAAGTGTTTGAGGTTAAATGATAACTTATACGCACATTAGAGTCAAGACCCACCAGACTAGTCTTTTGAGTTAAAGGTAGGCTCTAATGCGTGTATGAGGTTTTTTTACGGGGGCCGGGGGGGCTCTTCATTGGTAATGACATAGTTCTCCCCAACAATTGGCATCAGAGGCGGTAACACTTGAAACCGTGATTGGATCGACCCACTAGACTAGTCTTTCGGGTCAAAGGTTCTCCCCAACAATATGCATGCTTTAAACTATATATCTATATTACACAAACTAAAAATCATTTGTATCTATTTGCAGTATCTTGAAGCAGCAGCAGATGAGCGGCCTCTACTTACGAACGTGACCTCTCTTTGAAGCTTACTGATCAATCACGTCTCAAATTGTCTGTGACGATGAAGTTGCTTGAGTGGACTCCGAATCTGGAAGAATTGATCCTTAGTGTAAGACTTTAGGCATATTTAGAACATAATTTTATGTTTGTAGAATCTTAACCAGTTTACTGTCATTCTGTTAGGGGTTATTTCAGGGCTTATATGTAGATGGGTGTGTCGACGTGCCTTCTTGTGTATCATCTCGTCTTAAGGCGATATACTATAGGGTGGTTTATGATGATGAAGATGATGATGCCGATGACGACGGAGTGGCCTTTGGAGAGGATGTGGAGTTACTTGACTATTTTCTAAAGAATGCTTTTGTGCTGGAGAAGATGTGGATATATATCTCGTCTGTAAGTTTTGATGAGAAGGTCGTTAAGCATTGGAGGACGATGAGGGAAACAATCCAGAAGCTTAGTTGGTCAAAGAAATGTGATATTAGATTCTTCCGTGAGTTAGGAAACATTAACATGTTGCTATGAACTTTTGGAACACTTGAATTGGTCATTATCGACACAACAGAGACTTTGTTCTGTTCTGGTTTCAGGTGTACACTCGAAATTTCAAGATCTTGTCATTCTCTGCAAAATTATTCCACTTCAATTTCACTTCATAGTCTAAAATGACATGTGTATGAAATTTGAGTGTTAATGGGGACAACTTTTGTAAAGTTGATAGGTTATGAGGTATAATTTAATATGGATGTTAAAAGTATAAAATGTATGTACTTGAAAGTGCTGTGAAATTTATATGGAATGTTGGAGTGAAAGTGCAACCAAAAGTGAGAGTTAACCAAAACCATAAGCCATTATGAAGACATTGTTGTGAGTTTGGGAATTTGCGAATAAATCAATGTCTTTTCAAGATTAATGGCTACGACGTATATAAAGGCGACATGCCTTCCTGTTTGTCATATCGACTCAAGGCAATCGAGTGCAGAATGGTTTATGATGAAGTGAAGGCCATGGAAAAGAATGTGGAGTCAGCTTGAGTGTTTGCTGAAGGTTGCTAATGTGCTGAAGGTGAGTACACGTCTTTACTGTGAACGTATGGATCGAGAGGCTAGTAAGAAATTGGGGAAGATGATGGAAACGATTAAGTCTCAAACCTTACACGTCATAAATAATATTCTAAAAAACGTTAGACACTAATCCGACAAAGAGGGCGTTCTTAGAACTAATCAGGAAATAAATTGGTTTCAAGGATTAGTCGAGAATTAATATAAAATTAATTTTGGACTAGTCTATGACAAGTCAGGAGATTATAACACTAGTCAGAAACCAGTCTGATACATATACATGTATATTTATGATAAATTCAATCATATGTTAAGGATACAGTTTAATTATCGTATGATTAAGGTGTTTTAAAGTTCTAGTTCATTTCAAATTGTTGCATGTATGGTAGTTTATACACAATTCAGGTGTTGTGTATTGATCCCAATATTCTCAGCTCCCCCATGAACTTGTGTTAATCACACCTCGCGCAGGGTACTCCTGCCAAACATTTCGGGCAACACTCGGGCGAGTACCCTGATGTTCTTGCGCTTCCACCCAGTCCTTCAAATAATGAGTCAAACGTTCATACCATATCACACATGATGAAAACAAGTATTTTATTGCCATACTTAAAATTTTAAGTTTGAACTGAGATCAGATACTTAATTTGTAGGATATAGCATAAGAATGACAACAAGATAAATTATGCTTAAAGATGAACAAAGGCGAGAGATTCTCGAGTCTTTCCTATTTATATCGTTAGATATAGTGCCGGTCCTATGGTGTTGCCAAAAAAGCAATTGCCAACCAAAAAAATCCTTTCAAAAAAGACCAACCCTTTCATAAATAATTCAGAAAACATATACTACCGGACAACATATTTTTAAGTATTTATCGTCAAATAGTATTGTACTATTCAGTATATAATTTTAAAAATTAAACTATGAGATATTATTAAAAAAGTAATAGTAGTTTCAACAAGGATTTTGAAATGATAAAGTAAATTTTGAAACTGTTGAGTTACTTCTAATAAAATCTAAAACATTTTTGTAGATATGGTGATTTATTATATTTCACAAATAAATAATATATTCATTCCATAAGTATGAATTAGTTTATAGGTAACGTTAGTAATTTGTATTTTTATTTATTAAATTATGGATAAAATAGAATATAGTAGCTTTAGAATATTATATTATGAAAATAAAATAAAAAAGCATGATTAATTAAATAGTTCTGTTATTGGGGCAGTTACGCTAATCATTGGACTCAACCTGAAAGGAGTAGATTAGAAATGTAAGTGCTATTACATAACCCGGTTGTGACGGGTTATAGAAGGTTGGGGCAGATTAGAGGTTTTACCCAACCCGGCATGCCATCACGAGTCTTTTATTTTATAAATTTTTGAATCCCAAAATCAATTATAAAACAAGTGAAAATGATTTTTTTACCAATTTAATGTTTTAGGCTAAAATATTACCAAAATAAACTAGAACTATATATTTTCAAATCACACCATAATAACAAACTTGATATTAAACACCATATGTTACACGTTCGTTTGTCACATTAAAATCTTATTGGAAATCAAGTGGAAGTCATAAGCAGTTTTATAAAACTCGTCGAGTTCCGGTCAGATTTCGGCTGAAATCCGGGATTTTGAGTTTAACCGAGTCGAGTTTGCCAAAAAACGGCCAGAAATCGATCAAATTGGTCCATATTGGTTTAGTTTGGTTTGGTCCACTTTAATTCCGGTTCATTTTTTGTTCTTTTTTAATCAAAGCCTCTCTTTTTCAATACTTTAAAATTCAATCAATACTAGTTGTTAGATTTTATAATGCTTTCAATCAACCAGAACTTTTTAATGATCATATGCAAGTCATGTAATTTGTTCAAATTTTGTTATCAAGCAGATATGTGAAAGTTGGTGATGTATAATATGGTATTGTTTTTTGGAATAATTTCAGGTGGCTACACTTAGATTTTGCTGTTTTTCACCTGACTACACCTAGAATTTTTTTTTCAGCTGACTACGCCTAGAATGTGCAAAATTTTCACTTTGCACTTTCCGTCCAATTCTGTTAGATTTTACCGTTTTTTCATGTGAAATGACTAAAATGCCCTTCAAGTTTAAAGAGTTATTATAATTGGATTGAAAAGACTAAAATGCCCTCACATTTTCATCTAATTTTCAAAGACATGCTACCCTCTCTCTTCTCTCTCTCTCTCTCTCTCTCTCCAATACCCTTGACCTCCCCGTCGGTTTCTCTTTCCTATTCACACAAACTGCACAAAATCAAAATCAAAATCAAAACCCAAACACACAACACGCCATTTTCACGAGCACCTCTCTTTCTCTCTCGCTTGACTCGGAGGGTATCGTATCGGATAATATCGGCATGGTATCGGACTCGGACATAGCGCGTCGGCTCCGGGAAATTCTCGGCGAATCGGACCTCGACACGGCGACGCCCAGCAGCGTCCGCCGGAGGCTCGAGGAGGAGTTCGGCGTCGACTTGTCGGACCAGAAATCGTTCATTAGGGAGCAAATCGACCTCTACCTCAATACCCACATGCCCAAAGTCGAGGAAACGGAGAATGTGGAGGCGGAAGGAGACGGCGCCGCCGCCGAGGAGGAGGAAGAGGAGGAGGAGGAGGAGGAGGAGGAGCGGAGTGGTGGTGGGAAGAGAAAGGGGAAAAGAGGGTGAGTAGATTTTTCTATTTTTGGGTTTTGTGTATTTTTGTTTTGTATTGTGGGTGTTTGGGTACTAAGAAAACTGCGGGCGAAATTGGATTTTCTAGAGTTCGTGGGAACTATTGGGCTGTTGAAAGAGAGAGAGGCAGAGAGAGAGAGAGAGAAAAGAGAGAGGGTGACATGTCTTTGAAAATTAGATGAATAGGTGAGGGCATTTTAATCTTTTCAATCAAATTATAATATGGTATTGTTGGTACATACTAAATGTGAAAGCAGATATGTGATAGTTGGTGATGTATAATATGGTATTGTTTTTTTCTTCTTTCAAATAACCCTTTAATAATTTACGTGGTCCACCACAGAGTTCACCACTTTCTCTGAGCTCTCTCTCTCTCTTGTCTCTCTTGTAGTTTCCTGAAACTGAAGCCATGGATTTGCCCTAATCGTTTGCTCTGTTTCTCCTTCAACAAATGCACCATCTCACCTTTTACGGTACAAAACTTTATTTTTCATTCTCTTCTTTTCCTTGATTTCAATTTGCAATCTTACTGAAATGTGAGTCTTGAACTTGTTTTATTTTAATCTTGCTGAAAATTCCCACATGGGCTATGCAGATGTACTTAGATGATCATAGGTACTGTAGTTGCTGTTGTGAATTAACTCAAAATTACAAAAACAACATAAACCAAAGCAATTACGAACTGGAATTGAACGATTATGTAAATTATAAGATAAAATTTTGAATCTGTTTTCATTAACATTATTTGCAATCACCCAACTGAAATAAATTTGTCACTGTTCTTGCTGTCTTCATATCACCTCTATATATGTATAAGGTTTTCATTGCAGAGAAGATGGCGAAACGAGTGATTATTGGGGAAAATGTGGACATAATTAGCTCTTTGCCCGATGAAGTTCTTCGTCGCATTTTATCGTTTTTACCCACAAAAATTGGAGTCAGTACCTCCATTTTGTCGACCAGGTGGAGGCACCTCTTTCCTTTTTCCAACAATCTTGAGTTTGACAATTTAATACTTTTGAATCCCCAGAGGGACGGGCGGCGCTGGAGTGACACAGCCCGTCATTTTAAAGATTTTGTGGACCGATGCATTATGCTCATGCATGACACGCATGTGGATAAGTTGCGTTTGGTATGTAACCGTGCTGTTGCCTCTTCGCGGGTTGATTCGTGGATTCGTGCTGCACCGTTGCACAATGTTAGAGAGCTCGATCTATGTCTCCGCTTGAGAAATTTTTCGACGAAACCACTCTATGTCTTCACCTGCAGTGCATTGGTGGTTTTGAAACTGGGTGGTGACTTCTCTCTGAATGTTCCCGATCATGTTGATTTGCCATGCCTCAAAAGCCTCCATCTCTATTCGATTGAATTTCCGGATGATGTCCCGACTCAGAGTTCGGTCACTAACCTTATCCGGTGAATATGGAGATGTTAGTTTGCAAAATTTTTGTTGTGCTTTAGACTGTAGTTTTATGTTACACAAACTAATCATCATTTCTTTCTATTTCTAGTATTTTGGAAGGGAATTGGATGATGAACTGTCTCTACTTAAGAACTTGACCCGTATGGTGCTCTGTCTTAAATCATCTCTCAATTTGTCTGTGGTGATTAAGGTTCTCCAGTGCACTTCAAATCTAGAAGAATATGTCTTTCTTGTAAGACTTGTGGTATATTCAGAGAATTTTGGAGAATATTTGCATAGAATCTTATCCTCTTTATGGACATCATGATAGGGATGCTCAGCAGGATTACATTAAGATGGACGCGTTGATGTACCTTTTTGCGTGTCATCTCATCTCAAGGTGATTGACAATAGGCTGTTTTGTGATGACGAAGGAGAGCGCTTTCAAAAGGATGCAAAGTCACTCGAGTATTTCCTAAATAATGCTCATGTATTGGAGAAGATGACAATTTGGCTGTGGACTTTACGTTTCGATGCCAATGTTGCTGAGAAATGGAGGATGATGAAGGAAACAGCCAAGAAACTAGGTCAGTCTAAGGCATGCAAAATTAATTTCCTCCACGAGTCGGCAGGCCAATTCTAGGATATTAATATATGAGTGTATTTTCAACTTTGAAGCATGTTGGTTGGTTTAAATGACTTTGCTGCAATCTTCAATCATCATATGTACATTTTCTCACATGTCACTCTGTTTGTGTAATTTCTTACTCTAGTTTTGGTCTTCACTGCTCAAAACACGCTCGCCTATAGGAGAAATTAGTATGAATCAGTGAATGAGTACATACTATATTTTCTTAGTTTTAAAAAATAAACCTCTATTCCTTGTAATAAAATTTTATACTCAAATTGTAATACATTTAAAGTAGATAAAAAATTAGGGTAAATGTCGCAGTGATACAGTTAGTTTTACACGTTTTGCAGGCAGATATAGCTAACTTAAAAACTTTGTTTTAAATTCAGCTAGTTTTGTTTTATTAACAGGTTAGTCAAAATGATTAAGTTTCAGTTCGTTTTGAATATAAAAAGACCAAAATGCCCCTGATTGTTTATCAAATTTTCAAATGCTTTGTATTATTCACAAAATTTTTCATAATTCATCAAATTATAATACTTATTGATAATACATAATTTTTATTAAAAATATTTATTAACAAAACATCAATTTTTTATTATTAATAATAATTATTGTTATTAATAACTATTTCAGACAAATTAAAAGTAAATCAATTTGATTATTGATTATTAATAATAAAAATAATAAAGTAAAAGTAAATTAATCATTAATAATTAAAATAAAGTATTTATAAAAAATAATACTAATTATCCATAATATTATTAATTATTAATAATATATTAAACTTTCGCATGACATAACTCTCTCATACGAACTTCGTTTTGAGCTTATAGTATATCAAATCGAAGAGAAACTAAATATAAACCAACTTTGAAGAAATAAATTTTTTTATTAATAATGAATATTATTTTAACGATTAATAATTAAAATAATTTTAATTATTAATAATATAATGAACTTTCGAATAACATAACTCTCTTATACGAGTTTCGTTTTGGGCTTATAGTATATTAAATCGAAAAGAATCAGAAGATCTTCGACTTAATATACTATGAGCTCGGAACGGAGCTCTTGTGAGAGAGTTTTGTTATTAGAAAGTTTTGATATATTATTAATAATTAATATTAGTATTGATAATTAGTATTATTTTAATTATTAATAATGAAATTATTATTTTTATTTCACTATTAATAGTCAATAATTAAATTCATTTGCTTTTATTTTTTTTGAAATAATTATTATTAAATAATAAAAAAAATTAATTTTTGTTATCAAATATTATCAATAAAATGTTTTTATTATTATTATTAAGTATTATAATTTGATGAATTATGAATAATTTGGTGAACAATGGCAAATATTTGAAAATTTGATAGACAGTCAAGGGCATTTTGATCTTTTTACACTCAAAACTAACTGAAACTTAACCATTTTGAGTAACTTGTTAATAAAACAAAACTAGCTGACCTTAAAACACAGTTTTTAAGTTAGCTGCATCCAACTGAAAAACGTGTAAATCTAACTGTACATTTGTGACATCTACCCAAAATTACGATATACAGCATATTTATCAGTACATAATTTAACATACTTGAGCATATTCAGACAAGATCACATGAGTCACATGAGTCTGATTCTAATCTCTTCTTAAGAGGGACACGTGCAATCTTAAAAATCGTTTTAGCCGACAAGGTTGCAATGTTATAATTCGAAACCAGTGACACCGAAACAAAGTAATTATTAACAACCAGACAAATTAATTTTTAGGTAACATGTGAAATTAAAAAAACTTTAAATGACCCATATGAGAAAACGCCAGATGTATTCACTTTTTTTTTGCTCAGCGCAAAGATATATTGTATGCATTTTGAAAAGTGTATGCATTTTGTAAAATTAAAATGGCAAGTTCTTAGCCACTCTTTATAAAAAATGCCACTAGGATATTTTTTTACAAAATTGGAATAATTCATGCCAATTGAAACCTTTTGCAATTTTTCTTTACTATTTTTATTTTTTGAAAGCATACTATTTTTACTATTAATTACTTTTGGCAATTTATCTTTATTTTTATATTCAATATATGTGGTCCACAGTTCACTCTAATTCTCTCATTGCCCCTCTTCTGAAACTCGAGCCATGGGTTTGCCCTAATCGTTGCTCTGTTTCTTCTTCAACACACGCACGATCTCATCTTTTACGGTACAAAAACTTTATTTTCATTTTCTTCATGTCCTCGATTTTAATTTACAATCTTACTTATATGCTTTCATTTTGTTCAAAGCCTTTAACTTTTGTGATTACTGAAAATTCCCAGATGGGCTATCCATGATCTGAAGATGTATTTAGAATCTAGATGACCATAGGTGGACTGTAGTTGCTGCTATGAATTAACTGGAAATTACAATCAGTCAAAGAAATTAGAAAGTGGAATTGAACGATTATATAAATCATAGATGGAAATTACAAGATAAAATTTGAACTCCTTAATCTTTATTGTGTGACCTCTAATCCCTGTAAGTGATCAAAGTATTTGACAAATTAGGAATGACTATGGGCAAATTCTGTGTTTTCTTGTGGAACATTGAATCCTTTTACATTCCTTGTAATGGGCCTTCATTAGCATATTGCTATTGCTGTCTGCTAATCAGCTCTTTATCAATCTGAGGTTTTGATTGTTGTATAAGCTTTGGAAAAAGTCAAGTTATTTATTTATTTATTTTATATCAATACAGAGAGCATGGCGAAACGATTAGATATTGGGGAAGGTGTGGACATAATTAGTTCTTTGCCCGATTCAGTTCTTGGCCACATCTTATCATTTCTGCCCACTAAAATTGGAGTCAATACCAGCATTTTGTCGAGCAGGTGGAGGTACATCTTTCCTTTTTCCAACAATCTTGACTTTGACGATTCATTACTTTTGAATCCCCAAGGAAATGGTCGGCACCCAAATAGCCATAACCTTCATTTTATAGAGTTTGTGGATCGGTGCATTATGCTCATGAATGATTCTGATGTAAATAAGCTCCGGTTGAGATGCCACCATGATGGTGGTGCCGCTTTACGTGTTAATTCATGGATTCGCGCTGCACGATCGCGCAATGTTCAAGAGCTTGATCTATGCATCTGCCCGCGAACATTTAAACCCCTCTGTGTCTTCACATGCAGTAAATTGGTGGTTTTGAAACTGGGTTCCTTTGCCTGTTGCCGCTTCCATCTGAATGTTCCATCGTCTGTTTATTGGCCGTGTCTTAAAAGCCTCCATCTTAATTCGATTAAATTTGTGGATGATGTCTCAACTGAGAGGCTATTCTCTAGTTGCCCCGTGCTAGAAGATCTGTTCATAGAATATTGTAACATGGGGAATGTAAGCTTAACTTTGTCATCTCCTTCCCTCAAGAGATTGACCATATGCGACACCAACACCCCACCTATCAAATTAGTACTTGATGCACCATCCCTCCTATTCTTTAAATGTGTAATTTATGCAAGAATGGGATATACGTTGAAGAACCTACAATCTCTTTCTGAAGCCCATGTTTCCATTGGCGACTCATCTTTTCAATTTCTTCAAATGGTCTACCCAGCTGTTCTTAACTTCTTTGAAGGGATCAGCAGAGTTCGGTCACTATTCTTATTCAGTGACTGTGGACATGTTAGTTTGCAAAATTTTAATTGTGGTTTAGACTATATATATCATATCTATATTACACTTTACACGAACTAACCATAATTTCTTTCTATTTCTAGTATTTTGGAAGGGATTTGGATTATGATCTGCCTCTACTTAGGAACGTGACCCGTTTGGTGGTTTCTCATGAACCATCTCTCGATTTGCCTGCGGTGATTAAGGTTCTCCAGTTCACTCCAAATCTAGAAGAATTTGTCTTTCTTGTAAGACTTGTGGTATATTTGGAGAATTTTAGATATATCGGTAGAATTTGAATAGAATCTTATCCTATTTATCATCATCATGATAGGGAAGCGTGTTTGGCTTACATGAAGATGGCTGTGTTCACGTACCTTTTTGTGTGTCATCTCGACTCAAGGTGATTGACTATAGGGTGTTTTGTTATGACGATGGACCGAACCTTCAAAAGGATACAAAGTCACTCGAGTATTTCCTGAACAATGCTAATGTATTGGAGAGAATGACGATTTGGTTGGAGGATATACATTTCAATGGAAAGGTTGCAGAGAAATGGAGGATGATGAAGGAAACAATCGAGAAACTAGGTCAGTCAAAAGCATGCGAAATTAATTTCTTACGCGAGTCGGTAGATAGACAATTTAGCTCAGTCAAATGTATTATGTAGGATATGAATACATATTTCAACTTTGAAGCATGTCGGTTTAAATGACTTCATTATCTTTGTCGGAATGTTCAATTAATATATACATACATGCATTTTCATATGTAATTTGTTACTCTAGGCTTGATCTTCACTTCTCAAAAGTCAAAATTTACCCAGAAGAAAGTAGTGTGAATGAATTTATACAATATAGTTTAGTTTTCATTGATGAGTTATTAATCATCACAAAAATAAATAAGTTTGTCATATGAGACATTATATTCATTATTAATGTATTGGGTGAGGCTGAAGCTAATTGTATCATTGTCTGATGTGTGTTATAATAAACTGATTTATCGATAGTATTCTTCTAAAGAAAGAACTGGTTTACTTAATAGTAATCCATGGTTAAGTTATCATGGTAAATTGGTTTATTTTTATATCATTGTTTGATTCAGGTGTTACAATAATGTAGTGTACTGAAGTTGTATGTTCCATATGTTATGGTACTGAATTAGATTTGGCATGGTTATGTGCTATAATGCTTTGATATACCATTGCTGAGCCTCGAACTCTGATCTGAGGCCAAAGAGCAAGCATTTGGACCATTGTTGGGTTTCGGAGGATTCAAAAACAAAGTACGCAACGGAAAATTAAAATTAATATCCCCCGAAACAGCCCTCGGATCTTTTCAAACTTAGATATCATGTTTCTACCCCGAAAACGTGTTAGAAAATTATTTACCTTGAGGTTTTAAATCGGATCAGCCGTATGGAAATCTCGAATCGATCTTTCTCTCTATCCGGCACACACGAGTGCACAAGACCACCAGATCTAAACCCGAGTTCCCCTACTAGAAAGAAAATAAGTTCAGTTAGAGAATTCGACAGAGTAACGGTATGGAAAAATCAAGTTGTGTTTTTTCAGCTCATGGGGCCTCTATTTATAGAGTTTGGCTAGAGTTTTGGGAGCATGAAGAAACTTCTTTCATTCCCGCGCCGCTACGTAGGTTCGGCTCCCTCCAAACCCTAGCCGCCGGCCAATGTTGGGCGGCTTGGGCCTCATGGGCCGAACCCATTAGGGTTTCGGCCATGAGGCCTTAGCCTAGCCCAACTTGGCAGCCCATGAGGTATTCCAACCTCATGGGTTTGGCCCCATTATCCATCATGGCCGGCGCCTAAAACCCTAGGGTTTTGGCCTGGTCCATGGCACGTGAGCTGACGGGCCTGTGGCCCAAAACCGTAGGGCTCTTGGCCACGGCCCGATTTAACCAATCCACAGTTAATTTTGTCCGGGTTCCCTAAGATGTGCACCCTATGCGTGTGACCCTTTAGGCTCATGTCCTGTTGGCAGATCGGTGTAAAATTATCATTTTACCCTTTCCATCATAAGTGGCCTCTAGTAAGGCATTATGATTACCAAAGTTCATGAAGATCGGCGATCCGATTTAACCTCAGGTCGTCCATGTCACTATCCCTTTATCACTAGGTATCTTGATTAATCATAAGGCATAGAGCCGTCATCCTTATTTAATTAATCACCGTTTCTTGATACCCGAGATGTCTGAAAATGATACTTCGTATCATCTGCATGGCCATGCGTTTCCTTTCAGTCATTCTCATCAAATGGCCTAAACTGATACCTATCCCATACCGTAGTATGAGGGATAAATCCCTTAGACATCTCTCGTATCACACATATAGCCCATCCCCGAGCCAATCACAACCGTTATGGTTACCCTTTCACAGATAACGTTAGGTTTGAACCAAACTCGGATATTGACTATATTGTGATCACAGAGACTCTTTGGTCTAAGGATACAATGACAAGCTACGAACTCTGAATATGTTCATGACAGCATCTATGTAACATATTCAAGTCGGGTCGTCTAATATCATTTCCACAATGATATCTATGATTTGACTTCGGCAAAACCTATTGCCATGATCAGTAGAGCGTGATCATAAAGAGTCGTCCTCATACTGGTCGCTTCAGATGAAGCTTGACTGACCAGGGACCCGTTAAGTATAAATCATACAGATCCATAGTTTTACTATTAGTGATGACACACTCAATAATATAGATCGATATATACTTAACTCATTACTACAACACCATAGTAATAAAATGCCGCTTTATATTTGATTGCAACAGATGATACATATTCATAGACATAAATAGTATTGGACTAGGGCACAAATCCTACAGTCTCCCACTTGCCCCTAGTTCCAAACTAAATCCCAGTCTATCCCCATAGACTTTACATGTCCCTCATGTTTAGGTTGTGGTAAAGCCTTTGTCAATGGGTCGGCTGTGTTTTCATCTGTTGCCACGAAACTAATCTCCACATCTCCTCTATCAATGAACTCTCTGATGAGATGATACTTTCTTAGTATATGTTTGGATTTTTCATGTGACCTTGGCTCTTTAGCTAACGCTATTGCCCCGGTGTTGTCACATAGTAAACTCAGTGAACTAGACGGGTTTGGCATTACGCCTAGTTCAACCAAAACGTTCCTAATCCACACAGCCTCCTTAGCCGCTGTTGCAGCAGCTATATACTAAGCTTCCGTCGTAGAGTCGGCAATCGTGTCCTGCTTACGGCTCTTCCAGATTGACTCCAAAAATCATCAGGATCTGTCTAGAAACTAGCGTCAGTATAACCTCTGGCTGCTAGTTCACCATCCACTCCTCCATACACTAGGAATGCATTTTTAGTTCTTCTCAAGTATTTGAGGATAACTTTGACTGCAATCTAGTATTCCTTCCTAGGATTGGATTGGTATCTACTGGTATAGCTCAAGGCGAACGAGACATCCGGTCTCGTGCATAACATGACATACATGATTGATCCTATAACTGAAGCATATGGGACATCCTTCATTTGCTCCAGCTCATCAGCTGTCTTCGGACACTGATTCTTGCTGAGCCTTATGCCATGACGCATGGGAATAAATCCTTTCTTGGATTCCTCCACTGAGAACCTTCTCAATATTTTGTCTATGTAGGTGCTTTGACTTAGGCCCAAGATCCTCTTGGGGCGATCCCTATATATCTTAATCCCTAAGATATAAGCAGCCTCGCCTAAGTTCTTCATTGCGAAACACTTTCCCAACCAAGCTTTTGTTGCCTGCAAGGATGGGATGTTGTTTCCAATAAGCAGAATGTCATCGACATAAAGCACCAAAAAGATAATGTTATTCCTATTCGCCTTTCTATAAACACAGGGCTCATTCAAGTTCTTGATGAAGCCGAATTCCTTCACAGCTTCATCAAAACGAATGTTCCAACTCCGAGAAGCTTGCTTCAATCCATAAATGGACTTCTGCAGCTTACAAATCTTTCGGATATTCTTCGGGTCGACAAAACCTTCTGGCTATGTCATAAACACATCCTCAGTAAGATTCCCATTAAGGAATGCGGTTTTGACATCCATCTGCCATATCTCATAATCGTAATATGCTGCTATGGCTAGAAGAATTCGGATTGATTTGACCATAGCAATTGGGGAAAAGGTTTCATCATAGTCAATTCCTTAGATTTGTCTATAACCTTTTGCAACCAGTCTTGCTTTATAGGTCCGAGGTTTGCCATCCATGTCAGTTTTTATCTTAAAAACCCACTTGCAGCCAATGGCTTTTACACCAGCGGTTGGATCAACCAAGCTCCAGACTTGGTTATCTGACATGGACTGCATTTCCTCTTTCATGGCTTCCAGCCATTTCTCAGAGTCGGGCCCGGCCATGACTTCTTGAAAGGTTGATGGATCATCCGAATCCACAATTACCAAGTCATCATCGTTAGTGTAGGGTTTTGGAGCGTTCTAGATCGTCGAGATAGCGGAAGCATAATAATAGAATCTACTCCAAACCTTTGTCCAAGAACATAAACAGTTAAATCCCAAGGTAAAATCTATTCCACAAGATGTTTACCTCTAAGTCTTGTTGAATCGATAAAGAAGAACTTTCGGATCTTCTTCTCTAAAGCAAGTCCACACCAAGGGGATGATCTTGAAGATCCTTCACTTAATTGCCTACTAGAACAATTAAATGAAGAACAAGAGAGCAAGATGGAGGAGAGAGAAAGTCTTGGCCGGCCACTAGAGAGAAAAGAGAGAGTTCTTGTGAGTTGTGTGTTTTTTTTATTAATGAATGAATGTTAGATATTTCAATTCATCATCCAACTCATAAGCATGGGTCAAAAGTGATTGGTATGGGCTTAAAGGTGCTTTAACCCATACCCCTTAAATCACTCACCTCTTAATCCACAATCACCAACTAAGCATGGTGTTGTGTGGCCCCCACACATAGACCCACCATGTAGGCCGGCCAAGAGGGCTTATTGGGCCGGCCATGAGACCTCATGGGCTGAGCCCAATGGGCTCGCCCATGTGGTTTCGTGTCGTGTCCAAAAACGCCCGACCCTTTTTGTCGTTACTTATCAAACAAAGTCCGACGCGATATCGACGAAAAAACTCAGTTTTCTCGATTCGCTAATTATTCTCTCAAACCGAACCCATGGCACAAAACCTCCAGTTTTGTCCATGTATTGCTCCTCAAGAAACGTTAAGGTTTTCTTGTCTCAAGTTATCCGTCTTGAATATGTGTGACCCTTCAGGCTCATGCCACCGTTGGTAGATCGGCGCAAAAGATCGCTCTTGCCCGATCCATCATAAGGGGCCTCTAGTAAGATGTTATGATTACCCAAGGTGCATGACGATCGATGATTCGACTTAACCTTGTGCGTACAAGTCACTATCCTATTATCTCTAGATATCCCGATCGACCACAAGGCATAGAGTCGTCACCCTTGTTTAATTAATCATTGTTACTTGATATGTGAGATGGCTGAGAACTGATAACCCGTATCACCGGCATGGCCATGCTCTTACTCTCAGTCAGTCTCAATCAAGAGGCCTTTTAACAGATATCTTTCCCACACCGTAGTATGAGGGATAAATCCCTTAGCCGTCTTTCGTGTCACTCATGCAACCCGTTCCGCCACCCAATCATGCCCGTTATTGCAATCCTGTTACAGAAAACGTTAGGCACAAGTTAAAGCCGCACGTACATTGCATAGTGATCACAAAGACTCCTCGGTCTAAGGATATTGTGACAAGTTATCGCATTTGAATATGTTCATGGCTTAACCTATGAAAACACTATTCAAAGCGGGTCGTCCGATATCAATCACCTCATGATATCTATGATATGATTCCGGGATCCCTCATCCCTATGACAAGTAGAACTACGTCATTAAGAACCATTCTCATACTGGTCGCTTCTATAGAAGCGTAGATTGACCAGGGACTCGTTAAGTGTGATCCGTACAGATTTATGGTTCTACTACTTTAGTGGTCATAAATCAGATCATGCTCAACATATTACTTCAACACATAAGTAATATAAAGCCGTTATATATATATATATATATATATATATATATATATATATATATATATATATATATATATATATATATATTACAAATGATGATAATGTACATAGACGTTTACAGGCTACTGGCAATTGGACTAGGGCACAAAATGCTATCAGTTAGACACGAGAAACCCATATCTAACGGGTGGTTGACTTGGTCTTCCAGATCGCCGTGGACCATCCGGAATATTAGCAAGTGTCGGTTCTGTCTCTATAACCAGCTCAGGCTCCATAACCTCTATATCGTCAGTATTATGATCTTGAATTGCTTCAGGTTGTACTACATCATCCCGAATTTCTTCGAGATGTATACTAATCCCACTGACTTTCTTGGAAATGAATTCTTTCTCCAAGAACACACCACCATGAGCAACAAAAACCTTGTTCTCATTTGGTTTATAGAAGTAGTATCCCCTTGTTTCTTTGGGATACCCTACGAAGACGCATTTATTAGATTTTGGTGCGAGCTTATCACCAAGCAAACGCTTGACATAAGCTTCACAACCCCAAATCATTAGAATTGACAACATGGGCCTTTTCCCATTCCATATTTCGTATGGTATCCCTTCTACGGCCTTCGTTGAAGCCCTGTTCAAAATGTACGCGACTGTCTCTAGAGCATAACCCCAGAAAGAGATCGGCAGATCGGCATGGCTCATCTGGAACGAACCATGTCTAGCAAGGTTCGATTTCTCCGTTTGGACACACCATTTAGTTGTGGCGTTCCTGGCGGAGTCCATTCTGACACGATTCCCCAATCACTCAAATGGCCAGCAAACTCTTCGGATAAGTATTCACCACCTCGATCTGAACGAAGTGCTTTAACACTTCACAAGTGTGGACTTTAAGTCCGTTTGAATTCACTCAAACTGAAAGATGCAAGTCTTGCCTAATAGGAAAAACGACAAAGGCACCTTTCACAGGTTTATGTGAAAGGCGAGTGACTTATTAAGTCTAATACATTCCGACGTATGTGGACCTATGAGTACTCAGGCCAGAAAAGAGTTGAACTAATAATTGACTCTGGAAACGGCCGTATTCATTTTGAATCGGGCTCCGATGAAGACAACGATATTACACCTTGTGACAGTTATTCCATCTCCCATTACTGTGGATGTGTGCGCCTCTGCGTAGTATTCATTGGGATGTGAGCTGAATAAGGTAAATAGTTCTATTTGGATGCATGCGCTTCCGCGTAGTAGCCAAATAAGAGTTGGACCAGAGTCACAGAAGGTACACAACATGACACTCATTACGTCTCCCGTTATTGTGGATGTGTGCGCCTCCGCGTAGTATTCATTGGGATGTGAGCGGGATGAGATGGTCAGTTCTATTTGGATGCGTGCGCCTTCACGTAGTATCCAAATAAGAAATGGACCATAGTCATATATGGTGTGGGAAACATCCTAGTATGTTTTTCCTAAAAGATTTGGGTAGCAGAGATGCAGGCATCCAAATCAGACAAATGTGACTTCGTAAGGTATCCTTAAGAAACTAAGAGATACAACTTCTACATTCCCAGCGAGTACAAAGCCTTTGTTGCTCGAGGAGGGGTATTTTTGGAGAAATATTTTATTTTCAAAACAGCTAGTGGGAGTCCCGTGCATCTTGAAGAAATTCGAGAGGATACGGAACAACTTGAAGCAATTCAGGAGCCTGTTATGCAAGATGTAGAAGTACTAGAGCCTCAGATGGTCGTAGATGAAGAATCAGTCCCTACAGAAATTCCAGATGGTCCAAGGAGGTCTGAAAAATCTCGTCATGTTCCAGACATATATGGCTTCACAGCCACTGAGGGAAATGACTTGATGATTGTGGATCAGGATGATCCAGAAACCTTTAGACAAGCTTTGACCAGTCCAGACTCTGAAAAATGGCAGAACGCCATGAATGAGGAAATGAAATCCATGTAAGACAACCAAGTCTGGTACTTGGTTGATCAAACCCCTGGGATAAAACCCATCGGTTCTGAGTGGGTCTATAGGATCAAGACCGACATGGATAGAAATCCTCAGACCAATGAGGCTAGGATGGTTGTAAAAGGTTATCGGCAGATTCATTGCATGGATTATGATGACACCTTTTCACCAGTAGCAATGGTCAGATTGATCTGGATTATTCTTAGCCATAACGATGGCAGATGGATGTGAAAACCCCTTCCTTAGCAGGAACTTACTAGAGTGCGTGCCAGGGTTATATCATAGATATCATCAGGTCGATGATATCGGACAACCCGATTGTGAGTATGCTACATAGATCCAATTATGAGATACTCACATCGTAGCTTGTCATTATATCCTAAGACCAAGGAGTCTTTGTGTGCACTGTGTAATGAATCTCCAAATTTGACCTAGTCTAACGTTACCTATAAAAGGGTAGTCATAACGGCTGTGATTTCTTTGGTTATAAATTACATTTGTGAACTCGAAAGATGTTTGAGGGATTTATCACTCATACTCCGGTATGAGAAAGATATCCGTTTAGGCCACTTGATGAGTATGACTGAAGGAATAGCACGGCCGTGCAGGTGATACCTTAGTATCAGTTTTCAGTCATTTCAGATATCAAGAAACAGTGATTGATAAATTAGGATGACGATTCTATGCATATTGATCAATCTGCATATCAGTTTGATAAAAGGACAGTGACATGTACGATAACAGGTTAAGTCGAATAATCGATAATCACGAACGTTGGGTGAAATTCTGAATCGTAGCCGAGTCAAGAAGTCGAACACGAAGTCGTAACTTGTGTATCGACTACTTGCCTAAAAAGTAAACCGTAAGTAAAATAGTAAACAGATAATAACGACACCAAAGATGATTACCCAGTTCGATGACTCCGCACCTACGTCTGGGGGCACTTTGCCAGTGGAAAGGTTTTTCACTATCAGGTAGTCAATAGTACAACTTCAAGCACCAACTAGCTATCACAAAAGCTATTGTCCTAAGCTACTATAGATCTCACCGTGAATCACCTCGACCAAGGGCCTCTCCCCCTGTCTTTGAAATCCTCTCAATTCCACCCTTCGAGCAAGCCTATGCTCGGTGTCGTTGTCTTCTTGGACGGCGTTGTGAATCTTCAATCACAAACAAAAACCCTAACCGATCCAAACACTTAGTCTTCGCGACTTAATGTTTGATCGGAGCAAAGACCCGTTCTAGCGAATCTTTAATCAGCCTCTTAACACGCCGATGGTGCACGATTAAGAGCTCTGAGAAATCTTGCAATTGTTAGAACAAGAACGGATGATCTGCTAATGGGAAGCTAGGTGCTTTTTATAGCAGCTCACATTCCTAATCCTTCTCGGATCAGGAACAGGAAAGTCAGGCAAGTTGTTGCCGCCTTCCACGACAGCTGGAAGTCGTCTTGCCTGTTCTGACTTCCTGAATAAATCAGGCAAGTCGAGTTGCCGCCTATTGCTGACGTGTAACTGCCAGCTGGAAGTCGCCTGACTTGTCGACGTCACTCTCTTGCGCTCCAAGTCTTCGTGGCGCCTTTCTTCTTTCGCTCCAAGCTTCGTCGAAATAGGAAAGCTTCAGATCTTTCCTAATCTGGACCGTAACAAGTCGCTCCACATGTCATGTAACATGTTGCACGACTTCTTACTTTTGCGCTAAAAAATTATGCCAACAATTAAACGTAGCAACATTGGGTAACCATAATGTCTTGCTAGAGACCACTTATGAAGGAAAGGGTAAAATAGTAATTTTACCAGTCTACCAACTGTTCGTGAGCCTAGAGGGTCACACGCATTAAGCACAAAACATGACAAATAAGCATGGATGGAAATTGGGAGAATCCGGTTTTAAGTTTAGTCAAATTGAAAACGATTCGGTTGATTTCTGGCCTAGGGTTTTAACCAGACGGTTGAATAAATCAAGTTGAGGAAATTGAACCGGTTTATCTAAACCAAATTAGAACTCAATTTTATGGGTTTTATTTTGGATTTAGTTAAACGGGCTTGAGGACCAATTGGGGTTTCAATTCATGAAAGGGCAGGAGTGCAATTATGAATTTAAAGGGGTGATATGTGTAATTATTTTATTTGAATTTAAAATTTAAAATAAGATTTTTTTCTTTAATTATCTCACATAATTACACATTATCCCCTTCCTTTATTTTCCCATGATTTTGGCATCTTCTTTCTTTTTTTCCTTCTTCATTTGGCGACCCTCCTATTGCATTTTCCACCATTGTTTTTCTTTGTTCATACTTCTCAAAAGCATCATTAGCAAGAAGTTGAGAGAAAATCATTTCGGTGATTGTGCGCTTGTGTGGACTCGGTAGAGAAACACTATTTTGTGTTCTAATCGATTATACAAAGGTAATTTTTCAGATTATAAAGTTCATAAACATGCTGAATTTTTCATGAAGATCAAGTTTTCATTTCGATCACCATGGTTCAATTTAGCTCCGCTGCATGAAATTATTGACTGGAACCCATGGTGATCCCTTTCAGGAGTATGAGTGATAAATCCCTCAGACGCCTTTCGAGTTCACAAATGCAATTAATATCCAAGCCAATCGAAGCCGTTATGGCTACCCTTTTACAGATAACGTTAGACTAGGTCAAACTTAGGTATTCGTTACACAGTGTACACAAAGACTCTTTGGTCTTGGGATATAATGACAAGCTACGATCTGTGAGTATCTCATAATTGGATCTATGTAGCATAATCACAATCGGGTTGTCCGATATCATTGACCTGATGATATCTATGATATAACCCTGGCACGCACTTTTCCATGATCAGTAGAGCATGATCACAAGGGGTTAGTCTCATACTGATCGCTTCAGAAGAAGCTTTGCTGATCAGGGACTTATCGAATGCAATTCTTTCTGATCTATAGTTCTACTATAAGTGGTTATACACATAATGATATACATCAAATCACATTAGATATACTAATACAACACATTAGTAATATAATGCCTTTTTATTATGTCGAAGAATGATGTCTGTTACAATATAGATTGAGGAATTGCATTGGATTTAACCCTTTTGTTACTTATGTTATACATTGAGCTAGTGTCGGTGTTTTGAATATTAAGAGTATATAAACCACCAACCAATGATGCATTGCAATAAAATATATTATTCTTAAAAATATTGAATACTCCATTATCAATAGAAAAACAATATCCTTCCTTGTCAAGCAAGGAAACAAAAATAATATTCCTGCGAAACGCAAGTAACAATGAACATTGTTTAATAATAAAACTAGCCCATTGGCCAAACTGAGACTAATGTTTCCTACTGTAGTTGTTAAGACTTGATTGCCATCACCAACTCGTAGGTCCGCCTCGCCCCTGCCCACGCCTCTTCTACTTCCCAGAGCCTACACATTAACACAAATGTGAGATTCTGCACCGGTATCAAGTACTCAAGAATCTGAACTAGATAAACTGAGATTCAGCTCAATAACAAATATACCTGATCCTGAAGATGTGGAAGCTCCACTCTTCCAAAGAAACTGCTTGTGTTTCTTGCAATTCTTCTTCCAGTGCCCCTATCATTGGCAATAGAAGCAGACGACATCCTTCTTAGGGTTCTCAACAGCCTTGGGAGCTGCTGGACCCCTAGGTTGTCGAATCTTCCCTGCTAGGTGCATAGGGGCCTTATCCTTGCCCAGGCTGGCTTTCTTGAAGCTCAGTTGCTTGTTGACCATAAGAACCTCCTTGGACTTGCCCTTGAGATTCTTTTCAGCAGTCACGAGCATACCATGAAGCTCTGTCACAGTCTTATCCATGTCATGCATATTGTAATTTCCAACGAAAACACGATATGTCTCTGGAAGTGAATGCAGCACAAAGTATGCAGACATTTCCTTATCCACAGGATGACCGAGTTTGGTCAAGTGTTCCAAAAGACGTTTCAGCCTAAGGACATGGGGACTGACAGGAGCTCTAGCCTTCAGCTTGCAAGACATCAGTTCACTGAAAGTGTCGTATCTTTCGACACACGCTTTCTCTTTGAACATTTTCTCGATCTCTGCCATTAAGGCCTTGGGATCATCGAAAATGTCCAAGAACTACTTTTGCAAGTCAGGCACCATAATGCCCATCATGATGCATTGCACGTCGATCCGGTCGCTAAGGAATTTCTGGTAGGTATTCCTTAGCGCCCTTGCGGCGTTCAGTACTGGCTCAGCAGGTGGTTCCTAGGTAAGGATATAATCCTTACGTTCATGCTTGAGAACAAGTCTCAAGTTCTGGACCCAATCGAGGAAGTTTACGCCGTTAAACTTATCCTGCTCGATTAGCGACCTAAGCGCGCTGGTACCAGAATGATTCGTGTTTGCCATTTAAATCTACACAGTAAACAAAATTTTAATCAGTATTAATTAAAATTGAAGTTAGAGATTTAGTTATAAAACACTTTTCTGATTCTAACATTAGAATCATAACCAGGATCCTATCATACCCTCAATTGAAGTGAACGGAGGCTCACTGCTCCAATTGAGAGCATCAAGGTAGGAATACATCCATCTACAAGACCATTAGTTCCTGGCTAGCCTTTGTACTGTAAGTACGTGGCATACCCTATACTGATACCCTAGGTCAGCCCTAGCTGACAATCGTAGACAAGCCTACCAAGCTTGAACTATGGACATAACTAATGTGGCTACTACGCGGAGGCGCACACACCCACATAGAACTACCCATCTCATCCAGACTTCTCCTCTATGAATGTTACGTGGAGGCGTACTGACATCCATAGGCTCAAAGCCCTTTTGAGTGCCCAAACTTGGATGGTATCATGCTTTACTTGTAATTATTTGTGTTTAAGTGAATTATAATAGTCTTATTGTATATCGATAAAATCTTAATCTGGAATCATAAATTACAAATCCTTACGAAGATAATCCCTTATCAGGTTACATGCAAGTCTGATTAAATACCGTTTTTTAATCTTTGCATGTTGGGTGATAGCTAATCATACATAAACTTGTATATAACAACTATCATACATTCATACATATATACAACATACAAATGTAACAGTAAATCATGCATAACTAAGCCCATCTTAGGTTCTTAAGAATCTAGCAAAACTGATCCTAAAGACTTGGTCTTCAAGGTCAAGACTTGCTCCATTCTTGTGGACTCCCACTGCCTTCGAGCCTCCTCCGAACTTCGATTCTTCCTCTTTACTTGTATCTTGCGTCGGTCTTCGTGATTACAAATTTAAATAAAATAAAAAAATACAAATCACGACACGCAGGCCGTATTTACTACAACCCAAAACTTAGCAACACGCAGCTTGCAAAACCGAAATTAAAATATACAAATCTAGAGGGCATAGCTATACATTATGTGGAAAACATCATGTTATCAAAGATCATGTGATCACTCATCATGGTTATCAAACAACAAATTTTCCATATTTTATCTTTCTTAAGTGTGGAAAAATTCTGGTTTATTGAAACCGGACGGTTTAATTAATTAATTGAATTTTGAATCGGTTCATGCTGGTTTATCGAAACCGAAACAAATCTGAAAATTAAAATTTTAGGGCTTTTAAAAAAATTCTCGCGAACCGTCCCAACCGAGGTCGCCCGCGGAGGCTACCATGGTGGCCCGCGAGTAGGGGTGTAAACGAGCCGAGCCGAGCCTCATTTTGGCAGGGCTCGGCTCGGCTCGTGAAAAAAGTGTTCGGCTCGAGCTCGGGTCGGGCTCGAACGAGCTTATATAACTAAGCTCGAGTTCGGCTCGAAATAAAATAGACGAGCTCGAGCTCGAGCTCGGCTCGGCTCGACTCGATTTGGTTCCCTTAAATTTAAATATAAATATTAATTAAAAATTAAATAAATGATAAATAATTCATTAAATAATAAACGAGCCAACTTGAAATTGGTTTGGCTTGTCTAATTATATTACAAGTATTTTATAAATATATAATTCTATTATAAATATATTAATAAATATATACAATTCAATAAATATTAAACGAGCCGGCTCGCGAACCTATCGAGCCTTAAAAGGTTAGGCTCGAGCTCGGCTCGTTTATTAAACGAGCCCAATCTCGAGCTCGAATTCGGCTCGAGCTCGATTATAACGAGCCCGAACCGAATATTTAACGAGCCGAGCTCGAGCGGCTCGTTAAAAGCTCGGCTCGTTTACAGCCCTACCCGCGAGGGCTGCCATGGTCGGCCGCGGGACTGACTGTGGTCGCCCACGGGAGCAACCATGGTGGCCCGCGAGGGCTGCCATGGTTGGCCGCGAGGGCTGCCATGGTCGCCCGTAGGCAACCTGGTCGGCCCTTGGTGATGACCATGGTCGGCCCTTGGTGCTGACCATGGTCTGCTCTAGGGTATTCCATGGTCCACCAAGGGTCTCGACCCTAGTTAGCCATGGCTAACCCGAAACAGCCCCAAAAATAATTTTTTTCAATTTTTCAAAAATTAGATTTTTTTCTCAATTTCATGCATATTCAACCGGAGAACATATCAACATAAAAAATAAAAATCAGATCATGCATATTGAATTAAACACAAAATAACTCATGCTCTAATACCACTGAAAGGGATTCCCATGGATTTTATAGATTAATTTCATGCAGCGAATTAATGTAACCATGGTGATTGATGAAGAACATAGGATTTTATTGTTAAAATTCAGCATACATGTATTTTCAAAATCTGAAAATATTACCTTTAAATCAATCTAAAACACAAGCTTAGTGTTTCTCTAGCAAGTCCACACAAGTACAATACATTGGCTAGGTTTCTTCACACTCTTTTGCTAATAATTTTGTGAAGAATTGGACAAGAACAATCAGGAATAGTGTAGAGGGAGGGTCGGCCGAATATGGGAGAGGGATTGATGGGGTTGCCGAAAATTAGTGAGTGAAATAAGGGAAAGAATATTGTGTAATTATTAAATATATGATTTTTGAATATCTTTTATTAATTACACAATAAACCCCATTAATCCCATAATCACATTTAAGCCCCATTCATAAATAAAACCCTAAATGGGCTTTAAGCCCACTTAGCCAAATCCAAATTAAAACCCATTTAATTGAGTTCTAATTTTGGTTTAGCTAAACCGGTTCAATCTCTCTAACTTGATTTTTTCAACCGTCTGGTTAATAAACCTACGCCAGAAATCAACCGAATCGTTTTCAATTTCACTAAATTGAAAAGCGAATTCTCCCAATTACCATTCATGCTTGTTTGTCACATATCGTACTTAAAGTGTGTGACCCTCTAGGCTCACGACCTGTTGGCAGACTGGTAAAATTACTATTTTACCCTTTCCATCATAAGTGGTATGTAGCAAGACGTTATGATTACCCAACGTTCGTGATTATCGATTATTCGACTTAACCTGTAATCGTACATGTCACTGTCCTTTTATCAAACCGATATCCATATTGATCAATAGGCAAAGAACCATCACCCTAATTTATCAATCACTGTTTTTTGATATCTGAGATGACTTAAAACTGATACTAAGGTATCACCTTCACGGCCGTGCTATTCCTTCATTCATACTCATCCAAGTGGCCTAAACAGATATCTTTCTCATACCGGAGTATGAGCGATTAATCCCGCAGACGTCTTTCGAGTTCACTAATCTAATTAATAACCAAGCCAATGAAAACCGTTATGGCCACCCTTTTACAAGTAACGTTAGATTAGGTCAAAATCAGGTATTCATTACACAGTGCACACAAACACTCTTTGATTTTAGGATATAATGACAAGCTACGATCTGTGAGTATCTCTTGACAATATCTATGTTGCATACTAACAATCGGATTGTCCGATATCATCGACCGGATGATATCTATGATATAACTCCGGCACATACTTTGCCATGATCAGTAGAGCATGATCACAAGGAGTTGGTCTCATACTGGTCGCTTCTGAAGAAACTTAGCTGATCAGGGACTCATCGAATGCAATTCTTTCTGATCTATAGTTCTACTATAAGTGGTTATACACATAATGACATAGATCAAATTACATTCGATATACTAATACAACACATTAGTAATATAATGCCTTTTTATTAGATCGAAAAATGATACACATTACAATATAGATTTATGAATTTCATTGGACTAGGGCATAATCCTAACAATATTGAAGTTTTTGCTCGCGAACTTTAGTCGTTCCTTCATATGCTATGGCCAAAATTTCCCAAGCGTCTTTTGCTATCACACATGTGTTGACCAACCTGAACACATTCTGATCAACTGCATTAAAAATGGCATTCAGTGCACAGGAATTACCTAGGGCAGCCAGGTCTTCTGCATCAGTCCAATCATTTTCTGCCTTGATGGGAGAGAAGTTTTGATCATCGGTAGTGGTTGGAGCTGCCCATCCATTGATCACTGATTTCCAAGCCTTGTGATCCAGTGTCTTGAGGAATGCGGTCATACGAGCCTTCCAATACCCATAATTTGATCCATCTTTCCGGAGCTTGATCATGAGGGAGACATGAATTTTAGGCGTAGTGCCTTTTTCCTGGCAAAGTTAGCCGCAACCCTACCGCTTCTGAAGGATTTCCATGGGTTCCAAACAATTAATATCATGCAGCGGACTGAAATTAACCATGGAAATCGATATGAAGATCTTATTGTGAAAAAATTTCAGCATGCATATAAAATAATCAGATCTAAAAATTACCTTTGCAAATCGACTAAAACACAAAATATATGTGTTTTCTAGATCGTCCACTCAAGAACAGCACCTAAACTAGGGTCTCTACACACAATCTTGCTAGCGTTGTGTGTAGAATCGAGCAAGAACACCAACAATGGTGGAAGAGGGATGGGCGGCAAGGAGAGAGGAGAGAGGCCGAAAAATTTAGGGTTTTGGTGTGTTAATTATGTGATAAAAATCTGATTTTTAATAATCTATTAAATCACATAAATAAACCCCTTTAAAACCTTTATTTACACTTAAGCCTCATTCTTAATTAAAACTAATAATGGGCTTTAAGCCCAATTAGCTAAACTCAATTATAACTCATTTAAATTGAGCTCTAATTAAATGGTTTAGCTAAACCGGTCCAATGTCTTTAATTTGATTTCTTCAACCGTCTGGTTAATAAATCTATGATAGAAATCAACCGAATCGTTTTCAATTTGACTAAACTGAAAAGTGGATTCTCCCAATTACCATCCAAGCATGTTTTGCTACATATTGTACTTAAAGTGTTTGACCCTCTAGGCTCACGACCCGTTGGCAGACTGGTAAAATTACTATTTTACCGTTTCCATCATAAGTGACCTCTAGCAAGACATTATGATTACCCAACGTCCGTGATTATCGACGATTCGACTTAACCTATTATCGTACATGTCACTATCCTTTTATCAAACCGATATCCAGATTGATCAAAAGGTATAGAACCGTAATTCTAATTTATCAATCACTGTTTCTTGATATCTGAGATGACTAAAAACTGATACAAAGGTATCACCTGCATGACCATGCTATTCCTTCAGTCATACTCATCAAGTGGCCTAAACGGATATCTTTCCCATACCGGAGTACGAGTGATAAATCCCTCGGTCGTCTTTCGAGCTCACTAATGTAATTCATAACCAAGCCAATCAGAGCCGTTATGGCTACCCTTTTACAAGCAACGTTAGATTAGGTCAAACTTAGAGATTCATTACATAGTGCACACAAAGACTCCTTGGTCTTAGGATATAATGACAAGCTACAATATGTGAGTATCTCATGACGGTATCTATGACGCATACTCAGCATCGGGTCGTTCAATACCATCGCCCTGATTATATCTATGATATAACTCCGGCACTTGCTTTACCCTGATCAGTAGAGCGTGATCACAAGGAGTTGGTCTCATACTGATCGCTTCTTAAAGAAGTTTAGCTGATCATGGACTCATCAAATGTAATTCTTTCTTATCTACAGTTCTACTATTTGTGATTATACACATAATGATATAGATCAAATTACATTCGATATATTACTACAACACATTAGTAATATATGCCAATTTATTTATTCGGAAAGATGATAAAACATTACATCTGTAGATCACTTTTATATTGGACTGGGGCATAACTCTAACAGTTTCGTGTGCCTACCATTGTTGAGTTGAACAGAGCTTGAGATGAGAGCGAGAGAGAGAGTAAGAGAAGAGGGTTGCAAATCTCTTTTCGAAAGTGAAAGGTTAGAGAGGCAAAACTAGGCAGTTGTGAAAATAAACCCTTTCGAAATAGTGGGTCCGAAAAATAGGGAATAAAATAACTGATATTTTTGAGAGGTCAGCACTTTCCTTTTTCCTACTTCAGTGGGCGCTGAACATCTTTCGGCCCATCATGTAGTGTGGATGTTGACTCCCATGATCCACACCATTCTTTTCTTGACTTTAAGTCGTAGATGACATCTCGATCATACAAAGTCCTAATGATAACCTTAGACTTTCAAATCGAGCAGTGTCAAGGGCCTTAGTAAAAATATCAGCCAATTTCCTTTCAGTGGGAATGTACTCCAGCTAAATTACCTTTTCTTCAACAAGGTCTCTTATAAAGTTATGACGAATCTCTATGTGCTTCTTCTTGCTGTGCTGGACAGGATTCTTGTATATTCTTATGACACTAATATTGTCACAAAATAATGTCATGACATCTTGCTGTACAACATACTCTGACAACATTTGCTTGATCCAAATTAGTTGAGTGCAACTACTTCCAACAGCTATATACTCTGATTCAGCTGTAGACAAGGCTACACAGTTTTGTTTCTTACTGAACCACGAGATTAGGTTATTGCCCAAGTAAAAGCATCTACCTGAAGTACTGCTTCGATCGGTGGTACTCCCAGCCCAATCAGCATCACAATACCCAACAAGGTTAGACGTTGTATCAAAAGAGTATAATAACCCCAAATTTATCGTTCCGGCAACATACCTCAAGATTCTCTTGGCTTGAGAGAGATGACTCACCTTTTGGTATGCCAGATGTCTGGCACATACTCCGACGGCGTATGTTATGTTAGGACGACTTGTTGTGAGATATAACAAACATCCTATGATGCTTCTGTATAGGCTGTGGTCTACTGATTTTCCATTTTCATCTTTAGACATCTTTGTGGTTGTGGCAATGGGGGTTCGTTTGTGAGATACCTTTTCCAGACCAAACTTCTTTACCAGATTCACCGCATACTTGCTTTGAGAGATGAAGATCCCATTCTTCATTTGCTTGATTTGGAACCCTAGGAAATAGCTAAGTTCTCCCACCATGCTCATCTCGAATTATGACTGCATGTGATTCACAAAGTGTTCCACCATCTTGGTATACATCCCTCCGAAGACTATGTCATCAACATAGATTTGAGCAATCATGATGTCTTTGCCTTCCTTCTTAACGAACATTGTCCGATCTACACATCCTCTGGCATAACCATTCGGTATTAGAAAAAGTGTTAATCTTTCATACCAGGCTCGAGGAGCTTGTTTCAGGCCATAGAGAGCTTTCTTGAGCTTGTAGACATGATCCGGTGCATGTGGGTCGACAAATCCCTTGGGTTGAGCCACGTAGACTTCCTCATTTAAGTCCCCATTTAAGAACGCACTCTTCACATCTATTTGATACAGCTTGAACTTGAGATGACATGCAATTCCCATCAGCAGTCGAATGGCCTCTAGTCTGGCTACGGGGGCGAAGGTTTCTTTGAAATCTACTCCTTCTACTTGAGTATACCCTTGAGCCACCAATCTTGCTTTATTCCGAGAGATGTGTCCAAGTTCGTCTGTCTTGTTCTTGAAGATCCATTTCATTCCTATGACATTAATGTTTTCTGGTTTTGGCACCGGTTCCCAGACGTCATTCCTTTTGAATTGTCCAAGCTCTTCTTGCATGGCATTTACCCAGTACTCGTCATTGATTGCTTCTTGAACATTCTTTGGTTCCACCTTTGAGACGAAGTAGACATTTCCTATCATTTGACGATAATTGACATGAGCCTTTTGTCTGGTTCGAACTCCATCTTCAAGATTCCCTATCACTTCGTTCACAAGATGGTCCTTTTGAACCTTTCTAGAGGGATTTCTGAGCTCTGGAACAGTTATTGGAACAGTATTAGACGCAATGTCACTTCCTATGTCTGCGACTTCTTCTGTCCCATCATCAGGCATGTTTGTCTTGACATCCTATGTCCCGACATCTCTTGAGACATGTGGCATGACTGCTTCTTCACCGCCGATGTTTTCAACAATATGTTCAGTGTCATTTATGACAACATTGATGGATTCCATAACCTTTCTATTGCGATTTTTGAAGACTCAATTTGCTCGGCTATTTCTTGAATATCCCGGAAAGATCCCTACATCACTTTTCAGATCGAATTTACGGCGATGGTCCCTGTCTGCTAAGATGTAACATGTAGAGCCAAAAACACGAAAGTATTCGAGGTTGGGCTTTCTCCCCTTCCTTATATCATACGAGGTAGTGTTCGTACGTGGTCGAATACTAACACGATTGATAATATGGCAAGCGGTGTTTATCGCTTCAGCCCAAAAGTGTGTAGGAAGATTTTTGGCGAGAATCATAACTCTAGCCATCTCTTGTACTGTTCTATTCTTTCTTTCAACGATTTCATTTTGTTGAGGAGTTATAGGAGCCGAGAACTCATGTGCGATTCCCTCCTCATCACAAAAATAAGAGAAGCTGCTGTTCTCGAACTCTATCCCATGGTCACTACGTAGTCTGACGATTTTTCCTATGTTCTCTCTTTGTTCTCGACGAATTCTGTTGCATAAGCCTTTGAAAACAGAGAACGTGTCAGAATTTTCATGAATAAATTCAACCCATGTGTACCTGGAGTAGTCATCAACACAGACAAGAACATATTTCTGGCCACCCAGACTCTCTGTTTGCATTGGCCCCATTAGGTCCACATGAAGGAATTCAAGTACTCTGGATGTCGTACAATGTTGCAGCCTCTTGTGGGACATCTTTACTTGCTTCCCGACTTGACATTCTTCACAGATACGTTCTTTGATTATGGTTAGGGGAGGAACACCAGTGATAGCCTCTTCAGTTATGACTTTCTTCATGCTTTTAAGGTTTAGATGACCAAGACGTTGGTGCCATAGATGGGCTTTATCTGCTTTGGTGAACATGCATGAAGTACCAACATTGTTGGATGCAGATGTCTAGAGATAACAGCTATCACTTGATCGACTTCCTTGCATTAGCTCGACCTTGTTGGCTGTGATTACTAAGCATTTGTCACGAGAAGTGCTTCCTTCAGACAATCAATCCCAGGAAGTTTGAGTTGTCCCTTCCCGATGACCCTGGCCTTGACACCATCGCCAAATGTGACATGTCCAACAAAGCATGGTTTGAGATTGATTAGCAATCTTCTGTCACCTGGTCGTATGTCTTGAACATCCACTGTCAAAATACCAAACTTTACTGGATGAAGCAGTTAGAGTGGTATAAACAATGTTAGCTTTGTACGATACATCTTTTACCTTCCAAACCTGCTTGAGAGCTTTCTTGTGTTGAGAGAACTTGGCTTGAGTCGATGTCTCTTTGTGCAGGTGGAAACAGAAAGAGTGAATGTGACCCTTTTGTCCGCAATGGTTGCAGGTCCAATGGTTTTGTTGGCGAGGAATCAACTTGGGTAGGACAACTCTTTGTGTTTGTCTAGGAGTTGCCATAGCACGAGAATGTTGTTGAAAATTTTTGACTCTTTGAGGTTGTTGATAACACAGTTGAGCAGGTCTCTGTCTATATTGTTGAGTAGCATGTTGCGGCCTATAACGTTGGGGAACATGTTGCGTCTGATGATGTCTTTGAGCTTGTGGACCATCAGATGACAAAGACATTTGAATTGACAGAGGTCGTTTGTCCTGCTGAGGAACAAAAACAGTTTTAGATGTCTGAGAAATAGCCTAGTCTATGCATGTTTTTGGTTGGTTTCCCCATGGAGAGTAGAGTGTCCAGCATATCAGTGCTGGGATTCATCATTTTTACATTCTTTGTCACTTGATCAATCTCTCCTTTGAGTCGACTTACTTTCTTCTTCAAGTTGACTATGGATTCAAGCAACCTAGTCTTGTCTTCTGAGAGTGCCAGAATCATGTCTCTTTGTTTCTCCAAGACTTTGGATTCCTCGATATATTGGGTGAACAGTTTGTCGTAGGCACTGTTCATCACTTCATCTGGTAAGAGTGTCGATTCATCTATAGCAAAGTCTTGGTTAGAAGAATGTGCTGTAAAAGCTACAAAATTGCCTATATGTTCTTCATCGATATCTTCTTCTTCTCCGTCAAACATGGAGGCTTTGTAACCCTTCTTCTGTTTCTTCGGAAAGTCTGGTCATTCTTTTTGGATATGGCCGTAGCCTTCACATTCATGGCATTGGACACCTTTTCCTTTTTCTGTTCGATCAGATCTCCTCGTTTCTTTGATAGCGACATTCTTCTAGAACTTGTTTGGCACATTGTCTGTATGGTTATGATAAACATGTTTCCCAGCTCAGTTCGAGAATTTTTTCATGATCCTGTTATAATTTTTTATCATCAAAGCAAGAGTTTGATCAGTATCATCTTTAGATTCAGAGTCTACCTGATTTTGAGAGGGACACGTTGAGCTTGTCAGGGCGAGTCCCTTGAGTTTTTTGTCTAGAGCGGGAAGTGAGAGTTCAAAAGTCATTAATGAACCCATTAGTTCATCAAATCGAAGAGTTTTCAGATCATGCATTTCTTCTATGGCCATCGACTTTGAAAGGGGTCACCATGGGTTCCAATCAATAATTTCATGCAGCGGAGCTAAATGTAACCATGGTGATCGAATGTAAAACTTGATCTTAATGAAAAATTCAGCATGTTATGAACTTTATAATCTGAAAATTTACCTTTGTATAATCGATTAAAACATAAGATAGTGTTTCTCTATCGAGTCCACACAAGCACAACAATCACGGGATGATTTTCTCTCACACTCTTGCTAATGGATGTTTTGAGAATTAGGAACAAGAAAGCAATGGAGAAATGTGAATGGGAGGGTCGGCAATTGAAGAGGGAAAGGGGAGAGATGGTGCTGAAATTATGGGAAAAAAGGGAAAGAAATAATGTCAAAAAAAATCTGATTTAAAATTCGAATAAATAATTACACATATCACCCCTTTAAACTCATAATTGCACTCTTGCCCCATTCATAAATTAAAACTCTAAATGGGCTTCAAGCCCGTTTAACTAAATCCAAATTAAAACCCATATAATTGAGTTCTAATGTTGGTTTAGAAAAACCGGTTCAATTTCCCCAACTTGATTCCTTCAACCGTATGGTTAAAAACCTAGGCCAGAAATCAACCGAATCGTTTTCAATTTGACTAAACTGAAAACCGGATTCTCCCAATTTCCATCCATGCTTATTTGTCATGTATTGTGCTTAATGCGTGTGACCCTCTAGGATCACGACTAGTTGGCAGACTGGTAAAATTACTATTTTACCCTTTCCATCATAAGTGGTCTCTAGCAAGACATTATGATTACCCGACGTTCGTGATTATCGATTATTCAACTTAACCTGTTATCGTACATGTCATTGTCCTTTTATCAAACCGGTATCCAGATTGATCAATAGGCATAGAATTGTCATCCTAATTTATCAATCACTGTTCTTGATATTTGAGATGACTGAAAACAGATACTAAGGTATGACTTGCACGGCCGTGGTATTCCTTCAGTCATACTCATCAAGTGGCCTAAACGGATATATTTCTCATACCGGAGTATGAGTGATAAATCCCTCAGACGCCTTTAAAGTTCACAAATGCAATTAATATCCAAGCCAATCGAAGCCGTTATAGCTACCCTTTACAGATTACGTTAGACTAGGTCAAACTTAGGTATTCGTTACACAGTGTACACAAAGACTCTTTGGTCTTAGGATATAATGACAAGCTACGATCTGTGAGTATCTCATGACTGGATCTATGTAGCATACTCACAATCGGGTTGTCCGATATCATCGACCTTATGATATCTATGATATAACTCCGGCACGCACTTTGCCATGATCAGTAGAGCATGATCACAAGTACTTAGTCTCATACTGATCACTTCAGAAGAAGCTTTGCTGATCAGGGACTTATCGAATGCAATTCTTTCTGATCTATAGTTCTACTATAAGTGGTTATACACATAATGATATAGATCAAATCACATTAGATATACTACTACAACACATTAGTAATATAATGCATTTTTATTATGTCGAAGAATGATGTCCGTTACAATATAGATTGAGGAATTACATAGGACTAGGGCATAATCCTAATAACCTCCCACTTGCCCCTAGTTCCAACTTAAGTTCCAATCTACTCCCATAGACTTCACGCGTGCCTCATGCCTGGGCTGTAGTAAAGCCTTCGTCAAGGGATCAGCAACGTTGTAATCAGTCGGTACATAAGTAATCGCCACATCACCGTTATCGATATATTCTCTGATAATGTGATAATTCCTCTGTATGTTTTTAGTTCTGTTGTGGAATCTGGGCTCTTTAGCTAATGACATGGCCCCCGTGTTGTCACACAACAAGCTTACCGGGTCAGACACTCGCGGCATTACATCTAATCCGGTTACAAAGCTTCTAACCCATACGGCTTCCTTAGCTGCTTCTGCTGCAACTATGTATTCAGCCTCTATTATAGAATTGGCAGTTGTGGCTTTCTTGAAGCTCTTCCAGCTGAATGCTCCAACATTTAACACGAATACAAATCCTGCCTGAGATTTGAAATCATCAGGATCTGTCTGAAAACTAGCATCAACATATCCTTTGACTGCTAGTTCTCCATCCTTCCCACCATACACTAGGAATGCGTCTTTAGTTCTCCTCAGATATTTAAGGATACTCTTGACAGCAATCCAGTGCTCTTGGTCTGGGTTAGACTGATATCTGCTGGTACAGCTCATCAGGAGTCTTAGGACACTATTGTTTGTTGAGCTTAATGCCATGCCGCATAGGTATGTATCCCTTCTTAGAATCAAGCATTGAGAATCTTCTCAACACCTTATCTATGTAAGTGCTTTGACTTAGGTCCAATATTCTTTTGGGTCGATCTTTGTAGATCTTGATGCCCAGAATGAAAGCAGCATCACCTAAGTCCTTCATCGAGAAGCATTTCCCTAACCAAGCTTTAACCTCAAGCAAGGTTGGGATGTCATTCCCGATGATTAATATGTCTTCGACATATAGCACTAGGAATACAATATTACTCCCACTCGCTTTCTTATATACGTAAGGTTCACTTTCGTTTTTGATCAAACCGAATTCCCTTACAGCTTCATCGAAACGAAGGTTCCAACTCCGTGAAGCTTGCTTTAATCCATAAGTGGATCTAAGCAGCTTACAAATCTTTCCGGGATTCTTTGGATCAACAAAACCCTCAGGCTGTGGCATATACACATCCTCTTTTAAGTTCCCGTTAAGGAAGACGGTTTTGATATCCATCTGTCATATCTCATAGTCGTAGTATGCTGCTATGGCTAGAATGATCCGGATAGATTTGACCATAGTCATTGGTGAAAAAGTCTCGTCATAATCGATACCTTCGATCTGGCGATAACCTTTCGCAACCAGTCTAGCTTTATAGGTCTGAGATTTTCCATCCATTTCGGTCTTAAGTTTATAGAGCCATTTGCAACCGATGGGTTTTATCCCAGGGGTTTGATCCACCAAACACCAGACTTGGTTGTCGGACATGGATTTCATTTCCTCATTCATGGCGACCTGCCATTTTTTGGAGTCTGGACTGGCCAAAGCTTGCCTGTAGGTTTCTGGATCATCCTGATCCACCAATATCAAGTCATTTCCTTCAGTGGCTAGGAAGAAGCCATATCTGATAGGAGCTTGACAAGATCTCTCATACCTTCTTGGACCCTCTGGAATAGGTATGGGGATTGGTTCTTGATCAATGACCTCTTCTGGCTCTTGTATTTCTACATCCAGCATAGTGGGTTGTTCCGTATGTTCTTGAATTTCTTCAAGATGCACGACACTCCCACTAGCACTTTTGGAAATAAATTCCTTGTCCAAAAATACCCCTCCTCGAGCAACAAAAACTTTGTTCTCGCTGTATTTGTAGAAATAGTACCCGCTTGTTTTCTTGGGGTACCCCACAAAGACACACTTATCTGATTTGGGTTCGAGCTTATCGCCTAGCAGACGCTTGACGTAAGCTTCACATCCCCAAATCTTAAGGAAAGCTAATAAGGGTTTCTTCCCGTTTCATACTTCGTATGAAGTGCTTTCCACTGCCTTTGTAGGAGCCCGATTCAATATGAATGCGGCCGTCTCTAGGGCATAGCCCCAGAAGGAGATAGGGAGGTCAGCCTGACTGATCATTGATCGAACCATGTCAAGCAAGGTCCGATTTCTTTGTTCGGATACACCATTCATTTGAGGTGTTCTAGGTGGAGTCAATTCAGAGAGGATCTCACACTCCTTTAAATGACTGTGAAATTCATGGTCCAAGTACTCACCGCCTCGGTCAGATCGAAGCGCCTTTATACTTTTACCAAGCTGGTTTTGTGCTCATTTTGGAACTCTTTGAACTTGTCAAAAGTTTCCGATTTATGTCTCATAAGATAGGCATACCCATATCTGCTGAAGTCATCAGTAAATGTAACGAAGTAGTGAAAACCTCTTCTGGCCTGAGTGCTCATAGGTCCACACACATCAGAATGTATGAGACCCAATAAGTCACTAGCCCTTTCACCTAAACCGGAAAAAGGTGACTTTGTCATTTTGCCCATAAGGCATGACTCGCATCTCTCTATTGAAGTGAATTGAAACGGACTTAAAAGTCCACACTTGTGAAGTGTTGAGATGCGTTTCTGGCCTATATGGCCCAAACGGCATCGCCATATCACAGTTTGGTTTAAATCATCGGATTTAACCCTTTTGTTACTTATATTATAAATTGAACTATTGTCAGTGTTTTGAATATTAAGAATATATAAACAACCAACCAATGAAGCATTGCAATAAAATATATTATTCTTAAAAATATTGAAAATTCCATTGTCAATAGAAAAACAATATTCTTCCTTGTCTAGCAAGGAAACAGAAATAATATTCCTGCGAAACGCAGGTACACAATGAACATTGTTCAATAATAAAACTAGCCCACTGGGCAAACTGAGACTAATGTTTCCTACTGCAGTTGTTAAGAATTGATTGCCGTCACCAATTCGTAGGTCCGCCTCGCCCCTGCCCACTTCTCTTCTACTTCCTAGAGCCTGCACATTAACACAAATGTGAGATTCTGCACCGGTATCAAGTACCCCAAAATCTGAAGTAGATAAACTGAGATTGAGCTCAATAACAAAAATACCTGATCCTGAAGATGTGGAAGCTCCACTCTTCCTAAGAAACTGCTTGTGTTTCCTACAATCCTTCTTCTAGTGCCCCTGTCCTTGGCAATAGAAGTAGACAACATTCTTCTTAGGATTCTCAACAGCCTTTGGAACTGCTGGACCCTGAGGTTGTCGAATCTTCCCCGCTAGGTGCATAGGGGCCTTATCCTTGCCCAGGTTGGCTTTCTTGAAGCTCACTTGCTTGTTGACCATAAGAACCTCCTTGGACTTGCCCTTGAGATTCTTTTCAGCAGTCACGAGCATACCATGAATTTCTGTCACAGTCTTATCCATCTCATGCATATTGTAATTTTCAACGAAATCACGATATGTCTCTGGAAGTGAATGCATTACAAAGTCTGCAGACATTTCCTTATCCACAGGATGACTGAGTCTGGTCAAGTGTTCCAAAAGACGTTTCATCTTAAGGACATGGGGACTGACTTGAGCTCCAACCTTCAGCTTGCAAGACATCAATTCACTGAAAGTGTCGTATCTTTCGACACGCGCTTTCTCTTTGAACATTTTCTCGATCTCTGCCATTAAGGCCTTGGGATCATCGGAAATGTCCAAGAACTGATTTTGCAAGTAAGGCACCATACTTTCATGCTTGAGAACGAGTCTCAAGTTCCGGTCCCAATCGAGGAAGTTTACGCCGTTAAGCTTATCTTGCTCGATTAGCGACCTAAGCGCCCTGTTACCAGAATGATTCGTGTTTCACATTTATATCTACACAGTAAACAAATTTTAATCAATATTAATTGAAATTGAAGTTGGAGATTTAGTTATAAAACACTTTCTGATTCTAACTTTAGAATCTGAACCAGGATCCTATCATACTCTCAATTGAAGTGAACGGAGGCTCACTGCTCAATTTGAGAGCATCAAGGTAGGAATACATCCATCTATAAAACCATGTAGTTCCTGGCTAGGGTTGGTACTGTAAGTACGTGGCATACCCTATACTGATACCCTAGGACAGTCCTAGCTGACAATCGTAGACAAGTCTACCAAGCTTAAACTATGGATATAATGACAAGCTACGATCAGTGAGTATCTCATGACTGGATCTATGTAGCATACTCACAATCGGGTTGTCCGATATCATCGGCCTGATGATATTTATGATATAACTCGGGCACGCACTTTGCCATAATCATTAGAGCATGATCACAAGGAGTTAGTCTCATACTGATCGCTTCAGAAGAAGCTTTGCTGATCAGGGACTTATCGAATGCAATTCTTTCTGATATATAGTTCTACTATAAGTGGTTATACACATAATGATATAGATCAAATCACATTAGATATACTACTACAACACATTAGTAATATAATGCCTTTTTATTATGTCGAAGAATGATGTCCGTTACAATATAGATTGAGAATTACATTGGACTAGGGCATAATCCTAACAGACTTCATCTTAAATCTGGGACTAACAGATCGCAGAGTCTTACGAACCAGGTCTTCATCAGTGAGGAGTTTTCCAAGAGAATACGATTCATTTGCCAAGTCCCTGATCCGAACATTGAAGTCACTGATTGTCTCATCATCTTTCATGGACAATGCTTCAAAGTGTGTCGTGAGGTATTGAAGTTTTTGCTCGCGAACTTTGGTCGTTCCTTCATATGCTGTGGCAAAAATTTCCCAAGAATCTTTTGCTACCACACATGTGTTACCTGAACACATTTTAATCAACTGCATTAAAAATGGCATTCAGTGCACACGAATTACCAAGGGCAGCCAGGTCTTCTTCATCGGTCCAATCACTCTATGCCTTGATGTGAGAGACGTTTTGATCATCGGTAGTGGTTGGAGCCACCCATCCATTGATCACAGATTTCCAAGCCTTGTGATCTAGTGTCTTGAGAAAGGATGTCATACGAGCCTTCCAATACCATAATTTGATCTATCGAGCACAGGAGGTCTGTTGATGGAGCCTCCTTCTCTGGATCCAGACATGGCTTAATACCAAAATTTGTCAAATAGGAACACACCTAGTGAATTAAGATGTCTCCTCTGATACCAATTGAAATTCTGGTTAAACGCAAGATGTCTCGTATGATGTTGAGACTAAGTGTGAGACATCTTGCCGGTGCAAAGTCAATAAACAAAACAACGAATAGAAATTAAACGACACAAGAGTTGGTTACCCAGTTCGGTGCAATATCACCTACGTCTGGGGGCACTCAGCCAGTGAACAAGTTCCACTATATGTAATCAATCACACGTAAAGAGCTTCTCTAAATTAACACCCTAATCTAAGACCTACGGTATTATTACTAGTGTGAACTTAACCTAGGGTCTCCCCCTGTCTTCGAGCCTCCGACTCGAGTCCACTCTTAGAATAGAACTCACTGTTCTGTCTCCTCCTTTGTCGTCGTCTTCAAAGGTTTGCACTCAGCTCCACTGGTGCGGGTTCGTTCAAAACAGCCAAACAATGTTTATGCGAATCTTTGTTTGAAACACACAAGTTATAATCTTAGCTACAACATACAGTTCCTTAATACGCTCATCCAACACGTTCAAGGACCCTGTATATTATCAACCAAGATATAGTTACACAGCACCCTCTTCTACGGGATGGAACGATCACCTATTTGTAGAAGATGTGACGAGACTCTCTTTAGGGTTTTCTTAAGGATCTCGTACGCGTTTTGCCGATTCTGTCTCTTCCATGTTTCCTTTTGCTGCTGCACAGTTGATTGGAAATAATTCTTCTGATATTCGAAGATCTTCTAATTAAGGAAACTCCATAAAGTCTTCTGGCGAGATGTTAGATCGTGATGTCCGAGACTTCTGGATGGACATTTTCTTATTTGAGCATCGGCGTCTTAAGTCGCGACATATGAATGAACATCATTCCACCATATAAAATAACCAATATCCGTAGGAACCACATTATTGAAAGGGACAGGTAGATAGAAAACTGTATTTATGAAAAAATGGTTATGTTAGTGTATTTCTTCTGTTGTTTATAAACATAACTCCTTTCAAGTATGGGCATGTTTCACTAAACATACTTGGTGTTTTGAGTGGTACTATAACTATTTAAGTTGCATTTTATTCAAACATTGTTGAATATTTTATATTTTTTGAAAAAAAATATAAAGACTCATTGTAATATATGTGGTGTGAAAGTTATACGAAATGTTTGTTCAAATGTGACCAAAAGTTTTGTTAACAAAGTATTCCAAAGTATTTTTTTCCTATTCTCGAATTAGAGTTTGATGTCCAGCAGTGTTTACGGGCGTGGACGAATTATTAGGTAGGTATTTGATTGTAGTATGAAACAAATTAGTTAAAAAATTAAAGCTTAAATAAAAAAACATGCAAGAAAACACATAATACCAGAGGAACAAAATTGAGGAACAAAATGACCTCAGATAGACTCTTCTCGCTAATACTCCATATATTTATACAATTATTTGAGTAATTATGAAAACTTTCAATGCATCCGAGAAGAGATTCTTCTAGTTTTGGTAAAGGCCATTAATTGCTTTTATGACACTACCATTCATAAATATTAATGTAAACGATGTTAATTGCTTTTACGATTCATAAATAATAATAATAATAATAATAATAATAATAATGTAAGCGATGTTGAACTTTTCTAATACTGCCTTGTTAAAAATATTTTCTTGAAAACTTAGTATGACAAAACCTAAATAGTAAAAAAAGAGTGTAGGACAAATAAATTATCATCTTTATATTTTCGCTCCCGTTGATGACTAACAATGGTTTTTTTAGGAGAAATTTCGGATCACTACCCTCTACTATGCAACTTTTGCATGTCACTACCCTCTTGCACATCACTATTGTAAGATTTCATTTAGTTGTGTCGTCCATCATAGAGTTAAGTTTGATGTAAAATGTACATAATACCCCTATATTAAAAAAAATTCAAAAATTTATCTTTTGAAATTTTAAAATTTTTTTTTTTATCACATAAATTAACAAAACACTGATTTCAATTATACTTTTTGAAAAACATGGTTTTTCCAAAAAAAATATTAAAAACAAAAATCACTTTTAACGACATTTTTTATGTTTAATATTTTCTAAGAAAATTATTTTAAAAAAAATATTCAAATCAATTTGTTATATTTATTCCATAAATTTTTTTTAAAAATAAACTAAACAAATAATTTTTGTTTCATATGTTTCATTTTTTAAATACAAGGGCATTATAGTCATTTAAATATTTCACTTTCAAATTTTAGTAAATGACTAAAATACCCCTACATTTACAAATGTAAAACATTATTTTTTAAAAAAAATTATAAAAAAAATAATACAAATTTAATTTGAATATTATTTATTTTTAAAAAATAAAAAACGTTGTTAAAAGTTGTTTTTTTATGTTTAATATTCTTATGAAAAAACCATTTTAAAAAAAATCTTGAAATTAGTGTTTTATTATTTATGTGATAAAATATATTTTTTCTAAAAGTTCAAAAGATTTTTTTTGAGTTTTTGAATTTTTTTAATATATGGGTATTATGAATATTTTACATCAAATTGAACTCTATGATGGACGATGCAACTAAATAACACTTTACAATGGTGACGTGCAACAGAAAAAAAAAAGATAGTGGCATGCAAAGTTGCATAGTATAAGGTAGTGATTAGTAATTCCCTCTTTTTTTATCAGCAAGAACTGACAGTGTAACTTCGGTTGCTTTGTAGAGAGCACCATGATATTGTCGTGTCATCACAAGTAAGTATATACATGAATTAGGAGCATTCTCTATTAACCTTTGATAGATATCCAATATCTGCATATTCGATCAAGCCATAACTATTTGAGTATTTTGAGTACAATAATCTCAAATATTTCGTCCCGCTCAAATAATATAATATACGTTTGGTTTTGTTCTAACGCCGTCTTATCTGTTATGAACTGAATCTTGCTAATACATTTATCGCAAATGTTATATCTGGCCTATACATTACACCAGATATAATAAATCCTGATCATACATGTAATTTGGTGATTTTATCTCAATCAAAACTTACACCAATCTAATTAATACTATAATTTATAACTTACACCAATCTAAAAAAGAAATGACTCATTGAAATATACGTGGTGTGAAAGTTATATGAAATGTTGGTTCAAATGCGACCAAATGTTAGTTGATAGAATATGCTACTTAGCGTAGTGGTCCAAGATATTCTTCTCTATCAGAACTAGAATTTAATGTCTAGTGGTATTCATGAGTGTGGACGAATTATTTGGTAAGTAGGACGTGATTGTAATATAAAAAAATTATTTTAAAAAATTAAAACTTAAATAAGAAAACTGGCAAGAAAACACATAAAATCAAAAGAACAAAATTGAGGAAGAAAATGGTCTCTCGTAGATTCTTCTCACTAATACTTCTTATATTTATACAATTATTTGAGTAATCATGAACACTTCCCGTGTTTCCGAGAAGAGTCTTCTTCAAGTTTTGATAAGGGCTATTAACTGCTTTTACGACACTACCATCCATGAACAATAATGTAAGCAATGATAATTGCTTTTACGACTGTTACCACGTTTAGTAGTGTTGGCATATTTTTTAGGGCAAAGTCAAGATGTCGGACAACATGTCACAACACAGTTAGTGCGACATGTTGCTCGCAATCATAGACAAGACAGTGAAGACTTCTTGTTTTACTCACAGAAGAATGTGCGCGCGAAAAAGACAAAACATGACAGGTTTAGGCAAGGTCAAGCTGGAAGAAAAACACGCAAGCAAGGTTTAATAAAGGCAGCAACGCCAACTTCTCACTTGCCAGAAACGCAAGGCGGCAAGGGATTTCCTAATCGGAATAGGAATCCGATTAGGCAATGCGAGTTGCTATAAAAGCAGGCGCTATCCCCTTAGCAACTCAGTCCTTTTCTCGGTGCTAAATTGACAAAGCTCTTAACCGTGTAAGACGAGCGGATTGAGAGACTGATCTATTTAGAGAGGAAACTTTCGATTACATACATCAAGTCGAGGAGATTTGAGTGTTTGTAGTCAATTGGGTTTTGTTCGTGATTGAAGACTCATGAAGAAGACTGTCGAAGACAACGCAACCGAGTATAGGCTTGCTCGAATGGTGGAATTGAGACGTTCTCAAAGACAGGGGGAGTCCCTGGCCGAGGTTGTTCACGGTGAGATCTCTAGTAGCTTAGGACAATAGCTTGTATTATAGCTAGTTGATGCTTGAAGTTGTACTATTGACTACCTAATAGTGAAAACCTTTCCACTGGCGGAGTGCCCCCAGACGTAGGTGCGGAGTCACCAAACTGGGTAAATATATTGTGTCTTCTGTTTATTACTTTACTTTTATATTGTCCATAAACAGTGTGTAATCAAGTTGTCGAACCAAACGTTACGACATTAGGTTAGACATCTTGTTCCTGCAACTTAACAGAATTTCAACGACACCACCATTCATAAATAATAATGTAAGCGATGTTAGATTTTTTTAATGATGTCTTGAAAATTCAGTGAAACATAACCCGAATAATGAAAAAAGAGTGCGACACAAATAAGTTGAGAGTGTGATTACCTTCATATTTTTTCTCCCCCTGATGACTGACAATGTTTTTTTATCAGCAAAAACTGACAGTGTGATTATCTTCATATTTTTTTCTCCCCCTGATGACTGACAATGTTTTTTTATCAGCAAAAACTGATAGTGTAACTTCGGTTACTTTGATATTGTCAAGTCATTACAAGTAACTGCATATATGAATAGGGCGTTCTTTATGCACATTTGAAAGGTATCCAATATCTGCATATCCGATCAAATAATAATTATTTGAGAATTCCGAGTGCAATAATCCTAAATATTTAGTACAACTCAAATAATATAATATATATGCTTGGTTTTATTCTAATATCGCCTTGTCAGTTATGAGCTGAATCTTTCTAGTTCGCTTATTGCAAATGGTGTATCTGACCTTGTACATTACTCCAAATATAATAAAACCCGATCATACATGTAATTTGGTGATTTTATCTCAATCAAAACTTACACTACCAATCTAATTAATATTATAATTTATAACTTACACCAAGAATTGCTTCATCTGATCACCAGTCATTCACACCATGCTCACACCTCTGTTGTTGTATCTTGTACTCTGCACGAGCCTTGTGTTCTTGTCAATTATACCATGTCTGTAAGTAGACATATACGTATCGTAAAGAAGATAAAATGTGGACCACAAGAATATTGCAATCGGAAGTAAAGCTAGCAGCACAACCGGCAAAATGAGAGCTAACTTCCAATCGAGCATGATCGCCAAAGCTGCGCAAAAGGCGACCATCATGGTTGTTATAGAGAAGAAAAGGGTCGAGAGACCGATCATCAACTTCCTCGGTAAGTTCACGAGGAAGTCATCTTCTGCATAACGCGACGTCAAGATTCCCAGACAAGCTAACACTGAAGTAGTAGATAAATAAAGAGAGGCAGTGTCGCATATGATAAAAATTTTGAACAGATCTTTTGTTAACAAAACTGGCAAGCCGGTTTTGTCGTTGCCGCCGGGCAGCTTGAAGGATGCAGCAAACATAATAGTGACGATGAGAGCGCCGATAACGGTACAAGATTGAGCTATCTCTTTCATGGATTTCTGCCCAACTTCCATGAGGTGTTTGTGGGTTTCAATAAGTAATTCTCGAGGTGTGAATCCATCACGGTTTCGAGCTTCTCTACACTCAGAACTGGCCAAATTCCACACTTCCTGAGAAAAAACATTTGTTAGGTTCATTTTTGTATAGGTTTAGAAAACTTAATTATAAGGAGAATCACTTTAATTTGTTTTAAATTTAACATCATTATAGTGCAGGGCTTTACTCTTACTGTAAAAAACACAACATCAGTACACAACAAGAATTTCAATAAATTTTTTTTCTCTGCATGAATGGAGGTACGAAAGTGAACAAAACCAAAACGTTTACCATTTCTACATTTCGGGTTGGGAGGTTTCATGATTCTTGTGTCAAGAATTTCGATAATATTAGTCACTAGTCTCCGAGGAGATGCCCTAACAGTTTGAGGCACTCACATTCTTAAGAGCGATGGTGAGTTCAAAACTTGCTGGGTGTATGGAATGAGGAGGGATTTCAGGTAGAATAAAAAAAGGATGTAATTATTAAAAAATAGTAATATCATTTTCCATGATGTTTCTACAGTTAGTGCAGTGTTAATTACCTGAAACCATTGCAATTCGCTTTGCATTTGCAAGACTGCACCTGACTTTCGATTGAGTACAGATGCAGGTGCCAGCTCTGCTGCCAAATGCAATATATTATTCTTGGTTTTATCTTGACCGTCGAAAGATGTTAGTAAGTCCTTCTCTTGAATATGTTCATAGACGAGATTGAAAACCTTTTTCTGACGATGTTTAACTGCATGCGAAATTATGTTTGTCCTACACAAGTCGTTCCTTAATATATCGGGACTAATTCTAAACAGTTCCTTAGCAAACTCTGTAGATCCACTTTCTGCATTTTCGATTATAATTTGACAAGTTTCATTGTCAAACCATTCGTCATACAAACTTGATTGCACTGACCAAACCATATGCAGAAAGGCGCGAGCTTCTACATATATATATATAAAAAATTATCAGTATCACACATTTCAGACTAATGGTTTTGAATTCACTCGGTAAAAAAACAATAAAATTTTAGAAGTATAAAAACTATTCTCACAAATATAAGAAAAAAGGATAATTCCTAATGACTACTACAAAAAATATTGTCTGTTTTCTTATACGAGTACTCCTAAAACTATTTTTGCCCACAAGAGAACCTAAGAAATGCGTTTTTTTTTCACTTTACCCATTTCCGTTAGTTTTTAACATTTTTCAACATGTAAAATGACTAAAATACCTTTCAAAGTTAAATGGGTTATTAGAATTAGATTAAAAAACTCAAACACCCCTCAAAACTGAGAGCTTCTCAGGGTTCTGATTATGATTCTGTTAAGAGTATTCTCTGCAATGGCATTAATTTGAAAATTAGAATAAAATTGAGGGGCATTTTAATCTTCTCAATTTAATTCTCATAACCCATTTAACTCTGAAGTGTATTGTAGTTATTTCACATGTTGAAAATGTTGAAAGCTAACGGAATGAATGGAAATGAGTAAAGTATAAAAAAACGGAATTCTTAGTTGTTCGTGCTATCAAAAATAATTTCTAAGAGTACTCACATGAAAAATAGACCATTCTTAAGGTAGCCACCTGAACTTATTCTTAAGAAAAACCCAATGCATTGAAGCTTACTACAAAGGAGAGTACAAATCAGTTTTTTTTTAAACCTCAAACTTGTCTGATTAGCCATCTTCACACTATTAGCCCCCAACGCTATTTTAAAACACTATAAATACACATTTACTAATATGTTTTATTGTTTTTGAAAAAATGACTAAATATAAATGTGAGAGTTCAATTTGAGAAAATAACTAAGTGTACATCAACACAAGGGTCATTATTTGTGAAACCAGGCCCATAGAAATTAGAATTTTTTATTGAAAATTACATCAAATCCTCTTAATGGACATTGAACTTCTGATCTCTCCGTGAAAAGTGTGAGGTCCAATATATATATATATATATATATATATATACTTTTGGATAATTTCAGGTGGCTACACCTAGATTTTGTTGTGTTTCACCTTAGTACACCTAGAATTTTTTTTTCAGCTGACTACGCCTAGAATGTGCAAAATTTTCACTTTGCACTTTCCGTCCAATTCTGTTAGTTTTTAACGTTTTTTTTCATGTGAAATGACTAAAATGCCCTTAGGATAAAATGAGTTATTAAAATGGGATTGAAATGACTAAAATGCCCTTAACTATTCATTTAATTTTCAAATTAATGCCACTCATCTCTCTTCAACCAAAGTCACCTTATTGAAGAAAAAGGCTTCAGCGATTGGCGCAACATCAGAGCCAATGTGAACGGAAACCCAAAAGCCACGAAGCTCTGGAACGAAACCTCCGGGATCGGAGACGAGCGTGTTATGTACGAGATCCAAGCTCCGAGGCCCAGCTGAATCACACCCAGAAGAGCCACCACTCTGCTGAGGCCGTACATGCTCTTCATTATCCTCTCTAGAACCTCCCTGGTCTCGGTTGCCAGCGCCGAGAGGTCTCGCTCCACGGTCGGCCCTTCAATCTCTTGGTGCTTCATCTCACTCGAATTTGGGGGTTTCTGATTCTCCTTTTGCGGATCGGAGGTCGAGTAGAATCTGGGGTTTTCCCAAATCGAGCCGTGACGGTTGAATCTGGAACCAGCAATCGAGCACGACCTGATCGGAACGAGATTGATTTTGAAAGCAGTGGGTTTTGGGTCTGGAAGTAGTCGAGAGATGGGACGAGAGAAGAAGTTAGGGTTTGGGGGTTTTGAGAAGGTGGAATCGAGGAAGGGGATGAAAGGGCGGGTGCTAGGGTTGTGGAGCTTGGAGGCCACTCTTCGACATATGGTTGAGGCCATTTTGGTTTGTGCAGTCACAAGGAGGTTGGCGAAGACGAGTGAAGAGAGATGAGTGGCATAAGTTTGAGAATTAAATGAATAGGTGAGGGCATTTTAGTCATTTCAGTTCAATTTTAATAACTCATTTTACTCTAAGGGCATTTTAGTCATTTCACATGAAAAAAAAACGTTAAAAACTAACAGAATTGGACGGAAAGTGCAAAGTGAAAATTTTGCACATTCTAAGCGTAGTCAACTGAAAAAAAAAAATTCTAGGTGTACCCAGGTGAAAAACAGCAAAATCTAAGTGTATTCACCTGGAATTATCCCTATTTTTTTTGAAGGAATTGTGAGGTCCAATATAGTTAGGGTGTTCTCTTCTTTGGAACATATATTTTTTTAATTCCTTTCGATTTATAAAAGCAAGCACTATGCATTTATGTCATATTTTTCGATGAGATACTTTAATAAAACACGCGGCTTGTTAATTATGATACTTTTGCAATTAATAAAAATATATAATGCTGATCTGATGAATCATATATATGCTTTGACTAGAAAAATATGTGTATTTTTATGAAAATGAAGAAAACTTCCATATAAATTAAAAAGTGTAAAATGAAAAGTTTAATTTTGATGATATTTTTAATTTTTAAAGTGTTCTCATTTTTATGTTATACTTATAGTGAAATTATTTTCTAGTTATGTATATGTTTTTAATTTTTAACTAAAAAAATTTAAAAAAAAATTATGAGATTATGCAAATTTTATATGTACAGTTAAAATTATTATAGTATTTAAAAAAAAATTAAACTATACTTTTTTTTGTGAGAAAAAACAGTATTAAATTATCTGCATCACGTACAACAATGAGCATATAACAACAAGAGCCCAAAAAAATAAGATGATCTTATAACTATCATCGTATAACCTGACTAAAATACAAAATTAATCATAATAATATATAGCATATAATACATTAGTTATAAAAATTTTAATTGAAAAATATAACGATTACAATACCTTTTTGCAATGAATGATTATTTATGGTGTTAAATATGCATGAGCTTTAAATGAATGTCGTCGTATCATTTAGAAGAAAGATTCACAATTCCAAGGCCCTATATTGTCCTTGTGATGATTTTGACCAAGTTTCATGTAAATTAAATTGTGGAAACATGGTGATCTTATTATAGTATAAATGGATCCTATATATATATATACTTACCATGGCCAGATCCACTAGACGGAAAATTCCGAGCCAATGCAGATATTGTGTGATATGGACAGCTTCTTCGAAGATTATCAGGCAGCCCCTGCACAACTTCGGTTGCAATTTCTTTTGCATCCCGATAATGGTAATCAACTTGTTATATTATATATATACATAGAGTTAATTGCAATAAATAAATTGTTATTTACAGGCTTATTCCGTTGCAATAAAATTTTTCCTGAAAACAAAAATACCAATGCTATAAATCAACTATATAGATTATATGGATGTATTTCAGTGAGAGTAAAAAAAGTGTGAAAACCGCAAGAATCCACGTGGAGGGGACATGTTCCTTCCTATAAGCTAAAGGGGAAAGTGTTACCCGTCGGGGGAGTCGTGTGACGAGAAATTGAAAGAAAAAAAAGTTTTTTTTTTGCGTATGGCACGTCAGCGCGACGCCACAAGTCGCACTCCTATATATGGGTTCGCACGGTTCACACGCATAAGAGCGGTTCACACGCAGAGGAAAGGTTCACACGCAGAGGAGCGGTTCATACCTCATAAATTATATATGTACCAACTGAGCTTTGGTGTAATGGTTCAAGTGCTTGCTCTTTGGCCTCATGTCAGGGTTCGAGGGAACAATATTCTGGAGAAATTTTTTCAAAAAATCTTCTAACTACTACTTCAGTGTAATTTATGATTTTTTATTGCTTTTGTTTTGTGCTATTGAGATTTAAATCGGGGATGATCGACAGAAGAATAGAATATCCATCGAGTTGAACTTAGAAAAATGAATTTGAATTTTAAATTTCTAATAATATAACTTCTTGTTCATGAAAAAATGTTAAGTTCACAGTTAGCTTTATAATAAACAAAGTATAGTTTATGATACATACCGAATAAGTTCATGTTAACAAGATTCCAAAGGAATGAACTCATTGTGTCGGCTCCCTTGGAAATCATAATAGTCGTATCAGTGACACCGTAAAGAAAACGAGTCATATCCTTTAACTCGCCCTCAGAGGCTAAATACACAGGAACCTGTTCTCCAACAATGTTAGGCAACTTGGGATTCTTGTCTACGATTAGCGTCACAAGGTCAATGTAATAGTCGTTTTTTACTGCAGTGACGAGAAGACTATCGTTATTTTCATCCACGATTTCTAGATCATCCGCTGACATTCGATGCACCAACAATTTTGCGATGTCTTTTCGACCCTCTAAATTGTCTAACACATAATGTAGAGCTATGCCCTTGGAACCCACTTCGCCAAATATTTTGGCAGAGAGTGCTTGAGGATGAGAATCTATGAACATCTGCATTTTGCTCCAATCCCCTTCTTTTTGTGGCATTGATGAATGGATTGTAGTCTTGATTGCAAAAATATAAGTGATTAATTAGTACCTACTCAGACAATAATAATAATGGGAAATTGCAGGTCACTACTATGTACTGTGCGATTTTTACACATCACTACCCTCTAATTTTTTTAGTTGCATGTTACCACTGTAAAGATTCATTTAGTTGCATCATCCATCACAAAATTAAGTTTGATGTAAAAAGTCCATTATACTCCTATATTAAAAAATTCAATTTTTTTTAAAAAAAATATCTTTTGAATTGTTTTTTTTTAAAAATATTTTTTATCAGATATATAATAAAACATTGATTTCAAAAATATTTGTTTTAAAAAAATAGTTCTTTTTAAAATAAATATTAAAAATAAAAAACCAATTTTTATTATATATATATTTTAATATTTTTTCAGAAATTTATTTAAAAAAATAATATTCAAATAAATTTTTTATTATTTATTCCATAAAAAATTAAAAATAAAATAAGTTAAAAAATGATTTTTTTCATTTTTTTACTTTTTAAATATAAGGGTATGTTATTCAGTTAATAAAATTTGAAACTGAAAATATTTATATGACTAAAATACCCTTGTATTTAAAAATAAAAAAATTAACAAAAAATCATTTTTTTAATTAATATATAAAAAAAATTAAAATAAAAAACGTTGTTAAAAGTGGTTTTTTTTATTTTTAGTACTTTTTTGAAAAAACTGTTTTTTTCGAAATAAGTGTTTTATTATTTATCTAATAAAAATATTTTTTAAAAAAAATTCAAAACATTTATTTTTTAAATTTTTAAATTTTTTTAATATAGGAGTATTATGGACTTTTTACATTAAACTTAAATCTATGATTGACAGTGCAACTAAATGAAACTTTACAGTGGTGATATGCAACTAAAAAAAGTAGATGGTAGTGATATGCAAAAGTTGTATAGTACATGACATGCAATTTCCCCCAGTAATAATAATAATACAATAGGAAAAATGATACTATACATAATTATAATAAATTCTCACTCGTTAACAATTTATTATCTTCTTTTAGGTATACTTTTAATTTATTTTTTCCCCTTTTCTTTAACACCTCAAAATATCTTCAACTTGTACAGTTTTCTTAGAATACATCAACAAAAACAACTCACTTGCAACGATAGATTGTAACTGTGTTAATTAAGGGAAATAGAGAAAAAGAAAAAGAAGTTATACTAACAAAAATATAGAAAATACTAATTAGATGAATAAAATAAAATTTTATAACTATATATGGTTAAATATAATAAGTTGTTATTTTGCCTGCATGAAACATATATATTACACGTTTATTCATGTAACTAAATATTACTGAGATTTGCGTATTCAATACCAATTATATGAAGTACGCTGGTATTGGGGTTTCCTGAAGTTGCTTCCATTGTTGATTTTCCTATCACACCAAACTCATATATATATAAGGTAAAGCCTATATCATCTTGTTCGAACTTCAATATTTAACAGAAAAAATCGAAAAAATAAGATATAGTTGTACTTAATTACCAGAGATAGTATTATCTGGATTGATCGATAATCTTGATGAGCTGCACTTTAATTACCAACAAATGATGAACATATAGAGCTTACAACAAAAAAGGGAATTAATTGCTTGTTTTGTTTTGTTATTTTAGTGAGCCATATATCTCCATAACATGCTTTAAATAGAGAAAATGGGAGAGTCTATATTATAATAAATATAAAAAAAATACTCACAGGAACTAATCAATTGGGAAGGGAGTGAAATGGCAAGCATCTTCCGAAATCTTTTTATATTTGAATTACTTGACATTAATTAATTATTAGTCTATAAATAAATAAAAAGCTACTCCAAGGTTTATGGTCAACTAAGGGATATACACATCCATCAACCTCACCACTTAATTTATTACCAAATTGTTTTAGCCACTAAACATAATTTATACGTGTTTAGGCCAAGTCTTTATTTATTTTCCTCTTTGACGCGATCATGCATGTTGTCATTTACACCAACTAATCACTTGGGATTATTAAACTAATAACGTTTTTGCAATATCGATATCTGTTTTTATCGACTTACGTACCATCAAGTCTACGTGTACTATACCTTATATGTGGACATGACTAGTCTATGTATTTAAATATACCTATTAACATATTATTTTGCGAATAATATAAGCGGTCAACAATTATTCACATAGATAAACAACTTAACGTGGGGATGCATTCTAACGTAAACTTAGTTGAATATTTAAAATTCTAACGGTTGTTAGGTCGCTCAAAATCTGGCGAGAATTAATTTCAGCGTGCGACACGTGGTAGCGAAGTTCTACCACGGTCATTTTCGTAGTTCTACTGAATTCATCTGTTTCTACCAGTACACACTCAAGTTCCACCGGTTCGGATAGTTTGTATTTTTACCCAACTATGTATTTGATTGGTTCTCGAATAAAACAATATGGGAGAATGTTAAAAATGTTACATTTTCGTTCGAACAAGAGCGCCATGTGCACATATTGTTGATGAAAAAAAATATCTCTTTTTATACAAAATATGTGTATTCTTACAAAATGATGAAATCGTCCAAATTATTATTTTTCAATAAAATAATTTCAATTTCTTTCTTTTTTATTTTCTAACACAAATTGAAATTTACTTTTTAGTTGAAACTATTTTTTAAAATTCTTAATCTCGGGAGAAATTTCGTTATTTTTGTAAAAATACACATTTTATATAGAAAATGCAAAATTCATCACTTTTTTGTCATTGACAACTTATGCAACACTCCCTTTATCAAATTTCTAAGAACTATATGTGTATATATATATATATATATATATATATATCAAAATTTAAATGGTTTATATTTGAACAATGGTAAATATGTACTTAAAAGAGATATAAATATAGATAAATACACCGAACCAAACAACTTCATAATTTAATTTTCCTGTTAAAATCATTTTCTTGCAAATCAACTTAGAGAAATTTATGTAACGTTATGGTTGGTAATGTAATACAGTCAAAAGCTGATTTAGTTTGTGTTAAGCAAAACACAGTGTCGTTGGTAGCTTCCAAATTTTCCTGCATTTGCAGGAATTTTCCCACTTAATTTCCTCCCTCTTTCTGTTGTCCGAACAGACTCTTCTTTTCAATTTTTTCGTTTGTCTTACAAACAAACTTTTCCGTGTGTTGTTTCATAAACAAATTAACGCGATTTTTTTTACTGTTAATACATCAAATCAATTTTTGGAATCCAATATAATTTTCATATTAATCGATTAAGTAAAATCGACCTAGTTATGCGTGAACAATCCCCTCCATAATTGACCTCTCTCGATATAAGGTGCGTCAGATATGACATAATTGTTGGGAGAAAAACGAATTTAATAGAGTAATTAGATGCAGCGGAATTAAATAATTCTCCCCTCCTGTGAAAATATCGTAGGAATCTATCAAGCAGAGCAAATTAAACAAGCTAACCAATATAACAAACACGAACACACGATAGGCACGCCCAATTTTAGCGTGGAAAACCTTCTCAAGGCGAGAGAGGAAAAACCACGGGACCCTCAATGCCGCTTAATCTCCATTATCAATATAATGAGTACAAAGAGTTCTCACTAAATACAATTATAGGATCACAATATCTCAAGATTAACCAACCTTGACTCAAACCACAATTACAAGAAAAAGTAGAGAAATTCACCGTATTGGTGGCACACGATCAAAAAATCGTATCAAATCACCAGGACCACCAAACGTAAATTCCAATGGTCAGAACGTAGTACCATGTCTTCCAAACACTTTGTCCAAATATCAGCACGATCCAACGGTGGATCAATCTCCGATCGAACTCGTGAACCTTGCTGGTCGGCCCTAAAAGTAGCAGAAAATTTTGTACGAATTTCACTCTATTTCTATCTTGAATTGTCTTCTATCCTTCTCTCTATTGCCTCCTATTTATAGGCAAGCAATTAGGGTTTCCTTCTCCATGTAGGATACTAACTACATGGGCTTTGGGCCTCCACTTACTCAAGTGAATCGCGCTTTGGTTATCACAGTAAACCACATAGTGCTGCTGCTTGAAACCGAGCTCCCCTATGAATCTCTTCATCCACAGCAACTCTTTACATACTTCAGTTGTTGCGATATATTCAGCTTCTGTAGAAGATAGTGCAACACACTTTTGTAGCCTTGACTGCCAAGAAACTGCTCCACCTGCAAGTGTCTTTAAATAACCTGAGGTGGATTTTCTACTATCAACATCTCCTTCCATATCTGAATCAGAGTAGCTAACCAGCACTAGTTCTCCACTTCCAAAAGTAAGTCTGTAATTAGAGGTACCTCGGAGATATCTCATAATCCATTTGACTGCATCCCAATGCTCTCTACCCGGATTTGACAGAAAACGACTCTCAACACCAACTGCATGAGCTATGTTAGGCCTTGTACACACCATTGCGTACATCAACTTCCTACTGATGAGGCATACAAAACTCTATCCATGTAGTCCATCTCCTTCTCCGTAGAAGGGCTCTGTCGTGTGCTTAGCTTAAAGTGAGTAGCAAGAGGAGAGCTCACCACTTTAGCCTTGTCCATATTGAACCTTTGCAACACCTAATATATCGCTCTTGTGACATATGCAACTTCTTCGCAACTCTATCGCAAGTAATTCAGATGCCAAAAATAGTCTTCGCAGGACCCAAGTCTTTCATTGAAAAAACCTGACTCAACTGTTTCTTCAATCTCTCAACTCTGGAGACATTCTTGCCAACAATCAGCATATCATCAACATATAGCAATAGTATGATAAAATCATCATCAGAGAATTTCCGCACAAAAACACAATGGTCAGATTTCGTCTTTTGGTAGCCTTGCTCACCCATAACTGACTCAGACTTCTTGTACCACTGCCTTGGTGCTTGCTTCAAAGCATACAGGCTTTTCTGAAGCTTGCACACATAGTCCTCTTTTCCCTTTACTTTGAAACCCTATGACTGCTCCATATAAATCTCCTTATCTAAGTCACCATGGAGAAATGCATTCTTCATATCCATTTGCTCAACCTCCAAATCAAGACTAGCTGCTAAACCAAGAACCACCCAAATGGATGATATCTTAACAACATGGGAAAGTATTTCATCAAAGTCAATACCTTTCCTTTGGTTGAAACCCTTGACGACCAATCTAGCTTTGTATCGGGGACGTGAAGTATTTTCTTCTTGCTTTACTCTGTAAACCCACTTGTTCTTCAAAGCTCTTTTGTCTTTCAGCAACTTCACCAACTCATAAGTATGATTCTTATGCAATGATTTCATCTCATCTTGCATGGCTTCAACCCACTCCTCCTTGTTCTCATCTTCAAGGGCTTCACTGTAACTTTCGGGTTCTCCCCCGTCAGATACTAACACACTCATCAACTGAGTACCTTGTGGACGGTTGTCGATCTCTAGAAGATCTCTTGAGTGGAACAACTGGTGGAACATATGGTACTGGCAACTGCTCATGAACTTCATTATCCATCTCTACCTCTATAGAAGCATCAACATCACCTGCACCCTGCTGGTCATCACGAACTTCATCTTCAACTTGACTTGGCACAACTGTAGAAGGAACTATATCAAAATCAATCAAGTCAGTTATAAATTGCGGAGCACTTTCTTCAAACTTCGCAATATCTTTGATGTCCTGATTCTCCATGAATAGCACATCGCGACTTTTGATAAGTTTCTTCTGCACCAGATCATAAAATCTATACCCAAATTCATCCTTGCCATAACCGATGAATATGCACGGTCTAGTCTTCATATCAAGTTTAGATCTTTCATCCTTTGAAATATGCACAAATGTCTTGCATCCAAATACCTTTAAGTGATTGTAGGAGACATCTTTACCTGTCCAAACTCTATTTGGAACATCAAACTCAAGAGGCACACACGGTGCGAGATTCAATACATGAACCACTGTATTTAAAGCCTCGCCCCAAAACCATCTTGGTAACCTGCTTGTGAAAGTAAACATCTCGTCCTTTCAATAAGCGTTCTATTCATCCTCTTAGCTAACCCATTTAGTTGAGACGTCTTGGCGTCCTTTGATGTCGAATGCCTTGATCCTTGCAAAAATCATCAAAAGAACCACAATACTCACCTCCATTATCGGCTCGCATGGACTTATATTGTGACAACACCACGGCCATTGCGCAAGCTAAGGAACCCAGGGCACATGACAGATCTAAGCATGTACTCAGAAAGTATCACATCATCCGGGACATAGTTGCTAGAGGTGACGTGAAGATCCACTACGTTGCATCTGATGATAACATAGCCGACCCCTTGACCAAGGCTCTTCCTCAAGCAAAACATGATAAACATGTTAGGTAAATAAGGATAGATTGGGACTTAGATTGGAACTAGGGGCAAGTGGGAGATTGATAGCATTTTTGTGCCCTAGTCCAATTGCTAGTAGTCTATAAATGTCTATGTATATTAATCATCGTTTGTAATGAATAAAACGGCTTTGTATTACTTATGTGTTGAAGTAATATGTTAAACATGATTTGATTTATGACCACTAAAGCAGTAGAACCATAAATCTGTACGGATCACACTTAACGAGTCCCTGGTCAATATACGCTTCAATTGAAGCGACCAGTATAAGGATGGTTCTCAATGATGTAGTTCTGCTTATCAAAGGGATGTGGGATCCCAGAATCATATTATAGATATCATAACGTGATTGATATCGGACGACCCGCTTTGAATAGTGTTTCATAGATTGAGCCATGAACATATTCAATTGCGATAGCTTGTCACGATATCCTTAGACCAAGGAGTCTTTGTGATCGCTATACGGTCGATGTACGACTTTAACTTGCGCCTAACGCTTTCCATAACAAGATTGCAATAACGGCATGATTGGGTGGCGGAACGGATTGCATGAGTGACACGAAAGACGGCTAAGGGATTTATCCCTCGTACTACGATATGGGAAAGATATCTGTTAAGGCTGCTTGATCGAGAATGACTAAGAGAAAGAGCATGACCATGCCAGTGATACGAGTTATCAGTTCTCAGTTGTCTCACATATCAAGTAACAATGATTGATTAAACAAGGATGACGACTCTATGCCTTGTGATCAATCGAGATGTCTAGAGATAATAGGATAGTGACTTGTACGCACAAGGTTAAATCGAATCATTGATCATCATGCACCTTGGGTAATCATAATGTCTTACTAGAGACCACTTATGATGGATCGGGCAAGAGGGATCTCTTGAGCCGATCTGCCAACGGTGGTATGAGCCTGGAGGGTCACACACATACAATATGGATAACTTAAGACAAGGAAACATTAACGTTTCTTGAGGAGCAAGACATGGCTAAAACTGAGGGTTTTAGGCCATGGGTTCGGCTTTGTGAGAATGATAAGCGAATCGAGAAAACTGAGTTTTTCGTCGATATCGCGTCAGACTTTGTTCGATAAGTGACGACAAAAGGGTCGTGTAATTTTTAGACACGGCACGCGACAGCATGGGGGAGCCCATTGGGATCGGCCCATGAGGTCACCAAGCCGGCCCAACAAGGCCCAATAAGCCAACATGGCCGGTCACAATGGTGGGTCCAATTGTGGGGGCCACACACCATGCTTAGTTGGTGTTGTTGATTAAGAGAAGAGTGATTTAAGGGTTTTAGGTGATGACTTGCTTTTAACCCATGCCTTCACCTTTTCTTACTTTAATCAATCATGCTTTATGAGTTGATGAAGTAGACAAAAATCACACAACACATAATACTCACTCACTCACACCCTCTTGGTCGGCCACCTCTCTCTCTCTCTCCTCTCTTTGCTCTCTTGTTCTTCACATATTAGTTCTAGTAGGCTAATTAAGAAGGATCTCAAGGATCATCCTCTTGGTGTGGACTTGCTCTAGAGAAGAAGATCATCTAGTTCTTCTTTCTTGATTCAACAAAGACTAAAAGGTAAATTCTCGTGGAATAGATTTTTCCTTGAGATTTAATGGTTCATGTTCTTGGACAGTTTTTGGAGTTCTTAACGTTTATGCTTCCGCTATCTCGATGATCTTGAACGCTCCAAAACACTAAAAGTGGTATTAGAGGGTGGTTAACCCTCTTAATCTTCGTTTTGTTGAACTTGTTTCGGTTTTGTAATGATATTCATGCCATATTTGTTGATAACATGATTTTAATGCTTTTTGGGTTAATTGCATGAAATATGTTATTTTTGGAAAATATATTGAATTTGGAATTTTTCAGATTTTTATTGGATTTGTCGGGTCCAAGACGGGACTCTCGGTGAGCCGAATTGGAGATACCGGACGGAGGTCACCGGAGGCTGGGGGAGGCCGGCGGTGACCGGCGCTGTCCCCACTCTTGGCCGAGGCCGAGAGTGGAGGCATGCCAGGTTTGGGCTTTCCAAAGCCCAAATCGGGCCGTGGGCTCGGCCTAATGGGCTTCGGCCCATTGGGCTTTTGGGCCCAACACAGTTTGTGCACAGTGTTTTGATCCGTGGCACGAACCCACGATCCAATATTTCGAAAACTTTCAAATTTGATCGGTTTCGATAAACCGTTTTTCGAAAAGGTATAGTTTCGATAAACCCGACCAAGCAACTTGGCAAAATTAAAACCGGAATATTGCATATTATTTGATGACATGTTTGTGTGATAACATGTTGGATGATGTGATGAGATGTATGATGCATTAAATATCCCATTAGAATTTTATCGCTTTCACGGTTTGCACACCGTTAGTGTTAGCGTGTAATTATTCTTTCATTCGAGCCCTTAAAGTGTAATTATTTTTATCCGGTCTACGAACTGAGTATTAATTGTAATTTCTACTCAAAGTCGAGAAGGATGGAAAATCGAGCACAATTACGGTCTTGGAGGAAGTCCAAGAGCTAGTAGGAGCCCGAATGAGAAAGACGAGAAGATTTTATGTCTCGTAGATTCTTAAGGATAGGATGGGCTATTGATGCATATTTAAACGCTTTAAATGCATGCTTGAATTATTAGATGATAATTTGTATGCTAGCATGCTAAGCTTATGAAATTATAAGTCATCACCTCACATGCAAAGATTAAAATCCGATTTTATTTATTTGCATATTTTAAGCGTTGTGAACCATCATCGCACGGGTTGTGATGGATGAGTTCAATTTGAAACGTGTTTGCACGGGTTGCAAATGACGGCTTCAAATGAAGATAGTATGTGATACAATTAGAAACGTCACAACACGGGTTGTTGATGACGGGTTCATAATTGTGCCAAATACTTTCGAATTATTAAACACAACCAATCACCATTAATTTGAGTCATGTGAGATGCCACCCAAATTCACTCCCATGTAGAAACATTCTCTTAGTGTCGTGTGCCTTAGCAGAGCACCGATAGAATGAGTTCTATATGGAATGGTCAATCTTGTGGGATGTCGTGCGCCTTAGCGGAGCATCTGCACAAAACTGATGCATAAGTAAAGGTTGGTTGACTCGACCACGATTCTCGGCCTGAGGTCGAGCTGGGGCATCAGAAGGGTAAGCCGTGTGCTTTTGCACATACCCTAACCAAGAATTACACAGGTTGTAATGTTAGAGTTATGCCCCAGTCCAATATATAAGTGATCTACAGATGTAATGTTTTATCATCTTTCCGAATAAATAAATCGGCATATATTACTAATGTGTTGTACTAATATATCGAATGTAATTTGATCTATGTCATTATGTGTGTAACCACTAATAGTAGATCTATAGATCAGAAAGAATTGCATTTGATGAGTCCCTGATCAGCTAAGTTTCTTTAAGAAGCGATCAGTATGAGACCAACTCCTTGTGATCACGCTCTACTGATCATGGCAAAGTATGTGCCGGAGTTATATCATAGATACCATCAGGTCGATGATATCAGACAACCCGATTGTGAGTATGCTGCATAGATCCAGTCATGAGATACTCACATATCGTAACTTGTCATTATATCCTAAGACCAAGGAGTCTTTGTGTACACTATGTAACGAATACCTAAGTTTGACCTAGTCTAACGTTATCTGTAAAAGGGTAACTATAACGGCTTCGATTGGCTTTGGCGTTTATTGCACTAGTGAACTCGAAAGGCGTCTGAGGGATTTATCACTCATACTTCGGTATGAGAAAGATATCCGTTTAGGCCACTTGATGAGTATGACTGAAGAAAGAGCACGGCCGTGCAGGTGATACCTTAGTATCAGTTTTCAGTCATCTCAGATATCAAGAAACTGTGATTGATAAATTAGGATGACCATTCTATGCCTATTGATCAATTTGGATATCGGTTTGATAAAAGGACAGTGACATGTACGATAACAGGTTAAGTCGAATAATCGATAATCACGAACATTGGATAATCATAATGTCTTGCTAGAGGCCACTTATGATGGAAAGGGTAAAATAGTAATTTTACCAGTCTGCCAATTGTTCGTGAGCCTAGAGGGTCACACGCATTAAGCACGATACATGACAAATAATTATGGATGAGAATTGAGAACGATTCGGTAGTTTTCTGACCTAAGGTTTTAACCAGACGGTTGAAGAAATAAATTCGAGGAAATTGAACCGTTTTGTCTAAACCGAAATTATAACTCAAGTTAATGGGTTTAATTTGGGTTCTAGCTAAATGGGCTTGAAGCCCATTTAGGGATTCAAATGATGAATAGGGAAGATGTGCAAATAGGAGTTTAAGAAGGGTAGATATGCAATTATTAATTTGAAATTCAATTTTATTTCAAATTAAAAATTCCAAAATATCTCCCATAATTTTCTCCAACTATTGATGACCACTTCCCTCTTCTTCCTCCTTCTTTTGGGCTGAATTCTCTCTCTCTCTTCATCCTCCATTATTGTCAAGCTTCTCTCAAAATTCATAGCAAAAATTTGAGTGAAAACTTTCTTCGGTTGTTGTGCTTGTGTGGACCTAATAGAGAAACACTAAGCTTGTGTTTTCATCGATTAGAAGAGGTAACTTTTAGATTTAATATATATATATAACATGTTGAATTTGCATTAAGTACTTGCTTGCATCGATCACCACGGTTACATAACGTCCGCTGCATGATATTTATCGATTGGAACCCGTGGTTATCTCTTTCATGTAATTGGATGGAAGTCCTACCTAAATGGGTCAATTAGATTGGAGCGCCTTAGCGTACTTCAATTGACAAATCAGGGATCTTGGTTTGAAGATTCTAAACCTTAGAATCGGATGGTTGGTGTTTAATTCGGATCTTCGTAAATTTATTCAACTTTTCTGATTAAATTTACTTTCTTCGTGTAGAAAATGGTTAGTAATTCAACAAATACGTCTAATTTGTCATTGAGGTCTATACTTGACAAGTGTAAGCTCAATGGAACAAATTATCTGGACTGGGACAGAAATTTACGACTTGTGTTGAAGTTGGAACGCAGGGAGTACGTCCTAGACAAGGCTATCCCGGTGGAGCCAGCTGCCAACGCAACGAGGGTCATTAAGGATAAGTACCAGAAACACCTTAGCGACTCTATCGACGTTGCGTGTGTCATACTGGGCTGTATGGAGGCGGACCTCCAGAAACAGTTTATGGAGCTATCCCATGATCCTTTTGCTATGTTTGCACAGATCAAGGATATGTTCAAAGAGAAAGTACATATTGAAAAATACACTGTCCTCCGAGAACTCATTGCCTGCAAAATGTCAGCAGGCAGCTCCGTAGGTCCACACGTCCTACGAATGAAGGGACATCTCGATCACCTAACTAGTCTCGGGTTGACTATGGAAAAGGAGATGACTGCAGCTTTCATTTTGCAATCCCTTCCTCATGCATATGGTGGTTTCGTCATGAACTATCACATGCATGACATGGACAAGACCGCATCGGAGTTACACAGCATGTTCGTGACTGCCGAAAAGAGCATAAGGGGCAGTGTGCCCAAAGGTGTTCTTATGGTGAAGAAGGGATCCGACTTCAAAGCTGGTGGTAACAAGGGTAAAGGCCCAATGTACTTCGCGGGAAAGATCAGACGACCTTTTGTTCCTAAACCTTCCAAACCCGTGAAGGGCAAGGGGAAGGTAAATGAGTCGGTCTGTTTCTACTGCCAAAAGCCTGGTCATTGGAAGAAGGACTGTCAGCAGATGAAGGAAGATCAGAAGAAGAGCGGTGGGGCCGCTACTTCGTTAGGTATTCCCTTAGAGCTAAATCTTTCGACTAAAAATACTTGGGTACTAGACACTAGAGCTGAGTCTCATGTCTGTGCGGATGTGCAGGTACTGCGTAGTAGAAGAGATGTGGGCAAAAATGAGATCTAAGAGTTGGGAACAACGTGCGTGTAACCGCAACTGCTGTGGGTTCGGTTGATCTTGTTTTGCCCAGTGGGCTTGTAATAGAACTCCTAGATGTGTTTTGCGTACCTGCTTTCAGCAGGAATATTGTATCAATATCTCTTCTTGAAAAAGAAGTTTATTATTTTGATATTAAGAATAGGTTTTTTAATATTATGCGCAATAACATGTATTATTGAAATGCTCACACAGTTGGAGGTTTATACATATTAAATATGCAAAACTCGAGATCCAACATGCTCTATAATGTTAATGCCAAGAGGTTTAAAGCTAATGATTTAGACCAACATGCTCCAACATGCTCAAACGATTGAAAGGTGCGAGGCTTGTTTAATGGGCAAGATGACTAAAGCGCCCTTCACCGGTATAGGTGAGAGGGCAGGTGATCTATTGGGTCTAATACATTCAGACGTATGTGGACCAATGAGTACACCAGCCAGAGGTGGTTTAGGCTACTTTATCACATTTACTGATGATTTCAGTAGATATGGTTATGTCTATCTCATGAGACATAAGTCCGAAGCTTTTGATAAATTCAAAAAGTTTAGGACTGAAGTAGAAAACCAACTCGGAAAAAGTATTAAGGCACTCCGTTTTGATCAGGGTGGAGAATACTTATCCGAAGAGTTTCTTAGTCATCTTACAGAAAGTGGAATACTATCTCAGTGGACTCCACCAGGAACACTACAACTTAATGGTGTGTCCGAGCGAAGGAATCGGACATTGTTGGATATGGTTCGATCGATGTTAAGTCACACTGATCTCCCGATCTCCTTATGGGGTTACGCTCTACAAATGGCCGCGTTCATATTAAATAGGGCTCCGTCGAAAGCAGTGGAAGGGACATCATTCGAGAAATGATACGGGAAGGAACCCGTTTTTTCCTTTCTAAAAATCTCTGGTTGCGAGGCTTTTGTAAAACGGTTGCTTGAAACCAAGCTCGAACCAAGATCAGATAAGTGCATTTTCGTCGGATATCCCTAAGAAACAAAGGGATACTACTTCTATAAAATTTATTTCCAAGACAGTCAGTAGGAGGACTATTCATCTTGATAAAGTTCTAGATGAAATAGTTGCTCAGGAACCACTAGACAACCCCTTAGAAGAAGTAGAGCCAGAAGTTGTCGTTGAGCAAGAACCAATAGCTACAGTTAATGAGGACGGTCCAAGGCGGTCTGAAAGGACAAGTCATGCACCTATCAGATACGGTTTCCTAGTAACTGGAGGTGATGATTTGGTGTTAGTGGACAATGATCCAGCTACCTTTCGAGAGGCCATGGACGGAACCGACTCTGAGAAATGGCTGGAAGCCATGAGGGAAGAAATGCAATCCATGTCAGATAATCAAGTGTGGGACTTGGTGGATCAAACCCCTGGCGTAAAAGTCATTGCGTGTAAATGGATCTTTAAAATAAAGATAGACATGGATGGCAAACCTCAGACCTATAAAGCAAGACTGGTAGCAAAAGGTTATAGAAAAGTCCACGGAATTGGTCAAATCTTTTCTCCAGTAGCTATGGTCAAATCTATTCGCATTCTACTTGCCGTAGCAGCTTATAATAATTATGAGATATGGCAAATAGATGTCAAAACCGCTTTCCTTAATGAGAGGTTAGCTGAGGACGTTTATATGTCCCAACCGTAGGGTTTTGAAGATCCAAAGAATAAGGGAAAGATTTGCAAGTTGCTCAAATCAATTTATGGTTTGAAGGAAGCATCTCGGAGTTGGAACCAACGTTTTGATGAATCCGTGAAACAGTTTGGCTTCATCAAGAACGGTGATGAACCTTGCGTGTATAAAAAGGCAGATGGGTGTAAGGTAGTCTTTTTAGTGCTCTATGTCGATGACATATTGCTCATTGGAAACGACGTCCCTACCTTGCTCTTAACAAAGGCTTGGTTAGGTGAGTGTTTCGCAATGAAGGACTTAGGCGAGACTTCTTATATCTTGGGGATCAAGATATATAGAGATCGTGCCAAGCGGGTCTTGGGCTTAAGACAAAGCACATATATAGACAAAGTGTTGAGAAGATTCTCAATGCATAATTCAAAGAAAGGACTGCTGCTAGGGCTGTTCATCGGGTCGGGTCGGATGGACATGACCGGTTTTGGACCCGACTCGGCTCATGTCGGGTCCAGTTCGTCAGACCCGAGACTCAACTCGGCTGGGCTCTCGGGTGGTCGGGTTCGGGTGACTCGGGTTGTCGGGTGAGTCGGGTTCAAACCAACACACCCGACATCACTGAAAATTAAATCCAAATCCACACAATTTGAAACCGTAATCAAAATTTAGAGTAACATTAAACCCAAATTCCCAATAAAAGCTCTAACCCCAAAATTCAGAAGCCTAAAACTGAAAATTGAAGGTAAAATGACTACTGAAAATTGAAATAACAAAATTCAGAACCCCCAAATTGAAACCCCATTTCCCAATTCTAAACCATAAACCCCCAAATTGAAGGTAAGATGAATACCCTAATCCTCAATTTCGAACCCCGAAATTGAATCTCAAATCCCCAATTCAAATCCCCAAATTGAAATCATGAACCCCCCAAATCGGAAACTGAAATCAAAATTAAAGTCATCCGATACCCGAACCCTAACCCCAAAAATGAAAAGGGAGAAGAAAAACCCTAAAACAGAAACTCATACTTACCTGATTTGGAGACATGTGGCCGGCGTTGTGTGCACTGTGAAATCTTCAATGTCCAGCTCCACTAGAGAATCGAGTGGTTGATGAGTCTCCTCTCCACCATTACTTGATTTACAGTGGTGAAGATGAAGCTCACCAACGGTCGATTCACAGTGGTTGATGCTTGATTGATTTACGCCGACCTGACTCAGGCCGCTTGAGATGACGAGAGAGGAGATGAGAGGACGAGATGGGAACTGTTAGGGCTTCAGAGAGAGAGAGAGAGAGAGAGAGAGAGAGAGAGAGAGGAGAGATAAGGGTTGAATAAGAGAAATCGCTCAAATGCGATGTGAGAGAGAGAGAGGAGTCGGAGAGTTTAATCGTCGAGTGCCACGTATAACAGAAATGGACGGCTGGGATTAAGATAATCAATCGAGATCGAGGGTATAGAAGTTGCCACGTCGCTTGTCACTCTACAATTCTAATATGCATATTGCACATCCCACATCGGAAGCGGAAGAATAATTTGTGATCTTTATAAGCCTCAACTCTTCACATCTGGGTACAATCAAATTTGTGATGGGCTGGAGCTGGACTTGTGTTGGGTTGGGCTTCTGCGAGATAAAAGGCTGGGTCATTTTACTACATGGGTGTCGGGTGAGTCGGGTTGAGTCGATCCAACCCGACTTCCCACACGGTTTTGTCGGGTCGGGTTGAGTCGTCGGGTGAGTCGGGTCTCGGGTAAAAATGGACAGCCCTAACTGCTGCCCATGCGTCATGGCATAAAGCTTAGTAAGAATCAGTGTGCTGAGACACCTGAAGAACTAAAAAGAATGAATGAGATCTCATATGCTTCGTCTATAGGGTCCATAATGTATGCCATGATATGTACGAGACCGGATGTCTCGTTCGCCCTAAGCTGTACCAGTAGAAATCAATCCAAACCCGGTGAGGAACACTGGATTGCGGTCAAGGCAATTCTCAAATATTTGAGAAAAGCCAAAGATACTTTTCTTGTATAGGAGGGAAGAAGTGATGATGATCTAGTCGTCAAAGGATATGTTGACGCTAGTTTCCAGACAGACCCTGATGACTTTAAGAGTCAGTTGGGATATGTGTTTACGTCGAACTGTGGAGCATTCAGCTGGAAAAGCAAGAAGCAGGACACCATCGCCGACTCTACAACGGAAGCTGAGTATATTGCTGCATCGGAAGCAGCAAAGGAGGTTGTATGGATCAGAAGTTTCATGGCTTGGTTAGGTGTAATTCAAAACCCATCTAACCCAGTAGACTTATATTGTGACAACACCGGGGCCATTGCGCAAGCTAAGTAACCCAGGGCACATGATAGATCCAAGCATGTACTCAGAAAGTATCACATCATCCGGGACATAGTTGCTAGAGGTGACGTGAAGATCAACTACGTTGCATCTGATGATAACACAGTATGAGGATGGTTCTCAATGATGTAGTTCTGCTTATCAAAGGGATGTGGGCTCCCGGAATCATATCATAGATATCATGAGGTGATTGATATCGGACGACCCTCTTTGAATAGTGTTTCATAGATTAAGCCATGAACATATTCAATTGCGATAACTTGTCACGATATCCTTAGACCAAGGAGTCTTTGTGATCGTTATGCGATCGACGTACGGCTTTAACTTGCGCCTAACGCTTTTCGTAACAGGATTGCAATAACAGGAATGATTGGGTGGCGAAACGGATTGCATGAGTGACACGAAAGACGGCTAAGAGATTTATCCCTCGTACTACGGTATGGGAAAGATATCTGTTAAGGCCTCTTGATCGAGAGTGACTGAGAGAAAGAGCATGGCCATGCATGTGATACGAGTTATCAGTTCTCAGTCGTCTCACAAATCAAGTAACAATGATTGATTAAACAAGAATGACGACTCTATGCCTTGTGATCAATCGGGATGTCTAGAGATAATAGGATAGTGACTTGCACGCACAAGGTTAAATCGAATCATCGATCATCATGCACCTTGGGTAATCATAATGTCTTACTAGAGACCACTTATGATGGATCGGCCAAGAGGGATCTCTTGCGCCGATCTGCCAACGGTGGTATGAGCCTTGAAGGTCACACACATACAATATGGATAACTTGAGACAAGGAAACATTGACGTTTCTTGAGGAGAAAGACATGGCTAAAAGTGAGGGTTTTAGGCCATGGGTTCGGTTTTGTGAGAATGATTATCGAATCGAGAAAACTGAGTTTTTCATCGATATCGCGTTGGACTTTGTCCGATAAGTTACGACAAAAGGGTCGGGTAATTTTTGGACGCGGCACGCGACCACATGGGCGAGCCCATTGGGCTCGGTCCATGAAGTCACCAAGCCGGCCCAACAAGGCCCAATAAGCCAACATGGCCGGTCACAATGGTGGGTCCAATTGTGGGGGCCACACACCATGCTTAGTTGGTGTTGTTGATTAAGAGAAGAGTGATTTAAGGGTTTTAGGTGATGACTTGCCTTTAACCCATGCCTTTACCTTATCTTACTTTAATCAATCATGCTTTATGAGTTGATGAAGTAGACAAAAATCACAAAACACATAACACTCACTCACTCACACCCTCTTGGCCGGCCACCTCTCTCTCTCTCCTCTCTTTGCTCTCTTGTTCTTCACATATTAGTTCTAGTAGGCTAATTGTGAAGGATCTCAAGGATCATCCTCTTGGTGTGGACTTACTCTAGAGAAGAAGATCATCTAGTTCTTCTTTCTTGATTCAACAAAGACTAAAAGGTAAATTCTTGTGGAATAGATTTGGCCTTTGGTGTGGACTTGCTCTAGAGAAGAAGATCATCTAGTTCTTCTTTCTTGATTCAACAAAGACTAAAAGGTAAATTCTTGTGGAATAGATTTGGCCTTGAGATTTAATGGTTCATGTTCTTGGACAGTTTTTGGAGTTCTTAACGTTTATGCTTCCGCTATCTCGATGATCTTGAACGCTCCAAAACCCTACATTACAAATATTATAGTATATTAAATCAAGCATTTATGGCTTTCTGGAGGGAGGAGATGATTTGAAAGATACTCTAGTTTGCTTGCCGGCCAAGCAATGCTCACACTTCTCTAATGGTTCACCTTTCATTCCGGTAAGAGATTCTTCTTTCCCAAAACCATCATTCCCTTCTCGCTCATGTGACTAAGTCTCTTGTGCCACAATTCAGTTGTACTCTCTTTCTCGACCGAACTAATAATGCCACCACAAACTCTAGCTTGTTTCACGTACAACGAAGCACACTTTTCACCTCTAGCCACGACCATAACACCTTTAGTGAGCTTCCATGAACCACCACCAAAGGTATGATGAAAACCTTCATCATCTAGCTTGCTTACTGATATCAAATTCATTCCGGTCAGGAATATGCTTAACATTTTTCAGAATAAGAGTTGTACCATTTTTCGTCTTCAATCGCACGTCTCCTATGCTAATAGCTTTTGACATGCCTCGATTTCCCATCTTAACATTGCCATAATCACCAGATGTAAAAGATGAAAAGAGATCCTTTCGACTTGTAGCATGAATGGAGGCACCGCTATCTACTACCCAACTGGTCTCATCACAAGCCAAGTTAACATCTTCTTCATCAAACAAGAGAAGAAACTCTTCAGTAATAGTAGAACATCATCGTCATGACTTGCCTTCTTTTCTTTCTCTTTGTCATATTGGTTGTCTCTCTTGAGCTTTCGACAGTACTTTTTGATATGCCCTTTTAGACCACAGTGTTAGCACTCTGCATTGGTATACCTGTTTTGACTCTTGCTTCTGTCTCTACCCTTTGGACCTCTGCTCTTGCTCCTTCCTCTTTGTTCTGTCACTAACACTTCTGAGTGCGAAGAGGAACCTTGTGACTTTCTTCTCATCTCTTCATTCAGAGCACTCCCCTGAGCCAAATCCATGGTGATAACACCATCTGGAGTTGAGTTAGATAAGGACGTCCTGAACGTCTCCCACGAGTCCGGTAATGTACCCAGAAGCCATAAACCATGCAACTCATCATCGAACTTTACCCATTCCTGCAAGCTGATTAATAATTCCTTGAAAAACATTAAGATGATCTATCAACAGAGCCCTATTATGATACTTCAAACTCATCATTTGCTTTATCAAGAACAACTTATTATTACCAGTCTTTCGAGCATATAACGGATCAAGCTTGCTCCATAAACTGCACGCATGTGTCTCTCCACTGACATGATTCAAAACATTATCATCCACCCACTGTCTAATATAGCCACATACTTGACGATGTAATAAATTTCATTCAACATCAGATTTGTTTTCAGGCTTGGTGTCACTGAAAAATCGGCAGATAATAATCCTTCACATAAAGAAGATCTTTCATCTTCCCTTTCCAGACATGATAATTTGAACCATTGAGACTAACCATTATGCTTGTGTTAGCTTCCATTATTTAACACAGGATACCAATTAAATAACTTTCCCTCTGATACCACTTTGTTGGGAGAAAAACGAATCTAATATAGTAATTAGATGCAGCTGAATTAAATAATTCTCCTCTCCTGTGAAAATCTTGTAGAAATCTATCAAGCAGAGCAAATTAAGCAAGCTAACCAGTATAGCAAACATGAACACACAATAAATCCCCTCCATAAATGACCTCTCCCGATATAAGGTGCGTCAGATATGACATAATTGTTGGGAGAAAAACGAATCTAATAGAGTAATTAGATGCAGCGGAATTAAATAATTCTCCCCTCCTGTGAAAATCTCGTAGAAATCTATCAAGCAGAGCAAATTAAGCAAGCTAACCGATGTGATGAGACTCAATGTGGACGGGGAGATTGTTATGTCCACATGTGAGTTCAAAATCCCACATCGGAAGAGTATTAAGTATAAGGAGGGTTTATATACACATTAGACCCTAGACCCACTAGGATAGTCTTTTGGGTCAAAGGTGGGTTTTAATGTGTGTATTGGCTTTCCTTGGGTGATCCTCTTAGGTAAGGCCCGGATCTACCCAACAATAATAACCAACGCATTTTGATCAATGTTTTGTCGTGTAAGAAAACATATCTGACACACTTTAATTAATGTCTTGTCAAGTATGGCCGTACTTGACGTAGTATTTTTGACGCTTCGTATACGACGCATAAATATCAAATATTTATTATCCACACAGGTATGAGCTTATCTCGACGCACCTCGTGGACTGTAAGTATTATTTTTCCACTAGTGAATAGTGCTATTATTGATCACCAAATCATAACACATATATAAAAGGAGTTTATGCACTACGCTAAACTATGATTTCCACATACGGGCCTTAGTGTAACGTTCTGAAAAGTTTCCATTTTGTTTTCGTCTACTAGGTATGCGACATAATTTTAAAAAATGACGGGACGGGTGCAAAGAAAGCAAGGAGTGCGTCGTCTGTGCATACGGAAAGAATTTCGATAATTTTGATCCGAGGCTGCAACGGTGACACCCAGATTAGTCACGAGCTTAACAGCCCAACGACGAGGGCGTCGATGTAACTGGCCAAGGGAAAATGTAACGTTATGAAAAGTTCCCATTTCATTTTCGTCCACGAATACCAAATGAAATTTTGATAAGATAATTATCCAAGATGCCACACACAATGTTACGTATAATGCTATAACACAGTGTATGACAACTTGCGTAGATAAAGACGGACATTAAATATCAAACGTAATAAACAACGACACACCAGATTGTTTACCCAGTTCGGTGCAACATCACCTACGTGTGGGGGATCTCTGCCAGTGAAAAAGTTTCACTATGTGGTAATACGTCAAAACATACAAGTACATATGATCATCACAAGATCTATACTTTATGCTACTATTACAAGTGCAAACCTATCTCAAGGTCTCCCCCTGAATCCAAGACGCCGTCTTGATTCCATTCTTCGAGCAATTGCCTTGCTTTGTCAGTTCAAGTTGTCATTGAACGTTTGGTTGCGTTCAGTCTTCACTCACGTGATCAGTAAACCCTCAATCACCTACTCTCAATAGTCAATGTGATACACAATATCCTTAGCACAATATACAACCTCTCAACCCACAAAACTTCACGTCTAAAGAGCTCTGTATAATATTGCTATGAAACAATAAAAGTGAAGGAATTATTTGAGGGTTCCAATCAATTAATTTCATGCCCATACAAGAAATTAACCTCAAATATCCGAATTAATATGGATCTTGCATGATCATGAATTGATCACGAGATCTTAGACTAGAATAAAATTGAGTATTACCTTGATTTAAAATCTCTTTGTTACTAAATAGTATTTAGTAACCTCTAAAGAACGTCCACACATGAAGAGCAGTCCGGGGATACTCACAACGATCCTTACTAGAAGATCGAAACAAGCAAAACGGACGGAGAGAGGTGAGGAGGGGTGGCCGGTCGGCTACTAGAGAGATAGAGGAGAGCGGCTAGGGTTTTTGGAAAATAATTCCCTTAATTTTCAGATCTGAAAATTATCCTTTTATAACCCTTATTGGGCAATAATTAATTAAAGGCCTTAATGGGCTTAAAGCCCAGAGCTTTTAATTAATTATGTAGAGAAGCCCATTCTGGATAGGCCCTGTTTAGCTAAATTAATTAAATCTATTTAATTAGATTATAATTAATTTGTCCTGCTAAACGGTTCTTGATTTTCGGTTTAATCCTAAACCGAAATCGGTCTTATCCGGTTTAATCCAAAACCGGATTTTGTTTCTCTCATGCTTCCTCCATATGATTCCATACGTTTTACTCAACTTTTAGTGTGTGACCCTCTAGGCTCACGACACGTCGGCGGACTGGTAAAATTACCATTTTACCCTTTCCATCATGAGTGGCCTCTAGCAAGACATCACGATTACCCAACGCTTGTGATTATCGAGATTTCGACTTAACCTTGTCGTACATGAATCTATCCTTTTATCCTCTTGATATCTTTGACAACCACGAGGCATAGACAAGTCATCCTCGTTCAATTGTCATGTTTCTTGATTCTGAGTTAACTGAATTATAATTGATACTCCGTATGGACTGCATGGCCATGCTATTGTGTTTCAGCTGTACTCATCAAGTGGCCTAAACTAATATCTGCTCATACATCCGTGTGAGGGATAAATCCTTCAGCGATCTATTGAGTCAACTCATGTAACTCGTGATTGAGCCAATCACAGTCGTTATTGTAACCTTTTTACAAGAGACGTTAGACTGAGTCAAACTCGTCACTCATTACATAGTGACCTCAATGATCCTTCTCTCTGAGGATGTGATTTCATGTGCCGACATATGAGTATGTTCATGACTGTGTCGATGTAACATACTCATGATCAGGTCATCCTATATCACCCCTGTCTGGTGATACTATGACCTAACTCTGGTCCCCTTCTGGCCATGATCAGTAGAGCGTGATCATTTAGAGTTAGCCTCATACCGATCGCTTCTTATGAAGCTATTCTGATCAGGAACTGCTTAAGTAAGATTTTATCCGATCTGTAGATCTACTATTATGTGTTGACACGTTAATAATACAAATCAAATCATACTTAAGATATTACTACAACACTTAATAATATGAATGCCGATTTTAGTTCAGCTGATAATCTTTATTACATGATTAGATTGAAAATACATTGTGATTAGATTGAAAATACATTGTGCTATTACTACAGCTAGATTATCATGCGTTGAAACGTAGCTTATCTCTACTTCACCTTTATCAACCATCTCTCTGATGATGTGATACTTTCTTTCGACGTGCTTGGTCCCGTTGTGAAATCTGGGCTCTTTAGCAAGTGCTACGGCCCCCGTGTTGTCACAACACAAGCTCACGGGATCAGATGTTCGCGGCAGTACATCTAATCCACTCAAGAAGCTCCTGACCCACACCGTCTCTTTAGCTGCATGTGACGTAGCTATGTATTCCGCCTCCGTGGTGGAGTCGGCTATTGTCGCTTCCTTAAAGCTTTTCCAACTGAAAGCTCCCCCGTTCAACATGAACACATACCCACCTTGAGACTTAAAGTCATATGGGTCTGTCTGAAAACTAGCATCAACATATCCAGTGACACTTAGTTCTCCTTCTACCCCGCCATACACTAAGAAGACGTCCTTTGTTCTCCTCAGATACTTGAGGATACACTTGACGGCAGTCCAGTGATCTTGGCCTAGGTTAGACTGAAATCTGCTGGCACAGCTGAGGGCAAACGATACGTCAGACCTCGTACAGATCATGGCATACATGATGGATCCCACTGTCGAAGCATACCTGATTCCCTCCATCTTCTTAAGCTCAACAGATGTTTTAGGACACTGTTTCTTGCTTAGCTTGATGCCATGTCTTACCGGGAGGTTCCCTTTCTTAGAGTCAAGCATGGAGAATCTTCTCAATACTTTGTCTATGTAGGTGCTCTAACTTAGGCCTAAAATTCTCTTGGATCGATCTCTATAGATCCTGATCCCTAGAATGTAAGCGTCTCTCCTAAATCTTTCAACACTTCCCTAACCAAGCTTTGGTCTCAAGTAGGGTTGGGATGTTATTTCCCATGACCAGTATGTCGTCGACATACAGCACCAGGAACACTATGTTACTCCCACTACTCTTCTTGTAGATACAGGGTTCATCTGGAGTTCTGATGAACCCGAACTCTTTTACGGCTTCATCGAACCGTAAGTTCCAACTCCCGGAAGCTTGCTTCAACCCATTAATGGATTGTTGCAGCTTACACACCTTTTCGAGATGTTTTGGATCGACAAAACCTTATGGCTGGGTCATATAGACATCCTCCTGCAAATTCCCGTTAAGGAATGCGGTTTTGACGTCCATTTGCCATATCTCGTAATCGAAATATGCTGCAACGGCTAACATCATCCGAATTGACTTAATCATCGCTACTGGCGAAAAAGTCTCATCATAGTCCATGCCTTGGACTTGACGATAACCTTTTGCAACCAGTCTTGCTTTGTAAGTATGAGACTTTCCGTCCATATCTGTCTTTAAATTAAATATCCACTTGCACCCTATGGGTTTTATCCCAGGTGTGTTGTCTACTAAGTTCTAGACCTGATTGTCTTTCATGGATTTCATTTCCTCATCCATGGCATTCCGCCATTCTTTGGAGTTGGGACTGGCCAAGGCTTGCTGAACTGTTGTGGGATCATCATGATCCACAACTATCAAGTCATTACCCTCTGTGGCTAAGAAGCCATATCTGACTGGGTTTTGACGAGATCTTTTAGACCTCCTTGTTCCTACAGGATTTTCCGTTGGAATAGGACTTGGATCATTTACCTCATCGAGTACCTCTACAATCTCTGAAGGCTGTTCTGTGTCTTCTCGAATTTCTTCAAGAAGCACAGGACTCCCACTAAGATTCTTGGATAAGAATTCTCTTTCCAAAAAACACCCCACCTCGAGCAACAATGACTTTGTTCTCTTCGGGTTTGTAGAAGTAGTACCCCATGGTTCCTTTGCGGTACCCTACAAAGACACACTTATCTGCCTTGGTTTCGAGTTTATCTCCAAGCAATCGCTTAACATAAACGTCGCACCCCCAGATCTCGAGGAAAGACAGCTTGGGAGCTTTCCCTTGCCAAACCTCAAATGGAGTGGTCTCCATTGCCTTTGTAGGTACTCGATTTAATATGAATGCGGCCGTTTCTAGGGCATGGCCCCAGAAAGATATTGGAAGGTTGGCGGGACTCATCATGGAACGAACCATGTCTAGCAGGGTTTTGTTCCTCCGTTTGGAAACACCATTCAGCTGAGGGGTTCCTGGCGGAGTTAGTTCCGAGAGTATACCGTTATCCCTTAGGTGACTGAGAAATTTTTTATCTAAGTACTCACCACCTCAATCGGAACGAATGCCTTTATACTTTTACCAAGTTGGTTATGTACTTCATTCTGGAATTCTTTGAATTTATCAAAGGACTCCGACTTATGTCTCATTAAATAGACATACCCATACCTACTGAAATCGTCGGTAAAGGTTATGAAGTATCTGAAACCTCTCCTGGCTTGTGTACTCATGGGCCCTCATACGTTTGAATGTATTAGGCCCAAGAGCCACTCACCCTTTCACCTAAGCCACCAAAAGGCGCCTTTGTCATCTTTCCCATAATGCAAGATTCACATCTCTCGATTGGTGTGAATTCAAACGGGCTTAATAGCCTACACTTGTGAAGTGTCGAGACGCGTTTCTCGCCTATGTGGCCTAGACGACAATGCCACATCACTGTCTGGTTTAAGTCATCCGACTTCAACCTCTTATTTACGTTATAGTTTGAACTGTAGTTAGAGTTATCAACATTTAAAATGTATAATCCACCAACCACAGATGCAGTGCCATAAACAATATTATTTCTTGATAAAGTAAATAAGCCATTGTCTATGACAAATATAAAATAAAGTTTGTCCAAACTGGACACTGAAATAATATTCCTACTAAATGTAGGTACACATAACACATCGTCCAAAACTAAAATAAGCCTTGTGGGCATCCTAAGACTAACATAACCGACAGCCGTCGTTGACACCGAACTGTTGTCTCCGCTTCTCAGATCTCGCTCGCCTTTCCCAAGGAGTTTCTTACTTTCCAGACCCTGCAGATTAACACAAATGTGAGTTTCCGCTCTGGTATCAATTACCCATGTGTCTGAGAAAGTAACGTTGAGATTATACTCAACAACGTAAATACCTGATCCAGGTCCTGAAGGGTGTCCTCCCTTCTGCAAGCTCTTCACATAGTCCTTGTGCTGCCTGCAATCCTTCTTCCAATGACCTGGTTACTGGCAGTAGTAACAGACTACCTCTGAGTTCGAAGTGCTCCTTTCGGTTCTAGGAACCGCTTGGATCCTCGGACCTCTAGGTGCCCTTATCTGCCCAGCTAGGTGCATTGGCGTCTTACCCTTACTGGACACTGCTGGTGCCTTGCCCTTGTTGGAATGTCCTGGTGACTTGCCAGTAGGTTTGCCAGCTCTTTTGAAGCTAACACCCTTATTGACCATCAGAACCTCAGGGGTCTTGCCCTTGCGATTTTTCTCTGCTGTCACCAACATCCCATGTAGTTCTTTCATAGTCTTTTCCATATTATGGAGATTGTAATTTGTGATCACATCTCCATAAACCTTTGGAAGTGACATCAGGACTATGTCTGATTTCAGCTGCTCTGTGAACTTGTGACCTAGACTAGCCAATCAATCAAAGAGCCGCTTCATCTTTAGGAAATGTGGGCTCACTGCCTCACCAGCATTCAAACTGCTATAAAATATCTCTCTAAGGGTGTCGTATCTTTCGACGCGAGCATTCTTCTGGTATTATATTTTTATTTCTTCCATCATCTCTTGGGGATCTTCCATGAGATGCATGAACTGGTCCTGGGTGTCATTTTCCATGGACCCGACTATGAGGATGCCAACATCTTGTCGATCACTTATGTACTTGTCATAAGCGTTCTTATCGGCCTCACTGACATCATCTGCAGGGTCTATTAAAGGCTTGTCTGTAAGGATATACTTCTGTCTGTCATACTGAAGGACAAGCTTCAGGTTCCTCTCCCAAACCAGGAAGTTGGTCCCCGTCATCATGTCATTCAACAGAAGAGACTTTAAGGCATCACTGCCAGAACGTGTTGATTTGGGTTGCGACGGCGCCATTAATCTATACATGAAAATTAATTCGATCAGATTCTTAATTAAGTTGAAGTGAGAGATACTTGATTATGAACATTTCTGATTCTTGTGCGTGAATCTAAACCAAGATCTCCGCATATCCAAAACTGAAGTGAGATAATCTCATCGCCCCAGTTTTGGACATTGGAGTAGGATAGTCCAGTCCTTTCACAATACCATGTGATTCTTGGTTAGGGCTTATACATTATATGTATACGGCATTGCCCTATATCTGATACCCTAGCTCAGATCATCTGAGAATCGCAGCTAAGTCAACCATCTTTCAACGCATGGTCCAATCTGCATGGTTACTACGCTAATGCACACACACCCATGCAGAACAGTCCATCTTCTATTAGAGCCCATTCTCATGGATCCACGTTAATCGTATCCACCCATGAGTTTGAGAACTAATCGAAGTGATGAAAGGTGGACGTTATCTAGCTTGACTTGAAATTACTTGCCCTTTTAAATGTCCATTATCACTGATCATTATTTGATCTTAACTTGAAATTATCATCTACAAATCAATGTAGAGACACTTTCATTTCCGGTTTACATGTGCGTGATTAATTCATTATTATCAATCTTTACACATGTGGGTGATGATCTAATTAACATGAACATATGAAAATTAAATCATACATTCAAGCATACATTTATAAAAATAAACGTAAACTTGCTTTAGCTAGCCCGCTAACCCTATTGGAATAAACTAAAACCTTTACTAGATCTTGTCTTTCCTCATTCTCTTGGACTCCCACTGGCTCCACGCCTCCTCGGGATTACCGTCCTTCTCTTCGGTCCTTCTCGTCTTGGAACTCCGTAATTGCATTTAATTTAAATAAAATAAATGTCGTGACACGCAGGTCACACTTAATTACTATCCAAAATCAACTCGTAGGTTGCAAACCGAAATTAAATCCTAGATTCGGGCTAACTTAGCAATCATGTTGCAAACACCGTGTTATCAAACAATCATGTTATCAAACAAGCATGTTATCAAGCAAACATATTAGTTCCAATTTTATCTTGATTTAAATCATAAAATATGGTTTATCGAAACCGTTTTCTTGAACCCGTTAATTTTTGAATTAAATCGGTTCACCCCCTGGTTTATCAAACCGAACCGGTCTGAAAATTTAATTAATTATTGCTGAAAATTTCTGGATTTTTCTGGGTCGGTTTTAACCCGAATCCATTCGGTTTGACCGAACCAAAATTGACCCTAGGGCCAATTAGGGTTCGGCCAAAACCCTAGCCGCCAGGGCTGGCCGCGCCGTGACCGACCAGCCCGTGAGGGCTGGCCGAGGCGGGACGCCTGGCCGGACTTGGTCGGGCCGAGGCCCTCCCCTGGCCGGAGTCGAGAGGCTCGGCCAGATCTGCCACGGGCAGATCTGGTCGGCCTTCCTGTTCCGGCCGATCGGCCCGTTGTTCGGCCAGGGTTATCCTCTCGGCTAGCCTCGGCCTTCCACGGGTCTCGATCCCGATTTTGCTCGATCAAATTAATTTTCAGCAACACTAAAAAAATTCCAGCAATTAACTCATTAACCAAAATCATAGAATTTAAAATTTTCCAATTCACAATACCGAATTAAAATTGCAAAAATCAAACCTTGCCTATCATGCTTGAATACAAAATCATGCGCAACCAGCCTCTGATACCACTGAAGGAATTATTTGAGGGTTCCAATCAATTAATTTCATGCTCATACAAGAAATTAACCTCAAATATTCGAATTAATATGGATCTTGCATGATCATGAATTGATCACGAGATCTTAGATTAGAATAAAATTGAATTTAAAATCTCTTTGTTACTAAATAGTATTTAGTAACCTCTAAAAAACGTCCACATAGGAAGAGCAGGCCAGGGATACTCACAACGATACTTACTAGAAGATCGAAGCGAGGGGTGGCCGGTCGGCTACTAGAGAGAGAGAGGAGAGCGGCTAGAGTTTTTGGAAAATAATTCCCTTAATTTTCAGATCTGAAAATTATCCTTTTATAACCCTTATTGGGCAATAATTAATTAAAGGCCTTAATGGGCTTAAAGCCCAAAGCTTTTAATTAATTATGTAGAGAAGCCCATTCTGGCTAGGCCCATTTTAGCTAAATTAATTAAATCTATTCAATTAGATTATAATTAATTTGACCTGCTAAACGGTTCTTGATTTCCGGTTTAATTCTAAACCGAAATCTTTCTAATCCGATTTAATCCAAAACCGGATTTTGTTTCTCTCATGATTCCTTCATATGATTCCATCCGTTTTACTCAACCCATTAACCTGAGTTCTAATTTCGGTTTAGACAACGGTTCAATTTCCTCAAATTGATTTCTTCAACCGTCTGGTTAAAACCTTAGGCTAGAAAACTACCGAATCGTTTTCAATTTCCATCCATAATTATTTGTCATGTATCGTGCTTAATGCATGTGACCCTCTAGGCTCACAAACAGTTGGCAGACTGGTAAAATTACTATTTTATCCTTTCCATCATAAGTGGTCTCTAGCAAGACATTATGATTACACAACGTTCGTGATTATCGATTATTCGACTTAACCTGTTATCTTACATGTCAATATCCTTTTATCAAACCGATATCCAGATTGACCAATAGGCATAGAATGGTCATCCTAATTTATTAATCATTGTTTCTTGATATATGAGATGACTAAAAACTGATACTAAGGTATCACCTGCACGGCCGTGCTATTCCTTCAGTCATACTCATCAAGTGGCCTAAACGGATATCTTTGTCATACCGAAGTATGAGTGATAAATCACTCAGACGCCTTTTGAGTTCACTAGTGCAATAAATATCACAGCCAATTGAAGCCGTTATAGTTACCCTTTTACAGATAACGTTATACTAGGTCCAACTTAGGTATTCGTTACATAGTGTACACAAAGACTCCTTGGTCTTAGGATATAATGACAAGCTACGATATGTGAGTATCTCATGACTGGATCTATGCAGCATACTCACAATCGGGTTTTCCGATATCATCGACCTGATGGTATCTATGGTATAACTCTGGCACGCACTTTGCCATGATCAGTAGAGCGTGATCACAAGGAGTTAGTCTCATACTGATCGATTCAGAAGAAGCTTAGCTGATCAGGTTCTTTATCGAATGCAATTCTTTCTGATCTATAGTTCTACTATAAGTGGTTACACACATTATGACATAGATGAAATCACATTAGATATATTACTACAACACATTAGTAATATTATGCGTTTTATTATGTAGAATAATGATGTATGTTACAATATAGATTAAGGAATTACATTGGACTAGGACAAAAACCTAACACTAAGGCACAAAAACCCAACAAAAAGACCACACGATTGCTAAGGTGGTAGCCTAAGCTTTATAGCAATCGAGTATGAGTACTAACCCTATTGGGTTTCCCTTTTGTCACCATCTTTCTTCTTTCTAGAATCGGAGACGCGCTGGAACTTTCACAATCCTAATTTCAGTCGTATTTTATGAACAACAGAAACTTTCCTCATTTGCGTCGAACAGGATGTCAGCCGAGATGTCGACCAAGATGTCATCTAAAGATGTCGTTCACGATGTTTCGACATTCTTTATGACATCATTCCTTGTTCCTTAAAAATAAGCCAATCATCAATAAACGTCGTAACTACAATCTCCCCTTTTGGCTATTTTTAAGTTCAACATTCCTCGTCAGTTTTTCTTAGCATTCCTCGGCATTCTTGTTCGCAAATCGTCGTTTCTTGTGTCGGTGCGTCTTACTCCCCTTTGCTGGCTCAAAAATAGCCAAAACCCAGAGAAAAATTCAAACAATAGGACAGGGAGTATCAGAAAGAAAAAAAAACTTAACTCACACACATCCTCGATCAGCAGTCGAGAATATGAGTGAAACATGTTTAGTGCAAATTACAAGCTAAAATTGTTCAGTTTCGAGGACCCATAAAGTAGTAAAAAGTTTTAAATAGAACTACTGCTGGAATTAGCAGTATCTTCTTCAGTAGCTATTGCAGAGGTATCTTGGGAGGCTTCTTCATTCTCTTCAGTTGAGTCTGGCAAGGAGGAAGAAACATTGTTGTCGGAGTCAGGAGGAGGCATCGTCTTCAGCAGGTTAGCACAGTGGGATCTGATGGGACAAGTGCTTCAGCGCTATCTTCAGATTGGTGATGTCCTTGTCAAGCACATATATTTCTCTTTCGAGCATTATTGCATCTCTGTTGGTAGTCTTTGTTGGATGAGCAACACTGGTAGCCCGACTGGCTGATGCCTTAGTTGGCTTGACTTCTTTCCTGACAAGATCAAAAGCATGTTTCCCCTCGAACAATTTGTGGCTCACCACAATCATTCCTCCATAATTTTCTGCCTTATCAGTAGTCTTCAACACACTAGGATGTTGGTGCACTAGTAGCTCGGATATAATGGAGGGAAAAGCAATAGGTATTTTCACAGCTTGTGATCTGGCATGTCTAACAAAGTGGTCAATAACAAATTGGCCAAAATCAAGTGTGGAACCAGTACCTATTTGGAAGATGAGAACTTTCATCTCTGGTTTGATGGAGGATGCATGTGTGGATGGTGCCCAATTTGCTACTCCAATACGGAAGAGTATGGAGTATTTTAAAGTAAAGTCAAAGACTGCCACGGTCCCTTTAGTAGGCCATACTCTGCTCTTATCACCAGTTATTTCCTTGAGAACTTTGTTCAGATCAGGTGGGGGAACAGAGCGAACACACTTTCTCAACATGAAGATATTGATAATGTCGGAAGAGATGTTGAAGCATAAGCCTCTGACATAAACCTTCTCACACTCCAGATCATCCGAGGAACCAAAACCAGTAGGCAGATTTGCAATAAAATCCTTACTCAACAATGGATAGTGATTACCTATGTTGGTGACTGTCTTCATGAGCTCTGCCTTTTGTAGAAGCCTGATGATAGCTTCTAGTCCGAGGATCTCCGAGGATAGTGTTTTCTCAGGATAGATCATCCTCTGGAACACAAGTTTCCATCGAGTTGCACTTGCAGTCGTATGGAATGACACGTTGTCATATGGAACGCTTTGAGTGTTCTTGGCCTGCTTCTGGCTAACTACCATCTTTGTTTCTTTTACAGTCACAACTTTTGCATCATCATCACTTTCCTCATCAACAAGTCTCCTTATGGTGGAGACAGCCTTCTTTCCTTCTTGCTGGGACCTCCAACATCCTTTATTTTCTTCCTATTCTTGGTTTCTTTAAGCTTTCCTACCATAACTACAAGACTTTCATGTTTTTCCAAACCTTCTTCTTCAGGGAAGAGAGAACGGTGTGTGCAGTTTTGGTGGCATCTTCTGTGGCATCTCATGCGGCTTCTTCTTCAACAACCGGAGGCGGCTCTTCCATGACATTAGCTGCAGCGTCTTCAGGGTCAGACTCTGTGGAAACAACAGTTACATCATCAACTACATAATCCTTAGTAGTAGTTTTTTTGACAATTCCTGCACCATCAGCAGGTTCGTTCTCCTCCTCAATTTCTTCTAGACCGGCATCTTTGTCTTCGGTCTCCTCCTTATCAGAAACACTTTTGTTACTAGTCTCTATACCAGCTTCTTCAGTATCAGAAACTTCTTTAGCAACTTCTTCTCTAACATCTTCTTCAGCAATTCTTTCTAGTCCATGACTGACCGGAGTCGAATCATCCTTCTCCCCTTTCTTTTCAGCGTTCATCAGGTCCTCAACCACTCCTTCGCGAGGAGGGTCCTGGTTTTCTAGCAGTGATTCTAACATATCACTATTCCTCGAGGTGTCTGTATTTGAAATAATAGAGGAATCGATACCTTGAGTGGGGATGATTACTGGCGCAGAGGTGACTGGCATGGATGCTTCCTGAGTTTCTTGGCCAATGTCAGCCCCTCGTTCCAGGCCTGTCAGGTCTGTCATTGAGAACACAGTACTTCCGGTTCGTGCTTTCCTGGGAAATCGGGAGAAGATGGGTGTTGGGGCCTCAACTAGTCGGATATCTCCAGATGAACCCTCGACGTCCTTCTTTGGCTTCAACCCTTCGATTCGTACTCCATATTGATTGGTGTCGGGCATGCTGGTTTTGGGACCCTTTTCCTCGGTCTTCTTGGATTTAGTTTTCCCTTTATCAATGACCTTCTTCGGTGCAAGATTGCTTCTGGTTTTCACCATGGTTACCGAGAGTCGCAGTATTTCGCACAACGGTTGAGAGTTTTTGAGAGATGGGAGCGAAATAACAAACTGAGGCAAAATAGGTTTTTGAAAAATAAATATGTAGGTGTCAAATCATATCTTGCGACCTTTCCTCTTTTTGTACTTTAATGGGCTTTTGGTATGCTTGGCCCAATGACATGTGTTGGGATTTTGGACCAATTTATGAAGAGGTACCAACTAACTCTTCTTAACCGTTAGCAACCTTATTTTTATTTGTTGATGGTGCAGAGTCTGAGTGATGACCTGAGGTACTCGAATCTGACTGCATCTAATGGCTTGGTAAAGATATCAGCTAATTGCTTTTCTGTATGGATATGCTCTAAGACGATCTTCTTATCTTCGACCAATTCGCAGATGAAGTGATGTCTAATGTCAATATGTTTGGTTTTACTGTGTTGAACCGAATTTTTTGAGATGTTAATTGCACTGACATTATCACAATACAAAGTCATTGCTTCTTGTCTGACATTATACTAGGCAAGAATTTGCTTCATCCATAGCAATTGAGTGCAGCTACTCCCAGCAGCGATATACTCTGATTCAGCGCTGGATAAGGCAACACAATTTTTCTTTTTACTAAACCATGATATGAGGTTGTTTCCAAGGAAGAAGCATATTCCAGATGTGCTTTTCCTGTCTGTAGTGCTTTCAGCCCAATCCGCATCACAATACCTCACCAGGGTAGAAGATGTGTCGAATGAGTATACTAGGCCCAAGTCTGCAGTCCCTGAGATATATCTTATAATTCTTTTAGGTTGGGATAGATGACTAACCTTAGGATTAGCTTGATACCGTGCACATACTCCCAAAGAGTAAGCAATATCAGGTCGACTGGCAGTAAGGTAGAGAATACTACCAATGATGCTTCTATAAAGGTGTTGGTCGACGGCTTGTCCTGGATCATCTTTAGTTAAATTGGTATGTGTAGCTGCAGGTGTTCGTTTGTGTGAAGCCTTTTCTAGCCCAAATTTCTTGACAATATTTTTGCATATTTGCTTTGAGAGATGAAGATGTTGTCTTTTAGCTGTTTGATTTAAAAACCTAGGAAGTAGGTAAGCTCTCCCACCATGCTCATCTAAAATTCTGATTGCATTTGTTGGATAAATTGCTCTACGATCTTTCTTGACATCCCTCCAAAGACAATATCATCGACATATATTTCGGCAATCATCAAATTTCCGCTCTCATTTTTCACAAACAGAGTCTTGTCGACTCACCCTCTAGTGTAGCCACTTTTAATCAGAAAATTTGTGAGTCTTTCATACCAAGCCCGGTGCTTGTTTCAATTCATAGAGGGCCTTCTTGAGTTTATACACATGATCAGGGGAGTGAGGATCTACAAATCCTTTAGGTTGCGCCACATAAACTTCTTCGTTGAGATCTCCATTCAGGAATGCACTTTTGACATCCATATGATAAAGCTTGATCTATAGATGACATGATATCCCTAGTAGAAGCCGGATTGCTTCAAGCCTTGCTACAGGGGCAAAAGTCTCATCGAAATCTACTCCCTCAATTTGAGTGTAACCTTGAGCTACTAACCTTGCTTTATTGCGAGTGATGTTTCCAAGCTCATCGGATTTATTCTTGAAGATTCATTTTGTGCCAATGATATTTCCTTCATTTGGCTTGGGCATTAGTTCCCATACCTAGTTTTTCTCAAATTGAATCAGTTCCTCTTGCATAGCATTTACCCAATATTCATCGTTGATGGCTTCGTTGGCATTCTTAAGTTCAATCTTGGAGACAAAGCATATATTTCCTATCATCTCATTGTAATTTACAGGAGCTTTTGTCCGAGTCCGTATGCCTTCATTTAGATCTCAAATTACTCTAGAGACAGGATGATTAACCTAAATTCTCCGATAGGGGTTCTTGGTGCTGGTTTCATGAACTGCCTCATCGTTATTGACATTTAGCATGGCATCACTGTCTTCTGGCTTGCTTCTAGAATCCTCACTAACATCTGTAATAGCATCTTTCCTAATATTTTTGGGATAAGCTTCAGTTAGGACTCCTTCTTCTTCGGTAGCATCTTCTGGGGCATCTTCATAGTCATCATCAACAACACCATTGATTGATTCCATCATAGTCTTGGTTTGTTTGTTGAAGACTCGATACACGCGACTATTTCTTGAGTAGCCAAGGAAGATGCCTTCATCACTCTTTGGATCAAGTTTTCGACGAGGTTCTCTATCAGCCAGAATATAACAGGTGGATCCAAAGATATGGAAGTATTTAACGTTAGGCTTTCTCCCCTTCCATATTTCATTATGAGTTAGTGACATACCTGGTCGGAGAGTGACTCGATTGTGGATATGGCAAGCAGTATTAAGTGCTTCCGCCTAGAAGTGAGTTGGTATGTCCTTGGCTAGCATCATAAATCTAGCCATTTCCTGTAGAGTCATGTTTTTGTGCTCAACAATGCCATTCTGTTGGGGGGTGATTGGTGCTGAGAACTCATGGGCTATTCCTTCCGAGTTGCAGAAATATGCAAATTTACTGTTTTCGAACTCTCGACCATGATCACTGCGGAGACGAATTATTTTGTCAATCGTCTCCCCTTTTCTAGTTGGACCTAGATGCATAGAGTCTTGAAGATTGAAAAGGTATCAGATTTATCACGAGGGAATAGTCGTCCACGCATACAAACATGTAGCATTTTCCTCCATGGCCTTCGACTTGCATCGATCCCATGAGGTCAACGTGTATTAGTTCAAGTACTCGTGAGGTGGTGAAATGCTGTAGCTTCTTGTGTGGCATCTTTATTTGATTTCCAATCTGACATTCTCCGCAGATCTTTCTTTCTACAATATTCAGATTTGGAATTCCAGTGATGGCCTGCTCTGAGATCCCCTTCTGCATGCTCCTAAGGTTTAGATGTCCAAGCTTTCTATTTCATAATTTAGTTTCCTCTGCTTTGGAGACAAGACACTTCGCCCCTTGGATGTTTGAATCAGGCGACCAGATGTAACAATTATCCACTACGCGGACTCCTTGCAAGATTATAACCTGATCGATATTTTTTACTATACAGGCTTCTTTTATAAATTTAACTTCTGAGTCTAAATCACAAATCTGGCTGATACTAATTAAATTTGCCTTGAGTCCTTCTACAAGTAATGCTTCTGTTAGGCAAGAAGCTACTGGATACTTGAGTAGTCCTTTTCCAACGATTCGAGCTCGAATCCCATATCCAAAAGTACATGTCATGCGTCGAGAACATCCACTATCAAGATACCAGTCCTTGTTGGTTGAAGCACTCAAGGAGGTGTATGCAACATTAGCTCGATAGAATAGATTCTTTGGTCTCCATTCAAAGCGGGATGTTTTCTGAGGAGTCGAGAGACAACCTTGATATCTTCTTTGATTTTGAGGTAATTGAGCTTGCTTTATCCTATGGAGTTGAAAGCAAAATGGCCTGATGTGACCCCTTTTTCCACAGTAATGACATATCCACTGATATTGAAGTTGGAGTTTTGGAAGATCGATGTCTGCGTGGAGGATGTCTTTATATAGTTGATTGACAAGAACATGTTGTAGGAGATGTCATGACATTTGTCGTAGGCTTCCCTGTAAGATGTGTCGCGTCATCTTGTAGTTTCTTGTCAGCCACGGCTTGTTGTGGGACAAACTTTGTGAGGGCTGATGAGGAGGTATTATGTGTGTACCCTAGTCCCGTCATATCTTTGGACTGCTTTCCTACTGATAGGATCTTGTCAAGACTTTCTGTGCTGGGATTCATCATCTGTACGAACTTCGTCATAAGACCAATTGTCTGTGCTGGGATTCATCATCTGTACGGACTTCATCATCTGTCAAGTCTGGTAACTTCTCGTTTTAGCTCAACAATTGTCTCTAGTAATCTAGACTTGTCGTTGTTAAGAGTGATGATCCATCCTGCTTGTTGGTCAAGGATCAGAATTTCCTCAACCTATATGGTATATAAGCTCTTATATGCCTCGATTAGTTGCTTCTTAGTCCAATTCTCGTTGGCAGTCGGATGACGAAGATCATCATTGATATCAACAGAGTTATCAATGTTACACAAAGAAGTGGTGGCAGTGAATGCAACAAAATTTCTTACCTCCTTAGAACCACTATCCTCGTCTAACAAGGTAGCATTATATCCTCATTTTTGTCTTTTGAGGAAGTTTGGACATTCTCTGCGAAGATGACCGAATCCCTCACATTCATGAGACTGAGGTCCTTTGTTCTTACTATTTTCTTCTCCGCTTCTGTTCGGTTTGTCAAGATTTCCTCCTGTCTGAGATTTCTGTGTAGCTTTGTTTCTGGAATCTGTTGTGCCATTCCTTCCATCCATTCGACTAAATCTTCTCATGACTTTGTTGTAATTCTTTGTGAGAAGGGCAATTGTGGAGTCGATGTCTTCATCAGAGTCAGAATCCTCATATTCTGGTTGCTTGTGTATTGAACTTTTGAAAGCAACTCCTTTATTCTTTTTGTCGACATTAGGTAGAGATAGCTCATAGGTCATTAGAGATCCCATCAATTCATCAAAATTTAGGATCTTGAGGTCATGAACTTCCTCAATTACGGTGATCTTCATTTTAAATCTAGGGCTAAGAGCACGCATGGTTTTTCTGACCAGTTTTTCATCGGACATAGGTTCACCTAGAGAATAGGATTCATTTGCTAGATCTCAAATTCGAACATTGAATTCAGCGATTGACTCAACCTCTTTCATGACAAGAGTTTCGAAGTTGGTTGTCAAGTATTGCAGCTTCTGTTCTCGAACCTTGGTTGTGCCTTCATATGCAACGGTCAGGATATCCCATGCAGATTTGGCAGTCCTGCATGTGTTGATTAGTCTGAATACGTTTTTGTCAACACCATTAAAGATAGCATTCAGGGCTCGAGAGTTTCCCAGTGATTCTTCATCTTCGTTATCAGTCCAGTCTTTTTCTAGTTTTGGGCCGATGGGGTTACCATCACTATTACTGAGTTGTGGGGTATTCCAACCATTGAGACTTCCATGTTTTATCGTCAAGAGACTTCATGAAGGCACACATGCGGGCCTTCTAATAGCCGTAGTTACTCCCATCTAGAACCGGTGGTCGGTTAATAGATCCTCCTTCTCTAGTATTGTCCATCTTGATGATCAGAATTTTTCGACTAGGAACTCACCTAAAGCTTTAGGTGCCTCCTCTGATACCAATTGAAAATTTGATCAGATAGTTATGCAAGATGTCATACACAATGTTACGTATAATGTTATAACACAGTGTATAAAGACGGAAAATAAATATCAAACGTAATAAACAACGACACATCAGATTGTTTACCAAGTTCGGTGCAACATCACCTACGTCTGGGGGATCTCTGCCAGTGGAAAAGTTTCACTATGTGGTAATACGTCAAAACATAGAAGTAACCTATGATCATCACAAGATATATACTTTATGCTACTATTACAAGTGCAATCCTATCTCAGGGTCTCCCCCTGAATCCAAGACGCCGTCTTGATTCCACTCTTCGAGCAATCGCCTTGCTCTGTCAGTTCAAGTTGTCGTTGAACGTTTGGTTGCGTGCAGTCTTCACTCACGCGATTAGTAAACCCTCAATCACCTAACTCTCAATAGTTAATGTGATACACAATATCCTCAGCACAATATACAACCTCTAAACCCGCAAACCTTCACTTCTAACAGCTCTGTATAATATTGTTAAGAAACAATAAAAGACCACACGATTGCTAAGGGGGTAGCCTGAGCTTTTATAGCAATCGAGTATGAGTACTAACCCTATTGGGTTTCCTTTTTGTCACCGTCTTTCTTCTTTCCAGAAACGAAGACGCGCAGGAACTTTCACAATCCTAATTGCAGCCGTATTTTATGAACAACATAAACTTTCTTGATTTGCGTCGAACAAGATGTCAGCCGAGATGTCGACCAAGATGTCGTTCACGATATTTCGACATTCTTTAACTACACCAAATATGCAACATATTTTTCGAAACATGACGGGACGTTTCTAAACTCGATATACATATACAAATACGAAGCATAACTCAAAGATGGAAATACGATGTGGGCGACCAAGGAAAGGGAACACAAATGGATGGCGGTTTGATAAGATCATGAAGATTAAGGGAATATGCGTATTAAGTAATTAGAGTTTGTTTAGGAACTAAGAAATCTAAAGCTTACCGACAATAAACTAGTATAAATAGGCCACATCATAATGCATTTGAAGATCATCAATCATCAACCGTTTTGTACTCTCCACCTTTTAATATACAAGCTCTTTGTATAAGTTTATCGTTTTCTCGCTCTTATTTATCGTCCCGCTTTCGTTTAGGCTTACTTAAATACTTTCGAGAGTCGTATTCTCAAGCCTAAGTGTTGGACGTCCTGTATATTTTAAGTTTAAGTTTTGGGTCGTTTCACCAGTCCCAAGTCCATATACAATATACATTGACTTGCCCTTACTTTATTATCTTGAGGACTTTTCACATATTCAAATATTCGATCGACTTTTGCGATCTAGTCAATGAACTTCTTAATACTTAAGTTTTTATTGAAGTTAGGGATGTTCCCGTTTAGTTGAAACTCACAATTACTAAAGTCAAAATCTCGATTTCTACAAATGCCGCTGCTATGCCTATTTCCACTAAGCGTTTTCTCTTCCTTCTCCCAATCATCGTAGGCATGTCTAGGACTGTTCACGGTTCGGTAACCGAACCGAACCGAACCGACCGGTTCGGTTTTTGAAGGTTCATAACCGATAACCGAACCGAATGGATGTCTGTTCGGTTCGGGTTATGACCGGTTCGGTTCTTCGGTTAACCGATTCATTTTGGGCCTTTTTTTTGGGCCTTCTCAGGCCCAATCCAATACAGGTCACCAGAACCGCCGTGTTCATCCACGTCGTGCTGTTGCCTCCCAGGCAGAGGAAGACGCACATCTACAGAGACAGATTCGGAATCGCGAGTTACATTTTGATTTTGCAGATACCCTTTTCAATTCTCGAAATGGTCGAGTGTTTGGCTCCCGAGAAAATGGAGGAAAACGGGATACGAAACTACAAATCATTGAACTTGTTCATAACGGAACAAAATATGGCGATTGCAATCTTTACCCAGAATAGTACGATTCAGTTCAAATACACATAACAAAACAATTTTTCAAGAAAACATCAAATGCATTGATACATCGATTCTAGTTTCCCAGAAAACCAAAACCCGAGTGTTTGGCTCCCGAGAAAAGGGCCCAACACAAAACAGTAAAATCAAGATCACAATACCCAATACCCACATAAAAAAAACTCATAATCACGAACCAATCGACCCCACTTTCCCCAGAAAACCCCAAGTCGAGAAATGGGTTTTTACGATTACCTGCCAAAAGGGGAGGGGATTGATTCTCTGGCTGACGACGAGCCACTGAGCGCCGTACCCAACAAGGCCCTCGACGGCGCCGATGAGCAGGATCAGCGACGTCGGAAGCCGGTCGGAGGCGAGGCCGGCAAGGAGGCCAAAGGCTTGGGAGGCAACAACACGACGTCGCGCTCGGTCGAAGGCCTCTCGGCCGTTGTCGATTGCCTCTCGCCTCCTCTCGGCCTCTCCGTCTGAATTCGTTGTCGTCGCCTCTCGCCTCCGTCTCCTCTCGCCTCTCCGCCTCTCGCCCTCTCTCTCTCTCGTGTCGATTGTCAAAACCCTAAGCTGAGTGACTGTCGATTGTTGAATATATTTGGTTCTCGGTTCGGTTCGGTTACGGGCGGTTTTCCGAATCCCGTAACCGATAGCCGAACCGACTTTCTGTCGGTTATTGAATATAACCGAACCGACCGAACCGACCGAACCGAACCGATCGGTTACCGATTCCCTCGATTTCGGTTCGGTTCTCTCGGTTACCAGTTTTCTGAACACCCCTAGGCATGTCACTTAAGCTAATTATTTAAAATAATAGGTATGTCAATTAGTTCGCCGTCAGCATCTTCTATTTTTTTTTGCACCTTCTCGCCACCTCCATTTTTGCTGACAACTATTCCTAAAACAGTAAGTTGGATGATAAATTCATCAAAGCGTTTATCAATATTTCCCATTCATCCAACCACAATCAAATGCTTAGCTACTAGATTCCATGGCAAAACAACAATACAAAGTAGAAATCCTCACGTTCATCATAGAGTTCAATCACAAAAACTACAAATCAAGAGAGAATCAGATGAGAAAATTACTTTACTAGAAAGTAGAAACGTACTTGGAAGCTTCAATGCTCGAGTCCTACTGGATAATGATCTTCTCGGCCTCATCGAACCTGCTCTCTGTCTTCTTCTTCGACTCGTTGTCATTGATCAGACTAATGTTCATTTTTATGTCTATTATGTTGATTTAGATATGGGTTTTGATTGTCGATTTGTTCAAACAAAATTATGGGTTTGACTTGATTAATTAGGTTTGAGGTTAAAGTTGAATTTTTTTTCCAAAAACATGAACAAGAGATTAAAAACCTGCACATGAACAAGATTAAGCACAAACTGAAAATCCAAAAACCTGAAAGCAGCACATGAATAGGATTAAATCCAAAAGGGCAGCCCTCATTTGTGTAAAAAACCCAAAATTAAAATGCAAAATACGAAAACAGCACATGAACAAGATTAAATCCAACATATGCTCTGTGCTTGTTCTTTTCTGTCAACTGCTTCAGAAATTGGAACCATCTGCAAGAGACTTGAACACTGTTAACAGACATGTGTAATGTAAGCAACAAGTATATATATGTAGCTGCTACTTGCCTGAATAGATATTGGAAAAAGAGACTGAAGGAACATGACTGACTCTGTCCCAATCCTCTCCTCCTTGTTCAAGCCTCCTTTTGAAACTGCAAGACATTGATGTGACTTTGAGTTCCTTCAACTGCTTCAGAAATTGTGATCCATCAGGAACTGACTTCATTTTCCTGCAATCAATAATCTCTAAACAGAAAATACTTGGCAAACCTCCTTCATGTACAACCCATTCTTCTAAGTACTCCAAGTATTGAAGATGAAGATTGTGGAGTCGAGGAAAATCATTTCTACAAAAGATCATTTCCTTCCCAATGAATGATTTGAAGTCAAGGAAGAGAACCTTTAAACTTTGCAACTTTGCTAGCGGCCCTACATGCCTTTCATCTAGGAAAGAAAACCTTAAAACAAGCTTGGTGAGGTTGGCGGGCCAGATAGAATTGCAGCTTGATGTCGGGAACATTATTCTCCTCTCGATAACTAGTCTATACAGACGAGGACAACCTCTTGCGATGTCCTCCAAATCTACATATTTGTCATTTTCCTTGTACTCGAAAGTTAATGACTGCATTCGGTTGAATAAGATTTCCTGACTCCTTGACATCTTATCTTTTTCTTCCCACCTAAAGTTTATCACCAATTTCCTAACACTTGTGAATTCGACCATATTTCGTTGCAGGTCGAACTTCTCTGGAGGAAAGTTGACCAGTGTCTGCAAATTTCGGAGATTACTCACTCGTTGCTTACTACTTTCACAAACACCACCGTAAAATCGGGGAAGATACAAATGTCTCAACTGTTCCATTCCCCACAATGAATCTGGAATTTCGAGATTTCCCCGACAAGTCTCCAATTTCAATGTTTGCAAGCAACTCAAATTACTAACAGACATGGGCAACTTCTCAACATATCTAAGTTTTAAGAACCTCATATGAAGGAGATTTCCTATATGTTTTCTCCAGACCTTCCAGTTCGAATTAGAATTACTTACTGAAAGTTCTAAAACTCTAACTAACTTCAACTTCTTTATTATCAGCCCAGCTGCTTTAACTTGGTCATCACCAACCTCATTAAAATCTCGAAACAATATAGATCTGAGTTGCGGGGAAATTTCTCCCAGGGTAGATAACATGGATTCACCAAGCTTGTGTCCACTTTCGCCGCATAAAATACAAAGCCTGCGGATACTTAACTTCTCCCAAATTCTTCCCTCATTTTTGACCCTGAGATCAATTGTATGCGCAAAACCTTCCTCTTTGGCCTTTGATATGCACAACTCTCGCATAAGATCATGAATGCGACATGTTTTGACTCTTTCTGTGTGGCCTTTCTTTCCCACCTGAATCATACATCTACAAACCAGCTCGTTCAAGTATTCCTCAGCTACATCCTCCATCGTTTCATCCCCATCTTCGTTTGAGGACTGTATAAAACCTTCTCCTACCCATCTCTGTATCAACTCGGTCGCCTTTATTTCTTCATCTTCCAGATATTGACTAAAATAGAGGAAACATGATTTCAAATAGTACGGCAAGTCCTGGTAACTTGTCTCCAACACGCTCGCTACTCCATCGTCCCCTTTCCGCTCCCCTCTCTTCAAAACCATTTTGATATTATCACCAACTCTCTCCCACTCAGCTAATTCATGTTTCGTGGCTAAAATTCCTCCGAGAACCACAATGGCCAGTGGCAATCCTGCACACTGTTTCATCATTTCTCCAGCAGGTTTGTCCATGCTTAAGTTGTCTCTTACTGAAAATATAAATAAAAACAGAAGAAAAACCCGACAATCAACATAAAGTATCCCGTTTTGCCTAAACATAAGTTTCAGTTTTCTCCAAAGGGATAAAATTATTATGATTATACATTTGAAATGGAATAGACATTTTTGGAGTATACTTACATGGATGGTTAGGACCTCCCAAGAACAATACTGTGTTCTTCAGCAGCTCGAAGCTGTTGTTGTGATCTAAAACATCCAAGCTTGTGCAAAACACTCCATGCGATGCTACATTTCGATTGCGACTCGTAAGCAATATCTTGCTTCTGCCATCTCTGTCCATATAGGGGAAAGCAGGAGAGAGCTTGCCCCAATCTTGACTTGTCCAAATGTCATCTATCACCACCAAACACTTTCTCTCCTTCTGGATGCTACAAAGCTGTGATGCCAACTCATCCTCTGACATAGATTTCACTGCTTCATTCTTGTCCGACAGTTGACTTAAGATCGACTCCCAAACTTGTCTATAGTTGAGTTGCTGAGAAATGTAGACCCATCCGAAGCCTTGGAAATGTGTCCTGATTCTACTGTCTCTGTAAACTTGCTTGGCAGCTGTGGTCTTACCAAGGCCGCCCATACCATAAAGGCAAACAAGTGATGCTTCTTCCGAGTCGAGCAACCGTTCAACTAATTCAGTTATCTTCTCGTCCAACCCGACAACATTGTGATCAATGACATGAGCAAAGTCTTGCCTCTTCCTCCTGCTGGCTGAGAAAGTTTCTTCTCCGCCCGCTCTCGCCTCCCTGAGGATGCCATAGGTTTGCAATTTTGTTCTGAGGTTAATGAGGTTGTTTTTGATGGATGTAATTCTAGATCCCACCTGCAAGTAGAGGTGTTAGTATTCGACTATAATAAAAAGTTTAATCCAAATCTTTTTATTTACATGAAACTTGTAATACTATTAAAGCGATAGGGAAGTCAAATTCTGAAAAAGGAACCAAAAAACCCGACGCTGATTTTCGCTCTGTTATTATATTTTCTTGATGATTTTCTATACTATTGTGTAGAAAATTCAGTACATGATATCATCTAACAAAATTCAGTGACAAAATCCTATTACTAACAAAAATTGATAATCATTCATTTTCATCAAGCTATAAGAATCATTAACGGATGAGTTAAATACTGTAGATTTGTTTAAAAAGAAAGATATGTGTAATCTTCACCTGATGGAGCTCCACTGCATGGTTGATGAAAGAAGCGATGCGGTTAATAACATGATTCCGATTTCTGAGAGCAGATTTGAGGACAAAGCGCTCGACGACATCCTCGACATCGTAGGCGGCTCCTCGGATCTCTGAAACCCATATTCAAACCGTGTCGCTCTCTGCTTTCTTTGTCTCTGCATCTTTCAAGAAGCAGAGCATCCACTTGAGCTCACTCTGCATATCCTTCACTTGGCCCTTCACTCCACATAGCAATTTGCTCTCTTGGACAACAATTTTGGCCACAGTTTCCATGGCACAAGACACTGCACCATCAGCCATGGAGGAGGAAATTGGGCACTCTACTCTCTTTTGATGATAACTGTTTCTTGATGTGTATGTGTTTCACATTTCCCTGGAGCGTTGTATCTATATATCTCTTTTTGAAGGTCATTCGTGGGACCGAACCGGTCACTTTGGTTCTTGAATTTGGGGAACCAAAATTTATAACTGTGCGAGTGAGTCTGACCCGGTTCTGGATGGTTTGGTATTGCGGTTTAAATGGTGAGAATCAGATTATTTTAAGGTTTTCATTTGGGTTCGATTATGGTCTGAAATAGAAGATTTTTTTGTAAAAATCGTTAGACGCTAGTCAGTCGGAGAGAGTCTTTTAGTATAGAATAATTGGGCATTAGACGGAAATTAATTGAAAAATAAATTGAATTAAAGAATTAATCGAAAATCGTAGAGAATTAATCGGAGATTGATTAGATAAAAGAATTAATTGAAATTAAAAAAGACTGATCGAGAACTAATCAGACAAGTTAGAGATTCTTACAACATTGAAATTTAGACTCGATTAATGAGCTGAAAGTTAAAATTTGCAATTATAAAAATAGTAACAAAAACAAAGAATTATCGCTTAAATGTTAAAACTCAATCGAAAGTTAAACTTTGTAAGTCAAACGAATGTTATTGTCTAAAGGGAAAATTCTGAGCACAACTCTTTACTATACAACTTTTGCATGTTTAATCTTTAACCTTTATTCTTAGCCGTTTCACTACTTATTCTTAATCGTTTAACCTTTACAAGATTTGAAACAAACCACAATCAATAGATTTTTTAAAAGAATGGAACCTTAATTGACGCATTGTACTTGATTTTCGATTTTTCGATTATGATTCAGGTTGATTTTGGATCCAACTTTTTCTGAACCGGTCCATGAAAACCAGACCAATACCGAAAATCCACTGTTCTTTTTTACCAAATGAAGTGATCATTATGGAAAATGGCCCTACTTTTGTTATTTGTAGTAGCTATGAAACTTGTTACAAAAGTAAGGCATTAAAGTCAAGGAACAGATTCACAACAATTTTGATTTTGACTCTTGAAAAAGAAAGCTGTCCACATTTTCTCCAAGCAAAGTTTAGAAAACCTAATCCAAAAAGCTTGTAATGAAATAATATCATATCTAGTGAATTCTCGTTTAAATCATAAGAAAAAATAAGTGAGGGAGAAAATTTATGGCCAATATACGCTTTAGTCAAGGGGTAATATCACTAATTGCAATCAAGTATAGTTTATTCTCACAAAAGTGAACTAAATTTTTTATAGAAATGTTTATTAAACTTTTACTTTTAACTCATTTTGTTCAACTCGAGTTAAATATATATTTGTTTTATTTTTACTCATCTTGAAAAGATTAAATTGCTTCTATTTAAATTTCAAAATTTCAAATTAGGTCATTTAATCATCTCTCCTACCTCTTTTCCAGTGTCTATTTTTTCCAGGGACGATCCCTCTACCAAGACATGATGGACCCAAATTATTGCTCAATTATATGAGATTATTTTTGTAAAAATTAACAAATGAAGTTCTAACATTTATCAAATTTTCGACAAAATTACCCAAGAACAAAATAAAATTTTGAAATTTAAAATGTTTTATAACTTAAAACTTTCGAAATTGAGTACAGATGATGCGTGGGCATTAAAGAATTTACACACATGTGCACAACATTTTTTTAATTGCCTATTTTATATTTTATAATCTCCAGTTTTTAGAATAAGTGGCTGGCAGGTATAGTTTTTTTTATCGGAAAGAAAATAATTTTATTACGAGAAAAAAGAACAATATAGAAAAGAGAAAGACAAAATAACAAGCAAGAAACTGTAACCCTAATCCGACTCAAAGCCCGAACACTTTCCCAGAACGAAGTATCCTTGGCCCAAAGTCTCTAGCGGTCTTGGGTTTCCCTAGAGTTGGGGTCAAAACCCGATGTAGCATACGTGGATAGGAAGAACTATTTATTAAGATTCGTTAATTCGCAAGAATACCGAAGATGATAGATTTAAGGGAAATCTCGATTTTTTTATTAAACTTCAAAACTAAATAACAGAAACGTACAAGAGTGCTTAAATAACCAAAACCTAATTGCATAAAAAGAAATCCTAAAACTTATTGGAAAATGAAACACATTATTAAAATTGTGAAAAGTGCCCGAAACTTCTAACAGTGTGATTTTGACACCCAAGATGACCTCGGATGGCCAAAATCCATCGTACAACATGGCAAAGCGATCAGTTTTGCTCAGAACGTCGTTTCTGCCCGAAAAACACTATTCCTTTGTCGAAATCCGACATTTCTTCAATTTGCACTGAATCAGAGTATAAGCTAAGATAAGTACACCACATCTAGGTTCCTCGGCTTAAGTAATAAGTAAGAAGACAAAGTTTTGAACACAAAGTTTTCATAATTTTTCTTTACTAAAATCTGATTTTTTCAAAGAGGTAAAGCCCTTTAAATGCATGAAATTAGAAAATAACAAACTAGAAACTAGGATAATATGAAATTTGAAAAGTAAAATTACTTGACTTGCAAGCCACTTATTCTAAAAACTAAATATTAGGAAATTTAGAAATTAGGAAATAACAACTAAAAACTAGAAAAGAAAATAACAAACATGAAACTAGGATGATAGGGAATTTTGGACTAGGAAATAACAATTTGGAAAGTAACCATACCTAAAAGCCAGAATTTAGGGCATTTCGAAATGCTCTCTCCCTAGGCAATTTTAGGCCAGCTCCGGCGAAGGTCTGGGATGGGTGTTTTTCACCTATTTTTGCCGGCGGTGAGGAAAAGGGTGGTCGGGAGAGGCTTTGGACATCTACAAATCACCAACTCAAACAGGTTCAGTGCACTTTCAAATCGATTTTGCGATCTGGACGGAGAATGAGGTCAAAACTCAAGGAAACTTGGGCGGCCCGACAGCAGTCGCCTCACAGAAGGTCTGTTGGACCACGCGTGAGTCAGAGAGGGGTGCGGAGCCGGGGTTGTGCAGTCACTGAATTGGGATGCGGCTCGATCTCTGATTCACGCGAACCTTAACCGCGATAGGAGAGAGAAGGTTGGATCGTCACCGATGAGGGGCCCTATGAGGTTCTCCAACAGTACAGTCGTCTCTGATGGAGTTGGATTGGTGCTTGGAGGCAGGTCGAGGTCGATCAGGGAGCTCCAAGGGTCATCGAATTTTTTGAAATCCAAAGTGGAGGCTAGAGTTGCTTAAACCCTAGATGTTTGGCAACGCCGATTCACGCAGGCGCCAGGGCTCGGGTTAGGTTCTGAAGGGAGCGGCTCGAGCAGGGGAAGAAGAATCGTGAAGGTCGGAAGAAGGATCATCAATGAAGTGGTTGATTACGATCATGGCGGACGTCGTTATGTTGACCTCCCTGTCCACGGCGGAGGAGAGATGCGCGTTGGTGGTCGAAAGGGGAAGGAAGGTGGCGAGGATGTTAATCCGGGGGAGGTCACGACCTCTCATGGCGGGCAGCAGCAACGCATGTACGGGTCAGGAAGCTGCCATCAGCGATGAACAGGCCGATCGGCTGGGAGAAAGCTCGCAACGAAACGATATAGGGGTGAGTCTGAACCCTAGCTGATCGAAAAATTGCTCCGGCGACATACAACAGAACTAGGAGCCCTGCTGCAGCGCTCTCGGCCAAGGCAGACTTGGCAAATCAGCCAAAAGTCAACTTCAATCTGTGCAAATCAAATTTGGAGGGAACCGGACTGAATTCGTTTAAGGATGGAATTCAGACCAAGCACTGACCTGGTTTAGATTTGACGATTCATATTGTTTCTATGATGATGCAAGAGGTTGAACCAAACAATTGAGAGATTCGCATGGTTCGCCCAAGATTTTTTTGGTGAGAGACGAGACTTAATAACTTGGTGGCTGACTCTCAGGAGGGGGATGAGGAGTTGACAATATGGAGTACTCTCAGGAGGTGGACGATGCTCAGGAGCATGTCGGAGTAGATGAACGAGAGGCGGCTTGCAATTATGATACGATACAGAATCAAACTCTACCTAAAGTAGAGAGTGTTTCCCGAGAGGAAGCCGAGGAGGCGCCAACGAAGGTTCAAGATGTAACAGATCAGGATCAGAAGGGCCATGAAACATCGTAGATGAGAGTGTTCTTTTTCAAGTTCCAGGAACTGATGAAGTACCATAATAGGTACAAGAGAGTGATACTCACATTGCAGGGCAGCGTGGTCAGACCTGAGTTGCAAGGGAGCAAGGTCGGTGTCGGGGGGATTGCTATAGATTTACCATTGTCAATTTTACACAACCTAAAGGGGCTCAAGGTCAAGCACAACTCATCATACAACTTCTTCACGTTGTCTTGAAAATAATACATAATATTGGTACGATTTGATTAATATACAAGTTTTTAAAAATGATCCAAATTGTAAAAGTTACCCTGAAGTTCTTTTTATCAAGTTCTGTGACACTCTTGTAACGTATCTAGGTAGTTCTCTATAGTCGCCGAAATAGCTACCTTGCCGAATTATGCTCTTTGCCTCAACAATGTCCCGGTCGAGGTTCGAATAATATTTTATTAGAGTTGTGGTCATATACATTACATTATATCAAAAAATTACATTAGCAAATAATAAAGCAAATATGTTGTATGAATACGAGATAAATACATGCATGAACTTATTGTCCTATTATTCCACGAGCCACTTCCACTCGGCCTTTTTCCTAACCATCTTGTAGATACCATTACGTTGAAGCACATAACGATATAAAAGCTAGAATGGCTTGTACCCATTTTTTCGTTCCTTGTACGCAGCTCAGGCTCGATCATCTATCCATTTCAGAAGGTCTTCAAAGCCGAAATCCACATCGTAGGTGATCTATATGAAATGAAAAAAACCATATGAATATATTTCAAGGAAAGAATATAAAAATAGACTTTTTAAAATTTACTACCTTTAATTAGTTCATGTATTTCATCCTAATCTCCTCAGACACATGACACCACTACCGATATCTAATCGGGACAGACTCACGAAGAATGCTCCTCGTGACTTTTCGAAGTCACTCATAGTATTGTAAACCGGCTTCCAGTCCTTCACGCGAGGAGTTTAACTTTTCTTTTCCCATCGAACTTTTAAATTCTTGCGGCCTAATGTATCGGCCGCTTCCTGTTCCCAGTCTGGAGCAATGTCGGTCCTCTTGGGTTTTCCTGTATCTACTTGTCCCTGATAGTCGACTCTGGTGTGTCTGGATCAAAGTATATCTCCGGATAACATACTTTTGGTTGGTCGAGTCGTTCCAACGTGTCGGGTCGGGATCTTGTGGTGGTACTACAAGATGACATGAGTGGGTCAAGCATGTGGCAGAATCAAGAACAGACCTGGGAGTAGACCCGAGTGTAGACTCGTTATAAGAACTGGGCATAGGACCAGGAGTGTGTTCCGGCTAGTCGATGAGCTCATCTGTCCAGTAGTCAAGACCTTACCCATCATCCTCGCCGAGGTCTTGGAAACCGACCTCGAAATGCAATGGGACTATGCCTTCGGGTTTTGGTTGCGTGTCTGTGTATCCCAGAGGTTTTTCACGTGTAACGATACCAGAGTGGTGGCCTGTTTGTGCACCTTTTTTGTGCCGATATAGTGTAGTGTCTAACCATGCTGCTTAGTGTCCCTATATTGGTAAATATTATGAAATAGGGTGGATGTTTGAAATGGTTTGCGACCTCTTTTGACATTATCTTGTAGATCACTGGTTAAATCCACACTTAAGACAAAGTCCTACGTTGGAAGTGTATAAAGTGAAAAGAGAGCTTATATACACATTAGACTGAAGACTTGCTAGACTAGTATATATGAGTCTGCTCATAGGGTTACTCCTCCTAATAATTAAAGCTCAAGTTCTTCCCAACAACTACACTACAAAGAGAGATTGATTTGAGATCTCCAAATGTTTTGTTTTTTTCTATAGCATTAAAACCATCGTAGTGTCATTTATGTTATATGGTAACATTTATATCCTGATAAGAATCTTTCAGGAGCTAATGTACATCTTTCTTGATTACTGGCCAATGGTTTTGAAATGAGTCAAGATCCATCCAATCTGACTCCAGAGATTAATCTGAGATCGATTGGGGGGGCCGACCATCAAGATTCTTCATTGCTTCGATTGAGCGTTCAAAATTCAAGGCTTTTGTTCATGACAAACTGAACATATACTATTAGAGGGTCAACTCAACTAAAAGCTTAACATTATAATTGAAGGACCAATTATAGTTTTATACTCTAACACGCGCCCTCACAAACAATCCCGTTTTTAGGTTTAGACATGAACATTTTTTTTGAAGTAAAATCGAATTTTATTTAAGAAGTGATAACTAACCCGACATCTAGCCGGATAGCTGAAGCTATAGTTGGTGGGACAGTCCCCTCACCATAAACCCAACCACTGTTAGTTAAAGCGTATTTGACTAATTCGTGAGCCACTTTATTATAGGTTCCGCGAGCAAACTGTAGTGAAATATCCATTCCTGGGCTAGAGAGGATACGCCTGCAATCGTGTATGATACCCTCGAACATGTTTGTCATGTGTATTGCTCGTTTGATACTATCCACCACGCGAAAGCAGTCAGATTCTCTGACGCCTATGGCCTCCACCTCTCCGGCATGGAGATGTCCCGTAAATCGCTTTGAGATAGCTCCCATCATTTTCCCTTTTGAATCCTTGCAAACGAAGCCTAAACTCCAGAATCCTTTTTCTGCATCTATTCCCCCATCCACATTTATCTTTAGTTTCCCAGAGTTCGGGGGGGAACCATGTCTTTGGGGATTCAGTTACAAGTCTATCAGCTCCACCGGTCTCCTTTCCTTCAATGCCTTCTCCCCCAGCTTTTGCCGCCGCCCAGGTCCTTCGAATCCTTTTTGCCATAGCTGCTACTCTTGCTGGATGGAACGGTTTCTATTTCCACACTGTTTGATTTCTCGCCCCCCAAATTGCCCAAAGAGTTATGGCGCATAGGCTTGCCTCTTCTTCTCCTTCTACCCAATTACGCCAGTTGCTTAACATTGGCTCTGCAACCATTTTGCTCCGGATTCCATGAAGTAATCTGTCTCCCCATATAAGATTGACCACCCTACATTTGAAGAAAACATAATCCATCGTCTCTTCAAGGTGACCACAAAGGGGGCACTGGGTGACTATTGGGAGACCTCTCTCTGCTAGGCGTGCCTTGGTTGGAAGAAAATTTGACATGGCTCTCCATAAAAGCACTTTTACCTTTGGCGGAGTACACAATTTCCATATCTCTTTCCATCCTAGTTCTTGTGTCGGCGGTGTCCAGATCTGTCTCCTTCTACATAAGTCCCGATAGGCACTTCTGACCGTGTAATGTCCAGAGGTGTCCGCTTCCCAAAACCAGTGATCTCTTGTTTCGTACCAGCTGGGGATAAGAGAGAATATCCTTTTGCACGTGGCCTCGTCAAAATGCGCTTTTACCTTTACTACATCCCATGCTCGGCATTCCTGTCTGTACAACTCCGAGACGGGCATATCTTTTGAGATGGCCACCCCTCCATTGGTTGGCGGACTGTCGCCTTATAACCATGGGGTCCCAAGAACCCGAAAATTTCCCGGACCAATATTCCGACGTGCATTTTGTAGGACAACTGCTCTTCCTTCACAAAATTCCTCTCCACACAAAACTAGGGGAGTTCCCCGATGGAGCCTCGAGTAATGTACCCTGGGGAAAGTATTTAGCCTTTAGTAACCGACTTGGTAACGATTCTGGTTTTGTTAGAATTCTCCACGCCTGCTTTCCCAGGAGTGCTAGGGTGAATTCTTTGAGGTTAAGAAACCCCATCCCTCCTAGTTCTTTATGTTTGCATAGGTCGGCCCATTTTCGCCATGTGATCCCTCCCTTACCCGCATTACCCTTCCACCAGAATTTGTTGAACATCTTCCCAATGTCATCAAGGAGCTTTTGGGGAAATAAAATTACTTGCATGGCATATGACGGGAGGGCTTGTAGAATAGATTTTATCATTACCTCTCTTCCTGCGGAGGACAGGAATCTTGTGGACCAGGATGTCATGCGCTTGGCAATGCGTTCTTTAACATACGCCAGGGCTCGTATCTTTTTCCATCCGACCATGTTTGGCAAGCCTAAGTACGTAGATGCTTCCTTCTCATCCCTAAATCCCAATCTCAAGACGATGTCCCCCCTTGTCCCCTGGGTGTATTAGGGGAGAAAAATACTGATGACTTTTCTCCGTTTATAAATTGGCCCGACACCTTTTCATATATAAGAAGGCACCTCATCATTTGTTCCGCCTCTTCCCCTTTCGCTTTACAGAATATGTAGTTGTCATCTACAAAATATAGGTGAGATACTTCTGGGGCTTCCGTCGCTATTCTTACCCCCCGAATGTGTCCTACCCTGGTGAACTTTTGTAGAAGAAGAGATAGTCCCTCTTCACATACTAAGAATAAGTAGGGGGATAGAGGATCACCTTGTCGAAGACCTCTAGACGAATTTCGTATTTGTACCACGTGGCCCGTCGTATGGACTGAATATGTGACTGTGGAAACACACGTTAGGATGAGCTGGATCCATCTATAGTTGTATCCGAGAGCTTGCATCATCTGACGTATGAAGCTCCATTCCACCCTGTCGTAGGCTTTACTCATGTCCAACTTTAGCGCCATCAGCCCCCTTTTTCCTTGAGTCTTCCGTCGTACATGGTTCAGTACCTCATCTGCTACTATAACGTTATCTGTTATGAGTCTTCCTGATACGAAAGCACTCTGCATTTTGGATATTATCCCGTCCAGCAATTCCTTAAATCTGTTTACCAGTACCTTAGATATGATCTTGTATATGATATTGCATAGTGCTATTGGTCGATAATCTACCAGAGCATCTGCCGTTTGTTTCTTTGGGATCAATACTATGTTTGTCTCATTTACACCATCTGGCAGTAATCCCGTCACCACAAAATTTTGAACGATGTTGACTAAATTTGCCTTCAGCATTCCCCAGTTTGCCTTGTAAAAACCGGCATTCAAACCATCTGGACCTGGCGCTTTCGAAGAGTCCACCCCAAATAGTGCTCCCCTTACCTCCTCTTCGTCTACTTGTCTCAGAAGGTATGCATTTTGGTCCTGCGAGATAGATGGGCTCACGAGTTCCACCACTTTCCTACACTCCACATCTCCCCCAGTAAAGAGATCTCCATAGAACTTAGATATTTCTTCTTCCAAGCATGATCCCCAACCTACCGTGATTCCCCCTGCCGTTTTGAGAGTAGTTATATGGTTTCTTCTTCTCCTGTCAGTTGCACAATTTTGAAATTATGACGTGTTCTGGTCCCCTTGATCCAACCATAGCTGTTTGGACCTCTGTCTCCAGTACGTTTCCTTGGCCTGTAGGAGGTTATTTAGTCTTGATGCTTCTCTACTTTACAACTCTATTCCTTGTTCATCTCTTCTATTCCGTAGTATGGACTCAGATTTCTGGAGATTCCTGGGCTCTGCCCAATCCTTCTTGAGTTGTGACTGACCCCACTGATGCAACCTGTCTCTAACCCTTGCTAACCAGTCCAGTATACCTCTCCCCGAGCCCTCCTCCCAAGCTGATGAGGTTACCATTGCGCATTCCGGGTTATGTAGCAATTCGTTATTGAACCGAAAGTGATGACTACCATGTTTGTGTATTTGCGGTTTTGCGGTCAATAAAATAGGGCTATGATCAGAAGTAGAGAATCCGAGATTTAGTAACCTTGTGGTCCCGAATGCTCGGGTCCAAGCATTATCGGTTAAAGCTCGATCCAGCCGGGCATCCTTCCATTGGCGCATTCCTCGACTCTTTTCCCATGTGAATCTATGCCTTCCTAGATCAACATCCCCCAGTCCGCAGTCTTTCAACATTGAATTAAACCCATCCAGTAACCCTTGGGGGTACGGTTGGGTCCCTCTAGCCTCCTCCTGGCTTCCCACATTATTCATGTCTCCTATTACACATCAAGGTGAATTCATTCCTGCTGCCAACGTTCTTACCAGCTTCTTACATATGTAGAGCTTTCTTGACAAATATAGAATAAAAAGTTTGATAAAAATAAATTTTTGCATGTCCTGAGAGTCAAACTTGTATCCGCAAGGTATAACCTCTAATACCAACTCAACTAAAAACTTAAGCTAATTATAATTTTATACTCTAACCTATACAACTCAAAAGGTGAGGGAATGGGTTTTATCTAAATTCTATTATCAAGCAGGATCATCTATGTTGCAGCACATCTTTACACTTTGCAAAGATCCCTTGTTTTTGAGGTTTATGGGTTCGAAAAGCATGAGGTGGCAGCTAAGCTCCGGGTTAGCAATTTGCTTCTTGGTTGATAATTGAGTTGGCCAGCAAATGTCCATGACTGTTCATGCTCGTGATTGACCAACAAGCTGTCAATAACAAGTATTTTATCATCCCAAGATGTCAAAACAAAAGCATTGTGTCTGGCGTCTGCTCTTTCTCTTCCTCAACGGTCCGGTATTGAGAACCTCAACCTAGATCTAATAACATAATATCGGCTTTACGATGAACATTTGGGTGATTATATCCTTTTGATTAAAGTTAAAGTCATAGAACTATATGAACAATAATTTTCTAATCTACAATTTTAGTCAAACGGCGCAACAAATCAATAGTTAAAGGTGCCTTTTTAGAAAAGAGAGACGAGCTCAATTTATTAACAAACTGTCCACAAATACAATTTGAGTTAAATTGTCTAGTATATCAACATTGCTAAACTCCAAATACTCAATAATACAATTGTAGCTAAATAGTGAGCCGCACTATTACCTGATCTAAAAGTAAAAGAAAAACTTACCTTAACAATAAAAAAACGGAACATAAATATTTACAATCCATAACTACGACCCAACTAATTGAAGAGGAGTGAAAGAGTTGTTAAGAAGGTTCCATAAGGCATGTGAGTTTGTTTGCTCTTATCACAACGGGATTTGAAACTAATATCTCTCACCAATATATAGTGTGAGAACCAAACGATACAGGTGTTGATATATGCGTTTATGAAATTATGGACTATGAACAAATTACCATATATAGAATAATAATAATACATAGAAAACAAAAACAAACCCATAAGGGGACACTTGTTTTTATTATATTAAAATCACCAATATATATTACAATAGAAGTATATTCATTGCGATGGGGTATCGCATGGTCGACTCAATAGAATACTAAGATAACCAATTGACCCAAATAAACAAAGGAATGCAATAAGCAGTGTCCATAAGCCTTGATGATAACCCGTAACTCCTTGTACAATAACCCACGCGACTGAAGCCACAATAATCAACGTCGGAACCACCACCTTTGCCACCGTCGTCCAATTCATTGCCCTAGCTAATACCTAGTAATAAAGTTATGAATTGTATGATTAATAAGATACCTCTCATTTATAGAATTCTCTCACCTGTATTAAATTAGAAACAATTTAATATTAGGAAATAAATTACATATAAGAAAGAAAGAAATAAAACTCGGAATGAGAGATCAATATTGCTAAATTGCATGTGCGTGAAGTTCAAATTTGTTACTATACCGAGTATATATACATGAATATATTTGTTGCTTTGGTAACAAGTTTACCAATCTTCCACTGACCTTTGCCATATTAATTTATAGTTTTGGTTAGCCTGTCAAGAAATTTTCTCTATGCAATTTTCCCGTACGCCTTTAATTGATAACATGACGGTGTACACATATGTTGTTAATTATAATAGGAAGATATTCTAGTGCAAACCTTATATTTAAATAGAAAAAATGAACAAATCTCAATCGTTAGAAGAGATGAACAAGGGTGGAGATTGACGCGGTGGCATATAAATGTAAATAAGTCAAAGTTGTAATTTATTTTGGTCTTTTCACTATTTCACTAACTTGCCCCAGGGGTATTGTAGTCATTTCACTGAAATCCTCTTATGGGAATTGAGCTACGCGTCGCTGGGGCTCTGATGACGACTGTGCACGCGTTTATATATGTGTGCGCACTTTGCGCCGTCCTTATCATATACCTGCATTTTTTGCTTTCTGCCTTCGCGCGTTTTGCGTCGTTCTTATGACAAAAGTCTTGTAGTGACGCTTGGAGAGTTCAGATCTAAACACTAGTGCAGGAGGTAGATTTTGTAGATCCTTAAAGAGAAGAGAAGATTTTCTGACAGGTAGAGAATTGATGAAGCTCTGATGCAGAATTCTTGAAGCAAAACCTCTAGAATAGAGACAGTAAGTCTGTACGATCGGGTTGAAATTTGAGGGCTTTCTTGTGAGCCTTGCTTGCTAGAGTTTTGAATGCTTCGTATATGGACGAGCGTTCTCTACCTGAGAGTGGAGGGAGGCCAGCGCACGAGGATAAGAGTGCGCGCACTTCACATTTGGGTAGAATTTTAAGCGAAAAATCTTTCTGGATGTGACTAGACCTCTCGAATTTAACCATCGTGATGGGCTGAGAGGTTGTGTTATTTTATATCTCCCGAACAATTGGATTGGTGAAAGCCATCGGTCTAGCACATGTGGTTGCTAGTTTACCATTCAACTCCATTTATTTTCGTCATTACTTATTAAGTGATCGTAGTAGTTACCTTAGTTAGTTTGGGTATTGATTCGAATTGTCTTTGGTTTGCACACACACAGAAAACTAAATTGCATGATTTCAATTCATATTTACAAATTAGAACATAATCTGCGTCTAGATACAAACTCATAATTATTTGATCCTGTGGAGTTCGATCCGGATATTTACCCGGTTTATATTACTTGATTCGGCCGCGGGCCGCAGTTTTGCGCGAGTCATAACAAGGAGAGCATTGCGGTGGTGTGTGCGCCGTGGATAAAAGAGGTTATGTTATGTTATAGCTCCCGGACAGTTGAGCTACAGAATTCATAGTTTCAATACCTCATATACATAGTAATACATAAAAACAAAACATAACAAAATGCATAAGCCTCTATTAAAAAAATCTAATTAGGAGACACTTTTTTTTATTGAATTCACCAAAAATAGAAGTAATCACTACGATGGCTGGGCATGGTCAGGACACAGTCTGTTGCATAGAGGAGCAATAAATAGACAACAAAGAACAGAAAATGAAACACCAAGAAAAATATATGCAATTCCCAGTGGCCACTTTCCTTGATGAACACCCGTAACTGATTCGACAATAATCCAAACCAATGCAACCACCAAAATAAACGTCGGAACCGCCCACGACGCAATTCCTAGAATTCTAGGTCTGTCCATCTTCCGATTTATGTATTGTTTTAATAACAGAGCTTTGGCGATAATAATAATTATAAGAGACCTCCAATTTATAGAATTCTCTCGTCCATTATGAAATTAGAAACAAATTAATATATTAGGAAATAAATTACAAATAAGAAAGAAATAAACTTAGGAATAAGAGATCAATAGCAAATAGAAAATAAATTAATAATAATATTAGAAAAGGAAATAATGATTTTTTGCATGTGCCTGAAGTTGAAATTTGTCAACGTTTGCGGTATGAGTGAAAACTTATTTGTTTTGGCCAACAAGTTTACCAATCCTCCATATATTGACTTGCAAAAAATGACAATTAATTATATAATTTTGACGTAAAACCACAGTAAATAAAATGATGTTAATAATTATTAATTAGTATTGCTTACGTAATTTTTCCACTGACCAGGTAAAATTAACAAAAATTACCAGGGTTTCAATCGGGGACAAACCTATCAATCCACTACAAAATTTAGAACACTTATGCTTCATTGGATGAAATAGTTAATGGTCAGATTTAATGATGAGTTATCAATGACACACTAACGTAAATATGAATTGATTGTAATTTATTTTTGTTATTTTATACCATCGGAGGGGTATAAATGTATTTGTATATCCCATTTATTTTAAATATTATTTTCTTACTTAAATATCTTATTTTGAATTTTATTTCATTAATTGAAATTCTTTTAATATCGGTTCATTGCAATTATTTGATCGGTTCACTTGTTATATCCGTTTCATCGGTTCAATGCAATATTTTATCATTTCAAATGATATTTTTAATCATCGGTTTCATCGGATATGTTTCATTTGATATGTTTAAAATTATTTTTTATGTGATATGTGTCATCTCTTATGTTTCATCCGATATATTCCATCAAATATGTTTCATCAAACTGGATCCATAAATATGAATCATCTAATATGTTTCATCAAACCGGTTTCATATATTTTATCTAATATGTTAAATCTAATCGGTTTTGCAATATAAACAAAACTGACAATTTGTTTCAAATTAAAGAAAACTAATGAAGCAAATAAACCCAAAAAAATTATAAATCAACAAGTAAAAACAGTTTAATGGCAAAACTAACAATTTGTTTCAAATCGAGAAAAACTAATCAGCAACGATTTTCCTAAAATCAGCAAGTAAGCGTGCGATTTTCAAAAAATCAGCAAGTAAGCGTGCAATAAACTTTAACCCATCATCAACATCAATCTTACATTCACAAGCAACAAAAAGTGTAATGGTAACCAATCAACTAATAAATAAAAAATGCCAGAACATCACTTACATTGATTTTGAGCTGATTGATGATTTTTAATCTTGATACACAAATTGATGAACTACACAGAATTTGAAATTTGATTCACTCACATTGACTTTAAGCAAACGACCTTTGACTCAGCCACCGTGTCTGACGGACGAGGTAAGAGTCAAGGAGGTTGAGAATCTCGGCAGAAACCTCAGAGAGCTTGGTCTCGAGCTTGGATCTGTGTTCCTCGACCAGGCCTTAGTGCTCCTCATCCGTGGTGGATTTCCAAAGCAGTTGATTGATACTTGAATGAAGGATTTGACGTTGGCGATTTCGAAACCGTCATGTGGGAGTAGCGTCTGTTGCCTCGTTGTCGTGTGGGAGCTGGGTCGCCGCCAATCAAGGAGCTGGGTTGCAGGATCCGAAAATAAATCATCGATCCGTCGTGTGTGAGTGGCCAGATGGTCGTCGTTGCCCAATCAAATCGCGAACCAACCGTCATCGTTTGGAGCCATCGTCGTCGCCTGGATTGAAACGTTGTCCCCATCACGATGGAATCGTCGCTGCCGTCGTATGGAGCCTTCTTCGTCATCCGGCGGAGCCGTCGTCATCGTCTGGCAAAACCGTCACCGGCAGCGTACCTGCATATTGATGGAAGAAGAAGCGGCGCTCTCTTATTTGTATGTATTGTGAGCCACGTATAGCCCGTAGGGTTTATAATAGTAAAAGACTATTATACACTTTTTGTATTACATTTATTTGTTTCATCTATTATTAATCAAAACCATTGATAGAACTAATCCAACGGATATTAGGCATTTCAAAATTTGTAGCAAGTAGATGGTTTGTAGCTGATCTCTTCCCAAAATACAATGTTCAAATTAACTTAAAAAAACAGCTGTTATCATAATAATTTTCCTTTGATTTACCGTGAGTTATTGAAGTCACACGTATATGATAGAGAAGAGAAATAATTAATCATAAAATTCTTTATACTTGACGATGGGTAGGTTCGATTTTGTTACACTGTCAAGTTGAGCTAAAAAAGATTTGATGCCCGATTAAATAAAATATCTCATAAATTGAATTAGAAAAGTCATACAAAATCCAATCTTGAGGCTCAATGACCATATAATTCACCAGTGAGAATGACCTCCAACCCGGCGAGATTTTACTCCCGCCGGGCAGGTGGGCCGGCATCGTTGGCTTTTGTTGGGAGAAAAACGAATCTAATAGAATAATTACATGCAGCGAAATTAAATAATGCTCCCCATCTGTGCAAATCTAATAGGAATCTATCAAGTAGAGCGAATCAAGCAAGCTATTAAAATATGGCAAACAAGAACACAATAGGCACGCACAATTTTAGCGTGGAAAACCTCCTCAAGGCGAGAGAGGAAAAACCACGGGACCCTCGAGGCCACTTAATCTCCCCTATCAATATAATGGGTACAACGAGTTCTCTCAAAATACAATTAGAGGATCACAATATCTCAAGATTAATTAATCTTGGCTAAAACCACAATTACAAGAAAGAGTAGAGAAACTTCACCGAATCGATGGCACACGATCAGAAAATCGTATCAAATCACTCGAACCTCCAAACGCAAATTTCAACGGTCAGAATATAGTACCACGACTTCTGAACACCCTGTCCAAAAATCAGGATGATCCAACTGTGGATCGACCTCCAATCGGACTCGAGAATCTTGCTGGTCGGCCTAGAAAGTAGGAGAAAATTCTGCACGAATTTCACTCTATTTCTCACTTGAATTGGTCTTGTTTCCTTCTCTCTATTGCCTCCTATTTATAGGCAAGCAATTAGGGTTTCCTTCTCCATGTAAGATACTAACTACATGGGCTTTGGGCCTCCACTTATTTAATAAAGGCCCAACAAATCTCCCCCTTATTCAATTAAGTGGAGGGCATCGCCATCCCGGCGATCTTACGACAAACATCAAGCTTCTCCCTTGGTAAGGCATTCGTGAACATATCGGAACCATTATCATCTGTGTGGATTTTCTCAATCTCAAACAACTTTTCTTCAAGTGCATCTCTAAGCCAATGCTATCTCACATCAATATGTTTCGACTTTGCATGAAACGTAGAATTCCTACTCAAGTGAATCGCGCTTTGGTTATCATAGTAAACCACATAGCGCTGCTGCTTGAAACCGAGCTCCCCTATGAATCTTTTCATCGACAACAACTCTTTACATGCTTCAGTTGTTGCGATATATTCAGCTTCTGTAGAAGAAAGTGCAACACACTTTTGTAGCCTTAACTGCCAATATCGTATAATTACAAACAATGTCAAAAAAATCCGTAACCACATAACCTACAGAAGTTGTCCAAACCGGCAAGCTGAAGTTGACCCGTAACACCCGGCAAGATGAAGTTGACCAGTACATCCCGGTACTAGCTTGAACTTCGGCCTTAACCTGAGCATCGTTCTCGGCCTTAAAATGATCCTCGACCTCAGCCTTAATCCGAGCGTCCGTCTAAGCTTGCTGATCGTTGAAACGACGTTTCAGCTCAGCTATCTCCCCCCTCCACAGCAGCAGCTCTAGCGGCCAATTCTGCCTCTCTCTCGCGAGCTCTCTCCTTCATTTCGGTCGTTCTTGCAGCGACTGCAGCATCTATCTGCTCAGTTGAGGCAGCGGATGTATGGGCACCACCTCTCGGTTTGGGCGTTCGAAGGAACTCGCTGCCCATGCCAGGAACAACACACCCCCGCTTCTTTTCATTACCTGTCAACCGCTGAAGGATTTCAACCTCTACATGCTTCGGGACCGAATACTGTTGTCCGGCGACAGCTGCTTCTACGACAAGTCTTTTGTGCTGCTCGATCTCGTCCTTCACTTTTTGGATCTGCAAAGAAAAGGGTTAAATTGTATGACATAATAAAAATTCCGGTAAATTTATAAAGATATTAAAATTTTACCATCTCCGAGTCGCCGTCTTTTTCATAGACGCGCACGTAAATTTTCAAACTCGGAACAAGAACTCCAGCCTTCCGTTGGAATTGAGCATATTTGTCGAAGGTTCGGGAATCACCGCCATGGTTTTTCTTATTCTCGGTGAGACCTTTCATTTTTCTAGAAAGATCCCGCACACGGACAAATATCGAGCGTTAAGAAAGTATTTTTAAATATTTGAAAGATTTAAAGAAAATATTACATATTTTTACGTACCTTATATTCTGGATTCTCGAAGTAGTCGCACATCCACTCCCATGATTGCTCTCAGCCTATGAAGTCAACCGGGACCAGACTCCGCCAGTACTGAGAGTAGTTCCTTGAACACTCCCCCATAAACTCCCCGTAGCGCCTCTGAGTATGGAACGAAAGCCACTGGTAGAATTTATTTGGCGCTACGTGGTAGCATAGCGCGCTCTTCAATGCAAATAGAAATACGTTATTAAAAAAGTTTGAAATGAAATAATTTATAAATGAAAAAAGTTTAGAAACTTACCGTGAGAGCTCCCCATATCTTACACTGCTCATCGAACTCCAGTATCTGAAACCGATAAGCGCGCGGTAGTACACTCGTCCTAATGTGACTGCCGATGAACCGGATAATCTGGGTCGAGTCAAATTCTGGGTCGTTGTTGATGAGGATGTGATTTTTGTCGAAATACTACGTGACCGATAGAGACCCTTTCTCTATCATATCTTGCAACTTCTTGCACTTCCCAAGGCCACGCGAACATGTCTTCGACTCTTGTGGCCCACTCGTCGGTGCTTCCTCGTGCGTGGTGTTCAGCTACTGGTACCGGATGTGTTATCTAGAGGGCACAATCGAACCGCACGTGTTCGATTCGTTAGACTCCACTGTAGGAATGCACGAGGGACCGACTATGGGAATGATACATTCAATCAGCTCATCCTCATGTTCAGGCGCCTCCTCCGGAACCGAACCACCCCGCTCGGGTCTGTTGACCTCCTCCTCGGACGATGTACCCTGTTGGGGCCGAGTACCCACCTCGGTTCTAGTACCAGCTTGGGGCCCACTTTCTGCCCCCGAGCTCTCAGGTGGTGCCAAGCTCGTAGCATACCGGCGGATTCGGTCAAAATACTGCTCATTCAGAGTCTTCTGCCCCCTGTTTCTTCTAGGAGGCATTTCCTGCGTTGACATGAATAACATGTATATTAAATTCAAATAGCAAAATAATCAAAGCAAGCCAAAGATAGACAACCACATCTCTATCCTTGGATTCCTTCCTACATCACATAAACGTACAACTAATAACGAAGGAAACATAGTCCAAACAAGCAAGCATTATTTATTGAACCAATTACATCAGATACAAGAGCGTACATATTAAGCAAGAAATTAATCATCCGAATAGTTAAAGAAGACTCAGTTACTATCCAGCATTGTCAAAGCCTTTAATCATCACTCATGTGTTATCAGATGATATACTTAAGATTCAATTGCAACTAAATATAACTAGAACTTGGTATATACATAATAAACAAATATACATATATACAGTATATACATAATAAAAAAATGTATATACATAATAAAAAAAAGTATATACATAAAAGATCCACCTAACATATATACAAATATAGTATATACAGTATATACATACAGTATATACAAATCCACCTAACAGATTTGAAGCAAATCAACAAACAGTAATCGGACAAAATAAACACATGTATATGAAATTCAAACCCTAAATCAGACACTACGGGTACCCATTTCTTGAACAAAATCCAATAATCATGAAATTCAAATCCTAAATCATGAAATTCAAATCCAATTTTATGAAATTCAAACCCCAAATTGAATTTGAGTTTGACTTACCTGTCGAGAGAGGGCACGAGACGGTGAGGTGACGGGACGACGAGGCAAGGAGACCGGCGACAGTCTCGGCCGGAGTGAGTAGACCGAGCAGAGCGAGGTCGCGAGGGTCGGAGAGGACCGGCCGAGCTTCAGGCGAGGAGCTCGCTAGGGTCGGAGAGGACGGCTTCGGTCGGAGATGACGGCGACGGTCTGAGCGACGAGGCGAGGCGGCTCGACAGAGTGACAGAGAGTGCAATCTTCTTCTTCAAAGAGTGACATAGAATATGTACTCAATCAATTATAATCGTCTTCTTCTTCGTTAATCTGTTGGTCCGCTTCTTCTTCATATGACTCGGGCAAAGCCTCATCATCATTGAATTCAATGAATTCCTCTTCTAATTCCAGTTCTTCTTTGGTATAGATTTTGCATACGATCTTCGATTTGGACTCATGATATATTAAAACGAACGTTTTGAAATGATCTACATCTTGGAGGGGAAGCCAGTTGCCAATTCTATACCGTGCGTCAAAAAAAGGGGTCTCTAAAAGAAATACGAATTTTCTATTATGTTCTATACATACCCTACTCTCCCCAAATTGAAGACACGCAATTTTTGAGCTTCCTTGATTGATGAACGAGCAAACTCTAAGCACTAAGGCTTGGAACAAATGCTTAGAGTTTGCTTGTTCATCTTCTCTTCTTGAGTTTTTACTCTTTTCTTTTTGTTTCTTGTATTTTGCATCATGATTATGGGCTAAACACCCTAATAATGGGTGCTAGACTTATGACGATTGGTGTTTGATTATAGATTGCTTTTTAATTGAATTTATGCATGAATTGGTTATATCTTGCTTAATTCTTATACATGTGTTAAAGTAGCTACTTAATACTTGTTATTTGAGTTCGAGATTGATCCCGAGAGAGACAATTGAGAATTGACTGTAAGTAAGATTGAGGAATCGGTCTCCTGGAGTCAATTCTTTGGTTGGAAAATCGTTGTTTGTATTGCTGTGGAGGATTATGTTTAATTCCTGAGAGGGTTGCCTAATCTGAAATTAGGCACTATCCAATGTCGAGAGGCGGATAATGTAATTATAATGCATGCCTAATAAGATTGCATAATTGAGATTAACTGGTAAATCTTGAATTGGCACTAAGTCGCCGGTCTAGCACCTGTGGTGGCTAGTTAACTGTTCGCAACCCAACTCAACTCACTTTCCTATTTTCATACTTGTTACTCATTTCCTAAAATTTCACCAACACACACAAATTACGGATTTTGTCTTTTAGATTTCCTGTTTTTTCTTACAATTTGAATACAAGATAATTGAGGAAAAGACCCTATTTTGAACCCTGTGGAAATCGACCCGAATTCAAGCCAGAAATACAAATTTACTTGATCGACTAAGGGTGCCTCACATCGTCCCATCAACAAAAGAGCTGAGGCTGGAGACCACATGTAACACTTGTCTTGTGATATGATTCCCTTCATGAGCTCATCCTGGTTCTCGTTCAATGCCACACACTTATCATGGGAAAAGTTGACAAATAGATCTAAATCACATAGCTGGCTAATGCTGATAAGGTTAGTTGTAAGACCTTCTACCAATAAGGCCTCGGTTAGGCATGGGGAGTTGGGTAGTTTAAGCTTCCCTTTTCCTAGCACCCTAGCCTTTACACCATCACCAAAGGTGACATAACAGTTTAAGCATGGTGTTAAGGTGGTCAAGAGTGAGCTATTGCTACTCATATGTTGAGAGGAGCCACTATCAATGTACCAATCATTACTGGTAGAGGTTTTTAGAGAGGTGTATGCAATATTAGCCTGATAGTTTACCTCTTTCACTTGCCATTCTTTATGAGGAGAGAAATGTTGATTTTCTTTTACTCGCCATATTTTCTGAGGTGTGGCCTTTCGGCGAGATGACATACGCTTGTGTGATGGTTGATGTCGAGTGTGTTTCTTCCCATAAAGATGATAGCAAAACGGTCGTATGTGGTCCTTTTGTACAAAGTAATGAGAGACCTATCGTGGTCTAATAAGGGAGTCAGAAAAATATTGCTAACGATGTCTCTGAACTTGGTTAATGCTGGATGCCTGTGACATCTTGATAGACATCTGTTTAACAACCTTTTGAGGAACAAAAACAGTCTGAGATGCGGAAGCCTCGCGAGTGTAACCCAGTCCCTTTTTGTTCTTGGCTGGTTTTCCAATAGATAGGATCTCGTCCAGAGTATTGGTGCTGGAGTTCATCATCTTAACAGACTTAGTCATGTGCTCTAGTTCCCCATTCAAACGAGTGACTTCTCGCTTGAGATCCACAACGGTTTGAAGGAGTCTTGTCTTGTGTTCAATAAGAGAGAGAGAATGAGAGCATTCTGCTTCTCAAGGACCTAAGACTCTTCAATCGATTTGACATATAACTCATTATAAGCTTTGTTCAAAGTATCACCAGACAGTTCATTATCTGAATCATATTTCTTCAAGGGTTCAATAGATTTTTTGACATGATTGATATTATACGAAGAGGGGGCTGTAAGTGCAACGAGATTGCTTATATGTTCAGAATCGATGTCTCCTTCTTCCTCATCGGTTCGAGTGGCATTGAATCCCTTCTTCTGCTTCTTTTGAAAGTTGTGACACTTCTTCTAAATATGCCTATAGCCTTTACACTCATGGCACTGACTGCCTTTTCCTTTCCCCGTACGTTCATCACTTCTGCCACCTTTGTAAGCATTCTCATCCTTCTGAAACTTTTGTTGTTCTTTCTGACAATAGGTAGAACTTTTGAGAGCTATTCCTTTGTGTTTCCTCTCAAATTTTGGAAGTGAGAGCTCGAAGGTCATGAGAGATCCCATTAGTTCATCAAACTTTAGAATTTTAATATCATGAACTTGTTCTATTACAATGATTTTCATCTTGAATCTTGGGCTTAGTGCTCTCAGAGTCTTTCTGACTAGATCTTCATTGGTCATGAGTTTACCAAGGGCGTATGACTCATTAGCAAGATCTCTAATATGAACATGGAAGTCAGCAATGGTCTCGTCTTCATTCATGGAGAGAGTTTCAAAGTTTGTGGTGAGATACTGAAGCTTTTACTCTCGAAATTTAGTGGTTCTTTCATAAGCAACATCAAGCACATTCAAAGCTTCTTTGCCACTTGTGCATGTGTTGATAAGCCTGAATACATTCTTGTGAACACTGTTGAATATATCAATGAGTGCACGAGAGTTATCTAGGGATGCCTCTTCTTCTGTAGGACTCCATTCTTTTTCGGGTTTGGGACTTGTTACTTTGCCTTAGGCATCACCATATTGTGGCTCCTCCTAACCATTCATCACATCCTTCCAGGTTTTGTTGTCAAGAAATTTCATGAAGGCACATATCTGTGCTTTCTAATAACCATAATTGGTCCCATCAAGAACTAGACGATGGATAGATCCTCCTTCCATATCACCTACATAGAATTTTTGCAAGAAATCACCTAAGAGTTAAGGTGTCTCCTCTGATACCAATTGCAATTCTGATTCGTAGCAGGGACAAGATGTCGAACATAATGTTGTAACACTTGGTTCGACAACTTGCCAGATCGCAGATAATGGACGGTAAATAACTAAATAGTAAACCGAAGACACGCAATATGTTTACCCAGTTCGGTGACTCCCCACCTACATCTGGGGGCACTCTGCCGGTGGAAAGGTTTTCACTATATGGTAGTTAATTGTACAACTTCAAGTATCTACTAGCTATCACACAAAATATTTTCCTAAGCTACTATTTCCTCACCGTGAAACACCTCGACTAGGGACTCCCCCTGTCTTTGAGATCCTCTCAATTCCACCGTTCGAACAAACCTATGCTCGGCGTAGTTGTCTTCAACAAATTCCTCGTGGATCTTCAATCACAAACACAAACCCACAAATCACAAACACTCAAACCCTCACGTTTTGATGTATGTGATCGACACCGTTCTTTTAAATTAATCAGCGTCTCAATCCATCAATCTTGCACGGTTAAGAGCTCTGAGATTTTAGCACAGAGAACGTGTGAATTGCTATGAGGGTAGCAACTGCTTTTATAGCAATTCTAAATGCCTATTTGGTCTTCAACTCTAAATAGGCAATACGATTCCAAATAGGAATTTCTTTGCCTCCTTGCATTATTGGCAAGTTGACAGGTTGGCATTGCTGCCTTAATTGGCCTTGCTGACGTGTATTCTTCCAGCTGGACGTTACCTAAATTTGTTGTGACATAATCCCTTGCGCGCCAAGCTTCTGCGAATTAAATAGGAAAGTTTCGACCACTTGCCTAATCATGCGCACATCATGTTACGCAAATTGTGTTGCAACGTATTGACTGATATCTTTAACTTGCGATAAACAATATACCAACACTAATCGTAGCAACAGTTTTTTTCCAGGGAATCTGATAGTGTTTCTTAGTTATGGAAAATCCATTTCACGTTATATATAACTCGTAGATTTTAATATAAGTCATATAATTAAGGACATTTATTATCCCTAAAGTATATCGATATTAAACCCTACCGAGACCTCCACCACCAAACTCAATTATGTTTGAGTTAAAGAAGCGTGTTAATTTTTTTCCCCAACCTATTATTTTGAGTAGATACTACTTTCGCACATTAAAAGTCTACATTTCTGTAAAATAGAATTAACTTTCGCACATTAAAAGTCTACATTTCTTTGTAAAATAGAATCACACGTATACAAATAAAAAGTTAAAATCTACGATGAAAATTAAATTAATAGAACATTTTCAATGTAGGAAATTTTATTTTAGAAACAATTTATTGTGTAAGAATAAAGATTTTGCTTCAGTGTTTTTGGATTCCTATACTTTTCCTTAAAAGTTAAATGCACGAGACTTTATTAGAAGGATATACCTTAGTTATAAGCCAAGCAACCCATTTGTTTAGCTTCGTGTAAAGTAAAAGAAAATGATATCATAATTCATAAGTACTATTGATATATGTATGTTCATTTTATAAAGGGTCAATTCTTGTAAAAAAAAAAAAACCTAATTTAATATCTACCTATAAAACTCTCCTTATCACTATCAAACGAAGTTCGAATTCACGATTTCGCTGCGATCCATATTTATGATTTAATTAATTATATGTTCATTCTATTTTACTTAAATAGAACTAGCTAGTAATTCCTTCATTCATGTCCCAAAGAAAATAATGTCTTCATTTATACACTCTTTCTCATTTAACTCGGTTGTCTATATCTTTCTCTCCCTCTGTATATATAACTAAATCATCTTCTTTGTCTACAATACGTGCATAGTTATAAAAAACTTTGTTCTTACCTTAGTTTTCTCAGCTGAAAAAAAAGAACTTGACATAATGGACGATGGAGGAGATCAATATTATTACACTAACACATCCGACCGATATTTGGAAGCAGCTACGTTGCCTTTGCACCTCCGTTTCCTCGTCCTCGTACTACTTGTGTTGGTGGGTTTCACGCTAGGCACGAGCTCCGACGGGACCGTGGAGAGCCTCTTGGATCAGGTGAAGCTCACGCTGTTGATGTCCCTTTTGCTTATAGTCTTCTTTGGTCGCTTTCTCTCCAATTTCTCCGGCACGAGCTTGCCGGAGAAAGACTTTTTCGGCTGGAGTTTTTGGTATCTTCTTTTGTTTGTATTCTTCATGGTTTGTTTCCAAGGACGATGGCTCCCTCTCTTTTGTTTCTTCCTTTTCTTTTATCATTTGTGATAGATTATTTTGTTTTGGAGACCTTTGCATGGAGAATATTCAATATGTAAAATAATATCTGATTTTCAAATATGAAATTTATGTCGGACAAAATTGATTAAAATGGACAAAGTTGATATTTGTATTAACTAGTGAATGACTTAACTTGAGCCGTTATTTTGAAATGTTTAGACTCAACCTAGAATGATGTGAAACACGTTTACATAATCTAGAATAAGATATTTTTCCAACGATATATCACGACCTCCAAATGGACAAGAGGTGAATGAAAAATTGAATCTTGAACATGAACACTTGAAATGGTGTTATCGAGAAGTTGAGTAGTTGCACTTGTACAGTGTTTTTTAAGAGTCCCACATAGGAAGTGGAGAAACTTTTCATAAGGTTTATATATTATCAAACTTCCATATAAATTTAAGAAAATATTAGAAATAAGACTCTCTTGTGCACACGAGGGTGTAAATATTGAGCCAACAAACAGGCTCCAGGGTAATTTGAAAAATATTTTATTTTTGATACACTTGTAATTGGAAATAAGCATTTCCGAATTACATGTTTTTCTATAGGGGGGGGGGGGGGGTCATTGAAAGGCGAAAAAAGGACTCGCCCTTTAATCGTTACAAGCAAATGTGTTTCCAGCTTTGCCGGGTCGAACTGTCGAGGATCGACTTGTGGGTATTTGAATGTTAAGCGGATGGTTCGGTGTGTTGTAAAATAATTTAAACTACTCAATAGTTGGGTGGAGGATTGTTTAATTAAAGTCACAAATTGTAATGTAAAAACTTCCTAACTCACAAATTCCAATCCAAAGAGTTCCTAACACGCAACACTTGCAAGTTTTTCTCGATTAAGCTAGGTACCACGGGTGCTAGACCAAAGATAATGAGATAAATCAAGTAAAATAACATTCTAGCACATTTGTGAACGTTCTAAGTCATATATGCTTAACCTCTCGGATAAGCTTTTTCTAATGCCAACGACCCTCTCGGGATGTTAAATTGACGTTAGAAAAACATTAAGTACGACTATTTTCGAATCGAAGCGAGAAGCTAGACTTCTTAACTTTGAGTCTACTTATGGCTCTCTAAGACTTTCCTCTCGGACAAATCTTTAGCTAACGATCATGCTTCCTAATGTCACACATTCTCACATGCAAGCAATAAGAAACATTCAAGTATGCAAGATTCCACTTATATCCTCACAAGCTCTCACTCATAACAATATAACTCAAACCAAGCATTCAACCAAGTAGCTCATTCACAAATGCATAAACATGACTCTTTTACTCAATGTTAACAATCTCAATGTTCATACAATGTCTAGCACCCATGGTTGCAAGTGTTTAGCCTACAACCATGGTGCTATGAATGAAAAACAAGGCAACATAAACAAAAGTAGCTAGAGAAAAGAAGAAAAGCAAACTATGGCCCATGATGGGCTTGAGATCTTCTAAGATTGATCTTGTGCTCCTCTTGTTAAATCTCCTTGCTACAATGTTAGTGTTGTGGAAGTAGAAGTGTGGGTTGCTCAATGGAATAGTGTTCTTGTAAGAAGGTGGTGGCAAGCTATGTAGAGAGGCTGAAAAGTCTTGGTCTTGTCTTCTCCAAAAAGTGGGTCTAGCTAGGTCAACCTAGCTCTTGACTATTTATAAGACTGCAGAAAATGCCTTTGTCACGATCGTCCCACTTAGCGTCACGATCGTGACATCGTTTGAATATTTCTGGTCCGTTGCGCTCGATGTCACAATCGTTGCTGTTCTCCATGTTGGCTTTGTCACGATCGTTACTAAAGTGGTCACGATCGTTACTTCTTCTCATGGCATTGTCACGATCGCTCCTAAAGGTGTCACGATCGTGACTTAACTTCTTGTCCTCTTCTTGTCACGAAGCTGTCACGATCGTGGCAGGTCCGTGACAGCCCGGTTTCGCCTTTGTCACGATGATTTGCCACGATCGTTGTGGTGATCGTGACATAGCTCCTGTCGAACCACATTTGTTGTCGTCACGATCGTGACGCTGGTTGTCACGATCGTGACATCTTCCTTTTTTTCAGTCCTTGGTTCCTTGAGCCGCAAGCCACCTCCCTTTTTGCTTCGGTTCTGCTCCTAACACCTTCCAAAGTTGTCCCTGCACACAATTCGATTCCACGGTAGATCTCCGCACTAAACGGCCCTAAAACGACCGAAACGAGGGAAAAACGTGCTAAGTTGAGGGACATTTGGGCTTGGAAAGGAGTATAAATGCCCCACATCAAACCACCCCACACTTAGCACTTTTCGTCCCCGAAAAGAAAAACAAAGAAAAAGCACGGTTTTGCCGAGTTAGGTACCCCGTGACCAACTCACGTGGGGGGAGCTCGGCTTCTCCCGAGGGTTTCAAGTCCAACACCCTCAACTCAAATCACTAAAGAAACACAATTAACAAACGTGTTGACGACTTGCTCGATTCTCATGGTCACTTGAGCACTTACAATGGCAAATAGTCTCAGAACAACCAACATGGGAACACAATTCTACATGACAAGGCAGATAAGCTAGTGAAGGCATATGACATGCAAGACACGGGAAATGCATGCTTACTAATCTTGAACCAATCCATTATGCATGTAGCACGTATCATAGCACTTCTTGCATCACTTCAATTCCCTTTCCCCTCGTGCGTTGGTGTTCATAAGCTAGTGACTAGACCGAATACCTTTGATCACATGGTTGGGGACATGAGGACTTAGAACCACTTGCGTAGGGCTTTTATGGCTTGTAACGTTAGGCTTAAGCTCGGGTAGGAGTTTTAGAAGATCAAAACGGGCTAAATGGTGCATCACCATAAAGTTGCTTTTATCCTCACCACCCCAATTACATAATCGCTCCCCGAGCATTCTTGTCCTAAAAATGTGCTACCCCTCAACTCACTCGAATCCCTTACCTTTTCATTTCCAAAATTGGCTCTTATTAATGAAAATGTAAAACTTACAAATTTTTGACTTTTAAAACCGAAATGCTCATTTTTTGCTTGAAGATCAAATTTGTTCGGACTTGGGCTTTTATTCTCAAATCCCCCCATTTTTTTTTGTTGTTGTTTTTTTTTTCATTTCTTTTTTCATTTCCCCAAATCCGAGAACTCTTCCATTGCAAGCATTTTTCAAATCAAGTTTAGGTAAAAACATTTTCCTCGAACCATTGTGGTTCGGCAAATCATTAGTCAAGCCAATTTCACCCAAAATGTTTAACCCCTTCCCGTTCCTATACATGATCTACCAATCCCACATTCAAACCCACACTCAAAGCAACTAAGCATGATGCAAGGGTTCAAAAATACAATGGATATAGAAACAAGAGGGTACATAGGCTTGTAATGTAGGGATATTAAAATCGGCTTTTTGGCTCGAAAGGGTACTAAGGATACAATGTAGTCCGGGTAGGTTCTTTTAGGTTCAATCGGTCCAAAGAAGGCCTACGGTCCCTTATCCACAGTCTTTAACCCTTGGTCCAAACAAAGTGTGGTCGAGTTGCTAGTTCTAAACACGACACACACTCATCCAATCCTATATACCTCTCATGCACAATCATAATTCTCAAGTTAGAAGCAAGGTCCTCATTGGTGTTCGTTCCAAATGGCTCAGAAACACAGTTCATCAAAAGCAAATATTCAACTAAATCAATCAACAATTAACGTTCTCAAGTACTCAAACCAGCATTATCACCAAGAAAACCACCAAAACGGTGTCCAAATATCAAAAGTACTAGGGAGCCAACTCCAGAGGGCTCCCAAACCAAACGTCATCCAAATAACAAGTTCAAAAAAGGAAAAGCATCCGAAGTATCTCAATCTAAAAGCAAGCAAGAAAAGCAAGGAGAGGTTGTACCTCTCAATCATCATTGTCGGGAATGAAGTACGCATTCGGGTCGTCCTCCTCGCCCTCGGGATTAGCCTCATTAGCTTGCTCATGAGGAGCGTAGCCGCCTTGCGAGTCGAAAAAGGCTTGTCCTCCCGGCAATTGGTAGGCCCTCCGCATATATCCGAGCATCTCTCCAATGTCCCGTGCGATCCCGTCACATCGCGCCGTGGTCTCCTTATGGTGGTCTTCTTGCGTCTTCATAACGACGTCAATGCGGGTGTGCACTCCCTTGAATTGCTCGAGCAATTCTTGATATTGCTCGAGAGTGAGGGACCCCGCGCCTCCTGCTGGGTTACTGCTTCCCTCTCCGGTCGGTTCAGAGGCTCCCGGTGGTGGCGGCCTTCCGTCCAACGGCTTCCCCGCTATGATCTTCTCTAGAATTTTCTTCAACCTCGGCAGGCATACCAAATCCACTGTAGCATTCATGGACCCTTCCAACATAAACTGCCTAACTTCGCTCTTCACCCAAATCCTCGGGCCATCATCGAATGCGTCGATCGGCATGTTGAAGGCAATTTGCGATACAATGCAGCCACAATAAAGCTCGGTTGCAGAAGGTTCCTTCAAGAAGGATCGAAGCTGGTCCCAGATAATATCTTCCCATGGCGCCCTCAGATTTCGCTTGTAGGCCGTGAGCACCCACAACTCTTTCATATTCACATCATATTGGGTATTTTTTCTTCCAAACAATGTCCCCGCTAGGAATTTCTACAAATAGATGAGCTCGACCTCGCATTCGGGAATTTTGTGTGCCTTGTTTAGGTTTCGGTATCCCACTTGGCCAGTCAACTCGTTCCACAGATCAGTATTGTCCTTGAGGTCCCATTGCTCGGTGTTCGTTTCCGTGAACCCGAATATTCGTGTCAAATTGTGCAATGTGATTGCAAAATTTTGGCCACACAATCGGAACCGGAGCCGGGTCATGTCACTGGCGAGCATGTGGAGAGTTGCTAGGAACTCTTATGTCAACGCCTTATACACCGGGGGCTGCCAATGAAGCATCCCCGGCCAACCTATAGTGACGGATTGCCTCTCCAATTTTCTCCAAATTTTCAGCTCAGAGCAAAGTTCTCGATCGAAATACTTGTTCTTCTTCATCGGGAGGTCCTTGAACGCCTCAAACCGCTCCCGTTGCTTGGCTATATTGAGGATGTGGCACGGCACGTTTGGCACCCCGACCTCGGGATCTGGAGGCACTGCTCGGAGAGGGGGAAGTCGCACAATCACCTGTGGCTGAGATGGATTTTCCGGGTCACGATTTCCCGAACCCGAGCCCCCGGGCTCGTTGCTTTTCTTTTGTCTCTTCTGAATCGGAGCCATGGGTGGTGAAGGGGAGGTTGGGTATGGTGTTGGAAGTAGATGTGGGAGGTGTGTATGTGGTGAAGATGGAGTTTTGTGGTCGTTGGTGGCGGTTTCCGGCGAGAGAGGTCGAGAGAGGAGAGGGGTAGGGTTTGTGTTTTTCGCGTGAGAGAGAGAAAGGAGTCTGATTTCTGTTTTAATTGCAGGTGTCACGATTGTGACATGCCGCGCGCCACGATCGTGACACCGCGTAGACGTCTCTTGGATAAGGCTGTCACGTAGCTGTGACGATCGTGGCAGGTCCGTGACAGCTCAATTTTGTCTTCGTCACGCCGTTTCGTCACGATCGTTGTGGGGATCGTGACATTCGCTCTGTTTCGTACAATTCGTCTTGTCACGATCGTTGTGCCTTCTGCGACGATCGTTGCACTTGACCTTTCCTCTTCTTGTCATGAAGCTGTCACGATCGTGGCAGATCCGTGACAGCTCGATTTTGCCCTTGTCACGCCGTTTCGCCACGATCGTTGTGGGGATCGTGGCACTTGCTCTGTCCTATCGATTTTGATCGTGTCACGATTGTGTTGATCCTTGCCACGATCGTGACGTTCTGCCTGGCTTTGATGTGTCACGATGCAGTCACGATCGTTGTAGATCCGTGACAGCTCGATTTTGCCCTTGTCGCGCCGTTTTGCCACGATCGTTGTGAGAATCGTGACACTTGCTCTGTCGTGGAGATTTGTAAGTGTCACGATCGTGGCACCCCTTGCAACGATCGTGACACGTTATTTTTTTTTCAATTTTCTGCCTCCTTTCATGGTTATCAACTCCTTGTTACCCTTTGTATTCAATTCTCTCCCGTCCTGCACACACTTGAAAAATCATTAAAAACAACCCGAGTGTGGTGTGTGATTATCACACACCACACTAATCACACACCACACTTAGATTCTCATCCCGACCTCACTTTGATCCACTTGATTGTGGTGTGTATGTAGTACACCCCACACTTGAAGCCCTTGTGAAAGATTGTGCCAACAAGACTCAAACCTAGCCTTAGTGTGGTGTGTATAAGATACACACCACACTTTGGGCTCATCGTACCTTAAAAATAAACGAAAAACGAAACCATGATAATCCTCTTTCTTTCAATGCACTAACCCAATCAAGAAGACCTTTCATGTAACAATGAAGGTGATCAAACCTTCTCGGATGTCTTGTGGTTCAAGTTAGCTTCTCGACTTGTGTGTGTATAGTATAGGTAGCAACGGCCTTTGCTTTGTGCTTCTCCTTTTAGTTGGCGCCATGATCTACCTTCACCTATAACGACACAACTTGTCAAATCATTAAGAGGTACTAACATGGGTAAAAAATCTAACCTGCAAATTCATGGATTCACAAAGAAAGTTAGAAGTTGGGGTACCTCCCAATAGCGCTTTTGTTTAACGTCGTTAGCTCGACGGGATGGTTAGCAATTCATTCTATCTCCCCGAGATCAACCATAACTAGCATCACTGTTTCAATTTCCCTATTCGGTGCTACCACACCGCCTTCTCGATGTCCGTCTTCGCCGTCATGAATGTCCACTTCTCCATCACTTCCGAGATAAGTCTTTACTAATTGTCCATTTACCGTAAAGGTAAACTTGTCTTGTAAGTTTTGAAGCTCCACTGCACCACTTGGCAAACATGTTAAAATTCTAAATGGCCCCGACCATCTCGACTTGAGCTTGCCGGGGTGAATATGCAAGCGGGCATTATAAAGTAACACCAATGATCCGGGTTCGAGAGTTCTTTTAACAAGATGCTTATCATGCCACGCTTTAGTCTTCTCCTTATAAATGGCATTATTTTCGTAAGCCTCCCTCCTCCACTCTTGGAGTTCTTCGAGTTGCAATAATCTCTTGGATCCCGCCAATTTAAGATCCAAGTTGCAACGAGTGATCGCCCAATATGCCTTGTGTTCTATTTCAAGAGGGAGGTGGCAAGCTTTACCGAAAACTATGCGATAAGGCGACATGTTAAGCGGTGTTTTGTAAGCGGTTCTATAAGCCCATAGCGCTTCATCGAGCCTTAATGACCAATCTTTGCGAGTGGGGCTAACGGTTTTTTCGAGAATTCTCTTGATTTCCCTATTCGCAACCTCGGCTTGACCGTTGGTTTGAGGATGGTAAGCCACGGACATTTTGTGCTTAACCCCAAACTTTTTTGCGAGTGCCTTGAAAAGCTTGTTTCTAAAGTGCGAGCCTCTATCACTAATGATAGCTCGAGGCGTACCAAACCGAGATATGATATTTCGCTTAACGAATCTTATCACGGTTTTCGCATCATCGGCAATGCATGCCTCCGCTTCCACCCACTTCGAAACATAGTCTACGGCAACTATGATGTACAACTTGCCAAAAGATGACACAAATGGCCCCATGAAGTCCAAGCCCCACACATCAAATAATTCTATTTCAATGATATTCGTGCGGGGCATCTCATGGCGACGGGAAATTCTTCCCGCTCTTTGGCATTTGTCACAACTTTGGGCAAAAGTGTACGCATTTTTAAAAATCGAAGGCCAATAGAATCCGGATTGTAAAATTTTAAAAGCGGTTCTCTCACCCGAGTAGTGACCACCATACGGGGAATCATGAGATGATGTTAAAATAGATTGTACCTCGTCTTCCGAGATGCACCGTCGGAAGATTTGATCTACTCCTTGCTTGAAGAGGTAGGGCTCATCCCAATAATACTCCTTGCACTCGTGGAAAAACCTCTTCTTTTGACTTGAGCTCCCACCAACTAGGTAATTAGCTATGTCCGCGTACCATGGCCGGCTCACCGCTACCCCAAATAGTTGCTCATCCGGGAATGTTTCTTGAATACAACAACCTTCTTTCTCGCTCGGTTGTTCAAGCCTTGAGAGGTGATCGGCTACTTGGTTCTTCTTTCTTTGCCTATCCACGATTTCTACTTGAAATTCTTGCAAGAGTAAGACCCAACGAATAAGCCTCGCTTTAGATTCCTTTTTTGCAAAGAGGTACTTGATAGCGGCATGATCCGTGTGAACTCTTGTCTTTGCCCCGATGAGATAGGGGCGGAATTTCTCGCATGCATAGACAATGGCCAATAACTCCCTTTCCGTCACCGTGTAGTTGAGTTGTGCTCCCGAGAGAGTTTTGCTTGCATAGTACACGGCCCGAAATATGTTATCATGCATTTTCCCAAGCACGGCTCCAAGTGCAAGATCACTTGCATCACACATCACCTCGAAAGGGCGTGTCCAATCGGGAGGCATTATTATAGGCACGGAAACCAACATCTCCTTCAATCTTGTATAGGCTTCCATGCACTTGTCGTCAAAAATGAACTTTGCTCCCTTCTCCAATAGTCCACTTAGAGGCTTGGCTATTGTGGAGAAATCTTTTATGAACCTTCTATAAAAACCTGCGTGCCCCAAGAAGCTTTGAATTTGCTTAACCGAACTTGGTGGGGGTAGCTTCTCAATTGTCTCAACCTTGGCTCTATCAACCTCGATCCCCTTCTCGGATATCTTGTGGCCGAGCACGATTCCTTCTTCCACCATGAAATGGCATTTTTCCCAATTTAGCACAAGGTCCGTCTCTTCACATCTAGCTAAAACTCTTCCCAAATTATCAAGACAATGGTCAAAAGACTTCCCAAACACCGAGAAATCATCCATAAATATTTCGAGAAAGTCTTCCGTCATGTCGTGAAATATCGCCATCATACATCTTTGAAAAGTCGCAGGAGCATTACACAATCCGAAAGGCATTCTTTTGAAAGCAAAGGTGCCAAATGGACAAGTGAAGGTAGTCTTGTCTTGGTCGCAAGGAGCAATGCATATTTGATTGTAGCCACTGTACCCGTTAAGGAACCAATAATACTGATTTCCCGCAAGACGATCTAGCATTTGGTCGATGAAAGGAAGCGGGAAGTGATCTTTCCTAGTTGCCTCATTCAATTTGCGATAATCCATACAAATCCTCCACCCCACAACCGTTCTTGAAGGCAAAAGCTCGCCTTTGGCATTGGCAACAATCGTGATCCCGCCCTTTTTTGGCACACATTGCACGGGGCTCACCCAAGAACTATCCGATATTGGGAATATGATTCCCGCATCGAGCCACTTGATTAGTTCCTTCTTCACAACCTCTTTCATTGCCGGGTTTAGTCTCCTTTGATGCTCGATGGACCCCTTCCTCTCGTCTTCAAGCACAATTTTGTGTTGACAAATTGAGGGGCTAATTCCCTTGATGTCCGCTATGCTCCAACCAAGAGCTCTCTTGTGTGCCTTGAGAATTTGCACTAGTCTTTCTTCTTGCATCGTGCTCAAGGATGAGGAGACAATTGCTGGGAGAGAATTGTTTGAGCCTAAGAACACATACTTGAGATGCTCGGGGAGTGCTTTTAGCTCGAGGTCGGGGGGCTCAATAGTAGAAGGTTTCTTCATTGGAGTGGTTCTAGACTCGTCATACAAGGTCTCAATCTTTAGACATTCCACCCCCTCTATGGTAGTGAGTTCCCGCAAGAGTCTTGTCTCCGCCTCGCTACCTTGCTCCACTACCATGGCATTGATGTCATTGTCGTCTTTCATTACCATTGCTTCAAGATGAGTTTTCACCGCCTCCTCGACTATATCCACCACCGAGCATGTGGGTAGATCCGCATTAGGGTTCTTCATTCCCTTGAAAATGTTAAAATAGATGGTTTCGCTACCAACTGTCATCTCCAAGATTCCCGCCTTGACACGGATAATGGTGTCTGCTGTTGCGAGGAACGGTCTACCGAGCAATAGAGGAACATCACTGTCGGTAGGAAAATCAAGTACTACAAAGTCGGCCGGAAAGATGAATTTCCCGGACCGAACTAGAACATCTTCAAGAACTCCTTCCGGATTCACAGTGGACCTATCCGCTAGGTGAAGGATAACGGACGTTTTCTTCATATTACCGATTTTCATTTTGTTGTAGAGCGACAAGGGCATTAGGTTGATGCTCGCACCAAGATCACACAAAGACATTAATCCTTGGTGATTGCCGATAGCTACCGGGATAGTGAAACTACCCGGGTCCTTGGCCTTCGGGGGAAGTTTGTTTTGCACTATCGCGCTACATTCTTCACTAAGCTTGATCTCCGAACATTCTTGTAGACGCTCTCGCTTAGCAAGGATTTCCTTAAAAAACCTATGGTACTTCGGCATCTCCCCCAATGCTTCTATGAGTGGTATATTGATTGTGACTTGACGGAGAACATCGAGGCATCGAGCAAATTGTTCATCATCTATCTTGCTCTTCCTTGGTTTTAGCGGAAATGGAAGTCGTTGATGAGGAGGAACATAAGCCTCAACGGGCGTGTTTGCGTCGGCCAGAATTTGTGCAACTTCCGGCAATTCATCTTCACTTTCCACAAGGTTTTCTTTCTCTTGGGGCTCCTCGCCTTCTTCTTCTTGCACCGCACCCGGACTTGACCCTTGAGGACCCGGAAGCAACTTTCCACTTCGAAGGGTGATAACCTTGACATCTTTTCCATGAGGTCGTGGCCTCTCCGTATCGCTTGGCAAACCTCCCACTTGCCTTGGCGCATGGGTTTGAGCTACTTGTGTTTCCAAATTTCGGACGGTTGCCACTACACTTGTGATATCTTGTCGGAAAAGGCTATTTGCTTCCTCTTGCTTCTTCATGAACTCAATGAGCAAGTCCTTGACTCCTCCGTCACCGGCACCTTGACCCGACGATGAGGCTTGGTGTTGGTAAGCTCCATTCCCGTAGTTCGTAGGCCGACCTCCGTCATAGGCATAGTTTCGGTTCCCATTGTTTCTTTGATTGTTCCCATAGCTTCCGAAATTGTTGTTGTATTGTCGGTCATTGTTAAAGTTGCGATCGTTGTTGTAATTACGATCGTTGTTGTTGTAGCTACGGTCATTGTTGCTATACCGGTTTCCATAGGCGCTTCGCCCTTGATTCCCATTATTGTAGCCATTTCCCGAAGCTCCGTAGTAACCCCGCTCTTGCTTTTGTGGTCCACCTTGATTCGTTGTCACTTGATTGAATTGTTGATTCTTCAAGATTTGTTCATTGACATAAGCCACACCTTGTGTGTTGAGCCCACATTGCTCGTATCCATGACTCGGATCTCCACATATATCGCATCCTCCTTCTTTCCGTGTTGCATCCTCCTCTCTTAGTAGGGGATTTGCACTTCCACTCCCCTTTATGTACTCGAACATTTCTCCCAACTTGCTTGAAATTTCCGTCATGGCTTGGTTCTCCCTTACCGCGACCACTTGTCGATGAACGGGCTCTCTTGGGGATTCCCATTGGAAGTAATTGTTCGCGCATCTCTCTATTGCTTCATAAGCCTCGGTGGGGTTTAGATCTAATAGCGCTCCACGTCTGGCCGCATTGAGAGCCATTTGAGCGGTCGAATTCACATTTCGGAAGAAGATCTCATTCAACCCCCGGTCGGATATTTCATGGTCCGGACATTTCTTCAATAATAGTTTGAACCTTTCCCAAGCTTCGTGCAATGTTTCTTGATCCAATTGCCTAAAAGAGAAAAGCTCACTTCTAAGGTCCGCGGTCCTCCTCCTTGGGAGGAATCGAGTGAGGAATGCTTCCTTTAACCACTCCCAATTGTCGGCTTCAATGTTAGTGAGATTCAAGTACCAGTCAAGTGCTCGCCCGGCTAGAGAGAATTGGAAGAGGCGACTACTCAATAGTTCGATAGGGACGTTGCCTCCCATTGAATCACAAATCCTGGTGAAGTTTTGCAAATGGACATGAGGTTGATCACCATTGAGGGCGTTAAACTGAGGGATTGTAGCCAAGAGGCTCAACATAATTGGTTTGACTTCAAAAGCCGTTCGAGGGTATTGAAATTGCACCATGCGAGGTCCTTGGGGAACGTTGAAATTCCTTGGTGCTTTATCCCCACCTTGAGGTGGTGGTTGAAAGTGTTGTCTCGGTGCTTGTTCCCCACCTTGAATGGGAGGGTTAGGATTCCCATGTTGTCCGATTCCTCCTCTCGCTTCGCCCAAGTTAGGGTTTGCATTCTCTCGTAGAGGATTGTCATAGACTACCCTTCGATCCGGCTCCATATCAAGGTTCAACTCGGGTGTTCCCTCGTCTTCACCGATAATGACGGTGCCGTGATGCGACATTCGCCTTCTCCTTGAATTGTTGTTCCTACAAGTAGCTTCAATTTCCCGATCAAGTGCAAATTGAGGTGGTCCAGAGGAACGGGTCATGCACTAATCGCTACCTGTGAAATCGAACAACGTTAAGTTAATTACGCTACTCAAGTTAGTAAAAAGAAAGAGAAAAAAGATAACACACAAAGACGAATTACTACTCTAACACTCAAACATCGTCGATCCCCGGCAACGGCGCCATCTTGAAAGGCGAAAAAAGGACTCGCCCTTTAATTGTTACAAGCAAATGTGTTCCCGGCTTTGCCGGGTCGAACTCTCGAGGATCGACTTGTGGGTATTTGAATGTTAAGCGGATGGTTCGGTGTGTTGTAAAATAATTTAAACTACTCAATTGTTGGGTGTAGAATTGTTTAATTAAGGTCACAAATTGTAATGTAAAAACTTCCTAACTCACAAATTCCAATCCAAAGAGTTCCTAACACGCAACACTTGAAAGTTTTTCTCGATTAAGCTAGGTACCATGGGTGCTAGACCAAAGACAATGAGATAAATCAAGTAAAATAACATGCTAGCACATTTGTGAACGTTCTAAGTCATATATGCTTAACCTCTCGGATAAGCTTTTTCTAATGCCAACGACCCTCGCGGGATGTTAAATTGACGTTAGAAAAACATTAAGTACGACTATTTTCGAATCGAAGCGAGAAGCTAGGCTTCTTAACTTTGAGTCTACTTATGGCTCTTTAAGACTTTCCTCTCGGACAAATCTTTAGCTAACGATCATGCTTCCTAATGTCACACATTCTCACATGCAAGCAATAAGAAACATTCACGTATGCAAGATTCCACTTATATCCTCACAAGCTCTCACTCATAACAATATAACTCAAACCAAGCATTCAACCAAGTAGCTCATTCACAAATGTATAAACATGACTCTTTTACTCAATGTTAACAATCTCAATGTTCATACAATGTCTAGCACCCATGGTTGCAAGTGTTTAGCCTACAACCATGGTGCTATGAATGAAAAACAAGGCAACATAAACAAAAGTAGCTAGAGAAAAGAAGAAAAGCAAACTATGGCCCATGATGGGCTTGAGATCTTCTAAGATTGATCTTGTGCTCCTCTTGTTAAATCTCCTTGCTACAATGTTAGTGTTGTGGAAGTAGAAGTGTGGGTTGCTCAATGGAATAGTGTTCTTGTAAGAAGGTGGTGGCAAGCTATGGAGAGAGGCTGAAAAGTCTTGGTCTTGTCTTCTCCAAAAAGTGGGTCTAGCTAGGTCAACCTAGCTCTTGACTATTTATAAGACTGCAGAAAATGCCTTTGTCACGATCGTCCCACTTAGCGTCACGATCGTGACATCGTTTGAATATTTCTGGTCCGTTGCGCTCGATGTCACGATCGTTGCTGTTCTTCATGTTGGCTTTGTCACGATCGTTACTAAAGTGGTCACGATCGTTACTGCTTCTCATGGCATTGTCACGATCGCTCCTAAAGGTGTCACGATCGTGACTTAACTTCTTGTCCTCTTCTTGTCACGAAGCTGTCACGATCGTGGCAGGTCCGTGACAGCCCGGTTTCGCCTTTGTCACGATGATTTGCCACGATCGTTGTGGTGATCGTGACATAGCTCCTGTCGAACCACATTTGTTGTCGTCACGATCGTGACGCTGGTTGTCACGATCGTGACATCTTCCTTTTTTTCAGTCCTTGATTCCTTGAGCCGCAAGCCACCTCCCTTTTTACTTCGGTTCTGCTCCTAACACCTTCCAAAGTTGTCCCTGCACACAATTCGATTCCACGGTAGATCTCCGCACTAAACGGCCCTAAAACGACCGAAACGAGGGAAAAACGTGCTAAGATGAGGGACATTTGGGCTTGGAAAGGAGCATAAATGCCCCACATCAGTCATCCGTAGATGTGTCGGCGTTTTCACCCCCGCTTTCGGTTTGGAATTCGGAAGCGCGGTCGTTGACCCCGGAACGACCCTCTCCCTCTCCCCCACAAGCGCTCGCAGAGGCCCAAACAACCATGCGACCCCTTTATTTGTCTCAAGGACCGTGCCTCAACGATAATTTTTTCTTCATTCTTCCATTCGTCCAATACCGAATCACATGTCAAGTAATATTTATTTGTATTTGTGTTAACGTACTAAATAAATAAATATATTTTATTTCATCTGTTTATTTTGTTTAATCTTCTTTATCATCGCATAATTGAATGCATGTATTTATTTATGAACTTATGTATCTAATAAATTAAAATCCATTTCATATCTAAAAGCTTGAGAATTCTGTAAATATATCGGCGTCACTTTCAACTTTTTTTTTGGCAGAAAATGCAATTTCGCTGTTGACCAACTCTTAAAACCACTACTTTGCATATTTTCTTTTCCATTTTGTTTTCAATTCCATCTTGTTGCTACGTTTAATGTTGACATAATTTTTTAGCGCAAAAGTAAGAAGTCAGTGCAACATGTGGAGCGACTCATTACGCTCCGGATTAGGAAATGCCTGAAGCTTTCCTATTTAGAGTCGCTGGGAACGCACGAAGAATGACGTTACAACAACTGAAAGACTTAGAGCGCAAGAGAATGACGTCAACAGGCCAGGCTACTTCCAGCTGTCATTAAACACGTCAGCAAAGGCGGCAAACTGCTTGCCTAATTTATTTAGCAAGTCTGAGACTTCCTATTCCTAATCCGATTAAGATTAGGAATGTGGAGCTACTATAAAAAGCTTGTGCTTCCCCATTAGCAGCCTGTCCGTTCTTGTTCTTTATTTCCTAAATTTCTCAGAGCTCTTAACCGTGCACCATTGGCGTGTTGAGAGGCTCATTAGTTTGTTAGAACGGCTTTGCTTCGATTAAACATCAATTCGCGAAAATTGAGTGTTTGATTGATTAGGGTTCTTGTGTTCGTGATTGAAGATTCACAAATCTGTCAAAGAAGACTACGACACTGAGCATAGGCGCTTGCTCAAAGGGTGGAATTGAGAGGATCTCAAAGACAGGGGAAGAGGACCCTGGTCAAGGTTGTTCACGGTGAGATCCATAGTAGCTTAGGACAATAGCTTGTGCGATAGCTAGTTGGTGCTTGAAGTTGTACTATTGACTACCATATAGTGAAAACCTTTCTACTGGCAAAGTGCCTCCAGATGTAGGTGACTTTGCACCGAACTGGGTAATCATCTCTGGTGTCGTTATTATTGATTGTTTATTGTTTAAACTACGGTTTGCATTTTAGGAAAGTTGTCGACACAAAAGTTACGACTTTGTGTTCGACTTCTTGACTTGGCTACATATCAGAATTTCATTTGGTATCAGAGGAGGCAACTTATCTCTTAGGTGACTTTTCTGCAAAAAAGATTTTGAGTAGCTAATATGGACTCAAAGGAAGGAGGATCTGTCAATCGACCACCGGTTCTCGACAGAACTAACTATGGGTACTGGAAAGCACGGATGTGTTGGGCCTTTATTAAATAAGTGGAGGCCCAAAGCCCATGTAGTTAGTATCCTACATGAAGAAGGAAACCCTAATTGCTTGCCTATAAATACGAGGCAATAGAGAGAAGGAAATAAGACCAATTCAAGAGAGAAATAGAGTGAAATTCGTGCAGAATTTTTTGCTACTTTTTGGGCCGACCAGCAAGGTTCTCAAGTCTGATCGGAGGTCGATCCACCGTTGGATCGTGCTGATTTTTGGACAGGGTGTTCGGAAGACGTGGTACTACGTTCTGACCGTTGGAATTTGTGTTTGGAGGTCCGAGTGATTTGATACGATTTTCTGATCGTGCACCATCGATTCGGTAAAGTTTCTCTACTCTTTCTTGTAATTGTATTTAGAGAGAACTCGTTGTACCCATTATATTGATAGTTGAGATTAAGCGGCCTCGAGGGTCCCGTGGTTTTTCCTCTCTCGCCTTGAGGATGTTTTCCACGCTAAAATTGTGCGTGTCTATTGTGTTCTTGTTTGCTATATTTTATTAGCTTGCTTGCTTCGCTCTGCTTCATAGATTCCTACGAGATTTGCACAGGTGGGGAGAATTATTTAATTCCGCTGAATCTAATTATTCGATTAGATTCGTTTTTCTCCCAACAAATGGTATCAGAGGGAAGGTTATTTAATCGGTATCCTGTGTTAAATAATGGAAGCTAATACAAGCAGAATGGTTAGTCTGAATGGTTAAAATTATCATGTCTGGAAAGGGAAGATGGAAGATCTTCTTTATGTGAAGGATTATTATCTACCGGTTTTCAGTGAAGTCAAGCCTGAAAACAAATCTGATGGTGAATGGAATTTATTGCATCGTCAAGTATGTGGCTATATTAGACAATGGGTGGATGATAATGTTTTGAATCATGTCAGTGGAGAGACACATGCACGCAGTTTATGGAGCAAGCTTGAGCAGTTATATGCTCGAAAGACTGGTACATTACCGGACTCGTGGGAGACGTTCAGAACGTCCTTATCTAACTCAGCTCCAGATGGTGTTATCACTATGGATTTGGCTAAGAGGAGTGCTCTGAATGAAGAGATGAGGAGAAAGTCACAAGGTTCCTCTTCGCACTCAGAAGTCTTAGTGACAGAACAAAGAGGAAGGAGCAAAAACAGAGGTCCAAAGGGTAGAGACAGAAGCAAGAATAAGAACAAGTATACCAATGCAGAGTGCTATCACTGTGGTCTAAAAGGGCATATTAAAAATTATTGCCGAAAGCTCAAGAGAGACAACCAACATGACAAAGAGAAAGAAAAGAAGGCAAGTCATGACGATGATGTTACTACTATTACTAAAGAGTTTCTTCTCTTGTGCGATGAAGAAGATGTTAACTTGGCTTGTGATGAGACCAGTTGGGTAGTAGATAGCGGTGCCTCCATTCATGCTACAAGTCGAAAGGATCTCTTTTCATCTTATACATCTGGTGATTATGGCAATGTTAAGATGGGAAATCGAGGCATGTCAAAAGCTATTGGCATAGGAGACGTGCGTTTGGAGACGAAAAATGGTACAACTCTTATTCTGAAAAATGTTAAGCATATTCCTAACATTCGTTTGAATTTGATATCAGTAGGCAAGCTAGATGATGAAGGTTTTCATCATACCTTTGGTGGTGGTTCATGGAAGCTCACTAAAGGTGTTATGGTCGTGGCTAGAGGTGAAAAATGTGCTTCGTTGTACGTGACACAAGTTAGAGTTTGTAGTGGCATTATTAATGCAGTCGAGAAAGAGAGTACAACTGAATTGTGGCACAAGAGACTTAGTCACATTAGCGAGAAGGGAATGATGGTTTTGGGAAAGAAGAATCTCTTACCGGGAATGAAAGGTGAACCGTTAGAGAAGTGTGAGCATTGCTTGGCCGGCAAGCAAACTAGAGTATCTTTCATATCATCCCCTCCCTCGAGAAAGCCAGAGATGCTTGATTTAGTATACTCTGATGTTTGTGGTCCTACGAAATCCAAGACACTTGGAGGTGGTCTCTATTTTGTGACTTTTATAGATGATCATTCAAGGAAAGTGTGGGCCTATATCTTGAAGACTAAAGATCAAGTGTGTGGTGTCTTCAAGCAGTTTCATGCCCTAGTTGAGAGACAAACTGGGAAGAAGTTAAAGTGCATGCGAACCGATAATGGAGGTGAGTATTGTGGTTCTTTTGATGATTATTGCAAGGATCAAGGTATTCGACATCAAAGGACGCCTCCAAAGACGCCTCAGCTAAATGGGTTAGCTGAGAGGATGAATAGAACGCTTATTGAAAGGACGAGATGTTTACTTTCACAAGCAGGGTTACCAAGATGCTTTTGGGGTGAGGCTTTGAATACAGTGGTTCATGTGTTGAATCTCACACCGTGTGTGCCTCTTGAGTTTGATGTTCCAAATGGAGTTTGGACAGGTAAAGATGTCTCCTACAATCACTTAAAGGTATTTGGATGCAAGGCATTTGTGCATATTCCGAATGATGAAAGATCTAAGCTTGATATGAAGACTAGACCGTGCATATTCATCGGTTATGGCGAGGATGCGTTTGGGTACAGATTTTATGATCCGGTGCAGAAGAAACTTATCAGAAGCCGCGATGTGGTATTTATGGAGAATCATGACATCAAAGATATTGCGAAGTTTGAAGAAAGTGCTCCGCAATTTATAACCGACTTGATTGATTTTGATATAGTTCCTCCTACAGTTGTGCCAAGTCAAGTTGAAGATGAAGTTCGTGATGACCAACAGGGTGCATGTGATGTTGATGCTCCTACAGAGGTAGAGATGGATAATGAAGTTCATGAGCAGTTGCCAGTACCAGATGTTCCACTCAGAAAATCTTCTAGAGATCAACAACCGTCTACAAGGTACTCAGCTGATGAGTATGTGTTAGTATCTGACGGGGGAGAACCCGAAAGTTACAGTGAAGCCCTTGAAGATGAGAACAAGAAGGAGTGGGTTGAAGCCATGCAAGATGAGATGAAATCATTGCATGAGAATCATACTCATGAGTTGGTGAAGTTGCCGAAAGGCAAAAGAGCTTTGAAGAACAAGTGGGTTTACAGAGTGAAGCAAGAAGAAAATATTTCACGTCCCCGATACAAAGCTAGATTGGTTGTCAAGGGTTTCAGCTAGAGGAAAGGTATTGACTTTGATGAAATATTTTCTCCTGTTGTTAAGATGTCATCCATTCGGGTGGTTTTTGGTTTAGCAGCTAGTCTTGATTTGGAGGTTGAGCAGATGGATGTGAAGACTGCATTTCTCCATGGTGACTTAGATAAGGAGACTTATATGGAGCAGCCAGAGGGTTTCAAAGTAAAGGGAAAAGAGGACTATGTGTGCAAGTTTCAGAAAAAGTTGTATGGTTTGAAGCAAGCACCAAGGCAGTGGTACAAGAAGTTTGAGTCAGTCATACGTGAGCAAGGCTACCAAAAGACGAAATCTGACCACTGTGTTTTTGTGCAGAAATTCTCTGACAATGATTTTATCATACTATTGCTATATGTTGATGATATGCTGATTGTTGGCAAGAATGTCTGCAGAGTTGAGAGATTGAAGAAACAGTTGAGTCAGGTTTTTTCAATGAAGGACTTGGGTCCTGTGAAGACTATTCTTGGCATCCGAATTACTCGCGATAGAGTTGCGAAGAAGTTGCATATGTCACAAGAGCGATATATTGAAAAGGTGTTGCAAAGGTTCAATATGGACAAGGCTAAAGTGGTGAGCTCTCCTCTTGCTACTCACTTTAAGCTAAGCACACGACAGAGCCCTTCTACGGAGAAGGAGATGGACGACATGGATAGAGTTCTGTATGCCTCAGCAGTAGGAAGTTTGATGTACGCAATGGTGTGTACAAGGCCTGACATAGCTCATGCAGTTGGTGTTGTGAGCCGTTTTCTGTCAAATCCGGGTAGAGAGCATTGGGATGCAGTCAAAGGGATTATGAGATATCTCCGAGGTACCTCTAATTACAGACTTACTTTTGGAAGTGGGGAACCGGTGCTGGTTAGCTACTCTGATTCAGATATGGCAGGAGATGTTAACAGCAGAAAATCCACCTCAGGCTATTTAATGACATTTGCAGGTGGAGCAGTTTCTTGGCAGTCAAGGCTACAAAAGTGTGTTGCACTTTCTTCTACAAAAGCTGAATATATTGCAACAACTGAGGCATGTAAAGAGTTGTTGTGGATGAAGAGATTCATAGGGGAGCTCGGTTTCAAGCAGCAGCGCTATGTGGTTTACTGTGATAACCAAAGCGCGATTCACTTGAGTAAGAATTCTACGTTTCATGCAAAGTCGAAACATATTAATGTGAGATACCATTGGCTTAGAGATGCACTTGAAGACAAGTTGTTTGAGATTGAGAAAATCCACACAGATGTTAATGGTTCCGATATGTTCACGAAGGCCTTACCAAGGGAGAAGCTTGATGTTTGTCGTAAGATCGCCAGGATGGCGATGCCCTCCACTTAGTTGAATAAGGGGGAGATTTGTTGGGCCTTTATTAAATAAGTGGAGGCCCAAAGCCCATGTAGTTAGTATCCTACATGAAGAAGAAAACCCTAATTGCTTGCCTATAAATACGAGGCAATAGAGAGAAGGAAATAAGACCAATTCAAGAGAGAAATAGAGTGAAATTCGTGCAGAATTTTCTGCTACTTTTTGGGCCGACCAGCAAGGTTCTCAAGTCTGATCGGAGGTCGATCCACCGTTGGATCGTGCTGATTTTTGGACAGGGTTCTGACCGTTGGAATTTGCGTTTGGAGGTCCGAGTGATTTGATACGATTTTCTGATCGTGCACCATCGATTCAGTAAAGTTTCTCTACTCTTTCTTGTAATTGTGGTTTGAGCCAAGATTAGTTAATCTTGAGATATTGTGATCCTCTAATTGTATTTAAAGAGAACTCGTTGTACCCATTATATTGATAGTGGAGATTAAGTGGCCTCGAGGGTCCCGTGGTTTTCCTCTCTCGCCTTGAGGAGGTTTTCCACGCTAAAATTGTGCGTGTCTATTGTGTTCTTGTTTGCTATATTTTGTTAGCTTGCTTGCTTCGCTCTGCTTCATAGATTCCTACGAGATTTGCACAGGTGGGGAGAATTATTTAATTCCGCTGCATCTAATTATTCGATTAGATTCGTTTTTCTCCCAACAGGATGTGTGCCTTTTTGAAGTCTCTCGACAGCGAAACTTAGAAGGCTGTCATTAATGGGTGGGAGGAACCTCACTATGCTGATGCTCAAGAAAATCAATCTAGCATTAAACTAGAAAAAGAGTGGAGCGCGGAAGAAGATGAAGCCGCCCTAGGTAATTCTCGTGCACTCAATGCCATATTTAATGGGGTAGACCAGAATGTTTTCCGACTTATCAACACCTGCACAAGTGCCAAAATTGCTTGGGACACTCTTACTGTTGCTTATGAGGGTACATCCAAAGTCACAGAGCAAAAGTTATAGTACCTCACGACCAACTTTGAAGCCCTTACCATGAATGAAGACGAAACCATAGCTGAGTTTAATGTTCGTATCAAGGATCTAGCCAATAAATTATATTTACTTGGCAAGCCTATGACCGATGAAGATTTAGTCAGAAAAACGCTAAGAGCCCTAAGTCCCAGATTCAAGATGAAGATCACGGCCATAGAAGAAGTTCATGACCTAAAGACGCTGAAGTTCGATGAGCTCATGGGATCCCTTATGACCTTCGAGCTCTCCCTACAGCTTATCGAGAAGAAGCATAAAGGTGTAACCTTCAAAAGTTCTACCCAAAAGCAGACAAAATTGGCTTACTTTGATTCGGATAGTGAAATTGATGAGACTATCGCTATGCTGGCCAAAAACTACAATAAAGTCAGGAGGAGATTTAACCAGATGACAGGAAAGAATATCACCCGAGAAGTCAGAGACAAGCCTGAGCACAAGTTCCAGAAGCTCGAGAGCATTAATAACGATGGTAGACGTGGTGAGTGATCAGGAAAAGAAAAAGGAGTCCAGTGCTTTGAATGTGAGGGGTATGGGCATATGCAGAAAGAATGTCCTAACTTCTTAAAGAAACAGAAGAAGGGATTCAATGCCTCTCTGACAGACGATGAAGAAGAAGAAGACAGTGACTCTGAGCATACAAGTAACTATGTTGCTTTTACGGCTTCCACGACAGATCAACCATCCGAGATTTCAAAGAAGTATGACTCTGATGATGAGCTATCCGATGAGACTCTCAACAACGCATACAACGAATGGTATGTCAAGTGGCTTGAAGACTCCCAGGTAATCGAAAAACAGAATGCTCTTATTCTTTCCCTTAATGAAGACAAGTCACGACTTCTTGAAACTACTATTGATCTCAAAAAGGAAGTGGCTCGATTAAAAAGCGAGTTAGACCAAGTCACCAAATCTGTAAAGATGATGAATCCAAGCACTAACACTCTATATCAAATTCTCTCGATCGGAAAACCAGCTAAAAATATTGAAGGCCTTGGATATTCAAAAGAAGCGTCATCATCACATACCGTCTTCGTTCCTCAGAAGGTTTTCACCCACAAGTCTCGTCAGATGTCTACGACCTTCACGCCTGATCAAACGACCGTAAAGCCTCATACCTTGGTCGCTCCGGGGACAAAGAACAAGAGACATAACTGGGTATGTCACCACTGTGGACGAAGAGGTCACATTCGACCTTTCTGCTATCGTCTATATGGAAGGAGCTTCGTCAAACAAAGGACCACTATCAAGAAAGCCCAACCACGTAAGGAATGGCGAGTCAAGGAGGTAAAATATCGAGCAAATATCGCTTACACCGCTCTAAAAGCTTCAACTAGCAATGATTGGTACTTTGATAGTGGATCTCCTCGACATATAACTGGTAATAGCTCATTCTTAGTCACCTTAATACCTTGCACTAAAAGCTAGAGTACTTGGAACGGGAAAGCTCAACCTTCCTAACTCACCATACTTGAAAGAGGCTCTACTGGTAGAAGGTGTCACAGCCAACCTCATCAGCATCAGTCAAATATGCGATCTGAATCTAGATGTCAACTTTACTCGTGACAAGTGCATTGCCAAAGATAGACACCAGAAGGAAGTCATGAAAGGTCACATGTCTCTTGAAAATTGTTATTTATGGTCTCCAATAGTCACAACCTTGCCAACCAAGTGCCTTTTATCCAAACCATAAGAGACGAGGCTATGACATCAAAAACTTGGTCACATCAATTTGAGGAGCATGCAGAAGATTCTCTCTGAAAAGGCGATCATTGGAGTTCCCAACCTCAAGATTGTTGAAGGAAAATTTTGTGGAGAATGCCAGATTGGCAAACAAGTTAAGACGTCGCACAAGAAGGTACAACATCTTACTACTTCTCGTGTTCTAGAACTTCTACATGTTGACTTTATGGGGTCTATGCAAGTAGAAAGTCTAGGAGGTAAGAAGTACATATTTGTCTGTGTCGACGACTTCTCAAGGTACACTTGGGTTGACTTTATTAGAGAAAAGTCAGACACCTTCTCAGTCTTTGAAGCCCTATGTCGGAGAGTTCAACGAGAAAAAGGAGAAGCCATTGGCAAAGTCGTCCGACTCATAATTGGTCATGGAAAGGAGTTTGAAAACATCAGCTTCACAAACTTCTGTGATGCTGAAGGAATAGCTCATGATTTCTCTGCCCCCATCACTCCTCAGCAGAACGGGATCGTGGAAAGGAAAAATCGTACTCTTCAAGAAATGGCCAGAGTCATGATGCTACCCAAAGACATCCCGCAGCACTTTTAGGCTGAGGCTCTGAATACAGCTTGTCATATTCATAATAGAGTGACCCTGCGCCTTGGAACATCGCTCACTCTTTATGAAATATGGAGGGGGAGAAAGCCTAATGTCAAATATTTCCATGTCTTTGGATCGATATAGTACATACTTGCAGTTAGGGAACCTCGACGCAAACTTGACCCTAAAAGCGATGAAGGCATCTTCCTTGGCTATTCCAGAAATAGTCGGGCCTTTCGTGTATTCAACAAACGCACCAGGTCTATCATGGAATCCATCAATGTCGTGATTGATGACAGTTATGAGCAACCTAGGGACGATGAGGAAGAAGTTCTAAATCTCTCAAGAGAAGTCAGGCTAGAAGTCAGAACCGAAGATCGCAACAAAGCATCTGAAGCCGAAAGCCAAAACATCTCTGACAAAGAGGCACCCCCCCATCATAGAACAGAGAGCTCCGTCCAGAAGAATTCAGAAGAATCACCCATCCCAAAATGTGATAGGAGACATCAATGAAGGAGTGCGGAATCGACAGAAGGCACCTATAAACTACAAAGAGATGATAGGTAACATTTGCTTTATTTCTAAAATTGAACCAAAGAATATACAAGAAGCCATCAATGATGAATACTGGGACTACGCCATGCAAGAAGAATTGGTTCAATTTGCAAGGAATGAAGTCTGGGAATTAGTACCCAAGCCAGACAATGTCAATATTATTGGAACAAAGTGGATATTTAAGAACAAGGAAATATCACTCGGCACAAGGGTACACACAAGTAGATGGAGTTGACTTCGAAGAAACTTTTGCTCCAGTAGCCAGACTGGAAGCCATCCGACTTCTTCTCGGCATAGCATGCCATCTGCGGTTCAAACTCTACCAGATGTAAAGAGTGCCTTCCTTAATGGAAATCTAAACGAAGAAGTCTATGTTGCTCAACTAAAGGGATTTGAAGATCATGACTCTCCCCATCATTTCTACAAACTAAAGAAAGCTCTCTATGGCCTCAAACAAGCACCACGAGCATGGTATGAACGTCTTACCCAATTCCTAGTACATAATGGCTATATTCGAGGGGGAGTAGACAAAACTCTCTTTGTGAAAAAGGAAGGAAGTGACATCATGATTGCCCAAATATATGTCGATGATATCGTATTTGGAGGGATGTCAGACAAGATGGTGGAACGTTTCGTACAACATATGCAGTCCAAATTTGAGATGAGTATGGTTGGAGAGCTCACATACTTCCTAGGCTTTCAGATCAAAGAGATGAAAGATGGAATATTTATCTCCCAAAGCAAATATGCAAAGAATATTGTGAAGAAATTCGGGTTGGAAAAAGCTTCACATAAAAGAACCCCCATTGCCACTCATGTCAAATGCACAAAGGACGATCTTGGAGAACCAGTTGATCAAAGCCTTTATCGAAGCATTATTGGAAGTCTTCTATATCTCACAGCAAGTCGACCCAACATTGCTTTCTCAGTAGGAGTCTGTGCTCGATAATAAGCCAATCCAAAAGCTAGTCACTTAACTCGTGCCAAGAGGATAATAAGGTACATCTCGGGAACCTCTGAATTGGGTTTGCTATACTCTTTTGATACCTCTCCTACTCTTGTTGGATATTGTGATGCTGACTGGGCGGGAAGCACACCAGATCGAAGAAGTACCTCTGGAGGTTGTTTCTATCTGGGGAACAATATTGTGTCTTGGTTCAGCAAAAAGCAAAATTGTATTGCTCTGTCTACAGCTGAATCCGAGTATATTGCAGCTGGAAGTAGCTGTACTCAGCTTCTGTGGATGAAACAGATGTTGGTAGAGTATGGGGTCAAACAAGAAGTCTTGACTTTGTTCTGTGACAAAATTAGTTCAATCAATATCTCGAAGAATCCAGTTCAACACATCAAAACCAAGCATATTGATATCAGGCATCACTTTATTCGAGAGCTTGTAGAAGACAAGAAAATAAAACTCGAATACCTACCTACTGAGAAATAAATCGCTGATATCTTCACAAAGGCGTTAGATGCTAACATGTTTGAAAGTCTAAGGTTATCCATTGGACTTTGCTGCCTTGAGTAACCAAAAGTCAAGAAAGAAAAGAGGGAGCTTTTAGTTGATTTTACTCTCTCTATCAGGACCAACAAGGGTCCACATAATCAAACAGGGCCCAATTTCTTTATTATAGCCCAGTTGAAAATTTTTTAAAATTCAAAAAGGGAAAAAGGAATGATTGTAATATGACAATCAACCAATCAGCACTAAACCAATTCAACTTCCGCGCAGCAAAGTTCTGCACACCCCTTCAACCTTCCCAAAACCGCTAGGGCACCACAAAATCAAAATCAATCTACACCTGTAGCAATTGCTTTTTTCTTCCAAAAACAACTCCGATCAAGCCCCCCCTCAAATGGTCGGAACCAGAAGCGGACGTGTTCCTTCTGCCTCCAAGAAACTGCGAGCCAAGATGAGGGTGAAGATGATCGCCAGGAAGTTATCGGCTTCGAAATCTTCAACAAAAAATATGCAGTGAAGATTCGTGGAGGAAATTCCTCAGGGGAGGGTTCGGCAAGACCTCAGGGAGCAACAACCTCTTCTCCAACTATCGCACCAATGGAGGGAACCCCCACTGTTGAGAAGGACAACATATTTTCTGAGGCTGCTAACCTTGAAGAGGAGGGCTCTCACTCCACTCAGACGCCTCTACAATGTAACCCTATTATCCCTCCTGAAGTAGATCCAGTAGATAAGAATCTGTCTGAAGAAACTCTAGGAACCCCCGTTCCTGAGATCCCTAATACTAGCTGTGAAAATCGATCTAGCCCCCCAAAAACAACGCCTGCACCAGAAAAGTCCCCACTAACCGAAGCCATGCAGAAAGCCGACAGTCCTCTTGTCGCTCCGGATAGTGGTTCAGTGTTGAATGAAGATACGGAAGTCATACCGGAAGTCCCCCAACCTTTAGCCGATCTTGAGAAAACAGAAGAGATAGATACAACCAAGACAACTGAGGAAGAAGAAGCTACACGAGAGGACAGAACGCCTCTAAAAAAGTCTGTGCCCGAAGGGCTTAAGAAAAGAAAACAACCAAAGAAAAAGCTGATTGATGAAGAAGAAGAACCACCAGTGCAAAGAAGAATAACCCCGAAAAGAAAAGCTACAGAGAAAGGAGGAGCACCTGCTCCTAAAACAGTAAAGAAGTTAAGAAAGAAGTCATCCACTTCAAGAAACTCGTGCCTTACCCCCACGGGTCAAGAAGTCTATGGGAGGTCTGAAACTCCCCAAAAATGTTCCAAAAGCCCCAACAGACAATGTCTCTTTTCACTCGGTAGACAATGCAGTCAAATGGCAATACGTGTAACAACTAAAGATCTACCCAGAGAGGGAGCTCTCTGCAGAAACTCAAGGAATGAATGCAGTTGTGGAGCTCCTCCGTGGCTCCGGCCTAACCAACACGGTCATCAACATCGGACCGTTTTACCCAGCTCTGGTCAACGAGTTCATCGTCAATCTCTCGAGTGAGTTTAATGATCCAGAAGACGCAGAGTATAGGAAGGTCTTTGTTCGAGGAGAGTATCAATGCTTATCTAGGCAGAATGGCTCCAGAAGTCCCTCACATGAACAAAGTTACGTTTGTGATCACTGGAGGAAGGAAAAAGGTTTGGCCCGTCAAGGATACACTTGCAACCGTAGAGCTCAATGCCAAATATTCTATTCTATACCGCATTGGTTTGGCAAACTGGGCACCCTCAACTCACGGGTCGAGCATCAAAACAGAGCTAGCAAAGCTCATCTACTAAATAGGTACTCAATCCCCTCTTGACTTTGGTACATATATTATTGAGCATCTTGTCAAACATGCCAAGTCATGTGCTGTCAAATTACCTATTGGCTTTCCATCATTGATCACCGGACTTCTCCTCAAACAATGTCCTCACATTGTTCGAGACACTGATATACCTGGAAAGAAGCCTCTACCCCTCACTCTAAGTCTCAAACACTTTGAGGGCAAGCATATGAGAGATCTCGCTCCTCCCTCGGCCAAAACATCTGAAGCTGGTTCCAGCTCACGTCCTTCCGAACCTCTCGGCACCAGGATGGAGGAAGAACTGGTGGACATGATCAATGACTTGGAGAAGACGATTGCTTCTCTATCAACCCGAAAGATTGCCTGTGAAGCCCTCTTACATGATCTGCGCACCGCTCCTGCTGAAGACACTGCATCAGACCAAGATGTCGATGACTCCGCCTCTTTTTAGAAAATATTTTTTGCTTCTAGACTGATAACTTGTTTCAACCAAACTTCTTAAATCCTCAGGGACTGTCCGAGTTAAATTTCTGTACTTTGTGACATTTTGGATAATTGTTCAAGTTTTGAGCAGGTTTATGCCCTATTGTTATAAGTATATCGTTGTATGATTGTCTTTGGCAATATTGTTAGACAAACAGGGGGAGATATAACCTAACGTTAGCGCCGCCGGAAGTTGCGCCAGAAGTCGCAAACAGAAGTTGTGAACAGAAGTCGTCGCACCAAAAGCCGCACCAGAAGTCGCATCGCTTGCGGTGCATAACTGCCACAAGATGACGATGTGCTTAAAAATGTGTTTGCCTAAAAAATTGCCAAAGGGGGAGATTGTTGCTACGTTTAGTGTTCGCATTATTTTTTAGCGCAAAAGTAAGAAGTCAGTGCAACATGTTACAAGACATGTGGAGCGACTCATTACGCTCCAGATTAGGAAAGGCCTGAACCTTTCCTATTTAGAGTCGCTTGGAATGCAAAAAGAATGACGTCAGAACAACTGAAAGACTTAGAGCGCCAGAGAATGACGTCAACATGCCAGACGACTTCCAGCTGTCATTAAACACGTCAGCAAAGGCGGCAAACTGCTTGCCTAATTTATTTAGGAAGTCTGAGACTTCCTATTCCTAATCCGAGTAAGATTAGGAATGTGGAGGTGCTATAAAAAAGCTTGTGCTTCCCCATTAGCAGCTTGTTTGTTCTTGTTCTTTATTTGCTAAATTTTTCAGAGCTCTTAACCGTGCACCATTGGCGTGTTGAGAGGCTGATTAGTTTGCTAGAACGTTTTTGCTTCGATTAAACATCAATGCGAAGATTGAGTGTTTGATCGATTAGGGTTCTTGTGTTCGTGATTAAAGATTCACAAATCTATCAAAGAAGACTACGACACCGAGCATAGGCGCTTGCTCGAAGGGTGGAATTGAGAGGATCTCAAAGACAGGGGGAGAAGACCCTGGTCAAGGTTATTCACGATGAGATCCATAGTAGCTTGGGACAATAGCTTGTGTGATAGCTAGTTGGTGCTTGAAGTTGTACTATTGACTACCATTTAGTGAAAACCTTTCCACTGGCAAAGTGCCCCCAGATGTAGGTGACGTTGCACCGAACTGGGTAATCATCTCTGGTGTCGTTATTATTGCTTGTTTATTGTTTAAACTACGGTTTGCATTTTAGGAAAGTTGTCGACACAAAAGTTACGACTTTGTGTTCGACTTCTTGACTCGGCTACATATCAGAATTTCACATCTGTCTCGTAAGTATTAGTATTGTTTAGAGATTCTTCTTCCCATCTTGGGTAGTAAAATCTCTTTCCAATACATTTGAGTCTTTGTTGATAAAAAACATATTAAAGCACAAACATATTTTGTTTATAAATTATTAAATTAATAACTCTTTGGTACCACGTACACTTGAATACACCAACAGACATTTCTTGTTAGTATCTTAGCACACAGATGTCTAGAAAAACTCCGTAATATCGTATGTTGTTTGCTTCTATCATTACTCGCGAATTTTCATTCTTCCTTTTTTCGTCTACTCATAAAATAACAAACTTCACACCATAAATTGAGAATAAATGGGTGAATGACAAGGGCCAAGAGAAAGAAGTACCAATTCGGGCAGGTACTCAAGATGTTTCATTTGTATATGAAAAGACAGTTAAGGGATACAAATGATTATCGACAAGCTCAACCACACATGAATTAAAAACTTACATATTTGTTGAAATTGTAGGTGAAGGATATCACCTGAATATAGTGTGTGCCATTATTTAATATATGTTGTTTAAACTGATCAAAAAGAGTTTGTATGAATATGTTAAGTTCTGCGCCCAAAATTTTTTGTTATCGTCAAATAAACTCGTATCACCACACTAAGTGTTGACAAAACCGATTATATTATGAGTTCTTTTTGGATTGAATGTGATGTTAGTACACAAAGAACTGTAATGCCTCGTGCATAAAATAATGTTGAGATATGTGTACTTCTAGATGTCGCATGTTGCGGACACGTCTTTTGTACTCGTCAAGCTGTCTACAAAGTACATACTTGCATTTTTATAAGCCCTAGTTGAAAGAATGTTGATGCACGCTAAATGAAAGGTCGCTTATTGTTCAATTGAAAACATTTAAGTGTAATGAATTGGTCCGGTGCACAACATATGGCTCTCTCGATCTAGAATATGCTGACTTAGGTGGACCATAATTGTGAAAACGGGAGGAAGATAGACCTCAACTTGCACCAATTTTTTTATATTTATTTTCGCATATTTTTTATGATGTATTTTTTTAACCCTTGAGTGCTACTAATACGTTAACGGCATGTTTGCCACATATTTTCGAAGTAATTAGTTATATGAATTGAATTAACATGAAATGTTGCTAACGCCATAAACGATATTCAAAAAAGGCCGATAAGTCAATACGATGTCAACAGCTTTGTTACTACGTTTAGTATTGGCATATTTTTTAGCGCAAAGTCAAGATGTCAGACAACGTGTTGCAACACATTTGACGTGACATACCGCATGCAGGATCAAGAAACTTTTCGATCTTTCCTGTTTGGTTTTCAGAAACATGGGATAAAGGGAAAACAAGTTAATACAAGATCATGCAACTTTCAGCGGGAAGAATACACGTAAGGAAGGACAATTAAGGCAGAAACGCCAACCTGTCAACTTGCCAATAACGCAAGGTGACAAAGGAATTTCTATTTGGAATTGTATTTCCTATTCGGAATTAAGACAGGAAGTATTCGATGTCTTGCTTATTACTGCGAGTAACATGTCGTACCAAATGTGTTGCAACATGTTCTCCGACATCTTGACTTTGTGCTAAAAAATATGCCAATACTAAACGTAGTACCAATCTCCCCCTTTGGCCATTTTTTAGGCAAGCATATTTTGACGACGAGTTTTGGGTATTTTCTAATTAGCATCATCTTCAATATCTTCGAAGCGTCTTTTGTGGCGTCGTCTTCTGTGGCAAGGTTGCAACATGTTGTGACACATGTTCCGCAGTCTGTCATATAACATGTGATAACATGTAGTGACACATCTTCCATCATGTTCTTCATCTTTATGATGTCTTCTGTAGCAAGGCATATAACACGTGGTAACATGTCGTGACACATGTTCCATCATGTTTGAGTAACAAGTCCCCAAGATTTTTGGATGACTTGAACCATCCTTACCTAAATATCTCCCCCTGATTGCCTTAAAAATGGCAAAAGGGTAACATCAAAGAAGAGTATGACAAACTACAAATAAAAAAAAAACCAGCTCTAAACGCGAGCAAACTAACCCCTAACCATGGGGCAAATATCCAGCTCCACCGAGGAGCAAAATAACATTGTTTCAAAAAGTAACTCGGACAGTCCCCGGGGATTCAAGAGTGTTTAACAAAAATAAATGAGTTTTTCAGTTTTATTCAGATGGTAAACTAGGAAGAGGCATAGTGAGGAACATCGTCTTTGGCATCAGGACCCTCTGTTGGAGCGACAAGCATATCGTGCAAGAGCTGTTGGAATGTGGCTTTTCTGCTGGTTAGGGTTGCAATGGTGCCTTCCAAGTCGACAATTCCCTCCATAAGCTCATGCACCATTTTGCCTCTGATGGCCCCTGTGGCTCTTGAGCAGCTTCCTTCTTCATATGACTTTGTAAAGGATCGCGAGACATCGTTCACATGCTTTCCTTTGAACAACTTTGGGCTGATATTGAGCTCCAAGGGTTTCTGCCCGATAATATCATTGTTTCGAACAAGGTTGGGACACTGTTGAATCATCATACCGCACACAAGAGAAGGGAACCCAATGGATAGTTTAATAGCATAGGAACCAATATGTCGAATAAGATGTTATATGAAAAAGGCACCAAAGTCGAGAGAAGAGGCCAGACCTATTTGGTGGATCAGCTTAGCTAGATCGGCCCGTATGCTTGATCCGTGGGAAGAGGGTGACCAGTTTGCCATGCCAATTCGATACAGAATGGAATATTTGGTTGTGAGCTCCGATGATGCTATGACCCCCTTTTCTGTTCAGATCTTCTTCCTCCCTCCGGTCACTTCTTGAGCGATCCGGTTCATGGATAGATTTTGCTGAGCTTGGTAATTCACCTCTCTTTCAAGGTAAATGTTGATGGCTTTAGAGGAGAAGTCAAAGCAGTTCCCTCTTACATATACTTGTGTGAATTTAGAACTGTCTGGATCGTTGTATGCCTCGAAGAGATTGACGTAGAACTCTCGTACAAGGGTCTGGATAGTATGGCCCAATGTATAAGACAGTCTTCATGAGCTGTGCACCTTGTAGAAGTTCCATGATAACCTTCCATCCTTTGGTGTCAGTAGACAGTTCCTTTTCAGGGTATATTGTGCGATTGCATACATACTTCCATCTGCTAGCCCCTTCAACGCAGTGGAAAGAAACATTGTCTATGGGTACGTCAGGAACATCGTTTGGCAGTCTTAGCCTCTTCTTGGTACTGGGAGTGTGCAACTACTCTTCTTCATTGGTTTCTTCTTCTTGCTCCTCAGAATTGATGGTTCTTTTCTTCTTGCTTCTGCCACATGTTGGCACACATGCTTCACCTTTTTCTCAAGCTTTTCTTTTCCCTTTCCATTCAGGGGTTACTTCCTTATTCTTCTTGGTTAGCAATTTTTCAAGAGGGACATTGTCCTCGCTTGGAGAATTCCTCAGCCGATTCGTCAACAATGACTTCCACGGTGTCATCTGGGGATCTAGGAGCATTCTTCTCCTCTGTTTGCTCTTTTCTAGTTCTCATCTCAGGTAGAGATTCCACAGAGATAGGTGTTTGCGGAATAGACGAAGTAGGAGTTTTATTTTTACCTGATCGTATTTTCAGTGGGGATATTTCTTTGTCACTCTCTTCAGCTGAGAGGTGAGAGGGTACGAACACTGGCACCTCTTGGGTTTGTTTTGATTTTTCTTCAGATCTTTCTCCTCCGCGCACCTTGATGCCATACTGTATCTATGTTGTTTTTGGGGTTTTGTTCTTCTTCGCGATGTACTTGATCCTCACCATTGTTGGATTTCTTGGTAGAGAGGTTTTAGAAATTTTTTGATGAGAGATCTTTGTTTGGTGCAGAGAGTGATGGATCTTGAGCAGTGGAAACCCTAAGCGTTTGGGAAAGTGTTGGGAGAGAGAGAGACCGAGAACTAAGGGAAGAGACAGTGTTTTTTCTGCTGTGAAGACTCACGCCATGATTGGTTGCACGTCTTGTCACCATATGACAAAAGATCTTTGTTTCCCCCCTTTTTTTATTCTTTTATTTTGGAAACAAACAGAAACGGGCTTGGATAATTGGGTCCGGATTTGATTTTGTGGACCCTAGTAGTCCTTCTAGAGAGAGAAAACAAATCAACAAAACTCTCTCCCTTTTCTTCCTTGACGAACATTATTCAAGGTAGCAAAGTCCAAGGGAGGACCTTAGACTTTCAAACCGATTTGTGTCCAATGCCTTTGTGAAGATGTCCGCAAGCTGTTTCTCTGTAGGAATATACTCTAGCTTGATCTTCTTGTCTTCCATAAGTTCTCGAATGAAGTGGTTCCTGATGTCTATGTGCTTAGTTTTACTGTGTTGCACAGGATTCTTCGAGATATTGATAGCACTGATGTTGTCACAGAACAATGTCATGACATCTTGTTTGCCATTAGACTCTGCAAGCATCTGCTTCATCCATAAAAGATGAGTGCAGCTACTACCAGCAGCAATATACTCGGACTCAGCAGTAGATAGAGCTATGCAATTTTGTTTTTTGCTTAACCAGGAGACAAGATTATTCCCGAGATAAAAGCAGCCACCAGAGGTACTTTTTCGATCATGAGTACTTCTTGCCCAATCAGCATCACAACACCTACTAGTGTAGAGGATGTGCCGAAAGAGTATAATAGGCCTAACTCAATTGTACCTGATATATATCAGATAATCCTCTTGGCTTGAGCTAGATGGCTTGTCTTTGGGTTTGCTTGGTAGCGAGCACAAACTCTTACTGAGAAAGCAATATCAGGACGACTTGCTGTAAGATATAATATGCTTCCAATGATGCTTCGATAGAGACTTTGATCAACAAGTTCGCCTTGATCATTCTTGGTGAGCTTTACATGGGTAGCGATGGGAGTTCTCTTGTGTGAAACTTTTTCCAAACCAAACTTCTTTATAATGTTCTTGGCATACTTGCTTTGGGAGATAAAGATATCATTATCCATTTGTTTGATCTGGAAACCCAAAAAGTAGGTTAGCTCACCGATAATGCTCATCTCGAACTCAGATTGCATATGTTGAACAAAACGTTCCACCATCTTGTCTGACATTCCTCCAAACACAATCTCACAAACATAAATTTGAGGAATCATAATGTTGCTTCCTTCTTTCTTCAAGAATAGAGTTTTGTCAACTCCCCCTCGAGTATATCCATTCTGAATTAGAAATTGTGTTAGACGTTCATACCAAGCTCGAGGTGCTTTTTTGAGACCGTATAGGGCTTTCTTAAGCTTGTAGACATGATGTGGTGAGTTGTGATTTTCAAATCCCTTTGGTTGAGCAACATAGACTTCTTCGTTTAGATATCCGTTCAGGAAAGCACTCTTTACGTCCATCTGATAAAGTTTGATTTGTAGATGGCAGGTAATGCTGAGAAGAAGTCTGATAGCCTCAAGTCTGGCTACAGGAGCAAATGTTTCGTCGAAATCCACTCCTTCTACTTGTGTGTATCCTTGTGCCACAAGTATAGCTTTATTTTGAGTGATATTTTTCTGTTCATCAGTCTTGTTCTTGAAGATCCACTTTGTCCCGATGACATTAACATTGTCAGGCTTGGGTACTAATTCACACACAACGTTTCTTTCGAATTCAATCAGTTCTTCTTGCATGACATATGCCCAGTATTCATCGTTGATGGCTTCTTGCACATTTTTAGGTTCAATTTTTGAAACAAAACAAATATTACCTATCATCTCTCTGTAGTTCACAAGAAGTCTGATATTAGCTTCGTTTTCTGGATCTGAGTTGCTTGCTTTGTCACAGACATCTGGTTTGACATCTAGAGTGTTCAGGATATCTTCTTCATCATCGTTAGGCATCTCAGGAATGTTGTCATCAACAACCACATTTATAGACTCCATCATGGTTTTGTTTTGTTTGTTGAAGACACGATAAGCACGACTGTTTCTAGAGTATCCGAGAAATATTCCCTCATCGCTTTTAGGATCAAGTTTTTGTCGGGGTTCTCTATCAGCCACAATATAGCATATTGACCTAAAGATATGAAAATACTTGACATTAGTCTTTCTCCCCCTCCATATTTCATAAAGTGTTACCGAGGTACCTAGACGGAGGGCGACACGATTGTGAATATGGAAAGTTGTGTTGAGTGCCTCTGCCCAAAAGCGTGTAGGGATGTCTTTTGCTAATATCATGACTCTAGCTATTTCTGGAAGCGTTCGGTTCTTCCTTTCAACAGTCCCATTCTATTGAGGGGTAATGGGAGCTGAGAATTCATGGGCCATTCCTTCAGCATCACAGAAGTTTGTAAAGCTTATATTCTCGAATTCTCGTCCATGATCACTTTTGAGTTTCATAATTTCGCCAATTGTTTCTCCTTTCTCTCTTTGAACTCTTCGACATAGGGATTCAAAGACAAAGAATGTATCTGACTTTTCTTGAATAAACTCAACCCAGATGTACCTTGAGAAGTCGTCCACACATACAAATATGTATTTCTTACCTCTAAAACTTTCAACTTGCATAGGTCCCATGAGATCTACATGCAGAAGTTCTAAGACTCGAGAGTTGGCAAGATGTTGTACCTTCTTGTGTGACGTTTTGACTTGTTTCCCTATCTGACATTCTCCGCAGATTTTTTCTTTAATGATCTTTAAATATGGAACTTCGGTGATAGCCTTTTCAGATAGAATGTTCTGCATGCTCCTTAGATTTATGTGTCCAAGCTTTTGGTGCCAGAACTTGGTTTCTTGTGTTTTGAGTATAAGGCATTAAGTAGATAAAGGAGCTGTTGTTGGGGACCATCGATAGTAGTTGTCTTGTGATCTAAGTCCAGTCATCAGTTCCTCTATTTGAGTGTTCATTACTGCACACTTGTTGAGAATAAAGTTCAATTCGAGGTTTAGATCGCAGAGTTGATTGATGCTTATCAAATTGGCAGTAAGCCCTTCTACAAGTAAGGCTTCCTTTCGGCAGGGTGAGTTCTGTAGGTTGAGCTTCCCTTTTCCTAGTACCTTGGCTTTCACTCCATCTCCAAAGGTGACAAAGCAGTTTAAGCATGGTGTCAGAGTAGTAAGGAATGTACTATTACTAGTCATATGCCGAGAGGAGCCACTGTCAAAGTACAAATCGTTACTAGTAGAGGCTTTTAATGAGGTGTAAGCAACGTTAGCCCTATAATGTACTTCCTTTACCCGCCATTATTTTTGTATTTTGGGTTGGAGATGTACCTTTTTCTCCCTTCATACTTGTCGATTTTGAGCTTTGGCACTCCTACGTTTAACGGAGCTTTTTCCATAGAGGCGATAGTAGAATGGTTCAATTGACCTCTTTGTCCACAGTGATGGCATGTCCAATTATGTTTTCTTTTCTTTGGACTGCCATGATGGTGTTCCTTCCGGGGCAGAGTTCTACCGGATGTTTGTGACATCTGTTGGGACATGTGATTGGCAGTTCTTTGAGGAACGAAAGTCGTGTTTGACGCTGGGGCTCCTTTAGAGTGACCAAGTCCTTCAAGGTTGTTTGTTGATTTTCTAACGGATAGGATTTGGTCCAAGGTGTCAGTGCTTGGAATCATTATCTTTATGGACTTGGTCATGAGCTCTAGTTCTCCCTTTAGATGAGCTATTTCCTTCTTTAGATCAATGGTGGCTTCGAGAAGTCTGGTCTTGTCTTCATTGAAGGAGAGAATGATAGCATTCTGGATCTCAATGATTTGAGAATCTTCAAGCCACTTGACATACCAATCATTGTATGTGTTGTTGAGTGTTTCATCTGAAAACTCATCATCCGAGGTACATTTCTTAATGGGTTCGATGGATGTGGAGGAAGTGAATGCTACATGGTTGCTTGTTAGTTCTATGTCACTTTCTTCTTCTTCTTCATCCGAAAATGATGCAATGTATCCCTCCTTTTGTTTTTTCAAGAAGTTAGGACATTCCCTTTGTACATGCCCATAGCCTTCGCATTCGAAGCACTAAACCCCTCTTTCTGCCTTTTCGCCTCGTCTGCCTTCTTTGTTCTCACCCTTCTGAAATTTTAGCTGTGGTTTGTCTCTAACATCTTGTGAGACATTCTTTCCAGCCATCTGGTTGAACCTTTTCATGTCTCAATTATAGTTTTTGGCGAGCATAGCAATGATGTCGTCAATATCATTGTCAGAGTCTGAAAGTACTTGTTCCTTCTGGGCATGAGTGGAACTTTTGAAGGCTACTCCTTTATGCTTTTTCTCCATGGTTGGTAGGGAGAGCTCGTAAGTCATAAGGGATCCCACGAGTTCATCGAATTTCAGAATTTTTAGATCATGACATTCTTCTATGGCAGTGATCTTTATCTTGAATCTAGAGTTTAGAGCCCTAAGAGTTTTTCTGACTAAATCTTCATCAGTCATTGGTTTTCCCAATGAGTATGACTCGTTGGCTAGATCTTTGATCCGTACATTGAACTCAGCTATGGTCTCGTCTTCTTTCATAGAGAGAGCTTCAAAATTACTGGTGAGAAATTGTAGTTTCTGCTCTTGGATCTTGGAGGTTCCTTCATAGGCAGTGGCAAGAGTATTCTAGGCTATCTTGGCACTAGTGCACGTGTTGATAAGCCTAAAGACATTCTTCTCTACTCTATTAAATATAGCATTGAGAGCGTTGGAGTTGCCTAGGGCTGCTTCATCTTCTTCGTTGCTCCAGTCTTTCTTAGGTTTTAGATCGGTTTGATTTCCTTAAGCATCAGCATAATGAGTTTCTTCCCAGCCATTGACAATAGCCTTCCAGGTCTTGCTATCGGGAGATTTCAGGAAGGCACACATTCGTGCTTTCCAATAACCATAGTTAGTTCCATCGAGCACTGGTGGTCGATTGATCGATTCTCCTTCCTTTGAGTCCATATTAGCTACACAGAATCTTTGCAGGAAAATTACCTAAGAATTAAAGATGCCCCCTCTGATACCAATTGAAATTCTGTTAAGTAGTAGGGACAAGATGTCGAACCTAATTTTGTAACGTTTGATTCAACAACTTGCTCAATTACAGTTCATGGACAGTAAATAGAAAGTAATAAATAAAAGACACAATATGTTTACCCAGTTCGGTGACTCCGCACCTAAGTCTGGGGGCACTCTGCCAGTGGAAAGGTTTTCACTATTCCGTAGTCAATAGTACAACTTCAAGCATCAACTAGCTATCACACAAGCTATCATCCTAAGCTACTAGAGATCTTACCGTGAACAACCTCGACCAGGGACTCCCCCTGTCTTTGAGAACGTATCAATTCCACCCTTCGAGCAAGCCTATGCTCGGTTGCGTTGTCTTCGAATATATTCTTCGTGAGTCTTCAATCACGAACAAAACCCAATAGATTACCGACACTCAAATCTCCTCGACTTGATGTATGTAATCGAAAGCGTCCTCTCTAAATAGATTAGCCTCTCAATCCGCTCGTCTTACACGATTAAGAGCTCTGTCAATTTAGCACAAAGAAAATAACTAAGTTGCTAAGGGGGTAGCGCCTGCTTTTATAACAACTCACATTGCGTAATCGGATTCTTATCCCGATTAGGAAAACCCTTGCCGCCTTGTGTTTCTGACAAGTAGAAAGTTGGCGTTGCGTCCTTCATTAAACCTTGCTTGCGTGTCTTTCTTCAGCCGGACCTTGCCTAATCTTGTCATGCTTAGACTTCTTCGCGCGTATCTTCTGTGAGTAAAACAGGAAGTCTTTGATGTCTTGCTTATTACTGCGAGTAACATATCGCACCAACTGTTTTGCAGCATGCTACCCGACATCTTGACTTTGTGCTAAAAAATATGCCAATACTAAATGTAGTAACAGAGAGGATCTCAAAGACAGGGGGAGTCCCTGGTCATGGTTGTTCACGGTGAGATCTGTAGTAGTTTAGGACAATAGCTTGTGTGATAGCTAGTTGATGCTTGAAGTTGTACTATTGACTGCCAAATAGTGCAAACCTTTCCACTGGCAGAGTGCCCCGAGATGTAGGTGCGAAGTCATCGAACTAGGTAAACATATTGTGTGTCTTCTATGTACTGTTCTGTTATTTACTTATATGTGATCAGGCAAGTTGTCGAACAAATTGTCACAACATTGTGTTTGACATCTTGTCCCTGCCACAAACTCATAATTTCAATTGGTATCAGAGGAGGCATCTAATCTTCTAGGTGATTTCCTGCAAAGATTCTGAGTAGCTAATATGGAGTCGAAGGAAGGAAGATTGATCAACTGACCACCCGTGATTAACGGAACAAACTATGGATATTGGAAAGCTCGCATGTGTGCCTTCATGAAATCACTCGATAGCAAAATATGGAAGGCAGTAATCAACAGATGGGAGGAGCCCCAGTATTCTGATGGATCAGACAAAACTATTGGTCCCAAACCTGAGAAGGAGTGGAGCCCCATAGAAGATGAGGCATCCCTAAGTAACTCTCGTGCACTCAACGCTATATTCAACGGAGTTGATAAGAATGTCTTCAGGCTAATTAACACATGCACACGTGCCAAAGTAGTTTGAGATACTCTTTTTGTGGCCTATGAAGAAACCTCTAAGGTACGTGAGCAAAAATTACAATACCTCACCACGAAATTCGAAGCTATCACAATAAATGAGGATGAAACCATAGCCGAGTTCAACGTACGAATTAGAGACATGGCCAATGAATCCTATTCTCTTGGCAAACCCATGACTGACGAAGACCTTGTTAGAAAAACCCTAAGGCCATTAAGCTCTAGGTTCAAGATGAAGATCACTGCCATAGAGGAATGTCATGATCTAAAGATCCTAAAGTTTGATGAACTCATGGCATCTCTCATGACCTAGGAACTCTCACTACCAACCATGGAGAAGAGACCCAAAGGCATAGCTTTTAAAAGCTCAACTCATGACCCAAGTGCTCTCAAATTCTGATAGCGAAATTGATAATACAATTGTTATGCTCGCCAAGAATTATAATAGAGTTATGAAAAGATTCAACCAAATGGCGGGGCAGAGTGTCTCTCAAGATGTCAAAGACAAACCTCAGCAAATGTTCCAGAAGTTTAAGAACACCAACAGAGAAGGCAGACGAGGCAAAAGAGTAGAAAAACAAAAAGAAAAAGGAGTGCAGTGCTTCGAATGTGAAGACTTTGGACATGAGCAGAAAGAATGTCCCAACTACATCAAGAAGCCGAAGAAGGGATTTACTGCATTCCAATATGATGAGGAAGTAGAAGATAGCAACATAGAACAAACAAGTAACTATGTAGTCTTCATTGCACTTACATCCACTGAACCCTTGAAGAAAATCGCCTCGAATGATGAATTTTCTGATGAGACTCTTAATAATACATACAATGAGTGGTATGTAAAGTGGCTTGAAGACTCTCAAGTCCTCGAGAAACAGGATGCCAACTAGAGGAACTCATGACTGGACTCAGGTCACAAGACAACTGCCATCTATGGTCTCCAACAACAGCTTCTCTACCTACTAAATGCCTTCTATCCAAAGCACAAGAAACCAAGCTCTGGTACCAAAAGCTTTGACACATAAATCTGAGGAGCATGTAGAAAATTCTATCCGAAAAGGCCATCATCAGAGTACCAGATCTAAAGATCGTTGAAGGAAAAATCTACGGAGAGTGTCAGATAGTAAAACAAGTCAAGATGTCACACAAGAAGGAACAATGTCAGATAGGAAAACAAGTCAAGACGTCACACAAGAAGGTACAATATCTTACACAAGAACTTATGCATGTAGATCTAATGGGACCTGTGTAAGTTGAAAATCTTGGAGGAAAGAAATACATCCTCGTATGTGTGGACGACTTCTCAAGGTACACTTGGGTAGAGTTTATACGTGAAAAGTCAGACACATTCTCTGTCTTCGAATCCCTATGCCAAAGAGTTCAAAGAGAAAAAGGAGAAACCATTCGGAAAATTGTGAGACTCAGGAGTGATCATGGACGAGAATTTGAAAACATAAGCTTTGCAAACTTGTGTGATGCTAATGGAATTACTCATGAATTCTCTACTCCCATTACCCCTCAACAAAATGGGATTGTTGAAACGAAGAACCGAACTCTTCAAGAATTGGCTAGAGTCATGATGTTAGCCAAAGACATTCCTACACGTTTTTGGGCATAGGCACTCAACACGACTTGCCATATTCACAATCGTGTCACCATTCGTCCAGTTACCTCAGTAACACGTTATGAAATATGGAGGGTGTCACGCCCCAAATTCGGTAGAGACCGAGCCCGGAACGCGAACGAGGAATCAGTGTCCGAAACAACTGAAACAATAATAGTAACCAAATAAAAAGAACACAAATACAATGAACCGCGAATTTTATAACTGCTCAAAAGAATATACAACACGAGTCAGAGACTCAAAGTATGATCAAGAAACAACAAAACGTCGACACTAAATTGTACGTCAACTAACACGCCCAAAACAACCCGGACTCTCCAGCTCCTCCAGCTTCGAGATATCCTCCTATCCACAATCACGATCCTCACCTGTCTGCAGGAAAAGTAGCAGGGGGTGAGCATTTACGCTCACCGCAACGGATACCCGACTGACAACGGCATACAAGTAATTGACAGGGTGATACATAAGCACAGTTCGAAAAAGGTCAATAGTAAAACTCAACCATTATCCAAACATTTCATCTCATTCTCAATACTCAAATCATCACACAATCAACCAAGCAACATCAATCAAACAAACCTTTCACTCACGGAAAGGCAACAATCCGGGTACTTCGTCGAGTCCATCTTGCCAAACACGCACGGCGTTGGACAAGGTCTACACGACCAGGTGATGCAACCTATAACACGCCAGTTTACAGTCGCAAGCTGTCTGGGCCTGGTCTGCCTCCCACTTTTCGATAGCTAGTCGTAGGCGTGAAACCTCTTCGCGGCCGCCAGTTTACAGTGGCTAGCTGTCTGGGCCTGGTCTGCCCCCCACTTCTTCGATTGCTAATCGAAAGGCGTGGACGCCTCTTCGCGGCATGGATGGAGAAGCGCGGTAAGAGCGCAAATCTACCCCACCCGAACGGAGATCACGGACGTATCTTTCCCACCTGGGCGTCAACCAGCAACAAACACAAACCACCACGCACACTGGGCTCCCGCCCGTAACCAACATCCACACACACTGGGCTCCCGCCCGTAACCATCATCCACAAAACATTTCAACCACAGGAGAGAAATAATCAACTCAAGTCATTTCGATTTACATGTTAAGGCACAACATCTTCAAACACATCAAATCGCATTTACCATTTACTCACAATACAGTTCAACCATAGTGAAGAATATACTCAACTCAAATCATTTCAATTTACATGTTAAGGCACGACATCTTCAAACACGTCAAATCACAATTTACCATTACTCACAATTGAACAAGAATAACACATTCAAACCAAACGCAACGAGTAAAGCGGTAACACCCCCAACAAAGCATACAGCGGAATGGCACGTCGCTGTAGTATAAACAACCTATAGACACAACCAGGTGCCCACATGCAATTCTACACATACATATACTAAGAACACAGAAGGTGCCCACATGCAATTACTCGTAACTTTCCCAAGTCATGTACGGATATACGGCTACTTTTCCCTACCTCGATAATTATCCAACGTTAGCTCCAAGTCTCTCGCGACACCACGTCTAAATCCTTCCCTTTCCACGAGCGATGGAAGAATCTAATAACGACAAACGCACAAACTTTAGCAATTGATCGAAGTCCGATTCTAACGAAACTAACGCCCAAGTACACCCCAATGAGTCCCGATCACTCCAATACTTCCTAATTACACCGAGTTGCCAAAAAGGACCCGGAACGGCCCAATTCGCGCACTTTCCCGAATCTGCCCGGAAACGCTAAAATGACCTCGGGACCCCGAAAAATTCCATTTTCGCATCAACAAATCATAATTATATTCAAGGGGTCCAACGCAATCGACGGAACCAAATTCCGACGCCCGAGCGACTCAATCCCGTCATTAAGGTTCCTCAAATAATAAATAATCTTTTCCCACAATTCAATTCCAACAATTCTCAAATTTATTCTACGCGCATAATTAAATTCGAGATCACCAATAAAATTGACGGAATTACGTTCCGACTTCCGGGGGATTTAATCTCGACTTTAAAGTTTAGCGAAACAAACACATTTTAGCCAAATTAATTCCAATTTCTTCCAAAGTCACGAATTAGTGTTCTAGGGATTTTCCGGGATTGCATAACACGTAAAAACCCAAACTCCGGGCACGCGGGCCCCACCTCCGGTGACCGGCCGGAGCTCCGGCGAGCTCCCGGTCACCGGACAAACCTCCCGTTTGTCTCAAAACGCTCCAAATTACCCCCTTAACCCTAATCCAACCTCAATCAAACCATGTTCCACAACTCCATAAATCCAAACTCAAGGAAATGAGAATCCAAAACATACCTCTTGTAGCCCACGACGAGGAGAACCCGAATACGCAAAAATCAAGACGTTTGGACGGTCGGAACGTCGGGAAATCGCCACAATCTTTTCTCTTCTTCTTCCTTCTTTCTTCTTTCTCTTTCTCTTTCTCTTTCTCTTTCTCTTTCCTTGTGTTCTGCCGAGAATCAACTCCCTCCCCCTCTCTTATAACTTAAATATAATTATTTAAACATTAAACTAATAAAATAAACCTATTTTCCATTTTCTTTTAAATCTAAATTAAAACAATTAATTTTTTTTAATCACTCAAAAGTCTCCCCCCCTCTAGATACATGACAAGTGTAAAGTAGAGGGGTCCCACAAGCCACTTTTGTCATTTTGGACCCGAAATCGTCCGAAACGGACACGTTTTTCGAAACCGTCGGAACCGTGATGTTTCGCTAAATTTTAGCTTCCATATGAACCTAATATCCATAATATTACAATTCCAACTTAAAATGGCTCAAATAGTAGTCCTCGGTGACTCTCGGGTCGAAATTTGGTCAAATCGCGAATTATTAAATTTTCATCCATTTTTCACAAAATTGACCCAAATTGACCGGGAGCGGTCCTTACAACCTTCCCTCCTTAAAGAATTTCGTCCGCGAAATTAAAACGTACCTCAATTCTCGAAAAGGCGGGGATACTTAGCACGAATCTCATCTGCCCGCTCCCACGTCGACTCTTCGACACCGTGATGTTGCCAAAGCACTCGCACTAGTGGGATGGTCCTGCCTCTCAATATCTGATCTCGTGAGTCTAAGATCTGAACTGGCCTTTCCTCATACGAGGCATCTGGGGTCAACTCCAACTCAGCCCACTCTATCACGTGCGACGGGTCAGGGTGATATTTTCTCAGCATCGATACATGGAATACGTTGTGAACCGCTGCAAGGGATGGTGGCAATGCGAGCCTGTAAGCCACTGCTCCAATCCTGGCGATGATCTCGAAGGGGCCAATGTACCTCGGGGCCAACTTACCGTCGCTTCTTGCCTTCTTAAACCTTATTAGCCCTTTCTTCGGGCTCACTCGCAAGAAGACGTGGTCTCCTACCTCAAACTCGAGAGGTCGACGTCTCCGGTCCGCATAACTCTTCTGTCTACTCTGCGCTGTTTTCAGTCGCTCTCGAATCAAGGCTACCTTCTCAGTAGTCTCCCTTACCAGCTCGGGTCCCAGTAGGCTCTTATCTCCCACCTCAGCCCAACAAACTGGTGATCGGCACGGTCTACCATACAAGGCCTCAAATGGTGCCATCCCGATGCTAGCCTGGTAACTGTTGTTATACGCAAACTCTGCCAACGGTAAATGATCCTCCCACGCTCCGTGAAAATCCAGTATACACGCTCGGAGCATGTCCTCTAATATCTGAATTACCCGCTCTGACTGACCATCCGTCTGTGGGTGGTAAGCAGTACTCAGACGAATATCCGTACCCAACGCGCCCTGTAGGCTATCCCAGAATCGAGATGTAAAGCGAGGATCTCGGTCCGATACTATCGACACCGGCACTCCGTGTAACCTCACGATCTCGCGTACATATAGCCTGCTTAACTTATCTACCGAGTCTGTCATCCTCATTGGCAAGAAATGCGCGGACTTAGTCAGTCGATCAACTATCACCCACACCGCATCGTTACCCCTTGCTGACCTCGGCAGTCCGCATACGAAATCCATTGTAATATGCTCCCATTTCCACTCGGCTATCTCCAACGGTTGTAGAGGTCCCGCTGGTCTCTGGTGTTCTATCTTCACCTGCTGACAAGTGAGACATCGAGCTACGAACCCTGCTATCTCCCGCTTCATCCCATTCCACCAAAAATGGCGCCTGATGTCGTGGTACATCTTAGTCCCACCAGGATGCACAACGAGTCGTGAGTTGTGTGACTCGCGTAGTACTTCCTCACGGAGACTCTTGGGCACAAACAATCTGTTCCGGAAACGAAGGCCCTGATCGTTGCCCATCGACCACCCCTCGGACTCAACTCCGCTAACCATTTTCATCCGGAACGTTGCTGTCTCTGAGTCATCAATCTGAGCCTCAATCACCCGACTCACCAGTATAGGCTGCGCCACCAATGAACACAGTGCGACTCGTCCCGTGACTTCCTCCAACTCAACCCTGAACCCGCTGAGCTCTCCCATCATGTCCCACTCCCGGACTGCTATGCTAGCAAGGCAATGGATCGACTTCCTACTCAGGGCGTCGGCGACCACGTTCGCCTTGCCCGGGTGATAGAGTAGCTCAAAGTCGTAATCATCAAGTAGCTCCATCTATCGCCGCTGGCGCATATTCAGGTCTTTCTGGGTAAAGATATATCTGAGACTCTTATGGTCCGAGAAAACCTGAAATCCCTCACCGTACAGATAATAGCGCCAGATCTTCAGTGCGAACACGACTGCTGCCAACTCCAAGTCGTGTGCAGGATAGTTGCGCTCGTGCGTCTTCAGCTGCCTGGAGCCATAAGCAACTACCCTACCTGTCTGCATCAATACACAGCCTAGTCCCTCACCGGACGCGTCGCAATAAATCTCATAGCCAATTCCGCGTTCTGGCACTATCAACACTGGAGCAGTAGTCAGGCGAGCCTTCAGCTCTGTAAATGAACGCTCACAGTCCTCAGTCCACGCAAACTTGACTCCCTTGCGCGTAAGGAAAGTCAAAGGCGCGGCTAGGCGCGCAAAGTCCTGTACGAACCGTCGATAATAACCCACCAAACCCAAGAAGCTACGAATCTCGAAGACGTTCGTGGGCTGCGCCCACTTCGAGACCGCGTCGACCTTCGCCGGATCGACCAGTATGCCGTCGGCCGAAACGACATGTCCGAGGAACTTCACCTCGGCGAGCCAAAACTCGCACTTCTCCAGGTTGGCATACAACTGATGCGTGCGCAGTAAAGTCAAGACAGCCCTCAAATGCACCACGTGCGCTTTCTCACTCTGAGAGTAGACCAGGATGTCGTCTACGAAAACCACTACAAACTGATCTAAGAACGGCCGGAATATGCGGTTCATCAGATCCATGAACGCTGCAGGCGCGTTTGTCAACCCGAAGGGCATTACTAGGAACTCGTAATGCCCATACCGCGTCCGAAACGCGGTCTTTGCGACGTCCTCCTCCCGGACTCGCAACTGGTGGTATCCCGAACGTAGATCGATCTTCGAAAAGCACGTCGACCCTCTCAACTGGTCGAATAGATCGTCGATTCTCGGCATCGGGTACCGGTTCTTCACCGTGACCCGGTTCAGTTTCCGGTAATCTATGCACATCCTCAGCGCTCCACCCTTCTTCTTCACGAAGAGTGCTGGCGCTCCCCACGGTGATGTGCTCGGACGTATAAACCCCTTTTCTCGGAGTTCTTCGAGCTGAGTCTTCAGCTCGGTCAGTTCTGCTGGCGCGAATCTGTAAGGCGCTACTGATATCGGCGCCGTCCCCGGCATCAGGTCGATCCTGAATTCTACCTCGCGAACTGGCGGCAACCCACTCAACTCCTCGGGAAAGACCTCTGGAAACTCGCATACTACTCGCGGTAAATCTCGGCTCTGCACGATCGACACCTCATCAACGGTGTATAATGCCGATAGGAGAATTCCGCTCTTGCTGCCCAGCGAACACGAAACGGTCGTGCTGCCTGCTGACACTGTCACCCGTCGCCGATAACAGTCGATGTACGCACGGTACCTCGCAAGCCAATCCATGCCTAAGATCACGTCGAAGGCAGTCATACCCAGCACGATTAGGTCACAAAGGAAAGAAAGGTCTGCTACTCTAACTTCGCAGGCTCGGCACACTCTAGTCAACACAACCTCACCTCCGACTGGTGTGTCAAGGCACAGAGGTGGACTCAACGGCTCACTGTTTAGCCCCAGCATCTCAGCACAAGCAACAGAAATAAAGGAATGCGATGCGCCCGTATCGAACAGAAATGACGCCCAAGAGTTATACAACAGTAACGTACCGTGAGCGACCGAAGGGTCTGGGGACGGTCCTGCAGCACGTGAGTCGCCGACAGCATACACTCTGCCTTGCGGCGCCTGCGCTCCCTGTCTCGGAGCTGACGCGCCAGACGCCGGCTGTGCGGACCTCAACTGCTGCCTCGGAACTGGTGCGCTCGTAGATGGCTGCGAAAATCTCAACGGCTGGCCTTGACGCTGGCGAGCCTGCGGCGACTGTGCCGTGTGCGACTGCTGCGGTCGCTGCACTGACGTTCCCCCACCCTGACCGGGGCATTCCCTAGCTATGTGTCCTGTCTGGCCACATAGGTAGCACCTAACCTCGCTGCCGCTCGGTCGACTCCCCTGACTGAACCGACTACTCGTCGCCAGTAGTGCTGCAGGTCCTCTATTGCGCGGGCAATTGCGCCTCATATGGCCTGGCTGCTGGCAGAGAAAGCATACTGGCCTCTGGTCTGCAACGACGGGCCCCACTGATGCCACTGAACCCGACTGTCTCGGTCCGCTAAACTGAGATTGTGGTCTGAAAGACCCCACGATCCTCTGCCTCCTCGAGTCTCGGGACTCGGACAGACCTGCGACGCTGCTCGGTCGCGGTCTACTCTCACGGGCTCTCGCGGCCTCCCTAATACCTCGCTCTACGGCCACTGCCGTGTCGACCAGCTCAGAGTACACTCGAATCCTCAGGGCGAGGACTCGATCCAGAATCGAGGTCCTAAGTCCCCTCTCAAACCTCCTGCATCGGTGAGCCTCAGTCACCACCATCTCTGGTGCAAAGCGAGACAATGTCGTAAACCTAGCCTCGTACTCTGCCACCGACAAACCATCCTGTCGCAGTTCCAGGAACTGCTGCTGTCGCTCCTCCCTGGCAGACTCCGGAAAGTACTGCTCCAGGAAGACTGTCTCGAATACTCGGTAGTCACCCCCGACTCGGTCCTGCACGCGCCTCCACCAATGGTAGGCGTTGTCCTTCAGCTGATGAGCTGCAAAGGACACCCTGGTGTGCTCGTCCATGATCCCGGACGTGTCCAGGTTCCGCGTAATCTGATCCAGCCATCGCTCCGCCATATCAGGGTCTGGCTCCCCGTAGAATGAGGGTGTATCCAACCTCAGAAAATCCCTCAGCGCATGTGCCGTATGGCCCTCGGCCTGAACGGACCTCGCTGGAATAGTAGTAGCAGCAGTCGGCGGAGTCCGCGGGGCTGGTGCTGCAGACTCTCTCTGCGCAATGATTGCCACTAAACTCTGCACTGTGCGGGTCAGCTCTCCTAGAATGGCCGCAGTAGGTGGGTCCGCAACTGGCGGAACGTTGGGCGGAACCACCGATGGTCCCGTGTCGTTCCTCCGATCCTCCCCAGCGGGAGCTGCCGGTCCACCCGTCGCCTCAACTGGCTCGACGGTGGGCGGTTGCGTCGGCAATCCGGCCGACCTACCTCTCCTAGGTCTAGGTGCCATGTCGTATGTATCTACTGCACAAATACACGTACACACTCAGTTCCAGAACTCACAACACAACGAGCACGCTCATTATACGGGCGTTCATATACTCTGGACACACATGTCTACAAACAACGTATTATCATACATATTTCACATGCTCGCAATCAACATATGCTCACACAATCACCACACATGGCATCACACAACCTACCACAGTCACAATCACCCCGCATACTTAGCTACATCTCGCATTTTAAAACTTATTCAACATGTAAGATTTTTTTTTTTAACATGACTAGTAAGGTCAACATCAATTTCGAACTTGCCCATATTTTCAACAATTTCCCTTTTCAATCACAAAACCCCATTTTGATATCACGTCGTCACAACCCGGTCCAGGCGTCCCCGAACTAAGAGGTAACGATCGGACATCACTACCGTCACGTTCGACCCAGGGGCGCCCCTGAGTCAAGTCGCGACGGTGAAAATATCTCACGGAAAAATCACGCACGATTTCTGACCTTGCACAACCAACACACGACAGGAGCCTAATGGACTAACTCTACCCACCTAGTTGACGTACGGCAAGAGGTGTTAAACCTAAGCTCTGATACCAAACTGTCACGCCCCAAATTCGGTAGAGACCGAGCCCGGAACGCGAACGAGGAATCAGTGTCCGAAACAACTGAAACAATAATAGTAACCAAATAAAAAGAACACAAATACAATGAACCGCGAATTTTATAACTGCTCAAAAGAATATACAACACGAGTCAGAGACTCAAAGTATGATCAAGAAACAACAAAACGTCGACACTAAATTGTACGTCAACTAACACGCCCAAAACAACCCGGACTCTCCAGCTCCTCCAGCTTCGAGATATCCTCCTATCCACAATCACGATCCTCACCTGTCTGCAGGAAAAGTAGCAGGGGGTGAGCATTTACGCTCACCGCAACGGATACCCGACTGACAACGGCATACAAGTAATTGACAGGGTGATACATAAGCACAGTTCGAAAAAGGTCAATAGTAAAACTCAACCATTATCCAAACATTTCATCTCATTCTCAATACTCAAATCATCACACAATCAACCAAGCAACATCAATCAAACAAACCTTTCACTCACGGAAAGGCAACAATCCGGGTACTTCGTCGAGTCCATCTTGCCAAACACGCACGGCGTTGGACAAGGTCTACACGACCAGGTGATGCAACCTATAACACGCCAGTTTACAGTCGCAAGCTGTCTGGGCCTGGTCTGCCTCCCACATTTCGATAGCTAGTCGTAGGCGTGAAACCTCTTCGCGGCCGCCAGTTTACAGTGGCTAGCTGTCTGGGCCTGGTCTGCCCCCCACTTCTTCGATTGCTAATCGAAAGGCGTGGACGCCTCTTCGCGGCATGGATGGAGAAGCGCGGTAAGAGCGCAAATCTACCCCACCCGAACGGAGATCACGGACGTATCTTTCCCACCTGGGCGTCAACCAGCAACAAACACAAACCACCACGCACACTGGGCTCCCGCCCGTAACCAACATCCACACACACTGGGCTCCCGCCCGTAACCATCATCCACAAAACATTTCAACCACAGGAGAGAAATAATCAACTCAAGTCATTTCGATTTACATGTTAAGGCACAACATCTTCAAACACATCAAATCGCATTTACCATTTACTCACAATACAGTTCAACCATAGTGAAGAATATACTCAACTCAAATCATTTCAATTTACATGTTAAGGCACGACATCTTCAAACACGTCAAATCACAATTTACCATTACTCACAATTGAACAAGCATAACACATTCAAACCAAACGCAACGAGTAAAGCGGTAACACCCCCAACAAAGCATACAGCGGAATGGCACGTCGCTGTAGTATAAACAACCTATAGACACAACCAGGTGCCCACATGCAATTCTACACATACATATACTAAGAACACAGAAGGTGCCCACATGCAATTACTCGTAACTTTCCCAAGTCATGTACGGATATACGGCTACTTTTCCCTACCTCGATAATTATCCAACGTTAGCTCCAAGTCTCTCGCGACACCACGTCTAAATCCTTCCCTTTCCACGAGCGATGGAAGAATCTAATAACGACAAACGCACAAACTTTAGCAATTGATCGAAGTCCGATTCTAACGAAACTAACGCCCAAGTACACCCCAATGAGTCCCGATCACTCCAATACTTCCTAATTACACCGAGTTGCCAAAAAGGACCCGGAACGGCCCAATTCGCGCACTTTCCCGAATCTGCCCGGAAACGCTAAAATGACCTCGGGACCCCGAAAAATTCCATTTTCGCATCAACAAATCATAATTATATTCAAGGGGTCCAACGCAATCGACGGAACCAAATTCCGACGCCCGAGCGACTCAATCCCGTCATTAAGGTTCCTCAAATAATAAATAATCTTTTCCCACAATTCAATTCCAACAATTCTCAAATTTATTCTACGCGCATAATTAAATTCGAGATCACCAATAAAATTGACGGAATTACGTTCCGACTTCCGGGGGATTTAATCTCGACTTTAAAGTTTAGCGAAACAAACACATTTTAGCCAAATTAATTCCAATTTCTTCCAAAGTCACGAATTAGTGTTCTAGGGATTTTCCGGGATTGCATAACACGTAAAAACCCGAACTCCGGGCACGCGGGCCCCACCTCCGGTGACCGGCCGGAGCTCCGGCGAGCTCCCGGTCACCGGACAAACCTCCCGTTTGTCTCAAAACGCTCCAAATTACCCCCTTAACACTAATCCAACCTCAATCAAACCATATTCCACAACTCCATAAATCCAAACTCAAGGAAATGAGAATCCAAAACATACCTCTTGTAGCCCACGACGAGGAGAACCCGAATACGCAAAAATCAAGACGTTTGGACGGTCGGAACGTCGGGAACTCGCCACAATCTTTTCTCTTCTTCTTCCTTCTTTCTTCTTTCTCTTTCTCTTTCTCTTTCTCTTTCTCTTTCCTTGTGTTCTGCCGAGAATCAACTCCCTCCCCCTCTCTTATAACTTAAATATAATTATTTAAACATTAAACTAATAAAATAAACCTATTTTCCATTTTCTTTTAAATCTAAATTAAAACAATTAATTTTTTTTAATCACTCAAAAGTCTCCCCCCCTCTAGATACATGTCAAGTGTAAAGTAGAGGGGTCCCACAAGCCACTTTTGTCATTTTGGACCCGAAATCGTCCGAAACGGACACGTTTTTCGAAACCGTCGGAACCGTGATGTTTCGCTAAATTTTAGCTTCCATATGAACCTAATATCCATAATATTACAATTCCAACTTAAAATGGCTCAAATAGTAGTCCTCGGTGACTCTCGGGTCGAAATTTGGTCAAATCGCGAATTATTAAATTTTCATCCATTTTTCACAAAATTGACCCAAATTGACCGGGAGCGGTCCTTACAGAGGGGGATAAAGCTTAATGTCAAGTATTTCCATATCTTTGGGTCAGTATGCTACATTCTAGCTGATAAGGAACCCCGAAAAAAGCTTAACCCTAAAAGCAATGAAGAAAGATTTCTTGGATACTCGAGAAATAGTCGTGCTTATCGGGTATACAACAAACGAACCAAGACCATGATGGAGTCTATCAACGTGGTCATTGATGATAGTCCGGAACAAACTAACGATGATGAGGAAGAAAATCCAAACACTCAAGATGTCAGACCACATGCTAATGACAAAACTCATGACCCAGAACCTGAAGATGAAGATAACGGTGTTGACAAAGAAGAATCACCCAGTCCAGGACATAATTGGTTATGTCAATGAATGTGTGCGTACTCGATAAAAGGCTCTAGTAAACTACAGAGAGATGATAGGTAATATATGCTTTGTCTCTGTTGCTACGTTTAGAGTTGGCATAATTTTTTAGCAAAAAAGTAAGAAGTCAGTGCAACATATTACAAGACATGTGGAGCGACTCATTACGTTCCAGATTAGGAAAGGCCTGAAGCTTTCCTATTTAGACGCCGCTTGGAGCGAAAGAAGAATGACGTCACAAAGACTTGGAGCGCAAGAGAATGACGTCGACAAGCCAGGCGACTTCCGGCTGTCACTAACACGTCAGCAAAGGCGGCAACTCTGCTTGCCTAATTTGTTAAGGAAGTCTGAGACTTCCTATTCCTAATCCGAGAAAGATTAAGAATGTGGGGCTGCTATAAAAATCTTGAAGCTTCCCCATTAGCAGTCGTCCGTTCTTGTTCATAATTAGCTAGATTTCTCAGAGCTCTTAACCGTGCACCGTTGGCGTGTTGAGAGGCTGATTAGTTTGCTAGAACGTCTTTGCTCCGATCAAACATCAAGTCGCGAAGATTGAGTGCTTGATCGGTTAGGGTTCTTGTGTTCGTGATTGAATATTAACAAATCCGTCAAAGAAGACTACGATACCGAGGATAGGCGCTTGCTCGAAGGGTGGAATTAAGAGGATCTCAAAGACAGGGGAAGAAGACCTTGGTCGAGGTTGTTTACGGTGAGATCCATAGTAGCTTAGGACAATAGCTTGCGTGATAGCTAGTTGGTGCTTGAAGTTGTACTATTGACTACCATATAGTGAAAACATTTCAACTAGAAAAGTGCCCCTAGACGTAGGTGCAGAGTCACTGAACTGGGTAATCATCTCTGGTGTCGTTATTATTACCTGTTTATTATTTAAACTACGGCCTACAATTTAGGCAAGTATTCGATACACAAGTTACGACTTTGTGTTCGACTTCTTAACTCAGGTACAAATAAGAATTTCAATTGGTATCAGAGGAGGCACCTTATCTCTTAGGTGATTTTCCAGCAAAATTATGAGTAGCTAATATGGATTCAAAGGAAGGAGGATCTGTCAATCGACCACCGGTGCTCGACGGAACAAACTATGGGTACTGGAAAGCACGGATGTGTGCCTTTTTGAAGTCTCTTGACAGCAAAACCTAGAAGGCTGTCATCAATGGATGGAAGGAACCTCACTATGCTGATGCTCAAGGAAATCAAACTAGCATTAAACCCGAAAAAGAGTGGAGCGCGGAAGAAGATGAAGCCGCTCTAGGTAATTCTCGGGCACTCAATGCTATTTTTAATGGAGTAGACAAGAATGTGTTTCGAATCATCAACACGTGCACAAGTGCCAAAATTGCATGGGACACTCTTGCTGTTGCTTATGAGGGTACATCCAAAGTTAGAGAGCAAAAGTTACAGTACCTCACGACCAACTTTGAGGCCCTTACCATGAATGAAGACGAAACTATAGCTGAGTTTAATGTGCGCATCAAGGATCTAGCCAATGAATCATATTAACTTGGCAAGCCTATGACCGATGAAGATTTGGTCAGAAAAACGCTTAGAGCCCTAAGTCCCAGATTCAAGATGAAGATTACAGCCATAGAAGAAGTTCATGACTTGAAGACGCTAAGGTTTGATGAACTCATGGGATCCCTAATGACCTTCGAGCTCTCCCTACCGCTTATCGAAAAGAAACATAAAGGTGTAGCTTTCAAGAGTTCTACCCAAAAGCAGAAAAACTTGACGTGCTCTGATTCGGATAGTGACATTGATGAGACTATCGCTATGCTAGCCAAAAACTACAATAAAGTCATGAAAAGATTTAACCAGATGATAGGAAGGAATGTCACCCGAGAAGTCAGAGACAAGCTGCAGCACAAGTTCCAGAAGTTTGAAAGCACAAATAGCGATGGTAGACGAGGAGAGCGATCGAAAGAAAAAGGAGTTCGGTGCTTTGAATGTGAGGGGCATGGGCACATGCAGAAAGAATGTCCTAACTTCTTAAAGAAACAGAAGAAGGGATTCAATGCCTCTTTAACTGACGATGAACATGAGGAAGACAGTGACTCTGAGCATACAAGTAACTATGTTGCTTTTACTGCCTCCACAATAGATCAACCATCCGAGAATTCAAAGAAGTATGACTCTAATGACGAGCTATCCGATGAGACCCTCAACAACACTTACAACGAATGGCATGTCAAATGGCTTGAAGACTCTCAGGTAATCGAAAAACATAATGCTCTCATTCTTTCTCTTAATGAAGATAAGTCACGACTTCTCGAAACTACTGTTGATCTAAAAAGGGAAGTGGCTCGGTTAAGAAGTGAGTTAGAACAAGTCACCAAGTCTGTAAAGATGATGAATCCAAGCACCGACAGTCTAGACCAAATCCTCTCGATCGGAAAACCAGCTAGAAATATGAAAGGTCTTGGATATACGAAAGAAGCTTCATCATCACACACTGTCTTCGTTCCTCAGAAGGTCGTCACCCACAAGCCCCGTCAGAAGTCTACTAACTTCACACCTGACCAAGCGACCAAAAAGCCTTATACCCTAGTCGCTTCAAGGACACAGAACAAAAGACATAACCGGGTATGTCACCACTGTGGATGAAGAGGTCATATTCGACCTTTCTGCTGTCGTCTATATGGAAGGAGCTTCGTCTAGCAAAGGACCACCATCAACAAAGCCCAACCACGTAAGGAATGGCGAGTCAAGGAGGTAAACTATCGAGCAAATATTGCTTACACCGCTCTAAAGGCTTCAACTAGCAATGATTGGTACTTTGATAGTCGATCTTCTTGGCATATGACTGGTAATAGCTCATTCTTGGTCACTTTAATATCTTGCACTAATAGCTTTGTCACTTTTGGTGACGGAGTAAAAGCTATAGTACTCGGGAAAGGAAAACTCAACCTTCCCAACTCACCATGCCTGAAAGAGGCTCTACTGGTAGAAGGTCTTACAGCCAACCTCATCAGCATCAGTCAAATATGCGATCTGAATTTTGATGTCAACTTCACTCGTGACAAGTGCACTGTCAAGGACGAATAGCAGAAGGAAGTCATGACAAGTCACAAGTCTCTTGATAACTGTTATCTATGGTCTCCAACAGTCACAACCTTGCCAACCAAGTGCCTTTTATCCAAAGCTCAAGAGACAAAGCTATGGCATCAAAAACTTGGTCACATCAATTTGAGGAGCATGTAGAAGATTCTCTCTAAAAAGGCGATCATTGGAGTTCCCAACCTCAAGATTGTTGAAGTAAAAATTTGTGGAGAATGCCAGATTGGCAAACAAGACGTCACACAAGAAAGTACAACATCTTACTACTTCACGCGTTCTAGAACTCCTACATGTTGACCTTATGGGACCTATGCAAGTAGAAAGTCTAGGAGGTAAGAAGTACATACTTGTCTGTGTCGACGACTTCTCAAGGTACACCTGGGTTGACTTTATTAGAGAAAAGTCAGACACTTTCTCAGTCTTTGAAGCCCTATGTTGGAGAGTTCAACAAGAAAAAGGAGAAGCCATTGGCAAAGTCGTCCGACTCAGAAGTGATCATGGAAAGGAGTTTGAAAACATCAGCTTCCCAAACTTCTGTGATGCTGAAGGAATAGCTCATAAATTCTATGCCCCCATCACTCCTCAGCAGAACAGGATCGTGGAAAGAAAAAATCGTACTCTTCAAGAAATGGCAAGAGTCAAGATGCTAGCCAAACACATTCTGGGCTGAACCTCCGAATACGGCTTGTCATATTCATAATAGAGTGACCCTCCGTCCTGGAACGTCGCTCACTCTTTATGAAATATGGAGGGGGAGGAAGCCTGATGTCAAATATTTCCATGTCTTTGGATTGATATGCTACATACTTGCAGATAGGGAACCTCGACGTAAACTTGATCCTAAAAGCGATGAATTGGATCGATATGCTACATATTTGCAGATAGGGAACCTCGACGTAAACTTGATCCTAAAAGCGATGAAGGCATCTTCCTTGGCTATTCCAGAAACAGTCGGGCCTTTCGAGTTTTCAACAAACGCACCCGGTGTATAATGGAATCCATCAATGTTGTAATTGATGACAGTTATGAGCAACCTAGTGATAATGAGGAAGAAGTCCTAAATCTCTCAGGAGAAGTCAGGCCAGAAGTCAGAGGCGATGTTCACAACAAAGAATTTGAAACCGAAAGCCAAAACGTCTCTGACAAAGAGGCACCCCCTGTCATAGAACAGAGAACTCCGTCAAGAAGAATTCAGAAGAATCACCCATCCCAGGATGTGATAGGAGACATCAATGAAGGAGTGCGGACTCGACAAAAGGCAACTATAGACTACAAAGAGATGATAGGTAACATTTTCTTTATTTCTAAAACTGAGCCAAAGAATATACAAGAAGCCATCAATGATGAGTACTGGGTCTGCGCCATGCAAGAAGAATTGGTCCAATTTGCAAGAAATGAAGTCTGGGAGCTAGTACCCAAGCCAGACAATGTCAATGTCATCGGGACAAAGTGGATATTCAAAAACAAGTCTGACGAGCAAGGAAACATCACTCGAAACAAAGCAAGACTGGTGGCTCAGGGGTACACACAAGTAGAAGGAGTTGACTTCGAAGAAACTTTTGCTCCGGTAGCCAGACTGGAAGCCATCCGACTTCTTCTCGGCATAGCATGCCATCTGCGTTTCAAACTCTATCATATGGATGTAAAGAGTGCCTTCCTTAATGGAAATATCAACGAAGAAGTCTATGTTGCTCAACCAAAGGGATTTGAAGATCATGACTCTCCTCATCATGTCTACAAACTTAAGAAAGCCCTCTACGGCCTTAAACAAGCTCCACGAGCACGGTATGAACGTCTTACCCAATTCCTAGTACATAATGGCTATATTCGAGGGGGAGTAGACAAAACTCTCTTTGTGAAAAAGGAAGGAAGGGACATCATGATTGCTCAAATATATGTCGATGATATTGTATTTGGAGGAAAGTCAGACAAGATGGTAGAACGTTTCGTACAACATATGCAGTCTGAGTTTGAGATGAGTATGGTCGGTGAGCTCACATACTTCCTAGGCTTCTAGATCAAACAGATGAAAGATGGAATATTTATCTCCCAGAGCAAATATGCAAAGAACATTGTGAAGAAGTTCGGGTTAGAAAAGGCCTCACACAAAAGAATCCCTATTGCCACACATGTCAAATGCACAAAGGATGATCTGGGAGAACCAGTTGATCAAAGCCTTTATCGAAGCATAATAGGAAGTCTTCTCTATCTAACACCAAGTCGACCCGACATCGCTTTCTCCGTGGGAATCTGTGCTCGATATCAAGCCAATCCAAAAGTCAGTCACTTAGCTCATGCCAAGAGGATAATAAGGTACATCTCGGGAACCTCTGAATTGGGTTTACTATACTCTTTCGATACCTCTCCTACTCTAGTTGGATACTGTGATGCTGACTGGGCGGGAAGCACACCAGATCGAAGAAGTACCTCTGGAGGTTGTTTCTACCTGAGGAACAATCTTGTGTCTTGGTTCAGCAAAAAGCAAAATTGTATTGCTTTGTCTACTGCTGAGTCCGAATATATTGCAGCCGGAAGTAGCTGTACTCAGCTTCTTTGGATGAAACAGATGCTGGCAGAGTGTGGTGTCAAGCAAGAAGTCATGATTTTGTTCTGTGACAACATAGTGCAATCAATATCTCAAAGAACTCAGTTCAACACAGCAAAACAAAGCACATTGATATTAGGCACCACTTTATTCGAGAGCATGTAGAAGATAAAACTCGAATATCTACCTACTAAGAAACAAGTTGCTGACATCTTTACAAAGGCATTAGATGCTAACAGGTTTGAAAGTCTAAGGTCATCTCTTGGACTTTGCTATCTGGAGTAACCAGAAGTCAAGAAGGAAGAGAGGGAGCTTTTAGTTGATTTTACTCTCTCTCTATCAGGACCAACAAGGGTCCACAAAATCAAGCCGGGCCCAAAATTCCTTTGTCAAAAGTCCAGTTGAAATTTTTTTGAAAAAAAATTCAAAAAGGGAATGATTGCAATCTGACGACGAACCAATCAGCTCTCAATCCATTCAACTTGCGCGCAGAAAAGGCTCTGCACACCCCCTCCACCTTCCCAAAACCGCTAGGGCACCACGAAAACCAAAATCAAATATGCAACTATAGTAGTTGTTCTTTCTCTCCAAATTAACTCCGATCAAGCCCTCTGTCAAATGGTCGGTACCAGAAGTGGACGCGTATCATCTGCCTCTAAGAAACTACGAGCAAAGATGAGGGCGAAGGTTATTTCCAAGAAGTTATCGGCCTCAAAATCAACAGCGAACAGATATGGAGTGAAGATTTGTGGAAGAAATCTCTCGGGGGAGGGTTCGGCGAGACCTCAGGAAGCACCAATGGAGGCAACCCCCACTGAAGAAAAGGACAACAGTGTATCCAAATCTGCTAACCTAGAAGAGGAAGGCTCTCACTCTTCTCAGACGCCCCTACAAGGTAATCCTACTGCCCCTTCTGAAGTAGACCCTGTAGACAAAAATATGTCTGAAGAAGCTCTAGGAACTCCTATTCCTGAGATTCATGGTACTAGCTGTGAGGATCGATCCAACCACCCCAAAATCAACGCCCGCACTAGAGAAGTCCCCACTAAACGAAGCCACGCAGAAAGCCGACAGTCCAATTGTCGCTCCGGACAGTGATCCAGGGCTGAATGAAGATACGGAAGTTATACCGGAAGTTCCTCAACCTGTAGACGATCTTGTCAATATAGAAGAAATAGATACGGCAGAGACTATGAAAGAAGAAGCTATACAAGAAGACAGATAGCCTCTAGAAGAAGCAGTGCCTAAAAGGCTTAAGAAAAGGAAACAACCGAAGAGAAGGTTGATTGATGAAGAAGAAGAACCACCAGTGCCAAGAAGACTAACCCCAAAAAGAAAAACTACAGAGAAAGGAGGAGCATCTGCTCCTAAACCACTAAAGAAGTCAAGAAGGAAGTCGTTGACTTCGGTAACTACCTCTGCCCCAGAAGAAGAGGAGTCAGAAGAAGAAGAAACTCGTGTCATACTTCCACGGGTCAAGAAGTCAATGGGAGGTCTGAAACTCCCCAAAAATATTCCAAAGGCTCCAACAGGCAATGTCTCATTTCACTCAGTAGACAACGCTGTCAAATGGCAATATGTGTACCAGCGCAACATCTACCCAGAGAGAGAGCTCTCTACCGAAGCTCAAGGAATGAACGCAATTGTGGAACTCCTCCGTGGCTCAGGCCTTACCAACACGGTCATCAACATCGGGCCGTTCTACCCAGCGCTGGTCAAGGAGTTCATTGTCAACCTCTCAAGTGAGTTTAATGACCCGGAAAACGCGGAGTATAGGAAGGTCTTTGTTCGAGGAGAGTGTTTTGAGATATCTGCCACCACAATCAATGCTTATCTTGGCAGAGAGGACCCAGAAGCCACTCCAGAAGTCCCGCACTTGAACAAAGTGGCTTTTGAGATTACTGGAGGACGGAAAAAGATCTGGCCCTTCAAGGATACCATAGCGGCTGCAGAGCTCACTACCAAGTATTCAATTCTGTACCACATTGGCTTGGCAAACTGGGCGCCCTCTATTGTGGGGTCAAAAGGTCTCGTTTCGAGACCGTTTAACCTCACAATTCGGTGCAATTGCGTCCGTTAGTGGCCGAGTAAGGCCCAGGAGTGCATATTTTATGCTTTTTGGTGTTTTGAGGTACGTACGCAGGTTCGGGAGGAAAAAGGGCCAAAAACGAGGCACCGAGCAAAAAGTCAAAGGGCGTTGACCAAACAGCAGGACAGAGAGCTTTAGTCACGATCGTGCCTCCATTAGGCACGATCGTGGCTCATTAGGCACGATCGTGACTCAGCCAGTCACGATCGTGGCCCCCCTTTGAAATATATTGGTGAATTAATTTCAACTTACAGTGGACTCCCCCGATCAAAGTCACGGGGGAGTCACGATCGTGTCCCAGGTAGGCACGATCGCCCCTCGAAGACCCACGATCGTGGCTTTATGTTGTAGAGGATCGAGGCGATTCAAAATATCTTACCTACCCCGAGCCACGATCGTGCCTGACGAAGCCACGATCGCCACCATGACTAAGCCACAATCGTGCCTATTCCTTCCCACGATCGTGACCCATACATAGTCACAATCGTGCCTATTCCTTCCCACGATCGTGCCTTCCCTCAGAATCAGAAAAGTATAAATGGGGAAGAGACACTTTGTGAAGCGGAGGAAGAAATATAGAGAGAGAAAACGAGACCAAGAAGCTTTTGAGCCATTCTTCAAGCGTTCTTGAGTGTTCTTCGTGGTTTCTCGAGCGTTCTTCATCTTCCTCGACACTAAAGGCATCGATAGTTCCACCGGTCTTCATCGCGCATTGAAGACACACCTTGCTCGGGATTCCAAGAGCATTTCCTATCCTTTTATTTTATGTTCTTCATGTTCTTCATGTGTATTAGTGTAACCACCATGTTGATGCTAAGCTTGAGCACCATGGTTATGGGCTAAACCCCTTAGCCATGGGTGCTAGACAATATACAATGTGAATGTAACGTTTAATGAGATTAGCGATTTATTGATGAACAAATGTGTTGTGTGGATTGTTGTTTGAATGCATGTGTTGTTTAAGTGACGTTTTACAATATATGATTGAGGTGTTCTATCCGATATCGAAAGGGAAGGATTAGAACCAGGACTTAGCAACCACCAAGGGTTGAAGGCTCAAGACCGTGTCTTGGCACCTTCTATTAACCCTTAGCCGTCTATTGTCGATTGTATGCGGTCTCGAGTTTTCTCAATACCGAAAGGGCACGGGAACACTCGGGATTAGGCCAACCTCATTACCGAAAGGCGAGGTCGGTATCTAAGACATAGGCTCGACCAACCGTTTAATCGATAGCTTGTTTATCTCTCGAACTTATTCACTTGATGATTGTTTAGCACCCTAGGCGTTTGAATCATACGTTATCATTACCACGCGCTAATATCATTGTCATAATTGCAAACACTTTTATTAACTAGTCGTAAACCCCATATTAATCCCTGTGGACCGACTCGGTATCTTGCCGAATCATATAAATATTATTACTTGCGACCCGTGTGCACTTGCACGTGGAAACCATTGTGCGACGTTATCACGTCACATTTTGGCCCAACAAGTTTTTGGCGCCGTTGCCGGGGATTAATCGGTCTACGATTGGTAAATGCTTGTGTATGTGTTGTTGTGATATTGATATTGTTTAGTTTAATTGAAGGTACTTACTTGGTACATGACCCGAAGATCGGGAGTGCCAGAGTTTAATTGCAACCCAGAAATCGAAGCTTTGTGCCGGAGAAACAACGCTTTGAGGAAGCGTATTAGTGGAAGTATGGCTCAATCAAGAAGTATGGATGAGACTCTCGCTAGGGTGGAACAAAGACCTCCCATTCTGGGGAGAGATCGAGAAGAAGTTCCCGTGGAGGTAAATAATAATGAAAGGTCGTACTTTGGATCCGAGGATCACGAAGACTATGATGCCGAGGATGACGACATGCCTCAATTATCTCCGCTTCCCCCTAGAGGATCGCGAGGGAGGCGGGGGAGAGAAACTCCGAGGTTTCGTCAACCAAGACATAGAAGACGGGTAGACAATTACCACCAAGCTCTGGATTTCGAGCTCACATCAGTAATGCTGAGTCTACTGAGGACAAATCCGCAATTTATGGGCAACAACACCGATGCCCACAATCACCTCAAGCTTCTAGAAGACGTCGTGGAGACTACGGCCAGTGGTTATCCTGAGGATCTAGTCAAGACCAAGCTACTTCCCATCTCTTTGGGAGGGGCGGCAAAAGGATGGTACATGACGCTACCTCTTCGCGAGAAGCGAGATTGGGTGAGTCTCGAGAAAGCATTCTTGTCAAAATATGTGCCACCTCGAAAGGAGGATCTGCTTCGGAAGGACATCAACAACTACACCCAATTCCGGGGGGAAACTCTTGGAGAGACATGGGAGAGGTTTAAGCAGTTGCTGAGGAAGTGTCCAGACCACCAAATATGTGATGAGGTCTTGAACAAGACATTCTACTGGGGTCTGAATCAAGCATCTCAAATGGCGGTGAATGCCGGTTCTGGAGGGTCACTTCTATCTATAGCCCCGGGCGCAGTGTTCGATGTGGTGGAGCAAGTTGCGCTCCAAAGCTATGAATACAATGAACCCGAAGCGGTCCAAAACAACCAAGGACCTCCACCGGCACGAAGAGGAGAAGATCAAGAGACACTCAAAAGTCTCTCCGACAAGATGAACCGGTTATTGAACATGGCGCAAGGAGATCAAGGAAGGAACTTGAGGCCCCAAGTGGGAGTAAACCGCATGGAACACAACAACAACAACAAAGGAAACTTTGGGGGACCGAGAAATGCACGGGGATACCAAGATCGTCCGGTGCAGAACCACCCCCAAGGATATGGAAACAACTACCAAGCGAGACCACAGGCCAATGCTAGTAGCTACGGCAGAGTGTATCCGGATCGTCCCCAAGGTGGCAACAATGGCCAAAATAACCGTCTGTCAACCTACGACAAGGGTCAACACTCCAACTCTAAGGGCGATGAGTCGCTCAGAGATGTGTTAGAGGCCTTCATAAAAAGCCAAACGGCGGTGACAGACGAGTTAAGGAGAAATCAAAGGAACAATGACGCTCGATGGGAACAAAACAGTGCGCCACGACAAATGGGTACTCTTCCTTCAAACACCGAGGTGCCGAAAAATCACGGCAAAGACCATGTCAAGGCAATCACCTTGAGAAGCGGAAGCACATTACCCGGGCCATCGATCCCGGTAAATTATGAACCGGAGGAGGAGGAAGCCGTTGTTGAGAATTTGGGATTTGGGGATGAAGATATCGGGAATGAGGAAGGGGAACAAGAAGCACCTCAAGGAAGGCAAGACGGGTCTCAAGAGGGACCCCAAGTTGAACCCCCTCGAGCAAAATCTCATGCTCCCGTTCTTCGACCCCCGTTCCCTCAACGGGTGAAAAGAAAGGCTAAGTGCAATGATGTTCAATTCGCCCGATGCCTTGATGTACTTAGGCAAGTTTCAATCAACATTCCTCTTATCGAGGCGTTGGATGAAATGCCCAAATATCACAAGTTTTTCAAGGAAATCCTCTCCAACCGTCAACGCTTGCAAGAGTGCTCCAAGATTGCATTAAATGAGGAGTGTAGTGCACTAGTGTTGAATAAGTTGCCTCCAAAGGAGAAAGACCCGGGAAGCTTCACAGTCCCCGTCGGGATAGGAAGGGCAAAGGAAGTGATGTCCTTATGTGATCTAGGTGCCGGTATTAATCTTATGCCGCTTTCCGTCTTCAAATCACTTCAAATTGGCCACATGAAGAAGACGTCGGTTTATTTGCACTTGGCTAACCGACAAGTGGTATACCCCGAGGGGGTAGTTGAAGATGTGTTAGTACGCATTGGGAAATTCATTTTTTCGGCCGACTTTATTATTCTCGACTTCCCAGTTGATCATGCGGTCCCGCTAATTCTAGGGCGACCGTTCCTCGCGACCGCCGACACGGTAATCCGTGTTAAGCAAGGCGTATTGGAGATGACGGTGGGAGGAGAAACCATTATCTTCGATATTCTGAAAGGGCTTAAAGCGCCCGACATGGATTATTCGGAAATAGCGACCATCTCCGTAATTGATCAAGAGGTACAACACATTCTCCCTTCTATTTGTTTAAGTACTAATGATTTTTCTAGTGCTTTCTTTGAACAATTAGAGTGTGAAGAAGAAGAGGAAAGGGTTGAGGAAAGGGAATTATGTGCACTCGGGTTTGTTGAGAGACGAGAAGGGTATAGGGGCTCTGAACCATTATTCACGGGAGATAGAGTTGTTTCCCACACCAAGCCATCGCTTGAGGAAGCTCCGAGGCTTGAACTGAAAGTGCTTCCCGAGCACTTGAAGTATGAATATTTGGGACCGGACTCGACGCTTCCAGTTGTTATTTCTTCGGCTTTAGGCCCAGATCAGGAAGCGAGGTTGATGAGTTTGCTGCAGAAACACAAGGGTGCACTAGGATGGACTATTGTCGACATCAAGGGTATAGATCCAGCTTACTGCACACACAAAATTATTCTTGAGCAAGAGTGCAGAGGTTCAGTTGAGCATCAGAGGCGGCTAAATCCGGCCATGAAGGAGGTAGTGAAGAAGGAGATCTTGAAATGGCTAGACGCCGGGGTGATATATCTCATTTCAGATAGCAAGTGGGTTAGCCCGGTTCAATGTGTTCCGAAGAAGGGAGGCTTGACGGTAGTCGCAAATGCGAACAATGAATTGATTCCTCAACGCACCGTGACCGGGTTGCGTATATGCATGGACTACCGAAAGCTGAACAAGGCGACAAGGAAGGACCATTTCCCGCTACCCTTCATCGATCAAATGTTGGATCGGTTGGCCGGGAATGAGTTCTATTGCTTCCTAGACGACTACAGTGGTTATAATCAAATCCACATTGCCGTAGAAGATCAAGAGAAAACAACCTTCACGTGCCCATATGGAACTTTTGCCTTCCGACGAATGCCTTTTATGCTATGCAATGCCCCGGCTACCTTTCAAAGGTGTATGATGGCCATCTTCTCCGATATGGCCGAGAATTATGTACAAGTTTTCATGGACGACTTCTCAGTTTTCGGTAGGTCATTTGACGAATGTCTGGAGCATCTGGGGAATGTTTTGAAGAGATGCGAGGAGACTAACCTGGTGCTTAACTGGGAGAAATGCCACTTTATGGTGCGGGAAGGCATTGTTCTAGGCCATAAGATCTCAAAAGAAGGCATTGAGGTGGATCGGGCCAAGGTTAGTGTCATTGAGACTCTTCCCTATCCGTCTTCTGTGAGATTGGTGAGAAGTTTTCTTGGCCATGCGGGATTTTACAGGCGTTTCATCCAAGACTTCTCAAAAGTGGCCAAGCCATTATGCAAATTGCTCGAGAAGGAGAAAAACTTTGAGTTCACAAGGGAGTGTAAGGTTGCTTTTGACGAGTTGAGAGCGAGGTTGGTAAAGGCTCCAATAGTAGCAGCTCCAGATTGGGATCGACCATTCGAGATCATGTGTGATGCGAGCGACTATGCTTTGGGAGCAGTTTTAGGCCAGAAACATGATAAGATATTCCGAGTCATAGCCTATGCGAGCCGAATACTGAACGATGCTCAAGAAAACTACACAGTCACTGAGAAGGAGTTCTTGGCAGTGGTTTTTGCTTTCGAGAAGTTTCGGCAATATGTGATTGGGTCGAAAACCATAGTGCACACGGATCACGCGGCCTTGAAGTATTTGCTAGCCAAGAAGGAGGCTAAAGCTCGGTTGATTCGATGGGTGCTATTGTTGCAAGAGTTCGAGCTTGAGATCATGGATCGGAAGGGCATTAAAAATGAAGTGGCCGATCACCTATCTCGAGTGACAAATGGCGAGAAGGAGTGCGAGGAGGAAATCAAGGACGCATTTCCCGACGAGCATGTGTTGGCGATAGAAAGCGCATCACCTTGGTATGCCGATATCGCGAACTATGTTTCATGTGGGATCGTGCCCTTGGGAATTACTTCTCAACAAAAGAAGAGGTTCCTACACTCGTGTAACAAGTACTATTGGGATGAGCCATACCTTTTCAAGCAAGGGAATGACCAAATCTTCCGCCGATGTGTAGCGGAGAGCGAGATCCCGGGAATTCTGGAAGCCTGTCACAATTCTCCGTATAGAGGTCACTTCGCGGGTGATAGGACCGCGAGAAAGGTTTTGCAATCGGGCTTCTATTGGCCAACCCTCTTCAAGGACTGTCACGAGCACATCAAACAGTGTGATAGGTGTCAGAGGGTGGGAAATGTCTCCCGGAGGCACGAGATGCCTCTTACCGGCATTTTAGAAGTGGAAGTGTTCGATGTGTGGGGCATGGATTTCATGGGACCTTTCCCATCATCTTACGGGAAGCTATATATTATCGTCGCAGTGGACTATGTGACCAAGTGGGTTGAGGCCGAAGCATGCATTGCAGCGGATGCTAGGACGGTTATCAAGTTCGTCAAGCGAAACATCATAGCACGCTTCGGAACCCCCCGAGCTATCATAAGCGATCGAGGTGCCCATTTTCGGAATAAGCTCTTCAAGGCTCTTGCCAAGAAATTTGGCATGAAACACAAAATGGCCCTCGCCTACCACCCCCAATGTAATGGCCAAGCGGAAAGCGCCAACAAAGAAATCAAAGGGGTATTGGAAAAGATGATTGGCCCAAACCGAAAAGATTGGTCGGAGCGCCTTGATGAAGCCCTTTGGGCCTATCGCACCGCTTATAAAACCCCGCTAAACATGTCACCGTATCGGATGGTATATGGGAAAGCGTGCCACTTGCCGGTGGAGATTGAGTATATGGCAAGGTGGGCAATAATGAGGTGCAACATGGATTTGGGAAAAGCAGGGAAGAAGAGGGTGCTTCACATTGAGGAGCTTGAAGAATGGAGAAGAGAGGCGTATGAGAGCAACGCCATCTATAAAGAAAAGACGAAGCGTTGGCACGACAAGCATATTATCAAGAGGAGCTTCGAGCCGGGACAATTGGTGTTGCTCTATAACGCCAAGCTAAAACTCCATGCCGGCAAACTCAAGTCCAAGTGGTCGGGTCCGTTTAAAATCATCACATGTTTGAACCACGGAGTGATGGAGATCTTGGACCCAAAGGACAAGACAATGTTCTTCGCAAATGGGCTCTACTTGAAGTTGTATCATGGTATTGACGGCAAGGACATTGAGTCGGATGTGGAAGAAGAGGTGAGGGGGTTCGGAGAAGATGAAGGAGGAAAGTTGCCCGAAGAAGGCGGCTTAGGTCAAGGGTAGTGTGTAGACTACCCCATTATCGTCGGGCTAACGACGTTAAACAAATGCGCTATTGGGAGGCAGCCCAAGTTTCTAACCCCATCTGTGTAAATTCCCGCAATTTAGTTTATTTGGGTAATAGCAATGCACTAATCTTTGTCTGTTTTTCACATGAAGGAATTGGTGCAATCATGACGCCTATGGCGTACACCTCTCCTTCACAAAACGAGCAAGTCAACACCCGGGTCAACCCATCAAGCCAAGTCAACCACACTATTTCGAGAAAGGTAGTATGTACTTTCTCCTAAGTTTATTGAGTGGAGTTGATCTTGCTTAAGGCTTGTGATCGCCGTGGAACCTTGAATGTATTGCCCCTCTATGTGGGTTGTTGTGCTTTGATTAGTAGTATTGTCGGGTTTATTTTATATAAGGGTGTCGCCGTGAAAGTTAGGCGCAGTTGAGTCTTAAGTGTGGTGTGTACGGGGTACACACCACTGTCGGGTTTAGTTAAATTCGGGTATAATAATACCCTAAGTGTGGTGTGTGTCCCACACACCACTATTGGATGTGCCTTCATTATGAAAAAGATGTACAAAGCAAGACTTGAGAGGAGAGTCACGGGAGAGTTTTGGGGGAAAAAGCAAGGGTCCCACCCATCACCATTTGGTCATTAAAAGGACCCCTTTCTCTCTCTCTTTCTTTCATTATCATTGCTTTAGAAGTCTTGCAAGTTAAAGAATCCTCCGAGAACCAACTTCATATTTCTCTAAGCCAACATGAATCAGTGGGAAATTGGCCTAAATGCCTCGTCATCATCGGATGACGATGAGGGAAGATCACCGGCGCCAAGGTGGCCGGTGAACTCGCCGGCATCCGAAGATAGTCCCACCCCGCCGGAGGATCCGATGATCCACATTGAAAGCCGGTTTGAGGAAATCATCGTGGACATCATGACGGTGAGAGAAGATATCAAGGACCTTAAGGAGGATTTGCAACAACAGTTAACGGACATAATGGAGATGATTAGCAATTTGGCTGCGACATTGCACCGGAGAACTATGAGGCCGCCTGCGGCCCGGTAAGAAGGGAGAAGGTAACACCAATCTTTTGTACATATGTGTGTAGTTTCGGTTTATTGAGTCATTTAATGTGTTTGTTTTAAGTATCTTAGTAGGTGCATTGATAATCACAAGAAGGCAGGAGACTTGGGTGATAAAGAGACAAAAAGAAGAAGAAAAGAAAACGGGTGAGATAAAGACTCACGGGAGTGTTATTGTGGGGAACCCATTCATAGAGGGGAATTATGTACTTTTCCACCAACCCCTCTATATCATCATCCCATTTCCATCCCCACACTCACAAGAGAAACTCCCTCCTCGAAAACACTCAACGACCAAGTTTTTTTGCACCCAAGAGAATGAGCCGTAGAAGAAATCCGGTGGAAGTTTCCTCATCGTCCGACGATGATGAGGTGAACTCATCACCGCCAAGATGGCCGGCCCCTTCACCCGCCCGGACTAGTAGCTCGTACTTGCCGCCGGACCCAATGGAGCTCCTAGAAGCAAGGATAGCGGATGTCACGATGGACATCATGCAATTCCGAGAAGAGTTCAAGGAGTTTCGCTCCGAGACCTCCAGCAAATTGGAGGAGATCATGGAGCTCCTCATGAACATGACCGTGCTAGTCCGGGAGAGACCTCGAAGAGGGCCTCCAAACCGTTGAATTGTGGGTAAGATGCACCTACTTGTAGAAATGTTTATAGTGGGTTTTTGAGTTTTTGTGTGTGTTTGAGTCTTTTGTATGTCGTAACCCCGTGTTCGGAGTTAAGTGTGGTGTGTGTCTCACACACCACAATCGAGTCATTTAACGAGTTTCAAAACAAGTCCAAGTGCAGGTATGGGTCCGAGTGTTCTTAGAATGAAGAAGAAGAAGAAAAAAGTGAAGAAAGGCAAGAAAAAGGGTCCAGTCACGATCGTCACCATGAAGGCACGATCGTGGGTTGGGAAAACGCGCTAAGGCACCATCGTGACCTGAGAAAGAAGTCGAGTCACGATCGTGCCCTCCCTAGGGACGATCGTGCCTGAAAATATTCGAATTAATTCCAACTTACCGTGGGCTCCCCCGATCTCAGTCACGGGGGAGTCACGATCGTGACCCCAGCAATTTTGGCGAGTCACGATCGTGCCTGAGGCACGATCGTGCCTCTGTGCGTATATATGGTTTTCAGACCCTTTCTTCCTCACTTTTTCTCGAACCCTACACCTTGAGAGCGCCGCCGCCGCCGTTTTTCGCTGGAAAACCGCCAGAACTCGCCGTTTTGTGCCTCCAATCACCGGAAAAAGGTATTCCCCTCACTCCCCACTCCTTTCCTAGCCTCGATTTGTTATTTTCTCGTATTTTGTCCACAAAACCACTCCAAAAACCGCCCCCACCATAGGTTCCGGCCACTTCTCGCAGGAATTTGTTGATTAGACCGACCACGTTCACTCTCACACGCCTCACCCTACATACCACCCCCACCTCCACATAAAGCCCACCTTTCCCTTTTTCCGATGACATTTTCCGGCGACTTTGGCCGGTAATCGTAGTTGCTCACTTGCATTCTCACGCTCACTCACTCCAATGGCACCTAAGAAACCCGCGGAACAAACCCGTGCTCAACTTATGAGCAAAAAGGCTCGAACCACCGGAGCCGGCACCTCGGGGTCACGAGCACCCCCGGCCCCACAAGGGGCCCGTATCCCGGCCGAGACGCCCAATATGGCGTGCCTTCGGTTTGCATGCCCAAGCCCGTATAAGAGACGTTACGAGGCTTTTCAAGACCGGGTGGTGATGACCGGCCGGTTCTTCAATGAGTTCCTATGCCGGAGCTTAGGCATTTGGGAAGAACTTCATGAGAAGGCCATCCGGCTAGGATGGCCCGGGATGATGACTTGGAGACCCCCGGTCTTCGAGGATTTGACCCGGGAGTTCTTTGCCACCGTCGAGCCGGTGAACAAAGAGAAGACCGAGATTAGCTTTCGGTTTTATGGGAGGAAGTGTAAGATCACGAGGGATGACCTCACGGCGATGTTTGGCTTCTCGGAGGGAGAAGCACCTGAGTTTGGTATGTCCAACAGTGAGATGTGGCATCACATCACACTGAACCCTTATTGGGAAAAGACCAATAAGGCGAAGGACATCCCCGAGGACCAACCCGGGATGCTCATGCTACAGCGGTTCCTCGCGGGAACCATATTTTGTAGAGAGAACAGTCAGTATGACATTACTCTCAAGGAGTTATGGATTCTGAACGCCTATCGCACTGACACGAGGGCACCGTGGGAGCGGACTATCTGGGACCAGCTGCTCGAGATGCCTTCGAGACAGCCAGGGAGCATAGGAGCGGGCTGTTTAGTCACCACGATCGTCTGGGGGCTTGTTAGTGGGGTGAACTACCCCACGGGTCCTCCGATCTTCGAGAGGGACGCAGTGAGGGGCCAGGAGATCAGGGGGTCGACCTTCGAGGAGATCGTGAAGGAGACTTACCCTCGCTTAGAGCGGATCCGGGTGAAGATCCAGAACAGGCAGCCATTGCTGACGAGGATGGCACCGGAGGACAGAGCGAGAGCCCGAGCAGCTGCAGCACGAGCAGATAGGGCCCAGGCAGGAGGAGCAGGAGCGGGAGTTGAGCATGAGCCACAGCCTGAGCCGGAGCACGAGAGAATGTCGGGACATGATGAGGATGTGCTCGCCATGATGAGGGCGATGCGCATCCAGCAGCAGGAGGACTCCGAGCGGTCCAGGTACGAGTGGGCGAGGATGCATGCCTTCTAGGGGCATGTGGACCAGACATTGTACCAGCAGCACCAGGATGTGTGGGGCTTCGCTAGTTTCTACCAGTCCCGATTCCAGGAGCATCCAGCCTTCCAGGGAGCTGTGTTCCCGGCCCCGCCGGCCCGTACATGCACTTCCAGTATCCAGACCCGAGCGGAGCAGACCTAGGAGGAGCAGGCCCGAGTGGTGAGCATGACCAGGCAGATGGAGGAGCAGGTGATTTCCTCTTCGACGACCCGACATATTGAGAGGTATCATCTGCTGTTGTCGGTTTTTAGACTTGTTTACTGTTGGAACTTGTTGAGACTTGTTGACATTTAGAGATTTTTGTTGAACTTGTGTATTTTGGGTCGGTTTGGATGACCCTGTTATTTTGGTGATGTATGACTTTACATGTTTATTTTCATTGCATTTGACATGTTAGTTTACTTTGCTAAAATGGATGGTTGTTTGACTTCGAGTATGTGGGGCATTTGCCCAAATTGAGATTGTTGTGAGCATGGATAATTGATGGCATGATAGTGTAAATGTCGAATTTGGGATAAGTGTGGAAAAAGCCATTGTGGGCCAAAGGGTATGAACACATTATAACACGTTATGTGTGAATGCCATGCTTTTTGTTTACACTATATGCATCCTCATCAATGCTTCGTGATTATTGTTAATGGATTGACCGTGTGGCCTCGGCCAAAGAGATCATAGACCAAGGGAAAAGATTCGTAGGCATTACCCGCCATCCATAGTACCCTCTCTTGCCAAAATGCCTTGTTTATGAACCTCACATGTTGAAACCTAAATTCATTTGCCTAACTGTGACACGAACCCGAGTCTCTCATTGCTTAGTTGCTTCAACGAGTGGGGGGGGGGGGGGGGGGGGGGGGGGGAAGGGGTAGTCAATTGTATAGGGATGAAAATGGTGACATGGGGTTTTGGGGAAATGAAAAGATAGAAGGGCCATTGGGAGAGAGAAATCACTGCTAGGAAGACACCAAATGTGACACTTCGATAAGTGCTGCGTTTCGGGTTTGAGGACAACAAAAGAAAATGAGATAGTGTAAGTGAAGTACTTGGCATGCCGGAAGATCCTAAGAAGGAGAGCAAAAATGCCGAAGGAAAGAAAAGCACTATGAAAGGAAAACCAACAAACCTAACCCGGACGAAAGCCCAAATGCAAATCGCCAAAGTGGTCGAAATTTAGCATTGTGGAGTAAACCAAAAGTAGAAGAAAGTGTCGGTGATCAAAGCAGAAAAGATGGGAAAGGATGATTTGGGGTAAAAAGGGGTAACAAGTGATTGACAACGAGTCTTGGGGAGAGATTGAAGTGTAATGGGGTTTGTGAGGTTGAGGCAACTTAGGAATTGAGCATCATTAATCTTCCTGAATTATCCCTCTAAAACACCCACCCGAGTCTAACCTACACTACAAGCCAAATAAGCCCTACCGTATGGATTCACTTTTGGCTATGGTCTAGAAATCATCGGGATCGGTCCGAACCATTAAGGTATGATCACCAAAGTATTGAGGAAAAGGGATTTATGTGATGCATGTTGTGTAAGGGCAAGTGTAGCTTAACATGTATGCGGAGTGAAAATGATACCCTTCGTGCACGGTGTCCTTTGCATGAGTATTTCGAGTTCACATGAGTACTTGATTGTCATTACGAATAGTGTTGTCTTGAGTCTAGTAGTGTCGTGTTTTGTCGTTGTAGGATAGTGGTAAAGTGTTCCGTTTGTTTTACTTGTTTCGGTTCGGGGGTGTTTGCCTAAAACCCCTAGGAGATGCCGAGCTCCTCCTAGTGAGTTGACTCAGGGTTCTTAACTCGGTGAATTTTGCAGTACACTTGTTGACTTATCGGGACGATAAGTGTTTAAGTGGGGTGTGTTAGTTGTGGGGTCAAAAGGTCTCGTTTCGAGACCGTTTAACCTCACAATTCGGTGCAATTGCGTCCGTTAGTGGCCGAGTAAGGCCCGGGAGTGCATATTTTATGCTTTTTGGTGTTTTGAGGTACGTACGCAGGTTCGGGAGGAAAAAGGGCCAAAAACGAGGCACCGAGCAAAAAGTCAAAGGGCGTTGACCAAACAGCAGGACAGAGAGCTTTAGTCACGATCGTGCCTCCATTAGGCACGATCGTGGCTCATTAGGCACGATCGTGACTCAGCCAGTCACGATCGTGGCCCCCCTTTGAAATATATTGGTGAATTAATTCCAACTTACAGTGGACTCCCCCGATCTCAGTCACGGGGGAGTCACGATCGTGTCCCAGGTAGGCACGATCGCCCCTCGAAGACCCACGATCGTGGCTTTATGGGGTAGAGGATCGAGGTGATTCAAAATATCTTACCTACCCCGAGCCACGATCGTGCCTGACGAAGCAACGATCGCCACCATGACCAAGCCACGATCGTGCCTATTCCTTCCCACGATCGTGCCTTCCCTCAGAATCAGAAAAGTATAAATGGGGAAGAGACACTTTGTGAAGCGGAGGAAGAAATATAGAGAGAGAAAACGAGACCAAGAAGCTTTTGAGCCATTCTTCAAGCGTTCTTGAGTGTTCTTCGTGGTTTCTCGAGCGTTCTTCATCTTCCTCGACACCAAAGGCATCGATAGTTCCACCGGTCTTCATCGCGCATTGAAGACACACCTTGCTCGGGATTCCAAGAGCATTTCCTATCCTTTTATTTTATGTTCTTCATGTTCTTCATGTGTATTAGTGTAACCACCATGTTGATGCTAAGCTTGAGCACCATGGTTATGGGCTAAACCCCTTAGCCATGGGTGCTAGACAATATACAATGTGAATGTAACGTTTAATGAGATTAGCGATTTATTGATGAACAAATGTGTTGTGTGGATTGTTGTTTGAATGCATGTGTTGTTTAAGTGACGTTTTACAATGTATGATTGAGGTGTTCTATCCGATATCGAAAGGGAAGGATTAGAACCCGAACTTAGCAACCACCAAGGGTTGAAAGCTCAAGACCGTGTCTTGGCACCTTCTATTAACCCTTAGCCGTCTATTGTCGATTGTATGCGGTCTCGAGTTTTCTCAATACCGAAAGGGCACGGGAACACTCGGGATTAGGCCAACCTCATTACCGAAAGGCGAGGTCGGTATCTAAGACATAGGCTCGACCAACCGTTTAATCGATAGCTTGTTTATCTCTCGAACTTATTCACTTGATGATTGTTTAGCACCCTAGGCGTTTGAATCATACGTTATCATTACCACGCGCTAATATCATTGTCATAATTGCAAACACTTTTATTAACTAGTCGTAAACCCCATATTAATCCCTGTGGACCGACTCGGTATCTTACCGAATCATATAAATATTATTACTTGCGACCCGTGTGCACTTGCACGTGGAAACCATTGTGCGACGTTATCACGTCACATTTTGGCCCAACAAGTTTTTGGCGGTCAAGGAGTTCATTGTAAACCTCTCAAGTGAGTTTAATGACCCGGAAAACGCGGAGTATAGGAAGGTCTTTGTTCGAGGAGAGTGTTTTGAGATATCTGCCACCACAATCAATGCTTATCTTGGCAGAGAGGACCCAGAAGCCACTCCAGAAGTCCCGCACTTGAACAAAGTGGCTTTTGAGATTACTGGAGAACGGAAAAAGATCTGGCCCTTCAAGGATACCATTGCGGCTGTAGAGCTCACTACCAAGTATTCAATTCTGTACCACATTGGCTTGGCAAACTGGGCGCCCTCCACTCACGGGTCGAGCATCAAAACTAAATTAGCAAAGCTCATCTACCAAATAAGTACGCAATCCTCTCTTGACTTTGGTTTATATGTCATTGAGCACCTTGTCAAACATGCCAAGTCATGTGCTGTCAAGCTACCTATTTGGTTTCCATCATTGATCATCGGACTTCTCCTCCAACAATGTCCTCACATTGTTCGAGAGACGGATGTTCCTGGAAAGAAGCCACTGCCCTTCACTATAAGTCTCAAAAACTTTGAGGGAAAGCATATGAGGGATCTCGCTCCTCCCATGGCCAAAGCATCAGAAGCTGGTTCCAGCTCACGTCCTTCCAGACCTCTCGGCACCAGAATGGAGGAAGAGCTGGTAGATACAATCAATGACTTGGAAACGACGATTGCTGTTCTGACAACCCGAAAGACTGCCTGTGAAGCCCTTCTCAATGACCTCCGCACCGCTCCTGCTGAAGATGACGATGTCAATGAATCCACCTCTTTTTAAACATTTCTCTGATTTAGTCTGATAACTTGTTTCAAACAAACTACTTAAATTCTGGGGGACTGTCCGAGTTAAATTCCTGCACTTTGTGATATTCATTTTTGGGATATTTGCTCATGGTTTGAGCTGGTTTATACCCTGCTATTACTCGAATATCGTTGTATGATTGCCTTTGGCAATATTTTTAGACAAACAGGGGGAGATATAAGCGATGTGCGCCAGAAGTTGCACCAGAAGTTGCACACCAGAAGTCGCACCAGAAGTCGCATACAGAAGTCGCATCGCTTGCTGTGCGTAACTGCCACAAGATGACGATGTACTTAAAAAGGTGTTTAGTTGCATCGCTTGTTGTGTGTAACTGCCACAAGATGACGATGTGCTTAAAAAGATGTTTGCCTAAAAAATTGCCAAAGGGGGAGATTGTTGCTACGTTTAGAGTTGGCATAATTTTTTAGCGCAAAAGTAAGAAGTCAGTGCAACATGTTACAAGACATGTAGAGCGACTCATTACGTTCCAGATTAGGAAAGGCCTGAAGCTTTCCTATTTAGATGCCGCTTGGAGCGAAAGAAGAATGACATCACAAAGACTTGGAGCGCAAGAGAATGACGTCGACAAGCCAGGCGACTTCCAGCTGTCACTAGCACGTCAGCAAAGGCGGCAACTCTACTTGCCTAATTTGTTTAGGAAGTCTGAGACTTCCTATTCCTAATCTGAGAAAGATTAGGAACGTAGGGCTGCTATAAAAAGCTTGAAGCTTCCCCATTAGCAGTCGTCCGTTCTTGTTCATAATTAGCTTGATTTCTCAGAGCTCTTAACCGTGCACCATTGGCGTGTTGAGAGGCTGATTAGTTTGCTAGAACGGCTTTGCTCTGATCAAACATCAAGTCGCGAAAATTGAGTGCTTGATCAGTTAGGGTTCTTGTGTTCGTGATTGAAGATTCACAAATCCTTCAAAGAAGACTACGACACCGAGCATAGGCGCTTGCTCGAAGGGTGGAATTGAGAGGATCTCAAAGACAGTGGGAGAGGACCTTGGTCGAGGTTGTTCACGGTGAGATCCATAGTAGCTTAGGACAATAGCTTGTGTGATAGCTAATTGGTGCTTGAAGTTGTACTATTGAATACCATATAGTGAAAACCTTTCCACTGGCAAAGTGCCCCCAGACGTAGGTGCGGAGTCACCGAACTGGGTAATCATCTCTAGTGTCGTTATTATTACCTGTTTATTATTTAAACTACGGTCTGCAATTTAGGCAAGTAGTCGATACACAAGTTACGACTTTGTGTTCGACTTCTTGACTCGGCTACAAATCAGAATTTCAATCTCTAATATTGAACCTAAGAATGTGCAAGAAGCCATCAACGATGAGTATTGGGTATGTGCTATGCAAGAAGAGTTGGTTCAGTTCAAAAGAAACGTTGTATGAGAGTTAGTACCCAAGCCAGACAATGTAAACATCATCGGGACAAAGTGGATCTTTAAGAACAAGTCTGACGAACAAAGAAATATCACTCGAAACAAGGCTAGAATAGTAGAAGAAGGATACACACAAGTAGAAGGAGTGGATTTCTATGAAAGATTGCTCCTGTTGCCAGACTTAAGGCTATCAGACTTCGTCTCAGCATTGCTTGTCACCTACAATTCAAACTTTATCATATGGACGTCAAGAGTGCTTTCCTGAATGGTTATCCAAACGAAGAAGTGTATGTTTCCCAATCAAAAGGATTTGAAGATCACAACTCTCCACAACATGTCTACAAGCTCAAGAAATCTCCTTACAGTCTTAAACAAGCACCTCGAGTCTGGTATGAACTGTAGGATTTTGGAGCGTTCTAGATCATCGAGATAGCAGAAGCGTTTAACAAAATCTACTCCAAACCTTGTACAAGAACATGAACCGTTAAATCCCAAGGCAAAATCTATTCCACAAGATATTTACCTTTAAGTCTTTGTTGAATCGATAAAGAAGAACTTTCGGATCTTCTTCTCTAAAGCAAGTCCACACCAAGGGGATGATCTTGAAGATCCTTCACTTAATTGCCTACTAGAAAAATTAAATGAAGAACAAGAGAGCAAGATGAGAGGAGAGAGAGGTTGTGGTCGGCCACTATGAGAGAGAGAGAGCTTATGAGAGTTGTGTGATTATTTTGTGTAATGAATTAATATTAGATATTTACCTTCATCATCCAACTCATAAGCATGGGTCTAAAAGTGATTGGTATGGGCTTAAAGTTTCATCACCCATACCCCTTAAATCACACACCTCTTAATCCACAATCACCAACAAAGCATGGTATTGTGTTGCCCCCACTCTTGGACCCACCAATGTGGCCGGCCATATTGGGCTTATTGGGCCCATAATGGGCCCTTGTTGGGCCAGTCACGTGACCCTATGGGCCGAGCCCAATGGGCTCGCCCATGTGGTTTCGTGTCGTGTCCAAAAGTTGCCCGACCCTTCTTGTCGTTACTTATCAAACAAAGTCCGACACGACATCGACAAAAAAACTCAGTTTTCTCAATTCGCTAATTATTCTCTCAAACCGAACCCATGGCCCAAAACCTTCAATTTTGTCCATGCATAGCTCCTCAAGAAACGTTAAGGTTTCCTTGTCTCAAGTTATCCGTGTTGAATGTGTGTGACCCTCCAGGCTCATGCCACCGTTGGCAGATCGACGCAAAAGATCTCTCTTGCCCGATACATCATAAGGGGCCTTTAGTAAGACGTTATGATTACCCAAGGTGCATGACGATCGATGATTCGACTTAACCTTGTGCGTACAAGTCACTATCCTATTATCTCTAGATATCCCGATTGATCACAAGGCATAGAGTCGTCACCCTTGTTCAATCAATCATTATTACTTGATATGTGAGATGGCTGAGAATTGATAACCCGTATCACCGGCATTGCCATGTTCTTACTCTCTGTCAGTCTCAATCAATAGGCCTTTAACGGATATTTTTCCCATATCGTAGTATGAGGGATAAATCCCTTAGCCGTCTTTCGTGTCACTCATGCAACCCGTTCCGCCACCCTATCATGCCCGTTATTGCAATCCTGTTACGGAAAGTGTTAGGCGCAAGTTAAAGCCGCACGTACATTGCATAGCGATCACAAAGACTCCTTGGTCTAAGGATATCGTGACAAGCTATTGCTTTTGAATATGTTCATGGCCTAATCTATGAAAACACTATTCAAAGCGTGTCGTCCGATATCAATCACCTCATCATATCTATGATATGATTCCGGGATCTCTCATCCTTATGACAAGTAGAACTACGCCATTGAGAACCATCCTCATACTGGTTGCTTCTATAGAAGCGTATATTGACCAGGGACTCGTTAAGTGTGATCCGTACAGATTTATGGTTCTACTACTTTAGTGGTCATAAATCAGATCATGCTTAACATATTACTTCAACACATAAGTAATACAAAGCCGTTTTATATATATTACAAGCGATGATAATTTACATAGACATTTACAGGCTACTAACAATTGGACTAGGGCACACAATGCTATCAATCTCCCACTTGCCCCTAGTTTCAATCTAAGTCCCAGTCTATACCCATTGACCTAACATGTTTATCATGTTTCGCTTGAGGAAGAGCCTTGGTCAAGGGGTCGGCGGTGTTATCATCAGATGCAACGTAGTGGATCTTCACGTCACCTCTAGCAACAATGTCGCGGATGATGTGATACTTCCTGAGTACATGTTTGAATCTGTCATGTGCCTGGGTTCCTTAGCTTGCGCAATGGCCCCAGTCTTGTCACAATATAAGTCTACTGGGTTAGATGGGTTTTGAATTACACCTAACCCAGCCATGAAACTCCTGATACATACAGCCTCTTTTGCCGCTTCCGATGCAGCAATGTACTCAGCTTCGGTCGTAGAGTCGGCAATGGTGTCCTGCTTCTTGCTTTTCCAGCTGAATGCTCCACCGTTCAACGTAAACACATATCCCAACTGACTCTTAAAGTCATCGGGGTCTGTCTGGAAACTAGCGTCGACATATCCTTTAACGACTAGATCATCATTTCTTCCCCCGTATACAAGAAAAGCGTCTTTGGTTTTTCTCAAATATTTGAGAATCACCTTAACGGCAATCCAGTGTTCCTCACCGGGTTTGGATTGATGTCTACTGGTAAAGCTTAGGGCAAATGAGACATCCGGTCTCGTACATATCATGGCATACATTATGGATCCTATAGCCGAAGCATATGGGATTTCGTTCATTCTTGCTAGCTCTGCAGGTGTCTCCGCACACTGTTTCTTGCTTAGCTTCAGGCCAAGACGCATGGGCAGCAGTCCTTTCTTTGAATCTTGCATTGAGAATCTTGTCAACACTTTGTCTATGTAGGTGCTTTGACTTAAGCCCAAGACCCGCTTGGCACGGTCTCTATATATCTTGATCCCCAAGATGTAAGAGGCCTCGCCTAAGTCCTTCATTACGAAACACTCACCTAACCAAGTCTTTGTTAAGAGCAAGGTAGGGACGTCGTTTCCAATGAGCAGTATGTCATCAACATAAAGCACCAAGAAGACTACTTTGCTCCCATCTGCCTTTTTGTGTACGCAAGGTTCATCATCGTTCTTGATGAAGCCAAACTATTTCACAACTTCATCAAAACGCTGATTCCAACTCCGAGATGCTTGCTTCAAAACATAAATTTATTTGAGCAACTTGCAAATCTTTCCCTTATTCTTAGGATCCTCAAAACCCTCAGCTAACCTCCCGTTCAGGAAGGCGGTTTTGACGTCCATTTGCCATATCTCATAGTTATGATACGCTGCTACGGCAAGTAGAATGCGGATATATTTGACCATAGCTACTAGAGAAAAGGTCTCTTCATAGTCAATTCCGTGGACTTTCCTATAAACTTTTGCTTTATAGGTCTGAGGTTTGCCATCCATGTCTATCTTTATTTTAAAGATCCATTTACACCCAATGACTTTTACGTCAGGGGTTTGATCCACCAAGTCCCACACTTGATTATCTGAGATGGATTATGTTGCTACGTTTATTTGTTGGCATGATTTTTTAGCGCAAATGTAAGAAGTCGTGCAACATGTTACATGACATGTGGAGCGACTTGTTGCTAGCCGAAGATTAGGAAAGTCTGAAGCTTTCCTATTTCGACGAAGCTTGGAGCGAAAGAAGAAAGGCGCCACGAAGACTTGGTGTAAGGACCTCTCCCGGGCAGTTAGACTAAAATCTGGGAAAATTCAAAATTTTTGAATAGTGACCAGATCGAGTCTGAACCTGACCCCGAAAGTTGTTTTGGACATAAGATGACGTTATTTTCGACCAAGCTAAGTTTAGGGCGACTAAAGACCACTTCGTGACCCATTCGGGGAAAGTTGACTTAGGTTGACTTTTTGCCGGAAAAGTCAACCGAGGACGTTTTGGGCGATTCTGGACTCGTTAAGTCCCGAATTGCAAAACGGTCAATGCAGTATTCTTAGTTAGCCCATTTTAAGTCACTCAAGAGATTTTGCTGAAATCTCGATAAAAGTGCCCGTTCGGGGTCCGAAACGTCCGATTTTGGGAAATCTGATCCGTTTTCGGTTGGTGGAAAAGGTGACCGATGTGATTGATGGGTTATGTATCAAGGGGACAAGGAAGTGACTTGTTGTGTGTGGGGTTTGGTGATGTTGGGAAAGAGGAAAAAAGGTTGATTTTGGGTTTTCATTTTATTTAATTAAGTAATTAATTAAATAAAATGTGTTGTTATAAGGAGGGGGGGCCCCCATTTCATCCGAGAACAACCAAGAGAAAGAGAGAGAGAAAGAGAAAGAGAAAGAGAAAGAGGGAAGGAGAAGGAGGGTCCGGCCAAGCAAGGAGGATTTCCCGTCAATCCGTCCGTCGTTTCTTCGAGATTTCTTCGTATTCGGAATCCCGGCATCGAGGACTACAAGAGGTATGGTTCTCTTTTCGATTTGGAGTAGTTTGGTTCGTGGGTTTTAAGTAGAAATGTGTTGTTTTAAGTTTAGTTAGACACTAGAGATGATTAGGCATGTTTTAAGACAAATTTGAACAAATTCCGGTGACCGGAGGGTCGCCGGAGCTCCGGCCACGTTGGTGGCTGATTCCGGTGGCCATGGAACGCTGAATTGAAGTGCTTCAACCTTCATCTTGTGAGTTTTTCCAAAGGAGCAACGGTTTGGGAGCTAGAAGCCCGGGAAGTGACTGAAACGCTGAATCTGTCCAGCCGGACGGACAATCTGTTTTGCTCCGGACGGAGCCGTTCCCGTTCGAACTTGGTTCCGAGCAAAACATGAAGTTTGTAGAGGACTAGCAGAGCTTCAACTTTCATGTTTACGTGTTTTCCAGACGAGCTATGCAATTGGAGCTGCAAGTCCGGGAAGTGGACTGTTCTGCCGAATCTGTCTCTGGACAGATTCGAAGTAAATCCCCTAGCTCGATTTTGTTTCCCGAGAATTAATGTGGTGGCTTGTGTGGGGCCCATGAGCCCGGGGCTCGGTTTTTGTGAGTTCGGGTGGTCCCGGGTGACCCCCGAGTCGATAACTTGCGTATTTGATAATTTCCGGATTTAAATTGTGAAAGACGGTTTTTCCACCAATAACTTTAATTGAAGTATTTTAACGCTCGGGTGTCGGAATTCGATTCCGTTAATTGCATTGGTCTTAGAATATTAAATGAGGAGTTAAGAAACAAGTTTCGTAATTTTCGGAGTCCCGAGGGTCAAAAACTCGTTTCCGGGCAGATTGGGTGTTTCGGGGAAAATGGGTCATTTCGGACCCATTTTGGCTACTTTGATTAATTTGAAGTGTGTCCAAGTGTTAGGAACTTGTTAGAGTACACTTGTAAATTTATTGCATTCGTTTCGGAGTCTGTTTGAGTTTTTAATTATTGAATATAATTATTAGTTGATATTGACGCTCGCGGGAAAGGCAAGGCGTGAATAGCTCGAGCGGAAGGCTAGGAGCGTACGTGGAGCTTTCCTAAGGTAGGGGGACATAGCTACCTAGACTATATGGCTTGATGCCTTTGTTTGATTATATATGTGTGTGTATATACGTGTGAGCATGATTTGGCACTATGGTAGTGGCGTGAACATGCTTGGTGTGATTATATGCGAATAGTGAGATTTGCATGATAATGTTGGGTGAATTAGTTTAGTATAACTCTGAACTGATTGTATGCACGGGATTGTGCCAGGTATTATATTATTTGCTTTTCAGACGATGATTTATTCCTTCTTGCACCTAGTATGTTTTCTGCATGAGTATGGTGTGATACTTGTGTTACAGGTGGTGTGTAAGGTAAACCGAGTTGAGGGTGGATTCCTTTGATCGAGATCGGTTACCTTTATTTGTGGTAAGGGTCAACCGAGCTGAGGGTGGACTCCCTTAGTTGTGATCGGTTACCTTTATTTAGGTGTAAGGTAAACCGAGTTGAGGGTGGATTCCCTTGATCGAGATCGGTTACCTTTATCTTTGTGGGAAAGGTCAACCGAGCTGAGGGTGGACTCCCTTAGTTGTGATCGGTTGCCTTTATTTAGGTGTAAGGTGAATCGAGTTGAGGGTGGACTCCCTTGATCGAGATCGGTTACCTTTACCTAAGGGAGGGTGAACCGAGGCAAGGGTGGATTCCCTGGGCTGAAATCGGTTACCCTAGGGTGTAGTTAATTATGTTATACAACTACTTTTGCATTGTTATCATCTTGTGTATGTGCGATGTTTGAGTCTTGGAGGTAGCGTGTTCACCCCTACAACTTGTGCAGGTTATGGATGCGTTTAGATCTTTTGACTGGGAGCTTGGGGGCGTGTCGTGTCGACGTGTCTTTGCCAATGGTGTTTGGTCGGCTGTTGTAGACTCTGTTGAGTCGTAACCTGTTTTGTTACTGCTTTTCATTATCCGGTTTATTACTTTATTTTGTAAAACACTCGGTGAGGTGGCGTTATGCCTCACCATTATGGTATTTATTTATGAGTTACTTGCTTCATTTTCAAAGGATGTTTTGATGGAATTGTTTTAGAACTGGTTTACTTACTTGTGCAATCACCTTTAAGTTAGGGACGCCTAAACTAAAGGTGTTGACTTTTTGCGAGTATAGTTATGATACACTCGAGGATGCTCGAGGTGTTTCATAACTATTTCGTATATGTATTATCGATACTTGTATTTTATCGCGTGACGACTAAGATTCGGAGAACCGGATCTTGGGGCGTTACACTTGGAGCGCAAGAGAGTGACGTCGACAAGTCAGGCGACTTCCAGCTGGCAGTTACACGTCAGCAAGAGGCGGCAACTCGACTTGCCTGATTTCATCAGGAAGTCAGAACTGGCAAGACGACTTCCAGCTGTCGTGGAAGGCGGCAACAACTTGCCTGACTTTCCTGTTCCTGATCCGAGAAGGATTAGGAATATGAGCTGCTATAAAAAGCCCGTGGCTTCCCATTAGCAGATAATCCGTTCTTGCTCTAACACTTGCAAGATTTCTTAGAGCTCTTAACCGTGCACCTTTGGCGTGTTGAGAGGCTGATGAATATTCGATAGAACGGATCTTTGCTCCGATCAAACCTTGAGTCGCGAAGACTAAGCGTTTGGATCGGTTAGGGTTTTTGTTTGTGATTGAAGATTCACAACTCCGTCAAGAAGACAACGACACCGAGCATAGGAGCTTGCTCGAAGGGTGGAATTGAGGGAATCTCAAAGACAGGGGGAGAGGCCCTTGGTCGAGGTGATAGCTTGTGTGATAGCTAATTGGTGCTTCAAGTTTTACTATTGACTACCTGATAGTGAAAAACCTTTCCACTGGCAAAGTGCCCCCGGACGTAGGTGCGGAGTCACCGAACTGGGTAATCATCTCTGGTGTCGTTATTATTATCTGTCCATTACTTTACTTACGGTTTCCACAAGAAGTCGATACACAAGTTAAAGACTTTGTGTTCGACTTCCTGACTCGGCTACGATTCAGAATTTCAATTGGTATCAGAGGAGGCTGATAGCATTTGTGCCCTAGTCCAATTGCTATTAGCCTGTAAACGTCTATGTACATTATCATCGTTTGTAACATATATATAAAACGGCTTTGTATTACTTATGTGTTGAAGTAATATGTTAAGCATGATCTGATTTATGACCACTAAAGTAGTAGAACCATAAATCTGTACGGATCACACTTAACGAGTCCCTGGTCAAAACATGCTTCCTAAGAAGCGACCAGTATGAGGATGATTCTTAATGACGTAGTTCTACTTGTCATAGGGATGATGGATCCTGGAACCATATCATAGATATCATGAGGTGATTGATATCGGACGACCCGCTTTGAATAGTGTTTTCATAGATTAAGCCATAAACATATTCAAATGCGATAGCTTGTCACGGCATCCTTAGACCAAGGAGTCTTTGTGATCACTATGCAATGAACGTACGGCTTTAACTTGCGCCAAACGCTTTCTGTAAGAGGATTGCTATAAAGGGCATGATTGGGTGGCGGAACGGGTTGCATGAGTGACACGAAAGACGGCTAAGGGATTTATCCCTCATACTACGGTATGAGAAAGATATCCGTTAGAAGGCCTCTTGATGGAGACTGACTGAGAGAAAGAGCATGGCCATGCCAATGATACGGGTTATCAGTTCTCAGCCATCTCGCATATCAAGTAACAATGATTGATTGAACAAGGGAGACGACTCTATGCCTTGTGATCAATCGGGATATCTAGAGATAACAGGATGGTGACTTGTACGCACAAAGGTTAAGTCGAATCATCGATCATCATGCACCTTGGGTAATCATAATGTTTTACTAGAGACCACTTATGATGGATCGGGCAAGAGCGATCTTTTGCGCCGATCTGCCAACGGTGGCATGAGCCTAGAGGGTCACACACATACAAGGCGGATAACTTGAGACAAGGAAACATTGATGTTTCTTGAGGAGTAATATATGGACAAAACTGGAGGTTTTGTGCCATAGGTTCGGTTTGAGAGAATAATTAGCGAATCGAGAAAAATTGAGTTTTTCGTCGATATCACGTCGGACTTTGTTTGATAAGTGACGACAAAAGGATCGGGCGATTTTTGGACACGGCATGAGACAACACGGGAGGGCCCATTGGGCTCGGCCCATGAAGCCTCATGGCCGGCCCATTAAGGGCCCAACAAGACCTCATGGCCGGCCCACATGGTGGGTCCATGTGTGGGGGCCACACAACACCATGCTTAATTGGTGATTGTGGATTAAGAGGTGAGTGATTTAAGGGGTATGGGTTAAAGCACCTTTAAGCCCATACCAATCACTTTTGACCCATGCTTGTTGGATGATGAATTGAAATATCTAGCATTCATTCATTAATTCAAGAATCACACAACTCTCACAACACTCTCTCCTCTCTTTGCTCTCTTGTTCTTCATTTAATTGTTCTAGTAGGCAATTAAGTGAGGGATCATCAAGATCATCCCCTTGGTGTGGAATTTCTTTAGAGAAAAAGATCCGAACGTTCTTCTTTATCGATTCAACGAAGACTAAATGCAAAATGGAGAAACTGTCCAGATTGTCCAGTTCCGATGACCGACAATGCGTGAGCCATAGCCGCTTCGTCCGAGCTCCGATTGACCTGAAACTTGCGGTGTTGGAAAGAAAAGTACAAGGGCTACAACTTTTGTGAAATACTGATTTTCAAAAGGAGCGCTGGTTTAGGAGATACAAGTCCGAGAAACAGACTGGTCCGCAGAGTCTGTCCAGCGAGACGGAAAAAATGTTTTGCTCCAGACGGAGGTCTTCTCGTACGAACTGGGTTTAGAGCAAAACACAAAAGATGTAGGGAATTGGCTGAGGTGTAATCTCCAAAAAGAACCGAAGCAATTGGAGATCTGTAGCTCGAGATATAGAGCTTCAAAGTCTCGGTTTTCTGCCGGGCAGATTCTGGTAAAACCCGAAAACTCGATTTCCTAAGGATCTAACTTGGTAGTCGATCTTGCGCAGGTTAGGGGCGGTTTATATGTTGCTTCCGCTACCATGAACGTAATTAGGATGCCCCGGGACCCAACAGAGGCACCTTATCCCTTAGGTGATTTTCCTGCAAAATTCTGAGTAGCTAATATGGATTCAAAGGAAGAAGGATCTGTCAATCGTCCGCCGGTGCTCGACGGAACAAACTATGGATATTGGAAAGCACGGATGTGTGCTTTCCTGAAGTCCCTCGACAGCAAAACCTGGAAGTCTATCATCAATGGATGGGAGGATCCTTACTATGCTAATGCTCATGGAAATCAAACTAGCATCAAACCAGAAAAGGAGTGGAGCATGGAAGAAGATGAAGCCGCCCTAGGTAATTCTCGTGCACTCAATGCTATTTTTAATGGAGTAGACAAGAATGTGTTTTGACTCATCAACACATGCACAAGTGCCAAAATTGCCTGGGACACGCTTGCGGTTGCTTACGAGGGTATTTCCAAAGTCAAAGAGCAGAAGTTACAGTACCTCACGACTAACTTTGAGGCTCTGACCATGAATGTCGACGAGACTATTGCGGAGTTTAATATGCGCATCAAGGTTCTGGCCAATGAATCATATTCACTTGGCAGGCCTATGACCGATGAAGATTTGGTCAGAAAAATGCTGAGAGCTCTAAGTCCCAGATTCAAGATGAAGATCACCGCTATCGAAGAAGTCCATAACTTAAAGACACTGAAGTTTGATGAGCTCATGGGCTCACTAATGACTTTCGAGCTCTCCCTACCTCCTATCGAGAAGAAACATAAAGGTATGGCTTTCAAAAGTTATAATCAAAAGTAGAAGAACTCAACACACTCTGAGTTAGATAGACATTGAGGAAACTATCGCCATGCTGGCCAAAAACTACAACAAAGTCATGAAAAGATTTGGCCAGATGACAGGAAGAAAAGTCACTCAAGAAGTCAGAGACAAGCCACAGCACAAGTTTCAGAAGCTCGAAAACACAGCCAACGATGGAGGACGAGGAGAACGATCAGGTAAGTGAGCTCAGTGCTTTGAATGTGAGGGGTATGGACACATGCAGAGAGAATGTCCCAATTTCTTAAAGAAACAAAAGAAGGGATTCAATGCCTCTCTAACTGACGATGAAGATGAGGAAGACAGTGACCTTGAGCATACAAGTAACTATGTGGCTTTCACTTCCTCCACAATAGATCAACCAGCTGAAAGCTCAAAGAAGTATGACTCTGATGATGAGCTATCCGATGAGACTCTCAACAACGCTTACAACTAATGGTATGTCAAGTGGCTTGAAGACTCTCAGGTAATCGAAAAACAGAACGCTCTCATTCTTACTCTTAATGAAGACAAGTCAAGACTTCTTGAGACGACTATTGATCTCAAAAAGGAAGTTGCTCGACTGAAAGGCGAGTTAGAGCAGGTCACGAAGTCAGTGAAGATGATGAATCCAAGCACGGACACTCTAGATCAAATCCTGTCAATCGGGAAACCAGCCAGGAATATGGAAGGACTTGGATACTCAAAAGATACCTCATCATCACACACCATCTTCATCCCTCAGAAGTCTGTCGCCCAGAAGCCCCGTCAGAAGTCACCTAACTTCACGGCTGACCAAGCGACCAAAAAGCCTCTTACTCTGGCCGCTTCAAAAACCCAGACCAAAAGACACAACTGGGTTTGTCATCACTTTGGACGAAGAGGACATATTCGACCCTTCTGCTATCAGCTATATGGGAAGAGCTTGGTCAAGAAAAGGACCACCATCAAGAAAAGCCAACCACGGAAGGAATGGCGAGTCAAAGAGGTCAACTATCGAGCTAACATCGCGTACACCGCTTTAAAGGCCTCAACCGGCAACGATTGGTACTTCGATAGTGGATCCTCTAATAGCTCTTTCTGGGTCACTTTAATACCATGCACAAATAGCTTCGTCACTTTTGGAGATGGAGTAAAAGCTAGAGTGCTCGGGAAAGGAAAACTCAATCTTCCCAACTCTCCATGTCTGAAAGAAGCTCTACTAGTAGAAGGCCTCACAACAAATCTCATTAGCATAAGCCAAATATGTGATTTAAATCTGGATGTCCACTTCACTCGTGACAAGTGCTCGGTCAAAGACGAACAACAGAAGGAAGTCATGACAGGCCACAGGTCCCTTGACAACTGTTATCTATGGTCTCCAACAGGCCACAACTTTGCCAACCAAGTGCCTATTGTCCAAAGCTCAAGAGACAAAGCTATGGCATCAAAAACTTGGTCACATTAATTTGAGGAGTATGCAAAAGATTCTTTCTGAAAAGGCTATCATTGGAGTTCCCAACCTCAAGATCATTGAAGGAAAAATCTGTGGAGAATGCCAGATTGGGAAACAAGTCAAGACGTCACACAAGAAGGTACAACATCTTACTACTTCTCGTGTTCTAGAACTTCTTCATGTTGACCTTATGGGACCCATGCAAGTAGAAAGTCTAGGAGGGAAGAAGTAGATATTTGTATGTGTAGACGACTTCTCGAGGTACACATGGGTAGACTTTATTCGAGAGAATTCAGATACCTTCTCAGTCTTTGAAGCCTTATGTCGAAGAGTTCAACGAGAAAAGGGAGAAGTCATTGGGAAAGTCTCCCGACTTCGGAGCGATCATGGAAAGGAGTTTGAGAACATCAGCTTCGCAAACTTTTGTGATGCTGAAGGAATTGCACACGAATTTTCTGCTCCTATCACTCCTCAGCAAAACGGAAACGTTGAAAGGAAGAATCGCACTCTTCAAGAGATGGCAAGAGTCATGATGTTAGCCAAAGACATCCCGCAGCACTTCTGGGCTGAAGCTTTGAATACGGCATGCCATATTCATAATAGAGTGACCCTCCGCCCTGGAACGTCGCTCACTCTTTATGAAATATGGAGGGGGAGAAAGCCGAATGTCAAATACTTCCATGTCTTTGGATCAGTCTGCTACATACTCGCAGATAGGGAACCTCGACGCAAATTGGATCCTAAAAGCGACGAAGGCATCTTCCTCGGATACTCCAGAAATAGTCGGGCCTTTCGTGTATTCAACAAACGCACCCGGACTATCATGAAATCCATCAATGTCGTGATTGATGACAATAACGAGCAACCCAGTGACGAGGACAAAGAAGTCCTAAATCTCTCAGAAGAAGTCAGACCAGAAGTCAGAGGAGAAGTCAGACCAGAAGTCAAGGACGATGAGCGCAACAAAGAATCTGAAGACGAAAGCCAAATCATCCCGGATGAAGAGGCAACTCCTACAAGGCAAAGAGCTCCGTCAAGAAGAATTCAGAAGGATCATCCACCCCAGGATGTGATTGGAAACATTAATGAGGGAGTGCGGACTCGACAAAAGGCATCTCTTGACTACAACGAGATGATAGGTAACGTTTGCTTTATGTCCAAAATTGAGCCAAAGAATATACAAGAGGCCATCTATGATGAGAACTGGGTCTGCGCGATGCAAGAAGAATTGGTTCAGTTTGCAAGGAATGAAGTCTGGGAACTTGTACCCAAGCCTGACAATGTCAATGTCATCGGGACAAAGTGGATATTCAAAAACAAGTCTGACAAGCAAGGAAACATCACTCGAAACAAAGCGAGACTGGTGGCTCAAGGATACACACAAGTCAAAGGAGTCGACTTTGAAGAAACCTTTGCTCCCGTAGCCAGACTGGAAGCCATACGATTTCTTCTCGGCATCGCATGTCATCTGCGTTTCAAACTCTATCAGATGGATGTAAAGAGTGCATTTCTCAATGGAAATCTGAACGAAGAAGTCTATGTAGCCCAACCAAAGGGATTCGAAGATCATGACTTTCCGCACCATGTCTACAAGCTAAAGAAAGCTCTCTACGGACTCAAACAAGCTCCACGAGCATGGTATGAACGTCTTACCCAATTCCTTGTACATAATGGCTATATTCGAGGGGGAGTAGACAAAACTCTCTTTGTGAAGAAGGAAGGAAGGGACATCATGATTGCTCAAATATATGTCGACGACATTGTATTTGGAGGAAAGTCAGACAAGATGGTGGAACGCTTCGTTCAACATATGCAGTCTGAATTTGAGATGAGTATGGTCGGTGAGCTCACATACTTCCTAGGCTTCCAGATCAAGCAGATGTCAGATAGAATATTTATCTCCCAAAGCAAATACGCAAAGAACATTGTCAAGAAGTTCGAGTTAGAAAAGGCTTCGCACAAAAGGACTCCTATTGCCACACATGACAAGTGCACAAAGGACGAGATGGGAGAATCAGTTGATCAAAGTCTTTATCGAAGCATAATAGGAAGTCTCCTCTATCTAACAGCAAGTCGACCCGACATCGCTTACTCTGTGGGAATCTGTGCTCGATATCAAGCCAATCCAAAAGTCAGTCACTTGGCTCATGCAAAGAGGATCATAAGGTACATCCCGGGAACCTCTGAATTGGGTTTGCTATATTCCTTTGATACCTCTCCTACTCTGGTTGGATATTGCGATGCTGACTGGGCGGGAAGCACACCAGATCGAAGAAGCACCTCTGGAGGTTATTTTTACCTGGGGAACAATCTTGTGTCATGGTTCAGCAAAAAGCAAAATTGTATTGCTTTGTCTACTGCGGAGTCCGAATATATTGCAGCCGGAAGTAACTGTACTCAGCTTCTTTGGATGAAACAAATGTTGGCAGAGTATGGAGTCAAGCAAGAAGTCATGACTTTGTTCTGTGACAACATCAGTGCTATCAACATCTCAAAGAACCCAGTACAACATCGCAAGACAAAGCATATTGACATCAGGCACCACTTTATTCGAGAGCTTGTAGAAGACAAGAAAATAAAGCTCGAATACCTACCCACCGAGAAACAAGTCGCAGACATCTTTACAAAGGCGTTAGATGCCAACAGGTTTGAAAGTCTGAGGTCAACCCTCGGACTTTGCTGTCTAGAATAGCCAGAAGTCAAGCAAGAAGAGGGAGAGCTTTTAGTTGATTTTACTCTCTCTCTCGATCAGGACCAAACAGGGTCCACAAAATCAAGCCGGGCCCAAATTCTTTTATCAAAAGCCCGTTAGTCTAATTTGAATTTTAAGAATGATTACATTCTGACAATCAACCAATCAGCAATCGTTCTGCTCAACTCCCACGCAGAAAAGGCTCTGCACCTCCTCCACCTTTTGAAACCGCTAGGGCACCACAAATCAAAATTTCTGCAACTGAAAGATTTTGTTCCCTCCTCTCAAAGAACAAATCCTATCTAGCCTTTAGCCAAATGGTTGGTACTCGAAGCGGACGAATACCATCTGCCTCCAAAGCGCTACGGGCAAAAATGAGGGCAAAAGTGATTGCCAAGAAGTTGTCAGCCTCCAAATCGACGAGAAACAAGCATGGAGTGAGGATGCGAGGAGGAAAAGTATTAGGGGAAAGTTCGGCAGCACCTCAGGAAGTAACAAGTTCACCCCCAACGATCACACCTGAAGACACAAGTCCCGTCGTTGAGAAAGACGACACTCTAGCCGGTTCTGCGAACATAGAAGAAGAAGCTTCTCTCTCTACTCCGACTCCAACACCAGGTAAATCTGCTATCCTCCCTAACAAAAACACCGAAGATAAAAGCCTGCCTGTAGAGGGTTTAGAAACACTTGTTCCTGAAGTCCACGGCACTAGCACCAAGGACCAATCCAGCCCCTCTAAGTCGACACCAGCACTAGAGAAATCTCCTCTAAACGAGGACTTACAGAAAGAAGGAAGTTCCCATGTCGCCCCGAACAGTGATTCAGGGCTTAATGAAAATCCTGAAGCCATTCCAGAAGTCACTCAACCTTTAGAGGAACTTGTCAACATCGAAGAAAGTGTCAACATTGAAACCATGGAAAAGGAAGAAGTTGTGCCCAAAAGGGCTGAGAGAAGGAAGCTACCAACATGAAGGTTGGTTGATGAAGAAGAAGAACCTCAACTACCGAGGATATTGACCCCAAAGAGGAAAGCCACAGAGAAAGGAGGAGCTTCGGCGTCCAAACAACCAAAGAAGTCAAGAAGGAAGTCACTGACTACTGTAGTAACCTCTGCACCTGAAGAAGAGGAATCTGAAGAAGAAGCCACCCAGATTGTGCTACCACGGGTCAGAAAAGCAATGGGAGGGCAGAAACTCCCCAAGAATGTTCCGAAAGCTCCTACAGACAATGTCTCTTTCCACTCTGTAGACAATGCCGTTAACTGGCAGTATGTCTATCAACGCAAGATCTATCCAGAAAGAGAACTCTCCACAGAAGCGCAGGGGATAAACTCGATTGTAGAACTTATCCGAAGAGCAGGCCTGACCAACACCGTCATAAATATTGCGCCATTCTACCCATCATTGGTCAAGGAGTTTATTGTCAACCTGTCAAGCGAGTTTGATGAACCAGAAGACGCTGAATACAGAAAGGTGTTCGTTCGGGGAGAACGCTTTGAAATCTCTGCCTCAACCATCAATGCCTACCTTGGTAGAGAAGACCCAGAAGTCAGTCCAAAAGTCCCGCACTTGAACAAAGTAGCGGTCGAGATCACTGGAGGACGAAAGAAGGTCTGGCCCGTCAAAGACACCATTGCGGTTACTAAGCTAACAGCAAAATATTCAATTCTCTACCGCATTGGTCTGGCTAATTGGGCACCTTCTACGCATGGGTCAAGCATCAAAACCGAGCTGGCTAAACTCATATACCAAATAGGTACGCAGTCTTCTCTTGATTTTGGCGCTTATGTCATTGAACATCTAGTCAAGCACGCCAAATCATGTGCTATCAAACTTCCCATCGGGTTTCCTTCGCTTATCACCGGTATCCTTCTCCAACAATGTTCTCACATTGTTCGAGAATCGGATATTCCGGGCAAGAAGTCACTGCCCCTTGCTATCAACCTCAAGAACTTCGAAGGGAAGCAGTTGAAGGACATCGGACTTCCTATGGCCAAAGCATCAGGAGCTGGATCAAGCTCTCGACCCTCAGGACCAATTGGCTCTAGGATGGAGGAAGAATTGGTGGAGATGATCGCTGATCTGGAGAAGTCAATTGCGATGCTCTCAACCCGCAAAGTCGCCTGTGAAGCCCTTCTCAAAGACCTCCGCTCTACTGCTGCTGCTGCTGAAGAAGATGTTGACGACTCTACGTCGTTTTAGTAATTCTCTAAATTTGCTATGATAACTCTGTTCCACACACACTTTTAAATCCTCGGGGTCTTTCCGAGTTATTTTCCGCACATTATGACTGTTTTTTTTGGATATTTGCTCTTGGTTGAGCTGGATATTTGCTCATGTTTGAGCTGTTTATTTTTCCCATGGTGTGAGCTGGCTTTTTACCCTACTGTTTAGTCGAATTTTATTGTAAGATTGCCTTTGGTAATATTGTTAGACAAACAGGGGGAGATAAATCTTATACGACAGAAGTTACGCCAGAAGCTACGCCAGGAGTTATGCCAGAAGTCGCACCGAGAAATGTGCAAAGAAGCCGCCGCTCCAGAAGTCGCCCAAGAAGTTAAGCTCCAGAAGCTGCTCCAGAAGATAAACCAGAAGCCGCACAAGAAGTCGCATCAGAAGTCACGAAACTTGCTGTGTGCGTAGCTGCCTCAAGGTGACGACGATGTGCCTGCTTGGAGAAAAGAAGTCACATCACTTGTTGTGCGTAACTGCCACAAGATAAAATCACTTGCTGTGTGTAACTGCCACAAGATGACGATGGGCTTAAAAAGGTGTTTGCCTAAAAAATTGCCAAAGGGGGAGATTGTTGCTACGTTTATTTGTTGGCATGATTTTTTAGCGCAAATGTAAGAAGTCGTGCAACATGTTACATCACATGTGGAGTGACTTGTTGCTACGAAGACTTGGAGCGCAAGAGAGTGACGTCGACAAGTCAGGCGACTTCCAGCTTGCAGTTACACGTCAGCAAGAGGCGGCAACTCGACTTGCCTGATTTCATCAGGAAGTCAGAACAGGCAAGACGACTTCCAGCGGTCGTGGAAGGCGGCAACAACTTGCCTGACTTTCCTGTTCCTGATCCAAGAAGGATTAGGAATATGAGCTGCTATAAAAAGTCCTTGGCTTCCCATTAGCAGATCATCCGTTCTTGTTCTAACACTTGCAAGATTTCTCAGAGCTCTTAACCGTGCACCATTGGCGTGTTGAGAGGCTGATGAATATTCGATAGAACGGATCTTTGCTCCGATCAAACCTTGAGTCGCGAAGACTAAGAGTTTGGATCGGTTAGGGTTTTTGTTTGTGATTGAAGATTCACAACTCCGTCAAGAAGACAACGACACCGAGCATAGGAGCTTGCTCGAAGGGTGGAATTGAGGGAATCTCAAAGACAGGGGGAGAGGCCCTTGGTCGAGGTGATTCACGGTGAGATCTATATTAGCTTAGGACAATAGCTTGTGTGATAGCTAGTTGGTGCTTGAAGTTGAACTATTGACTACCTATAGTGAAAAACCTTTCCACAGGCAAAGTGCCCCCAGACGTAGGTGCGGAGTCACCGAACTGGGTAATCATCTCTGGTGTCGTTATTGTTATCTGTCCATTACTTTACTTACGGTTTCCACAAGAAGTCGATACACAAATTAAAGATTTTGTGTTCGACATCCTGACTCGGCTACGATTCAGAATTTCAGATTACATTTCTTCCCTCATGGCTTCCAGCCATTTCTCAGAGTCGGATCCGTCTAAGGCCTCTCGAAAGGTAGCTGGATCATTGTCCGTTAACACTAAGTCATAACCTCCAGTTACTAGGAAACCGTATCTGACAGGTGCATGACTTATCCTTTCAGACCGCCTCGGACCGTCCTCATTAACTGTAGCTATTGGTTCTTGCTCAACGACCACTTCTGGCTCTACTTCTTCTAGTGGGCCGTCCAGTGGTTCCCGAGTGACCATCTCATCTAGAACTTCATCAAGATGAACAGCCCTCCCACTGACTGTCTTGGAAATAAATTCCTTTTCCAAGAATGTCCCACCTCGAGCGACAAAAACTTTATTTTCGATCAGTTTGTAGAAGTAGTATCCTTTTGTTTCTTTTGGATATTCGAAGAAAGTGCACTTATCTTATCTCGGTTCGAGCTTGGTTGCAAGCAATCGTTTTACATAAGCCTCACAACCCAAGATTTTTAGGAAGGACAAAACGGGTTCCTTCCCGTACCATTTCTTAAATGAAGTCCCTTCCACTGCTTTCGACGGAGCCCTATTTATTATGAATGCGGCCGTTTGCAGAGCGTGACCCTAGAAGGAGATCGGGAGATCAATGAGACTTTACATTGATCGAACCATATCCAACAATGTCCGATTCCTTCGCTCGGACACACCATTGAGTTGCGGTGTTCCTGGCGGAGTCCATTAAGATAGTATTCCACTTTCAGTGAGATGACTAAGAAACTCCTCGGATAAGTATTCTCCACCCCGATAAGAACGGAGTGCCTTGATACTCTTTCCGAGTTGGTTTTCTACTTCAATCATAAACTCCTTGAATTTATCAAAGGCTTCGGACTTATGTCTCATGAGATAGACATAACCATATCGACTGAACTCACCAGTAAATGTGATAAAGTAGCCTAAACCACCTCTGGCTGGTGTACTCATTGGTCCACGTACGTCTAAATGTATTAGACCCAATAGATCACCTGCTCTCTCACCTAAACCAGTAAAGGGCGCTTTAGTCATCTTGCCCATTAAACAAGCTTCGAATCTATCAATCGTTTGGAATTCGAATTGACTTAGAAGTCCACGCTTATGAAGCGCTCAGATGCGTTTCTCATTTATGTGACCTAGACGATAATGCCAGATTAGAGTTTCGTCTAAATCATTAGCTTTAAACCTCTTAGCATTTATATTATACAGCATGTTGGATCTCGAGTTTTGCATATTCAATATGTATAAACCTCCAATAGTGTGAGCATTTCCATAAAACATGTTGTTGCGCATAATATTAAAAAAAACCCGTTCTTAATATTAAAATAATAACCTTCCTTTTCAAGAAGAGATATCGATAAAATATTCCTGCTAAAAGCAGGTACACAAAACACATCAGAAAGTTCAATTACAAGCCCACTGGGCAAAACAAGGTTAACAAAACCCACGGCAGTTGCGGTAACTCTCCCGTTGTTCCCAATTCTTAGGTCCACCTCGTTTTCCCCCATATCTCTTCTACTATACAACACCTGCACATCCGCACAGACATGAGACTCAGCTCCAGTGTCTAGTACCCAAGCATTTATAGTAGAAAGATTTAGCTCTAATGGAATACCTGACGAAGTAGCGTCCCCACCGCCCTTCTTCAGATCCTCCTTCAGCTGCTGACAGTCTTTCTTCCAATGACCAGGCTTTTGACAGTAGAAACAGACCGACTCCTTTGCCTTCCCCTTGCCCTTCACGGGCATGGAAGGTTTAGGAACAAATGGTCATCTGATCTTTCCTGCAAGGTGCATTGGGTCTTTACCCTTGCCACCACCAGCTTTGAAGTTGGATCCCTTCTTGACCATAAGAACACTTTTGGGCGAACTGCCCCTTATGTTCTTCTCGACAGTTACTAACGTGTTCTGCAACTCCGATGCGGTCTTGTCCATGTCATGCATGTGATAGTTCATGACGAACCCACCATATGCATGAGGAAGGGATTGCAGAATAAAATCCGCAGCCATTTCTTTCTCCATAGTCATTCCGAGACTAGTCATATGATCGAAATGTCCCTTCATGCGTAGGACGTGTGGACCTACGGAGCTGCCTGCTGACATCTTGCAGGCAATGAGTTCTCGGAGAACAGTGTATTTTTCAATACGTACTTTCTCTTTGAACACATCCTTGATCTGTGCAAACATTGCAAACGGATCATGGGATAGCTCCATAAACTACTTCTGGAGGTCCGCCTCCATGCAGCCCAGCATGACACACGCAACGTCGATAGAGTCGCTAAGGTGTTTCTGTTACGCATCCTTAACGACCCTCGTTGCGTTGGCAGCTGGCTCCACCGGGATTGCCTTGTCAAGGACGTACTCCCTGCGTTCAAACTTTAACACAAGTTGTAAATTCCTGTCCCAGTCCAGATAATTTGTCCCGTTGAGTTTACACTTTTCGAGTATAGTCCTCAACGACAAATTAGACGAGTTTGTTGAATTACTAGCCATTTCTACACGAAGAAAGTAAATTTAATCAGAAACGTTGAATAAATTTACGAAGATCCGAATTAAACACCAACCATCCGATTCTAAGGTTTAGAATCTTTAAACCAAGATCCCTTCTTTGTCAATTGAAGTACGCTAAGGCGCACCGCTCCAATTGACTCATTTAGGTAGGACGTCCATCCAATTACAACCCGTGTAACTCTTGGTCAGGGTATGTGCAAAAACACACGGCTTACCCTTCCGAAGCCCCAGCTCGACCTCAGGCCAAGAATCGTGGTCGAGTCAACCAACCTTCACTAACGCGTTAACTTTGTGCAGATGCTCCGCTAAGGCGCACGACATCCCAGAAAATTTACCATTCCCATATAGAACCCATTTCATCGATGCTCCACTAAGGCGCACCACACCGATAAACTGTTTCTACATGGGTGTGAATTTGGGTTGCATCTCACTTGACTCAAATTATGTTGTGATTTGGTTGTGTTTAATAATTCGAAAGTATTTGGCACAATTACGAACCCGTCATCAACAACCCGTGTTGTGACGTTTCTAATTGTATCACATACTATCTTCATTTGAAGCCGTCATTTGCAACCCGTGCAAACACGTTTCAAATTTGAACTCATCCATCACAACCCGTGCGATGATGGTTCACAACGCTTTAAACATGCAAACAATTAAAATCGATTTTAATCTTTGCATGTGAGGTGATGGCTTATAAACTTATAAGCTAAGCATGCAAGCATGTTATTATTTAAATAATTCAAGCAAGCAAACATAAAGCGTTAAATATGCATTTTATATCCCATCCTAATCTTAGGATTCTACGAGTCACCACTTCTTCTCGTCTTTCTCATTCGGGCTCACACTAGCTCTTGGACTTCCTCCAAGACCGTCATTGTGCTCGATTTTCCATCATTCTCGTCTTTGAGTAGTAATTACAATTAATACTCGGTTCGTAGACCGGATAAAAAATAGGGATAATTCCAGGTGGCTACGCCTAGATTTTGCTGTTTTTCACCTGGGTACACCTAGAATTTTTTTTTCCAGCTGACTACGCCTAGAATGCGCAAATTTTTCACTTTGCAATTTCCGTCCAATTCTGTTAGTTTTTAACGTTTTTCCATGTGAAATGACTAAAATACCCTTATGGTTAAATGAGTTATTATAATTGAATTGAAAAGACTAAAATGCCCTTAACTATTCATCTAATTTTCAAACACATGCCACCCTCCACCTCTTCTTTCTCTTCACCATCTCTCTCTTCCACCACTCAATGCCGGCGAGCTTCCACCACCACCACCACCACCACGGTAGAGCACTCCGGCGACGGTTCCGGCGAGGACTCGTAATAATAAATGTAGTTTTCTATTGAATCATTCAGTTATTTAAATGTAGTTGATTAGTCTGAAAAGTAACTTTTTCACTATTCTCTGTTTGTTTCTTCAACAAATCATAACAAATATCAGCAGAAACAAGTAGAAGCAAGATGATTTCTCCTCCTCACCAGAGACATGAACATCAAGCAGCAACACATAATCAAAGAGAGAATCAACAAAACCAACTAAAATCCATAAATTACCAAAACAGAAACCGCATCGATTAGTGAAAACAAACATGGATACAACCATACAGATTCAAGCCAGCCAGAGGCTGAACAAACTAGAGAAAACAAACATTTCGAGGATCCATCACCACACATTGAACCACAAACCCTAATCAACTACATTTAAATAACTGCATGATTCAATAGAAAACTACATTTATTATTACGAGTCCTCGCCGGAACCGTCGCCGGAGTGCTCCGACGTGGTGGTGGTAGTGGTGGTGGAAGCTCGCCGGCATTGAGTGGTGGAAGAGAGAGATGGTGAAGAGAAAGAAGAGGTGGAGGGTGGCATGTGTTTGAAAACTAGATGAATAGTTAAGGGCATTTTAATCTTTTCAATTCAATTATAATAACTCATTTAACCATAAGGGTATTTTAGTCATTTCACATGGAAAAAACGTTAAAAACTAACAGAATTGGACGGAAAGTGCAAAGTGAAAAATTTGCGCATTCTAGGCGTAGTCAGCTGGAAAAAAAAATTCTAGGTGTACCCAGGTGAAAAACAGCAAAATCTAGGCGTAGCCACCTCGAATTATCCCTAAAAAATAATTACACTTTATGGGCTCGAATGAAAGAATAATTACACGCTAACACTAACGGTGTGCAAACCGTGAAAGCGATAAAATCTAATGGGCTACTAATGCATCATACATCTCATCACATCATCCAACATGTTATCACACAAACATGTTACCAAATAATATGCAATTATTCCGGTTTTTATTTTGCCAAGTTGCTTGGTCGGGTTTATCGAAACTAGACCTTTTCGAAAAACGGTTTATCGAAACCGATTAAATTTTGAAAGTTTTCGAAATATTGGATCGCGGGTTCATGCCATGGATCAAAACACCGTGCACGAACCAAGTCGGGCCCAAGCTCAACGGGCCGAAGCCCATCGGGCCGAAGCCCATCGGGCCGAGCCCAACACCACGGCTCGGTTTGGGCCTAGGAGAGCCCAAACCTAGCTTGCCTCCACTCTCGGCCTAGGCCAAGAGTGGGGACGGCTCCGGTCACCGCCGGCCTCCCCGGCCTCCGGTGACCACCGTCCGGTACCTCCGATCCGGCTCCCCGAGAGTCTCTTCTCGGACCCGAAAAATCCAATAATTTCCGAAAAATTCCAAATTCAATATATTTTCCAAAAATAACATTTTCATGCAATTATCTTAAAAAGCATTAAAAAAACATGTTATCAACAAGTTTGGCATGCAAATAATCATAAAACCGAAACAAGTTCAACAAGACAAAGATTAAGAGGGTTAACCACGCTCTGATACCACTGTAGGATTTTGGAGCGTTCTAGATCATCGAGATAGCGGAAGCGTTTAACAAAATCTACTCCAAATCTTGTCCAAGAACATGAACCGTTAAATCCCAAGGAAAAATCTATTCCACAAGATATTTACCTTTAAGTCTTTGTTGAATCGATAAAGAAGAACTTTCGGATCTTCTTCTCTAAAGCAAGTCCACACCAAGGGGATGATCTTGAAGATCCTTCACTTAATTGCCTACTAGAACAATTAAATAAAGAACAAGAGAGCAAGATGAGAGGAAAGAGAGGTTGTGGCCGGCCACTATGAGAGAGAGAGAGCTTATGAGAGTTGTGTGATTATTTTGTGTATTGAATCAATATTAGATATTTACCTTCATCATCCAACTCATAACCAAGGGTCTAAAAGTGATTGGTATGGGCTTAAAGTGTCATCACCCATACCCCTTAAATCACTCACCTCTTAATCCACAATCACCAACCAAGCATGGTGTTGTGTGCCCCCACTCTTGGACCCACTAATGTGGCCGGCCATATTGGGCTTATTGGGCCCATAATGGGCTCTTGTTGGGCCGGCCACGTGACCCCATGGGCCGACCACATATCCCAACTGACTCTTAAAGTCATCGGGGTCTGTCTGGAAACTAGCGTCGACATATCCTTTGACGACTAGATCATCATTTCTTCCCCCGTATACAAGAAACGCGTCTTTGGTTTTTCTCAAATATTTGAGAATCGCCTTGACGGCAATCCAGTGTTCCTCACTGGGTTTGGATTGATGTCTATTGGTGCAGCTTAGGGCAAACGGGACATCCGGTCTCGTACATATCATGGCATACATTATGGATCCTATAGCCGAAGCATATGGGATTTCGTTCATTCTTGCTAGCTCTGCAGGTGTCTCCGCACACTGTTTCTTGCTTAGCTTCATGCCATGACGCATGGGCAGCAGTCCTTTCTTTGAATCTTGCATTGAGAATCTTCTCAACAATTTGTCTATGTAGGTGCTTTGACTTAAGCCCAAGACCCGCTTGGCACGGTCTCTATATATCTTGGTCCCCAAGATGTAAGAGGCCTCACCTAAGTCCTTCATTGCAAAACACTCACCTAACCAAGTCTTTGTTAAGAGCAAGGTAGGGACGTCGTTTCCAATAAGCAGTATGTCATCAACATAAAGCACCAAGAAGACTACTTTGCTCCCATCTGCTTTTTTGTATACGCAAGGTTCATCATCGTTCTTGATGAAGCCAAACTGTTTCACAACTTCATAAAAACGCTGATTCCAACTCCGAGATGCTTGCTTCAAACCATATATTGATTTGAGCAACTTGCAAATCTTTCCCTTATTCTTAGGATCCTCAAAACCCTCAGGCTGGGACATATAAACGTTCTCAGCTAACCTCCCGTTGAGGAAGGCGGTTTTGACGTCCATTTGCCATATCTCATAGTTATGATACGCTGCTACGGCAAGTAGAATGCGGATAGATTTGACCATAGCTACTGGAGAAAAGGTCTCTTCATAGTCAATTCCGTGGACTTGCCTATAACCTTTTGCTACCAGTCTTGCTTTATGATAGCATTTGTGCCCTAGTCCAATTGCTATTAGCCTGTAAACGTCTATGTACATTATCATCGTTTGTAACATATATATAAAACGGCTTTGTATTACTTATGTGTTGAAGTAATATGTTAAGCATGATCTGATTTATGACCACTAAAGTAGTAGAACTATAAATCTGTACGGATCACACTTAACGAGTCCCTGGTCAAAACATGCTTCCTAAGAAGCGACCAGTATGAGGATGGTTCTTAATGACGTAGTTCTACTTGTCATAGGGATGAGGGATCCTGGAACCATATCATAGATATCATGAGGTGATTGATATCGGACGACCCGCTTTGAATAGCGTTTTCATAGATTAAGCCATAAACATATTCAAATGCGATAGCTTGTCACGGCATCCTTAGACCAAGGAGTCTTTGAGATCACTATGCAATGAACGTACGGCTTTAACTTGCGTCAAACGCTTTCTGTAAAAGGATTGCTATAAAGGGCATGATTGGGTGGCGGAACGGGTTGCATGAGTGACACGAAAGACGGCTAAGGGATTTATCCCTCATACTACGGTATGGGAAAGATATCCGTTAGAAGGCCTCTTGATGGAGACTGACTGAGAGAAAGAGCATGGCCATGCCAATGATACGGGTTATCAGTTCTCAGCCATCTCGCATATCAAGTAACAATGATTGATTGAACAAGGGAGACGACTCTATGCCTTGTGATCAATCGGGATATCTAGAGATAACAGGATGGTGACTTGTACGCACAAAGGTTAAGTCGAATCATCGATCATCATGCACCTTGGGTAATCATAATGTTTTACTAGAGACCACTTATGATGGATCGGGCAAGAGCGATCTTTTGCGCCGATCTGCCAACGGTGGCATGAGCCTAGAGGGTCACACACATACAAGGCGGATAACTTGAGACAAGGAAACATTGATGTTTCTTGAGGAGTAATATATGGACAAAACTGGAGGTTTTGTGCCATAGGTTCGGTTTGAGAGAATAATTAGCGAATCGAGAAAAATTGAGTTTTTCGTCGATATCGCGTCGGACTTTGTTTGATAAGTGACGACAAAAGGGTCGGGCGATTTTTTGACACGACATGAGACAACACGGGAGGGCCCATTGGGCTCGGCCCATGAAACCTCATGGCCGGCCCATTAAGGGCCCAACAAGACCTCATGGTCGGCCCACATGGTGGGTCCATGTGTGGGGGCCACACAACACCATGCTTAGTTGGTGATTGTGGATTAAAAGGTGAGTGATTTAAGGGGTATGGGTTAAAGCACCTTTAAGCCCATACCAATCACTTTTGACCCATGCTTGTTGGATGATGAATTGAAATATCTAGCATTCATTCATTAATTCAAGAATTACACAACTCTCACAACACTCTCTCCTCTCTTTGCTCTCTTGTTCTTCATTTAATTGTTCTAGTAGGCAATTAAGTGAGGGATCATCAAGATCATCCCCTTGGTGTGGACTTGCTTTAGAGAAGAAGATCCGAACGTTCTTCTTTATCGATTCAACGAAGACTAAATGCAAAATGGAGAAACTGTCCAGATTGTCCAGTTCCGATGACCGACAATGCGTGAGCCATAGCCGCTTCGTCCGAGCTCAGATTAAGCTGAAACTTGCGGCCTTGGAAAGATAAGTCCAAGGGCTACAACTTTTGTGAAATACTGATTTTCAAAAAGAGCGCTGGTTTAGGAGACACAAGGCCGAGAAGCAGACTGGTCCGCAGAGTCTGTCCAGCGAGACGGGAAAAATGTTTTGCTCCAGACGGAGGTCTTCTCGTCCGAACTGGGTTTAGAGCAAAACACAAAAGATGTAGGGAATTGGCTGAGGTTTAATCTCCAAAAAGAACCGAAGCAATTGGAGATCTGTAGCTCGAGATATAGAGCTTCAAAGTCTCGGTTTTCTGCCGGGCAGATTCTGGTAAAACCCGAAAACTCGATTTCCTAAGGATCTAACTTGGTAGTCGATCTTGTGCAGGTTAGGGGCGGTTTATAGGTTGCTTCCGCTGCCATGAACGTAATTAGGATGCCCCGGGACCCAACACTTTATACGTCTGAGGTTTTCCATCCATGTCTATCTTTATTTTAAAGATCCATTTACACCCAATGACTTTTACGTCAGGGGTTTGATCCATCAAGTCCCACACTTGATTATCTGACATGGATTGCATTTCTTCCCTCATGGCTTCCAGCCATTTCTTAGAGTTGGTTCCGTCCAAGGCCTCTTGAAAGGTAGCTTGATCATTGTCCACTAACACTAAGTCATCACCTCCAGTTACTAGGAAACCATATCTGACAAGTGCATGACTTATCCTTTCAGGCCGCCTCAGACCGTCCTCATTAACTGTAGCTATTGGTTCTTGCTCAACGACCACTTCTGGCTCTACTTCTTCTAGTGGGTCATCCAGTGGTTCCCGAGTGACCATCTCATCTAGAACTTCATCAAGATGAACAACCCTCCCACTGACTGTCGTGGAAATAAATTCCTTTTCCAAGAATGTCCCACCTCGAGGGACAAAAACTTTATTTTTGCTCGGTTTGTAGAAGTAGTATCCTTTTGTGTCTTTTGGATATCCGACGAAAGTGCACTTATCTGATCTCGGTTCGAGCTTGGTTGCAAGCAACCATTTTACATAAGCCTCGCAACCCCAGATTTTTAGGAAGGACAAAACGGGTTCCTTCCCATACCATTTCTCGAATGATGTCCCTTCCACTGCTTTCGCCGGAACCTTGTTTATTTTGAATGCGGCCGTTTACATAGCGTAACCCCAGAAGGAGATCGGGAGATCAATGAGACTTTACATCGATCGAACCATATCCAACAATGTCCGATTCCTTCGCTCGGACACACCATTGAGTTGCGGTGTTCCTGGCGGAGTCCACTAAGATAGTATTCCACTTTAAGTGAGATGACTAAGAAACTCCTCGGATAAGTACTCTCCACCCCGATCAGAACGGAGTGCCTTGATACTCTTTCCGAGTTGGTTTTCTACTACGTCCTAAACTCCTTGAATTTATCAAAGGCTTCGGACTTATGTCTCATGAGATAGACATAACCATATCTACTGAAATCATCAGTAAATGTGATAAAGTAGCCTAAACCACCTCTGGCTGGTGTACTCATTGGTCCACATACGTCTAAATGTATTAGACCCAATAGATCACCTGCCCTCTCACCTAAACCAGTAAAGGGCGCTTTAGTCATCTTGCCCATTAAACAAGCTTCGCATCTATCAATCGTTTGGAATTCGAATTGACTTAGAAGTCCACGCTTATAAAGCGCTGAGATGCGTTTCTCATTTATGTGACCTAGACGACAATGCCAGATTAGAGTTTGGTCTAAATCATTAGCTTTAAACCTCTTAGCATTTATATTATAGAGCATGTTGGATATCGAGTTTTGCATATTCAATATGTATAAACCTCCAACAGTGTGAGCATTTCCATAAAACATGTTGCTGCGCACGATATTAAAAACCCGTTCTTAATATTAAAATAATAACCTTCCTTTTCAAGAAGAGATATCGATATAATATTCCTGCTAAAAGCAGGTACGCAAAACACATCAGAAAGTTCAATTACAAGCCCGCTGGGCAAAACAAGGTTAACAGAACCCACGGCAGTTGCGGTAACTCTCACGTTGTTCCCAACTCTTAGGTCCACTTCGCTTTCCCCCATATCTCGTCTACTATGCAACACCTGCACATCCGTACAGACATGAGACTCAGCTCCAGTGTCTAGTACCCAAGCATTTATAGTAGAAAGATTTAGCTCTAATGGAATACGTGACGAAGTAGCGGCCCCACCGCCCTTCTTCTGATCCTCTTTCAGCTGCTGACAGTTTTTCTTCCAATGACCAAGCTTTTGACAGTAGAAACAGACCGACTCCTTTGCCTTCCTCTTGCCCTTCACGGGCATGGAAGGTTTAGGAACAAATGGTCGTCTGATCTTTCCTGCCAGGTGCATTGGGCCTTTACCCTTGCCACCACCAGCTTTGAAGCTGGATCCCTTCTTGACCATAAGAACACTTTTGGGCGAACTACCCCTTATGCTCTTCTCGGCAGTTACTAATATGCTGTGCAACTCCGATGCGGTCTTGTCCATGTTATGCATGTGATAGTTCATGACGAACCCACCATATGCATGAGGAAGGGATTGCAGAATAAAATCCGCAGCCATTTCTTTCTCCATAGTCATTCCGAGACTAGTCATATGATCGAAATGTCCCTTCATACGTAGGACGTGTGGACCTACGGAGCTGCCTGCTGACATCTTGCAGGCAATGAGTTCTTGGAGAACAGTGTATTTTTCAATACGTACTTTCTCTTTCAACATATCCTTGATCTGTGCAAACATTGTAAACGGATCATAGGTTAGCTCCATAAACTACTTCTGGAGGTCTGCCTCCATGCAGCCCAGCATAACACACGCAACGTCGATAGAGTCGGTAAGGTGTTTCTGGTACGCATCCTTAACGACCCTCGTTGCGTTGGCAGCTGGCTCCACCGAGATAGCCTTGTCAAGGACGTACTCCCTGCGTATGAACGTTTAACTCATTTTCTTATTCATAATGGTTATACTTGATGGGGAGTTGACATGACTCTATTCGTAAAAAAGGAAGGAAGCAAAATTATGATTACTCAAATCTATGTGGACGACATTGCGTTTGATGGAATGTCAGACGAGATGGTGCGACGTTTTGTACAACATATGCAGTCTGAGTGCAAGATAAGCATGGTAGGCGAGCTAACCTACAGATGAATGATGACATCTTTACATCTCAAAACAAGTATGCCAAGACCATTGTGAAGAAGTTTGGTTTGGAGAAGTTTTCCTACAAGAGAACTCTGATTGCTACACATGTAAAGCTCACCAAGGATGATCAAGGTGAACCTGTAGGTCAAAGTCTCTATAGAATTTTTGAATGATATCTCAACTCAGAGGCTCTTCTCTAGCTGCCCTGTGCTTGAAGAACTGGAACTTGTAAAATGTTATATGGGCAAGAAACGCGTACTGAGTTTGTCTTCTCATTCTCTCAAGAGATTGACCATAGACAATAAAAACGATAAGCGCTGGCATTTCAAATTAGTACTTGATGCACCAAGTCTCGTATAATTGAAATGCATTATTCTCAGAGGACAAGACTATACATTAAAGAACCTACATTCTCTTTCCGAAGCTTATATTTGTATTTCCGATCCATTGGGTGAAAAGAGCCTTCTAGAATTTCTTGAAGGTATCGGCAGCATTCATTTAATACACTTGTACTATAATGCTGGACTGGTTAGTTTGCAGAATCTTATTTGTGTTTTAGACAAAATGATATTCATATTACTCGAATTAACTACCATTCATTCTCGTTTTGCAGCATATTCTAAGGAAAGTGGGTGAACTGCCTCTAATTAAGAATGTGACCATTTTGATATTTTCTCATAGACTGCGTTCCCAAATGTCTCCGGGTGTAGTGATGAAGTTGCTCCGCTCTACTCCAAATGTTGAAAAGATTATCATCAGTGCAAGACTTGTGATATATTAATAGATTTTGGATATAATTGGCCTTGCATAGAATATTTACCTCCTTATTGTCATTTATTGTTTATGGAGGAATACGGAAAATGCACGAAGGTGACTGTATTGAATTGCCTTCTTGTGTGTCTCTTATAATCATAATAATGGACATGGCCTTGAAGAGGATGTGAAGTCACTCGAGTATTTGCATAAGATTGCGAATGTACTGGAGACAATGTGGGTACGTATTACTATTTCGGTATGTTTCGATGAGCAGGTTGCTGAGAAATTGAGGATGATGATGGAACCGATCAAGAAACTAGGTCGCTGAAAACCAAGTGAAGTTAAATTGTTCCGCGCGTTGATTTGCTCCGGTTCTCCAGTACCAACACCTACTCGTTGGGTTGAACTTTGAAGTATGATTTGTCGATGACCTTTGAATGTTTTGTTTCTAGACTTTCAAGTGTGCGCTTCTGGTGGTTTTATATGTTAGCTTCACTATGGTTGTTGGAATATTCAATGAATCTCATTCTCTCTAATTAGTATGTTTCAGGTGTATAAGTTCAGTTAACCAAGTTTGTTTAGTCGATTTTGAAAACTATGAGCGGGATAAACAGCCACATCTTCTCCGGTGCAATGGCATTCTTCAGAAAATAGGCGATGTTCTGTTAAACGGTCACTCCTTCATCATGATTCATGATGATAAAACTCCCTATTGTAAATCACTTTGAGAAGAGATGACACACAACAAGGCACATCGACACACCCATCTACATATAAGCCTGAGTTGTAATGCCCCTAACAAAATCACCATAACAGGGTTAAGACTCCGCGCAAAGCCAGTTACATACAAAATTACTTAAATATATCACAAGTCTTACATCAGAGATAAACTCTTCAAAATTTGGAGTACACCAGAGCAACTTCATCACCACAGACAATTTGAGGTTTGATTTGTTGGAATCATGTTTATATCACATTTTTCTAACTCAAGTCTTGAATGAGATAATAGTACATTCAACTTGAAATTGATACATTTCCTATGGATGTGTCTTTTCACTCTAAATATTGAACCATACTTGTGTCTTTTGGAAGCATCATTTCATTCCAAAATATTGAACCATGCTTATGACCTTTGGCTTTTATTAGGAGCACATTTTGGCTGAAGGGTCGCAACTTTTCCAAAATAGGCATGTTACGAACAAACGTGTCTGTTCAAAACGGTGCCAACTCTCCTATTTAAACGATTGAAATTGTTAGGAAATTCATCATCTTCTCGAATCTTCTTCCTACATTTCTCTCCTACTGTTTAAATACAAATCAATATTTATGTCGCCAGACTCCACTATTCGTCGCACTCGTTAGTGGTTTTGTCTGTTTTGTCTTGGGAGACAATTGCTCGGTGAACCTTTCAGTGTCGTAGAGGGAGCAATCTTGTCTTAAGGAAACAGCGCTTCGTTGGACTCGTACGTTAAACTCTTTTGCTTTCTCGGTCTTCTCCATCATCTCCGGCACACATATACTATTATATCTATTATGTTTATTTTATTGTTCACATTCATAATTAGTGGTCTACAAGCTTAAGAAACGATTTTTCTCCAACTTTACGTTTTCTTCAAAAATTTTATATATTTTTTAAAGGGATAATGACACTTTGTTACACATAACTATAGCGAAATGACACTTTCATACCATAACTATTTTTGTCTCTTTTTTTAGTACCCTAACAAATTTTTTGTGACAATCTATGCTAAAATGACTAAAATACCCATGATTTAAGAAATCAAAATAAAACTAGTCCAATATGATTTATCAAACCATATTTGAAATGGTTCAAATTTAATTATATATTTTCGGGCATAATTGTATTTGCATTTTAAGTATAAATCAACTTGAACCAGAGATAAAAAAAATTGAACCAATTCAATTTATAGTTTCTTATACCAAGGGTAGTTTAGGTATTTTAGACATTTTAGAGGTAGGTTGTAAGAAAAAAAATTTAGGGTACTAAAAAAGAGAAAAAAAATAGTTAGGGTATGAAAGTGTCATTTCGCTATAGTTAGGTGTATCAAAGTGTCATTATCCTTTTTTTTAAATTTCGTTAAAATAGAACAGATTGAGAAAAAAAATAAGACTACTGATTATTAATGAATGTGACAAATATGTGTATATTAAACACACAAAGTCGGGTTATGTCATTGTATGTTTGAACGTAGACGACATGCTTATGCTGGTAGCAATATGGCATAATAAGCGTTACAAAAACGATGTTATCCTCCAAGTTTGACATGAAAGATTAGGAGTCGTTAATTTTATCGAATGAGTAAAGATTTCTAAAATGTCAGACGAGTATGTTTTATCTCAATCACACTATATTGAGAAGGTACTTGACAAATTCAAGGAACACAAAATTACACTCGTTAAAATACTAGTTGACATGACCCAACGGTGGTTAAAAACACAGGCGAAAGTGTGTGTCAACTGAAATATTCTCGTATTCTAGGTAGTCTCATGTATATCATGAATTGCACTAGATGAGATATAGCTTACGTTGTAAGTAAATTAAGTATATTTACGAGTAATCTTGGCAAGCATCACTGTGAAGCCATCATACGAGTATTGAGATACTTACGTTACACCCAAAACTTGAAGATTCATTGTAGTAATTATCCATCAGTTGTCAAGGGATATTGTGATGCAAATTGGATATCTGACTCCAATGAATCAAAATCTACATTTATTTTGGGAGGTGGAGCAGTATCATGGAAATCTTCCAAACAGACATGTATAGCCAGATCTACTATAGAACCTGAGTTCGTTGCGTTAGATAAACTTGGAGAAGAACCTGAGTGGCTTCGGAATTTCTTGGAAGATATACCTGGATGGGACAAGCATGTACCTCCAATAAGTATACATTGTGATAGTCAATCGGCTATTGGAAGGGCGTAAAGTCTCATGTATAATGGTAAGTCTAGACACATGCGTCGTAGACACAACACCATACGACAACTACTCTCGAATGGGATTATCACACTGGACTATATAAGGTCCAAGGATAATATTTCGGATCCATTAACAAAAGGTTTACCTAGAGAGCAAGTTGAAATCTTATCGAGTGGAATGGGGTTAAGGCCGTAAACTCAATACAAGTTTGACTTCCACGGATACCCAACCTAGTTGACTGGAGATCCCAAGATCTAGATTTAACGTGACAACTAAGCGTTGTCAAACTTCTGGCACTAGGAAGTACTTGAATTCTTATCCATTCCTATGATAAGTCAGTGCACCTACCGCCGCGTTAGGATAAGTTAAGCTTTTAATGATGTCTATATTGTGGATGTTTTAGGCCACAGTGGGGTATTTGTGGGATACTCTTTATAGAATCACCTTAGTGAATGTGAAGTGGGGCCGCTTCAATGACTATCGGTAAGGCCGGATACTCATACACATTCATGACCCAAGCAGGTGTTTAAGGTCAAAACAAACACACACAGAGATCTAACATTGATCGAGAAAGTTATTGTGTATCATCTATTGCTAAATCTACACTCACATCTTACAGTTCAAAGACAATTAAGTCTACTGATTCGCTAGTAGGTTCAATAGGTTGTCATTAGGAAAGTTCAAGGCCACGTGCTACTTAACCCGATGCAGTAACTTTCTCACATTGTATTTAAACAAGTGAGCCACGTCTAAGCATACTTATTTGGTTAATAGAGTGCTAATATCCATTAAATGTGGGGGATTGTTGGAATCATGTTTATATTACATTTTTCTAACTCAAGTCTTGAATGAGATAATAGTACATTGAACTTGAAATTGATACATTTCCTATGGATGTGTCTTTTCACTCTAAACATTGAACTATACTTGTGTCTAAACATTGAACTATACTTGTGTCTTTTGGAAGCATCATTTCATTCCAAAACATTGAACTATACTTATGACTTTTGGCTTTTATTAGGAGCACCTTTTGGTTGAAGGGTCGCAACCTTTCCAAAAGAGTCATGTTACGAACAGACGTGTCTGTTCGAAACGGTGCCAACTCTCCTATTTAAAGGATTGAAATTGTTAGGAAATTCATCATCTTCTCGAATCTTCTTCCTACATTTCTCTCCTACTGTTTAAATACAAATCAATAGTTATGTCGTTAGACTCCACTATTCGTGGCACTCGTTAGTGGTTTAGTCTGTTTTATCTTGGGAGACAATTGCTCGGTGAACCTTTCAATGTCGTAGAGGGAGCAATCTTGTCTTAAGGAAACAACGCTTCGTTGGACTCGAACGTTAAACACTTTTGCTTTCTCGTTCTTTTCAATCATCTCCGGTACAGATATACTATTATATCTATTATGTTTAATTTATTGTTTGCATTCATAATTAGTGGTCTACAGGATTTAGTAGTAAACCTCAAAGAGTTCACGTTCTTAAGCAGAGGCAGTTCATCCAATGTCGTTTCAAGATACTACAAAAAGAAACAAATGATTGATAGTTTTTGAAATAAAAATATATAGTCCTAAGCACACATGAGTTTCTGTAAACTAACCTCCGCATATTCACCTGATAAGGTTAGTGATTGAACTCTGCTATCCCTTCGAGATACAGGAACAGCCGGAAAGACTTTTCGTTCCAAATAATATGATGCACCAATGGAAATATGAGCTTCAAAAAGAGAATTTAGGTTCTTCAACACATAACATTCTCCCGTGTGAACGGAGCATTTTAGATACATGAAGCTTGGTGCATCAAGTACTAATTTGTTAGAGCATGTCAGAGTATTATAGCTATATAAGGTCAGTCTCTTGAGGGAAGGAGAAGAGAAATTCAGTAACCTTAATTTGTCCATTGAACATCCTACTATTTCCAGTTCTTCAAGCACATGACAACTAGAGAAGAGCCTCTAAGTTGAGATATCATCCAAAAATTTAATCGCATCAAGATGGAGAATTTTGAGACATGGCAAATCAACAGAAGAAGGAACCTTAAGAGGGAACTCGGAGCCCAATTTCAGAACAACCAATGTACTGCAACTGAGTACACAGAGATGCCTCATCTGAAATTCGCTCGACCAGGTATACAGAACAAGCTCTCTAACATTGTGCAATGGTGCAGCACAAATCCATGAACTAACCCGTGAAGTGGAGACAGAATGGATACGTCTGAAATGGAACTTATCCACATCTGTCTCGTTCATGAGCATAATGCACCGATCCAAGAAAGGATCCGTTAGACTATTTGGGCTCTCATCATACCTTTCCTGATTAAAAACTAATAACTCATCAAAGTCAAAGTCAAGATTGTTGGAGAAAGGAAAGAGGTACCTCCACCTGGTAGACAAAATGCAGGTATTGATTCTGATTTTTGTGGGAACACACTAATTCTATCCAAACTCTCCACAATATTCACTTGTTCTGCCATGCTCTCTACAGTGATGTACAAAAAAAAACTTGACATTCACAAGAGCTCATACAGCAATGAAAACCTTACTCAGTTATCGTCGTGATAAGTAGACAGCAGCAAGGACAGTAACAATTGTTTCTATGTTCAATGAAAAAAGGAACAGATTGCAAATAGTCTTGAATGAAGTTCCATATCTAGTAATGTATTATCTAATCAAGCATGGGTTAGGAGAGTCTTGCTTCTGGTTATAAGAGATTAGTCTCAAAGGTTAGCAACTACTGTATCTAATGAACTAAATACAACTTCCAACAATGGATAGCTAATCTGGGAATTTACATTAAGTTTGCAAAATACCACACATTCAACAAAATGAAAAAATAAATCTTGTTTTTACCGTTAAAGAGATGCAATAGTGCGTTTGTTGAAGAGGAAATGGAGCGGTGAATTAAGATTTAAGGGTTTGGGCAAATCCATATGTTCAGTGGCTTACTTTTAAGCCATTGATTATTGAATCATCGAAAGATTGCATTAGTCCAGGGACATATATATTTTAGTAAGGGATAATAAACCAAATAATTTTACCAGTTGGGCTTCGTTTAGGGAGAAGGGGTTGCAATTATTCTGATATTTTTCCTGTATTTGTCAACTATCAACTGTTTCATGATTACTGCAGCTTGCTTTAACAATTGCCGTGGGTGTTTTTGCTGCTGGTTGGATCGGTAAGTTTATATTACTTATTAACCTAAATGTTCACTTTTTTATATAGCAGAAATGGTGTTTCTTTGCTGCGGTTAATACTAACTTCTTCTGTTGACCAAGATGGTTTCATGCTGGATTCTCACTGGAGAACGACAGACTGCTGTCATCAGGTGAACGTGACCAATGTTGTCCACTTCATCCACGTTGACATGGTACACGAGCCCCTTCTCGTGGATTCATGAGTCGTTATCCAAGGACACTGTAAGTAAGACAATGTGGTGCGAGCTCCTTGTCAACTCCTTTCGAGGTCCATATGCAACCACAAACGGTATATAGGAGAAGTTGATTAAATCACAAATGGAATTAAAGTGTTGTATAATAGGTTTGAGCTTTTATTTGTGGAGCCTGACTCGATATGTAAAACCCAGTTTTACATGGTATCAGAGGGGCTGATTTGAGTCTGTGTTTGTGGGTTCCCCATGCCTACACCCCCTATGTACTCCGGCCCATATGCAGAAGTCCAATCATCGTATGGCTCATGTGTAGACAAGGCTATCGGTGAGGGGGTTTTGAAGTAGAGTCACATGCGTACACGAGTGTGAAAGGAAAATAAGTCTCATGCGTACACGAGCATGAGAAGGAGAAGTTTAATTAGTTCCAGATAAAAAAGAAGTAAATAAAATGGGTGAGAGAAGAGTCAAACCCAACTAATAAAGTTAAGTTTTTAGTTGTGAAACCCGACCAGGTATGTACAACACAGTCTTACAGTCACTATTTCTACGAAGCATGTAAGACAAATCTAGCCTATGGCGAATATATCTCTTGATTTCATTGATGCCTTACCAAATTCACTGGAAAAAATGGTGTTATTGGTAGCGGTTGATCGACTTTCAAAATATGCTCAACTTTTGCCCTTGTCTCGCCCTTACACAGCCCATATCTTCTTCGATAACATTTACACATAGCCCGTATCTTCTTTGATGACATTGTCAGATTATATGAACTTCTAGGGAGACGATAATCACCAACCAGTAACTACAACGAACCCATATATATCATGATCCCAGGCCGGAGACCCGTAACAAATTCATTCACACTGATGTTTCCAAGGTAAGTTTTGAGCCGTGAATACCAAAACTAGACTAGAGTAATAAATTACATAAATAGAGTGACATGTGAGAAAATGTACGTATGTTAATTGAACATTTCAACAAAGGCAGTGAAGTCATTTAAACCAACATGCTTCAAAGTTGAAAACGTGTCCTCTCCTACATAGTTTATTCTATGATAAGAAATTTAATTTGGCATGTTTTTGATAGACCAAGTTTCTCGATCGTTTCCTTCATCATCCTCCATTTCTCAGCAACCTTCCCATTGAAATCTATGTCTCCCGACCAAATCGTCATCCTCTCCAATACATTAGCATTCCTTAGAAAATACTCGAGCGACTTTCTATTATCAGAATGAAACAGCCTATAATCAATCACCTTGAGACGAGACGACACACAAGAAGGTACATCAACATATCCATCTTCATGTACGCCAGCCAAGCATCCCTATCATGATTGCGATAAAGAGGATAAGATTCCATGCAAATATTCTACAGATATATCCAAAATTCTCCAAATATACCACAAGTCTTACAGTAAGATTAAGTTCTTCTAGATTTGGAGTGCACTGGAGACTGTTAAGCACCGCAGACAAATTGAGAGATGACTTAACAGAAAGCTCCAAACAGGTCAAGTTCTCAAGTAGAGGCAATGCAACCAATTCCCTTCCAAAATACTAGAAATACAAAGAAACAATGGTTATGTTAGTTTGTGTGTAACATAGATAATAAGTCTAATGCACAACTACAATTTTGCAAACTAACATCTCCATATTGGCCGGATAAGGATAGTGACTCAACTCTCCCGATCCCTTCAAAGAAGTCAACAACGGGTGGATACACTATTTGATGAAATTCTAAACGAGGGTTGTCAATGGAAACATAAGCTTCAGAAAGAGAATGTAGGTTCTTCAACATATATCCTACTCCTGTAGAAATTTCACATTCCAAGAACAGGAGGGATGGTGCATCAATTGCTAATTTGATAGGCCCGTCGTTAGTTTCCCATACGGCCAATCTCTTGAGGGAAGTAGACGACAGAGTTAAGCCTACGTTCGCCATGTTACAAGATTCTATGATCAGATCTTCAAGCACGGGGCAACTAGAGAATAGCCTCTCAGTTGAGATATCATCCAAAAACTTGACCGAATCAAGATGGAGGGTTTTAAGACATGGCAACTCAACAGAAGAAGGAACATTCAGATAGAGACAGCAACAGGAGAAGGAACTCAGCTTCAAAACAACCAATGTACTGATTGTGAAGACACAAAGGGGTTTCTTCCGAAACTCTCTCGCGCAGATGCATAGGTCAAGCTCTCCAACATTGCGAAGTTGTGCAGCACGAATCCATGAATTAACATGTGAAGTGGCAGCACCACCATGGTGACATCTCAACAGGAGCTCATCTATATGTGTCTCATTCATCAACATAATGCACCGATCCACAAAATCTATAAAATGAAGGTTTTGGCAATTTGGGCGCCATTTATACCGTGGGCCATTAAAAACCAATGAGTCATCCAAGTCGAGATTGTTGGAAAAAGGAAAGAGGTACCTCCACCTGGTCGACAAAATGCAGGTACTCACTCCAGTTTTTGTGGGCAGAAATGACAAGATGTGGCGAAGAACCGCATCAGGTAAAGTACTAATTCTGTCCACACTGTCTGCAATTTTAATATCTTTCAGCATGTCCTCTGCAGAGTGGCATACACAGCAAAAAACTTGAGTTTCTCAATGAGAACCTTAAACACCAACAACTTGAGTTTCACCATATTATTAATAATTCAATATATTATTAATAATTAATATTTTTTAATTATTAAATATCAAAATAATATTAAGTATTAATAAATAAATCTTTCATTAAAATTGTTGATCTTTCGATTCTCTTCGATTTGATACACTATGAGCCTGAAATGGAGTCGTATGAGAGAGTCATGTAATTCGAAAGTTTCAATGTATTATTAATAAATATTATTATTTTAATTATTAATTAATATTATTTGAATTATTAATACTTAAACCGGGTCTGACGGATTTGAGTGGAGGTTGATTTTAGTTAGGAAAAAAAACCCTAAAGGTATTTTGGTATTTTTGTTATAAAATGAAAATTTTCATCCAAAATCTAACACCGTTAGGGTAAAGTGTAAAAAAACGCAATTAGCGATAGTAAAATGTAAACTTTTTTTTAGTTGTAGTAAAACGTAAAAGTGATCATTTTAGCAGGGGCAAAGTGTAATTATCTCTTTTTTCTATATCTGCCAATAAATGAGTTTGTTAAAGAGGAAATAGAGCTCTGTGATGGATCAAAAAGGTTAGGACAAATCCATGGGTAGGTGTTTTAGTAAAGAAAGAGACATAGAGAAGGAGAAGAGAGTGAGAGTGACAAGATATTGAGTTGATTCTTCCATCAAATTAAGAGAAAAGAAACTCTTTACAAATAATGAAAGTGAAAACTATCTTTCTCCTTTAATTGGAGAGATTTACTTTAATACGAATCTCCTAAATCAAATCCTTTTCACTTTCATATCAGCACTATCTAGTATAATAACAAAGCATGATCATACTTTATTTAAGAGAAAATCGTAGAAGGTGGACCACAATAAGTGCTCGTCTGTTCTCAAGAGAATGTGAAAGAAAAATGGTTCCTCAATAATGTGTCACTATTTCTATGAAGCACCTTAGTTTCATACATGTTACACCAGTAGAAGGTCAAAGTTTTGTTCCGAATAGTGTCTTTACTGAGGTGGGCACTATAGAGTTACAAAATCTTGAAAACGAAGATAACTAAGAGTAGACAAACGAACATCCCCCACGGTAGAAGAACAATGAAATTCCGATCGATTTGGAAAAATAAATATTGGTCACAATTCACAATCACAAAATTCACCCAACTTCAGTGTTGCCACATTACTTGCAAGAGTCATGCCTATCGTCGGCCTTTGAGACAAAGGAAACTGGTTGGGGCAAACATGTTTCATATTACCTTGAGATAATCTCACATAAGTACATCTGACTTACACTTTTTTTACCTAGAGTTGACTAATATTTTTGTCTGAGAAGTGTGCTCAAAATTTTTTCTATTACCTTTACAATTACATATACACATGTTCATCAGAATTCTGACGGGAAGATCAATGGCGACACCATGGGTGGTTGGTCACATTATCTAAGAGAAGTATGGTATTGTGAAAATAATTATACGTCAAACACCATAAACAAAGATATGAAATGTAAGTATGGAATTGATATGCAAAGAGGAAACACTAAATTATTTGTTATTACAATTGTTGTTGGCTTTATTATTAAGCAATACAAAAGATGCCGAGCATCTAGTCAGAAAGGATGTCAATCAGTTAGTTTCAACATTTTGCGTGACGTTTCTGGATTGCATCATTGAAAAGTTTCCTTAATTAGAAAACGAATTGTGATTGGAAGGTGTCAACTGTGTATAAGACTTTTAGTAAGTCTTGTTGTATACAAGGCTTTAGGTAAGTCTTGTTGTTATACAAGGCTTTAGGTAAGTCTTGTTGGAGTCAAGATTCGGGAAAACCCTCTTGCCGTGAAAGAGACTTCGCAAGAATATTGGCGTAAAAGAGAATTAGGAAATCTAAACCGATTAGGTTTAGGTAACCCTAAGGCGATCCAGAATCCAGAGGCGGCTGCTATAAAAGTTAAATCTCCACCCGACTCACTTGTAGTTTCTTCGGTAAATACACAAAGCTCTTAGACTTGCAGGACTAGCGGGCTGAGAGGTTGTGTGTTCCCCGAAGGAAGATTTGTGTATCACTGCCTAAATCGGAAGATCGAGTGTGAGTGATTGAGGGTTTCATGTGAATGCGTGATTGAAGGTTCACGCACAAGAGCTTAACAGCGATCTGTAAACATCCGAGCAGTGCGAGGCTCGTAGAGTGGAATCAAGTTGGAGGCTTGGATTTAGGGGGAGTCCCTGACATAGATTTGTAGTAGGAAGGGTAGCATAAAGTAGTAGTTTGTGTTATAATCACTAATACTTGTATGTTTTGACTTGTTCCATTATAGTGAAATCTTTCCACTGGCAAAGCGGCCTCAAACGTATGTGAGTTGCACCGAACTGGGTTAACAATCTTGTGTGTCGCTATTTGCTCTTCACTTTTTGTATTGTGTTTGTCCGAATATGTTTGCTGACAAGTTGTTAAGAACATTGTCTTAGCATTTTTCTCGACATTATTCTTGACATCTTGTCTAACTGTCATAATCAGAATTTCAATTGATATCAGAGCAGGCACCTACAGCTTTAGGTGAGATCTTGGGAGACAAATCCTTATTGACAAACATGGACAACGCTAGAGAAGGAGGATCACTTAACCGTCCACCAATTCTAGATGGATGCAACTACGGATATTGGAAAGCCCGTATGTGCGCCTTCTTGAAATCCATCGACAACAAGACTTGGAATGCTGTAGTAAATGGCTGGAGCGCCCCGTGCTATCAGGATGCTGAGGGTAACTTCACAAATGTCAAACCTGAGTCAGAATGGACCGACACTGATGAAGAATCAGCTCTAGGAAATTCACGACCCCTCAATGCGATTTTTAATGGCGTGGACAGTAATGTGTTCAAATTGATCAACACTTGCACTATTGCTAAAGAAGCATGGGACATTCTGACCGTTGCATACGAGTGAACCACAAAGGTACGAGAAAAAGCTTAAATACTTAACTACAAAGTTTGAGGCACTTATCATGAAGAAAGATGAAAATGTGGCTGAATTCAATGTGAGAATTTGAGACCTTGCCAACGAATCTTACTCGTTAGGAGAACTAATGTCAGATGAGAAACTGGTGAGAAAGACCCTAAGAGTCTTGAATTCAAGGTTTAAGATGAAGATAACAGACATTGAAGAGGTCCACGATCTCAAGACCCTTTCCTTTAATGAACTAATGGGTTCTCTAATGACGTATGAGCTGTCTCTGCCAAGCATTGGACAGAAGAATAAAGGAGTGTCTTTCAATCGCTCAATGCCCAAGCTTGTTGAGCAAGAACAATCAGACCATGATGATGAAATTGATGCTACCATAGCTTTGCTAGCAAAGAATTATAACTAGGTTATGAAGCGGTTCAACAGAATATCGAGGAGAAATGTCGCTGCAAATGACTCAAAGAATGTCACAACAGATGTCAAGAAGGATGTTCCACAGAAAGTTCAACGACGGGGAAACTTTGACAGGGACAATAAAGTTGATGAAGGAAACAGTGACGGTAGAAGGTTTCAATGCCATGAATGTGAAGGGTATAGACACTACCAAAGGGAATGTCCCAACTTCCTAAAGAAACAGAAGAAGGGCTATAATGCTACCATGTCCGATGAAGAGACCGATGATGGTGAAACAGAAGAAATAAGTAATTTTGTAGCTTTCACTGCTTCTACTTCGTCTAGCAAACCTAATCTATCAGCTATTGTTAGCGACAACATACAAGACTTGTCGCCAGATAATGAATGGAATGATGATCAGCTCAACGAGGCTTATTGTATTCTATACTCCAAATGGATCGAAGAGTCTAAGATTCTAGACGAACAAGCTGATCAGATTATCACTCTTACAAATGACAAGTCTAGAATGCTAAAGACTATCATCGAGTTAAAACAAGAGGTCACTCGACTCAATGGAGAAATAGAACAAATGACCAAGGCGGTTAAAATGACGGATCCAAGCTCAGAAAGCCTAGACAAAATATTGTCAATAGGAAAGCAGGCCAGAGACACAAGGGGACTTGGATATACTCATAATGGCTCATCATCTGAAACCAAGTTTGTTCCACAACAATCCCCAACTGAGGAGAAGGCGAAACATGTCACGACATCCCTCTCGACAAACGTCTGCTCAACACAAGCAAGGACATCTCAACTCAATCGACCACCATACAAGTGGTCTACCAATGAATCACGATGGACCTGTAATTACTGTGGAAAGAAAAGTCATATCAAACCTTTTTGCTATCATCTTAATGGAAAGAGACCACCCCCCCCCCCCCCCACACACACTCAAAATGGATAGCTTAAAGCCATTTTCAACATAACGATCTAAAGCCTAGACAGATCCAATGGAGAGTGAAAGGCAAGACATACCAGGACAACATCGCCTATACCACCGTGTGTGCATCAACCAACACAAACTGGTAATTTGACAGGGGATGCTCACGCCATATGTTCGGTACACGAGACTTCTTAACAAACGATACACTAACTGCCATGTAACTTTTGGTGATGGGGTAAAAGCTCGTGTCATTGGCAAAGGGAAGCTCAAAGGTACTGGAGTATCTTGTTTGACAGAAGCTCTGCTAGTCGAGGGACTCAAAGCAAATTTCATAAGTATCAGCCAACTGTGCGATCTAGATCTTCATGTTAAATTCACTCGTGAAGAATGTTCGGTGAAGAATGTCGAACAAGATATCGTAATGCAAAGGATAAAGTCACAAGATAATTGTTATCTCAAGACCTCTGACACAAGCAACAAGGGTTCTAAGTGCTTAATTCCAAGGCAGAAGAGACCAAATTATGGCACTGGAAACTAGTACGTCTAAGCCTCCGAAGCATGTAAAAGGCCATCTCTAAACAGGCCATCGTCGGAGTACCAAACTTGAAAATCCTCGAAGGAAAGATTTGTGGAGAATGTCAAATAGGAAAACAGACGAAGATGTCACACAAGAAGGTGCGACATATTACTACCTCACGGGTCCTAGAACCACAACATATTGATCTTATGGGACCTATGCAGGTTGAGAGTCTAGGAGGAAAACGATATGTGTTCGTTTGCGTTGACAATTATTGAAGGTACAGATGGGTTCATGCATCTCATGGGAGATCCCCAAGAGATGATGGAGGAAATTAAAATATATTACCAGAAGAATGCTCGCGTCGAAAGATACGACACTCTTAGGGAGTTGTTTTATAGTAGGCTGAATGCTGGTGAGACAGTGAGCCCACATGTCCTAAAGATGAAGCGGCTCTTTGATCGCTTGGCCAGTCTAGGTCATAAATTCACAGAGCAGCTGAAATCAGACATAGTCCTGATGTCGCTTCCAAAGGTTTATGGAGATGTGATCACAAATTACAATCTCCATAATATGGAAAAGACCATCAAGGAACTACATGGAATGTTGGTGACAGCAGAGAAAAATCTCAAGGGCAAGACCCCTGAGGTTCTGATGGTCAATAAGGGTGTTAGCTTCAAAAGAGCTGGCAAACCTACTAGCAAGTCACCAGGACACTCCAACAAGGGCAAGGCACCAGCAGTGTCAAGTAAAGGTAAGGCGTCAATGCACCTAGCTGGGTAGATAAGGGTGCCTAGAGGTCCGAGGATCCAAGCGGTTCCTAGAACCGAAGGGAGCACTTCGAACTCAGAGGTAGTCTGTTACTACTGCCAGCAGCCAGGCCATTGGAAGAAGGATTGCAGGCAGCACAAGGATTATGTGAAGAGCTTGCAGAAGGGAGGACACCCTTCAAGACCTGGATCAGGTATTTACGTTGTTGAGTATAATCTCAACGTTACTTTCTCAAACACATGGGTAGTTGATACCAGAGCAGAAACTCACATTTGTGTTAATCTGCAGGATGTGGAAAGTAAGAAGCTCCTTGGGAAAGGCGAGCGGGATCTGAGAGTCAGAGAACACAGTTCGGTGTCAACGACGGCTGTCGGTTCTGTTAGTCTTAGGATGCCCACAGGGCTTATTTTAGTTTTGGACGATGTACTATGTGTACCTACATTTAGTAGGAATATTATTTCAGTGTCCAGTTTGGACAAACTTGGTTTTGTATTTGGCTTATTTACTTTATCAAGAAATAATATCGTTTATGGCACTGCATCTATGGTTGGTGGATTATATATTTTAAATATTGACAACAATAACTACAGTTCAAACTATAACGTAAATAAGAGGTTAAAGTCGGATGACTTAAACCAGACAGTGATGTGGCACTGTCGTTTAGGCCACATAGGCGAGAAACGCGTCTCGACACTTCATAAGTGTGGGCTATTAAGCCCGTTTGAATTCACACCAATCGAGAGATGCGAATCTTGCATTATGGGAAAGATGACAAAAGCGCCTTTTGGCGGCTTAGGTGAAAGGGCGAGTGATCTCCTGGGCCTAATACATTCAGACGTATGTGGGCCCATGAGTACACAAGCCAAGAGAGGTTTTAGATACTTCATAACCTTTACCGACAACTTCAGTAGGTATGGGTATGTCTATTTAATGAGACATAAGTCGGAATCCTTTGATAAATTTAAGGAATTCCAGAATGAAGTACAGAACCAGCTTGGTAAAAGTATAAAGGCACTTCGTTCTGATCGAGGTGGCGAGTACTTAGATCAGGAATTTCTCAGTCACCTAAGGGATAATGGTATACTCTCAGAATTAACTCCACCAGGAACCCCTTAGCTGAATGGTGTTTCCGAACGGAGGAACAGAACCCTGCTTGACATGGTTCGTTCCATGATGAGTCACGCCGACCTTCCAGTATCGTTCTGGGGCCATGCCCTAGAAACGGCCACATTCATTTTGAATCGGGCACCTACAAAGGCAGTGGAGACCACTCCATTTGAGGTTTGGCAAGGGAAAGCTCCCAAGCTGTCTTCCCTCAAGATCTGGGGGTGTGATGTTTTCGTCAAGCGGTTGCTTGGTGATAAACTCGAACCCAAGGCAGATAAGTGTGTCTTTGTAAGGTACCCCAAAGGAACCATGGGGTACTACTTCTAGAAACCCGAAGAGAACAAAGTCTTTGTTGCTCGAGCTGGGGTTTTCTTGGAAAGAGAATTCTTATCCAAGAAACCTAGTGGGAGTCCTGTGCTTCTTGAAGAAATTCGAAAAGACACGGAACAGCCTACAGAGGATATAGAGGTACCCGATGAAGTCAATGATCCAAGTCCTATTCAAACAGAAACTCCTGTAGGACCAAGGAGGTCTGAAAGATCTCGTCAAAACCCAGTCAGATATGGCTTCTTAGCCACAGAGGGTAATGACTTGATAGTTGTAGATCAGGATGATCCTGCAACAGTTCAGCAAGCCTTGGCCAGTCCCAACTCAAAAGAATGGCAGAATGCCATGGATGAGGAAATGAAGTCCATGAAAGACAATCAGGTCTGGAACTTAGTAGACAGCACACCTGGGATAAAACCCATAGGTTGCAAGTGAATATCTAAGTTAAAGACATATATGGACGGAAAGCCTCAGACTTACAAAGCAAGACTGGTTGCAAAAGGTTATCGTCAAGTCCAAGGCATGGACTATGATGAGACTTTTTCGCCAGTAGCTATGATTAAGTCAATTCGGATGATGTTAACCATTGCAGCATATTTCGATTACGAGATATGGCAAATGGACGTCAAAACCGCATTCCTTAACGGGAATTTGCAGGAGGATGTCTATATGACCCAGCCAGAAGGTTTTGTCGATCCTAAACATCCCGAAAAGGTGTGTAAGCTACAACGATCCATTTATGGGTTGAAGCAAGCTTCCAGGAGTTGGAACTTACAGTTCGATGAAGCCATAAAAGAGTTCGGGTTCATCAGAAATCCAGATGAACCCTGTATCTACAAGAAGAGCAGTGGGAGTAACATAGTGTTCCTGGTGCTGTATGTCGACGATATACTGATCATGGGAAATAATGTCCCAACCTTGCTTGAGACCAAAGCTTGGTTAGGGTCGTGTTTCTCCATGAAGGATTTAGGAGAGGCCGCTTACATTCTAGGGATCAGGATCTACAGAGATCGATCCAAGAGAATTTTAGGTCTAAGTCAGAGCACCTATATAGATAAAGTGTTGAGAAGATTCTCAATGCTTGACCCTAAGAAAGGGAACCTCCCGGTAAGAAATGGCATCAAGCTCAGCAAGAAACAGTGTCCTAAAACACATGATGAGCTTAAGAAAATGAATGGAATCCCGTATGCCTCGGCAGTGGGATCCATCATGTATGTCATGATCTGTACGAGGCCTGACGTATCGTTTTCCCTCAGCTGTGCCAGCAGATTTCAGTCTAACCCAGGCCAAGATCACTGGACTGCCGTCAAGTATATCCTCAAGTACCTGAGGAGAACAAAGGACGCCTTCTTAGTGTATGACGGGATAGAAGGAGAACTAAGTGTCACTGGATATGTTGATGCTAGTTTTAAGACAGACCTAGATGACTTTAGGTCTCAAGGTGGGTATGTGTTCATGTTGAACGGGGGGGATTTCAGTTGGAAAAGCTTCAAGGAAGCGACAATAACCGACTCCACCACGGAGGCGGAATACATAGCTGCGTCAGAAGCAGCTAAGGAAGCGGTGTGGGTCAGGAGCTTCTTGAGAGGATTAGATGTACTGCCGCGAACGTCTGATCCCGTGAGCTTAAAGTGTGACAACACGGGGGCCGTAGCACTTGCTAGAGAGCCCAGATTTCACGACCGGACCAAGCACGTCGAGAGAAAGTATCACATCATCAGAGAGATGGTTGATAAAGGCGAAGTAGAGATAAGCTACGTTTCAACGCATGATAATCTAGCTGACCCCATAACTAAGGCGCTACCTCAGCCTAAGCATGAGGAACATGTCATTGGAATGGGTTTAGATTGGAATACCAATTGGGTCTAGGGCAAGTGGGAGACTGTTGGATTTTTGTGCCCTAGCACAATGTATTTTCAATCTAATCATGTAATAAAGATTATTAGTTGAAATAAAATCGGCATTCATATTACTAAGTGTTGTAGTAATATCTTAAGTATGATTTGATTTGTATCATTGATGTGTCAACACATAATAGTAGATCTACAAATCACATAAAATCTTACTTGTCGTGAGCCTAGAGGGTCACACACTAAAGGTTGAGTAATACGGATGGAATCATATGGAGGAATCATGAGAGAGACAAAATTCAGTTTTGGATTAAACCAGATTAGACCGATTTCGGTTTAGGACTAAACTGGAAATCAAGAACCGTTTAGCAGGACTAATTAATTATAATCTAATTAAATTGATTTAATTAATTTATCAAAACTGGGCCTAGCCAGAATGGGCTAAGTCAGAATGGGCTTCTATACATAATTAATTAAAAGCTTTGGGCTTTAAACCCATTAAGGCCTTTAATTAATTATTGCCTAAAAAAAGGTTTATAAAAGGGAAATTTTCAGATCTGAAAATTAAGGGAATTATTTTCCAAAACCCTACCTCCTCTTTTTCTCTCTCTTAGCCGCCGGCCACCCCCCTCCTCCTCTCTCCGTCCGTTTTGCTTGCTTCGATCTTCTAGTAAGGATCGTTGTGAGTATCACCGGATTGCTCTTCTTGTGTGGACGATCTTTAGAGGTTACTAAATACAATTTAGTAACAAAGAGATTTTAATCAAAGGTAATATTCAACTTTTGATTCTAGCCTAGATCTCATGATCATGCAAGATCCATATTAATTCAGATATTTGAGGTTAATTTCTTGTATGGGCATGAAATTATTTGATTGGAACCCTCAAATAATTCCTTCACATCTCGCCGGCTAGGTTTGGCTAGGGTTTACAAACCTAGCCGGCGAGATGTTGCCAATATCTCGCCGGCTAGGTTGTAAACCCTAACCGGCGAAATATTGACAATATCTCGCTGAGTAGGTTGTGAACCCTAACCGACGAGTTTTTGCCCAATATCTCGCCGATTAGGTTATATAACCTTTCCGGCGAGATATTTCCAACCGGCGAGATATTGACAATATCTCGCTGAGTAGGTTGTGAACCCTAACCGACGAGTTTTTGCCCAATATCTCGCCGATTAGGTTATATAACCTTTCCGGCGAGATATTTCCAATATCTCACCAGTAAAACTTCACTACCCCGGCGAGATATTTGTCACCTCCAAGCCGGCGAGATATTGATTCAATATCTTGCCGGCTATGACCATTCCCGTCGAGACCTGCCCGGCGAGAACCAAGCCGGCGAGTTTCGGGCGAATATCTCGCCGGCTTGGCCAAGCCGACGAGACGGGATCTCCTGCTTGGTGAAAGCAAAGTCTCGCTGGCTTGAAGCTTAATTTCAGTGGTGTATGCCCACATAAAAAAATACGGTCCTCAAACAAAGTTTGTGCAAAATAGAGGTAATTATCATGGACCAAATAAGATCCATACCTATGTTGGTGTGTAGACCTAGAACGCCTTCTTTGGTGTGCAAAATAAGAGAGAAATAACATTTTAACAAAAGTGATTATCTCATGATCCTAAAAAAATTAATTGCTAATTTCATTTTCAATAATGGGTAATTTTGTTTTTTCACTTAAATGTTAGGGATAAAGACACTTTAATACACCAAAAGCATATGTATTCTAACATTAATACACCCAAAATTTTAATTTGCCATTTCCACATCCGATATGCCATGTTTTCATTACGTTATTAATAGAGTTAATTTTTTTAGAAAAAGACTTAAATGTCCTCCATTAACCTAACCCCTAACCTAAATCTTACCCTAACCTCTAGTCACCAACAAGCCTCGACTCCGGCCACCGTCGATCTTTGCAAACCAGACCGTCGACCTTCCTTCGCGAACCAGAACTCTGTTGACCTTCCTTCATGAACCAGGGCTCCGTTGACCAGACCTTCGTCGACTGTCGACCTTCGCGAACCAAACCGTCGACCGTCACCTATGTCGGAAACAAATTTCTCTCACCTCCTTCGTGAACCAATTTCCCTCGACCAATTTTTCCTTCGCGAACCAGATTTCTTTCGACTAGTTTCCTCCTTCGTTAGAGCCTCGCCAAAACCAAACTTCCCTTCTTGTTTGATTCCATTAGCCCTCCCTTCTTCCCGAATTCACTCACTAGAGCCCAACTTCGATCCCACCTCTTCCCCATTGCAGTTTTTTTTAATTGTAAAAAGACCATTATGCCCCTTATATTTAAAAGGAAAATAAGGGTCTCTAGATTATTTTACAATTGTTGGGTCTGTAGACAATGGCCCACGAACTCACGAATACGCGTAAGTGCACGCGGTCGTTACAAGTAATAATAAACCTAGTATATACAGGGTCGAATCCACAAGCGCCAATAATGGGTAAAAAATCTATGCTAGAAAGTAAATAAGGTATTTAGGATAAGTATTTAAGTAATTAAGTGATGTATGTGAATAAAGTAAAGAGAGAGGGATTAAAGAAGTAACCCGATAAAGAGATGCACCATGGGTGCTAGGCAACACATGTTAAAATCAATCAATCAAGCAGGAAGTTCATGCAATTACGTGCTATCCTATGTTCACAAAAATATTGATTCCGCCTCTCGACGCAAACCAACCTAGAGTTGACTCATCCAGCTATTCTCTCAAACTAGTGGCTAAACCCCCTATGATTCTACTTGTCAGTTATCCAACGATCCTCTCGAACTCGGCATCATAACAACACAATGATTAAAATAATTTCTAAGAAAGAAATAATCATAATAAAACTATAATCATAAGCATACATGCATAAAAATCCAAATTTTAAAGATAGATCTCAAAATTCATGTATCAAACCTTAACACCCATGATTATTGTGTTTAGAAAACAATCATGGTGCAAAAACCAAATAACATTCAAATTCGAGTTCAAGAAGAGAAGAGAAGAAGAAAGAAAAATGAAACTCTAATTCGGTGGAGTCGGATTTCGTCAATTCGGGTGAAATCTCTTCAATTTGTGACTCGATCTTCGATCCCTATGCTCACGATCTGACTTCAACGAGGGCTCGACCTCCTCTCGAAGCCCCGAACCCTCCTTAGACGTCTCAGGTCGCAGCTGTCTGTGTGGTGACTTTCCCAAATCGAAGCTCTCTTAATTGTGTCGTTTCTGCGTCAATTTATAGGATGTTGGACCCATGTCACGCCGTGACATGTGAGAGTGACATGACTTTCCAGTTTTGCTTTCGTGTGCGCTAAGGAAGAAAAAAGTTTGGTTTCATGTCACGCCGTGACATTTGAGGTCGTGACATGGCTAAAAGTTCGAATTGGTCAAAAGTTCCTTCTTCAAAATATAGAACACTCTAATTCCGTTTATTTTGATACATCATGTGCCCAAAACGGAGTTCGGATGCAAAATATGCGGCACTCAAAAGTTTTGACTTTGCTTCAGGATTTACTTTACCGATTTCTGCTTAATTTTCCCACTTTTTGCTTCTAGTCTTTAGGCCACGTATCCGATGACACACTGGGGCTTTTTGGGATGTCAAGGTCATGACATGATCTCTTTTCTGCTCGGTTTCCAGGAAGCTCCGTTTTTAACCCATTTTGACCTAAACATGTACGTGCACACTCGAATCATCGTGAAGACATATGTGGCATAAAGAGCGGTAAAATACAATGCAAGAGGACAAATAAACCCTTAATAGGATCAGATTAATGCAATAAATATAGTATTGATGCAGCCACGTCAAAAATTAAATAAAATATAGAAAAACCCTAAGAATATTTTGGGTATTTTTGGAAAAAATAATTTAAAGAAAAAAAATAAGTTTCTAAGTACGTTGGCAACATAATGTAAGTACAGTATATCAAGGGTGCGAAAATGACAAATTAAAACTTGAACTATCAATATTAGAAAATGTATTTTTAGGTGTGCTAAAGTGTGTTTATCTATAAATTTAAACATTGCTAAATACAATATCAAGAAAATAATTTTAATCGAGGTAAATATTAATACTTTTTTATTAACAGTAATTTTAGGGAAAATGTCACTTACCTCCCTCGTAGTATACACGATTTTCACTTACCTCCCTCAGCCGACTAATGCTTCTTGACAAGTCCATGTACTTTTAGAAATTCTCACAAAAGCCTATCGCCATTAGCTTTTTGTCAAAGTCAACTATTTTTTGTAAAAATGGCAAAAATACCCCTTGTATTTAAAAAATAAAAACTTATTTTTTTAAAATATACTATTCTATAAAATCAATAATAAAAAACTGATTTTAGTATTAAAAATATTATTTAAAAAAATAAAAAATTTATAAAACTTAAAAACAATGTTTAAAAACCGTTTTTCATTTTTATTGTTTTTTCTTTGAAAATAATATTTTTCAAAAATAATATTAGAATCATTTTTTATTATTTATTTTATAAAAAATATATATTTTAAGAAAATATTTTAATACGGGAACATTTTCGTTATTTTGACCGAAAACTAACACTGTTGAACTTCCGTGAGAAATTCTAAAAGTACAAAAATGCATTAATCAATTGAGGATGGTAAGTGAAAATCATGTATACTAACACAGTCGCAAGTGAATTTTACATGTAATTTCATGTAAAATAAGTATAGTTGCCTGGGATTTTTTCCATCGTATCTGTATTGATTCGGAGTGATAAAGATTTGATTTAGGAGATTTAGATTAAAGTAAACCTACTATTAAATGAGAAAGGTAGATTTCACTTTAGGCCCACTTTCATTTCGCATCTTACTCTACACAAAAAGACAAAGGAAAAGGAAAAGCTACTTATTTTATTGAGTACTTTGGATCTTTGATGGAAGAATCAACACACGATGTGACCCACTACTCTACTAATGCAAAAGTAGTCACCCACTCCTCCAAAAACATCTTTGCTGGAAGAATAACACACGGTGTGACCCACTACTCTAGTAATGCAAAAGTAGTCACCCACTCCTCTATGCAAAGGTACTTTCAATAAAAAAATGAATTATTACAAAAGTGTTTTTTTCATAATAATAATTTAGGAAAATTTCTATCCATTGTTGTGTACTTTGCGATTTTTTCGTATCATTATCTTTTTTTTTTTCCGTTGCACGTCATCACTGTAACGTTTCATTTAGATACACTGTCTATCATAGAGTTAAATTCGATATAAAATATCCACAATACCTCTGCATTAAAAAAAATTAAAAATATATTTTTTTGTACTTTTCTAAAAATATATTTTTATCACATAAATAATAAAATACTGATTTCAAAATTATTTTTTTAAAAAAATGTTTTATTTCAAACAAATATTAAAAATTAAAAACTACTTTTAACAACGTTTTTTTTATTTTGAATATATTTTTAAAAAAATTATTATTTTAAAATAAATAATATTTAAATTGATTTTTTATTATTTATTTCTTAAAAAGTTTTAAAAAATAAGTTAAACAAATGATTTTCTTTTTCATTTTTTAAATACGAGGGTATTTTAGTCATTTAAATTTTTCAGTTTCAAATTTTATTAAATGACTAAAATATCTATATATTTAAAAAATGAAAAAAAAATTCATTACTTAACTTATTTTTTTTAAAAAAATTTTATGGAATAAATAATGGAAAAATGATTTGAAAATAATTTTATTTAAAAAATATATTAAAAAAACGTTGTTAAAAGTGGTAGTTATTTTTAATATTTTTTGAAAAAAACTATTTTTTGAAAAAAATCATTTTGAAATCATAATTTTTATTATTTATCTGATAAAAATATATATAATTTTTACGGACATTTTACATCAAACTTAATTATGTGATGGACGGTACAACTAAATAAAATCTTACAGTGGTGACGTGCAAAAAAAAAAGGATAGTGACATGCAAACGTTGTATTGTACATGGTAGTGATCAGGAATTTCCGCTAATAATTTTTAGGGAGGATGTTATTTTTTTATATCTTAGTATAGTTGGAGTTCACTTTACTGAACAGAAGTTGAGATCGGGATGGGAATTTTTTTGCGAGAGAAATCGGTTGTGTTGGCGACTGAGGGATGGGGTCTAGGCTGGTTTGGCAAAGAGACTGTCTAAGGGTTGGTTCGCAACAGAAGTGGTTGGAGGTGAGGTTGAAGATGGCAGAAGGGTGGTGGAGGCAGAGATTAGAATTAGAGTGAAGACATCACATTAAAATTTTGAAAGGTAATAAAAAGAAATTTTATCATTTTAAATTAAATATTAAGATAATCTGAAGAAATTTGGTAAAGATTAAGTGTAAAAACAAAATAGTCAAGTACCACAAAAAACAAATCCATAATAATGTATATTTATATGAAATGAGTATAAATTTCACAAAGAAAGAAATTTGAGTATATTTAGTTAAATTAAAATGACATTATCCATATACATTAAGAGTACATTTTATAAGAGTACGGTGTGTTTTTTCCTAATTGTTAACCCATTGTGTATCTGAGGGATCTTTTAAAGAAAAATGACAATTTACCATACTTTAACTATATCACTTTTTCACTTTGATATCCTAACATTTTCTTTCTTTTTCAGGACATTAAATATCAGTTGGGACAAACAAAATATTTCGTTAGATTTAACGGCTAAAATCAGTCACATACTTACGTGTGACATTTTCATTAAACAATTCCATAAGATATTACTATCCATTATATAAGGTTCATCTTTCACTTCTAAAATTTCTCTACTTCATCTTCCTGATCATGAGAGTTTCGATTATGTGCTTTTAAGTCGTAAAAAATTGAACACTAGCCATAAAATGTTGCATTAACTCGTGGAAAAAAATCGGTAACTTCGAGCAAACACCCAATAAATCCTAACCCGAAACATTTGCCTTCCAATTAAACCAATCTGAAGCAAATAGAGGATGCCAAAAAAATAAAACTCAAACTACTCAAAAGGTTTAAGGATGGTTCGTAAGTTTCGCCGAAAAAAGGAAGGCAAAACTTATCGAAAAAGTTCCTGAAAAATTCGAAAAAGTTTGTTCATGGTTCCAACTAAATCAGAAAGTAGATGAGAGCAGAGCATCAATAGAACAAGTACCGATTAGTTTGAAGTAATGGTCGGAGATCCACCGGAGATTCCGCAGAGACGAGAAGAGCCTCCACAATGACGAGACAGAACTCTTCTGCTACCAAAGAGGTTTTCGAAGGTCGTCCCACAGTTGCCGATTTTGGCGTGGAAGCCATAATCGAGCAGATCACATGTGGAAATCGAACCAAAATTGACGAATCAAGCCAAAATCAATTGAACCCTAATTTTCACTTTCTTAAAATTGGGTTTTGAGGTCAATAGAAACACTTTGATACCAATTTTTGATATTTTTATCATTGAGTTTCAGTTACTTGTGCTTAAATTGAATGAGTTAGAGTATAATCTGAGTATAGGAAGCGCAGTGGTCGGTGTGTGGAGGAGGCTTCCAGATCAGAGAAGTAAAACAAGAAAGAGTAAAATGGGAAGGAAAATGAGGTGGGAGGAGAGAAGGAGAAAAAGAGTAAAAAATGCATCAATTGCATACTTTTGAAATTTTAATGCCATTGAGGCGTTTCTTTCTTTTTTTTGTTATTTTCTATAAATATAGATAATAACGTAGTCCCAACATATTCATAAAATATATTAGGTTTTTTATTTGAGTATCTCCAATGTGCCTCCCTAAAATTATTTAAAAGTTATTGTAGAGAGTGCAAAATAAAAAAGTTTAACTCCAATGAGGCTCTCTACATGACTCCTTATAATAGGGAGCTCCCCACATTTCATTTCTCTCTTCATACATGTAGTGAGCTCCCCACATTCTCTCTTACACTACTTTATTAATTTTTAGTCTACTTTATCTCACTTGTATGATTGAAGTTGAACATGAAAAAATTGTTCTCTATTATAATTCTAATGCAAATCGCTCTCTGTATTAATTTAAGTGTAAAGATGATGTTACTAAGTAAGAGATGATTGCAGATAGGTAGATCTGACAAACATTTTTTTAATTTGAGTATACTTAAAATATTTTTTTAACTTTATAGGTCAGCTAAATAAAAATTTCTCCTTTAGTTATTAGCCCGGTTAGTTTTATGCAAAAGACTAAATTACCTTTCCCTTAATCTGGTTTTTTTCTCTCCTCCTCCTCCTTCTTTTCTGTCTCCAACTCAAACTCCGAGTTTCTTTACCTCGATACTTTGGTCAATTCCAAAGTAGAAATCGATGACGGAAGCGTCACGAACTCAAGCAATGTTAGAACCGAAATTGGAATATCAAACACGTCAACGTATCACAAACTGGGCTCGTCGGGGCTTAAGCTTTGTCTCCGCTGCCGCAAAACATCTTCAAGAGAAATTACCGGAATGGTGAGTTTAGTCTCTCTTTGTATTCCTCCGACGTAGAAGAGGAATTTTTCTCTCTGAAAGTGTCTATGGGCGGTAAGGGAGGATCCGGTTCAAACCGGTTCAAACTCAAAGAGACTGTTTCGGGGCATAGGAACCGACAACTATGGAAGCACGAACTTCAATTATGAAAATTCAAAATGTATATAATTTTTAAAATGACATCACTTGGGGAAACTAGAATGAATTTTTTGAAACATACTCTTTAATGTACGCCCACTTTTACGTTCCAATTAAAATGTAGTGTTATTCAAGAAATCAACATGATACCACTTTTCAAACCACCATAAAAGGAACTCTCTTAATCAAGTTGATCTTCTTCATATCTACCACAAAAATGGCCTCCTCCGCCACAAGCCCTCCCTTGGAACACCTAAGCCTCTCCGACTCCGACAACAACACTAGTGATCGTGATATTGATAGGATCAGCCAGCTCTCCCAATCCCTCCTTTGTCACATCCTCTCATTTCTTTCCTTAAAAGAGGCTGCAGCCACAAACGTTTTGTCCAAACAGTGGCACCAAAACGATTTGTGGACTTTGCTCCCCGATCTCGATCTTAGTCAAACAGATATAGCTGAAGACGACGGCTATCAGAGCTTCGAGTCCTTTGCCTTCAAGATTCTGCTCATGAAGTTTGCGCGTGGCACCTTCATTCGAAAGTTTGTTCTTTTTTGTTGTCTTGATTTCGATGGTTGGAGCTGTCTCCATGGGCGGAACAAGGTCAATCTTGGCACACTTCTGTCGCTAGTCGTGGCACATCAAGTCCAAGAGGTCCTTATGGTTGTGAACAACGAGAGCTATGATTGTGATGAAAATCCATTTAAGTTGAATCTGAGTGTTTTCGCTTGCAACACTCTCGTGGTTTTGGATCTGCAAGGCACTTTCCGCGTAAGTTTAGGTTCCGCTGCTCAGCTTCCAAGTGTTAAGGTTTTGAATCTTTTCGGTGTCAAGTTTGAGGATGAGAACTCTGTCCGAAACATCTCTTCAGGTTGCCCTGCTCTTGAAGAGCTGCGCATTCGATGGCTTGACGAGCGTGACAACACCTCTCATTATCGATTTTCATCCCTCTCGTTGAGATTGCTTGATTTAGGCATTCATTTTGAGGCAGAGCCTGAATCAAAGGCCATATATGTGGATACTCCTTCGCTCGAGGAACTTTATATTAACTATGATCCACGGGTTGTGCTCGTCTTGAAGACCATGCACAAGTTGGACCGAGCGAGGCTTCACATAAACAATTCCATGGCCGATGGAGTTGTGCGGATTGATTGGGGAACGGTGATGAATATCCTTCAAGCCTTATGTGCAGTCTCACATCTCAAGTTGGCTTTTAACATCGCGATTGAGGTTAGAATTGTTTTTTTTTGTTTATGTTGGTCTATTCTTATATATATATATATATATATATAAGGAGCTGTGTTATTATAATCAAGACACATCTATATATATCAATAATGTTATTATCTACTCTATTTTTATTTGTGGTGTTTAAGGTACCTGAATACCACATTGCTTCCTCCCTCAACTTTCCAAGATTTGGTAATTTAGTTGAGTTGGAGGTCAATGGTTCGTGCTGTCTCTGGCGATTGCTTCTTCACATGCTTCAGGATTGTCCGCGACTACAACACCTTACCTTTGTCGAGTATGATTATTTTCGTTATGGAGTTTATGGACATGATCATCGCGCATATGTAAATGAGGAGAGTAAGTGTGGAGAGCCTCAATGCTGGGTGCCTCCAAACTGCGTTCCCGACTGTCTGGTGTCTCATCTCACCACCTTCAAGTTCAAGGGTTTCCTGGCGACCATGATTGAAATGAAACTCATCCAATATGTTATGAAGAACTCAAAGGTTTTGAGGAACGTGACTATTGGCTATGATCCTAGCTCGAAATTGGATCAACTGTTTCAGGAATTGTCTAGCTTTGAAAGGGGCTCCCCAGCATGTCAACTTCATTTTGAGAGTGGAGAACGTTTTCATATTTAGTACTTCTCAAAAGCTCAAATGGTCGGAAACTAGCTGAAATCGATGAAAAATGTCCATAATAAGTAGGTAGTAATTTTAAAATATAAAAGAATGATATTTTGAATTTGTTACATTTATTTTTTTGTTAGATTTAACCTTTGTTACTTTTAAGTGTAACAAAATAAAATTTAAGATTGATAAAAAAATTATAATTAAGTGGAGCTAATGGAAATATATTTATCCATATCATCCTTTATTTGAAATGATAACTTGTTGAGCTATCCCTAATTAACCTGTAATTCTCTCTTTTGAAACTCAACTCAAGCCATGGATTTGACCTAACTGTTGCTCCATTATCGTCCATATCGCTGCTATACTTCCTTTTCAACAGACGCCACTTTCATCTCTTTTAAGGTATACAAAACCATCTTCTCGATTTCAATTTACAATCTTACTCATTTTTCTTCAAGCTTCAACTTGTGCCATTCCAATATTACTGCAAGTTTACACAACATTTATTTACTTCATTACATGACTGTTGTAGCCAAGCCTTTTGGTTAGCATTGTTAAATTTGGATGTGTTTTGGTTCCAAACCCTAGAGAGGAAATTGAGGTTAGTGAAACCATGTTGGAGACTAATCCCTCAAACCCTAGATTATTTTCTTAACCAACTCTTAATCTATAACCAAATTCAGGACTCCTCCTGACCCATATGTTCGATTAGGTTTTACATTTAGACTATTTGCAATTTGTTCCTGCCCATTTATCAGTATATCTAGAAAGTTTTCTGTATCTCACTGCAGTAGAGAAAATGGTAGAACAAGTAAATATTGCAGAAAGTGTGGACAGAATTGGTTCCTTGCCTGATGAAGTTTTTTGCAACATCTTATCTTTTCTGCCCACAAAGTTGCCTTTACTTTTTTTTTTACCGCTCTGCGAGCAGGAAAACCTCTGTATCTGGAGCGACCTTCGGTCTGGGGCAGATCTTGCCGGTAGACCTTGTCAGCCTCCGAACGAGTAAACCTGTTGTAGTCTTTAAACTACCGTTCTCCCCAACTGTTACATTGAGACAAAGTTGCCATTAGTACCTACGTTTTGTCAACTAGGTGGAGATATCTCTTCCCCTTTTCCAACAATCTTGACTTTGATGATAGATTATTCATTGATATTCCAAGATACCCAAGCCTTTAGTAGTCCACCGGGTCCTATGATGGATTTAGTGGATGAATGGAAAAGGATGTCGTATGCGTCACATGAAGATGAGTTTTTAGATTTTGTGGATCGATGCATTATGCTCATGAATGTGACAAATGTAGATAAGTTCCGTTTGAACCCTTCAGGTGTTTATTCATGGATATGTGCTAAACCATTGTGCAATGTTAGAGAGCTTGATCTCAATATCCCTACTAGAGAACTTAGGGTGGAACTTTTGCATGTCTTAACCTCCAGTACTTTGGCAGTCTTGAAATTGGGTACCGGCTTCTCTCTGAATGTTCCTGCTTCTGTTTCTTTGCCATGTCTCAAAATCCTCCATCTTGATTCGATCGAATTTTTTGGATTATATCTCGATTGAGAGGCTCTTCTCTAATTGCTCCGTGTTGGAAGATCTTGAAATAGTGGGATGTACCATGGACAATATATGTGCCTTGAACATCTCTTCTTCTTCCCTCAAGAGATTGACTGTAGACAGAAGAAGAAACTCTAGGCTCTGCCATTTCAGATTTTAATGCTTGATGCACCAAGCCTCATATACCTGAACTACACTATTTGTTATGTAGAATCCTATACAACATTCTGTTTATGAAGCTCATTTTTCCACTGCTGGACCATATTGTCATTGTCACGATACTGACAATAAATTCCAATACCTGATAACTAAACAGTCGAATTGACTGATGAATCGATTGATTTGATAAGATAAAGCCCAAACCGTTAATCGGTTTGGGTCGATTACAGAGTTAAGCTACGCTATGGTTCTACAATTACCCAATACATTCAAGATAAACCCTAATACCTCATCTCTACCCATTTATACTACCCAACTCACCACCTTTTGCTCTGCCGGGACTACCCTTCCGCATCCTTCGCACCAGCTGTGGAGTATTTGGGACCACAGGCGTCGTGGAGAAGAAGAAGAACAGCAATAACCCCCGTCTTGAATTTCTTAAAGGGATCAGCGGAGTTCAAGAACAGGTGACGTTAAGTGTTGTGGGAGCAGCCACTTGGCTGATACCAACATTCTCTTGTTGGTTTCATCTGTGAAGTTTGAATAGTTCATGACCTTTACTTATTTTGATTCTCAACTTTGAAGCATTTAAGCGAACCGAGATTGTATATTTTATTTTGAGCTGAGCTCGAGCTTAATTGCATAAGTTCGTTCGAGCCCGAGCCGAGCTCGAGCCGAACACTTTTTTCACGAGCCGAGCCGAGTCATGCCAAAATGAGGCTCGTTGCGGCTTGTTTATAGTCCTACCACCACATGTTCGATAATATGCACCGATCATCACAAATTTAATACACATTGACAAAATCACTTAATTAAGAATTTGAATCGGACGAAGAATTACCAAAAATGGGTTGGAACTTGGAACTGAAGTGATGTGGATGGAACAATGTATCTGTTGAATTCCAAAATATATTGGTATTATTATGAATAACTTGTTCTGAATTACGATAGCTAATTTCTTTATATAAGAAACAATAGAAAATAAACCAAAACTAGGAAACATAATATTAATAGAAAACCCTAATTAATTAACTATTCTAACACTTCCCCTCAAGCTGGAGCATACAAGTCATATGCACCAAGCTTGTTACAAATATAACTTATGCGGGGTCCTTGTAAAGATTTTGTGAAGACATCTGCCAGTTGATCATTAGAGTTAACGTACACGGTTGTGATGCATCCAGACATAATTTTTTCTCTAATAAAGTGACAATCGATCTCAATATGTTTGGTCCTTTCATGAAACACTGGATTGGACGCAATGTGTAATGCAGCTTGATTGTCGCATATTAACGCCATCGAAGTAACCTCTATCAGTTTGAGCTCTTGAAGTAACTGCTTTAGCCATACGAGTTCATATGTAGCCAAAGCTATGGCTCGATATTCGGATTCTGCACTGGATCTAGCAACTACAACTTGCTTTTTACTCTTCCATGAGATAAGATTTCCCCTCATCGTTACACAATAACCTGACGTAGAACGTCTATCTGAAGAAGATCTTGCCCAATCCGCATCAGAATAGGCAATGACCTCATTATGCCCTTTATCTTCATAGCGTCCTGGAGTTCCTTTCATATACCATAAAATGCGTATAACTGCATCCCAGTGAGAATCATATGGAGATTGAAGAAATTGACTTACCACACTCACAGCAAATGAAATGTCTGGTCGAGTTATAGTGAGGTAATTAAGTTTCTCAACGAGTCTTCGATACCTTCCAGGATCTTCTAGAGGCTCCCCCTGTTCTGGAAAAAGTTTAGAATTTGGGTCCATAGGGTTGTACATGGACGACAATCAAGCATATTGGTCTCTTCAAGAATATCTAGAACGTATTTTATCTGAGAAATGACCACTGCGTTACTGGCTTGGGCAACCTCAATGCCTAAAAAGTACTTGAGTTGACCCAAGTCCTTCGTTTGAAAATGTTGAACGAGGTGCTCTTTTAATCCACGAATTCCTTCTTCATCGTCTCCCGTGATAACGATGTCATCCACATACACCACCAGATAGATACACTTTCCTTGGATCGGGTGGTGATAGAACACAGAATAGTCGGCCTCACTCTGAATCATGCCAAATTGTCGGATGACAGTGCTGAATCTCCCAAACCAAACCCGAGAAGATTGTTTGAGACCATAAATTGAGCGCCGAAGTTTGCATACTAAATCGGTCTCCCCCTGAACAACAAAACCTGGGGGTTGCTCCATGTAGATCTCTTCCTCAAGGTCACCATGAAGAAAAGCATTCTTGATATCTAACTGATGAAGATGCTAATGACGGACAGCAGCGATAGAAATGAGCAGACGAATAGAGGCAATCTTTGCTACAGGTGAAAAAGTATCGCCATAGTCGAGTCTAAAGATTTGGGTATAACCTTTGGCAACCAGTCTGGCTTTAAGGCGATCCACTTTTCCATCTGGTCCCACTTTAATTGTATAAACCCAACGACATCCAATATAAGATTTTCTTGTAGGAAGGGGAACTAACTCCCAAGTGCCCTGTGACTTCATAGCAGATATTTCATCCACCATAGCCTGTCGCCAACCCTGATCGGATAGTGCCTCACTGGTAGAATTAGGAATTGAGGTAGTAGACAATGAAGAAACAAAAGCAGAATATGATGGTGATAAACGATGATAACTCAAAAATGAATAAATATGGTGTGGATTACGAGTAGATCGAGTACCACGTCTCAGATCAGGAGGTATGTCAATGACATGAGGCAGTTCCGCAACAAGATGAGGTGCTGAAGAAGGAGATGAGTGCTCAGAGGCATCTACATGGCCTGGAGGAAGGCGTCAAGAAAAACCTGCAACGGGAGAGATCGTGTTTGTGCAACAGAAGTCTCTGGAAGGGATAAAATTGAGGGAATGGGCAAAATATCACAAATATCACTGCTATCAGAATCAGACTGAGAGAAATAAGGTGTTGTCTCCAAGAAAGATACATCAACGGATATGAAATAACGATTAGTATTAGGAGAATAACACTTATACCCTTTTTGAAGTCGAGAATATCCCAAGAAAATGCACTTAAATTTGGATAACCAACCAGTTCATAACATGTCTCCCTAGTATGTCCCATCTTGTGGCAATGACTACACTCAATGTTTCGTCGCTGATAACCAACCAGTTCATAACATGTCTCCTTAGTGTGTCCCATCTTGTGGCAATGACTACACTCAATGTTTCGTCGCTGATAATTACCATTCCGTCCTCCTCCTCGACCTCGTCTTCCACCGCCGCCTCTTCCACTACCACGACCCCATATAGAAGCACTCGAGTAGGGTGGAGTAGTGTGGGAGGCAAGAGCTAATGTATCAGCCGGAGAATGCTCATGTGGAGGGACAGTAGAGGATACCTTTAATAGTCGTGCAGAAAAATCTTGTAAAGTTGGGACAGTAGCATTAGCCAAAATCTGATCACGCACAGACGACAATTCTGGAGGCATGACAGTAAGACCTAATACCATAAATAATGTATCTCGTTGAACGATTTGTGTATCCGTTTTTTCAGTGATTGGCATGAGCGCATTAAACTCTTATTTTAGAGACTCCAATCGACCAATAAATTGGGACATATCTGATCCTGTCACCTTCAGTTGAACCATATTAGAAATCACAGCATAAAATTGATGAATGTCATTAGTGTAGAGAAATTTTGCTTTACTCCACACTTGGACACATGTCCGGTAAGCCTTGTATATGGCATACAATTTCGGATCAATTGATTGCCACAAAATAGTGACCAATAAGGCATCAACCTTTTTCCATTGAACTCGATCGGCTTCAGCAATTGTCTCACTTGTTTTCGTAAGATGATCTTCGAGCCCTTGACCCATAAACCATAATTCTACGGAAGCAGCCCATGATGAATAATTGACACTTCCACTTAATTTTTCAGATGTAATAATAGGAGTACTCATAAACGAGGAAAGAGTACTTGACTTTAAGTCAAGGAAAGACATACTAACAATGAAGACGGAGAAAGAGGCAAAAAAAATTGGGTTTTTTTTTTTGAATCGGGTACTGTAGCACTGAAATACTGTAGCAGATTACTGTAGCACGCATTGTAGTATCGATTTTACTGTAGCAGGAGAATGAAAAAAAGAAAGAGGGAGGCTAACCTTCCTCTAATACCATGTTGAATTCTAAAATATATTGGTATTATTATGAATAACTTGTTCTGAATTACAATAGCTAATTCCTTTATATAAGGAACAATAGGAAATAAACCAAAACTAAGAAACATAGTATTAATAGAAAACCTTAATTAATTAACTATTCTAACGATATCTAACAAGCCCTTCAGTTCCATCCTCTACCTGCTGCAGACCCTTATGGGGAATCTTCCTCATTGAAAAGAACCCAATTTCCTCCGTAACGATCTCTGATCTCATCGATTGAGTGGATGGAGTCGATGGACCGGTGGAGGTTAGTCATCCTTAACTCTCTTTCAATCAAGAGCCTCTCCACTCGGCCGATGGGTGTGTTCTGTGGGGAATAAATGAATTAGCACTGAAGTACCATAATCCAAAGAGAAATACATTAATTGTAATGTAGGAGACATAACTTTAGATGACTAATAAGTCCCGACAACATAAAACTCTTCTAATAACTATGCAATGCCCTTAATCATGTCAATAGGTATCTAAGAACCCATTCCAATTCTTCTGCTCATACAAATAAAGTTTTAACCTTTAAGTCGCATATAAAATTATAACAATAAAATTTACTTTGAAAGTTAAAACCAATACACAAATAGCCAAACTACCATTATCCCAAAAGTGGTTGATATTATTCTCTCCCAAATGCCAAGCAACCTCTAGCACCAGCCTCACAAATAGCCAAATTGAAAGTAATAGTAAGTTAACTCAGATTGAATTTACTGATTTACCATAAGCCAGCATATTTTAAATATCAATTCAGAAATGAGAAATGGAAACACGATATGAAGATCCATGAATCTTATGAAATACACCCAACAACCCTAGAGACAGCCTAATAATCCTCATCCCTTTTAATCCACAATATATGTTCTGAATTGACTGCCTGATATATGAAGTACCATTATAGGATCCTATACTGAGACGAAGCTATGGGGATTGCTAGGGGCTTTCGTGACCCGGTTTTAATGCTTCTGGAGCTCCTGAGCAACAGTAAGGCTTTAGGTGGACCACAAACTGCTGAAACCACATAACCACCCACCAAATAGATTAGGAATTCGAAAAGTAACCGAGAAATGAGTTCAAATCACGACTGAACAGAACCCACGCTGAAGGTACAGGGGAGCATGAATCGAAGATTAGTACCAGAGCAAGAATAAATGAAACACTGGATATCGAAACGAGAGAGATCTAGCTATTACTAATGTACCATTATAGTTGTGATTTTATATAATTTGTTAATAATTCTTATTATTTATTAGAACAATTGATCCATTACAATCCAATGGATAGTAATGGTTCTTAGGTTTCTATATAATGATGATTTCCATAGATTGCATCCCATATATAATTAGACTAGAATTTTCCTAATTATTACTGATAAAAAATAATTAAAAATACTACATGTTAATTAAACATTCCGAGAAAGATGTTAAGTTATGCAAACCAAAGCTGAGAAACATAATAGGCAGAGCAGAGGTGATGAACCATACTTCAACTTTGAACCCAACATGCGTAAGTTATATTTGAGGCAGTATAAATCACCTTAAGGATGAGTTTAATTTCGCATGTCTTTGAGCACCCCAACTTCTTTAATGTTTCCATCACTTTTGCAGCATCCTTTTTCTTGACACTAAAACACCAAATGCAGATACGCATCCTCTCCAGTATGTTAGCATTCTTCAGAAAATACTGGAATGACTCCACATCCTTTACAATGCCAGTTCTCTTATAATGAAGCAGATTAAAGTTGATTGTCTTGAGACGAGAAGACACACAAGAAGGCACGTCAATGCACCCATCTTCATGTGTGTCTCGTCGTATGCCTCCCTAGCAAAAAGAAGATAAAGATGTTAAGATTCTATGCAAGGCCAATTATATCCAAAATTAAAATTACCTAAATATATCAATCTCACATTGCAGATAAATTCTTCAAGATTTGGAGTGCACCGGAGCAACTTGATCAGCAGATAAAATTTGATAAATGGTTTACAAGTAAGCACCAAACTGGTCAGGTTCTGAAGCAGAGGCAGTCCATCCCATTTCAATGGATGAAACTGAAAAAAAGAAATATATAATAGTTAGTTTGTGTGATAAGATTTTGCACATATAACTTTAAATATGAAGTATATAGCACAAAAAAGATTTTGCAAACTGACCTCTGAATCATACACCGATAAGAATAGTGATTTAACACTGCCGATCCCTTCAAGAAATTTAGCAAGGGCTATTTGGTAAAAGGAAATATGAGCTTCAGAAGGAGAATATAGGTTCTTTAATGTATAGTCTTCTCTCGCATACACGGTGCATTTAAGGTATATGAGGCTCGGTGCATCAAGTAATAACCTGAAATTATAGGACATCGATTTCCTTTTGTTGTATATCAATCTCTTGAGGGAAGGAGAAGACAAATCCAATACACTTATATTCTCCATGGAACATCCTTCTATTACCAGATCTTCAAGCACAGGGCAGCTTGAAAAGAGCCTCTGAGTTGAGATTTCATCCGCAAATTCGATCGAATCAAGATGGAGGGTTTTGAGGCATGGCAAAGAAACAGAAGCAGGAACACTCAGAGAGAAGTCAGTGCCCAGTTTCAAGACTACCAATGTATTGCAGGAGAAGACTTGAAGAGGTTCCATCCTAAGTTCTTTCTCTAATGGGTATACACAAATCAAGCTCTCTAACATTTTGCAATGGCGCAGAACCAATCCATGAATTAACACGCGAAGGGTCAATGCTACAATCACATTGCAAATTGAACTCATGTACTAGTGTAGCATTCATGCGCCCAATGCACCGGTCAACAAAATCCAAAAAACGACCCATTCGATCATCTAGGCTCTGGTCATTCCTTTGACTATTAAAAACTAATGACTCCTTGAAGTGAAGATTGTTGGAAACGGGAAAGAGGTACTTCCACCTACTTGACAAAATGCAGGTACTCACTGCAGTTCTTGTGGGCAGAAATGATAAAATGTGGCAAAGAACTCCATCAGGCAAAGAACCAATTCTATCCACACTGTCTGCAATATTCACTTGTTCTGCCATGTTCTCTGCATTGACACAAAGAAAACAACTTGACATTTTCCCAAAGATTATATTACAGATTGCAAATGGGTTATACATTCAATGCAAGAACAGATTGAAAATAGTGTAATGAAGTTGTATATGTAAGAAAGTAAAATCTAATCACAACTTTGGTTGAGGGATTGGTCTCCAACATGGGACATGACAACTGCATAACCTATAAAGAACTAAATACATCTTCCAATCACGTCCAACCCATCTCAAGATTTTCAGTGATATTGTAATAACAAAAGTTCAAGCCTACAAGAAAATAATAAATCTCACTAAGATTGTACACTTCCATGAAATTGAAGACATGAAGAAAATGAAAAAAGATTTGTTTTTACCGTAAAGAGAGATGAAATGGCGGCCCGTTTGTGGAGGATGGATCAAAGGTTAGGTCAAATCCAAGGCTAGGGTTTGAGTAGAAAAGGAGGAGAGAGCTACCAAGTGGGAGAGTGAAAGTGAAATGGCAAGAATGATGATTGATTGTCTTCCTTATTTCTTGTGAAATGGAAACATGCGGACCACACAAATACAACACTAAAGATAAATTGTGAATAATTTCATTGGATAATTTCATGGAAATACAATTTTACTTGCACTTTTCTCACCTATTTATTAGGGATGTGCACGGTTCTATGACCGAACCGAACTGGCCGGTTCGGTTATACGAACTGTACAAGCAAAAACCGAACGGAGGGCTGGTCGGTCGGTCGGTTCGGTTATAACTGACTGGGTGAACGGTTCGGTTTGATTGGTTCCTCGGTTAATCAAATTCTATACGGGCCAAGTTTTTGGGCCTTGTCCGGCCCACTACAGACAACCCAATTAGCCTAAAATTAACATTCATTCACAGAGAAATGTATAGTCAAGCATTTTCATTCTTTTCTTTTAGAGGAAAAACCATTGTCATAATTGTGATTGACAATGATAAAAAAACCCCTCCTAATCTAGAAATCAAACAATATCCATGTCCAATAGTTTAAGTCCACAATCCAGACATTTAGTTTAAAATTGAAGTTCAGAAAAACAAATAAAAACTGAAAACAGTCATTTCTACCCCTATCTATTCCTTTTCCAGCCACAGTCATTTCCAGCGGAAGCCACCATCTATTCCTTTTCCACCAAGCAGCCATGAATCGAGCACAATAAAGTCAAACACAATAGTTAAATAAATTGACTACCAAATATGCTAATTATCTTGAAGTAATGAGCACATGAAATACATTGTTGAACAATTTTAAGAGGCACATACAAATAGGTATTGCAAACATATAAAAACAGTAGGTTAGATTGCAGTATAATATTGGTAGAAGACAGTAGCATAACTTAACAATATAAAACAATGACATTTGGTAGATCGCATACAATAGTTTAGCAATAAGTCAGTAGCAATATTTAGCACTGAAACATAACTTAACAATATAATAAAACAATAACTTAACCTAACATAAACAGTAACTTTACTTAACATAAACAAAACAGTAGCATGACAATAAAACAGTGTATGACGATAAAACTTATCAAATAAAATATTTAACCTCCCACAAATCAATACTTGGAACACCATCTGTTGATACATTTTGTGCAAGTTTTACAATCAAAAGATAAAGAAATATGTCAATAATAATTAAAAAATCTCAAACCGAAACTGAAATTAACTTTAAACAAGAGATATTGACTACCTTGTTGGACTATTTCTTGTTCAAGCAACTCTTCCTCGAATAATATTTTGGCAGGGGTCGATTTCAACCAATCTTGAGTGCAAACTAAAGCTTGTATCATTTCGGTAGTCAAAGAGCTCCTAAAATCAATTACAACTCTACCACCCGTACTAAAAGCTGATTCCGAAAAAACTATGGAGATCGGGATGACCAAAATGTCCCTAGCCATGTTAGCTATAACCGGAAAACGATTGCAATTCACTTTCCACCAACCCAAGACATCAAATGTTTGACCCATAGGTGCATCCGCTGTCGGGGCCTCTTCCAAATACATATCCAACTCCGACTTCATGTTTTCCCCTTGACTGGACTGCTCTTGAATGAACAATGTTTTACTCATCCTGATAATCGGATTTGATAGCGAGACAATCAGAGGAGGGGCGGTTCTTTCATTGCTGGTCATCGGGGGCAGCACTAGATGATGTGAACTCTCTGTTGTAGTCATTAAACATGTGCTCTAGACATTATAAATAGTATTTATAATGTTAAAGAATTTTTTATCTCAAATAATTACATTTTTTTTGTTAATTTTAAGGTAATAACTAAAATAATATTTGTTGATATTCTTTACTTCTGATAATATTTATTCATGCTGTTTTGTGTGGATAATTCAAATAAGATAACAAAATTGGAGAAAATTAAATACCAAATCATGAAATAGTAAAAAAAAACTAAAATTAAATTTTGTATTTGTAAACGATACAAATAAATTTAATCACAATTAAGTGAAATATATATTCTGATTAAAAAAAGAAATGATTTAATGATATACAAATACGAAAATATCTTTATACTTGTTAAAATACAAAATTAAATAGAAAGATGCGAATAATTACACCAAATTGTCATTGAGGAGTCAACAAAAATACAAACCATCCAAAATTTTCCATTTTCACTTTAGTATATTTAATATTCATTTTATTTTGTATGATTCCCCAACTGTTAGATTTTTTATCTAGTAAACTTCTTCGAATTATATTAGATTTTATGTTAAAAACACAAAATTATCCTTTCAACATAACCCGTATTTAAGGTTTTATTATAAAATATTAATAAAATTAATTAAGGTGTTTAATTAAAGTGTATATTAAAAAGTTTTATTATATAAAATATATATTACATATTTTTCACTTAAGGTTTTAATTAGTTAAAAACCTTACTTATTTTTAAAAGATGTTATGTAGTGGTACTTTTTTCATTTTTGAAAAATACTAACGGAATATTCAAAAAAATTAATATAGTTTAATAAAGTGAAAAAAATTAAATAATTAGGGCTCCGCAAAAGCTCAAATGAAAATTAGGTGTATTAAAGTGAAAATGACTGATTCTTAAGCGTACTAAAGTGTCATTTCCTCATTTTTATTTAGTACGAAATGACAAAAATGGCTGTCGGAGATCGATCAAGCAAACTTTCCGCATATACTTCAAACCAATTTGAATCGCCAAACAATATCAATATTTAGAAAGGTATGGAAGTTAGATTAACTATTTCACAAAAACTTTGAAATTGTTTAAAACGTTTCTATTATTAGGTGAATTTTTTTTTAAAATTATATGAATATAAAGATTTAAAAGTTATCGAGGGGTATTTTACTTCCTTATTTGTAAGGGAAAACTTAATTTAGTTACACTGACTACATCTAGATATATTATTAACACGTAGGATACTTAAGTTTGACAAAATTTTCACCCTTAAGTATTTCGTTAACTTCGGACAGTTTTTCATTTTCCTTGTGGCGATGAAAAATCTAAACTAGCTCTGTATGTCTTTTACATTTTCAAGTTATGTCCTTTTCAATCATTGTCTCTCCGCCCTCTCTCTCACCTCCTCCTTATCTATATCTCTTGTTCTATTTATAAAGAAAGAAGAAATAAATGGTTAATTCTAAACTCTGTATAAAGATGTTGATAAGTTTGTTCATATCTTGAGGGGATTAAGGAAATGGGTTTCAATCCCAAGAGCTCGATGTCCATATATGAGTCTTGAATTTTTACAATGGTGAAGAAAGAGAAATGGGTTTCGAAGAGAAATGAGTTTCGAATTTTTGAAACCAATTTAGGTATCAGCTATGCAAACAATTATTTAAGTGTAGTCATTCGTAAAACCACTTATTCTAAATGTAGTCAAATGAAACATTCCATATTTGTAAGTTGTAAAAATGATTAAAATAAAATAAAAATAAAGAAGGGTAAAGTATGAAAAGAGGTTTATGCAACATTTTGAAGTTAGTACTAACTAGTGTAGAGCTCGCGCATCGTGCGTGCTATTCTTAAAATCTTGATAAAGTGTAATTATGAATAAAGTTCTTTTTTGTCTTCTAAAAGTTAGTAATTCAAACTATTATTATTCACAATCGTGTGTACGATATTGTATAGTGTACGATATTGTATAGTGTGATTTTTAAATACTGTTTTCGTTCTAAAAGTAGAATTAATTATATTGATTTAATAGTTTATGAACAACTATTGTTTAACTTATCGGAATGAAACATAAGCAATTTTTATACCAACACAAATGACACACATGTCTTTACCTCAACCATTGTGTGATTCTTGTAACAAAACTTTTCCCTTTTCGTGTTATATCGTAAGAAAAATCAAAACATTGTTTAAGGCATCTATTTTGACTCTTGAGGCAATTGTATACCAAATGAATATACCGAAACGATGCCAATGGAGTGTTCAAACTAAATGAACCCTAATCCATCTCCATCAGTCTCATAGATCATAGCCGCTTCTTCATTCTCTCACAATCATATCCGAGTTTCCAAGAAGTCTTGTGCCTCCCCTTACCAGAATTTTCTCCGCATGCAAGCTTGCTCCCCCTCGCTCTTCTCTTGCCTGTTGACGTGTCAGATTATCCTTCGTGTTGGAGTCCAGCTCTCGCTTCGTCGGTTGGAGAAGATTTTCCTCTATTTCATCACTCGTAAACACCAACAACTTTAACATACGTTGGGGGATATTGGAAGATTTGCAAATCACAATCAGTACATACTGATGCGGTGCAAATCGAGGAAGTGTCATGAAATTTTGATTAGCCGGGTTAGGCAAGATGTCAAGAACAATGTTATGTTCTTAACAACTTGTCAGTAAGCAGATATGAACGACAACTTTATAAAAACAAAAAACAACGACACACAGATTGTTTACCTAGTTCGGTACTAACTCACCTACGTCTGGGGGCGTTTTTCCAGTGGAAAGGTTTCACTATGAAGTAATAAGTCACAACATACAAGTATCGGTGATCATCACACAAATCACTACCCTATGCTACTATTACAAATGCAAACCTATCTCAGGGACTCCCCCTGAATCCAAGACCCCGTCTTAGTTCCACTTTACAAGCACTCTCCTTACTCGGATGTCACAAGTCGTTGTCTTAACTTGCACGTGACGCTTCAATCACGCATGCACAATGCAACCCGCAATCACTCACTCTTGATCTTCCGATTCTAGTAGTGATACAAACTGTCCTTTATAGAACACACAGCCTCTCAACCCACCAATCCTTCATGTCTAGAAGGTCTGTGTATTCGCCAAAGAAGTAAGAAGCTACCAAAGCTGGAGCCTCAGCTTTTATAGTAGCTTCATAACAAGTCCATGAAAGAATTAGGGTTTATTTAATCTTTTACGATCTTGGTTTCCCAAAACTTTTTCGCCGAATATCTTTTCAGAATCTCTATCATGACAGGTAACTTTTCAGAATCATAACATAATCAAGGCTTCCCAAAAGTCTTGTACATAGCTGGAAATCTTCCAATTTCACAATCGCCGAATATCTTCATATTTAAGGAAACTTTTTCAATCCTGCGATGTTCAGGATGTCAAGCAAGAAGTTGTAACATTATTTTTGACATCTTTTTTAGTTTCTAAAAAATAAGCCAACAAACAACGTAATAACAAACTCCCCCTTTGGCTATATTTTAGGCAAGCATTCACTTCATCTAGTCTTGGTCGCAAGCATGTCTTGGTCGCTAATGATGACATTACACTTCTCACCGCATGTTTCCTCTTTCATCTCATTTCATCAATCTCACTTCATCATACTCACTTGACTTATTAGTGTCTCCCTCTAATTGCCTCAAAAAGAGACAAGACCTTCGGCACGCCAGAAATACTAGGGGAGATAGAAAGCATGCACATATAGAAAATTTTAAAGAACAATGCATCGTCACTAACTAATTGGGAACGTGCCTGGATTTAAAAGTTATGCACATAACTCGTACATGCGAGTCAAATAAGTGTCAAGTCATCACAAATAGAACAGACAAAATGTTTTTGAGTTTAAATCAAGCAGACTCATTACTGATTGAAACTTCTTCATCATCACTAATTTCTGCTGAGCGGGATTTTTCTTCATCTTCCTCTGTGGTAGGATCATGCATCTTTGCTAGTATACCTTCACAAATTTTCTTCCTTGCGCGCAGGGTTTGGATCACTTGCTGAAGGCTGGTAACATCATTGTGGAAGGTAGCAGATATGGGACCAATGGCTACAGTATGACTGGAACTTGCTTCAGTTGCTTTAGCATTTCTCTTGACCGTGGTCTCGACATTTTGCTTGACCGTCTGCTCAACCTTCTTCCTGACAATATCCAGGGCTTGCTTCCCCTCAAATAACTTGTGGTTGATCACAATGACTCTAGGCTCCAGGTTTGTCGGAACTTCTCAGGATAGATGGGTGTTGATGGAGGAGAAGACTAGAGATAAGAGAAGCAAACCCAACAGGGCGTTTGAAAGCAAATGATCTAGCATGACACATAAAGTGGCCATTAACAAACTGCCCAAAATCAAGTGTAGAGCCCGTACCTATTTGGTAGATGAGGATTGCCAGTTCAACCTTGACCAAGGAACCATTGGAAGAGGAAGCCCAATTTTCTAGTCCTATGCGATACAACACAGAGTACTTTGTGGTTAAGTCCGAGGCAGCTATAGAGCCTTTGGAAGGCTAGACCTTGCTTTCGTTTCCCGTGATCTCCTTAGCCACTCGATCTAGGTGAGGAATAGGATCAGATTTCACACTTTTTCTCCCAGGAAATCATTAATAATGTCGGAGGAGATGCTAAAGCATTTTCCTCTAACAAAAACCTTTTCATATTCTGGATGATCTGGGGAGTTGAAAGCAATAGGAAGGTTGACAAAAAACTCTTTAACTAGAAGGGGGTAGTTATTACCTATGTTCGTCACCGTTTTGATCAAGTTAGCCTTCTCCAGTAGGTCCATTATTACTTCCAGATCAAGAGCTTCAGTCGACAGTTCCTTTTATGGGTAGATTTTCCAATGATATACAAATTTCCATATGTTAGCCCCTTTAACTATATGGAACGACACTTGGAAAATGGGTACAATGGACACATTTTTGGCCAGTTTATGCTCAACAACAGACTTAACTTCCTTTATGAGAAGTGCTTCACTTTCTTCGTCCTCACTCTCATCATCTACAAGCATCCTTGTTCATTGTACGTGCTTCTTCCCCTTGTTCTTCTTCTCGTGATCTCTGTCGATCACCTATTTCCTTTTACTTAGAGTACCAACTTCCTTTGTTACTTCAGACTTCCCTTTTCGTTTCTTCTTTTCTTCTTTCATCATTTCAGCAAGACACACTTCTTAATTGATTTTACTTTTCAAAGATGTTAAAATTTCTTGTACAACTTCTGCAATAACATCCTCAGTGACATTAGTCGCAACAACTACTGCAACATCTTCCTCAACAAATGTTTTCCACTGGTTTCTATATCACCAGCCTGTTCGTCTTCAACCGAAATATTGTTCGAACCACCCTTCAACCCGACCTTCTCAACATTCATTCCCACATTATCAGAATTATTTTGCTCAGTGGTTTCACCCACCACTCCCACATGAACAATAATTTTTCTACCTGCAACATTCTTAGTAACATCCTGTTCCTTAATAGGAATAACGACTTCTTCACCAACATTATTCTTAACTTCAAATTCCTCATCAATTTTGTCAAGACCATGACTAGTCTGGGTCGTTTCCATTTCAACAACATTCTCCACATTATCAATCTCAACATCCTTCTCATTCTCCTTTTCATTACTCATCAATTTTTCAACCACTCCTTCTAGAGGAGGCTCCACGCTTTCTAAGAGCGAATCTAGGAGATCACTATTTCTAGAATTATCAATATTTGAGACAGAAAAAGGATGGGTGCCTTGTTCTTCCTCGAGAGGTACTGGAGATGTTTCCCGTAAGAGAAGGGCCAGGACATCTTTCTCAAGTGTATCTTCACGCGCAAGCACTGAGACTTCCTTTGTCGTAGTACTGGGATCATTAGGCAGACTTCCTTCAGCTTCCTCAGCTCCTCACACTGGTCATGTGAAGTCGGTCATATAGAGTGGTGCATTTCTCGATTTGGGTTTTCGCTTGAAACTTGGAAACAATGGGGCAGGGGGAACTTCAGCCTGAACACCTCCGGCTTGACCATCGGCGTTCTTTGCAGCAGCTGGCCCCCGAAATCGCACTCTGTGGCGATTCACTTCTCCGGCGTATTCAGTAGAGGCCCTCTCGAAAAGCTTGGTTCGGGGACCTTTATCGACCGTCTTCTTGCCGCTCGACCTCTTGCTGGCGGTGCTTCTAGTTTTCACCATCTTTTCTAGAGGGAATTTGGGACAAGATTTTTGAAGCCCTAGAGTTTGAGAGGAAGCAGAGAAAAATGTGCACACAGAGAAAAAAAAATTATGTTAGAGGAAGGGGCAAAATTTTATAAATTAAATCAAACTTTGCGACCCTTTTTGGCGGGCCTAGGTCGTTTGGGCCTAGTGTAAACAGTTAGGTTTGGTCATGTCGTTTCAGACGAGGTACCAACTCATAACTCCCCCTCAAACGGTTGCTATGTCATATGTCCATTGAGCATAGCCCAAGTAACGACCTCAGACTCTCAAACCGGTTCACATCCAATGCCTTCGTGAATATATCAACGAGCTGCTTCTCGGTGTGAATATACTCTAGTACAATTTTCTTATCCTCAACCAGCTCTCGGATGAAATGATGTCTAATATCAATGTGTTTGGTCTTACTATGCTGGACCGGATTTTTAGAGATGTTGATGGCGCTTACATTGTCACAATATAAAGTTATAACATCTTGTTTGACATTATACTCGACCAACATCTGCTTCATCTGCAGTAGTTGTTTGCAACTGCTCCTAACGGCTATGTATTCTGATTCCGCAGTTGATAGGGCTACACAATTCTACTTCTTACTAAACCATGATATGAGGTTATTTCCTAGATAGAAGCAACCTCTAGACGTGCTTCTTCTTTCCGTGGTGCTCCCAGCCCAGTCCGCATCGCAGTACCCAACTAGGGTTGAGGAGGTATCGAAGGTGTATAGAAGATCTAGATTAGTTCTGCCTAATATATATCTTATGATGCGTTTGAACTGAGTTAAATGACTTACTTTGGGGTTTGCTTGATATCTAGCACATACTCCCACAGAATAAGCTATATTTGGTCGGCTTGCGGTGAGGTAAAGAAGACTTCCAATGATGCTCCTATATAGACTCTAGTCAACGGCTTCCCTCGAGTCATCCTTTGTAAGTTTGACATGGGTAGCTGTAGGAGTTCGCTTGTGAGATGCCTTTTCCAGCCCAAACTTCCTCACAATGCTCTTTGCGTATTTCCTCTGGGACAGAAAGATGTTGTCGTTCATTTGCTTGATTTGAAATCCTAGGAAAAAGCAAAGTTCACCGACCATACTCATTTCAAACTCTGATTGTATTTGTTGAACGAAATGTTCCACCATTTTTCTCGGCATTCCTCCAAAGACAATATCATCGACATATATTTGGGCAATCATCATCTTTCCATTCTCATTTTTCACAAACAGAGTTTAATCGACTACCCCTCTAGTGTAGCCACTCTTTGTTAGAAAGCTAGTTAAGTGCTCATACCATGCTCTAGGTGCTTGTTTCAATCCGTAGGGAGCTTTTCAGAGTTTGTACACATGTTCGGGTATGTGGATCTATAAATCTCTTAGGCTGTGCAACATAAACCTCCCCATTGAGATATCCATTTAGGAACACACTCTTCACGTCCATTTGAAATAGCTTGAATTGTAAATGACATGCGATCCCAAGTAGAAGTATGATCGCTTCGAGTCTAGCCAATGGTGCAAATGTCTCATCAAAGTCCATACCTTCTATTTTGTGTATATCCTTGTGTGACCAGCCTAGCTTTGTTGCGTGTGATATTTTCATGCTCGTCAGACTTGTTCTTGAATATCCATTTAGTGCCAATAACATTGACATTATCTGGTCTAGGCACCAGCTCCCAAACTTGATTCTTCTCAAATTGAACAAACTCTTCCTGCATAGCATTGTCCTAGTACTCATCTTCAAAGAATTCGTTAACATTCTTGGGTTCGATCATCGAAACAAAGCATAGATTGCCAATCATTTGTCTATAGTTGACAGGAGCTTTCAGGCGCGTGCGCATGCTTCATAAATATCTCCAATTTCTTCGGATACTGGGTGGCTTACCTAAACTCTTCTAGATGGACCTCTGTGTCTGATTTCAGGAGCTTCTTCATTGCTAATAATGTCGTCCATTTTCGGTTCGACATCTTTCTTGACATCTGAATTGTCAGCTCTGTTAGCTACATTGTTCCTAACATCTTTCGAAGAAGCCTCCGGGAGTGCTTCATCTTCTTCAGGAACATTTGTCGTGACATCTTAACATTCATCATTGATGACCTTATTGATTGAGTCCATTATCGTCTTGGTGCGTTTGTTGTAGAATCGATATGCCCGACTATTCCATGAGTATCCAAGGAATATACTTTCATCGCTTTTAGAGTCGAACTTTTTGTTAGAGCTAGTGCCCTAGTCCAAGTCTTCTCATTGTAATCTTATTTTTAGCACCGAATGACATTTTCATTATTATTGTGTTATAGTAATAAGTCAAGCGATAATTTCTTCTAAAGACATAAGTGTGTCATCACTAATAGTAGAACCTTTAGATACTATGAAATTATACTTGACGGATCCCTAGTCGAATACTTATACATAAGTGACTAGAGTGAGGATGACTTACGATCATGTTCTGCTGATCAAGAGTAGAGTCATATCACGGATATCGTCTGCGAGATGATATCGGATAGCCCGACTTGGGGTATGGCGCATAGATTAAGTGACCAACGCATACTCCGTCGTCGTGTGATCACTACCTTAAATACCTTTGAGCGAGTGGCTCACGTGCAAGTCACTCCACTGGTTTGACATGTCCTAACGCTGCCAATAACATGGTAGTCATAACAGGCATCGTTGGCTTTTGGACGGATTGTAGTTGGAGCGCACATTGCGTCCGAAGGGATTTGTTTCCCCACGGTGAGACGTGGTGAAGGGTATGATTCTAGACCCCTTGATGAGCATGACTGAGAAAGTGTGCGGCTGCACCAGTTACATATCAATCATCTCAGAATTCAAGGAACTAGATCGAATACATGGGGATGACGGCTCTGTGCCTCATTTCAATCTCATACGCCTAAAGCAAACAAACGGTTAGTGATACAGATGATAGAGAGGAGATATCGAGCCGATCGATACCTCGTGGACATTGGGTAATCACTACGTCTTACTAGAGACCATTTGTGATGGATCGGGTGAAATGACGTTTCATGCCGATTTTCCAATGGGTCACGGGCCTATAGGGTCACACGCCAGTGGCAAGAACCGAAGCATCTCTATAGGACTTTAGAGGTCCAAAGTTGGGTGGAATAGAAGTATAGCCAACATGTGAGTGGCGATCGACACTTTTGCGGTGTCGATCAGCGCACGTCACATAAGGGTGTCGATCAGGTCGTCGACACGCGAGGGTGTCGATTGACACCATACGCGGACGGGGAAAGCCCTAGAGGTCCTCACCCAAGCCTATAAATAGAGGCTTGGGGTGAGAGCCTCCATAAGCCACTTTGGGCATATTTGCTATTCACTCAAAAGCTCTCTTCTAGGTCTTGCATTGAGACTAGAAGAGAAAGAGAGAAAGTGAGGAAGTACAAGAAGCTAGTGATTCTTGTGAGGGTCTCGGCTTCGCCAAGTTTCGAGTCTGATGTGTGTGTGCACGCGTAGAGAGCGGACTTGAGAGCTAGCCTGCGATTCGGAGCTCGGGAATCACTAGACTTCAAGAGGTAAAGTTTCAACCTTTGCTTTAGGTAATGATTCATCTAGTCGATTGCACATGATCCAAGAAGGGGTTCGGGTCAATATTCATACGCTTCCGCCGCGCTTGACCCGCTAGGAACCCCAACAGTGGTATGAGAGGCTAGGTTGCCTTCTAGATGAATAATCTTGCATGATTTCATGGTAAAAGTGCATGCTTTATGTTTTGTGATTGTTGCCATGCTTGATTTATGCACGATTTTTTTTTCTTCTCTTGATTTAGTCTCATGACATAGTAAAAATCCGATCTTGATCGTTTTTCGAATAAAGTCGGAATTTTATATGTTTACGGGTGTTGTTTCGGCTTGAAATTGATGCACACGGTGTGTCTAATCATTCCCGGGGGTTAAGAATCGACTCGAGTGAAATAGGATCGAGAATTAGACTCGAGAAAACCGAAATAGGGGTCTGGTCGGGGAGGGTGGCGATCGACACCCATGGGGTGGCGATCGATACCTTTCCTCGGTTTTTCCGCCCGAGTCAAGGGGTGTCGATCGACACCACTTGGTGGCTTGGGGTGACGATCAACACCTTTCGGACCTTAAAAGGTGGTGATCGACACCCTAGGACAGAGGGGTTTCGGTGCAAGTCAAAATTTTGACCTTGAGGCAAATCGGGAGGTTGAATGAGTTTTTTTATTTACTTTATTGATGCCATGAATATACTCGATCCTCGATATGGATTAATTGGTTTTGATCGAGTACATAAAGACTTTGAAAACTATTTTTTCGTCGAGATAAAGTACGTTCTCGAGTTTCCACGGGACCGATGACCCGAGAAACCAGAGGACCATATTGTTGTGTCGTTCGATGGACACGGTGCGTCGTTGACACATTATGTTGAACTTCTTGTATCGCCCAATGGCCTATTAGGGTTTTGCTCGATACACTAGAGTTTCAACATATCAGTTGATGATGTGATCACATCAATCGGCGGCGGGGCCGGGTCCTTGCGAAAGTTTCGAAGGACCGACTCTCAGTTTTCATGTAGAAAGCTGGAGAGTTTCAGTTTAGGATTTTGAGATCGGGACTTTCGAGTACCAAGTGAGTTCGATACATTAAAATCACAAAAGGCTAAAATTCGAATAATGTGATTGATAACATGCATTGTGTGACAACATATATGTTTGATAACATGATATGGTTTCAACATGCTTAGGTTAGATCACATGATGTATAGCCTAGCCCTTCAAGACTAAACCGCTTATATTGCATTCGTTCGGTTTGTATGTATAAGTATGACGGTTTGTGTTATCTTAAGATTTGGGTTGTGTATATTTTGCGACGAAATGCGTCGTAGTTTACATGTATTGTATTATTACCCGGCCTGCGAGCCGATGATATATTTTGTAAATTCACTTCCAAGAAGAGATGGCACATTGGAGGTCTAGATGATGGCTTGAGTTGGGAAGACGTTAATAAGCCAGTGGGAGTGTCGCCAAGGATGAAGAAGAATAACTATTGTTGTAATCTTCACCCTTAGGATGTGACCGTGATCCTTATAGACTGGCCCCATAAGGTGTAGGATCTAGTCCCCTAGTCCAAGTCTTTACTATGTAATCTTTTATCTTCTGTTGAGCAATAAAAGAGGCATTTACATTATTATTTTGTTGTAATAATGTATCAAGCGATAACTTCATCTAAAGTCGTTAGTGTTTACACAAGAACAGCAGAATCTTTAGATATCATGAAGTTATGCTTGATGAATCCCTATTCGAATACTTATACATAAGAGACTAGCATGAGGATGACTTACAATCATGTTCTGCTAATCGAGATGTAGAATCATATCACGGATATCATCTGGGAGACGATATCGAATGACCCGACTTGGAGTATGGCGCATAGATTAAGTCACCAATGCATACTCCGTCGTCGTGGAACGCTACTTTAATACCTTGGAACGAGGGGCTCACATGCACGTCACTCCATTAGTTTGACATGTCCTAACGTTGCCTGTAATAGGGCAGCCATAACGGATATCGTTGGCTATTAGACTGACTGTAGTGGGAGCGCACATTCCGTTCGAAGGAATTTATTTCCCCACGGTGAGACGTGGTGAAGGGTATGGTTTTGGGCCCGTTGACGAGTGTGATTGTTGAAGTGTGCGTCTGCACCAATACGTATCAGTCAACTCGGAATTCAAGGAACTAGATCGAGTACATGAGGATGACGACTCTATGCCTCATTCGATCTCATACGCCTTAAAGCAAACAAAGGGTTAGGAATACAGATGACAGAAAGGAGATATCGAACCGATCTGAAATTCTGAGTTGTTGCAGGGACAAGATGTCAAACACAATGTTGTGCCAATATTTTCGACAACTTGTTTGATCACAAATAAGTAAATAACGGAACAATAAATAGAAGACACACAATATGTTTACCCAGTTCGGTGACTCCGTACCTACGTCTAGGGGCACTCCGCCAGTGGAAAGGTTTTCACTATTTGGTAGTCAATAGTACAACTTCAAGCATCAACTAGCTATCACACAAGCTATTGTCCTAAGCTACTATAGATCTCACCTTGAACAACCTCGACCAAGGGCCTCTCCCCCTGTTTTTGAGATCCTCTCAATTCCACCCTTCGAGCAAGCCTATGCTCGGTTGTGTTGTCTTCGACAATCTTCTTCGTGAGACTTCAATCACGAACAAATACCTTCAAATGACAAACACTCAAATCTTCTCGAGTTGATGTTATGTGATCGACAATGTCCTTCTAAATAAAACAGCCTCTGACCCGCTAGTCTTACATGGTCACGAGCTTTGAGTATTTAGCACAGGAAAGGACGTAAAAGCAGACGAGTTGCTAACGGGTAAAACACCTGCTTTTATAGCAACTCGAGTAGTCTAATCGGTTTCTAATACCGATTAGGAAATCCAAACCCTTTCCGTCCTTGGCAAGTTGGCATTGCCGCCTACAGGCTTTGCCGACGTGTCTTGATTCTAGTTGGAGATTGTCTTATTTAGTCGTTTCCTAAGACTCATGCGCGCTGGTGTTCTCTGTCTAAACAAGAATGCTGCGATACTTGACTAATTCTGTGCACATAATGTCATACTACATATGTTGCGATATGTTGACTAACATCTTACCTTGTGCTTAAAAATTTGCCAACACTGAACGTAGCAACAATCTCCCCCTTTGGCAATTTTTTAGGAAAGCACATCTTAATTATACGTCTTCTGTTCTTGGCGATATCCGGTCGAGTTTTATCTCTAGTCTATGACGCTCTTCTTCAGCCGTTGTCATTACTCATGTTCACTTCTATGTACTGCAGCAGATCACGTCTTCTTGTTGAGTCTTCTCGTCCTTTATCAGCAAGGTTCGTAGTGCAAGTCTTCGCCTTTTTTCACTTTGTGGTAAGGAGTGTTCATCATGTTGCAACATGTTTGTGACGCATGTTTCACCCAATGACGTACCGACAAGTTGTAACATGTTTGTTACGCATGTTCTAATCATGTCGTTCCTTATGTCACAAAGTAAGTTGAACATGTTGTTACATATGTTTCAGCCAACATTACTTTAACATGTAGTTACACACGTTAAAGGTGACAGATGACACCAGTCTCTACCATGTAGTTACCCATGTTATAGACCAGACCAAACACTGCTACATATCACCAGTATTTGATGACCATAGGTTGACCGTGTAAGGTCCAAATTATCACCAGTATTTGATGACCATAGGTTGACCATGTAAGGTCCAAATTATCTCCCCTAATTGCCTCAAAAATGGCAAAGGGTAAGCACAGAAAAAAAATTAAAGCAAACAAAATATCCAGACTCTAAACATGAGGCAAATATCCAGCTCCACCAAGGAGCAAAAACATTGTTCACAAAAAGCAACCCGGACAGTCCAGGGGATTTAAGAGTTCAAAAGTAAATGAGTTTTTCAGGAGGAGGAGTTAGCAACATCTTCTTCAGCAGTAGGGGATTCCTCAGGTATATCTAACTGGTCATTGAAGAGCTGCTCATAAGTAGCCTTCCGGCTCGCTAGAGTGTGGATGGTAGTCTCTATATCAGCTATGCCCTCCATTAGCTCGTGTACCGTCCTATCTTTGATGGACCTGGTTGCGTCAGTGCTGCTTCCTCTTTCAAAAGTTTTTGCAGCCGAACGTGGAAGGTCTTTGATATGTTTACCTTCAAACAGCTTTGGGCCAATATGAAGCACTAACGGGCGTTTGCCAACAACATGATTGTCATGAATAATGGTAGGACATTGTTGAAGAAGTATGCCAATTATAAGAGAGGGAAATCCAATGGGCAATTTGATAACATATGACCTCGCATGTTTTGTTAGATGTTCAACAACAAGTAACCCAAAGTCTAGAGGAAGATTCATACCAATTTGGTAGATGAGTTTTGCCAGATCCGCGTTGATGCTAGAGGCGTGAGAGGAGGGTACCCAATTTGCTATGCCAATGCGGTAGAGAATATAGTACTTGACCGTGAGCTCCGATGAGGCCATGGATCCCTTGCTTGGCCAAATCTTCTTTCTTCCTCTAGAGATTTCTTGAGTGATGCGGTCCATAGATGGGAGCCTTGTCATGACACTTGTAACACTTCTTCTCAAATGGGCATTGATTACCTCAGGGGTGAACTTAAAATAGTGTCCCCTTACAAACACCCTTCTATACTCTGGATCATCCGGGTTATTGAACGCGGATAGGAGCTTCACATAGAATTCTTTTACGAAAGAGGGATAGTAAGTACCGATGTCTGACATGGTTTCGAGGAGGTCTGCCCCGCGTAGTAGCTCCATGATGATCTTCATCTCTTTCTGGGTATATGATGCGGTTGCATACATATTTTCATTTGCTGGCTCCTTCGGCAAAATGAAACAAGATGTTGTCTATTGGTACATCCGGAACGTCTTTAGGAATTCTTTGTCTTCCTACCCCTTTTCTGCTGCTTCGATTTAGGAAATCTGACAAGTTCTCCTCTTCGCTTTCTTCTTCCTCCTCTTCTGGTGTAAAAGAAACTTTTACTGTAGGCAGTGTGGTCTTCTTCTTCTAGGTTTTCTCTGTCGTTGGGACAGGGGCCTCAACTATATCAGGATCCCTCCTTTTTCTTTTCAGGGGTTCTTCTGGAATCTCTTCTTCCTCATCCTGCAACTCCTTTCTTTTCTCAACCTTTTTCCTAGCCATTAGATTTCCAAGAGTGGTATTGTCCTCACTCTTCGTGTGGGTTTCTTCTGATGAATCCTCATTAATTTGTTCCAAAGTCTCATCATGGGAGTTGAGAGGTGTTTGAGCATCCTGCTCCTTACCCAAGTCTGGTGTGTTTTTGTTTCTGCCCGTTAATGACTCGCTCTATGGTTTTTTGAGATCCTTATTCCGAAACCCTTACTCCGCGCGTCTTGACCCCAAACTGATTTCGAACTGGTTTAGGGGTTCTGATTCTTTTTGCGACGTGCTTGATCCTCACCATTGTTGTTTAGGTAGAGAGGTTTCAGAGAATTTTTTATGAGAGATAGTGTGACGGATCGGGAGCAGTGTAAACCCTAAGCGTTTTGTTGGGAGAGAGAGAGGCCGAGAGCTAAGGGAAGAGGCAGCGTTTTCTCTGCTGTGTAGCCGAAGAGGTGAGCCATGATTGGTTGCACGTCTTGTCACCAGATGACAAAAGATCTTTGTTTCCCCCTTCCTTCTTCCCTTTTTTTTATTTTTTTTTTTATTGTTTTTATTGTTTTGTAAACAAGCTGAAACGGGCTTGGATAATTGGGCCCGGATTTGATTTTGTGGACCCTGGTAGTCCTTCTAGAGAGAGAGAAAAGCAAATAAAAAAAAATCTCTCCCTTTTTCTTCCTTGATGAGCCTTATTCAAGGTAGCAAAATCCAAAGGAGGACTTTAGACTTTTAGATCGATTTGCATCCAACGCTTTTGTGAAGATGTCCGCCAGTTGTTTCCCTGTGGGGAGATGCTCAAGCTTTATTTTCTTGCCCTCTATAAGCTCTCGGATGAAGTGGTGCCTGATGTCTATGTGCTTAGTTTTGCTATGTTGCACAAGATTCTTCGAGATGTTGATGGCACTTTTGTTGTCACAGAACAATGTCATGACATTTAGTTTGACATTATACTCTACAAGGATCTGATTCATCCATAATAGTTGAGTGTAGCTACTCTCGGCGATCTTATATTCGGACTCAGCAATAGATAGAGCAACACAGTTTTGCGTTTTGCTCATAATTCTTTCTGCTTGAGCTATCTGACTTGTCTTTGGATTGACTTGATAGCGAGGAAAAATTCCAACTTGATCATCCTTGGTGAGCTTTACATGTGTAGCAATCAGAGTTTTCTTGTGGGAAGACTTCTCCAAACCAAACTTCATCACAATGGTCTTGGCATACTTGCTTTGAGATATAAGGATGCCACCATTCATCTGTTTGATCTGGAATCCTAGAAAGTAGGTTAACTCACCTACCATGCTCATCTCGAACTCAGATTGCATATGTTGTATAAAACTTTGCACCATCTTGTCTGACATTCCATTAGAATCATTGTCGTCCACATAGATTTGAGTAATCAAAATTTTGCTTCCTTCCCTTTTTACGACCAAGGTCTTGTCAAGTCCCTCGGATATAGCCATTTTGGACTAAGTACTAAGTTAAGCGTTCATACCAAGCTCGAGGGGCTTGCTTAAGTTTGTAGACATGGTTTGGAAAAGTGTGGTCTTCATATCCTTTTGGTTGAGCAACGTAGACTTCTTCCTATAGGTATCCATTAAGGAAAGCGTTCCTTACGTTCATCTGATAGAGTTTGAATCGTAGATGGCAAGCTATGCTGAGAAGAAGTCGGATAGCCTTAAGTCTGGCCACAGGGGCAAGAGTCTCATCGAAGTCTGCACCTTCCACTTGTGTATACTCTTGGGCTACAAGCCTCGCCTTGTTGCGAGTAATGTTTCCTTGCTCATCTGATTGGTTCTTGAAGATCCACTTTGTCCCGATGACATTGACATTGCTTGGTCTTGGTACCAGCTCCCAAAATTCATTACTTTCAAACTGTACCAGTTCTTCTTGCATGGTACACACCCAGTATTCATCGTTTATGATTTCTTGTACGTTCTAGGGTTCAATCTTCGAAACGAAGCATAAGTTACTGATCATGTCGAGATAGTTTACTGGCGGCTTTCGTCGAGTTCTTACTTCTTTGTTGATATCACCAATCACATCATGAGGTGGGTGATTCTTCTAAATTGTCATTGATGGATTTTTCTGGTCATCTTTTGGGGTCGATTCTTCTTGTTCAATGTCATATGCTTTGTCAGTGACATTTTGTTCGACTTTTGGAGTATGCATAATCACTTCATTGTCGTCATTTAGGTGTTCTTCGTCATGATCACGTTTCCGTCGTGGTTCCATATCAGCGAGAATGTAACATACTGGACGGAGGGGGACATGATTGTGAATATAGCAAGCCTTGTTCAGCACTTCTTTCAAGAAGTGTGGGGGTATGTCTTTGGCCAGCATCATGACCTGAGTCATCCCTTGTAAAGTTCTGTCCTTTCTCTGAACTTTTTGGCATAGAGCTTCAAAGACGGAGAATGTGTCTATCTTCTCTCGAATAAAGACACCCCAGGTAAATTTTGAGAAGTCATCGACACATACCAGAACATACTTCTTTCCTCCTATGTTCTTAACTAGCATTGGTCCTATGAGGTCGACATGTAGGATTTCTAAAACTCGAGAAGTAGTAAGATGTTGTACCTTCTTGTGTGACGTCTTGACTTGTTTTCCTATCTGACATTCCCCGCAGATCTTGCCTTCGACGATTTTTAGATTTGGGACTCCATTGACAGCTTGTTTAGAAAGGATTTTCTGCATGCTCCTCAGATTGATGTTGTTAGAGTTATGCCCTAGTCCAATATATAAGTGATCTACATATGTAATGTTTTATGATCTTTCCGAATAAATAAATCGGCATATATTGTAGGGTTTTGGAGCGTTCTAAATCGTCATCGTGATAGCGGAAGCAATAAAAAGATAATCTACTCCAAACCTTGTCCAAGAACATTTAAACCATTAAATCCCAAAGCAAAATCTATTCCACAAGATGTTTACCTTTAAGTCTTGTTTGAATCGATAAAGAAGAACGTTCGGATCTTCTTCTCTAAAGCAAGTCCACACCAAGAGGATGATCTTCAAGATCCTTCACTTAATTGCCTACTAGAACAATTAAATGAAGAACAAGAGAGCAAGATGGAGGAGAAGAACAAGGGGTGGCCGGCCACACAAGAGAGAGAGAGAGGTTTTGTGAGTGTTTTGTGATTAAATGATTAATGAATCAAAATCTTGCATTTAATCCATAATCCAACTCACAAGTATGGGTTTAAAGTGATTGGTATGGGCTTAAAGGTGCTTTAACCCATACCCCTTAAATCACTCACCTCTTAATCCACAACCACCAACTAAGCATGGTGTTGTGTGGCCCCCACAATGGCCCCACCAAGTGGGCCGGCCATATGGCCTTATTGGGCCCTTATTGGGCCGGCCATGAGGCTTCATGGGCCGAGCCCAATGGGCCCTCCCGTGTTGTCTCATGCCGCGTCCAAAAGTTTCCCGACCTTTTTGTCGTTACTTATCAAACAAAGTCCGACGCGATATCGACGAAAAACTCAATTTTTCTTGATTCGCTAATTATTCTCTCAAACCGAACCTATGGCACAAAACCTCCAGTTTTGTCCATATACTTCTCCTTAAGAAACATCCATGTTTCCTTGTCTCAAGTTATCCGTCTTGTATGTGTGTGACCCTCTAGGCTCATGCCACCGTTGGCAGATCGGCGCAAGACTCGCTCTTGCCCGATCCATCATAAGTGGTCTCTAGTAAAACATTATGATTACCCAAGGTGCACGATGATCGATGATTCGACTTAACCTTTGTGCGTACAAGTCACCATCCTTTTATCTCTAGATATCCCGATTGATCTCAAGGCATAGAGTCGTCTCCCTTGTTCAATCAATCATTGTTACTTGATATGCGAGATGACTGAGGACTGATAACCCGTATCATTTGCATGGCCATGCTTTTCCTCTCAGTCAGTCTCCATCAAGAGGCCTTCTAACGGATATCTTTCCCATACCATAGTATGAGGGATAAATCCCTTAGCCGTCTTTCGTGTCACTCATGCAACCCGTTCCGCCACCCAATCATGCCCTTCATAGCAATCCTTTTACAGAAAGCGTTTGGCGCAAGTTAAAGCCGTACGTTCATTGCACAGTGATCACAAAGACTCCTTGGTCTAAGGACGTCGTGACAAGCTATCGCATCTGAATATGTTTATGGCTTAATCTATGAAAACACTATTCAATGCGGGTCGTCCGATATCAATCACCTCATGATATCTATGATATGGTTCCAGGATCCCACATCCTTATGACAAGTAGAACTACGTCATTAAGAACCATCCTCATACTGGTCGCTTTCAAGGAAGCATAGGTTGACCAGGGACTCGTTAAGTGTGATCCGTACAGATTTATGGTTCTACTACTTTAGTGGTCATAAATCAGATCATGCTTAACATATTACTTCAACACATAAGTAATATAAAGCCGTTTATATTTATACATTACAAACGATGATATTTGTACATAGACGTTTACAAGCTAATACCAATTGGACTAGGGCACAAATGCTATCATATATTACTAATGTGTTGTAGTAATATATCAAATGTAATTTGATCTATGTCATTATGTGTGTAATCATAGGAGAACTATAAATCACAAAGAATTACATTTGATGAGTCCCTGATCAGCTAAGCTTCTTCTGAAGCGATCAGTATGAGACTAACTCCTTGTGATCATGCTCTACTGATCATGGCAAAGTGCGTGCCGGAGTTATATCATAGATACCATTAGGTCGATGATATCGGACAACCCGATTGTGAGTATGCAACATAGATACTGTCATGAGATACTCACATATCGTAGCTTGTCATTATGTCAGCCCCGCGGGCGACCTCGGCAGCCCTCACGGGCCACCGTGGTTGCCTCCGCGGGCGACCTCGGTTGAGCCGGTTCGGCTCGACCAGATTCGAGCTGAACCGGTTGGTTAGCGAGAATATTTTGAAACCCTAAAAAATTAATTTTCAGATTTGGTTCGGTTTCAATAAACCAGCGAGAACCGGTTCAAAATTCAATTAATCAGTTAAACCGTCCGGTTTCGATAAACCGGAATTTTCCACACTTAAGAAAGATAAAATTTGGAAAATTTATTTGTTTGATAAGAATGTTGATTGTATACATGATCTTTGATAACATGATGTTTTCCACATGATGCTAGCTAAGCCCATTAGATTTGCATTTTAATTTCGGTTTTGCAAACTACGTGTTGCTTAATTTTGGGTTGTAGTAAATACGGCCTGCGTGTCGTGATTTGTATTTCATTTTATTTATTTAAATTTGTAATCACGAAGACCGACACAAGAATCAAGTCAAGAGGAAGACTGGGATTGGAGGAGGCTCGAAGACAGTGGGAGTTCACAAGATTGGAGCAAGTTTTGATCTTAAAGACCATGTCTTTAGGATCAGTATTGCTAGATTCTTATGAACTTAAGATGGGCAGAGCTATGCATATTTTATCGTTACATTTATATGTTTGAATGTATGAATGTATGATAGTTTAAATATACAAGTTTATGTATGATTTGCTATCACCCACATGCAAAGATTAAAATGAGAATTTAATCAGACTCGCATGTAACCGGTTAAGGGATCATCTTTGCATGGATTTGCACTTGATGATTCCAGATTAAGATTGTATCGATATACAATCAGACTTTTATAATTCACTTAAACGCAAATAATTACAAGTCAAGCGTGATACCATCCAAGTTTGTGCACTCAAAAGGGCTTTGACCCTATGGATGTCGGTACGCCTCCGCGTAACATTCATAGAGAAAAAGTCTGGATGAGATGGGTAGTTCTGTGTGGGTGCGTGCGCCTCCGCGTAGTATTCACATTAGCTCTATCCATAGTTCAAGCTTGGTAGACTTGTCTACGATTGTCAGCTAGGGCTGACCTAGGGTATCAGTATAGGGTATGCCACGTACTAACAAGTACAGACCCTAGCCAGGAACTACATGGTCTTGTAGATGGATGTAATCCTACCTTGATGAACTCAATTGGAGCAGTGAGCCTCCGTTCACTTCAATTGAGAGTATGACGTGATCCTGGTTCAGATTCTAAAGTTAGAATCAGAAAGTGTTTTATAATTAAATCTCCAACTTCAATTTTAATTAATACTGATTAAAATTTGTTTACTGTGTAGATATAAAATGGCAAACACGAATCATTCTGCCAATTGTAAAGGGTAAAATAGTAATTTTACTAGTCTGCCAATTGTTCGTGAGCCTAGAGGGTCACACGCATTAAGCACGATACATGACAACAATTATGGATGAAAATTGAGAACGATTCAGTAGTTTTCTGGCCTAAGGTTTTAACCAGATGGTTGAAGAAATCAATTCGAGGAAATTGAGCCGTTTTGTCTAAACCGAAATTATAACTCAAGTTAATGGGTTTAATTTGGGTTTTAGTTAAACGGGCTTAAAGCCCATTTAGGGATTTAAGTTATGAATGGGAACAAATGCAAATAAGAGTTTATGAAGGATAGATATGCAATTTTAATTTTCAAATTAAAATCACATAATATCTTCCATTATCTTCTCTAATTTTCATCAACTAATCCTATCACTCTCTCCCCCTCATTGCTGAATTCTCTCTCCCCTCTCATCCTCCATTGTTGTCAAGCTTCTCTCAAAAATTCATAGCAAAAATTTGAGTGAAAACCTTCTTCGGTTGTGGTGCTTGTGTGGACCTAATAGAGAAACACTAAGCTTGTGTTTTCATCGATTAGAAGAGGTAATTTTCAGATTCAAAAAGTTATATATAACATGTTGAATTTACATTAAGATCATAGCTTGCATCGATCACCACGGTTACATAACGTCCGCTACATGATATTTATCGATTGGAACCCGTGGTGATCTCTTTCATTAAGCACGATACATGACAATTAATTATGGATGAAAATTGAGAACGATTCGGTAGTTTTCTGGCCTACGGTTTTAACCAGACGGTTGACGAAATTAATTCGAGGAAATTGAACCGTTTTGTCTAAACCGAAATTAGAACTCAAGTTAATGGGTTTAATTTGTGTTTTAGCTAAACGGGCTTGAAGCCCATTTAGGGATTCAAATGATGAATGGGGAAGATGTGCAAATAGGAGTTTAAGAAGGGTAGATATGCAATTATTAATTTGAAATTCAATTTTATTTCAAATTAAAATTCCAAAATATCTTCCATCTTTTTCTCCAACTATTGGTGACCACTTCCCTCTTCTTCTCCCTCCCTTTGAACGAATCCTCTCACTCTCTTCATCCTCCATTTTTGTCAAGCTTCTCAAGAACATTTATAGCAAAAGTGCGAGAGAAAAACTTCTTCGGTTGTCGTGCTTGTGTGGACCTAATAGAGAAACACTAAGCTTGTGTTTTCATCGATTATTAGATGTATTTTTCAGATTCTAAAGGTTGATAGCATGTTGAATTTACATTAAGATCAAAGCTTGCATCGATCACCATGGTTACATAACTTCCGCTGCATGAAATTTATCGAATGGAACCCATGGTGATCTCTTTCAGTAGTATCAGAGCATGGTTGTTATGTACTTTTTCAACATGTTTAATTCTGATTTTTTTTTTTGAGTTTATATGTTCATCACCTTAGCATGCATGTGAATTGAAAAAAATTTCAGATTTGATTGATTTTGGAAAATTGGAAAATATTTTTTTTTTGGGTGTTTCGGGTTAGCCATGGCTGAGCCATGGCCAACTAGTGTCGAGACCCTTGGTGGACCATGGAATGCCCTAAGACAGACCATGGTCAGCACCAAGGGCCAACGAGGGTTGCCTACGGGTGACCATGGCAGCCCTCGCGGGCCACCATGGTTGCCTCGCGGGCGACCAGCATCTGCCCTAGGGGCGACCATGGTCGTTCCCGTGGTCGACCACGGTCAGCCCCGCGTGCGACCTCGGCAGCCCTCGCGGGCCACCGTGGTAGCTTCCGCGGGAGACCTCGGTTGAGCTGGTTCGGCTCGACTAGATTCAAGCTGAACCGGCTGGTTCGCGAGAATAATTTGAAACCTCAAAAATTTAATTTTCAGATTTGGTTCGGTTTCGATAAACCAGCGAGAACCGGTTCAAAATTCAATTAATTAGTTAAACCGTCCGGTTTCGATAAACCGGAATTTTTCCAAACTTAAGAAAGATAAAATTTGGAAAATTTATTTGTTTGATAAGCATGTTGAGTGATCACATGATCTTTGATAACATGGTGTTTTCCACATGACGCTTGTTAAGCCCTCTAGACTTGCATTTTAATTTCGGTTTTGCAACCTGCGTGTTGCTTGATTTTGGGTTGTAATAAATACGGCCTGCGTGTCGTGATTTGTATTTCATTTTATTTATTTAAATTTGTAATCACGAAGACCGACACAAGAAGCAAGTCAAGAGGAAGACTCGGATTGGAGGAGGCTCGAAGCCAGTGGGAGTTCACGAGAATGAAGCAAGTTTGGATCTTGAAGACCATGTCTTTAGGATCAGTTTTGCTAGATTCTTAGGAACTTAAGATGGGCTTAGGTATGCATATATTTATCGTTACATTTATATGTTTGAATGTGTGAATGTATGATAGTTTAAATATACAAGTTCATGTATGATTTGCTATCACCCACATTCAAAGATTAAAATCGGAATTTAATCAGACTCGCATGTAACCTGCTAAGGGATCATCTTTGCATGGATTTGCAATTGATGATTCCAGATTAAGATTGTATCGATATGCAATTAGACTTTTATAATTCACTTAAACGCAAATAATTACAAGTCAAACGTGATACCATCCAAGTTTGGGCACTCAAAAGGGCTTTGACCCTATGGATGTCGGTACGCCTCCGCGTAACATTTATAGAGAAAAGGTCTGGATGAGATGGGTAGTTCTGTGTGGGTGCGTGCGCCTCCGCGTAGTAGCCACATTAGTTCTATCCATAGTTCAAGCTTGGTAGACTTGTCTACGATTGTCAGCTAGGGCTGACCTAGGGTATCAGTATAGGGTATGCCGTGTAATTTTAGTACAGACCCTAGCCAGGAATTACATGGTTTTGTAAATGGCTGTATTCCTACCTTGATGCTCTCAATTGGAGCAGTGAGCCTCCGTTCACTTCAATTGAGGGTATGATAGGATCCTGGTTCAGATTCTAATGTTAGAATCAGACAAGTGTTTTATAACTTAATCTCCAACTTGAATTTTAATTAACTTCACCATGTAGAATTAAAAGGCAAACACAACACATAGGAGTAATAGCGCACTGAGAGTCCAGATTGAGGACAGACTCAAGAGCGTGAATTACTCAAATTGGAATAGAAACTTGAGGCTTGTACTCAAGCATGAACGCAAGTAGTATATCCTCACAAAGGAACCTCATGTTGAGCCACCGCTGAACGCCGCTAGGGCACTAAGGATACTTATCAAAGTTCCTTAGTAACCAAATCGATGTGTCAAGCATTTTGGTAGGCAGTAGGATGCTAGAGTTGCAGAAGCAGTTCAGGAACATTTCAGATGACTCTCATGGTCAAGGAAATGTTCAAGTAGAAAGCTTGTGTCGAAAGATATGATACTTTCAGAGAACTTAACTCCTGCAAGCTTAAGGTTGAAGCCCTGTTAGTCCCCATGTCACAAAGATGAAATGTCTTCAGGAACATCTAACCAGACTCGGTTTTGATGATCAGGTGGAAATGGCTACGGATTTTATGTTGCAGTCACTTCCAAATACATATAGTGATTTGATAGTAAATTACAATATGCATGACATGGACAAGTCCTTAACAGAGCTTCATGGGATGCTTGTGACCGCTGAAAAGAACCTCAAGGGCAAGACCAAGAAGGTCCTTATGGTCAACAAGAAGGTCAGCTTCAAGAAAGCTGATTAGGGTAAGGGTAAGGCTCCTGGGCACCTTGCAGGGCAGATCAGACACCCCAAGCGTCCAAAGGTTCAAGCAGCTCCCAAAACTGCATGTGAATTCTAAGGAAAAATTGGAGGAGATCTGCTATCACTGCAATGACCTAGGACACAGGAATAAGGGATTGTAAGCAATACAAGGATCATGTGAAGAAGAGTGGGTATCCACGTCTTCAGGATCAGATATTTACGTTGGTAAGCTTAATTGCTATAACGTAAATAAGAAAAGGCTTAAATCTAATGATTTAAACCAAGTTATAATCTGGTATTGTCATTTAAGGCACATAGGCAAGAAACGCATTTCAACACTTCACAAGTGTGGACTTTAAGTCCGTTTGAATTCACTCAAACTCAAAGATGCAAGTCTTACCTAATGAGCGAGAAATGCATTTCAACACTTCACAAGTGTGGACTTTTAAGTCCGTTTGAATTCACTCAAACTGAAAGATGCAAGTCTCGCCTAATGGGCAAAACGACAAAGGCACCTTTCACAGGTTTATGTGAAAGGCGAGTGACTTATTAAGTCTAATACATTCCGACGTATTTGGACCTATGAGTACTCAGGCCAGAAGAGAGTTCAACTAATACTTGACTTTGGAAACGGCCGCATTCATTTTGAATCGGGCTCCGATGAAGACAACGATAGTACACCTTGTGACAGTCATTCTGTCTCTCATTACTGTGGATGCGTGCGCCTCCGCGTAGTATTCATTGGGATGCGAGCTGAATAAGGTAATCAGTTCTATTTGGATGCGTGCGCCTCCGCGTAGTAGCCTAATAAAAGCTGGACCAGAGTCACAGAAGGTACACCACATGACACTCTTTACGTCTCTCGTTACCATGGATGCGTGCGCCTTCGCGTAGTATTAATTGGGATGAGAGCGGGATGAGATGGTCAATTCTTTTTGATGCGTGCGCCTTCGCGTAGTAGCCAAATAAGAAATGGACCACAGTTATATATGGTGTAGGAAACATCCTAGTATGTTTTTCCTAAAGATTTGGGTAGCAAAGATGCAGGCATCCAAATCAGACAAGCATGTCTTCGTACGGTATCCTTAAGAAACTAAGAGATACAACTTCTACATACCCAACGAGTACAAAGTTTTTGTTGCTCGAGGAGGGGCATTTTTGGAGAAATATTTTATTTCCAAAACAGCTAGTGGGAGTCCTGTGCATCTCGAAGAAATTCGAGAGGGTACGGAACAGCCTGGAGCAATTCAGGAGCTTGCTATACAAGATGTAGAAGTACTGGAGCCTCAGATGGTCGTAGATGAAGAATCAATCCCTATAGAATTACAGATGGTCAAAGGAGGTCTGAAAGATCTCGTCATGTTCCAGACAGATATGGCTTCATAGCCACTGCGGGAAATGACTTGATATTGGTGGATCAGGATGATCCAGAAACCTTCAGACATGCTTTGACCAGTCCAGACTCCGAAAAATGGCAGAACGCCATGAGTGAGGAAATGAAATCCATCTATGAAAACCAAGTCGGGTGCTTGGTGGATAAAACCCATCGGTTCTGAGTGGGTCTATAGGATCAAGACCGACATGGATGGAAGTCCTTAGACCAATATGGCTAGGATGGTTCTAAAAGGTTATCGTCAGATTTAATACATGGATTATGATAACACCTTTTCACCAGTAGCAATTGTCAGTTTAATCCGGATTATTCTTAGCCATAATTATGGCAGATGGATGTCAAAACCCCTTCCTTAGCAGGAACTTACTGTGGGTTTTATAGATCCAAAGAATTCCGGAAAGATATGTAAGCTGCAAAGACCCATTCATGGATTGAAGCAAGCTTCAGGGAGTTGGAACCTTCATTTTGATAAAGCTGTAAGGGAACTCGGCTTCATCAAAAACAAATGTGAGCCTTGCGTACATAAGAAAGCGAGTGGGAGTACTATTGTATTCTTGCTATTTATTCATCGGGAATGACATCCCGACCTTGCCACCAAAGCTTGGTTAGGGAAGTACTTATCGATGAAGGACTTAGGTGATGCTACATTTATTGTAGGCATCAGGATCTCTACAGATCATTCCAAAAGGATTTTGGGCCTAAGTCAGAACATGTTGCTAAGACAGAACATGTACATATGTAAAGTGTTGAGAAGACTCTCAATTCTTGAATCTAAGAAATGATACATACCCATGCGTCATAGGCATTAAGCTTAGCAAGTCCTAGTACTCCTGATAAGCTGAGCAGGATGAGTAAGATCCCTTATGCTTCGGCTGTGGGATCCATCATGTTTGCCAAGATGTGCACGAGACTGGAAGTCTCGTTTGCACTAAGCTGTACCAGTAGATTCCAATCTAACCCCGACCAATTACACTATATTGCTGTCAAAGGACAATATCCAGATGACTTCAAAGGACAATATCCAGATGACTTCAAAGGACAAGTTGATGCTAGTTTTAAGACATATCCAGATGACTTCAAAATTTAGTCAGGATATATTTTGTGTTGAGTGATGGCGCTTTCAGCTGGATAAGCTTTAAGCAAGCCAAAATTGCCAACTCTACAATGAAGGCTGAGTATATAGCTGCAACAAAAGCAGCTAAAGAGGCCGTATGGATTAGAAGCTTTCTGATCGGATTAGATGCAATGCCGCGAGTTTCTGATCCGATAAGCTTGTTGTGGGACAACACAGGTGCCGTAGCTATTGCTCAAGAGCCAAGATTCCACAACAGATCCAAACATATACTCAGCAGGCATCACCTCGTGAGAGTTATCACATATAGAGGCGATGTGGAGATTAAACACTATTAGACTGATGATAATATGGCCAATCCCTTGACAAAAGCTCAGCCGCAGCCTAGGCATGAGTAAAATGCAGGGTCTATGGGAGTAGATCAGAACTTAAATTGGAACCAGGGGCAAATGGGAGATTGTTAGAGTTATGCCTAGTCCAATATATAAGTGATCTACATATGTAATGTTTTATCATCTTTCCGAATAAATAAATCGGCATATATTACTAATGTGTGGTAGTAATATATCAAATGTAATTTGATCTATGTCATTATGTGTGTAACCAATAATAGTAGAACTATAGATCAGAAAGAATTACATTTGATGAGTCCCTGATCAGCTAAGCTTCTTCTGAAGCGATCAGTATGAGACTAACTCCTTGTGATCATGCTCTACTGATCATGGCAAAGTGCGTGCCGGAGTTATATCATAGATACCATTAGGTCGATGATATCGGACAACCCGATTGTGAGTATGCAACATAGATACTGTCATGAGATACTCACATATCGTAGCTTGTCATTATATCCTAAGACCAAGGAGTCTTTGTGTGCACTGTGTAATGAATCTCTAAGTTTGACCTAGTCTAACGTTACCTGTAAAAGGGTAGCCATAACGGCTGTGATTGGCTTGGTTATGAATTACATTGGTGAACTCGAAAGACGTCTGAGGGATTTATCACTCATACTCCGGTATGAGAAAGATATCCGTTTAGGCCACTTGATGAGTATGACTGAAGGAATAGCACGGCTGTGCAGGTGATACCTTAGTATCAGTTTTCAGTCATCTCAGATATCAAGAAACAATGATTGATAAATTAGGATGACCATTCTATGCCTATTGATCAATCTTGATATCGGTTTGATAAAAGGATATTGACATGTACGATAACAGGTTAAGTAGAATAATCGATAATCACGGACGTTGGGTAATCATAATGTCTTGCTAGAGACCACTTATGATGGAAAGGGTAAAATAGTAATTTTACCAGTCTGCCGACTGTTCGTGAGCCTAGAGGGTCACATGCATTAAGCACGATACATGAAAATTAATTATGGATGAAAATTGAGAACGATTCGGTAGTTTTCTGGCCTAAGGTTTTAACCAGACGGTTGAAGAAATCAATTCGAGGAAATTGAACCGTTTTGTCTTAACCGAAATTAGAACTCAAGTTAATGGGTTTAATTTTTGTTTTAGCTAAACGGGCTTGAAGTCCATTTAGGGATTCAAATGATGAATGGGGAAGATGTGCAAATAGGAGTTTAAGAAGGGTAGATATGCAATTATTAATTTGAAATTCAATTTTATTTCAAATTAAAATTCCAAAATATCTTCCATCTTTTTCTCCCACTATTGGTGACCACTTCCCTCTTCTTCTCCCTCCCTTTGGCCGAATCCTCTCACTCTCTTCATCCTCCATTTTTGTCAAGCTTCTCAAGAACATTCATAGCAAAAGTGTGAGAGAAAACCTTCTTCGGTTGTGGTGCTTGTGTGGACCTAATAGAGAAACACTAAGCTTGTGTTTTCATCGATTATTAGAGGTATTTTTTAGATTCTAAAGGTTGATAGCATGTTGAATTTACATTAAGACCAAAGCTTGCATCGATCACCATGGGTACATAACTTCCGCTGCATGAAATTTATCGAATGGAACCCATGGTGATCTCTTTCAGATGTGTCCAAGCTTTTGATGCCAGATTTTTGTCGCTTGTGCTTTAGACAGAAAGCATCTGTTTGTTACATGGGCTGAGTTTGGAGACCATAGATAAAAATTGTCTTGTGACCTGAGACCTTTCATCAGTTCTTCCTTTTGCTGGTCGAGTACCACACACTTGTTGACATTGAAGTTGACACAAAGACCCAAATCGCAGAGTTGACTAATGCTGATCAGGTTGGCTGTAAGCTCTTCTACCAGTAACGCTTCTTTTAGACAAGGTGAGTTAGGGAAGTTTAGCTTTCCTTTTCCCAAGACTTTGGCTTTTACACCATCAGCAAAGGTAATATAGGAATTCGAGCATGGTGTTATGGTAGTCAAGAGTGAGCGACTACCAGTCATATGACGAGATGAACCACTATTAAAATACCAATCGTTGTTGGTAGAAGCCTTAAAAGATATATACGCAATATTAGCTCGATATTGTACCTCTTTTACTCGCCATTCTTGTCGAGGTTTTTTCTTGATAGGCGTCCTTTGGTTGACCGAGCTTTTTCCATAGAGACGATAGCAGAACGGTCGTATGTGACCTCTTCGTCCATAGTGATGACAGACCTAGTTGTGCCTGTTCTTCTTTGAGCTGCCATGATGGTGTTTCTTTTGTGATTGACTGTTGCCAGATGTCTGTGACATTTGATATGACATATCGTACGTAGCCTTTCGGGGGACGAAAACAGTCTTGGAAGTTGATCCTTTTCTTGAGTAACAAAGACCTTCCATGTTCTTTGATGGATTTACAATGGACAAAATTTGATCCGAAGTGTCAGTGCTTGAATTCATCATCTTGACTGACTTCGTCATGAGCTCCAGTTCTCCGTTCGGGCGTGCGACTTCTTTCTTTAGGTCAATGATGGTTTCCAAAAGTCTCGTCTTGTCTTCATTGAGAGCGAGAATGATTGTATTTTGTTTTTCCAGTACTTTGGAGTCTTCGAGCCACTTCACATACCACTCATTGTAGGCATTGTTGAGAGTCTCATCAGATAGTTCATCATCCGAGACAGGCTCCTTTGAGATTCTGGTGGATGTGGAGGCAGTAAAGGCCACATAGTTACTTGTCTGCTCTTTATCGCTATCTTCCTCTTCATCAGATAATGAGGCTGTGAACCCTTTCTTCTGTTTCTTGAGGAAGTTGGGACAATCTCTCTGCACATGTCCATAACCTTCACACTCGAAGCACTGAACTCATTTTTCTTTTCCTTGTCGCTCTTGTCTACCTTCTTTGGGAGAGTTCTCAATCTTTTGGAACCTGGAGGCTTGTCTCTGACATCTCGAGAGACATTCTTCCCTGCCATCTGGTTGAACCTTCGCATAACACAGTTGTAGTTTTTGGGCAACATGGCAATTGCTTCATCGACTTCGCTGTCTGAGTCAGAGAATATATGCTCCTTTTTTCCTTGAGTTGAGCTCTTAAAAGCTATGCCTTTGTGCTTCTTTTCCAAACTAGGAAGAGAAAGCTCGTAGGTCATTAGGGATCCCATAAGCTCATCAAATTTCAAGATTTTTAGATCATGCACTTTTTCTGTGGCAGTGATCTTCATCTTGAATTTGGGGCTTAGAGCCCTTAGGGTTTTTCTTACTAGATCCTCATCAGTCATAGGTTTGCCAAGAGAGTAGGATTCATTTGCAAGATCTCGAATTCGAACGTTGAACTCGGCTGTTGTTTCATCCTCGTTCATGGTGAGAGCTTTGAAGTTAGTGGTGAGATATTGTAGTTTTTGCTCTCGTACCTTAGAGGTCCTTCATATGCTACGAGTGAAAGGGATCACCATGGGTTCCAATCAATAATTTCATGCAGCGGAGCTAAATGTAACCATGGTGATCGAAATGAAAACTTGATCTTAATGAAAAATTCAGCATGTTTATGAACTTTATAATCTGAAAATTACCTTTGTATAATCGATTAAAACACAAGATAGTGTTTCTCTATCGAGTCCAAACAAGCACAACAATCACCGAATGATTTTCTCTCACACTCTTGCTAATGATGTTTTGAGAAGTATGAACAAGAAAAAACAATGGAGGAGTGCTATAGGGAGGGTCGGCCAAATGAAGAAGGAAAGGAGGAAGAGGATGCCAAAATTATGGAGAAAAAGGGAAAGAGATATTGTGTAATTATGTGAAATAATTATCAAAAATCTGATTTGAAATTCAAATAAAATAATTACACATATTACCCCTTTAAACTCATAATTGCACTCTTGCCCTTTCATGAATTAAAACCCCAAATGGGCTTCAAACCCGTTAAACTAAATCCAAATTAAAACCCATATAGTTGAGGTCTAATTTTGGTTTAGCTAAACCGGATCAATTTCCTCAACTTGATTTCTTCAACCGTCTAGTTAAAACCCTAGGCCAGAAATCAACCGAATCGTTTTCAATTTGACTAAATTGAAAACCGGATTCCCCCAATTTCCATCCATGGTTATTTGTTATGTATTGTGCTTAATGCGTGTGACCCTCTAGGCTCACGAACAGTTGGCAGACTGGTAAAATTACTATTTTACCCTTTCCATCATAAGTGGTCTCTAGCAAGACATTATGATTACCCAAACGTTCGTGATTATCGATTATTCGACTTAACCTGTTATCGTACATGTCATTCTCCTTTTATCAAACCGATATCCAGATTGATCAATAGGTATAGAATCGTCATCCTAATTTATCAATCACTGTTTCTTGATATTTGAGATGACGGAAAACTGATACTAAGGTACCACCTGCACGGCCGTGCTATTCCTTCAGTCATACTCATCAACTGGCCTAAACGGATATCTTTCTCATACCCGAGTATGAGTGATAAATCTCTAAGACGTCTTTCGAGTTCACCAATGTAATTCATAACCAAGCCAATCACAGCCGTTATGGCTACCCTTTTACAGGTAACGTTAGACTAGGTCAAACTTGGAGATTCATTACACAGTGCACACAAAGACTCCTTGGTCTTAGGATATAATGACAAGCTACGATCTTTGAGTATCTCATGACGGTATCTATGTTGCATACTCACAATCGGGTTGTCCGATATCATCGACCTAATGATATCTATGATATAACTCCGGCACATACTTTGCCATGATCAGTAGAGCGTGATCATAAGGAGTTGGCCTCATACTAATCGCTTCATAAAGAAGCTTGACTGATAAGGGACTCATCAAATGTAATTCTTTATGATCTACAGTTCTACTATTAGTGTTTACACACGTAATGATATAGATCAAATTACATTCGATATATTACTACAACACATTAGTAATATATGCCGATTTATTTATTCGGAAAGATGATAAAACATTACATGTGTAGATCACTTTTATATTGGACTAGGGCATAATTCTTACAATCTCCCACTTTCCCCTGGTTCCAATTTAAGTTCTGATCTACTCCCATAGACCCTGCATGTTTCTCATGCCTAGGCTGCGGCTGAGCCTTTTTAAAGGGATCGGCCATATTATCATCAGTCGAATAGTGTTTAATCTCCACATCACCTCTATATGTGATAACTCTCACGAGGTGATGCCTACTGAGTATATGTTTGGATCTGTTGTGGATTCTGGGCTCTTGAGCAATAGCTACGGCACCTGTGTTGTCCCACATTGGATCAGACGCTCGCGGCGTTGCATATAATCCAATCAGAAAGCTTCTAATCCATACGGCCTCTGTAGCTGCTTTTGTTGCAACTATATACTCAGCCTCCGTTGTAGAGTTGGCAATTTTGGCTTGCTTAAAACTTATCCAGCTGAAGGCGCCACCACTCAACATAAAATATATCCTGACTGATTTTTGAAGTCATTTGGATATGTCTGAAAACTAGCATCGACTTGTTCTTTGACTGCTAGTTCTCTATCTACATCCCATACACTAGGAATGCATCCTTGGTCCTCTTCAAATATTTGAGGATGACCTTTGACAGGAATCCAGTGTAATTGGCCGGGGTAAAATTGGAATCTGCTGATATAGCTTAGTGCAAACGAGACTTCGAGTCTCGTGCATATCCTGGCATACATGATGGACCCGACAACCGAAGCATAAGGGATCTTACTCATCCTGCTCAACTTATTAGGAGTACTAGGACTCTGTAGCTTGCTGAGCTTAATGATCTGTAGAGATCCTGATGCCTACAATATATGTAGCATCACCTAAGTCCTTCATCGATAAGTATTTCCCTAACCAAGCTTTGGTGGCAAGGTCGGGATGTCATTCCCGATGAATAAATACCAAGAATACAATATTACTCCCACTCGCTTTCTTATGTATGCAAGGCTCACTTTCGTTTTTGATGAAGGCGAGTTCCCTTATAGCTTTATCAAAATGAAGGTTCCAACTCCCTGAAGCTTGCTTCAATCCATAAATGAATCTTTGTAGCTTACATATCTTTCCGGGATTCTTTTGATCTACAAAACTCACAGGCCATGTGATACACACACCCTCTAGTAAGTTCCTGCTAAGGAAGGGGTTTTGACATCCATCTGCCATAGTTATGGCTAAGAATAATCCGGATCAAACTGACCATTGCTACTGGTGAAAAGGTGTCATCATAATCCATGCATTGAATCTGACGATAACCTTTTACAACCATCCTAGCCTTATTGGTCAGAGGATTTCCATCCATGTCGGTCTTGATCCTATAGACCCATTCAGAACCGATGGGTTTTATCCCAGGGGTTTGATCAACCAAGCACTAGACTTGGTTTTCATACATAGATATGTAGAAGTTGTATCTCTTAGTTACTTAAGAATACTTTACGAAGACAAACTTGTCTGATTTGAATGTCTGCATCTCTGCTACCCAAATCTTTAGGAAAAACATATTAGGATGTTTCCCACGCCATACATGACCATGGTCCATTTTTGATTTGGCTACTACGCGAAGGCGCACACACCCAAATAGAACTGACCATCTCATCCCGCTCCCATCCCAATGAATACTACGGGAGGCGCACGCATCCACGGTAACGGGAGACGTAATGAGTGTCATGTGGCGTACCTTCTGTGACTCTGGCCCAACACTTATTTGGCTACTACGCGGAGGCGCACACATCCAAATAGAACTGATTACCTTATTCAGCTCGCATCCCAATCAATACTACGTGGAGACGCACGCATCAACAGTAATGGGAGACAGAATGACTGTCACAAGGTGTACTATCGTTGTCTTCATCGGAGCCCGATTCAAAATGAATGCGGCCGTTTCCAGAGTCAAGTATTGGTTGAACTGTCTTCTGGCCTGAGTACTCATTGAAAGAATTATTTGAGGGTTCCAATCAATTAATTTCATGCCCATACAAGAAATTAACCTCAAATATCCGAATTAATAAGGATCTTGCATGATCATGAGATTTAGAATAAAAAGTGAATATTACCTTTGATTAAAATCTCTTTGTTACTAAATAGTATTTAGTAACCTCTAAAGATCGTCCACACAGGAAGAGCAATCCGGGGATACTCACAACGATCCTTACTAGAAGATCGAAGCAAGCAAAACGGACGGAGAGAGGAGGGAGGGAGGTGGCCGATCGGCTAGAGAGAGAGAGAGAGAGAGAGGAGAGTTGCTAGGGTTTTGGAAAAATAAAATTCCTTAATTTTCAGATCTAAAAATTTCCCCTTTATAAACCTTTTTAGGCAACAATTAATTAAAGACCTTAATGGGCTTAAAGCCCAAAGCTTTTAATTAATTATGTAGAGAAGCCCATTCTGGCTAGGCCCTGTTTAGCCAAATTAATTAAATCTATTTAATTAGATTATAATTAATTGGTCCAGCTAAACCGTTCTAGATTTCCAGTTTAGTCCTAAACCGAAATCGGTCTAATCCGGTTTAATTCAAAACCAGATTTTGTCTCTCTCATGATTCCTCCATATGTTTCCATCCGTTTTACTCAACCTTTAGTGTGTGACCCTCTAGGCTCACGACACGTTGGCAGACTGGTAAAATTACCATTTTACCCTTTCCATCATGAGTGGCCTGTAGCAAGAAATCATGATTACCCAACGCTTGTGATTATCAAGATTTCGACTTAACCTTGTCGTTCATGAATCTATCCTTTTATCCTCTTGATATCTTTGACAACCACGAGGCATAGACAAGTCATCCTCATTCAATTGTCCTGTATATCGTGGACATATAGCACCAGGAACACTATGTTACTCCCACTGCTCTTCTTGTAGGTACAGGGTTCATCTGGATTTCTGATGAACCCGAACTCTTTTACGGCTTCATCGAGCCATAAGTTCCAACTCCTGGAAGCTTGCTTCAACCCATAAATGGATCGTTGCAGCTTACACACCTTTTCGGGATGTTCTGGATCGACAAAACCTTCTGGCTGGGTCATATAGACATCCTCCTGCAAATTCCCTTTAAGGAATGTGGTTTTGACGTCCATTTGCCATATCTCGTAATTGAAATATGCTGCAATGGCTAACATCATCCGAATTGACTTAATCATCGCTACTGGCGAAAAAGTCTCATCATAGTCCATGCCTTGGACTTGACGATAACCTTTTGCAACCAGTCTTGCTTTGTAAGTCTGAGGCTTTCCGCCCATATCTGTCTTTAACTTAAATATCCACTTGCAACCTATGGGTTTTATCCCAGGTGTGCTGTCTACTAAGTTCCAAACCTGATTGTCTTTCATGGACTTCATTTCCTCATCCATGGCGTTCTGCCATTCTCTTGAGTTGGGACTGGCTAAGGCTTGCTGAACTGTTGCGGAATCATCCTGATCTACAACTATCCAGTCATTACCCTCTGTGGCTAAGAAGCCATATCTAATTGGGTTTTGACGAGATCTTTCAGACCTTCTTGGTCCTATAGGAGTTTCTGTTGGAATAGGACTTGGATCATTTACTTCATCGGGTACCTCTATATCCTCTGTAGGCTGTTCCGTGTCTTCTCGAATTTCTTCAAGAAGCACAGGACTCCCACTAGGATTCTTGGATAAGAATTCTCTTTCCAAGAATACCCCACCTCGAGCAACAAAAACATTGTTCTCTACGGGTTTGTAGAAGTAGTACCCCATGGTTCCTTTGGGGTACTCTACAAAGACACACTTATCTTCGAGTTTATCACCAAGCAACCACTTGACGTAAACATCGCACCCCCAGATCTTGAGGAAAGACAGCTTGGGAGCTTTCCCTTGCCAAACCTCAAATGGAGTGGTCTCCACTTCCTTTGTATGAGCCCGATTCAAAATGAATGCAGCCGTTTCTAGGGCATGGCCCCAGAAAGATACTGGAAGTTCGGCGTGACTCATCATGGAACGAACCATGTCAAGCAGGGTTCTGTTCCTCCGTTCGTAAACACCATTCAGCTGAGGGGTTCCTGGCGGAGTTAATTCTGAGAGTATACCGTTATCCCTTAGGTGACTGAGAAATTCCTGATCTAAGTACTCGCCACCTCGATCGGAACGAAGTTCCTTTATACTTTTACCAAGCTGGTTCTGTACTTCATTCTGGAATTCTTTGAAGTTATCAAAGGTTTCGACTTATGTCTCATTAAATAGACATACCCATACCTATTGAAATCGTCGGTAAAGGTTATGAAGTATCTGAAACCTCTCCTGACTTGTGTACTCATGGACCCACATACGTCTGAATGTATTAGGCCCAGAAGATCACTTGCCCTTTCACCTAAGCCGCCAAAAGGCGCCTTTGTCATCTTTCCCATAATGCAAGATTCACATCTCTCGATTGGTGTGAATTGAAACGGGCTTAATAGCCCACACTTATGAAGTGTCAAGATGCGTTTCTCGCCTATGTGGCCTAGACGACAGTGCCACATCACTGTCTGGTTTAAGTCATCCGACTTCAACCTCTTATTTACGTTATAGTTTGAACTGTAGTTAGTGTTATCAATATTTAAAATATATAATCCACCAACCATAGATGCAGTGCTATAAACGATATTATTTCTTGATAAAGTAAATAAGCCATTGTCTATGGCAAATACAAAACCAAGTTTGTCCAAACTGGACACTAAAATAATATTCCTACTAAATGTAGGTACACATAATACATTGTCCAAAACTAAAATAAGCCCTGTGGGCATCCTAAGACTAACAGAACCGACAGCCGTCGTTGACACCGAACTGTTGTCTCCGACTCTCAGATCCCGCTCGGGTTTCCCAATGAGCTTCTTACTTTCCAGATCCTGCAGATTAACACAAATGTGAGTTTCTGCTCCGGTATCAACTACCCATGTATCTGAGAAAGTAACGTTGAGATTATACTCAACAACGTAAATACCTGATCCAGGTCCTGAAGGGTGTCCTCCTTTTTACAAGCTCTTCACATATTCCTTGTGCTGCCTGCAATCCTTTTTCCAATGACCTGGCTGCTGGCAGTAGTAACAGACTACCTCTGAGGTCAAAGTGCTCCCTTCGGTTCTAGGAACCGATTGGATCCTCGGACCTTTAGGTGCCCTTATTTGCCCAGCTAGGTGCATTGGCGCCTTACCCTTACCCGCCACTGCCGGTGCCTTGCCCTTGCTGGAATGTCCTGGTGACTTGGCAGTAGGTTTGCCAGCTCTTTTGAAGCTGACACCCTTATTGACCATCAGAACTTCAGGGGTCTTGCCCTTGAGATTTTTCTCTGCTGTCACCAACATCCCATGTAGTTCCTTGATAGTCTTTTCCAGATTATGGAGATTGTAACTTGTGATCACATCTCCATAAACCTTTGGAAGCGATATCAGGACTATGTCCGATTTCAGCTGCTCTGTGAAGCTATGACCTAGACTGGCCAAACGATCAAAGAGCCGCTTCATCTTGAGGACATGTGGGCTCACTGCCTCACCAGCATTCAGCCAGCTGTAAAATAACTCCCTAAGAGTGTCATATCTTTCGACACGAGCATTCTTCTAGTAGTATATTTTTATTTCCGCCATCATCTCTTGAGGATTGCCCATGAGATGCATGACCTGGTCCTGGGTGTCATTTTCCATGGACCCGACCATGAGGATGCCAACATCTTGTTGATCGCTTATGTACTTGTCATAAGCGTTCTTATCGGCCTCACTAGCATCATCCGCAAACACTTTTAAAGGCTTATCTGTAAGGATATACTCCTGTCTGTCATACTGAAGGGAAAGCTTCAGGTTCCTCTCCCAAACCAGGAAGTTGGTCCCCGACAGCCTGTCACTCGACAGAAGAGACTTTAAGGCTTCACTGCCAGAACGTGTTGATTTGGGTTGCGACGGTGCCATTAATCTATACATGAAAATAAATTTGATCAGATTCTTAATTAAATTGAAGTGAGAGATACTTGATTTTGATCATTGGAGTAGGACAGTCCAGTCATTTCACAATTCCATGTGATTCTTGGCTAGGGCTTATACATTGTATGTATACGACATTGCCCTATATCTGATACCTTAGCTCAGATCATCTGAGAATCGCAGCCAAGTCAACCAATTATCAACGCATGGTCTAATGTGTATGGTTACTACGCTAATGCGCACGTACCCAAGCAAAATAGTCCATCTTCTATTAGAACCCATTCTCATGGATCCACGTTAATTGTATCCACCCATGAGTCCGAGAACTAATCGAAGTGATGAAAAGTGGGCGATATCTAGCTTGACTTGAAATTACTTGCCTTTTAAATGTCCATTATCATTGATCATTTGATCTTAATTTGAAATTATCATCTACAAATCCATGTAGAGATACTTTCAATTCCAGTTTACATGTGCGTGATTAACTTATTATTATTAATCTTTACACATGTGGGTGATGATCTAATTAACATGAACTTATGAAAATTAAATCATACATTCATAAACATAAATGTAAATTTGCTTTAGCTAGCCCGCTAACCCTACTGGAATAAACTATAACCTATACTAGGTCTTGTCTTTCCTCATTCTCTTGGACTCCCACTGGCTTCACGCCTCCTCGGGATTACCGTCCTTCTCTTCGGTTCTTCTCGTCTTGGGACTTCGTAATTACATTTAATTTAAATAAAATAAATGATGTGACACGCATGTCACAATTAAATTACAATCTAAAAGCAACTCGCAGGTTGCAAACCGAAATTAAATTCTAAATTTGGGCTAACTTAGCAATCATGTTGCAAACACCGTGTTATCAAACAATCATGTTTTCAAACAAGCATGTTATAAAGCAAGCATATTAATTCCAATTTCATGCGGCCGGGGTTAGCCTCTCGGCTAGCCTCGTCCTTCCGCGGGTCTCGATCCCGATCTTGCTCGTTCAATTTAATTTTTCAGCAACATTAGAAAAAATTCCAGCAATTAATTTATCAACCAAATCATAAAATTTGCAATTTTTAAATTTACAACATCGGAATAAATTGCAAAATCAAATCTAGCCTATCATGCTCGAATACAAATTTATGCGTAACCATCCTCTGATACCACTTAAGGAATTATTTGAGGGTTCTGATCAATTAATTTCATGCCCATACAAGAAATTAACCTCAAATATCCGAATTCATAAGGATCTTGCATGATCATGAGATCTAGGCTAGAATAAAAGTTGAACATTACCTTTGATTAAAATCTCTTTGTTACTAAATAGTATTTAGTAACATCTAAAGATCGTCCACACAGGAAGAACAATCTGGGGATACTCACAACGATCCTTACTAGAAGATCGAAGCAAGCAAAACGGATGGAGAGAGAAGGGAGGGAGGTGGCCGGTCGGCTAGAGAGAGAGAGAGGAGAGTGGCTAGGGTTTTGGAAAAATAAAATTCCTTAATTTATGGATCTGAAAATTTCCCTTTTATAAAACTTTTTTAGGCAATAATTAATTAAAGGCCTTAATGGGCTTAAAGCCCAAATTTTTTAACTAATTATGTAGAGAAGCCCATTCTGGCTAGGCCCTGTTTAGCTAAATTAATTAAATCTATTTAATTAGATTATAATTAATTGGTCCAGCTAAACCGTTCTAGATTTCCGGTTTAGTTCTGAACCGAAATCGGACTAATCCGGTTTAATCCAAAACTGGATTTTGTCTCTCTCATGATTCCTCCATATGTTTCCATCCGTTTTACTCAACCTTTAGTGTATGACCCTCTGAGCTCACGACACGTTGGCGGACTGGTAAAATTACAATTTTACCCTTTCCATCCTGAGTGGCCTCTAGCAAGACATCATGATTACCCAACGCTTGTGATTATCGAGATTTCGACTTAACCTTGTCGTTCATGAATCTATCATTTTATCCTCTTGATATCTTTGATAACCACAAGGCATAGACAAGTCATCCTCGTTCAATTGTTCTGTTTCTTGATTTTGAGTTAACTGAATTGTAACTGATACTTTGTATCGACTGCATGGCCATGCTATTGTATTTTAGTTGTACTCATAAAGTGGCCTAAACTGATATCTACTCACACGTCCGTATGAGGGATAAATCCTTCCGCGATCTATTGAGTCAACTCATGTAACTCGTGATTGAGCCAATCACAGTCGTTATTGTAACCCTTTTACAAGAGACGTTAGACTGAGTCAAACTCGTCACTGATTACATAGTGACCTCAATGGTCCTTCCGTCCGAGGATGTGATTTCATGTGTTGATATATGAGTATGTTCATGATTGTGTCTATGTATCATACTCATGATTAGGTCGTCCTATATCACCCCTGTCTGGTGATACTATGACCTAACTCTGGCCCCATTCTGGCCATGATCAGTAGAGCGTGATCATTTAGTGTTAGTCTCATACCGATCGCTTCTTATGAAGCTATTCTGATCGGGGACGGCTTATGTAAGATTTTATCTGATCTGTAGATCTACTATTATGTGTTGACACATCAATGATACAAATCAAATCATAATTAAGATATTACTACAACACTTAGTAATATGAATACCGATTTTATTTCAACTAATAATCTTATTACATGATTAGATTTAGAATACATTGTGCTAGGGCACAAAATCCCAACACTCATAGGTCCACAAACGTCGGAATGTATTAGACTTAATAGGTCACACGCCTTTCACATAAACCTGTGAAAGGTGCCTTTGTCATTTTTCCCATTAGGTGAGACTTGCATCTTTCAGTTTGAGTGAATTCAAACAGACTTAGAAATTCCACACTTTTGAAGTGTTGAAATGCGTTTCTCGCTCATCAGGCAAGACTTGCATCTTTCAGTTTGAGTGAATTCATACGGACTTAAAGTCCACACTTGTGAAGTGCTGAAATGAGTTTCTCGCCTATGTGCCTTAAATGACAATGCCAGATTATAACTTGGTTTAAATAATCAGATTTAAGCCTTTTCTTATTTACATTACTGCGATTAGGCTTAACAACGTAAATATCTGATCCCGAAGACGTGGATACCCACTCTTCTTCACATGATCCTTGTATTGCTTACAATCCCTTATTCCTGTGTCCTGACTCATTGCAGTGATAGCAGACCTCCTCCAATTTGTCCTTAGTTTTCACAACAGCTTTGAGAGCTGCTTGAACCTTTGGACACTTGGGGTGTCTGATCTGCCCTGCAAGGTGCTCAGGAGCCTTACCCTTACCTTGATCAGCTTTCTTGAAGCTGACCTTCTTGTTGACCATAAGGACCCCCTTGGTCTTGCCCTTGAAGTTCTTTTCAGCGGTCACAAGCATCCCATGAAGCTCTGTTAAGGTCTTGTCCATGTCATGCATATTGTAATTTACTATTAAATCACTATATGTATCTGGAAGTGACTGCAACATAAAATCCGCAACCATTTCCACCTGATCATCGAAACCGAGTCTGGTTAGATGTTCCTTAAGACATTAAATCTTCGTGACATGGGGACTAACAGGGCTTCATCCTTAAGTTTGCAGGAGTTAAGCTCTATGAAAGTATCATATCTTTCGACACGAGATTTCTCCTTGAACATTTCCTTGACCTCTGCCTTACAGGTATGAGGGTCATCTGAAATGTTCCTGAACTGCTTCTGCAACTCTGGCATCCTACTGCCCACCATAATGCATGACACGTCGATTTGGTTACTATGGAACTTTAATAAGTATCCTTAGTGCTCTACCGGTGTTCAGCGGTGGCTCAGCAGGAGGTTCCTTGGTAAGGATATACTACTTGCGTTCATGCTTGAGTATAAGCCTCAAGTTTCTATTCCAATTTGAATAATTCATGCCCTTGAGTCTGTCCTCAATCTGGACTCTCAGTGCGTTATTACTCATTTGTGTTGTGTTTGCCTTTTAGTTCTACATGGTAAAATTAATTAAAATTCAAGTTAGAGATTTAGTTATAACCAAGATCCTATCATACTCACAATTGAAGTGAACGGAGGCTAACTGCTCCAATTGAGAGCATCAAGGTAGGAATACATCCTGCCCAAACTTGGATGGTATCACCCTTGACTTGTAATTACTTGCGTTTAAGTGAATTATAATAGTCTGATTGCATATCGATGCAATCTCAATATGAAATCATCAATTGAAAATTCATGCAAAGATGATCCCTTTGCAGGTTACATGCGAGTGATTAAATACCGGTTTTTAATCTTTGCATGTGGGTGATAGCAAATCATACATGAACTTGTATATGAAACTATCATACATTCATACATACAAATGTAACGGTAAATTTATGCATAAATAAGCCCATCTTAAGTTCATAAGAATCTAGCAATACTGATCCTAAAGACTTGGTCTTCAAGGTCCAGACTTGCTTCATTCTTGTGAACTCCCACTGGCTTCGAGCCTCCTCCAAACTTCGAGTCTTCCTCTTGACTTGTTTCTTGCGTCAGTCTTCGTGATTACAAATTTAAATAAAATAAATAAATTACAAATCACGACACGCATGCCGTATTTACTACAACCCAAAACTTAGCAACACGTAGGTTGCAAAACCGAAATTAAAATACAAGTCTAGAGTGCTTAGCTATACATCATGTGGAAAACATCATGTTATCAAAGATCACGTGGACACTCAACATGCTTATCAAACAACAAAGTTTTCCAAATTTTATCTTTCTTAAGTGTGAAAAATTCTAGTTTATCGAAACCGGACGGTTTAATTTATTAATTGAATTTTGAACCGGTTCTCGCTGGTTTATCGAAACCGAACCAAATCTGAAAATTAACATTTTGGGGCTTTAACAAAACTCTCGCGAACCGGCCGGATCAGCTCAAATCTGGTCAAGCCGAACCGACCCAACCAAGGTCGCCCGCGGAGGCAACCTCGGTGGCCCGCGAGGGCTGCCTTGGTCGCCCGCGGGGCTGACTGTGGTCGCCCACGAGAGCGATTATGGTGGCCCGCGAGGGCTACAATGGTCGCCCCTAGGGCAGACCCTGATTGCCCGCGAGGCAACCATGGTGGCCCGCGAGGGTGCCATGGGCGCCCGCGGCAGCGACCATGGTGGCCCGCGAGGGCTGCCATGGTCACCCGTAAGTGACCTAGTCGGCCCTTGGTGCCGACCATGGTCTGCCCTAGGGCATTCCCTGGTCCACCAAGGGTCAGCCATGGCTGACCCGAAACAGCCCCAAAAATAATTTTCCAATATTTTTCAAAATTAATTAAATATGAATTTTTTTCCAGTTGCATGCATATTCAAGTGATGAACTCATGAACAAAAATAAAATTTCCGATTTAAACATATTGAATAAATATCATAACAACCATGCTCTGATACCACTGAAAGAGATCACCATGGGTTCCAATCAATTTCATGCAGCGGAGCTAAATGTAACCATGGTGAGCGAAATAAAAACTTGATCTTAATGGAGGCGTGCTTTAGGGAGGGTCGGCCAAATGAAGAAGGAAAGGACGAAGAGGATGCCAAAAGTATGGAGAAAAAGGGAAAGAGATAATGTGTAATAATGTGAAATAATTATCAAAAATCTGATTTGAAATTCAAATAAAATAATTACACATATCACCCCTTTAAACTCAGAGTTGCACTCTTGCCCTTTCATGAATTAAAACCCCAAATGGGCTTCAAGCCTGTTTAACTAAATCCAAATTAAAACCCATATAATTGAGTTCTAATTTTGGTTTAGCTAAATGAAAGAGATCACCAGGGGTTCCATTCGATAAATATCATGCAGCGGACGTTATGTAACCATGGTGATCGATATAAAACTTGATCTTAATGTAAATTCAACATGTTATATATACCTTTTGAATATGAAAATTACCTCTTCTAATCGATAAAAACACAAGCTTAGTGTTTCTCTATTAGGTCCAAAAGGGGGAGAAGAAGATGGGAGTGGTTGCTGAAAATTAGAGGAAGTTATGAAAAAATTAGAATTTTAATTTGAAAAAATAAAATAAAATATTTCAAATTGAAATTGCATATCCATCCTTCATAAACCCTCTATTTTGATTTGTTCCCATTCATCACTTAAATCCCTAAATGAGCTTTAAGCCAGTTTAAACAAAACCCAAATCACACCCATTAAATTGAGTTCTAATTTCGGTTTAGACGAAACGGTTCATTTTCCTTGAATTGATTTCTTCAATCGTCTGGTTAAAACCTTAGGCCAGAAATCTACCGAATCATTCTCAATTTTCATCCATAGTTAATTGTCATGTATCGTGCTTAATGCGTGTGACCCTCTAGGCTTACGAGCAATTGACAGACTGGTAAAATTACTATTTTACCCTTTCCATTATAAGTGGCCTCTAGCAAGACATTATGATTATCCAATGTTCGTGATTATCGATTATTCGACTTAACCAGTTATCGTACATGTCACTATCCTTTTATCAAACCGATATCCAGATTGATCAATAGGCATAGAATGGTCATCCTAATTTATCAATCATTGTTTCTTGATATCTGAGATGACTGAAAACTGATAGTAAGGTATCACTTGCACGGCCGTGCTCTTTCTTCAGTCATACTCATCAAGTGGCCTAAACGGATATCTTTCTCATACCGGAGTATGAGTGATAAATCCCTCAGACGTCTTTCGAGTTCACCAATGTAATTCATAACCAAGCCAATCACAGCCGTTATGGCTACCCGTTTACAGGTAACGTTAGACTAGGTCAAACTTGGAGATTCATTACACATTGCACACAAAGACTTCTTGGTCTTAGGATATAATGACAAGCTACGATATGTGAGTATCTCATGACGGTATCTATGTTGCATACTCACAATCGGGTTGTCCGATATCATCGACCTGATGATATATATGATATAACTCCGACACATACTTTGCCATGATCAGTAGAGCGTGATCAGAAGGACTTGGCCTCATACTGATCGCTTCATAAAGAAGCTTAGCTGATCAGGGAATCATCAAATGTAATTCTTTCTGATCCATAGTTCTACTATTAGTGGTTACACACGTAATGATATAGATCAAATTATATTCGATATCATGACTGGATCTATGCAGCATACTCACAATCGGGTTGTCCGATATCATCGACCTGATGGTATCTATGATATAACTCTGGCACGCACTTTGCCATGATTAGTAGAGCATGATCACAATGAGTTAGTCTCATACTGATCGCTTCAGAAGAAGCTTAGCTGATCAGGGACTTTATCGAATGCAATTCTTTCTGATCTATAGTTCTACTATAAGTGGTTACACACATTATGACATAGATCAAATCACATTAGATATATTACTACAACACATTAGTAATATTATGCCTTTTATTATGTAGAATAATGATGTCCGTTACAATATAGATTGGGGAATTATATTGGACTAGGGCACAAACCTAACAATCTCCCACTTGCCCCTAGTTCCAACCTAAGTTCTAATCTACCCCATAGACTTCACGTGCGCCTCATGCTTAGGCTGCGGTAAAGCCTTTGGCAAGGGATCAGCAACATTTTCATCATTCGGTACATAAGTAATCTCCACATCACCGTTATCAATATATTCTCTGATAATGTGATACTTCCTCTGTATGTGTTTAGTTCTGTTGTGGAATCTAGGCTCTTGAGCTAATGCTATGGCCCAGTGTTGTCACACAACAAGCTTACCGGATCAGACGCTCGCGGCATTACATCTAATCTGGCTAGAAAGCTTCTAACCCATACGGCTTCCTTAGCTGCTTCTGCTGCAGCTATGTATTCAGCCTCTGTTGTAGAATCGGCAGTTGTGGCTTCCTTGAAGCTCTTCCAGCTGAATGCTCCGCCATTTAACAAGAATACAAATCCTGCCTGTGATTTGAAATCATCAGGATCTGTATGAAAACTAGCATCAACATATCCTTTGACTGCTAGTTCTCCATCCTTCCCACCATACACTAGGAATGCGTCTTTAGTTCTCCTTAGATATTTAAGGATACTCTTGACAGCAGTCCAGTGCTCCTGGCCTGGGTTAGATTGATATCTGCTCGGACAGCTTAACGCGAACAAGATGTCTGGTCTCGTGCAAATCATAGCATACATGATGGATCCCACAGCCGAAGCATATGGGATCTTACTCATTTTGCTTAGCTCATCAGGAGTCTTAGGACTCTGTTGTTCTCTGAGCTTAATGCCATGCCGCATGGGTAGGTATCCCTTCCTAGAATCAAGCATTGAGAATCTTCTCAACACCTTATCTATGTAAGTGCTCTGACTTAGGCCCAATATTCTCTTGGGTCGATCTCTGTAGATCTTGATGCCTAGAATGAAAGCAACATCACCTAAGTCATTCATTGAGAAGCATTTCCCTAACCAAGCTTTAACTTCAAGCAAGGTTGGGATGTCATTCCCGATGATTAGTATGTCATCGACATATAGCACTAGGAATACTATTTTACTCCCACTCGCTTTCTTATATACGCAAGGTTCACTTTCGTTTTTGATAAAACCGAATTCCCTTACGGCTTCATCAAAACGAATGTTCCAACTCCGTGAAGCTTGCTTTAATCCATAAATGGACCTAAGCAGCTTACAAATCTTTCCGAGATTCTCTGAATCAACAAAACCCTCGGGTTGTGTCATATACACATCCTCTTTTAAGTTCCCGTTAAGGAAGGCGGTTTTGACATCCATCTGCCATATCTCATAGTCGTAGTATGCTGCTATGGCTAGAATGATCCGGATAGACTTGACCATAGCCACAGGTGAAAAAGTCTCGTCATAATCGATACCTTCGATCTGGCGATAACCTTTCGCAACCAGTCTACCTTTATAGGTCTGAGATTTTCCATCCATGTGCAACCGATGGGTTTTATCCCAGGGGTTTGATCCACCAAGCGCCAGACTTGGTTGTCTGACATGGATTTCATTTCCTCATTCATGGCGTTCTGCCATTTTTCGGAGTTTGGACTGGCCAAAGCTTGTCTGTAGGTTTCTGGATCATCCTGATCCACCAACATCAAGTCATTTCCTTCAGTGGCTAGAAAGCCATATCTGATAGGAGCTTGATGAGATCTCTCAGACCTTCTTGGACCATCTGGAATAGGTGTTGGGATTGGTTCTTGATCAATGACCTCTTCTGGCTCCTGTATTTCTACATTCGGCATAGTAGGTTGCTCCTTATCTTCTTGAATTTCTTCAAGATGCACGGCACTCCCAGTAGCACTTTTGGAAATAAATTCCTTTTCCAAAAATACCCCTCCTCGAGCCACAAAAACTTTGTTCTCGCTGGGTTTGTAGAAATAGTACCCCCTTGTTTCTTTGGGGTACACCACAAAGACACACTTGTCTGATTTGGGTTCGAGCTTATCGCCTAGCAGATGCTTGACGTAAGCTTCACATCCCCAAATCTTAAGAAAAGCTAATAAGGGTTTTTTCCCGTTCCATACTTCGTATGGAGTGCTTTCCACTGCCTTTGTAGGAGCCTGATTCAATATGAATGCGGCCGTTTCTAGGGCATAGCCCTAGAAGGAGATAGGGAGGTCAGCCTTACTCATCATTGATCGAACCATGTCAAGTAGGGTCTGATTTCTCCGTTCGGATACACCATTCATTTGAGGTGTTCCAGGCGGAGTCAATTCAGAGAGGATCCCACACTCCTTTAAATGACTGTGAAATTCTTGGTCCAAGTACTCACCGCCTCGGTCAGATCGAAGCGCCTTTATACTTTTACCAAGCTGGTTCTGTGCTTCGTTCTGGAACTATTTGAACTTGTCAAAGGTTTCCGATTTATGTCTCATAAGATAAACATACCCATATCTACTGAAGTCATCAGTAAATGTAACGAAGTAGTGAAAACCTCTTCTGGCCTGAGTTGCTCATGGGCCCACAAACATCGGAATGTATGAGACCCAGTAAGTCACTCGCCCTTTCACCTAAACCGGCAAAAGGTGTTTTTTTCATTTCGCCCATAAGGCATGACTCGCATCTCTCAATTGAAGTGAATTCAAACGGACTTAGAAGTCCACACTTGTGAAGTGTTGAGATGCGTTTCTGGCCTATATGGCCTAAGCAGCAGTGCCATATCAGAGTCTGGTTTAAATCATCGGATTTAACCCTTTTGTTACTGATATTAAAAATCGAGCTAGTGTCAGTGTTTTGAATATTAAGAATATATAAACCACCAACCAATGAAGCATTGTAATAAAACATATTATTCTTGAAAATATTGAAAATTCCATTATCAATAGAAAAACAATATCCTTCCTTGTCAAGCAAGGAAATAGAAATAATATTTCTGCGAAACGCAGGTACGCAATGAACATAGTTTAATAACAAAACCAGCCCACTGGGCAAACTGAAACTAATATCTCCTACAGCAGTTGTCAAGACTTGATTGCCATCGCCAACTCGTAGGTCCGCCTCGCCCCTGCTCACTTCTCTTCTACTTCTCAGAACCGGCACATTAACACAAATGTGAGATTCTGCACCGATATCAAGTACACAAGAATCTGAAGTAGATAAACTGAGATTGAGCTCAATGACAAAAATACATGATCCTGAAGATGTGGAAGCTCCACTCTTCTTAAGAAACACCTTGTGTTTCTTACAATCCTTTTTCCAATGCCCTAGTCATTGGCAATAGAAGCAGATGACATCCTTCTTAGGATTCTCAACAGCCTTTGGAGCTGCTGGACCCTTAGGTTGTCGAATCTTCCCTACTAGGTGCATAGGAGCCTTACCCTTGCCCAGGCTGGCTTTCTTGAAGCTCACTTGCTTGTTGACCATAAGAACCTCCTTGGTCTTGCCCTTGAGATTCTTTTCAGCAGTCACGAGCTACCATGAAGCTCTGTCACAGTTTTATCCATGTCATGCATATTATAATTTCCAACGAAATCACGATATGTCTCTGGAAGTGAATGCAGCACAAAGTTTGCAGACATTTCCTTGTCCATAGGATGACCGAGTCTGGCCAAGTGTTCCAAAAGATGTTTCATCTTAAGGACATGTGGACTGACAGGAGCTCCAGCCTTCAGCTTGCAAGACATCAGTTCACTGAAAGTGTCGTATCTTTCGACACGCGCTTTCTCTTTGAACATTTTCTCGATCTCAGCCATACAGGCTTTGGGATCATCGGAAATGTCCAAGAATTGTTTCTGCAAGTCAGGAACCATACTGCCCATCATGATGCACTGCACGTCGATCCGGTCGCTAACGAATTTCTGGTAGGTATCCCTCAGCGCCCTTGAGGCGTTCAGTGCTGGTTCAGTAGGTGCTTGTTCCTGGGTAAGGATGCAATCCTTATGTTCATGCTTGAGAACTAGTCTGAAGTTCCTGTCCCAATCAAGAAAGTTTACGCCGTTAAGCTTATCATGCTCGATTAGTGACCTAAGCGCGCTGTTACCAGAATGATTCGTGTTTGCCATTTTATATCTACACAGTAAACAAATTTTAATCAGTATTAATTAAAATTGAAGTTGGAGATTTAATTATAAAACACTTTCTGATTCAAACTTTAGAATCTGAACCAGGATCCCGTCATACTCTCAATTGAAGTGAACGGAGGCTCACTACTCCAATTGAGTGCATCAAGGTAGGATTACATCCATCTACAAGACCATGTAGTTCCTGGCTAGGGTCTGTACTTGTTAGTACGTGGCATACCCTATACTGATACCCTAGGTTAGCCCTAGCTGACAATCGTAGACAAGTCTACCAAGCTTGAACTATGGATAGAACTAATGTGACTACTATGCGGAGGTGCACGCACCCACACAGAACTACCCATCTCATCCAGACTTTTTCTCTATGAATGTTATGCGGAGGCGTACCGACATCCATAGGGTCAAAGCCCTTTTGAGTGCCCAAGCTTGGATGGTATCACGCTTGACTTGTAATTATTTGCGTTTAAGTGAATTATAAAAGTCTGATTGTACCGACAATCTTAATCTGGAATCATAAATTGCAAATCCATGCAATGATCCCTTAGCCGGTTAAATGCGAGTCTGATTAATTTCTGATTTTAATCTTTAAATGTGGGTGATAGCAAATTATACATAAACTTGTATCCATCCTTCATAAACCCTCTATTTTGATTTGTTCCCCTTCATCACTTAAATCCCTAAATGGGCTTTAAGCCCGTTTAACCAATACCCAAATCAAACCCATTAAATTGAGTTCTAATTTCGGTTTAGACGAAACGGTTCATTTTCCTTGAATTGATTTCTTCAACCGTCTGGTTAAAACCTTAGGCCAGAAATCTACCGAATCGTTCTCAATTTTCATCCATAATTAATTGTCATGTATCGTGCTTAATGCGTGTGACCCTCTAGGCTCACGAGCAATTGACAGACTGGTAAAATTACTATTTTGCCCTTTCCATCATAAGTGGCCTCTAGCAAGACATTATGATTATCCAATGTTCGTGATTATCGATTATTCAACTTAACCAAATATCGTACATGTCACTGTCCTTTTATCAAACCGATATCCAGATTGATCAATAGGCATAGAATGGTCATCCTAATTTATCAATCACTGTTTCTTGATATCTGAGATGACTGAAAACTGATACTAAGGTATCACCTGCTCGGCCGTGCTCTTTCTTCAGTCATACTCATCGAGTGGCCTAAACGGATATCTTTCTCATGCCGAAGTATGAGTGATAAATCCCTCAGACGCCTTTCGAGTTCACTAATGCAATCAATATCAAAGCCAATCGAAGTCGTTATAGTTTCCCTTTTACAGATAACGTTAAACTAGGTCAAACCTAGGTATTCGTTACATAGTGTACACAAAGACTCCTTGGTCTTAGGATATAATGACAAGCTACGATATGTGAGTATCTCATGACTGGATCTATGCAGCATACTCACAATCGGGTTGTCCGATATCATCGACCTAATGGTATCTATGATATAACTCCGGCACGCACTTTGCCATGATCAGTAGAGCATGATCACAATGAGTTAGTCTCATACTGATCGCTTCAGAAGAAGCTTAGCTGAGCAGGGACTTTATCGAATGCAATTCTTTCTGATCTATAGTTCTACTATAAGTGGTTACACACATTATGACATAGATCAAATCACATTAGATATATTACTACAACACATTAGTAATATTATGCCTTTTATTATGTAGAATAATGATGTCCGTTACAATATAGATTGAGGAATTATATTGGACTAGGGCACAAACCTAACACTAAACCGGTTCAATTTCCTCAACTTGATTTCTTCAACCGTTTGGTTAAAACCATAGGTCAGAAATCAACCGAATCGTTTTCAATTTGACTAAACAGAAAACCGGATTCTCCGAATTTCCATCCATGCTTATTTGTGATGTATTGTGCTTAATGCGTGTGACCCTCTAGGCTCACGAATAGTTGGCAGACTGGTAAAATTACTATTTTACCCTTTCCATCATAAGTGGTCTCTAGCAAGACATTATGATTACCCAACGTTCGTGATTATCGATTATTCGACTTAACATGTTATCGTACATGTCACTGTCCTTTTATCAAACCGATATCCAGATTGATCAATAGGCATAGAATCGTCATCCTAATTTATCAATCACTGTTTCTTGATATCTGAGATGAATGAAAACTGATACTAAGGTATCACATGCACGACCGTGCTATTCCTTCAGTCATACTCATTAAGTGGCCTAAACGGATATCTTTCTCATACCGGAGTATGAGTGATAAATCCCTCAGACGTCTTTCGAGTTCACCAATGTAATTCATAACCAAGCCAATCACAGCCGTTATGGCTACCCGTTTACAGGTAACGTTAGACTAGGTCAAACTTGGAGATTCATTACACATTGCACACAAAGACTTCTTGGTCTTAGGATATAATGACAAGCTACGATCTGTGAGTATCTCATGACGGTATCTATGTTGCATACTCACAATCGGGTTGTCCGATATCATCGACCTGATGATATATATGATATAACTCCGACACATACTTTGCCATGATCAGTAGAGCGTGATCAGAAGGACTTGGCCTCATACTGATCGCTTCATAAAGAAGCTTAGCTGATCAGGGACTCATCAAATGTAATTCTTTCTGATCCATAGTTCTACTATTAGTGGTTACACACGTAATGATATAGATCAAATTATATTCGATATATTACTACAACTCATTAGTAATATATGCAGATTTATTTATTCGGAAAGATGATAAAACATTACATCTGTAGATCACTTTTATATTGGACTGGGGCATAATTCTAACAGCGGCAAGGGTATCCCAAGCTATCTTTGCACTTGTACATGTGTTGAGGAGTCTGAAGACGTTTTTGTCAACTCCATTGAATATCGCATTTAGTACTCGGGAGTTTCCTAGGGCAGCTTCGTCTTCAGTGGGGCTCCATTCCCTTTCGGGTTTAGGGCCCGTAATGCTGCCAGATTCATCAGAGTATTGGGGCTCTTCCAGGCCATTGATTACTGCCTTCCATGTCTTGTTGTCCAGGGACTTCATGAAAGCACACATGCATGATTACCAATACCCATAATTTGTTCCGTCGAGTACGGGGGGTCGATTGATTGATCCTCCTTCCTTTGACTCCATCTTAGCTACTCATAATATTTGCAGAACCTCACCTAAGAAATAAGGCGCTTCCTCTGATACCAATTGAAATTCTGAATTGTTGCAGGGACAAGATGTCAAACACAATGTTGTGTCAATATGTTCGACAACTTGTTTGATCACAAGTAAATAAATAACGGAACGATAAATAGAAGACACACAATATGTTTACCCAGTTCGCTGACTCCGCACCTACGTCTTGGGGCACTCTGCCAGTGGAAAGGTTTTCTGTATTTGGTAGTCAATAGTAAAACTTCAAGCATCAACTAGCTATCACACAAGCTATTGTCCTAAGCTACTATAGATCTCACCGTTAACAAGCTCGACCAAGGGCCTCTCCCCCAGTTTTTGAGATCCTCTCAATTCCACCCTTCGAGCAAGCCTATGCTCGGTTGTGTTGTCTTCAACAATCTTCTTTGTGAGACTTATATCACGAACAAAAACCTTTAAATCACAAACACTGAAATATTCTCGAGTTGATGTTATGTGATCGACAATGTCCTTCTAAATAAAACAGCCTCTGATCCGCTAGTCTTACACGGTAACGAGCTCTGAGTATTTAGCACAGGAAAGGACGTAAAAGCAGACGAGTTGCTAAGGGGTAAAGCACCTACTTTTATAGCCACTCGAGTAGTCTAATCGGTTTCCAATACCGATTAGGAAATCCAAACCCTTGCCGTCCTCGGCAAGTTTGGCACGTCGGTGTTACCGCCTACAGGCCTTGTTGATGTGTCTTGATGCTAGCTGGAGATTGCCATATTTAGTCGTTGCTTAAGACTCACGCGCGCTGGTGTTCTCTATCTAAACATGAATGTTGCGATACTTGACTAATTCAGCCGAGATAATGTCATACTACATATGTTGCAATATGTTGACTGACATCTTACCTTATGCTTAAAAATTTGCCAACACTGAACATAGCAACACGATCGATACACTCATGGACATTGGGTAATCACTACATCTTACTAGAGGTCGTTAGTGATGGATCGGGTGAGATGGGATCTCATGCCGATCTGCCAATGGGTTTCGGGCCTACAGGGTCGCACGCCATGAACGAGAACCGAAGCCTACTCGATTGGACTCAAGAGGTCCAAAAGGAGAATAGGAATATTCGCCACGAAGTGTTGTGCCGATCACCACCTATGGGGTGGCAATCGCCACCAACACTTGTAGAGAGTGGTGATCGCTACCTTTGTTGTGGCGATCGCCACCAACATATATGGAGGGTGGCGATCACCACCCATGGTGTGGCGATCGCCACATAGGCCTGACGGGAAAAACCCTTAAGCACTCACCCAAACCTATAAATAGAGGCTAAGGATGAGTTCCTCCACAATGCATTCTTGTAATATTAGCTATTTCTCCAAAAGTCTCTAGTTGCTACATTTGGGAGCTAGAGAAAGAGTGAAAGTGGGTTCTTTGGTGGTCTAGTAGCCACTAGTTGAATTCTAGTTTCGTGTTTGTCGAGCTCCGGTGTGTGCGAGACGTAGAGGACGAGTCCAAGGAGTCGTTTCGAGATCGGATTCATGAGTTTTCCGCTAGATTACAAGAGGTAAAAATTTGATCTTTACTCGTTCTAATGATTCATCTATTGTTTGCAAACGTTCCTATGGCGAGTTCTCGGTTAAATTCATTTATTCTGATGTGCTTGAGATCCTGGGAACCCCAACATAAGGATCAAACCTAGAAAGGGCTTAGGCTATACATGGTTAATTGTGCTTTAGTAGTATTGCATGATTAGAAATTGTATGTTTATTTTATTTGTTGAATGCATTATAAGTTTAAATGTATGAATAATTTGCATATCCAAAATGGTAATCAACTAAAACACGAACATACAAAATAACGTGAAACATGAAACACATCATGCAATGATGCTGTCCAATTTTGACAACTCGACAAAACTTTGTAACCACGGACGTCGTGTGCATTAGCAGAGCATTGGTGGGAGCAAAGCTAGAAGAGGTGGACAAACTTGTTTGGGCCGTAGATGCATTAGCTCTCTCCAGTTCAATTTCTGGTCCACATATCGTTAATTGGTTGACTCAACTAGGTCATGAACGCGTGTGCATTAGCAGAACATTCTTGAAAGCAACGTAAGAGGATGTCGACGGTCTTGCTTGGGGAGCACATGCATTAGCTCTCTTCAATCAAGTTTTGGGCCATATATCTACGATTGCATCGACCTAGAGCATCAGACAGAACAATGCCGATGTACTTCGTACATGTGTTCTGGCGAAGAGTTACACATGGTGTGATTGGAAAGTGATCCTACCTACATAGCCTAATTGAAGCGTTGATACATTAGCTAACTTCAAGAGGGTGAATCAAGGGTCTTGGTTCTTGATTCTAGCGAAAAATCAAAATGGTCAAAGTTTTGTAACAGATCTTCATAGATAAATTCAGTGTCTAATTTGAATTTATTTATCTGTGTAGATAATGGAAGCTAAACACATAGCACTTCATTAAGGTCGATCCTGGAGAAGGAGAAACTTAATGGTGCAAACTTCCTCGACTTGGAGTGTAATTTGAGAATTGTTCTCAAACACGAGAGGAAGGAATATGTGCTTGACAAGCCCATTCCCCTTGTGTCAGATGCTGGTTCCACGAGGAGTGTTAGAGGTGCTCACCAAAAGCTTCTTAACGACTCGCTCGACGTGGGATGCATCATGCTGAGCACGATGGTGGCTGACATCCAGAAACAACTAATGGAGATTAGTGGAGACTCTTACGCCATCATGGAACAGCTCAAGCTCATGTTCAAAGAGCGAACTAGGACCGAAAGATTCAAGTATGTGAAGGGTTTGATGTTCACTAAGATGCCATCTGGAGAGTCAGTCAATCGTCATGTGCTAAAAAATAAAAGGTCAATTCGAACACCTTGCCTGGCTCGGTGTTGAATTCACAAATGAGTTGAAGGTCGACATGGTCCTGTCAACTCTACCTTCAATGTATGATGGGTTCATCATTAACTACATCATGCATGACATGCACAAGACCATCGCAGAGCTCCACGGGATGCTCACATCTGCTGAGGTGAACCTCAAGGGTAAGACCAAGGAGGTGATGATGGTGCAAAAAGGGGACATTTGATTCAAGAAAGCTAGTGGGAGCTCGTTCAAGCGCTCCACACAGACTGTGGGAAGAGGAAAGGGTCCCATGGTCTAGCTGGTCAAGCCTAAGTTCAAGGGCAAAGGCAAAGCCAAGTTGGATGTGAAGGACACCGTTTGCTTCTTCTGCAATCAGCGTGGCCACTAGAGGAGGGACTGCAAGAAGTTCCTGGAGGAGCAAAAGAAGGCTGGCGCGGCTGACGCTTCAGGTATTTACTACATTGAAGTAAATCTTGTAGGGATTTGGAGTGTTCAAGATCATCAAGATAGCAGAAGCATAAACATTAAGAACTCCAAAAACTGTCCAAGAACATGAACCATTAAATCTCAAGGCAAAATCTATTCCACAAGAGTTTACCTTTTAGTCTTTGTTGAATCAAGAAAGAAGAACTAGATGATCTTCTTCTCTAGAGCAAGTCCACACCAAGAGGATGATCCTTAAGATCCTTCACAATTAGCCTACTAGAACTAATATGTGAAGAACAAGAGAGCAAAGAGAGAGGAGAGAAGAGGGTGGCCGGCCAAGGTGAGAGAGTGTGTGAGAGTGAGTGAATTGTTTTCTCTTTTGTCTACTTCATCAACTCATAAGGCATGGGTGATTAAAGTAACAAATTATGAAAGCATGGGTTAAAGGCAAGTCATCACCTAATCCTCTTAAATCACACTCCTCTGAATCAACAACACCAACTAAGCATGGTGTGTGGCCCCCACAATTGGACCCACCATTGTGGCCGGCCATGATGGCATATTGGGCCTTTGTTAAGCCGGCTTGGTGACCTCATGGGCCGAGCCCAATGGGCTCGCCCATGTGGTCGTGTGCCGTTTCCAAAAATTACCCGACCCGTTTTTTGTTACTTATCAAACAAAGTCCGACGCGACATCGACGAAAAACTCAGTTTTCTCAATTCGCTAATCATTCTAACAAAACCGAACCAATGGCCTAAAACTCTCAGTTTTGGCCATGTCTTGCTCCTCAAGAAAACACCAAGTTTTCCTTGTCTCAAGTTATCCATATTGTATGTGTGTGACCCTCCGGTATCATGCCACCGTTTGCAGATCAGCGCAAGAGATTTCTCTTGCCCGATCCATTATAAGTGGTCTCTAGTAAGACATTATGATTACCCAAGGTGCATGATGATCGATGATTCAATTTAACCTTGTGCGTACAAGTCACTATCCTATTATCTCTAGACATCCCGATTGATCATAAGGCATAGAGTCGTCATCCTTGTTAAGTCAATCATTGTTACTTGATATGTGAGACGACTGAGAACTGATAACTCGTATCACTGGCATGGCCATGCTCTTTCTCTCAGTCACTCTCGATCAAGCGGCTTTAATGGATATCTTTCCCATGTCGTAGTACGAGGGATAAATCCCTTAGCCGTCTTTCGTGTAACTCATGCAATCCGTTCTACCACCCAATCATGCCCGTTATTGCAATCATGTTACGGAAAGCGTTAGGCGCAAGTTAAAGCCGTACGTCGACTGCATAGCGATCACAAAGACTCCTTGGTCTAAGGATATCGTGACACTATCGCATTTGAATATGTTCATGGCTTAATTATGAAACACTATTCAAAGCGGGTCGTCTGATATCAATCACCTCATGATATCTATGGTATGATTCCGGGATCCCACATCCCTATGATAAGCTGAACTACATCATTGAGAACCATCCTCATACTGGTCGCTTCAATTGAAGCGTATATTGACCAGGGACTCGTTAAGTGTGATCCGTACAAGTTTATGGTTCTACTACTTTAGTGGTCATAAATCAGATCATGCATAACATATTACTTCAACACATAAGTAATATAAAGCCGTTTTATTTATTACAAACGATGATTAATATACATAGACATTTATAGACTACTAGCAATTGGAATAGGGCACAAAAATGCTATCAAATCTGTCTACTAACTCTGGCTGTGTGCTAGATTCTGGATCTCAATCTCACATTTGTGTTTGTAGTTACGACGTTTTTTGATGATTGGCTTATTTTTAAGGAGCTAGGAATGATGTCATAAAGAATGTCGAAACATCGTGTACGACATCTTTGGATAACATCTTGGTCGACATCTCGGCTGACATCCTGTTCGACGCAAATTAGGAAAGTTTATGTTCTTCATAATAGGAAAGAAGACTACAATAAAGATTGTGAAAGCTCTAGCTGTATTCGACGCGAATTGGAAAGAAGAAACATGGTGCCAAAAAGAAAAAACCAATAGGGTTTGTATTCTGATGATTGCTATAAAAGCTTAGGCTGCCCCTATAGCAATTGGGTGGTCTTTTATTGTTTCCTATCAATAATATACAGAGCTCTTAGACGTGAAGGTTTGCGGGTTGAGAGGATTTGTATTGTGCTACGGATATTATGTATCACGTTAACTATTAAGAGTTACGTGAATGAGGATTTACTGATCGCGTGAGTGAAGACTACACGCAACCAAACATTCAATGACAACTTGAACTGACAGAGCAAGGCAATTGCTCGAAGAATGGAATCAAGACGGCGTCTTGGATTCAGGGGGAGATCCTGAGATAGGTTTGCACTTGTAATAGTAGCATAAAGTATAGATCTTGTGATGATCATAGGTACTTGATTGTTTTGACGTATTACCACATAGTGAAACCTTTCCACTGGTATAGAGCCCCCAGACGTAGGTGATGTTGCACCGAACTGGGTAAACAATCTGGTGTGTCGTTGTTTATTACGTTTGATATTTACTGTCCGTCTTTATCTACGCAAGTTGTCATACACTGTGTTATAGCAGTATACGTAACATTGTGTGTGGCATCTTGCATAACTATCTGATCAAAATTCAATTGGTATCAGAGGGGGCACCTACTTCTTTAGGTGAGTTCCTAGTCGAAAAATTCTGATCATCAAGATGGACAATACCAGAGAAGGAGGATCTATTAACTGGCCACCGATTCTAGATGGAAGTAACTACGGTTATTGGAAGGCTCGCATGTGTGCCTTCATGAAGTCTCTTGAGAATAAAACATGGAAGGCTGTGATCAATGGTTAGAATGCCCCACAACTCAGTAATAGTGATGGTAACCTCATCGGCCCGAAACCAGAAAAAGACTGGACTGATAACGAAGACGAACAATCACTGAAAAATTCTCAAGCCATGAATGCTATCTTTAATAGCGTTGACAAGAACGTATTCAGACTAATTAACACATGCACCACTGCCAAATCTGCATGGGATATCCTGGTCGTTGCATATGAAGGAACAACCAAGGTTCGAGAACATAAGCTCCAATACTTTACAATCAACTTCGAAGCTCTTGTCATGAAAGAGGATGAATCAATCGCTGAATTCAAAAGTTCAACACACACATAATACCTCCTCATCAGCCCTCAAAAAGTTTGTCCTACAACAAGTCGTGGCTGACAAAAACCTACAAGATGACACGACACATCCTACAGGGAAGTTTAAGATAAATGTCGTAAAATCTCCTACAACATGTTCTTGTCAATCAACTATCAAAAGACATCCTCCATGCGGAATTTGATCTCCCAGAACTTCAACTTATCACTATCAGTGGATATGTCATTACTGTGGACAAAGGGGTCCCATCAGGCCATTTTGCTATCAACTCCATAGGAAGAAGCAAGCTCAATTACCACAGACTCAAAGGAGATATCAAGGTCGTCTCTCGGCTCCTCAGAAAACATCCTGCCTTGAATGGAGACCAAAGAATCTAGTCTATCGAGCTTATGTTGCATAAACCTCCTTGATAGTGGATGTTCTCGACACATGACAGGTACTCCTCAATTTTTATCCAACCTCAAGCTATATACAAACTGCTATATTACTTTTGGCGATAGGATCCGAGCTCGAATCATTGGAAACTGACTACTCAAGCATCTAGGAGCTTCTTGCCTAACTGAAGCATTACTTGTAGAAGGACTCAAGGCAAATTTAATTAGCATCAACCAGATTTATGATTTGGAATCATAAGTTAAATTTACAAAAGAAGTATGTATAGTAAAGAATATCGATCAAGTTATAATCTTACAAGGAGTCCGCTCAGTGGATAACTGTTACATCTGGTCGCCTAATTTAAACATCCAAGGGTCGAAGTGTCTCTGATCAAGGCGGATGGACAATACTAGAGAATGAGGATCTATTAACCGACCACCAGTTCTAGAGGGGAGTAACTACGGCTATTGGAAGGCCTACATGTGTGCCTTCATGTAGTCTCTTGACAATAAAACATGGAAGGCTGTAATCAATGATTGGAGTGCCCCACAACTCAGTGATAGTGATGGTAACCCCATCGGCCCGAAATCAGAAAAAGACTGGACTGATAACAAAGACGAAGAATCATTGGGAAACTCCCGAGCCCTAAATGCTATCTTTAATGGTGTTGACAAGAACGTATTCAAACTAATCAACACGTGCACGACTGCCAAATCTGCATGGTATATCCTAGTCGTTGCATATGAAGGAACAACCAAGGTTCGAGAACATAAGCTGCAATACTTGACAACCAACTTCGAAGCTCTTTTCATGAAAGAGGATAAATCAATCATTGAATTCAATGTTCGAACTCGAGATCTAGCCAATGAATCTTATTCTTTGGGCGAACCGATGTCTGATGAAAAACTGGTTAGAAAAACCCTGCGTACTCTTAGCCCTAGATTTAAAATGAAGATCACCGCAATTGAGGGACTTCATGACCTGAAGATCCTAAAATTTGATGAATTAATGGGATCTCTAATGACCTATGAGCTATCTCTACCCAATATCAACAAAAGAATAAAGAAGTTGCTTTCAAAAGTTCAACACACAAGCAACCAGAATCTGAGGATTCTGACTCTGACGAAGACATCGACTCCACAATTGCTCTTCTCATAAAGAATTACAACAAATTCATGAGGAGATTCAGTCGAATGGGCGGAAGGAATGGCACAACAGATGCCAGATACAAAGCTACACAGAAAGCTCAGACAGGAGGAAATCTAGACAAACCGAACAGAAGCGGAGAAGAAAACAGTAAGAACAAAGGACCTCAGTCTCATGAATGTGAGGGATTCGGTCATCTTCGCAGATGTAAGGACCGCTCCCGGTCAATTTGGGTCAATTTTCTGAAAAATGGATAAAAATTTAAAAAAAATTCGCGATTTGACCAAATTTTGACCCGAGAGTCACCAAAGACTACTATTTGAGCCATTTTAAGTTGAAATTGTAATGTTATGGATATTAGGTTCATATGGAAGCTAAAATTTAGCGAAACGTCACGGTTCCGATGGTTTCGAAAAACGTGTCCGTTTCTGACGATTTCGGGTCCGAAATGACAAAAGTGGATTGTGGGACCCCCCTACTTTACACATGGCATGATTCTAGAGGGGGGGGGGAGACTTTATGAGTGGTTAAGTTTAAATGGGTTAATTTAGATTTAAAAAAAAATTGGAAATTGGAATATTTAATTAGTTTAGTGTTTAATTAATATAGTTTAAGTGATAAAGAGGGGGAGGGGGAGCCACAATCGGCAGAAGCAAAGAAAAGGAGAGAGAGAGAGAGGGGTGCTTGGCCAAGAGAAGAAGAAGGAAGAAGAGAAGAAGAGATTTTGGCGATTTCCCGACAATCCGGCCGCGTGATCGACCATTTTCTTGCGTATTCGGGTTCCTCACATCATTGGCTCCGGTAAGCAACTCACTTTTTCTCATCGTGATGAGTTTGAGTTGTGGGTATAATGAGAAATGAGTGAAATGATGATGGATTGGAGTTGTAGGGGTGTTTTGGAGCATTTCGGGACGTTTTTAGAATTTTCCGGCGGCCGGAGGGTTTGTCGGAGTTCTGGCCGGTCACCGAAGCTCCGGCCAGGGTGGTGGCACGCCGGAGGTGGTCCGGCAGTGGCCAGCCCCTGTCATGGCTGGCCGTGGCAGCCTATGGCGACCGTGGGCCGTTTGGGCCTCTCGGGCCGTGAGTGGCCCGGGTGGTCCCACGAGCCCGGAATTCGGGTTTGTGAGTTTTGGGAGGTCTCGGGTAACCCTCGAATTGATAGTTGGCACCCTTGGTGATTTTTGGATTTAAATTACGAAAATTGAAAAATGTGTGTCGAAACTTTAAATTACGCGATTAAATAGCTCGGGTGTCGGAATTCGATTCCGTCAATTGCGTTGGTCCTCTCGAATATAATTAAAAATTTAGACACAAATTTGGGAATTTTCGGAGTCCCGAGGGACAAGTTCACACAACCGGACAGATTCGACTTCACGGGCAAAATGCGCCGTTCCGGGCCCATTTTGACAACTTAGGTTAATTAAGAAGTGTTGGAGTGAGCGAAACTTGTCGGGGTGGCACTTGGGTTTAATTTCGTGAAAATCCGGATTTCGGTTAGTTATTAAAACTTGTGATTTTGTCACTTTTAGATTCCTTTGACGACCGCTGGAAAGGAAAGGCATAGCTTGGCGTCGCGAAAATCTTAGGAGCTTACGTTGGAAAATTGAGGTAGGGCGACATAGCTTACCTAGACTCATTCTCTTGATGCATTGATTGAATTTATTTGAGTATTTAGTTGAGATAAAATGAAATGTTTGAACACCTTTTGCTCGATGTTGTGAATTAAATAGCATGTTGATGTGTTGATATAAATGCCTCTCTGTGAATTAGTTGAGTACCAAACTTGAACTGCTTGTGAGCACCTACTTGTGCATGGTTATATTATTGCTTTTCAGACGATGACTTATTCCGTCTCGCACTTGTCTTGTTTGTGTGGATGTAAATGCCTCTCTGTGAACTAGTTTCTTGCACTTGGTTTGTTTCTATGAATGTATCGAAGGGTGTTGGGGTGTGATTGGTAAGGGTGTTGTGATGTGGAAGGGTGGAAAGGTGATGGGAGGCTGTGTGGTTGGATGGATAATCGAGTCAGGAGCGGTACCCCTCCTGGCCGTGATCGATTTCCATTCGGAGGTTGAACCGAGTCAAGGGTGGTACACCTTGGCCGTGATCGGTTACCTCAATTGTATGGCTGTGTGGTTGGATGGATAATCGAGTCAGGGGCGGTACCCCTCCTGGCCGTGATCGATTTCCATTCGGGGGTTGAACCGAGTCAAGGGTGGTACTCCTTGGCCGTGATCGGTTACTTCAATTGTGTGGTTGTGTTTGGATGGGCAATCGAGGCAGGTGCGGTACCCCTCCTGGCTATAATCGATCCCGTTCGGAGGTTGAACCGACCAAGGGTAGTACCCCTCGCCGGTCGTAATCGGTTACCTCGGGAGTTGTGACGTGGTTGGTGGATGAGTAGTGGAAGTGTTGTGATTCGTACCTTACTGACTTTTTTGTGCTTACATGTATGTTTTTCTCATCCTTTCTGTTTGTTTTAGTCTCTGGATAGCGTGTTCACCCCTACTTATAGTTGTGCAGGTTGGTGATCCTGAGTACACTTTTGGTGGGAGCTTTTGGGGATGTGTCGTGTCGACGCACTGTGTTTTTTTTTTGTTGTTGACTTTTGTAGACTCTGGTCTTAGTCATTTGCCTTGTATATTTCTGTATCGCAACTTGTCTAAAATATTTTGATGTAAATATTTGATTGTCTGGCCATGTCGTGCCTCACTTTTGTACGCGTTACTTGTTGGTTTAATACAGATTTTAAAAGGAGAAATGGTATTGATGTATTTGTTGTAAACAGGTTTCTTTATTTGACTCGTGCAATCCCATTTTGAACTAGGGACGCCTAAATCAAAATGTGATGGCCTCGTGCGAGGATAGTTATGTTGTAATTTGAGGACGCTCGAGTTATTTCATAACTATATCGCATCGTGTTATTTCAAAGGTTTTTAATTCTTCAAGTAACGACTTTAATTCGGGAAACCGGATTTTGGGGCGTTACAGCAGAGAATGCCCAAACTTCCTCAAAAGACAAAAACGAGGATACAATGCTACCTTGTCAGACGAGGATAACGAGGATAGTAGTTCTTAGAAGGTAAGCAATTTTGTTGCATTCACTACTACCACTTCTTTGTGTAACAATGATACCTTTGATGATATCAATGATGGTCTTCATCATCCGACTCCCAACGATAATTGGACTAAGGAGCAATTGACTGAGTCATATAAAAGCTTACATACCAGATGGTTTGAGGAAACTTTGATCCTTGACCAACAAACAGAACAGATCATCACTCTTACCAACGACAAGTCTAGATTGCTAGAGACAATCGTTGAGCTAAAACGAGAAGTTACCAGACTTAATGGTGAAATTGGTCTCATTAAAAAATCAATAAAGATGATGAATCCCAGCACAGAAAGCCTTGACAAGATCCTATGAGTAGGGAAGCAGTCCAAAGATATGATGGGACTAGGGTACACACATAATACCTCCTCATCAGCACGCACAAAGTTTGTTCCACAACAAGCCATGGCTGACAAGAAACTACAAGATGACGCAATACATCCTACAGGAAAGCCTACGATAAATGTTGTGACATCTCCTACAACATGTTCTTGTAAATCAACCATCAAAAGACATCCTCCACGCAGACATAGATCTTCTAGAACTCCAACTTATCAATATCAGTAGATATGTCATTACTGTGGACAAAGGGATCACATCAGGCCATTTTGCTTTGAAATCCATAGGAAAAAGCAAGCTGAATTACCTCAAAATCAAAGGAGACATCAAGGTCGTCTCTCGACTCCTCAGAAAACATCCCGCCTTGAATGGAGCCAAAAAATCTCCTCTATCGAGCTAATATTGTATACACCTCCTTGAGTGCTTCAACCAACAAGGGCTGGTATCTTGATAGTGGATGTTCTCGACACATGACAAGTACTCCTGAGTTTCTATCCAACCTCAAATTATATACAAACTTCTATGTTACTTTTGGTGATGGAATTCGAGCTCGAATCATTGGAAAAGGCCTACTCAAGCATCTGGGAGCTTCTTGCCAAACTGAAGCATTGCTTGTAAAAGGACTCAAGGCAAATTTAATTAGCATCAACCAGATTTGTGATTTGGGTTCAAAAGTTCAATTTACAAAAGAAGCATGTATAGTAAAGAATATTGATCAAGTCACTGTCTTACAAGGAGTCCGATCAATGGATAATTGTTATATCTGGTCGCCCGATTCACATATCGAAGGGGCGAAGTGTCTTGTCTCCAAAGCCGAGGAAACTAAACTATGGCACAGAAAGCTTGGACATCTAAATCTTAGGAGCATGCAGAAGGCGATCTCAGAGCGGGCCATTACTGGAATTCCAAACCTGAAAATTGTGTAAGGAAAGATCTACGCAGAATGCCAGATTGGAAAGCAAACAAAGATGTCACACAAAAAGCTACAGCATATTACCACCTCACGAGTACTTGAACTAATACACGTTGACCTCATGGGACCAATTCAAGTTGAAAGCCTTGGAGGAAAACGCTACGTATTTGTGTGTGTGGACGATTATTCAAGGTACACATGGGTTGATTTCCCTCGTGACAAATCGGACACCTTTTCAATCTTCAAGACTCTATGCATCCAGGTCCAACGACAAAAGGGGAGACGATTGGCAAAATAATTTGTCTCCGTAGAGATCATGGTCGAGAGTTTGAAAACAGTAAATTTGCATATTTCGGCAACTCAGAAGGGATAACTCATGAGTTCTCAGCACGGATCACCCCCCCCCCCCCAACAGAATGACATTGTTGAACGCAAAAACATGACTATAAGAAATGGCTAGAGTCATGATGCTAGCCAAGGACATACCGACTCACTTCTAGGCAGAATCACTTAACACTGTTTGCCATATCCACAATCGAGTCACTCTCCGACCAGGTATGTCAGTAACTCATTATGAAATATGGAGGGGGAGAAAGTCTAACGTTAAATACTTTCATATCTTTGGATCCACCTGTTATATTCTGCCTGATATAGAACCTCGTCAAAAACTTGATCCAAAGAGTGATGAAGGAAACTTGATCCACCTGTTATATTCTAACTGAAGCTTATCCCAACAATGTAAGGAAGGATGCTATTACAGATGTTAGTGAAGATGCTAGCAGCAAGCTGGAAGACAATGCTAAATGTCAATAACGATGGGGCAGTTCCTGAAACCAGCAATAAAAACCCCTCAAGAAGAATTCAGGCTAATTATCCTGTCTCTTGAGTAATTGGAGATCTAAATGAAGGTATACGGGCTCAGACAAAAGCTCATGTGAATTACAACGAGATGATAGGAAATATATGTTTCGTCTCCAAGATTGAACCTAAGAGTATCAACAAAGCCATCAACGATGAATACTGGGTCAATGCTATGCAAGAGGAACTGATTCAATTCGAGAAAAACCAGGTATGGGAACTAGTGCCCAAGCCAAATGAAGGAAATATCATTGGCACAAAATGGATCTTCAAGAATAAATCCGATGAGCTTGGAAACATCACTTGCAACAAAGTAAGGTTAGTAGCTCAAGGTTACACTCAAATTGAGGGAATAGACTTCGATGAGACTTTTGCTCCTGTAGCAAGGCTTGAAGCAATACGGCTTCTACTAGGGATATCATGCCATCTACAGATCAAGCTTTATCAGATGGATGTCAAAAGTACATTCTTGAATGGAGATCTCAACGAAGAAGTTTATGTGGCGCAACCAAAAGGATTAGTATATCCTCACTCCCTTGATCATGTGTATAAACTCAAGAAGGCTCTCGATGGATTGAAAAAAGCACCAAGGGCTTGGTATGAAAGACTCACAAGTTTTCTGATTCAAAGTGACTACACTAGAGGGGGAGTCAACAAGACTCTATTTGTGAAAAATGAGGACGGAAATTTGATGATTGCCCAAATATATGTCGATGACATTGTCTTTAGAGGGATGTTAAGAAAGATGGTAGAGCAATTTATCCAATGAAATTCTGAGTTGTTGCAGGGACAAGATGTCGAACACAATGTTGTGACAATTGGTTCGACAACTTGTTTGATCACAGATAAGTAAATAACGGAACAGTAAATAGAAGACACACAATATGTTCACCCAGTTCGGTGACTCTGCACCTACGTCTGGGGGCACTCTGCCAGTGGAAAGGTTTTCACTATTTGGTAGTCAATAGTACAACTCCAAGCATCAACTAGCTATCACACAAGCTATTGTCCTAAGCTATTATAGATCTCACCGTGAACAACCTCGACCAAGGGCCTCTCTGTAGGGTTTTGGAGCGTTCTAGATCGTCGAGATAGCGGAAGCAATAAAAGATAATCTACTCCAAACCTTGTCCAAGAACATTTAAACCATTAAATCCCAAAGCAAAATCTATTCCACAAGATGTTTACCTTTAAGTCTTGTTTGAATCGATAAAGAAGAACGTTCGGATCTTCTTCTCTAAAGCAAGTCCACACCAAGAGGATGATCTTCAAGATCCTTCACTTAATTGCCTACTAGAACAATTAAATGAAGAACAAGAGAGCAAGATGGAGGAGAAAGAGAGGGGTGGCCGGCCACTTGAGAGAGAGAGAGTTTTTGTGTGAGTTTTTGTGATTAAAAGATTAATGAATCAAAGTCTTGCATTTAATCCATCATCCAACTCACAAGTATGGGTTTAAAGTGATTGGTATGGGCTTAAAGGTGCTTTAACCCATACCCCTTAAATCACTCACCTCTTAATCCACAATCACCAACTAAGCATGGTGTTGTGTGGCCCCCACAATGGCCCCACCAAGTGGGCCGGCCATATGGCCTTATTGGGCCGGCCATGAAGCTTCATGGGCCGAGCCCAATGGGCCCTCCCGTGTTGTCTCATGCCGCGTCCAAAAGTTTCCCGACCTTTTTGTCGTTACTTATCAAACAAAGTCCGACGCGATATCGACGAAAAACTCAATTTTTCTCGATTCGCTAATTATTCTCTCACACCGAACCTATGGCACAAAACCTCCAGTTTTGTCCATATACTTCTCCTTAAGAAACATCCATGCTTCCTTGTCTCAAGTTATCCGTCTTGTATGTGTGTGACCCTCTAGGCTCATGCCACCGTTGGCAGATCGGCGCAAGACTCGCTCTTGCCCGATCCATCATAAGTGGTCTCTAGTAAAACATTATGATTACCCAAGGTGCACGATGATCGATGATTCGACTTAACCTTTGTGCGTACAAGTCACCATCCTTTTATCTCTAGATATCCCGATTGATCTCAAGGCATAGAGTCGTCTCCCTTGTTCAATCAATCATTGTTACTTGACATGCGAGATGACTGAGGATTGATAACCCGTATCATTTGCATGGCCATGCTTTTCCTCTCAGTCAGTCTCCATCAAGAGGCCTTCTAACGGATATCTTTCCCATACCGTAGTATGAGGGATAAATCCCTTAGCCGTCTTTCGTGTCACTCATGCAACCCGTTCCGCCACCCAATCATGCCCTTCATAGCAATCCTTTTACAGAAAGCGTTTGGCGCAAGTTAAAGCCGTACGTTCATTGCACAGTGATCACAAAGACTCCTTGGTCTAAGGACGTCGTGACAAGCTATCGCATCTGAATATGTTTATGGCTTAATCTATGAAAACACTATTCAATGCGGGTCGTCCGATATCAATCACCTCATGATATCTATGATATGGTTCCAGGATCCCACATCCTTATGACAAGTAGAACTACGTCATTTAAGAACCATCCTCATACTGGTCGCTTTCAAGGAAGCATAGGTTGACCAGGGACTCGTTAAGTGTGATCCGTACAGATTTATGGTTCTACTACTTTAGTTGTCATAAATCAGATCATGCTTAACATATTACTTCAACACATAAGTAATAAAAAGCCGTTTATATTTATACATTACAAATGATGACATTTGTACATAGACGTTTACAGGCTAATACCAATTGGACTAGGGCACAAATGCTATCAATCTCCCACTTGCCCTTAGTTCCAATCTAAGTCCCAGTCTATACTCATTGACCTAACATGTTTTTCATGTTTATCTAGAGAAAGAGCCTTGGTCAATGGGTCGGCTGTGTTATCATCAGTTGCAACGTATTGGATCTTCACGTCACCTCTAGCAACTATGTCGCGGATGATGTGATACTTTCTGAGTACATGTTTGGATCTGTTATGTGCCCTGGGTTCCTTAGCTTGCGCAATAGCCCCGGTGTTGTCACAATATAAGTCTACTGGGTTAGACGGGTTTGTAATTACACCTAACCCAGCCATGAAACTCCTGATCCATACAGCCTCTTTCGCCGCCTCACATGCGGCAATGTACTCAGCTTCTGTTGTAGAGTTGGCAATGGTATCTTGCTTCTTGCTTTTCCAGCTGAATGCTCCACCGTTCAACATAAACACATATCCCAACTGACTCTTAAAGTCATCGGGGTCTGTCTGGAAACTAGCGTCGACATATCCTTTGACGACGAGATCATCATTTCTGCCCCCGTATACAAGAAAGGCGTCCTTGGTTTTTCTCAAATATTTGAGAATCGCCTTGACAGCGATCCAGTGTGCCTCACCGGGTTTGGATTGATGTCTACTGGTACAGCTTAGGGCAAACGAGACATCCGGTCTCGTGCATATCATGGCATACATTATGGACCCTATAGCCAAAGCATATGGGATCTCATTCATTCTTGCTAGCTCTGCAGGTGTCTCAGCACCCTGCTTCTTGCTAAGCTTTACGCCATGACGCATGGGCAGCAATCCTTTCTTTGAATCTTGCATTGAGAATCGTCTCAACACCTTGTCTATATAAGTGCTTTGACTTAAGCCCAAGACCCGCTTGGCACGGTCTCTATATATCTTGATTCCCAAGATGTAAGAGGCCTCGCCTAAGTCCTTCATTGCGAAACACTCACCTAACCAAGTCTTCGTTAAGAGCAAGGTAGGGACGTCGTTTCCAATGAGCAGTATGTCATCAACATAAAGCACTAAAAAGATTATATTGCTCCCACTTGCCTTTTTATATACGCAAGGTTCATCATCGTTCTTGACGAAGCCAAACCGTTTCACTACTTCATCAAAACGCTGATTCCAACTCCGAGATGCTTGCTTCAAACCGTAGATTGATTTGAGCAACTTGCAAATCTTTCCCTTATTCTTTGGATCTTCAAAACCCTCAGGCTGAGACATATAAATGTCCTCAGCTAACCTCCCGTTGAGGAAGGCGGTTTTGACATCCATTTGCCATATCTCATAGTTGTGATATGCTGCTATGGCAAGAAGAATGCAGATAGATTTGACCATAGCTACTGGAGAAAAGGTCTCTTCATAGTCAATTCCGTGGATTTGTCTATAACCTTTTGCTACCAGTCTCGCTTTATAGGTCTGAGGTTTGCCATCCATGTCAATCTTTATTTTAAAGATCCATTTACACCCTATGACGTTAACATCAGGGGTATGATCTACCAAGTCCCACACTTGATTATCTGACATGGATTGCATTTCTTCCCTCATGGCTTCCAGCCATTTCTCAGAGTCGGTTCCGTCCAAAGCCTCTCGAAAGGTAGCTGGATCATTGTCCACTAGTACTAAACCATCACCTTCAGTTACTAAGAAACCGTATCTGACAGGTGCATGACTTATCCTTTCAGAGCGCCTCGGACCGTCCTCATTAACTGTAGCTATTGGTTCTTGCTCAATGACCACTTCTGGCTCTACCTCTTCTAGTGGGTCTTCTCGTGGTTCCCGAGTGACCATCTCATCTAGAACTTCATCAAGATGAATAGCCCTCCCACTGACTGTCTTGGAAATGAACTCTTTTTCCAAGAACGTCCCACCTCGAGCGACAAAAACTTTATTTACGCTCGGTTTGTAGAAGTAGTATCCTTTTGCTTCTTTTGGATATCCGACGAAAGTGCATTTATCTGATCTTGGTTCGAGCTTGGTTGTAATCAACCTTTTAACATAAGCCTCGCAACCCCAGATTTTAAGGAAGGACAAAACGGGTTCCTTCCCGTACCATTTTTCAAATGATGTCCCTTCCACTACTTTCGACGAAGCCCTATTTATTATGAAAGCGGCCGTTTGCAGAGCATAACCCCAGAAGGAGATCGGGAGATCAGTGAGACTTAACATTGATCGAACCATATCTAACAATGTTCGATTCCTCCGTTCGGACACACCATTAAGTTGCGGTGTTCCTGGCGGAGTCCACTGAGATAGTATTCCACCTTCAGTAAGATAACTAAGAAACTCCTCGGATAAGTATTCTCCACCCCGATCAGAACGGAGTGCCTTGATACTCTTTCCGAGTTGGTTTTCTACTTCAGTCCTAAACTCTTTGAATTTGTCAAAAGCTTCGGACTTATGTCTCATGAGATAGACATAACCATATCTACTGAAATCGTCAGTAAATGTGATAAAGTAGCCTAAACCACCTCTGGCATGCGTACTCATTGGTCCACATACGTCTGAATGTATTAGACCCAATAAGTCACCTACCCTCTCACCTAAACCAGTGAAGGGCGCTTTAGTCATCTTGCCCATCAAACAAGCTTCGCATCTTTCAATCGCTTGGAATTCGAATTGACTTAGAAGTCCGCGCTTATGAAGCGCTGAGATGCGTTTCTCATTTATGTGACCTAGACGACAATGCCAGATAAGAGTTTGGTCTAAATCATTAGTTTTAAACCTCTTAGCATTTACATTATAGAGCATGTTGGATTTCGAGTTTTGCATATTCAATATGTATAATCCTCCAACAGTGCGAGCATTGCCATAATATATGTTGTTGCGCATAATATCAAAAAACCCGTTCTTAATATTGAAATAATAACCTTCTTTCTCAAGAAGAGAAATTGAGATAATATTCCTGCTGAAAGCAGGTACGCAAAAAACATCATTAAGTTCAATTACAAGCCCACTGGGCAAAGCAAGTTTCACAGAACCCACGGCAGTTACGGCAACTCTGGTATTGTTCCAACTCTTAGGTCCACCTCGCTTTCCCCCATATCTCTTCTACTGTGTAACACCTGCACATTGGCACAGATATGAGACTCAGCTCCAGTATCTAGTACCCAGGTATTTATTGTAGAAAGATATAGCTCTAATGGGATACCTGATGAAGTGGCGGCCCCACCGCCCTTCTTCTGATCCTCCTTCAGCTGCTGACAGTCTTTCTTCCAATGACCAGGCTTTTGACAGTAGAAACAGACCCACTCCTTTGCCTTCCCTTTGCCTTGTACGGGCATGTGAGGTCTAGGAATAAATGGTCGTCTGTTCCTCCCTACGAGGTGTCTTGGGCCTTTACCCTTGCCACCAACAGCTTTGAAGCTGGGTCCCTTCTTGACCATGAAGACATTTTTGGACGAACTGCCCCTTATGCTCTTCTCGGCAGTTACTAGCATGCTGTGCAACTCCGACACGGTCTTGTCCATATCATGCATGTGATAGTTCATGACGAACCCACCATATGCATGAGGAAGGGATTGCAGAACAAAATCCGCAGCCATTTCCTTTTCCATAGACATACCGATACTAGTCATATGGTCAAAATGCCCCTTCATCTGTAGGATGTGAGAACCTACGGAGCTGCCTGCTGACATCTTGCAGGCTATGAGTTCTCGGAGAACAGTGTATTTTTCAATACGTACTTTCTCCTTGAACATATCCTTGATCTGTGCAAACATTGCAAACGGATCATGGGATAGCTCCATAAACTGCTTTTGGAGGTCCGCCTCCATGCAGCCCAGCATGACACACGCAACGTCGATAGAGTCGCTAAGGTGTTTCTGGTACGCATCCTTAACGACCCTCGTTGCGTTGGCAGCTGGCTCCTTAGGGATAGCCTTATCAAGGACGTACTCCCTGCGTTCCATTTTTAACACAAGTCGTAAATTTCTGTCCCAGTCTAGATAATTTGTCCCGTTGAGTTTACACTTCTCGAGTATAGTCCTCAATGACAAATTAGACGAGTTTGTTGAATTACTAGCCATTTCTACACGAAGAAAGTAAATTTAATCAGAATGGTTGAATAAATTTACGAAGATCCGAATTAAACACCAACCATTAGATTCTAAAATTTAGAATCTTTAAACCAAGATCCCTTATTCGTCATTTGAAGTGCGCTAAGGCGCACCGCTCCAATTGACTTATTTAGGTAGGACATCCTGTCCAATTACAACCCGTGTAACTCTTAGTCAGGGTATGTGTAAAACACACGGCTTACCCTTCTGATGCCCCAGCTCGACCTCAGGCCAAGAATCGTGGTTGAGTCAACCAACTTTCACTAACGAGTTAACTTTGTGCAGATGCTCCGCTAAGGCGCACGACATCCCACAAAGTTTACCATTCCCATCTAGAACCCATTCGATCGATGCTCCGCTAAGGCGCACGACACCGATAAAATGTTTCTACATGGGTGTGAATTTGGGTGGCATCTCACTTGACTCAAATTAACTTGTAATTTGGCTGTGTTTAATAATTCGAAAGTATTTGGCACAATTACGAACCCATCATCAACAACCCGTGTTGTGACGTTTCTAATTGTATCACATACAATCTTCATTTGAATCCGTCATTTGCAACCCGTGCAAACACGTTTCAAATTTGAACTTATCCATCACAACCCGTGTGATGATAGTTCACAACGCTTTAAACATGCAAACAATTAAAGTTGATTTTAATCTTTGCATGTGAGGTGATCGCTTATAAACTTATAAACTAATCATGCAAGCATGCAATTAATTAAATAATTCAAGCTAGCATCCATAAAGCGTTAAATATGCATTTTATAGCCCATCCTAATCTTAGGATTCTACGAGTCTTCATATCTTCTCGTCTTTCTCATTCGGGCTCCCACTAGCTCTTGGACTTCCTCCAAGACCGTCATCGTGCTCGATTTTCCAACCTTCTCGTCTTTGAGTAATAATTACAATTAATACTCGGTTCGTAGACCGGATAAAAAATAATTACACTTTATGGGCTCGAATAAAAGAATAATTACACGCTAACACTAACGGTATGCAAACCGTGAAAGCGATAAATCTAATGGGCTACTAATGCATCATACATTTCATCACATCATCCAACATGTTATCACACAAACATGTTATGAAATAATATGCAATAATTCCGGTTTTAATTTTGCCAAGTTGCTTGGTCGGGTTTATCGAAACTAGACCTTTTCGAAAAACGGTTTATCGAAACCGATTAAATTTTGAAAGTTTTCGAAATATTGAATTGCGGGTTCGTGACATGGATCAAACACCACACACGAACCAAGTCGGGCCAAGCCAATGGGCCGAGGGCCCATTGGGCCGAGCCCAACTATGCACGGCCCGGTTTGGGCCTTGGAAGGCCCAAACCCGGCTTGCCGCCACTCTCGGCCTCGGCCAAGAGTGGGGACAGGCCCGGTCACCGCCGGCCTCACCGGCCTCAGGTGACCTCCGTCCGGTACCTCCGATCCGGCTCCCCGAGAGTCTCTTCTCGGACCCGACAAATCCAATAATTTCCGAAAAATTCCAAATTTAATATATTTTTCAAAATTAACATATTTCATGCAAATCTCCCAAAAAGCATTAAAATCATGTTATCAACTTTTGGCATGCAAATAATCACAAAACCGAAATGAATTCAACAAGACAAAGATTAAGAGGGTAACCAACCCTCTGATACCACTGTAAGGTTTTGGAGCGTTCTAGATCGTCAAGATAGCGGAAGCAATAAAAGATAATCTATTCCAAACCTTGTCCAAGAACATTTAAACCATTAAATCCCAAAGCAAAATCTATTCCACAAGATGTTTACCTTTAAGTCTTGTTTGAATCGATAAAGAAGAACGTTCGGATCTTCTTCTCTAAAGCAAGTCCACACCAAGAGGATGATCTTCAAGATCCTTCACTTAATTGCCTACTAGGACAATTAAATGAAGAACAAGAGAGCAAGATGGAGGAGAAAGAGAGGGGTGGCCGGCCACTTGAGAGAGAGAGTTTTTGTGTGAGTTTTTGTGATTAAAAGATTAATGAATCAAAGTCTTGCATTTAATCCATCATCCAACTCACAAGTATGGGTTTAAAGTGATTGGTATGGGCTTAAAGGTGCTTTAACCCATACCCCTTAAATCACTCACCTCTTAATCCACAATCACCAACTAAGCATGGTGTTGTGTGGCCCCCACAATGGCCCCACCAAGTGGGCCGGCCATGAAGCTTCATGGGCCGAGCCCAATGGGCCCTCCCGTGTTGTCTCATGCCGCGTCCAAAAGTTTCCCGACCTTTTTGTCGTTACTTATCAAACAAAGTCCGACGCGATATCGACGAAAAACTCAATTTTTCTCGATTCGCTAATTATTCTCTCACACCGAACCTATGGCACAAAACATCCAGTTTTGTCCATATACTTCTCCTTAAGAAACATCCATGCTTCCTTGTCTCAAGTTATCCGTCTTGTATGTGTGTGACCCTCTAGGCTCATGCCACCGTTGGCAGATCGGCGCAAGACTCGCTCTTGCCCGATCCATCATAAGTGGTCTCTAGTAAAACATTATGATTACCCAAGGTGCACGATGATCGATGATTCGACTTAACCTTTGTGCGTACAAGTCACCATCCTTTTATCTCTAGATATCCCGATTGATCTCAAGGCATAGAGTCGTCTCCCTTGTTCAATCAATCATTGTTACTTGACATGCGAGATGACTGAGGACTGATAACCCGTATCATTTGCATGGCCATGCTTTTCCTCTCAGTCAGTCTCCATCAAGAGGCCTTCTAACGGATATCTTTCCCATACCGTAGTATGAGGGATAAATCCCTTAGCCGTCTTTCGTGTCACTCATGCAACCCGTTCCGCCACCCAATCATGCCCTTCATAGCAATCCTTTTACAGAAAGCGTTTGGCGCAAGTTAAAGCCGTACGTTCATTGCACAGTGATCACAAAGACTCCTTGGTCTAAGGACGTCGTGACAAGCTATCGCATCTGAATATGTTTATGGCTTAATCTATGAAAACACTATTCAATGCGGGTCGTCCGATATCAATCACCTCATGATATCTATGATATGGTTCCAGGATCCCACATCCTTATGACAAGTAGAACTACGTCATTTAAGAACCATCCTCATACTGGTCGCTTTCAAGGAAGCATAGGTTGACCAGGGACTCGTTAAGTGTGATCCGTACAGATTTATGGTTCTACTACTTTAGTGGTCATAAATCAGATCATGCTTAACATATTACTTCAACACATAAGTAATATAAAGCCGTTTATATTTATACATTACAAACGATGACATTTGTACATAGACGTTTACAGGCTAATACCAATTGGACTAGGGCACAAATGCTATCACTCTCCCCCTGTCTTTGAGATCCTCTCAATTCCACCCTTCGAGCAAGCCTATGCTTGGTTGCGTTGTCTTCGAAAATCTTCTTCGTTTGTCTTCAATCACGAACAAATACCCACAAATCACAAACACTCAAACCCTCACGTTTTAATGTATGTGATTGACATCGTTCTTCTAAAGATCCAGTCTCTCAATCCGCCAGCCTTGCACGGTTAAGAGTTCTGAAATTAAGCACAGAGAAGGTGTAAATTGCTATGGGGGTAGCTCCTGCTTTTATAGCAATTCTACATGCCTAATTGGTCTTCAACTCCAACTAGGCAATACAATTCCAAATAGGAATTCCTTTGCTACTTTGCATTATTGGCAAGTTGACAAGTTGGCATTGTTGCATTAATGGGCCTTGCTTACGTGTATTCTTCCAACTAGGAGTTGCCTGATCTTGAATTAACTCGTTTTCCCTTCATCCCATGGTTCTGAAAATTAAACAGGAAAGATCGAAAACTTTCCCTATCCTGTGCGCGGTATGTCGCGTCAAATGTGTTACAACATGTTGTTTAATATCTTGACTTCGCGCTAAAAAATATGCCAATACTAAACGTAGTTACAATCTCCCCCTTTGGGAATTTTGTAGGCAAGAATAACTTCACAATCTTCACAAGCATAACTTCACAATCTTCACAGTAAACTTCCGGCAAACAACGTCTTCAGCTAACATGATCATCTTCAGGCATCTTCATTAATGGCACACAACGGAGCATAACTCTTCGTCCTTCATCTTCTCAAGTGGCACATAATACCCTAATCGATCACACACTCAATTCTCCTCGAATGATGTATGTCGAGCACATGGTTCTTAACGAATAGTCTTGACATTAGACTAGGTTTTCTCTTCAGTGCCGTTACGCGTCTTCGAGTACTTTCCTAATTCCACAAGACTTGGGTTTCTTCTGTAGTGCAGTTACACGTCTTCGAATACTTTTCAGGGACATATGTTGACCCACTTAGAATGACCTATATCTCCCCCTGATTGCCTCAAAAATGGCAAAGAGGATTGCACGGCAATCGTGTAGGGGAAATAAAAATAAACCGGCTCTATGACAGAGTAACATAAATGCAGAAATATGTCGTTGTGGAACACAAGTCTCGAGACATGTTACCATGATACCTCTCCCCTGGTTGCTTTAATGATATCTCCTTCTTTAGTTTAGTCAGCACCTTCCCATGGACTGACTTTCCGGTCACTGAGCTTCCTGCAATCTCCTGATGTCTCCCCAAATGGTCTGACAATATCTTTAGCATACTTTCCCTTAAACAGTTTGGTGTTTGATAAAGAGAGCACTAGGGCGCTTTCCTAGTACATTGGTGGGGCGCACAATAGTTATGAGGTAGATCAATCGAGCTAGATCTTTCAAGGGCCAGACCTCTTCTCGACTCCAGAATTTTTCTTAACAATCGAGTTCATGATAGGAACACGATTTGTAGATGTGACCTTCTGTCTTCCCAGGAAGTCATTCATTGCACCCATGGAGAAATCGAAACAGTGTTCTCGCATACACACTTTCTTGAACTCGGGGTCTTCAGGATCATCAAAGGTAACAGACAGGTTTACCATAAACTCTTTCACCAGGGAGGGATAGAGTGTATTGATATTTGAGACTGTCTCGAGCAGTTGCAATAATTCTAGAACGCATTAGGGCTTCCTTAACCGTTTACGATCTTGGTTTCCCAATTCCTTATCGCTGAATATCTTTTCAGAATCTCTCTCACGGCATGTAGCTTTCCAGAATCATAACACAATCCAGACTTTCCAAAAGTCTCAAAAACAGCTAGAGATCCTCCAGATTCCTAATCGCAGTCGATCTTCATATTTAGGAAATTTTTTCAAAACTGCGACGCACAAGATGTTGTGACATCACATTTGACATCTTTCCTGACCAAATGCTCGACATATTTCCCAGTACCTCATCTGGCTTTTCGCTTGCTTGGCTCTATCTTAGAACTCTGCCTCTGTGTGAAAAGACACATTGTCCATAGGAACAACAAGAACATTCTTTAGTGGCTTCTGGCCTCCCACTGATTTCTTGTTTTCATGAGCAAGGGGCGCCACAAGATCTTCTTCTTTATCTTCTGGTTCTCCTTCCTCTTTAAGAGTACATGATACATCAACAATGGGCACATCAGCCATCTTCTTCTTCTTGTTCTTTTCCTCGATTGGAATCACAACTTCCTCTTCGTGCAAAAAAACTTGTAGATCATGAACCAGGAGATTGGGAAACAGATTAGGAAGAGTCACCTCCCTCAGAGTTACCATTTTCGTTCCCCTCACAAACTTCATTTTCTTCAGCTTTATTTTCTTGGAGAAGTAGAAGCATCCACATCTGTACGAACAAGATATGTACATACAAATATTATGAGAGAGAGGGTCTCGATAGTCTTCTTGAGCGCGCTGATCTCCTTACTTAGCTCCTCTCTCGACATTCTCTTACTTTCTCTCTGAGCAAGAGTAGAAATACACACATCTTCATCACTTTGAAGACCATCATCATCAACAGTATTCCTTTCTCCATCAGTATCACTGCTTTCTTGACCACAGGAAGTTGGAACATCTTCCCTGACATCTTACTCCTCATCAGTTTCTCTCAAATTCACTTGAGTCGAGGAGGTTGGAACATCCTCTTTCACATCCTTATCTAGACTTTGAGTTTCTTCGACCACACCCTCATAATGGATTTCTTGACCAACAGTAAGAGACTCTAACACACTCAAATTTCTAGGGTTTGTATCCACATGCTCAGATGAAGTAAGAGATTCAGTGTTTACCTTAAGCCTTTGCACATTGAGTTGATTCAGAGTGAGTTCCTTCCATGACATCCCCACCTTTTGCTTCTTCGTCGCCTGATGAACTACTGACATTGGGATTTGTTAGAATTTCTTTCTCAACAACATCCTCCCATGTGATGATAGGAAGGGGTTTTACAATAGGCACAGATGATTCTGTCATGGCATCTCTAGCCTCTACATCAGATGGATTTCCGAAATGTAGCCCTTGGACCTTGACTTCATATTTGTTCCTTGCAGCTCTAGGTCTAGTACCTCTCTTGGAAACAATTTACTTCTTAATCTTTTGATTCCGTTTACACGCTGATCCTTCAATCTTTAATCCACTTCTGGTGCCAGCCATTATCAAGAGAGAGTGAATTTTCTTCACCGAAAACAACTTCATTGGGAGCGAGAACGGTTGTGGCGTGATAGACGAGCTGAAAGATTTTTCATGGTAACTTTATCTTCAGATGGACCTTGTTTTGAACCAGGCCCAGATTCGATTTATATGTCTTCTTGGTCTAGAGAGGAGAAACCGAATAACTAAAGCTCTTCTCTATTAATTAAGAATTATTGAACTATAATACAAAGTCCAAGGAATGACCTAAGACTCTCAAACCTGTTTGCATCTATGGTTTTTGTAAAAATATCAGCTAGGTGCTTTCCGGTGTGAATATACTCCAGTTTGATCTTCTTTTCTTCCACCAAGTTTCGGATGAAGTGATGTCTAACTTCAATATGCTTGGTCCGTCTATGTTGAACTGGACTCTTTGAGAAATTGATGGCGCTAATGTTGTTGGAGAACAGTGTCATGACTTCTTGCTTGACATCATAATCAGCGATCATATATTTCATCCAAAGAAGCTGAGTACAACTGCTTCCTTCTACTATGTATTCTGACTCGACTGTTGATATGACGATGTAGTTTTGTCTTTTACTTATAATGCGCTTGGCTTGTAACAAATGGCTTGCTTTGGGATTAGCTTGACAACGAGCACACATACCAACTGTAAATGTAATATCTGGATGACTAGCAACGAGGTATAGGAGGCTTCCGATGGTGCTTCTATAAAGGCTATGATCAACAAGTTCACTTAGATCATCCTTGGTGATCCTAGAATGAGTTGCAATTGAGGTTCGTTTGTGGGATGCATTTTCCAGTCCAAACTTCTTTACAATATTTTTGGCATACTCGCTTTGAGAGATAAAAATGTCATCCTTCATCTTTTTGATCTGAAACCCCAGAAAATAGTTTAGCTTACCAACCATGCTTATTTCGAACTGAGACTGCACATGTTGAACAAAACTTTTTACCATCTTGTCTGATATCCCTTCAAGAACAAAGTCATCGACGTAGATTTGGGCAATCATGAGGTTACCGCCTTCCTTCTTTGCTAATACAATTTTATCAACTCCCCCTCGAGTATAGCCATTATGAACTAGAAACTGGGTTAGATGATCATACCATGCCTGAGGTGCTTGTTTGCGATCATAGAGAGCCTTTTTAAGCTTATAGACATGATGAAACGAGTTGGGATCTAGAGAACCTTTTGTTTGAGCAACATAAACTTCCTCATTCAAGTACCCATTGAGAAAGGCACTCTTCACCTCTATCTGGAAAAGTTTGTAGTGGAGATGATTAGCAATACCAAGAAGAAGTTTGATGACTACATATTTATTAATGCCACCGATTTGCTCATGAATCAGATCAAGAGAAATGTTATGCTTGTCGTCGCCATCATCTATCCTGACATCTATAGTACTAGGAACACCTACAGAGTCAAAGACATGAGAGTTCTTGACATTTGGCTTTCTCCCCCTCCATATTTCATAATCTGGACGCATAGTAACTCTATTATGAATATGGACATCCATGTGGAGACAACTATCTTTGGCCACCATTATCGTTCTAGCCATTTCCTGAAGAGTCTGATTCTTCCTCTCCACAATCCCACTCTTTTGCGCTGTGATGGGAGTAGAGAACTCGTGAGCTATTCCTTTAGCATCACAAAAGTTGGCAAAACTTATATTTTCAAATTCTCTTCAATGGTCACTTCTGAGTCTGACCACTTTGCCAATGCTTCTTCCTTTTTCCTTCTGGATTTTATGGCATAGGGCTTCAAAGCTTTCGACCTGCATTGGTCTGCCTTTGACAATCTTCAGATCTGGGACGTCGATGACAGCTTGCTCATATATCATTTTCTGCATGCTCCTCAAGTTGACGTGTCCAAGTTTTTGACGCCATTGTTTGGTTTCTTGTGCCTTGGATAGAAAACACTTGGTAGTCACATGAGTTGAGGTTGGTGACCATAGATAACAGTTGTCTCGTGACCTGAGACGTTTCATAAGCTCCTCCTGATGTTTATTGACTACTACACACTTGTCGAGAGTGAAGTTGACACATAAGTCCAGATCACAGAGTTGACTGATGCTGATTAGATTGGCAGTGAATCCTTCTACTAGTAACGCCTCCTTCAGACAGGGTGGGCTATGGTAGTTTAGCTTTCCCTTTCCCAAGCCTTTGGCTTTTACACCATCACCAAAAGTAACAAAACAATTCGAGCATGGCGTTATGGTAGATAAGAATGAGCGATTACCAGTCATGTGTCGAGATGACCTACTATCAAAAGTAGAAGATTTTAGGGAGGTGTATGCGATATTAGTGTGATAGTGTACCTCCTTTACTCGCCATTCTTGTCGAGATTGAGCCTTCTTGATGGATGTCCTGCGTTTGACGGGGCTCTTTCCATAGAGGCGATAGCAGAATGGTCGTATCGGACCTCTTCGTCCACAGTGATGACAGATCCAGTTATGCCTTTTATTCTTCGAGCTGTCATGATGGTGTTTCTTCTGTGGCTGGTTGTTGCCAGATGTCTGTGACATCTGCTGGGACATGTTGTTCGCATCCTTCTGGGGAATGGAAGTGATCTTGGAAGTTGAGACTCATTTTGAGTAATCAAGCCCTTCCATGTTCTTCGATGGCTTACCAATGGACAGAATCTGATCCAAAGTGTCAGTGCTTGAGTTCATCATCTTAACTGACTTTGTCATGAGCTCTAGTTCTCCGGTCAAGCGGGTGACTTCTTTCTTTAAATCAATGATGGTTTCATCAGACAGTTCATCATCGGAGGCATGTTTCTTCAAGGGTTTAGTGGACGTAGATGCAGTGAAGGCTACACAGTTGTTCGTCTGTTCTGTGTCGTTGTCAGCTCCTTCCTCATCTGATAGTGAGGCGGTGAAACCCTCCTACTTTTTGAGGAAGTTGGGACATTCCATCTGCACATGTCTATATCCTTCAAATTCAAAGCACTAAAATCTTTTTTTCTTTTGCTTGTTGTTTTGCTCGCCTGCCTTCTTTACTGGTGTTCTCTTCCTTCTGAAATTTTTGCTAAGGTTTGTCTCTGACATTTAGAGAGACAAATTTTTCTGCCATCTGATTGAATCTTTGCATAATTCTGTTATAGTTCTTGGCCAACATAGCAATCGTTTCATCAGCATCGTTGTCTACGTTAGAAACCCCCTATTCCTTCTGACCTTCAGTCGAGCTTTGAAAGGCTATGCCTTTGTGTTTCTTTTCTACACTTGGAAGAAAAAGCTCATAGGTCATTAGGGATCCCATAAGTTCATCAAACTTCAAGATTTTTAGATCATGTACTTTGTCGATGGCAGTGATCTTCATCTTGAACTTAGAGCTTAGAGTTCTTAGGGTTATTCTAACAAGGTTTTCGTCGGTCATGGGTTTGCCAAGAGGAGAAAATTCATTAGTTAGGTCTCTAATTCGCACGTTGAACTCGGCGAGAGTTTCATACTCGTTCATTGTAAGAGCTTCGAAGTTGGTAGTGAGGTACTGTAGTTTCTGTTCTCGTACCTTAAAGGTTTCTTCATAGGCCACTGCAAGGGTATCCTAGGCTACTTTGGCACTCGTGCATGTGTTGATAATTCTGAAGACGTTCTTGTCAACTCCATTAAAAATAGCATTGAGTGCACGAGAGTTATCTAGGGCTGCTTCTTCTTCTTCGGGGCTCCATTCTCTCTCGAGTTTGGGACCAGTTATGTTGCCTAAAGCATCAGAGTATTGGGGCTTGTTCCAGCCAATGAGCACTGCCTTCCAAGTTTTGATGTCGAGAGATTTCATGAAGGCGCACATGCGAGCTTTCCAATATCCATAATTTGTTCCGTTAAGTACGGGTGGTCGGTTGATCGATCCTCCTTATTTTGACTCCATATCAGCTACTTGGAATTTTTGCAGGATATCACCTAAAAGATAAGGTGCCTCCTCTGATACCAATTGAAATTCTTTGTTGTGGCAAGGACAGGATGTCGAACACAATGTTGTGACAATTGGTTCGACAACTTTTCTGATCACAAATAAGTAAATAACGGAACAGTAAATAGAAGACACACAATATGTTCACCAAGTTCGGTGAGTCCGCACCTACGTCTGGGGGCACTCTGCCAGTGGAAAGGTTTTCACTATTTGGTAGTCAATAGTACAACTTCAAGCATCAACTAGCTATCACAAAAGCTATTGTCCTAAGCTACTATAGATCTCACCGTGAACAACCTCGACCAAGGGCCTCTCCCCCTGTCTTTGAGATCCTCTCAATTCCACCCTTCGAGCAAGCCTATGCTTGGTTGCTTTGTCTTCGACAATCTTCTTCGTGAGTCTTCAATCATGAACAAATACCCACAAATCACACACTCAAACCCTCACGTTTTATTGTATGTGATTGACACCGTTCTTCTAAATATCCAGTCTCTCAATCCGCTAGCCTTGCATGGTTAAGAGCTCTGAAATTAAGCACAGAGGAGGTGTAAATTGCTATGGGGGTAGCACCTGCTTTTATAGAAATTCTTCATGCCTAATTGGTCTTCAACTCCAAATAAACAATACAATTCCAAATAGGAATTCCTTTGCCACCTTGCATTATTGGCAACTTGACAAGTTGGCATTGTTGCATTAATTGTTGCATTAATTTACCCACAAATGGTAAAAACTTCAAGAACAAGACTCACAAGATGAATAAATAAATATAAAATAAAATGAACTAACAATAAGATATAAGAATGCAATATATATATATATATTTATATATATATATCAAGTTGGAAAACAAGAAGATGAGAATATGCAAACTCAATTTCAATGTCACACTTTATTTCGTCACTTTAGCATTGCTTTTATAAGCTACAAGTACCAACCACTATACCTAAAGCTAAGGAACCAATCTCCCACAAACTAAGAAACACCTCATCCTTTGACCATGCACTACTCACCTACCATTTGCTTGGTCACGTAATGTGCAACAATAATATTTCTTCTTGTTGCACATGCCATTTCATTTCTATTATTATTTTCAAACTATTAATACTAATAAATATACCATAAGATTAAACTAACAATCACCCCCTTAATCTTGTGGTATTATTTTCACGTCTTCAATCCTTCCGTTTTACGGTGCACCAACTTTGACCCCTCGCATGTTTTGATCAAAATAATGCTGGTTCATCATCACTACAGTTCTCAGCATAGTGAGCTATCTCTTCTTTTGTTTTCTTGCATTCGAATGCAAAATGTCCGTATTTATCACTATTAAAACATTTAATTCGTGATTTATCAAACTTACGATACAGCTTCCTATCACCTTCCTCGTCGCGCTTAGTCTTACCGCAGTTCTTTCTTTCCTTCGCGGCCAGTGACTCCCACTGTGCACGGGTGAGAAGTAGTTGCTCTCTTCTTTCTTCTTCTCTCACTTGCCTCCTTATTTTCAGGGTGGCTTCAAAAGATTTGAGTCGTCCCACTGCTTCAGCTACAGTCATGGTGGTCATGTCTCCCCACTGTTGAATGGTCCCAACAATTGGAAGAAAACGATCGAGGACGAAACTGAACAGTTTCTCAACAACTGCACTTTCTGCAAGTGGCCTTCCTAGTCCCCTGATCTCATTTACAATATTAGTGAGGTTTAAAGAGAACTCACCAATAGTCTCTGTTTCTGCCATCAGCATTCTCTTGAATTCATGCTTCAACACCATCACATTTGCAGTTTGGACTCTTGCTTCGCCAACATGCATGTCTTTGAGCGCCTTCCATGTTTCTTTTGCTGTGGTTTTATCAGATATTGTCATCATGACCACATCGGGTATGGCTTGATAAATCATCGCAGTGCACACTGATCTCTTTCTTCACTGACAAGTGCATCTTCTTCAATCGCATCCCACACTCCTTGGGCTCGCATTATAACTTTCAATCTCTTAGCCCACATCCCGTAGTTGTTTTCAGTCAGAATTGTGTATGAGAATGGTAAACTGCCACTTCTCGCCTGTACCTTCGGCGTGGAGGTGCTACTTACCCCACTTCCCAATGCATTTGCTTCAGGAGCCACGATCCCACTTCCTGATGTCATTACTGGAGTTTTATCGCCCATTACTTCTGTAACCACGCTCTGATACCAATTGAAGGATCACAAATGGTAAAAACTCCAAGAACAAGGCTCACAAGATGAATAAATAAATATAAAATAAAATGAACTAACAATAAGATATAAGAATGCAATATATATATATATATATATATATATATATCAAGTTGGAAAACAAGAAGATGAGAATATGCAAACTCAATTCCAATGCCACACTTTATTTCATCACTTTAGCATTGCTTTTATAAGCTACAAGTACCAACCACTATACTTAAAGCTAAGGAACCACTCTCCCACAAACTAAGGAACACCTCATCATTTGACCATGCACTACTCACCTATCCCTTGCTGCACATGCCACTTCATTTCTGTTATTATTTCCAAACTATTAATACTAATAAATATACCATAAAATTAAACTAATAGGCATCAGCTTACAGCCTTACACTATCAATTTTCCCTTGGTCTAATTCTAATTCATGAATGCTAAAATATTTGATCTCATCAACGGCTACAGTAACAAAAAAATAACTATGTAATTTGTAACAACAATCTTCATCATTCCCATCAAGAAACATATCCTTCTTCCTCTTATTGCTAGCTGGTGAACGATCCATCGTCCCGCCATTGGCATGAAATTTATTAACTTGAGGATGTGGGTTGGTCTTTAAAAGAGGAATTGGCCTTTCAAGTTCAAACTCTATGCCAAGAACAGAACCCACTTGCTTCTGACAAGTTCATATCCCTACCTGTAACCTCCATGAATCGAATCGAATCGAAGTGACGCATACATGAATCAAGTTGAAGATGACAAGAATTGTGGGAAACCATCTACATTAATAAAAAGAATCATATATACGGATATAAAGAGACGGTTAAAACAGGACTTGTCTTCGACAGAGTGGACACGATTTGTTCTTCTTCTCCAACCAAGACACGATGCAAGATTCGCGGTAGAGATGCGAGCAAGGCGTCTGAATCAGCTTGATAGAAATAATGAGAGATATATTATTGAAGTGTGTTGTGAATTACAAGAGACCTCTATTTATAGAGGTAATAGGAATATAATAAGAACCCTAATACATGTGAGAAAAGGAAATATAAATATAGGAAAATAAAGATAGAAAATCTAATATAATCTAACATCCCCCTTCAAACTCAATGCGGTAAAATAAGAATTGAGTTTGAAGCTTGATAGTATTGAGTTGTGGCGAGGGTTGCGGCTGTCGAGAATGATGTCGAGATGATACGAAAAGGATTGAGGATGGAGGATGTGCGCCGCTCACGGCCGATGACAGATGCTTGATGATGCCTGATGCCTGTTGGCTGATGGCGAGATGACAACGGCTGATGGCATATAGATGATGCCTGATGCCCGATGATGCCTGATGCCTGTTGGCTGATGGCGAGATGACAACGGCTGATGGCATATAGATGATGCCTGATGCCTGATGTCCGATGATGTCTGATGCCTGCTGGCTGATGGCGAGATGACAATGGCTAATGGCATATAGATGATGCCTGATGCCTGATGTCTGATGATGCCTGATGCCTGATGCCCAATGATTTGATGAGATTGAATTAGTGATAATTCAATTGATGGCGGAAGCTAGGGTTAGAGATTGAGATTGAAATGCCTCGCCCACCCGTCAGAATCACGAATCATTGACGAGTGGGAAACCCTAGAGATTGAGATTGAATATTCGTAGAGATTTGACCAAGGATCGATTATGGCTCTGATACCATGATAGAAATAATGAGAGAGATATTATTGATGTGTGTTGTGAATTACAAGAGACCTCTATTTATAGAGGTAATCAAGGTTTTAAAAAACGTTAGGCGCTAGTCGGGCGGACACCACCTCAAGAGGATTAATCGGAGATTAATCCGGATTAAACGGGATTAATCGGATTTGTAATTTAATTTATTTTTAATATAAAATGAATTATACTATATTAAAATAAATGTTTTATATATAAAATTCAACAACCACAATCTTTCTGGGACAATCTAAAATAGTGATAAGTAGTCACAACAACTTCAATAATAAAAATTTCGAAATAAAAATTTAAAAAAAAAAACTAAATTTTCATCACAAAACCGTTCAAACAATTGTCGCTATGAAAGTTTGAAAACAAACCATAAGCTCCCACAAACTGAATAAACAAATGAACCCTTAACTCAAACAAAATGAATAAACAAATACAAATCAATCGTTCAAAATATGAAGTGAAGCCTAAAACATAGTAGCTCTGACTTTGATTGATTCGCAAAAGAGGTGCGGCGGGCGACAAACATTCGTCGGAGGCGAAGAGGTTTAGGGCGTAAGAGTCTAAGGCGAGATAATGGAACGAAGTGACTCTATTTGATTTCTTATTTTTAACGTTTTAAGTTTTAAGTTTTAATTGTTTTAAAAAAAATAAAGTTTTGGTTCTCCTGAACGGTCGCCTAGATGTCTGAACGGCCGCCTGGACCGCCTGAAGAACCGAAACGTTGGCCACCTTTCAATTAGCATAAAACGGGGCGGTGAGGTGAAAAATAACGCCTGGGCGCTGCCTGGGCGGCCTAGGCGGCCTTTTTTTAGACCACTGGAGGTAATAGGAATATAATAGGAAACCCTAATACATGTGAGAAAAGGAAATATAAATATAGGAAACTAAAGATAGAAAATCTAATATAATCTAACACAGCTTATTATTCCCGCAGAGATCGTCCAAGCAGATCGAGCACGTCCCCAATTCTCGTCCTCCTCGAGAGTCAAACCCACAATTCACCTTCAGTCTCTCTATAGCATAATCCACAACCGTGGTACGAACAACCTCTAGCTCGGCGCAGAGGTGGGCCGAGCCATTGTGGCGGTAACAGTCAAGGAGCATCGATGCCAAGCCGTCGAGAAAGTGGTAGTCGCCGTCTTCGATGACCGGACCAATAGTGGCAGTGATAGTGCCAAGAGCGTCGCATAGAATCGACCTCATCGCAATGGGCTGTGGGAGGCAATGTATGCATGAAAAAGAGTGGGGCGTGTCATAGCCAAATGTGTTGAATTGGAAACGTTGAAAAGATCTTGGACGCGTCGGTGCAGCTGTCGGTGTGTAATGTAGACCACAAGCCCCAGCGACGCCACATTGAAGCTGTCACAAACGGCGCATTGTGTATTGCGTACGACGGAGATCACTCTCGTAGTGGAAGTGGAACTCACGATAGTGGCCATGGAACTGAGTGTGATTCATATCAAAAATAATCTCAATTCCCTTATATATAACCACTTTACTTTCTTAATTAGTATTAGATTTCCTACTTTCCTATTTCGCGTCTCACTTCAATTTGATTCATGTGTTGTTATATGGGTATTGGGGATTTGTTACTTTGATGATCATGTTGGTTAAAAAAAGTGAGTTCAACATTTAAACATTACATTCCATTAAAGATATTTCAATATTATTTATAATTGATATAAATCAAAGTGTTCTTGGATTGTGGAATATCCGTATTGACAAAAATAAGAAATTTTAGTTATCAAAGTAAAGGGAAAATTACACTGAATTATTCAATTTTTATGAAAGGTAATTATGAGTTCATCATTTTATTTTTTGCAAAATGTGTAACATTCTACCATGGTAGTAGGCTAAATGCAAGTTTATTAGGCCTAAAACAAAAATTGTAAATGAGTCATTTTGTTTCTTACAAAAAAGAACTATGATAATTTTATTAGATGGTAAAAGAAACACTTCAAGGAGACATAATCAGCCTTACACATTCAATCTAAATACATATTGCATATCATGCTCACCAGCCAGTGGGGACTGATAGTATGGGACTATCGCCATCTCTTATCGGGTAATCCTTAGATTGTTGTTTCTTTTTTAGGCGCAATGCTAATAGAGCGGCTCATGTTTTAGCTAGATGCTCGCTTGTTCTTAGTAATTGGGCGTTGTTTCAGACCGTTCTTAATATATCGAGGTGGCAGTTGCATTTCAATGTACATAATGTCTGTTACGTACTTAGATTGATGTGTAAATTTGATTATGCTCCCTTTTAAGTGTATAATTTTTCTAATTAATAAAATTATCGAAGTTCTTTTTTGTAAGAAATGAAAACCGTCATCTGTAATTTTTGTTTTAGACGCCAGCCTATATTTAGCCGAAATGAATACATTTTGTACAAAAGTGATGAACTCACAAATACATTTTGTAATAATAAATAGAGTTCAGATGATTCGTACATTTGGGGGCATTTGTCCTTGTACCTGAATGGTATTATTATTAATATTGTTGGACAAATTCTACTTTCCCAAAAGAATGATTTGATAAGTTATTTCATTTCTTGTCTTCCAAGTTTTATATTCTTTCCTTAAGAGTATTATTTTGCTAAGAAAATATTTTCTTAATATAATTATATTTTTTCTTAAAAATATATTTTCCAAGAATGAGGGATTTTTATATTTCTTCTATAAGTAGAGAAAAATTGCTAGAGACAAAAACACACCAAAAACCCTAGCCGTCGAACATCTGTCAAATTCGTTCCTCCTCGATTACTCTCTACATCCCGATTAGAGTTTGACTTCGATCGTCGTTTTATCCTGGGAGCAAGTTGCCCATACAGGGTAGTAATTGTCTTAAGGAAAGCGGATTACCATGACTCGATGATATTCGATTCCGTCTCTATCAACCGGTCTTGTACCGGTTCTAGGTTCTATAATATTTACACTAATATTTATATTGTATGAGTATTATCAATTAAACTGAGGTGTTATTTTAATTGTGTTTGTATCGTGTGATTTACTTGTTTCCATCTTGCATGATTGTTCAATTTAATTTTTTAAATTTACGTTTATGGACTAACATATTATCTAACAATTTTATATGTATAGGGGCATATTCAAGTGCGAACCAAGAGACTGGTGCAAACTGCTGCTTGCACGTATTTCCTTTATTAAGTCATGTATTTTCCATTATTATGATAGGTATTTCCATAATATCTGGAGAATTTTGTAACGAGGGGTCCCCGGGTGTAAGGAGGGGACGTGTATTTTTCTATACCCAATCAGTGAAACATGTCGGCGAAATGGTGTAACGAGAGGTCGTTAGGTGTAACAGGGGTCCCCGGGTGTAAAAAGGGGTTGTAACGAGTTATGAAAATACATATCATAATAATGGAAAGATCGGCCGACTGTTTTATGGAAATCGATAGTTTAATAATGGAAACACACACGCATGTGTCACCACCTAGCTGGTTCGCATGGGTTCGCACAACGTGGCCTGGTTCGCGCCTGATCACGCCTATATATATATAATTATTACATTCCATATCCTCAATACGTCCGAACAGGGGATCTAGCAAACCATTTTTCGCACGGTGTCCAGGTGCTTCACACGTGGAAATACGGAGAAACACTCCAACATTAAACTGTCGTGCATTTCCGTGAGTTCGCAATAGATATTTCGTTACGCTATTAATTATTATACTCGTCGTTCTCGGTGTAGTTTTTGTAGTGGATTTACGAAGAGTCTCAACACATTCGAGGTGAAGGCTGCGAGATTGCAAAAAGCATGTTGTTGCGTTATCTTTTATTTTGCTAGTCATTGTCATAATTCCATGGCTCATGTATTAGTCATGTTTAATTTAATTAACAATAGCTAAATCATAGTGTGACTATGTCTCACCATTTGGGCTTTCTCTGTCCAATGTAATGCTAGATTAATTTGTTTTATAATTTAATAACATTTCACGTTTTTCCTATAAAAATGAAAATTTTGATTTAACGGGTCGAGTGATAAGATTAGGCAAGAAAAAAAGCTATTGAGACTAAACAAGAAATCATATATACCTTTCTTTTAATTAGAACGGTGTTTCCGCTTCTATCTTCTAAAATAAACCTGCCACGTCAGAATTCGTGGGTCTCACTGTCTACGGCGATGACTTAGCTTGATCTGCACCGTTGATCACTACCAAATAGGAAGAGAAAATTTGACATGCGCTCTTTAACGCATCTAAATTTAATAAATTAGAAAAAAAATACATTATATATTTCCTATTATAAATCAGGTTTATTACCCAATATTTTTCCTTCCTGTTACTACACTTTCCTATTTAGGTTAAGCCTAATCTCTATATAAACGATTCTGTCTAATAATTTTAGACACCAACAATCACAATCAGTTACACTACAAAATATAATGACGAAGGTATTTTTGTGTTCCCTTCTGGTCCTCTTCTCGACCCTCTCGATTGGCACTGTATCGGGTGCCCTAATCGAGGACACGTGCAGGGTGTTGGGCTTTTATTAAATAAGTGGAGGCTGAAAACCCATGTAGTTAGGAAACCTTAATTGCTTGCCTATAAATAGGAGGCAATAGAGAGAAGGAAATAAGACCGATTTAAGAGTGAAATTCGTGCAGAATTTTCTGCTACATTCTGGGCCGACCAGCAAGGTTCTCGAGTCCGATCGGAGGTCGATCCACCGTTGGATCGTGCTGAATTTTGGACAGGGTGTTCGGTAGACGTGGTACTACGTTCTGACCGTTGGAATTTACGTTTGGAGATCCGAGTGATTTGATACGATTTTTTGATCGTGCGCTATCGATTCGGTGAAGTTTCTCTACTCTTTCTTGTAATTGTGGGTTGAGACAAGATTGGTTAATCTTGAGATATTGTGATCCTCTAATTGTGTTTAGAGAGAACTCGTTATATTGATAGTGGAGATTAAGCGGTCTCGAGGGTCCCGTGGTTTTTCCTCTCTCGTCTTGAGGAGGTTTTCCACGCTAAAATTGTGCGTGCCTATTGTGTGTTCTTGTTTGCTATATTTTATTAGCTTGCTTGATTTGCTCTGCTTGATAGATTCCTACGATATTTGCACAGGTGAGGAGAATTATTTAATTCCGCTGCATCTAATTATTATATTAGATTCGTTTTTCTCCCAACAAAGTGGTATCAGAGGCAGGTTATTTAATCGGTATCATGTGTTAAATAATGGAAGCTAATACAAGCAGAATGGTTAGTCTGAATGATTCAAATTATCATGTTTGGAAAGGGAAGATGGAAGATCTTCTTTATGTGAAGGATTATTATCTGCCGGTTTTCAGTGAAGCCAGGCCTGAAAACAAGGTGAATGAAATTTATTGCATCGTCAAGTATGTGACTATATTAGACAGTGGGTGGATGATAATGTTTTGAATCATGTCAGTGGAGAGACACATGCACGCAGTTTATGGAGCAAGCTTGAGCAGTTATATGCTCGCAAGACTGGTAATAATAAGTTGTTCTTGATAAAGCAGATGATGAGTTTGAAGTATCATGACGGGGCTCCATTGACAGATCATCTTAATGATTTTCAAGGAATTATTAATCAGCTTGCAGGAATGGGTATCAAGTTCGATGATGAGGTGCAGGGTTTGTGGCTCCTAGGTACATTACTGGACTCGTGGGAGACGTTCAGGATGACCTTATCTAACTCAACTCCAGATGGTGTTATCACCATGGATTTGGCTAAGGGGAGTGCCCTGAATGAAGAGATGAGAAGAAAGTCACAAGGTTCCTCTTCGCACTCAGAAGTCTTAGTGACAGAACAGAGAGGAAGGCAATAAGAGCAGAGATCCAAAGGGTAGAGACAGAAGCAAGAGTAAGAACAGGTATACCAATGCAGAGTGCTATCACTGTGGTCTAAATGGGCATATTAAAAAGTATTGCCGAAAGCTCAAGAGAGACAACCAACATGACAAAGAGAAAGAAAAGAAGGCAAGTCATGACGATGATGTTGCTACTATTACTGAAGAGTTTCTTCTCTTATGTGATGAGAAGATGTTAACTTGGCTTGTGATGAGACCAGTTGGGTAGTAGATAGCGGTGCCTCCATTCATGCTACAAGTCGAAAGGATCTCTTTTCATCTTATACATCTGGTGATTATGGCAATGTTAAGATGGGAAATCGAGGCATGTCAAAAGCTATTGGCATAGGAGCGTGCGATTGGAGACGAAAAATGGTACAACTCTTATTCTGAAAAATGTTAAGTATATTCCTGACATTCGTTTGAATTTGATATCAGTAGGCAAGCTAGATGATGAAGGTTTTCATCATACCTTTGGTGGTGGTTCATGGAAGCTCGCTAAAGGTGTTATGGTCGTGGCTAGAGGTGAAAAGTGTGCTTCGTTGTACGTGACACAAGCTATAGTTTGTGGTGGCATTATTAATGCAGTCGAGAAAGAGATTACAATTGAATTGTGGCACAATAGACTTAGTCACATGAGTGAGAAGGGAATGATGGTTTTGGGAAAGAAGAATCTCCTACCGAGAATGAAAGGTGAACCGTTAGAGAAGTGTGACCATTGCTTGGCCGGCTCCCTCGAGAAAGCCAGAGATGCTTGATTTAGTATACTCTGATGTTTGTGGTCTTGTGAAATCCAAGACGCTTGGAGGTGGTCTCTATTTTGTGACTTTTATAGATGATCATTCAAGGAAAGTGTGGGCCTATATCTTGAAGACTAAAGATCAAGTGTGTGGTGTCTTCAAGCAGTTTCATGCCCTAGTTGAGAGACAGATTGGGAAGAAGTTAAAGTGCATGCGAACCGATAATGGAGGTGAGTATTGTGGTTCTTTTGATGATTATTGCAAGGATCAAGGCATTCGACATCAAAGGACGCCTCCAAAGACGCCTCAGCTAAATGGGTTAGCTGAGAGGATGAATAGAACGCTTATTGAAAGGACGAGATGTTTACTTTCACTAGCAGGGTTACCAAGATGCTTTTGGGGTGAGGCCTTAAATACAGTGGTTCATGTATTGAATCTCACACCGTGTGTGCCTCTTGAGTTTGATGTTCCAAATGGAGTTTGGACAGGTAAAGATGTCTCCTACAATCACTTAAAGGTATTTGGATGCAAGGCATTTGTGCATATTCCAAAGGATGAAAGATCTAAGCTTGGTATGAAGACTAGACCGTGCATATTCATCGGTTATGGCGAGGATGAGTTTGGGTACAGATGAAGTTCGTGATGACCAACAGGGTGCATGTGATGTTGATGCTCCTACAAAGGTAGAGATGGATAATGAAGTTCATGAGCAGTTGCCAGTATCAGATGTTCCACTCAGGAGATCTTCTAAAGACCGACAACCGTCTACAAGGTACTCAGCTGATGAGTATGTGTTAGTATCTGACGGGGGAGAACCCGAAAGTTATAGTGAAACCCTTGAAGATGAGAACAAGAAGGAGTGGGTTGAAGCCATGCAAGATGAGATGAAATCATTGCATGAGAATCATACTTATGAGTTGGTGAAGTTGCCGAAAGGCAAAAGAGCTTTGAAGAACAAGTGGGTTTACAGAGTGAAGCAAGAAGAAAATACTTCACGTCCCCGATACAAAGCTAGATTGGTCGCCAAGGGTTTCATCCAGAGGAAAGGTATTGATTTTGATGAAATATTTTCTCCTGTGGTTAAGATGTCATCCATTCGGGTGGTTCTTGGTTTAGCAGCTAGTCTTGATTTGGAGGTTGAGCAGATGGATGTGAAGACTGCATTTCTCCATGGTGACTTAGATAAGGAGATTTATATGAAACAGCCAGAGGGTTTCAAAGTAAAGGGAAAAGAGGACTATGTGTGCAAGCTTCAGAAAAGCCTGTATGGTTTGAAGCAAGCACCAACGCAGTGGTACAAGAAGATTGAGTCAGTTATGGGTGAGCAAGGCTACCAAAAGACGAAATCTGACCACTGTGTTTTTGTGCAGAAATTTTCTGATGATGATTTTATCATACTATTGCTATATGTTGATGATATGCTGATTGTAGGCAAGAATGTCTCCAGAGTTGAGAGATTGAAGAAACAGTTGAGTCAAGTTTTTTCAATGAATGACTTGGGTCCTGCAAAGACTATTCTCGGCATCCGAATTACTCACGATAGAGTTGCGAAGAAGTTGCATATGTCACAAGAGCGATATATTGAAAAGGCGTTGCAAAGGTTCAATATGGACAAGACTAAAGTGGTAAGCTCTCATCTTGCTACTCACTTTAAGTTATGCACACGACAGAGCCTTTCTACAGAGAAGGAGATGGACAACATGGATAGAGTTCCGTATGCCTCAGCAGTAGGAAGTTTGATGTACGCAATGGTGTGTACAAGGCCTGACATAGCTCATACAGTTGGTGTTGTGAGACGTTTTCTATAAAATCCGGGTAGAGAGCATTGGGATGCAGTCAAATGGATGATGAGATATCTCCGAGGTACTTCTAATTACATACTTACTTTTGGAAGTGGAGAACCAGTGCTGGTTACCTACTCTGATTCAGATATGGCAGGAGATGTTGATAGCAGAAAATCCACCTCAGGCTATTTAATGACATTTGCAGGTGGAGCAGTTTCTTGGCAGTCAAGGCTATAAAAGTGTGTTGCACTTTCTTCTACAGAAGCTGAACATATCGCAACAACTGAAGCATGTAAAGAGTTGTTGTGGATGAAGAGATTCATAGGGGAGCTCGGTTTCAAGCAGCAACGCTATGTGGTTTACTATGATAACCAAAGCGCGATTCACTTGAGTAAGAATTCTACGTTTTATGCAAAGTCGAAACATATTGATATGAGATACCATTGGCTTAGAGATGCACTTGAAGACAAGTTGTTTGAGATTGAGAAAATCCAAACAGATGATAATGGTTCCGATATGTTCACGAAGGCCTTACCAAGGGAGAAGCTTGATGTTTGTCGTAAGATCTCCGGGATGGCGATGCCCTCCACTTAGTTGAATAAGGGGAAGATTTGTTGGGCCTTTATTAAATAAGTGGAGGCCCAAAACCCATGTAGTTAGTATCCTACATGGAGAAGGAAACCCTAATTGCTTGCCTATAAATAGGAGGCAATAGAGATAAGGAAATAAGACCAATTCAAGAGAGAAATAGAGTGAAATTCGTGCAGAATTTTCTGCTACTTTCTTGGCCGACCAGCAAGGTTCTCGAGTCCGATCGGAGGTTGATCCACCGTTGGATTGTGCTGATTTTTGAACAGGGTGTTCGGAAGACATGGTACTACGTTCTGGCCGTTGGAATTTGCGTTTGAAGGTCCGAGTGATTTGATACAATTTTTTGATCGTGCGCCATCGATTCGGTGAAGTTTCTCTACTCTTTCTTGTAATTGTGGGTTGAGCCAAGATTAGTTAATCTTGAGATATTGTGATCCTCTAATTATGTTTAGAGAGAACTCGTTGTACCCATTATATTGATAGTGGAGATTAAGCGGTCTTGAGGGTCCCGTGGTTTTTCCTCTCTCGCCTTGAGGAGGTTTTCCACGCTAAAATTGTGTGTGCCTATTGCGTGTTTTTGTTTGATATATTTTATTAGCTTGCTTGATTTGCTCTGCTCGATAGATTCATACAAGATTTGCATAGGTGGGGAGAATTATTTAATTCCGATGCATCTAATTATTCTATTAGATTCATTTTTCTCCCAACACAGGAGAGCCGTGAAAGGCGACCCAAATATCAAATACGATTTTTGTGTAGCGTCCATGCGGGCGGCCCCCAACAGCGGGGCCGCCAACAACATAATCGACGTTGGCATGATCATGCTCGATTTGCTCCAAAAGAACGTGACTGCCACCGAGGCCCTAGTGAAGCATCTCCTTGTAAAGGGCACGAAGTTTCCACCTAACGTGCAAGTTGGCTTGAAAGATTGTGTCGGATATTACTCTCACTCTGTGTGGACCGTAGAGGATGCTATCAGGGACTTCAAGACTGGGGACTACCAAGGGACCAATATTATGGTCAGTGCAGTTTTTGACGGCGCGAGCGATTCCTGTCGAGAAATAACGACGATGTCATTGAACTATATGCTTTGATTCTTTACGTTACATATTCAGATTGAGTTTAAGGATATTTTCCCTTTTGCTTTATGTTATTCATAGAAAAGTAATAAATATATGTTTTGAAGTATTTTATTAATTCATAAATATATATTCTATTTCAATATCTTATTGTTACTAATTTTTGTATTTAGTGATGGATCGTTTTAGGGCAATTGTGTCTCTTGTATTTACACTTTTGTCCTCTATATCAAACTTGCCTTAGTGTTAAGAATATAATTACCATTACTTAACTACTTGTGTTTCCACTTAATACGAAAAGAAAACATGAACATGAACATAATTCGATAAATATTCACTAAATATAATAAGAAAACAATCTATTACATGATTCAATATATCAAAATTTAGTTAATGACATACATTTATGCCAATCAAAAAATCCTTAAACTCCTTACTTGTCTAACTATTTATATCATCATATTTCAGTTTCAGGAATCAATTGTTAGTGCTATATATATATATATATTTCTTTGGCTATGACTCTCTCAACCCCTCTTAATTGTCCGAATTCGGATTTGTAATTCATGATTTTAGCGTGTCTTCTTGTTGTTCCCTTATTCGATTTCTGTTAATGATTCTTAGTTACATTTTCAACAAAACACTATTAATTATAAGTATGGAAGTTGAATGTTAGGTTACATCAATGCATGATTTTCTTTCGGAATAAGTTTGTGTTCGGCGTTTAACCCTGACCTCTCACTAATTATTCACCCTTTACCTAATGGTGATAATATGCTTTCAGCTTGCTTCTATTGAAGTTTCATAGCTGTCTGCTCATATCAAATTTATATTTTTTATATATATTTAGGTACGAAATTTAGATATGATGTTTAATGATGCATCCTTTGCTGTGAATGGATGTGATAAGAAGAACGAGTGTTATGATATCAACGGCGGTGCGCGTATTTATATGGATATATTACAATATAAATAAAATATAAAGAAGTCCTAAAAAGTGGTATGAAATGTGCAAAGTTTATAGTTCAGCATGCCAACTTTTATTTGAATAGAACAGAAAATATTATGGGTGTCTCACAGTATTATTAAAGTTCATGGCATCAACACTAATTTCTCAAAGAAGAAGAACCAGAATACAAAACAGAACATCAATATATATTCATGGCAACACATTGCGATTTCAAGGCAGGAGAGGAATCAACTTTTACAGCCCAATTAGCCAACAATGGTAAATTAATTGAGCTGACAAAAAGATTCAAGATAAACGTCATTCATCAAATTTTCATGAGGAACTTGTGGTTACTGAATGTGCAATACAGTTCAGCAACTACTAGACATTGAAACAATGTGATATATATTCATAGTTTGGTATAAAGCTCATAACTATAAAGCTCAAAAATATATCTCATAACTATAAACACCACTGAAAATACCTCCAAGCCGGCGAGACTTTACTCCCGCCCGGACAAGAGGTCCGGTCTCGCCGGCTTGGCCAAGCTGGCGAGATTTTCACCCGAAACTCGCCGGCTTAGTTCTCGCCGGGCAAGTCTCGTCGGAAAAGGTCATACCAGGCGAGATATTACTTCAATATCTCGCCGGCTTGAATGTGACCAATATCTCGCCTTCTTGGTGAATCTTTCCCGGCGAGATATTGCAAAGATCTTGCCGGCTAGCTTTTACAACTTAGCCGACGAGTCTTGCCAACATTTCGCCGGCTAGGTTTTAGAACCTAGCTGGCGAGATTTTGACGATATCTCGCCGGCTAGATTGTAAAACCTACCTGAACCTAGCCGGCGAGATTTTGTCAACATCCCGCTAGCTAGGTTTGATAACAGTTTGAGCAGAAAACTGCCCAATTTGTCATTTTCCCGTCACTTGTAAAACCAGCAATTCAAACAAATCCTAAACTGCAATTTGCAGCGATCGGAAACAGTATGAAATCAATTACAAACCAAATTAAAAGTCAACCAATATCGTATAATTACAAACAATGATAAAAAAATCCGTAACCTAGGAACCTACGGGAGTTGTCCTAGCCGTTTTGTCTTCTACGCCCTCCTCTTAAACCTCTTGCTCGGGCGTGGCTGTTCGTCGGCAGGTACTGGAGGTTGATGTTGGTCCGAAGGCACTACCGGCGAGATAGTCAGCTGCGTCAACGTCTGAGTCGGAGTCAGCCCCGAGGTCGAAGTCGGAGTCAAGCCCGGGGTCAGAGTCGGTGTCGAAGTCGAAGTGATGACGGGGCTCGGGGCCTGGGCCGGAAGCGGCATCCGCGTAACACCCAGCAAGCCGAAGTTGACCAGTACATCCTGGATACTGGCTTGGACCTCGGCCTTAACCCAATCATCAATCTCGGCCTAAAGCCGAGCCTCGACCTCGGCCTTAATCCTGGCGTCCGTCTGAGCCTGTTGATCGTCGAAACGACATTTCAGCTCATCTATCTCCCCCTCCGCATCAGCAGCCCTGGCGGCCAATACTGCCTCTCTCTCGCAAGCCCTCTCCTCCATTTCGGCTGTTATGGCAGCGACTGCAGCATCTATTTGCTTAGCTAAGGCCGCGGATGTATGGGCCCCCGCTTCTTCTCCGTGCCCGTCAAATGCTGAAGAATTTTGGCCTTTACATGCTTCGGGACCGAATGTTGTTGTCCGGCGACAGCCGCTTCTACGGTAAGTCTTTTGTGCCGCTCGATCTCGTCCTTCACTTTTCGGACATGTAAACAAAAGTGTTAAATTGTATGACGTAATAAAAATTCCGGTAAATTTATAAGGAAATTATAATTTTACCGTCTCCAGGTCACCGTCTTTTTCATAGGCGCGTAAGTAAGTTTCCAAACTCGAAAGGAGAACTCCAGCCTTCTGTTGGAGTTGAGCATGTCTGTCGAAGGTCCGTGAACCAGCACTATGCTTTCTCTGTTTCTCCCGAAGGCCTTTCATTTTTGCAGAAAGTTCCTGCACACAGACAAATATCGAGCGTTAAGAAAGTATTATTAAGTATTTGAAAGACTTAAAGAGAATATTACATATTTTTACGTACCTTATATTCTGGAGTCTCGAAAAAGTCGCACATCCACTCCCATGATTGCTCTCGGCCTATGAAGTCTTTCGGGACCGGGCTCCGTTTGTATTTCGAGTAGTTCCTCGAACACTCTCCCATAAAATCCCCGTAGCGCCTCTGAGTATGGCGCAAGAGCCACTGGTAGACTTTATTTGGCGCTAGGTGGTAGCGTAGCGTGCTCTTCAATGAAAATAGAAATACGTTAACACCACGGTTTGAAATGAAATAATTTATAAATGAAAAAAGTTTAGAAACTTACCGTGAGAGCTCCCCATATCTTACACTAGTCATCGAACTCCAGCTCCTGAAACCAAGGAGCGCGCTGTAATATACTCGTTCTGATGTGACCGCCGATGAACCAGATAATCTGGGACGAGTCAAATTCTGGGTCGTTGTTGATGAGGATGTGATTTTTGTCGAAATCCCACGTGACCGACAGGAGCCCTTTCTCTATCATATCTCGGAGCTTCTTGCACTTCGCAAGCCCACGCGAACATGTCTTCGGCTCTTGTGGCCCACTCGTAGATCCTTTTTCGTACGTGTCATTCATCGACTTGTACCGGATGTATCGTCCGGACCGCACAGTCGTACCGCACGTGTTTGATCCGTTAGACTCCGCTGTAGGAATTCACGAGGGACCGACTGAGAGAATGATGCACTCAATCAGCTCATCCTCGTGTTCAGGCGCCGAGTCCGAAACCGAACCACCCCACTAGGGTCTGTTGACCTCCTCCTGGGCCGATGTACCCTGCTGGGGCCGAGTACCCTCCTCAGGTCTAGTACCAGTCTGGGGCCCATTTTCTACCCCTGAGTCCTGGGGCCCACTTTGTACCCCCGAGCTCTCAGGCGGTGCCAAGGCTGTAACATAACGGCGGATTTGGTCAAAATATTGCTACTTCAGTGTTTTTCTGCCCTTGTTCCTTCTAAAAGTCATTTCCTACGTTAACATGAATAACATATTTGTATTATCAGCTTATTAACTAAAATTATACACATCAAGAACAGTGAATAGAGCTGTAAATACATCAACAATTCAATTTTCACCGTAACTTGGAAAATAATACACATAATGAAATGAGTAACTATAGAAAGTTCCAAGTACGTCACAAAATTGAAAAACAAAGTTCCAAGTACGTCGCATGTTCATCGAATGAATCAGAGAAATAGGAAAGAATACAACAGTTTCGTACAAGAATATAGAATGCTTTCAAGATGCAAGGTGGACTGTTTTTCATATATAATACACCTCGTTTTTGTTTCTCCTTTGAAATAAGTTCAAATTAGACTTCAAACTTAATTGAATTGTATTATCCACACACGCCACAAATATATATTGTAGAATATTCGTAGAAGCCAATAAAATTAGAAGTAACAAGAAGCTAATAAGTTTTAAAAGAATTTATCCCAAGCCACACTTGCAAGTTATTGTCCAAGTATTATTATTAGGAAGCAAGGGAATTTTCTGTCTAAGTATTATTATGTATACTGTTTTTGTTTTATGATTAATGATGGCATGAATAATGATATAAATTATAATGTTTACTATTTCTTGACTCAATCACACAAAATGTCTATTTTTTAAATAGACTGAGATTAAAATATATTATTAATATAAAATATATTTTATTTTATTCAATATCGCTAAAATGACACCATTTTCATCAAAGTAGAGTTTAATTTTAGCCTTGTATTTTGTTGATTTGACAGGTAAGATTGATTTTTCATTTATATAGCAAGAGTGTTTTCACTAATCAATGGTAACAGAGTTCGGCTCATTATTAATTCTAGCCTGATTTTCGACTTGACTCTTCTCGTAAGTCAGCATTTTGTTAATTATTTCACAGAAAATTCAGCAAGCTCAAGAAATTCAGCTAGCTCAAGAAATTCAACAAATTCATTAAACCCTAATGCACAAATTGAACATGTATAACTCTAATTCCCGAAATCAACATAAAATTCAACATGCATAACCCTAATTTCACATCATATACCAGCAACATTAAGAACAAAAGCATCAAATGCAGAGGACTGCAAATAGCACAAAATTGAAGTAAAATCAACACATATTTGAAGTGAATTTCAGAAATTGAATCCAATAGCACAAATTTGAATCCTAATTTCATAAATTTGTACCCAAATATTAGAAATTGGACGCGAATAGAAAAAATCTGAATAAATTGAACCCTAAATTCAAAATTGAAACCTAAATCAATACATGTGGATGGGCTCGACTGGAGATGGAGGAGACCGGCCGGAGTGAGCAGGCCGAGACCGAGCAGAGCGAGCTGACCGAGATCGAGACGGGGTCGAGCTTTAGGCGTGGAGCTGGCGAGGTCGAGAGGACGGCGTCGAGGTCGTGAGGTGGCGGAGGTCGAGAGGACAGCGACGAGGTCGTCGACGGGCTTTGGATCGTTTAGAGAGCGAGGGAAAGTGAGAAACTTGCTAAGTGTTTTCTGAGGTTATAGACAATATTTCCCGGCGAGACTTTACCAATATCTCGCCGGGTAGGTAGTCACATGGAAATTTCATGGTTTAGGGTTAGTGTTAGGGTTGACCATAACTTTCCGACCGAGAGAAAATGAGGATATAGTTTTTATTTATAACGAAAAAATTACAAATTTTGTAAAATATAGAATATGTATTCAATCAATTAGAATCGTCTTCTTCTTCATTAATCTGTTGGTCTTCTTCTTCTTCATCTGTCTCGGGCAAAGTCTCATCATCATTGAATTCAATGAATTCCTCTTCTTCATCCAATTCATCGTCGAATTCCAGTTCTTCTTCGAGCTCATCGGAATCATCAGATTCAGCCATTCGAATCGGACCAAAATAAACACATAAACCCCCATTTATGAGAAGAGGAATATCTGTTGTCGCTTCCTCCTGATACGGTGCTTCGACCTCGTATATTGGTCATTCATTTACATTTCTTGCGAGTGATGTCGGGTTATAAATACCTCTATGGAACATGTGACTGACAATTTTCCAATCCCCCTCCCCCGTGCAACGGATCGTCGACGTATAAGACTTGTTTCACCATTTTAGCCAAACACCACGGATTTTCATGATACACATTTCTGGATGTATCAACGGATTCCATCTCACAGTCTTTTCGAATAGTAGTCTCGTTGAACCACCTGGTGATGAGGATAAAGAGAAAGTTGAAGCGCTGAATCTAGGCGGAGGATCGGACACGCTTCTCTTAATGGACACCGCCCTAGGAGGTAGAGAGGAAGCGACTGTTGGAGTCGACGACGACACTAAAGTAGAAGATGGTCACGACAATCAGAATCAATAGTTAAGATTAAAACACATCATTGATAATAAATAAATTCAGTTCAAATCACCTTCACGGAAGTTACGTATATCACACCAAATTGGAGTTTAATCTAACTATTAAGAGTATTTATTAGTTTACGCAACTAGAGTGAAAACGTACGTATTTCTATACTATATTGTATATCAAAAATATATTAAACTCAGTTTTATATTATTTGACCCTAACTTTTAGTTTGAGTCTTTTTTTTAAAATGACAAAACTAACCATACATATAAATATACATGGTAGAAAAATAGACGTTCATTACTTGATAATAGGATTGCTGTCAAAGTCTTATGCGTGTGGATGGGTTCATCTCTACCCCCCCCCCCCCCCCCCCCCCCCATTGTACATGCTTGAACACCTGCGACGACTGTTGATTTGACTTGAGCATGGACAAAAACTGCACTTTCATCATCATCACTGCAAGAATTTTGTCACAAGAACGGTGCACAAAGTGCGCAGGCAGGAGGTCAAAAAACGCAGGTAGAATGTAAAGACGGCGTTCAGTGCTCGTGTTCATGTGCGCAGTTACTTACTAAGGCTTACGCACATGTACATGTGCGCAGTCGTTAATTAAGGACAGCACGCACTCTTGTACGTGCGCCGTCCTTAAGGCAGTGTGTTTTAAAAAAAATTATTGCAGAAAATTGGAATGCCAAAATCCAATTCTCTGCAATAATTTTTTTAAAACCTCACTCAAATATTACAATTGTAATGCCAACAATTCACAAAAGTTAAATCTATCCATAAACCAAAAGTAAATTCACAAGTGTACAATATTCTCGCCATTCACAGTTCTATTGCTGATCAACAAATCATAGCACAAAAAGTTCAATCAAAATGGGCATTACAACTGTAATGCCAACAGTTCGCAAAAACTAACAATTATCAAAAATCAACAATTGTAAATACCATACTTATTAACATAGGAAAGTGCGCCAGCCTTAGCTAACAACTGCGCATAAGGTAAAGTGTGCCGGCCTTAGCTAAGACCTGAGCACAAGGTAAAGTACGCAGGATTTAGGGTTTATAAATTGTTGACTTTTATGTTGACTAAATATATCGTCGAGTAATCGGCTATGATCTCATGGTTCGATTTGGCTAAAATTTATTTTACATAGGTAAACCATCACAATATACATATCTAATGGTTTTGATTTTTATAATTCAATTTTCTTACATTCGAGATATGGACATCGTATGTTTAGGATATGTAAACCTTTACTTCCCATTACCCTAAATCTCTGAGTTCAAGAAGATTTAATATTGTCAAAATATTTTTTAATCCAACCTTACGGATGAAACCGAAGATAAGTTTCTCTATGTCGGGTAAAATTTCGAACATTTTGATTTTTAAATCAACCTCGATCAAGTACCGGATGAGTCGAAAGATGTGTACATATATATAACGAGATCATCATAGTACCAGCTAACCTGTTTGTCGAATCGACTAATTTTTGGTTCGATTTCATGCATAGGAAACAAACTATCATATGTACACCCACAATTACAAAAATATTTTCAAATCTAATCGGGAAAATGAGGTCAAACGTGCATTGGAAAAAACAGTCAACACTCTACACTTTAAGACTGCGCACAATGGAAAGTGCACCGGCCTTAGCTAGTGCTTGTGCACATTGACAGGTGCGTTGTCCTTAGCTACGGTTGCACTTGCGCACTTATTTTTAGATGCGCAGTCCTTAACTTTTGCTTGCGTATTTGAAAGTGCGCTGTTCTGGCCTTAGCTAATGCATGCGCACAAAGGTTGTGCGTTGATCTTGTCTTAGCTAATGCATGCGCACGTGCTCTATGTGCGCAGGCGTTAAGACAATATTATAGGAATTATTTGAGGGTTCCAATCAAATAATTTCATGCCCATACAAGAAATTAACCTCAAATATCCGAATTAATATGGATCTTGCATGATCATGAATTGATCATGAGATCTAGGCTAGAATCAAAACTTATATGTTTACCTTGATTTGAAATCCCGTAGTCACTAAATAATATTCAGCGCCTCTACAGAACGTCCACACAGGAAGAGCAATCCGGGGATACTCACAACGATCCTTACCGAGAAGATCGAAGCAAGCAAAACGGACGGAGAGATGAGGAGGGGGTGGCCGACGGCTAAGAGAGAGAAAGAGAGGAGCTAGGGTTTTTGGAAAATAATTCCCTTAATTTTCAGATCTGAAAATTTCCCTTTTATAAACCTTTTTAGGCAATAATTAATTAAAAGCCTTAATGGGCTTAAAGCTCAAATCTTTTAATTAATTATGTAGAGAATCCCATTCTGGCTAGGCCCAGTTTAGCTAAATTAATTAAATCTATTTAATTAGATTATAATTAATTAGTCCTGCTAAACCGTTCTTGATTTCCGGTTTAGTCCTAAACTGAAATCGGTCTAATCCGGTTTAATCCAAAATCGGATTTTGTCTCTCTCATGATTCCTCCATATGATTCCATCCGTTTTACTCAACCTTTAGTGTGTGACCCTCTAGGCTCACGACACGTCGGCAGACTGGTAAAATTACTATTTTACCCTTTCCATCATGAGTGGCCTCTAGCAAGACATCATGATTACTCAACGCTTGTGATTATCGAGATTTCGACTTAACCTTGTCGTACATGAATCTATCCTTTTATCCTCTTAATATCTTTGACAACCACGAGGCATAGACAAGTCATCCTCGTTCCATTGTCCTGTTTTTTGATTCTGAGTTAACTAAATTATAACTAATACTACGTATCGACTGCATGGCCATGCTATTGTATTTCAGTTGTACTCATCAAGTGGCCTAAAATGATATCTGCTCACACGTCCGTATGAGGGATAAATCCTTCAGCGATCCACTGAGTCAACTCATGTAACTCGTGATCGAGCCAATCACAGTCGTTATTGTAACCCTTTTACAGGAGACATTAGACTGAGTCAAACTCGTCACTCATTACACAGTGACCTCAATGGTCCTTCTGTCTGAGGATGTGATTTCATGTGCCGACATATGAGTATGTTCATGACTATGTCTATGTAACATACTCATGATCGGGTCGTCCTATATCACCCCTGACTGGTGATACTATGACCTAACTCTGGCCCCCTTCTGGCCATGATCAGTAGAGCGTGATCATTTAGAGTTAGCCTCATACCGATCGCTTCTTATGTAGCTATTCTGATCGGGGACTGCTTAAGTAAGATTTTATCTGATTTGTAAATCTACTATTATGTGTTGACACATCAATGATACAAATCAAATCATACTTAAGATATTACTACAACACTTAGTAATATAAATGCCAATTTTATTTCAACTAATAATCTTTATTACATGATTAGATTGAAAATACATTGTGCTAGGGCACAAAAACACAACAGTCTCCCACTTGCCCTAGACCCAATTGGTATTCCAATCTAAACCCATTCCCCTGACATGTTCCTCATGCTTAGGTTGCGGTAGCGCCTTAGTTAAGGGGTCAGGTAGATTATCATGCGTTGAAACGTAGCTTATCTCTACTTCGCCTTTATCAACCATCTCTCTGATGATGTGATACTTTCTCTCGACGTGCTTGGTCCGGTTGTGAAATCTGGGCTCTCTAGCGAGTGCTACGGCCCCTGTGTTGTCACACCTTAAACTCACGGGATCAGACGTTCGCGGCAGTACATCTAATCCACTCAAGAAGCTCCTAACCCACACCGCCTCCTTAGCTGCTTCTGACGCAGCTATGTATTCCGCCTCCGTGGTGGAGTCGGCTATTGTCGCTTCGTTAAAGCTTTTCCAGCTGAAAGCTCCCCCGTTCAACATGAACACATACCCACCTTGAGACTTAAAGTCATCTGGGTCTGTCTAAAAACTAGCATCAACATATCCAGTGACGCTTAGTTCTCCTTCTATCCCGCCATACACTAAGAAGACGTCCTTTGTTCTCCTCAGATACTTGAGGATACACTTGACGGCAGTCCAGTGATCTTGGCATAGGTTAGACTGAAATCTGCTGGCGCAGCTGAGGGCAAACGATACATCAGACCTCGTACAGATCATGGCATACATGATGGATCCCACTGCCAAAGCATACGGGATTCCATTCATTTTCTTAAGCTCATCAGGTGTTTTAGGACACTGTTTCTTGCTGAGCTTGATGCCATGTCTTACCGGGAGGTTCCCTTTCTTAGAGTCAAGCATTGAGAATCTTCTCAACACTTTATCGATGTAGGTGCTCTGACTTGGGCCTAAAATTCTCTTGAATCGATCTCTGTAAATCCTGACCCCTAGAATGTAAGCAGCCTCTCCTAAGTCCTTCATGGAGAAACACTTCCTTAACCAAGCTTTGGTCTCAAGCAAGGTTGGGACGTTATTTCCCATGATCAGTATATCGTCGACATACAGCTCCATGAACACTATGTTACTCCCACTGCTCTTCTTGTAGATACAGGGTTCATCTAGATTTCTGATGAACCCGAACTCTTTTACGGCTTCATCGAACCGTAAGTTCCAACTCCTGGAAGCTTGCTTCAACCCATATATGGATCGTTGCAGCTTACACACCTTTTCGGAATGTTCTGGATCGACAAAACCTTCTGGCTGGATCATATAGACATCCTCCTGCAAATTCCCGTGAAGGAATGCGGTTTTGACGTCCATTTGCCATATCTCGTAATCGAAATATGCTACAATGGATAACATCATCCGAATTGACTTAATCATCGCTACCGGCGAAAAAGTCTCATCATAGTCCATGCCTTGGACTTGACGATAACCTTTTGTAACCAGTCTTGCTTTGTAAGTCTGAGGCTTTCCGTCCATATCTGTCTTTAACTTAAATATCCACTTGCAACCTATGGGTTTTATCCCAGGTGTGTTGTCTACTAAGTTCCAGACCTGATTGTCTTTCATGAACTTCATTTCCTCATCCATGGCGTTCTGCCATTCTTTTGAGTTGGGACTGGCCAAGGCCTGCTGAACTGTTGCGGGATCATCCTGATCTACAACTATCAAGTCATTACCCTCTGTGGCTAAGCAGCCATATCTGACTGGGTTTTGACGAGATCTTTCAGACCTCCTTGGTCCTACAGGACATTGTGTTGGAATAGGACTTGGATCATTTACCTCGTCGGGTACCTCTATATCCTATGTAGGCTATTCCGTGTCTTCTCGAATTTCTTCAAGAAGCACAGGACTCCCACTAGGATTCTTGGATAAGAATTCTCTTTCCAAGAAAACCACACCTCGAGCAACAAAGACTTTGTTCTCTTCGGGTTTGTAGAAGTAGTACCCCATGGTTCCTTTGGGGTACCCTACAAAGACACACTTATCTGCCTTGGGTTCGAGTTTATCACCAAGCAACAGCTTGACGTAAACATCGCACCCCCAGATGTTGAGGAAAGACCGCTTGGGAGCTTTCCCTTGCCAAACCTCAAATGGATTGGTGTCCACTGCTTTTGTAGGTGCCCGATTCAAAATGAATGCGGCCGTTTCTAGGGCATGGCCCCATAACGATACTGGAAGGTCGGCGTGACTCATCATGCAACGAACCATGTCAAGCAGGGTTCTGTTCCTCCATTCGGAAACACCATTTAGCTGAGGGGTTCCTGGCGGAGTTAATTCTGAGAGTATACCGTTATCCCTTAGGTGACTGAGATGACTATAGGAGCGGCATGTGGAAAATTCAATTCTGGTTCGGTTTATCTAGTTAACTAATAATTTTATATTATATGAACCATACTCAAACCAAAATTAAATGATCAACTAAAAATTAAACTTGAAACCTAACTATAGTCTATGATTTTCGAGTTTTTTTAGGTTTGGATTGGTCCGGTTACCAATTCTTGATTAAAATGGACAATCATAGTTGTATAGGTCTACGTAAGAGAGAGTTGGTCTGTGGACAGTGGTAGTGCAATCGAGGGACCACATATGCTTTTGAGAATTCCCCAAAATAGGTATAGCTCATAATTGCAGTGGTGAATTCTATAAATCATATTCGAAAGTTGATGTATGTTCGGACCAGTGATGTTCAGAGCCTTTAATGGGCTAAAGGTTGATCGGTGGCGGCGACTAGGTCAATTGTTTCTTGGTTCGGTCCAACTTGCCTGATTCATCTGGTTTATCTCGACACTACCCGATTAATCCCCTAAAAATCGGCCACCGATTTATTCTGATCGATTTTACATAAGCGGATCGGTGTAGTAGAAATCACCTCCCAATCGGCTCTAGTTGGCAGATTGACCCGATTTCTACAACATTGCAAAGATGTCGCTTGTTGTTTTTCTTAACTACGTATAAATTAATCATTTGTATATATATATATATCTAAATGTAAAAGGGAAATTTAGACATTTCGAGTTTATTCTGAACCCTCATATGAATGATAGTATAAAATAAAGTTATCTAATTTATATTATAAATTGATACATTTTAAAACACATCGAACTAAGCAAATATCATGCAAAATACATTTTAGTGAAGTGTAATTTCTCTTGATACACATTAAACTGAGCGAAAAATCATGCATAGTACATCTTTTTTTGAAAACTCAAACCTTATTAAAGTCTAGAGGCAAATACTCTTAAGTACTATATCAAGAGTTAGCAGGACAACTCCTACTCCAGACTCCCTAATAAAAAGAAAGAGAGCAAGACTAACAACCTTCAAACGAATTTGACCGAAAAAAAAAGATACAAATAATACAAATGAGCGCAATCAAACAGAATTCCTCTCACTTTTCTTCTCGGGAACCACTATGATTGAATAACACGTACATCACTTTTATAGTCTAACACAATTATGACGCTAACCAAACACAAAATGATAGCGTAACGAATGACCTCTTGTAAACGCGCGGCCTCCACATCAAATGGGTTGAGACTCCCTACAAATCCCTTACAAGAACCACCCCGAAAAAACTTCTACCCGCAACACAATAATGCTTACCTAAGCCCCACGGCCTCCACCTTAGTTGGTTGGATAAATCCCGTGAACCTCTTACAGCAAGCACCTACCTCAACACCCCAAATAATCTTGTGAAACAAGTGAAACCTGTTGGAAAATATAATTAAATAATTATATTTATCCTAATTGAATGAAATTGAAATGAATTTTATTTATTCATGAGATAAAATGTTCATTATGGGCATTTGATTCTCTTGATTGTTTATGTTACAAACCTTTCAATTTTTTCATTAATTTGCATTGATTCAATATGTCTTTTGGTTGAAGAGTTGAAGACTATAAATAGATAGTCACATCTCTTCTCTTTTCAACAATCTCAACACCAAGAACATGAGTTCTTGGTTCTTCATCTCTTTCTTTGGTCTCAAATATTCCTCGTAAGTATGGTGATAGAGAAAGTCACAAGTTCAAGTTCGCCGGAACTAGACCTTTGGTGTACGGTGCTAGTTCGAAGTCGTTGTATCCTGGGAGGTGTACGCTCGTTGATTCCAACACCCGAGGGAGAGCGAATACACTTTAAAGAAAGTTTCCAACATGCCTCGACTTATTTCCCGAGTTTGTATCAATAATTTGTAAAGGTTCATGTATCTTATTAATCTTCTTAATTTATTTGAATTTGTATTATTTCTATTTCCGCAATTTGTTAAATATTATTGCATAATACCTAACAAACCCAACTCAATCCTCTTCCCAGATCAAGAGATAAATATCATCTCACAAAAACACATTGGAGCTTAAGGACACTGAGACCCCCTAGTTCGATGTGTTTACGTAAATCTGCCTAGCGACGCCAGAGAACACATGATCCCTCTCAGTATCGAGTCATTATCCTCCCTGGATCGACATTTGCATTTGCCGACATAACTCATTCGTCTGGGATGTCCAAAACCACTCCATCGTCTAAAAGCAAAGACTTAAACATGGATGGATTTATCGACCGGACAAAGTACGGAACTCGCTGATTTTGCACTCTCCCCTGGGACACCATTTACCAGCAACTTTCGACAAATCGTCAAACATTGGGTCGCTGAGGACGAACCCCACATCCTCGCCCCCGAAGCCTCTGCAACATACTAGGTACATCCGATTAGAAAACTCACTTTCTATCTTAAAACCGTTGCAAACAAACTACAACCGTCAAGATGAATGATGACTACACCCGTCAAGATGACGAGACACACGCCACAGAGAGAGGAGACTTCAAATCCCTAGAGTCAATGAGAAAACACTCATGCAAAATACATCTTAGTAAAGTGTAATTTCTCCCTAAATATTAATGTCACATTTATTGTCATACAAAGAAAAATATTAAACAATTCCTTTTGAATATAATCGGAGAAAATTCTGGTAAATTAATTAAATTGATCTTAAATAAATAATTTCAGAATTTGCCGATTATAAAGATGTGTCTTGAGTCCACTATTAATACAATAATTTTAAGAATTCTTAAGAATCACCAATTTGGTGTCGTCTTGCTTTATCTTAGCATAGTCGAACTCAAATCTTGTAACTATTGGCCGATACAATTTTTTTTTCAAAATTAGAATTAAATTGGTAAAGTGTGTGCCTCACCGCCCACGTGAGTTTTTTTTAAGAGAAGATAAACGAAGACGATTTAGTTACTTCACATTCCTTCCCACTCCCAGTCAAACCCTAGCCATAGATTTGCCCTAACCTATCTTAAGACATTGCTCCATTTCTTCTTCAACGAGCGCACCATTTCTTCTCTTTTGAGGTAAAAAAAAATAATCTTCTTCAAAATTTTCTTCATGTCCTCAATTTCATAGTATAATCCTAGTGAAATGTTTTTATTTTCTTATAGGCTTGAACTTTTGTTATTACAATACTAATGAAAATCCTCAAATGGGCATTCCATGATCGGAAGATTTATTGATTTCATTACATGACCACAGAGCACTAGTGATTTACATTGGGAAATGTGCATGTGTTTCTGTCAATATAGCACTAGCGGTACCATGTTGTATACTAATTTCTTGGGAATTTCTGATACACAGACAAATGCAAAGAAGGTTTATTAGATTTTACATTTATATATATAGATCTTCATTCAGACTGTTTGCAATATTTTCTTGTTTTGAATGTACAACCCATTTGTAATATGTTGTATAAGCTCTGGAAAAAGTCAAGTTGTTTTCTGTATCTTACTGCAGAGAACTTGGCGAAACAAGCGAGTATTGGGGAAAGTTTGGACAGAATTGGTTCTTTGCCTGATGGAGTTCTTCGATACATTTTATCATTTCTGCCTACAAAAACTGCAGTGAGTACCTGCATTTTGTCAATCAGGTGGAAGTACCCCTGTCCTTTTTCCAACAATCTCGACTTTGATGATTTCTAGTTTTTAATCGCCAAAGGAACGAACAAATCCAAAGAGATCAAAACGATTGTTTTCTGAATTTTGTTGACCGGGGTGCATTAAGCTCGTGAATGCAACACCTGTACATAAGTTATGTTTGAAATGTCGCGGTGGTGTTGACACTTCACGTGTTAATTCATGGATTTGTTCTGCACCGTTGCGCAATGTTCGAGAGCTTGATCTATGGTGTATCCCTTTGGGACAAGTTGGGAAGAAAGCTCTCTTTGTCTTCACCTGCAATACATTGGTAGTGTTGAAACTGGGTGCTGACTTCTGTCTGAATGTTCCTGCTTTAGTTGATTTGCCATGCCTCAAAAGCCTCCATCTTGATCGGATTGAATTTGTAGATGATATCTCAACTCAGAGGTTCTTCTCAAGCTGCCTTGTGATTGAAGATCTGGTAATAGAAGGATGTTACTTACATGAGGAGAATAAGGTTATTGAATTTGTCTTCTCCTTCCCTTAAGAGATTGACATTAGACAAACAAATACATGGGCTTTTTTATTTTAAATTAGTGCTTGATGCACCAAGCCTCGTATACCTGAAATACACCATGTCCGTGGGAGAAGACTATACTTTAAAGAACCTACAGAAGCTCATATTTTCTTTGACCAACAAAGTTTTGATGAGGGTGATATGCGTCTTTCTGGATTTCTTCAAGGCATTAGCAGTGTTCACACACTTTTCTTCTCTGATCCGTATAAATATGTTAGTGTGCCAAATGGTCTTTTTGTTCTTTATACTTCATATCTGTATTACACAAAGTAACAATCATTTATATACGTTCTTAGCTTCTTCGGTCGGAATGGAATGGGCTGCCTCTACTTGAGAAGATGTGGGTACGTGTTGAGAGTTTCGATCGAGAGACAGACCGTCGCGAAGTTGATGGAAACAGTCAAGAAATTAGGGCGCTCAAAAATGTGTAATGAAATTCTTCATTCTTCTGGATGCTGCCAACATCCACTGGTTGGGTTGAACTTTAAAATACGAATTGCTCATGAATCATGACCTCTTATTTTGTTTCTCATCTTCGAAGCATCTTTGTTAGAATGTTCAACTTACACATTTACCTGAAATTTACCATTTGTGATACAACTACAATTGTCCTTGACATCTTGGGATACAATTACATCTAGTAAATGTTACAAGTCAGTACTTATTTTACCAATAAAGAAGCATTTGATATCGGTAAGTGTACTTGAATAAACTTGAATTTCGGTATGTCTGATTAAGAGTATGATGTTCCATTCAAGCAGTAAATATGCATAAGTAGTGACTAAGACCGAGCAAATAATGCCCAAACATATGAATTGTGAGTAAACTGAAACTATACATATATAATATGACTTGTTCATTTCAATCACATCACTGATTATGCTTATATTTGAAAACAACACCCATTGTAGGTGATGTGTTTTTCTTTATCAGCAACATTTCATGAAATCATAATCTAATCTCAATCTAATGTTTGTATTACAATTCGAAATCGAATTCAAATAATGTTATAATCTAAAGTGAAACGACATGAATCAGAATCACTGCATTATAATTCCCTAATCATGTGTTACCTAAATAATATAATAATGTAGTGATGACCACATATATTTTCAAATGAGAACTCATTCTGATCATTAGACGAGATATTGTAAGGATAAAATTCCATTTTGACGGTTACAGTTTATTTAATAAATTTAGGGGTAATGATAGTTGACTAATTCAACTAGGAGTGTTCACGGTTCGGTTTTTGAACCGAACCGACCAAAACCGAATCGAACCGACCGGTTCAGTTTTTGAATAAATCAAACCGAAAAAATTTGGTCGGTTTTTGGTTTGAACCGAAAATCAGCCACAAAATCCAAAAAATTAACAAATCAAGCAAAAAATAATTAGATTTCGATCGGTTTTTAGAGGAATTATGTATAATAATTTTACACGAATTAAAATAAAACGTTAATAAAGCCTAAAAAGAAAAATCCAATTGAAAAACACCCTAAATTGAAGCATAAACCGGAGAATTCATTATAATTTGAACGGGAGTCGGTCGGTTCGGTTTTTGATCGGTTTTGGTTGATTGAACTGAAACCGAACCGACCAAGAACAAAACCGACCAGAACCGAACCGACCAAAACCGACCATTTTTCGGTTCGGTTCGGTTTTTTTTAACACCCCTACATTCAACTATGTCACGTTTCAAATTTAATACCCCAATTTCCAAATTTTCATTTGAGATACCCAAAAATTAAATAAGCGACACTTAGTCCAACGTCTGTTAAATCTAACTGATTTGGTTTGTCAAAAAGTCTAAAATGCCCTCAATAGTTTTGGTGTGTTAAACCAGTCTGATTAGTTCAATTGATATGATTATGAAATGACTATTTTACCCCTAATTGAATACCCAATTTAACTAATAAATTGAGAGCAAATTTGACTTTTCACTTACACAATTAATAATCATAATCCTTTAATAATTAAATAATATATTATCATTATTTATTATCTTTAATAATTCGTCTTCGTCCTCAGAACCATATCTTCGGCGCCGCTGTAACCCAGACCTCCAGCCGACCTCGGAAGCGACCGGACGACGAGGAGCGCGAAGAGGAAGAGGACGGCGGGGGCCGACTTCGACTGTCGCGGCGGCTACGAAAGCCGTCGAGGACATGAAAACCCTAGGAATCAGAGGATCTGGATTCGAGATTCGCAGAGGGTTAGAGTTTCTGGGTGCATGCTCTCGAGGTCGAGGTCGAGCTCAGTGTTCGATTTCTGTCTAGTGCGGTGTGGTTATGCGAAACCCTAGCACCGAGGACGGAGACAAAGGGTTGGGTTGGGGGTTGCGCGTGGGTTCGGCTCCGAGCTCCTATCGCATGAGTCCTTCACCACCACAGCCATCGAGCCGCTCAGGGTCGGATCGGGTGAAGAGTTTGAAGAGACAGTCGCGGTGTGTGTGGTACGGGCGAGCTCGGATCAAGAGCGAGGAGCACCACCATCGATTTTGCTTCTCGATTTCTCGGGCGAGCTCAGATCAGGGGAACTGTTGGAGTCCTCGCTTCGCTTCGGAGCTCGACTCCAACAGTTGCTTCAGAGACCGACTCCGACACTCGCTTCGGAGCTCGCCCAGATGTGGTGAACGGTCGTCCAGATCTGGACAGCTCGTCGGTGAAACCGGTGCGAGAAGCGAAGTCACCGGTCGGAGTCGCCGGTCGGAGCGCGCCGACCGAGAGTGGAGTGGCTGAGAGAGTGAAGATTTAGGGTTTGATTAAGATAATTATTAATTAATTAATGATTATCAATAATATAATTAATGATTAATAATAATAATATAATAATTAATGATAATATATTATTTAATTATTAAAAAATTATGATTATTAATTGTGTAAGTGAAAAGTCAAATTTTTCCTCAATTTATTAGTTAAATTAGGTATTCAATTAGAGGTAAAAATAGTCATTTCATAATCATATCAATTGAATCAATCAGACTGGTTTAACACACCAAAACTATTGAGAGCATTTTAGATTTTTTGACAGACTAAATCAGTTAGATTTAAAAGACGTTGAGGTAAGTGTCGCTTATTTAATTTTTGGGTATCAAAAATGAAAATTTAGAAGTTGGGGTATTAAATTTGAAACATGACATAGTTGGGTGTAGTCAACTGTCATTGCCCATAAATTTATATGACTTTATTTTATAATTTTACTGAATTTTATAAAATTACATGATTTCATTTTACAAACTTGTGTTTTCATATACAGAGCATTTGATAAAACTTTAACAGAATAGTTTATACATTTCAACTACCATTTCTATAGCATCTGATCCAGTCTGACAAGAGCCATAATGTAGAAATATATAAAATCACATTTTTGACAATATTGGACATTACAACCAAACGTATTTGCAAAATCTATGGTATTAAGCTAATAACAGGAAATCCATGACCTTTTTATTCACCACCTGTTTGATTAAATGCCCAGATCATCACAAGTTTAAAAGAAATTGACAAAATCAATACCCTTCCTCGTTGAAAAGCCAATGTTCTAGGTAACCATCACTGGCATCATCGATTGAGTGGACGGACCGGTGACGGTTAGACATCCTTAACTCTCTTTCCCTCAAGAGCCTCTCCACTCGTGGGTGCAAAACCTGTAGGGAATAAATGATTTAGCACTAAAGTACCATAATCCAAAGAGAAATGCATTAATTGTAAGAGAAATAACTTTAGCTGACTAATAAGCTCAGGCAACATAAAATTCTTCTAACAATTATGCAATGCCCTTGATCATGTCGATAAACCAAAGCTGAAAACATAATAAGCAGAGCATGAGCATGAGGTTATGAAGCATACTTCAAAGTTTAACCCAACAAGCATGAGTTATATTAGAGGAGGTGTAATCACCTTAGGGAAGAGTTTAATTTCACATTTCTTTGAGCGCCCTATTTTCTTGAATGTTTCCATGACTTTCGTAGCAGCTTCTTTTTGAAAAGAAGAACAGGTAATACATATGTACATCCTCTCCAGTATGTTAGCATTCTTCAGAAAATACTCAAGTGACTTCATATCCTTCTCAATGCCCGGCATAGTATCTTGAAGCAGATTAAAGTTGATTGCTTTGAGACGAGATGACACACAAGAAGGCAAGTCAATGCACCCATCTTCATGCGTGTCTTGTCGTATGCCTCCCTAGAAAAAAGAAGATAAAGAGGTTAAGATTCTATGAAAGGCGAATTATATCCAAAATTACCTAAATACATCACAAATCTTACATCGAAGATAAATTCTTCAAGATTTGGAGTACACCGGAGCAACTTCATCACCAAAGACAATGTGATAAATGGTGTACATTTAAGCACCAAACAGGTCAAGTTCTCAAGCAGAGGCAGTCCATCCCATTCCAATGGAAGCTGCTAAGTAAATAAATGAATAAATAATTGTTAATTTGTGTGATATAAGATATAATGTGTAAAGCACAAATAAGAATTTGCAAACTAACCTCTCTATGACTAAAATATATATATAGTGATTGAACACTGCTGATCCCTTCAAAAAGTTCAGCAAGGGCTGTTTGACCGTTATAAGAAAATAAATCGCCAAAGGAAATATGAGCTTCAGAAAGAGAATGTAGGTTCTTTAGCATATAGCCTCCTTCTCGCGAGCAAATGGTGTAATTCAGGTACACTAGGTTTGGTGCATCAAATACTAATTTGAAATAGAAGAGCATAAATTTTGCCTTGCCTAGGGTCAATCTCTTGAGGGAAGGAGAAGACAAATTCAATACACTTATATTGCCCAAAAAACATCCTTCTATTACCAGATCCTCAATCACAGGGCAGCTTGAGAAGAGCCTCTGAGTTGAGATATCATCCTTAAAGCTGATAGACTGAAGATGGAGATTTTTGAGGCATGGCAAATAAATAGAGGAAGGAACATCCAGAGAGAAGTCAGTGCCCAGTTTCAAGACTACCAATGTATTGCAGGAGAAGACACGAAGAGGTTTCATCCCAAGTTCTCTAGTAGTGGGTATACACAAATCAAGCTCTCTAACGTTTTGCAATGGTGCAGAACCAATCCATGAATTAACACGTGAAGGGTCAATGGCACTGTCACATTTGAAACAGAACTTATCTACAAGTGTAACATTCATGCGCATAATGCACTGGTCAACAAAATCCAGGAAACGACCCATTCGATCATCTAGGCTCTGGTCATTCCCTTGAGAATTCAAAACTAATGACTCGTCAAAGTGAAGGTTGTTGGAAAAGGGAAAGAGGTACCTCCACCTGGTTGACAAGATGGCGGTACTCACTGCAGTTTTTGTGGGCAGAAATGATAAAATGTGGCAAAGAACTCCATCAGGCAATGAACCAATTCTATCTGCACTTTCCTCCATGTTCTCTGCATTGACATAAAGAAAACAACTTGACATTTTCCCAAAGATTATACAACAGATTGCAAATGGGTTTATACATTCAATGCAAGAACAGGTTTAAAATAGTGTAAATGAAGTTCTATATATGTAGGAAATATAAAATCTAATCATAACTTTCCTTGCACTTGTCTATGTATTACAAGTTCCCTAGAAAACTATATGGGTATTGAGGGATTAGTCTCCAACATGGGACATGACAACTGCATAACCTATACAGAACTAAATACATCTTCCAATCACATCCAACCCATGTCAGGATTTTCAGTGATATTGTAATAACAAAAGTTCAAGCCTGCAAGAAACTAATAAATTTCACTAAGATTGTACACTAGTATAAATTTCACCAAGGCTAGGGTTTGAGTAGAGATACGAAAGCGAAGAAGAGAGTTGCCAAGAGAGAGAGTGAAAGTGAAATGGCAAGAATGATCATTGATTGTCTTCCTTACTTCTTGCGAAATGGAAACATGTGATTGTGGACCACGCAAATAAAAGGGTTAATTCCCATTAGTAAAACAACTTTGGCCTCATTTTTCAAATCGTACTTAAGTTTGAATAGTTTTTTTTTTTTGTATTTCAAGTTTACCTAGTTACAGATAAATAATTAATCTATTAAATCTATCAGAATTGGAATGTGAAAAGATCAAAATGCCTCTAATGCTTGTAATAATTAATAGGGATAATAACACTTTGTTACACCTAACTATAGCGAAATGACATTTTTATACCCTGACTATTTTTTTCTTTTTCATAGTACCCTGACAATTTTTTGTGACACCCTTCCTTTAAAATGTCTAATATACCTAAAATACCCCTAGTCGGGTAAATGAATTTGATTTGAACTAGTATGATTTCACTATTAGTTCAATTCGATTTTTTTCAATTGAATCAGAGGTATTTTAGGTATATTGGGCATTTGAGAGGTAGGTTGTCACAAAAAAACTGTTAAGGTACTAAAACGAGAAAAATAGTTATAGTATAAAAGTGTCATTTCGCTATAGTTAGGTGTAACAAAGTGTCACTATCCATAATTAATATTATATTGAAACTTTTGAATGGAATAATTATCTCATACGACCTCCGTTTCGGGCTTATAAAATATCAAATCGAAGAGAATCAAAAGATAAACAACTTTGAAGAATAATATTAATAATCAATATTATTTAATAAATTTTTATTTAATTATTAATATTCTTCAAAGTTGTTTATCTTCCAATTTTCTTCTATTTGATATACTATAAGCTCGAAACGGATGTCGTATGCGAGAGTTATTAAATTCGAAAGTTTCAATGTAATATTAATTATTATAAGCATTAGGGGCATTTTTGTCTTTTCACATCCCAATTCTATTAGATTTAATAGATTAAGTACTTATCTGCAACTAATTAAACTTGGGGTATTGGTAAGAAACTTTTCAAACTTGGGGTATTGATTTGAAAATTAGGCAAAATTGGGGTACTAACATGAAATTACCCCCAAATACAACACACTAAAAGTAAAGATGATAAATTGTGAATAGTTCCATTAAATATTTTCCTCTATAACGTAGGGAAAACGTGCCCCTGGAATTTGGAAATTACACCTAAAACATTTTTCTTATCTATTTGAGTGATCCTTCAAACAGAAAACTTCACTTACCTCCCTTGTATTATGCCCGATTTTAATTTAATTCCCCTGAAAAATAAAAGTGGTTTGTGGAGTTCCTCAAGTTGCCTAAAGTTTTACTTAGCCTCAACAACAACGTTAGTTTGTGGTTAAAAGTGAACTAATTTTTATAAAAATGGCCAAAATACCTTTTTGTCTCTCTATGTTAATGGTTTGATTAAGTTCTTTTTGCTGAGTGGGTTTCTCTCTGTTCTCTCAAAGCTATGAACATTCATTTCATGTATTAAGGAAAGTAATATTTGGTTAGGAAAGTATTATTTGATTAATTAAGGGTAGATATATACTTTCTGAAAAATGAACGTGAATAATTAATAAAAGTTTAAATAAAATAAACTTAAATATTTTATTCTTATTTATATTTTGAATTGCCTCGTCGACGAGCCTAGATCGACGAAAAACCTAGATCTTGAGATCGAGGTATTGCGGGCGCAGAGGGCGAGGAAGTATTTGAGGTGAGGAACAACCGAGGTAGTGGGGGAGGGCGCAACAGAGCGCGAGGAGGAGTGATGGAACAGCGGGTCGCGATAGACTAATGAAGATGAGGTTGAGGAGGCTCGAGGGGCTGCTGGAGAGGTAGTAGTCGATCTGGTCCTGTATAGGGATGTTGTGGAAGTCCAGGTTGAGGGACGACGATGGTGGGAGGTCGGAGAGGGAATGTGAGGACTGAGGAAGGAGGGAGGTGAGGGAAGAAAAAGGGTTTGTGGTCTTGATCCTCCATTGTTAAAGAGGGAGAGAAGTTCTTGAGAGTGGAAGAGAGTTTGTCTAATTGTGAAATCAAGTAAGGTTGCTGCAATTGTATCATTTGTTTTTGAATAGTCAGCAATTTCTTACCAAATTACTCAAATTGCAAAAAAAGTTTCCTTATTGCCTCATACATAAAAAAATCAATTTTAAAAAGTTAAATGAATAGTTAAGAGTATTAATGTCATTTTATTCAATTTAAAAAAAAATCTGAGTTTGTGTCTTAAGGATATTTTAGTTTTTTCACACGTTAAAAATTAACAGAAATGGACGGAATAAATAACGGTGATAAAACTGAAATTGATGGATATTCACCCTAATACGAAATATTCTAGGTGTAGTCATGTGATAATGTAAAATATTCAAAGGTATTCATTTGGAATTATCCCTAATAATATTTAGGGAAAAAGGACAATTTTGTGCACCTGAATATACACTTTCATACCCTACATTTTTTTCTTTTTTTTAGTACCCTGAATTTCATTTTGGGACAACTCACCTCTAAAATACCAAAAATACCGAAATTACCCTTGGAATTGATCCGGTTCAATTTCAACCAGATCAAACTATAATTAAATTAATATGAAATTACCTTTTTACCCTTCATTGAATAACAAATTTATCTCACCATTTAAGGGTACATTGGTCTTTTCAAAAACTAAATTATTAAATTACAATTCTCCCCTCCCCCTCTCTCTTCTCTGTTCATCATCTCCTCTCTGGCGTCCTCTCTGGCAGCCCTCTGACGTCCCCTCTAGCAGCCCTCCAACGTCCAGACGATGGTGGCCACGAATCAGCGTCGAAGGACACAAATGGGCGTCGGTGGCCACGAATCCAGACGTCAACTGCCACGAATCCGTCTTAGGTCACGAATCGACGTTGGTGGCCATGAATTGGGGTCGGTGGCCACGAATCGGCCACAAATCGACGTCGTCGGCCACGAATCGATGACCGCCATCCACAAATCGAACGAGACATGGCCATTCCGACGGAGGAACCGAACGAGACATGGCCATTCCATCGTAGCTTTCTTCTCTTAGGTGGAAGACCCGAACAGAATAGTCGAAGATGGGCGTCGAGGACTTACCCAGGGAGCGTCGATGGAGCTCGTCCTCGGGCTTCATACCAGATCTGGTTTTGCCATATCTGGTCTCACTCTCTCGGTGGCTCTCTTCGCGTGTGGTGGGGTCGCTCGGGTACCTGGCACCGTAGCTGTCTCGGACTGGGAAGCCAACAAGAGGCGACCGGTTTAGAACAAAGTGGCGGCGGAGGAGGAGATTCGGCGGGTGGATTGGAATTGAATGGGTGGCATTCAATTGAAATTTGGATGAATAGTTGAGAGTAATTTCGTCTTTTTACATTCTTTTAAAATTGGACCGGTTCTCTTCATTACACCAGATTTAATTTTGGTTTAATTCACGGGTAATTTCGGTATTTTGAAATTCCAGAGTCAAGTTGTCCCAAAATAAAATTTAGGGACTGAAAAAAAAAGGTAGAGTATGAAAGTGTCAAAAGTGTATATTTAGATGCACAAAAGTGTCATTTTTCCTATTATTTATTGCTAATACAAAACAGTGTGAAATAAATCAACTTAGTAATAAAAAGTGATTTACTCAATAATTTATTATGCAATTAATTGTTAGGTGAATATTTGATGTATATATTTTTTGCCCAACAAATAACTGATACTGTTTTTTTTGTCACCAAAGCAACTCTCCTTACAAGTACTTGTTAAATTGATCTACTTACGTATTTGAAAGGGAAAAAGACACTTTTGTGCACCTGAATATACACTTTTGACACTTTCATACCTTAACTTTCTTTTTCTTCTCTTTTTTCCATACCTTATTTTCATTTTGGGACAACTTTCATCAGAAATTTCAAAATACCCAAAATCTGGTTTAATTCTGGTCCAATTAAAGAATGTGAAAAGACAAAATATCCCTCAACTATTCATCAAATTTTCAAAGGTATGCCACTCTTTCAACTATTTCTCTCCTCCTCCTCCGCCACCCCCTCCCCACCAGCGTTTCTCCGGCATCCATCGTCGGGGTTTCTCCGACATGTGGGGAGGACGGTAGACCGACGAGGCCTCCAGTACACCTCCGCCAAGGTGTCCGTCTCGACCACATCGTCCTCGACCTCTCCTTCTCGTCTTCTCCGACGATTCTTCGCCGGAGCCGCTCATGGTTCTTCCTCTGCAGCCTCCACAACACAAAATGGTGAGCATCGACGAAGTGGGCAGCGGACAGCGAGTATCGACGAGGTGGGCAATGGGCAGCGACCAAAAGGGTAGAATGTGGTGCTTCGACGATCGTCTCCGGCACAGAATGGCCGAAAAAGAGATAGAGGGAGAGAGGGAATAAGAAATGAGTTCAAGAATTCAAAATTTTCACTCGCCGGAAAGTGTGCCGAAACATTTTGGTGAGTGAAAATTTTGGCACAACTTCGGTCAACTCCACCAACTCCGGTCACCAGGTACGAAGCCCAGCAAGTAAGCTCTGGCGATCGATGAGATGCTCACGATGCTCTGTTTTGATGAAGTAGAAGGGTCCAATGGCATTCACTTGAAAATTTGATGAATAGTTGAGGGTAATTTCGTCTTTTCACTCTTTAAAAAATTGGGCCGGTTCTCTTCATTAGACTAGGGGTAATTTCAGTATTTTGAGAATTTTAGGGGTGAATTGTTCAAAATGAAAGTCAGGTATAAAAAAAATGAAAAAAAAAAGTTAAAGTATGAAAGTGTCAAAAATATATGTTCTGGTGCACAAAAATGTCATTTTTCTTATTTGAAATTCAGAATTTAATTGGTAAAATGTGTGGTCCACAATCCACATGCTCCTAAGAGAAGATAAGGTAATAAGTAAAAAGACAATTCATCTTCTCACTTCACATTCCTCTTCTTTCTCTCTTGACATCTCTCTTTCTCCACTCAAACCTTAGCCATGGATTTCCCTTAACCTTTAATCAATCGCTCTATTTCCTCTTCAACAGGCGCACCATTTTGTCTCTTTTGCGGTAAAAGAAGTTCTTTTTCCTTTTTTCTCATGTCCTCAATTTCACAGTGAAATGTTTTCATCTTCTTCTAGGCTTAAACTTTTGTTGTTACCGTACTTGGCTGTCAAGTCCCTTGCTTTACATTGTGAAATTTGCTTGTGTTTTTGTCCATGGAACTAGTTGGAAACTAATTTTTTGGGAATGTCTCATACTTAGACAAACGTAAAAAAAGTTTTGGATGTAGAACCCATTTGTAGTTCATAGACTACTTGCAATTTGTTCTTGTTTTGAATGCAGAACCCATATGTAATCTGTTGTTTTCTGTATGTCACTGCAGAGATTATGATGGCGAAACAAGTGAATGTTGCAGACAGTGTGGATAAAATTGGTTCCTTGCCCGATGGAGTTCTTCGCCACATTTTGTCACTTTTGCCCACAAAAGTTGCAGTGAGTACCTGCGTCTTGTCAACTAGGTGGAGGTACCTCTTTCCCTTTTCCGGCAATCTTGACTTCGATGAGTCATTAGTTTTTAATCCTTGGGGGGATGACCTGAGCCAAGATGATCGAACCGATTGCTTTTTGGGTTTTGTTGATCGGTGCATTATGCTCATGAATGATACACTTGTAGATAAGTTCCGTTTCAACTGTGATAGATACATTGACCCTTCACGTGTGAATTCATGGATTTGTGCTGCACCATGGCGCAATGTTAGAGAGCTTGATCTAGAGTATACCCCTCTGAGACAATTTTGGAAGAAACTGTTGGGAGAAAAACGAATCTAATAGAATAATTAGATGCAGCAGAATTAAATAATTCTCCCCACCTGTGCAAATCTCGTAGGAATCTATCAAGCAGAGCGAATCAAGTAAGCTAACAAATATAGCAAACAAGAACACGCAATAGGCACGCACAATTTTAGCGTGGAAAAGCTCCTCAAGGCGAGAGAGGAAAAACCACGGGACCCTCGAGGCCGCTTAATCTCCACTATCAATATAATGGGTACAACGAGTTCTCTCTAAATACAATTAGAGGATCACAATATCTCAAGATTAACCAATCTTGGCTTAAACCACAATTACAAGAAAGAGTAGAGAAACTTCACCGAATCGATGGCGCACGATCAAAAAATCGTATCAAATCACTCGGACCTCCAAACGCAAATTCCAACGGTCAGAACGTAGTACCACGTCTTCCGAACACGCTGTCCAAAAATCAGCACGATCCAACGGTGGATCGACCTCCGATCGGACTCGAGAACCTTGCTGGTCGGCCCAGAAAGTAGCAGAAAATTCTGCACGAATTTCACTCTATTTCTCTCTTGAATTGTTCTTACTTCCTTCTCTCTATTGCCTCCTATTTATAGGCAAGCAATTAGGGTTTCCTTTTCCATGTAGTATACTAACTACATAGGTTTTAGGCCTCCACTTATTTAATAAAGGCCCAACAAATCTCCCCCTTATTCAACTAAGTGGAGGGCATTGCCATCCCGGCGATCTTACGACAAACATCACGCTTCTCCCTTGGTAAGGCTTTCGTGAACATATCGGAACCCTTATCATCTGTGTGAATTTTCTCAATCTCAAACAACTTGTCTTCAAGTGCATCTCTGAGCCAATGGTATCTCACATCAATATGTTTCGACTTTGCATGAAACGTAGAATTCTTACTCAAGTGAATCGCGCTTTGGTTATCACAGTAAACCACATAGCGCTGTTGCTTGAAACCGAGCTCCCCTATGAATCTCTTCATCCACAACAACTCTTTACATGCTTCAGTTGTTGCGATATATTCAGATTCTGTAGAAGAAAGTGCAACACACTTTTGTAGCCTTGACTGCCACGAAACTGCTCCACCTGCAAATGTCATTAAATAGCCCGAGGTGGATTTTCTGCTATCAATATCTCCTGCCATATCTGAATCAGAGTAGCTAACCAAAAGTAAGTCTGTAATTAGAGGTACCTCGGAGATATCTCATTATCCATTTGACTGCATCCCAATGCTCTCTACCCGGATTTGACAGAAAACGGCTCACAACACCAACTGCATGAGCTATGTCAGGCCTTGTACACACCATTGCGTACATCAAACTTCCTACTGCTGAGGCATACGGAACTCTATCCATGTCGTCCATCTCCTTCTCCGTAGAAGGGCTCTGTCGTGTGCTTAGCTTAAAGTGAGTAGCAAGAGGAGAGCTCACCACTTTAGCATTGTCCATATTGAACCTTTGCAACACATTTTCAATATATCGCTCTTGTGACATATGCAACTTCTTCGCAACTCTATCGCGAGTAATTCGGATGCCAAGAATAGTCTTCGCAGGACCCAAGTCCTTCATTGAAAAAACCTGACTTAACTGTTTCTTCAATCTCTCAACTCTGGAGACATTCTTGCCTACAATCAGCATATCATCAACATATAGCAATAGTATGATAAAATCATCATCAGAGAATTTCTGCACAAAAACACAGTGGTCAGATTTCGTCTTTTGGTAGCCTTGCTCACCCATGACTGACTCAAACTTCTTGTACCACTGCCTTGGTGCTTGCTTCAAACCATACAAACTTTTCTGAAGCTTGCACACATAGTCCTCTTTTCCCTTTACTTTGAAACCCTCTGGCTGCTCCATATAAATCTCCTTATCTAAGTCACCATGGAGAAATGCAGTCTTCACATCCATCTGCTCAACCTCCAAATCAAGACTAGCTGCTAAACCAAGAACCACCCGAATGGATGACATCTTAACAACAGGAGAAAATATTTCATCAAAGTCAACACCTTTCCTCTGGCTGAAACCCTTGACAACCAATCTAGCTTTGTATCGGGGACGTGAAGTATTTTCTTCTTGCTCCACTCTGTAAACCCACTTGTTCTTCAAAGCTCTCTTGCCTTTCGGCAACTTCACCAACTCATAAGTATGATTCTCATGCAATGATTTCATCTCATCTTGCATGGCTTCAACCCACTCCTTCTTGTTCTCATCTTCAAGGGCTTCACTGTAACTTTCGGGTTCTCCCCCGTCAGATACTAACACATACTCATCAGCTGAGTACCTTGTAGATGGTTGTCGATCTCTAGAAGATCTCCTGAGTGGAACAACTGGTGGAACATATGGTACTGGCAACTGCTCATGAACTTCATTATCGATCTCTACCTCTATAGGAGCATCAACATCACCTGCACCATGTTGGTCATCACGAACTTCATCTTCAACTTGACTTGGCACAACTGTAGGAGGAACTATATCAAAATCAATCAAGTCAGTTATAAATTGCGGAGCACTTTCTTCAAACTTCGCAATATCTTTGATGTCATGATTCTCCATAAATACCACATCGCGGCTTCTGATAAGTTTCTTCTGCACCGGATCATAAAATCTGTACCCAAACTCATCCTCACCATAACCGATGAATATGCACGGTCTAGTCTTCACGTCAAGCTTAGATCTTTCATCCTTTGGAATATGCACAAATGCCTTGCATCCAAATACTTTTAAGTGGTTGTAGGAGACATCTTTACCTGTCCAAACTCCATTTGGAACATCAAACTCAAGAGGCACACACGGTGTGAGATTCAACACATGAACCACTGTATTCAAAGCCTCACCCCAAAAGCATCTTGGTAACCCTTCTTGTGAAAGTAAACATCTCGTCCTTTCAATAAGCGTTCTATTCATCCTCTCAGCTAACCCATTTAGCTGAGGCGTCTTTGGAGGCGTCCTTTGATGTCGAATGCCTTGATCCTTGCAATAATCATCAAAAGAACCACAATACTCACCTCCATTATCGGTTCGCATGCACTTTAACTTCTTCCCAGTCTGTCTCTCAACTAGGGCATGAAACTGCTTGAAGACACCACACACTTGATCTTTAGTCTTCAAGATATAGGCCCACACTTTCCTTGAATGATCATCTATAAAAGTCACAAAATAGAGACCACCTCCAAGCGTCTTGGATTTCATAGGACCACAAACATCAGAGTATACTAAATCAAGCATCTCTGGCTTTCTCAAGGGAGGGGATGATTTGAAAGATACTCTAGTTTGCTTGCCGGCCAAGCAATACTCACACTTCTCTAACGGTTCACCTTTCATTCCCGGTAAGAGATTCTTCTTTCCCAAAATCATCATTCCCTTCTCGCTCATGTGACTAAGTCTCTTGTGCCACAATTCAGTTGTACTCTCTTTCTCGACTGCATTAATAATGCCACCACAAACTCTAGCTTGTGTCACGTACAACGAAGCACACTTTTCACCTCTAGTCACGACCATAACACCTTTAGTGAGCTTCCATGAACCACCACCAAAGGTATGATGAAAACTTTCATCATCTAGCTTGCCTACTGATATCAAGTTCAAACGAATGTCAGGAATATGCTTAACATTTTTCATAATAAGAGTTGTACCATTTTTCGTCTCCAAACGCACGTCTCCTATGCCAATAGCTTTTGACATGCCTCGATTTCCCATCTTAACATTGCCATAATCACCAGATGTATAAGATGAAAAGAGATCCTTTCGACTTGTAGCATGAATGGAGGCACCGCTATCTACTACCCAACTGGTCTCATCACAAGCCAAGTTAACATCTTCTTCATCACACAAGAGAAGAAACTCTTCAGTAATAGTGGCAACATCATCGTCATGACTTGCCTTCTTTTCTTTCTCTTTGTCATGTTGGTTGTCTCTCTTGAGCTTTCGGCAATACTTTTTAATATGCCCCTTTAGACCACAGTGATAGTACTCTGCATTGGTATACCTGTTCTTACTCTTGCTTCTGTCTCTACCCTTTGGACCTCTGCTCTTGCTCCTTCCTCTTTGTTCTGTCACTAAGACTTCTGAGTGCGAAGAGGAACCTTGTGACTTTCTTCTCATCTCTTCATTCAGAGCATTGCCCTTAGCCAAATCCATGGTGATAACACAATCTGGAGCTGAGTTAGATAAGGACGTCCTGAACGTCTCCCACGAGTCCGGTAATGTACCTAGAAGCCACAAACCCTGTACCTCATCATCGAACTTGATACCCATTCCTGCAAGCTGGTTAATAATTCCTTGAAAAGCATTAAGATGATCTGTCAACGGAGCCCCATCATGATACATCAAACTCATCATCTGCTTTATCAAGAACAACTTATTATTACCAGTCTTTCGAGCATATAACTGCTCAAGCTTGCTCCACAAACTGCGTGCATGTGTCTCTCCACTGACATGATTCAAAACATTATCATCCACCCACTGTCTAATATAGCCACATACTTGACGATGTAATAAATTCCATTCACCATCAGATTTGTTTTCAGGCTTGGCTTCACTGAAAACCGGCAGATAATAATCCTTCACATAAAGAAGATCTTCCATCTTCCCTTTCCAGACATGATAATTTGAACCATTCAGACTAACCATTCTGCTTGTATTAGCTTCCATTATTTAACACAAGATACCGATTAAATAACCTTTCCTCTGATACCACTTTGTTGGGAGAAAAACGAATCTAATAGAATAATTAGATGCAGCGGAATTAAATAATTCTCCCCACCTGTGCAAATCTCGTAGGAATCTATCAAGCAGAGCGAATCAAGTAAGCTAACAAATATAGCAAACAAGAACACGCAATAGGCACGCACAATTTTAGCGTGGAAAAGCTCCTCAAGGCGAGAGAGGAAAAACCACGGGACCCTCGAGGCCGCTTAATCTCCACTATCAATATAATGGGTACAACGAGTTCTCTCTAAATACAATTAGAGGATCACAATATCTCAAGATTAACCAATCTTGGCTTAAACCACAATTACAAGAAAGAGTAGAGAAACTTCACTGAATCGATGGCGCACGATCAAAAAATCGTATCAAATCACTCGGACCTCCAAACACAAATTCCAACGGTCAGAACGTAGTACCACGTCTTCCGAACACACTGTCCAAAAATCAGCACGATCCAACGGTGGATCGACCTCCGATCGGACTCGAGAACCTTGCTGGTCGGCCCAGAAAGTAGCAGAAAATTCTGCACGAATTTCACTCTATTTCTCTCTTGAATTGTTCTTACTTCCTTCTCTCTATTGCCTCCTATTTATAGGCAAGCAATTAGGGTTTCCTTTTTCATGTAGTATACTAACTACATAGTTCCGTTTCAACTGTGATAGATACATTGACCCTTCACGTGTGAATTCATGGATTTGTGCTGCACCATGGCGCAATGTTAAAGAGCTTGATCTAGAGTATACCCCTCTGAGACAATTTCGGAAGAAACCTCTCCTTGTCTTCACCTGTGGTACATTGGTAGTGTTGAAACTGGGTGGTTACTTCACTCTGAATGTTCCTGCTTCGGTTTATTTGCCATGCCTCAAAAGCCTCCATCTTGATCGGATTAGATTTGCTGATAAAATATCAACTCAGAGGCTCATCTCAAGCTGCCCTGTGATTGAAGATCTGGTAATAGAAGGATGTTCCATGAGGATAAGGTTATTGAATTTGTCTTCTCCTCCCCTCAAGAGATTGACATTATCTATGTTATTTAGTTTTAAATTAGTGCTAGATGCACCAAGCCTCGTATACCTGAAATACACCATGTGCGTGGGAGAAGACTATACGTTAAAGAACCTACGTTCTCTTTCTGAAGCTCATATTTCCCTTGGCGAACAATCAGATGATGAGGGTGAAATAGCTCTTTCTGAATTTCTTGAAGGAATTACCAGTGTTCAGACACTTTTCTTTTCCGATACATATGAATACGTTAGTTTGCAAAATCTAATTTGTGCTTTATACTTCATATCTATATTACACAAACTAACAATCATATATGTATATATATATATATTCTTAGCTTCCTCCATTGGACCTGGATGGACTACCTCTACTTGAGAACTTGACCCGTTTGGTGCTTACTCCATCAAGTATTAATTTGTCTTTGGCGATGAAGTTGCTACGCTGTACTCCAAATCTTGAAGAGTTTATCTTTGATGTGAGACTTGTGATATATTTAAGTAGTTTTGGACACAATTGACTTTGCCTATAATCTTAACCTCTTTATTCTCACTTTGCCAGGGAGACATACAAGACGCACATGGAGATGGGTGTGTTGACGTGCCTTCTTGTTTGTCATCCTGTCTCAAGGCATTCGACTGGACGGTGTATTATTGTGATGGATCTGAAATTGAAAAGGATGTGGAGTCACTTGAGTATTTTCTGAAGATTGCTAGTGTACTGGAGAAGATGTGGATTCGTGTTGGCAGGATCGATCGAGATACCGTTGAGAAAATGATGGAAACAGTGAAGAAATTAGGGAGCTCAAGAACATGTGAAATTAAGTTCTTCTGGAAGTTGCAACCATCCACTGGTTGGGTTGAACTTTAAAATACTAAATGCTCATGACCTTTGCTTATTTTGTTTCTCAACTCTGAAGCATCTTTGTTGGAATTCTCAATTAACATATTTCAGGTATGAAATGTATGTTTCAGATATTATCGTGAACTGTTTGATTTTAGATTATTGCATGATTTATGTGTTACAGTGTATTGGTTCTTCCACGATTCAGAATGATTCACCCTTGGGTTGTTGGATAAGGAATCATTTTGATTTAGAGTAAAATTTAATTTAAATATCTGCGCCGTCTCTGATTAATCTGAAGGCAGTTCTTAGGCATTAGTATGCATAAAATGTGGCCATATTGTTCACACTTCATGTGTTAGTTCGTGAATTGCAAAAACTTGAGATAGAAAATCTTTGTATCTTCACCTGCAATACATTGATAGTCTTGAAACTGGTCAATGGCTTCTCTGTGAATGTTTATTTGGGTCCTTCTCTGGTTGAATTCTTAAGAAGATATCAGTGAGTTGTGTTGTTTATGAATGACTACTCAAAGATGACTTCAATTGTCATGTTAAACCACAAAACGTGAAGCTTTCAAGAGATTCAAGTAGTGGAAGTTTCTGCTGGAGAAAAAAAACGAGGAAGAAGATCAAGAGGATAATGGTTTGCAATTTTGTTAGTCAGAATTCGATGAGATATCCAAGGAAAATGATATAACGAGACATTACAACATAATTTTGATATTGATTTTTTTTGCCTGACAAATAATTGATATTGTTATTTTGTCACCGAAAGAATTTTCCTTACACTTACTTGTTAAATTGATCTACTTAGTAATTAGTCTGTAATTAAATTGATCCATATAGAGAGAGAGGGAGAGCAGAAGGAGAGAAAATAGGGTCAATTTTATCAACCGAAAGTGTCACTGATCAAGTACGCATACACTAGTCGTATTGGGCGTCCAAGTAAATGGAATTTCATTTCAGAGGAAGATTAGCTACTTTGCGTCAACGTTGTCAACCAAAGTATATAGGAGTGTATTCTAGTGACAACCAAAACTTGCGAGCCAATTGTGATAACCAACTTACTCGCAAGTGTTTCTATTATTATGTCATGTATTTTCATAAAATAGCCAGTCGGTGTTTCATTATTATGACATGTTTTTCCATAACATCGAGGAAATGATGTAACGAGTGGTCATTGAATGTAACGAGTGGGTGAGTATTTTTCTAAAAGAAATCACTGAACCCTGAAGGGGGAATGATGTAACAAGGGGGACGAGTATTTTTCTATAAAAAATCAATGAACCCGAGTCAGGGAATGGTGTAACGAGGGATCCCCGGGTGTATTGAGGGAGACAGATATTTTTCTACAGGAAATTAATGAAAACTCTACTCTTGTAGTGATTTACTTAATCCAAGATTGTTCTTGTGATCTAGGCAAGAATATAATAAGCACGAAAATCAACCAACATAATGCCAAGAACAACAAACATAAATAATACCTCAAATATACAAAAAAATATAGTTTTGCAATAGCATTTAATAATTGCAAAAAGAGACATATACAACCCAATCTATAAGCAAATCTAAACGATAATCAACAAAACAAAGAGAAAAGGTAGAAATATCCTAAATCCAAATACTCATAAGGTCTTGAAGAGAAGAGCTCCTCCAAATCTTTCCAAAGTCTCGGTGTTCTTGATGTTGATCTCCAAATCATGTTGGTGGATTAAGAGATCTTGCAAGCACCCATCAATCTCTAAAGAAAAGGGTCCAAGAAGAGAGAAAGGGCTCCCAAAACTCCCTAGAAGAGGTGTGCCTCGTGAGGGAGATTAGAGGAGACCGTAGCTAAATTTCGAGGTGACTACAATTACCGACTTTTGACACTCACTTGTCATCATTTGGGCACGAAAACGAGACGAGACACAAAGAAGGCAGTTGAAGTCGGAGGTGACCAACGTCACCAACCTCCATCATCAACAATTGTCACTATATATATTCCAGCATTGTTGACCGAACTTCTGTGCTCCGTAGTTTTTAAATTCGAATTCTAAATCGAGAAAAATTATGTCTAATTTGTAGAGGATAGAAAGACACAAAACATTTCAAAAGAATTTTTTCGTATTGGAAGTCTAAATTGAGAGTCATGGGTCTCGAAACCTTTTTAAAAAAAGATTGTGCATTGATTTTGGTCATTGAAACTATGAGCGCTAAATTTATAATTAAGGATTCAAGAGAAGTGGAATTGAATTGGAAGGGAGTTAATTGCATGGAAGAAGAGACACTAAAATTGAGATTTAGAGTACGTATCTTAAGGTTTCACATCTCAAATAAGTTTGGTGATGATCTAATTTAGGAAGAGAAGTTATAAACAATCTACCTAGGTATACTCGAGTAATCTAAAATCAAATATATATTTTTTAAGAGCGATAGACCTAAGAACCATTGAAAAAAATAAACTTAATGTTCTGATGCATCTTTTTAACCACGATAAAGAAGAATGTTCTCATGCAATATTCCTTATATTTGGCCCGATTAGCGAACCTGATAATAAAATATAAGGTTAGTTACAACTTACTATACTTACTTGGAGACTATTTACAAATTACTATACGTATTCTAAAAAATTACAACTTACTATACATGATTATATTACTTTTTACAATTTAATCTAACACTGCTAAATTTTGGACGGAAAATTTTACTCAATCGTGAAATGTCTAAAATACCCCAAACTATTCATCAAATTTTCAAAATTATGCCCTTCTTATCCAATATTTTTATTTTTTTTATTTTTATTTTTATTTTTATAATTTTAGATATTGCCCAATTTATTCATTTTAATATCAATTCAATCAATTAACATACTTTTTCTTCATTTCAATCAATTAACGTTAATCAATTCATCTCTCCAACAAATTCAATCAATTAACGTTAACCCATTCATTCATCTCCCCAACCAATTAATATTATACAGTGAATGAGGGATTTGATTCATAAGTGGTGGAGCAAAATCGATGAAATTCGATATCTGCCCTTTGAGATTCCAATGAGGGCAAAATCGGTGTGTGGCAGCTATTCTTGCTCCGACGCCGACAACTTCTTACCGTTGACCCGGTACCACAGAGGAGCTCCCAACACCGAGCGTATTGACATGCATACTTCAAGCAACCACGGATACTCAACGTATTGACATGCATAATTCTCAAGGTTAGGGTACAATTTTATGCGCGGTTGTGATTAATCTATGCCTTAAGGTATTAGCACTCACCTCTCGACTTAGAGTGTTCCCTAGAAATTGATTGTGCTTTACTCTCTCGAGATCAATTACAATCTATCTCCGCACTTAGTTCGGCAATTTTCGATTACGAGCTAACTCGCAATGGATACTAGATCAATTAGGCCCTATCCTCTCGGAACTCGGTTCCTAACCTAGGTAATTGCTCACAAGTAGCTACTTCATGGAAATTGCAAAATGTAAACAAGCATCCATGCAATCAACACCAAGTCACCTAGAACTAATACCTGGATTAACGTTCAAATCATGTCAACAACGTCAAGCATCCATAGTTGAGGATTCTAGCCCTCAACCATGGGTACTTCAAGCAAATTCAAATAAAAGCTACTACAATCCATGGTGAACCACAAGCAATTACAAGTGTTGCTCAATTTCACACTAAACTCAAAGAAGAAAGCTTAGGATTAGGTGAATCTCTTCTTCTCCAAACTTGATGCTTTCTCTTCCTTGCTCCTCCCTTGAATTGGTGCTCCAATCTCTTGAATCCACCTCCTCAAAGCTCCTTCACTTTGCTCTCAACCTCCAAGATTCGAGCTCTCTAACCTCTCCAAGAGTGAAAATGAAGTCTCAACTAAAAAATGACTCAATCTCCCCCAAGTTTGAGCTCCAAAATGCTTAATATGGCCTGGAGAAGGTGTCTATCCGGTCCGGATATGGATAAGATAGTTTGGCCATTAGGCCACATCCGATGGCTTATCCGGTGCGGATGTTGCACCGGATATGCTCTCTGAGCGCACATCCGTTGCCGTATCCGGTCCGGATATGGCACCATATAGGCTTTATGGGCTGCTATTTTGGCCTGATATCCACACCGGATATCAGGGCGGATATCTGATTTGCTCTTGCCTTGCCCTCCACGCAACCTCCTTTTCAAGCCTACTTTACGCTCCTAATCCGTGCTCATGCAATGAAGAGTCCAAAAGCTCTCGCAGCATCAAAAGTTCTTAATAACACCGAAATTAAGCACATAGACGAGCAATAAACCAATAAGTTATGTGCGAGATGCGTCGGTACGACATCCTCTCGGTCCCATAACAATTGGCATATTGTAAGCTCGTGGACAAGAAATGGTGTGATATGGTTGAGGTTGATGGCACCCGCCGGTACTACAATGACGTCACTTTTTCCGTTCGAAAATTGTATGTCGTTACTAACAAAGGGGAAATGATGATTTGCGACGACATCGTTTCTTGTCCCAAGTTGAGGAGATGTGACTCGATCCCGATGTACAAAATTTTAGGGGATCTAGATCGTTTGATAAATTCGTCCAATGGTCATATTATGATGGTTAAGAGGGATGGAGAGTTGCGTGTAATACAAGGTATTGATGTAAAAGGTTTCGATGCAAAGTACTTATTCTCGACGCTGGACTTTGAGATTTATAGGCTAGATGTGAACTCAGACTCATCGAGGTGGGTTTGCATGAAAGATCTGGATGATGAGATCTTATTTATGGGTTTGTGTACACAACTGAATATTTTCCCTGGCGATTTTGGAGGAAAGAATGGGAATCAGATTTATTTTGCTAGTGATCAGTTGAAATTTGATTGTGAAGATATAGAAGATTGTTTTGATAATAATGTATTTAGTTCCGAGGATAGGACTATTCGATCTTTAGGATATGAATGTAATCCTCGGGTGGTTGGGCCCTCGCCAATTTGGGTCTTGCCAAATCCGTACTAATTTACTCTTTCATTATAAATAAAATGTCTCTATACTATATTTGTTGAAGTAAATTTTGTCTTTCTTTTTTCCAGTACAATTTTGAATATATATGTGTAAATAAGAATTTGTTTGTATGGGATAATTATTTCATTGTTTATCGAACCAACTACATCGATTAATCAATCTTCACACACATACACGCACAATTAAACTTTAACACCAACATCAAATTATTAATGAATCAATTTTTCTTGGAACACTTCTGGCTTTTGGTCTTGAAGTGCCTTAATTTCCTGTAAAATATAGAAGTGGCCGGGCTCCACAACTAAAAGCTCAAGCTTATAGTTGGGTTTGACCCTTTCCTTTACATACAATCCTTTGATCTCATATTTTTTCGATGTGGGACTTTATATTCTCAACACTCCCCCTCACGTGTACTATACACGTGGGCCTTTTTATCAACTCACTCCCCCTCATGTGGGCCATAGTAGGACATAACCTTTTGCACGTGGGCTTATTTCCCCCCTTACGCGGACCACAATATCGGGCTTACAGGGGAGCAGAGCCACAGGGAGGCGAGACCCACCAACACAAGCCCAAATCAGCCCGCTCTGATACCATAAAAAACTGGGTTGCACATATCGGGCTGGACTCCACAACTGAAAGCTCAAGCTTATAGTTGAGTTTGACCCTTTCCTTTACATACAACCCTTTGATTTATTAGCAATACCTAACCATCCCAATATTTCGATTCTCTACCTCAACAACTTAGTCAACCTATAATCTCTCAACTCAGTATAGTGGTTCATATTTTATAGGAATCACCTTACCAACTTCTTTAATTAGCTAATACACTTTTGTATATAAAGTCATTACTATCAATAATACAATCATCAAGTCTTCAACTCAAAATGGTATCAGAGCGTTGATGATCCATTTCACAAAACTAAGCTTATTTTTTTGTTTTTTTTCTTTTCAAATCATCACCTACGTTTCCATGGCTATAGATTCTTCCTCCATCCTTCCCAACCCATATGAAAACTCAAACCCTTTTACCTTCGTCTCCTTCTCACATATAACCAAATTGACTCCTACAAATTATTTATCATGGAAACTACAAATCAAGGCCACACTCGAGGAGTTTGATTTATTCAAATTCATGGATGTTCCCATCAAATACCTGCTGAAAATATTGTTTTAAAAGATGATGCAACCAAGTTGACTCCGAATCCAGCTTTCCTCTCCTAGACACGCTAAGATCGTCTTCTGTATGGCGTCATGCTCGGTACTCTATCACCTTCTATTGTGTCCTTAGTCAGACAAACTGTTTACACTAAAGATATTTGGATACTTTTGGAGCGAACCTTTGCAGCAGCAGCAACACGTGGTCACATTAAGCAGTTGAAAGAAAAGCTACGACTATCATCAAAGGGCAGCCAGTCCATTACAGAATATATGCGTTCCATTAACGTAACATCTGATTTGCTTGCTTCCATTGGTTGTACAGTTGATCAAGAGGACCTCACCGACTATGTCCTCCGAGGACTCGATGAGTCATACTAACCTGTTGTGGATGGCGTAAATGCTCGCGATGTTCCCATCTCTTTCGACGAGCTTCATGAGAAGCTTATAAATCTGGAGCTATCACTTGCCACAACTCAAAGAAAATTCACCGGACCGGCTTCAACATTCAATGCCCAAACACACACCAACAAAGGACGCTCCCGGCCTAATCATCCTCAACAATGGACGTCACGACCTCCACAGTTTCAGCACGGCACCAACTCATCATCACCAGGAAAACTTTTCAAAGGTCGTTGCCAATGGTGCAAACAACAAGGCCATGTTCTGGGCCAATGTACCGAGTTTCGCACAAAACATCCAACCGTAGCAGTTCCACATTCTGTGCGTTTTTTTGGGTCATGCTCAACCTCAGGCTCACTCTATGTCTACAAATCAACCTCCTTTTGAATGGTTAGTTGATAGCGGAGCAACTCATCATGTGACGAGTGACTTGGAGAACCTTGCCATACACTACCCATATAATGGACCAGCTGAACTATTTGTTGGAGACGGTTCAGGTTTGAGGATTTCTAACACCGACTCTTTTAAGTTTATCGGTATTTCGTTTAATGATGTTCTTCATGTTTCATCCAATCATAAAAATGGTATCTCTGTCTCTAAATTTACAAAATATCACAAAAATCTTGCTTTTGTATTCTTACACAATCGTTTTCTTGTGAAGGAACTATAAACAGGGCGAACAATTCTTAATGGTCCTTGTGTAAACGGGATCTATGAATGGCCAAACGCTACCCCTTCCGTTCATGCTCTTCATTTCACTCCTTCGCCGACATGGCATCACAAACTTGGCCATCCGTCCTCATCGATATTTAGTTATCTACGAAATAATTCTAGTATTAAAACTTCACAATTTCTTCTTTTGGATTGTACCTCTTGTAATATTAACAAGAGTCACAAACTCTCGTTTCATAACTCCACACTTATTTCTAATCATCCTTTACAGATTATATTTTCTGATGTGTGGACGTCACATGTTCTTTCTTATGATGGTTTGCACTATTTTTATATTTTGTGGATCATTTTACCAGGTACACATGGTTATATCTAATGAAGCGCAAATCTGACATGCAATCAATCTTTATCAAATTCAAAGCCCTTGTGGAAAATTAATTTAACCACAAAATAAAAGTTCTATGCACTGATAATGGAAAGGAATACACTGTCCTCAATCCATTTCTAGGTTCTAATGGGATTAGTCACTTTACGACACCTCCTCATACACCAGAACACAATGGCATCTCAGAACGCCGGAACCGTCACATAGTTGAGACGGGTCTTTCGTTACATATGAAATTTTGATCAACTAGTCGTGCAAGATGCCACACACAATGTTATGTATGAAGCTATAACACCGTGTATGACTTCTTGTGTAGATAACGCAGGACAATAAATATAAAACTAAATAAACAATGACACGGCAGATTATTTACCCAGTTCGTTGCAACGTCACCTACATCTGGGGGCTCTCAATCTAGTGGAAAGGTTTCACTTATCAGTAATTCTTCAGAACATACAAGTACCTATGATAATCCCTAGATCTATACTTTATGCTACTTATTACAGTGCAACCTATCTCAGGGTCTCCCCCTGAATTCAAGACTCCGTCTTGATTCCACTCTTCGAACAATCGCCTTGCTCTGTCGGTTCAAGTCTTCGTTGAACGTTGTGGTTGCGTGCAGTATTGACTCACGCGATCAGTAAACCCTCAATCACCTAACTCTCAATAGTTATGGTGATACACAATATCCTTAGCACAAACTGCAACCTCTCAGCCCGCAAACCTTCACGTATAAGAGCTTTGCAAATTATTGCTAGGAAACAAATAAAGAACCACACGATTGCTAAAGGGCTAGCCTAAGCTTTTATAGCAATCGAGGATGAGTACTAACCCTAATGGGTTTCCTCTTAATCGCCGTCTTTCTTTTTTCCAGAATCGGAGACGTTCTGGAATTTCCTAAACGTATTCGTTCTTCCTGCATAATATGGACTTTCCTGATTTCCGTCGATCAGGATGTTTGCCGAGATGCCGTCAACAATGTCACACAAGATGTCGCCTATGATGCTTCGACATTCTTTATGACATTTTCTCTAGTTCCTTAAAAATAAGCCAATCACTAAAACCGTCGTAACTACAATCTCCCCCTTTGGCTATTTTTAAGGTCATCATTCTTCGTCGCATTCTTCATTGCATTTGTCGACAGCTTTCTTTATGGCATTCTGCTTTGCGTTGTCATCAGCTTTTTCTTGCGGCAATCGGATCGGCGTGCGCCTCGTCGTGTACGTACGTCTTATCTCTTACTCCCCCTTGCTAGCTCAAAAAGAGCCAAACTTTAAACAAATAATTCTAACACACAGGGCAATAAGATAAACGCAAACTTAACTCACACATATTCTTGATCAGCATTCGAGAATACATATGAAATAGTGTTCAAAACAAATAAAAATACAAATTAAAAGTTGTTCAGTTTGTACGGAAACCAGAAAGTACTTACAATCAAATAGAACTGCTGCTGGAACTAGCAGTCTCTTCTTCTGTAGCATCGGTAAAGGCTTCTTGAGGAGTGTCTTCAGTAGCATTGGGTAGAGAGGAGGAATCATCATTTTCCGAGTCTGGAGGAGACATTGACTTCAGCAGGTTGGCATAGTGAGATCTTCGCTGGGAGAGATGCTTCAGAGTTATCTTTCGGTTGACGATGTCCTTGTCAAGTACAACTATCTCTCTTTCAAGCATGATTGCATCCCTGCTGGTGGTCTTGGTTGGAGGGGCAGCACTTGTGGCTCGACTGGTCGTCGCCTTGGTCAGCTTGGCTTCTGGCCTGACAAGATCAGGAGCATGCTTGCCCTCGAACAGCTTATGGCTCACCACAATCAGTCCTCCACGTTTGCCAGCCATATCAGTTGTCTTCAACACTCCAGCGTGTTGATGCACCAGTAACTCAGAGATAAGGGAGGGGAAGGCAATAGGTATCTTCACAACTTGTGATCTGGCATGTCTAATAAGATGATCAATAACAAACTGCCCAAAGTCAAGCGTGGAACCAGTACCTATTTGAAAGATGAGTATTGCCAGCACCGGTTTGATGGAGGATGCGTGTGTGGAGGGAGCCCAGTTTGCTACTCCGATACGGAATAGGATGAAGTACTTGGATGTGAGGTCCGAGGCTGCGACGGTGCCCTTGGTAGGCCACATTCTGCTTTTGTCTCCAGTAATCTCCTTGAGGACCTTGTTCAGGTCAGGTGGAGGCACAGAACGAACACAATTTCTCCCCAGGAAGGCATTAATGATGTCAGAGGAAATGTTGAAGCGCAGGCCTCTGACATATACCTTCTCACAATCCGGATCATCTGGAGTCCCAAATTCAGTAGGCAAGTTAGCAATGAATTCTTTAACCAAAAGGGGATAGTGGTTACCAATGTCAGTGACGGTTTTCATGAGTTCTGCCTGTTCCAGGAGTTTGACAATGGCTTCTAGTCCCTGTCACTACGAAGTCAGGGTCTTCTCGGGATATGCCGTTCTCTGGAACACAAATTCCCATCGTTTCGCACTGTCAGTAGAATGAAACGACACATTGTCATACGGAACACTTGAGGTGTTCTTGACCGTCTTCAGGCTTCTTCCCTTCTTTGCTTCCTTTACTGTAACCTCCTCTACATCGTTATCATTTTCTTCATCAACGACATCTTTCTTTCCTTTTTCTTTGACGGACAACTTCTTCTTCTTGCTGGGGCCTCCACTATCTTTTACCTCCTTCCTCTTCTTGGTTTCTTTGAGTTTTCCGACCATCACTGCCAGACTTTCATTCTCTTCTAATACCTTCTTTTTCAGGGATGACAACACCGTGTGTGCTGTCTCAGCAGCATTTTCTGTAACATCTCCTCTGGCATCCAGAGGTGCTTCTTCTGTGCTATTGGCGGTGGCACTGTTTTCCTTCTCTGCTTCTTCCAGATCGGTATCCCCGTCTCTGGTCTCTTCTTTCTCAGATTCTTCCTCGGCTTCTTCCGAGTCAGCAACTTCTTCTTCTCCTCCTACCACAATCTCCTTTGTGGCTTCCGGAATGACATCTTTCACACCTTCTTCTTCTTCCCCTTCTCCTTCAACAATCCGTTCTAACCCATGACTGACTGGGGTCAAGTCATTCTTTTCCCCTTCAGGATTTATCAGTTCCTCAACCACACCTTCTTGAGGAGGGTCCTGATTTTCCAGTAGCGACTCTAACAAGTCGCTATTTCTAGAGGTGTCAGTGTTCGATATACTTGGGAAACTTGCTGATACTAGAACAGGAATAATCTGCATGGAAGCTTCTCGACTTCCTTGGCCAAGATCAGTCTCTCGCTCTGGCCCTGTCAGATCCGTCATGGAGAATGCAGAGCTTCCGGTTCGGGTCCGTTTGGGGACTCGGAAAAAACTGGTATTGGTGCTTCTTCTGGAGAGATTTCTCTGGAGGATCCCTCGGCATTCTTCTGTGTCTTTAGTCCTTTGATTCGGACTCTGATTGCATTTGTTGGATAAATTGCTCTACCATCTTTCTTGACATCCCTCCAAAGACAATGTCATCGACATATATTTGGGCTATCATCAAATTCCCGTCATCATTCTTCACAAATAAAGTCTTGTCGACTCCCCTTCTAGTGCAGCCGCTTTGAATAAGGAATTTTGTGAGCCTTTCATACCAAGCCCTTGGTGCTTGTTTTAATCCGTAGAGGGCCTTCTTAAGTTTATACACGTGATCAGGGGAGCGAGGATCAACAAATCCTTTAGGTTGTGACACATACACTTCTTCGTTGAGATCTCTATTCAGGAAGGCACTTTTGACATCCATATGGTAAAGCTTAATCTGTAGATGGCATGATATCCCTAGTAGGAGTCTGATTGCTTCAAGTCTTCCTACAGGAGCAAAGGTCTCATCGAAGTCGACTCCCTCAATTTGAGTATACCCTTGAGCAACTAACCTTGCTTTGTTGCGAGTGATGTTACCAAGCTCATCAGACTTATTTTTCAAGATCCATTTTGTGCCAATGATATTTCCTTCACTTGGCTTGGGCACCAGTTCCCACACCTGGTTCTTCTCAAATTGAATAAGTTCCTCTTGCAAAGCATTGACCTAATACTCATCATTGATGGCTTCATTGATATTTTTGGGTTCAATCTTTGAAACGGAGCATAGTTTTTGTCCGAGTCCGTATGCCTTCATTTAGGTCTCCAATTACTCCAGAGATAGGATGATTAGCCTGGATTCTTCGTGAGGGGTTTTTGTTGGTGGTTTCAGTAATTGTCTCATCGTTATCGACATTTGAACTATCATCATTCTTTTCTGATTTGCTGCTAGCATCTTCTCTGACATCAGTAATAACATCTTTCCTAACATTGTTGGGATAGATTTTATCTTCGTTTGTCGCGTCTTCTGGGGCATCTTCACAGTCATCATTAACAACAACATTGATTGATTCCATCATGGTCTTGGTTCGTTTGTTGAAGACCCGGAACGCGCGACTATGCCTTGAGTAACCAAGGAAGATGCCTTCATCACTCTTTGGATCAAGGTTTCGACGAGGCTCTCTATCAGCCAGAATATAACAAGTGGATCCAAAGATATGGAAGTACTTAACATTGGGCTTTCTCCCCCTCCATATTTCATAATGAGTTACTGACATACCTGGTCGGAGAGTGACTCGATTGTGGATATGGCAAGCAGTGTTAAGTGCTTATGTCCAAAAGTGAGTTGGTATGTCCTTTGCCAGCATCATAACTCTAGCCATCTCCTGTAGAGTCCTGTTTTTGCGCTCAACAATGTCATTCTGTTGGGGAGTGATTGGTGCTGAGAACTCATGAGCTATCCCTTATGAGTTGCAGAATTCTGCAAATTTGCTGTTCTCGAACTCTCGACCATGATCACTACGAAGGCGAATTATTTTGCCAATTGTCTCTCCTTTTTCTCGTTGGACCTGGATGCATAGATTCTTGAAGATCGAGAAGGTATCTGATTTGTCACGAGGGAAGTCAACCCATGTGTATCGTGAGTAATCATCTACACACACAAAGACATAGCGTTTTCCTCCAAGACTTTCAACCTGCATTGGTCCCATGAGGTCAACATATATTAGCTCAAGCACTCGAGAGGTGGTGATATGCTGCAGCTTCTTTTGTGACATCTTAGTTTGCTTTCCAATCTAACATTCTCCGCAGATCTTTCCTTCCACAATTTTTAGGTTTGGAATTCCAGTTATGGCCTGTTCTGAGATTGCCTTCTGCATACTTCTAAGATTTAGATGTCCAAGCTTTCTGTGCCACAGTTTGGTTTCTTCTGCTTTGGAGACAAGACACTTTGCCGCTTCGATATGTGATTCGGGCGACCATATGTAACAGTTATCCATTGAGCGGATTCCTTGTAGAATAGTGACTTGATCGAAGTCTTTTACTATACATGCTTCTTTAGTGAATTTCACTTCTGAACCCAGATCACAGATATGGCTGATGCTAATCAGGTTTGCCTTAAGTCCTTCTACAAGTAATGCTTCAGTTAGGCAAGTAGCTCCTGGATGCTTGAGTACTCCTTTTTCAATGATTCGAGCTCGAATCCCATCTCCAAAAGTAACATAGCAGTTTGTATATAATTTGAGATTGGAAAGAAACTCTAGAGTACCTGTCATGTGTCGAGAACATCCACTATTGAGATACCAGTCCTTGTTTGTTGAGGCACTCAAGGTTGTATATGCAACATTATCTCGATAGACTAGATTCTTAGGTCTCCATTCAAGGTGGGATGTTTTCTGAGGAGTTGAGAGACGTCTTTGATGTCTCCTTTGTCTCTGTGGTAGCTGAGCTTGCTTCTTCCCATGGAGTTGAAAGCAGAATGGTCTGATGTGACCTCGTTGACCACAGTAATGACATATCTACTGATATTGATAGGCTGGATTTCTGTAGTATTGCTGTCTGCGTGGAGGATGTCTTTTGATAGTTGCTTGACAAGAACATATTATAGACGATGTCATGACATTTGTTGTAGGTCGTCCTGTAGGATGTGTCGTGGCATCCTGTGGTTTCTTGTCAACCATGGCTTGTTGTGGGACAAACTTCGTGACTGCTGACGAGGGGATATTGTGTGTGTACCCTAGTCCCGTCATATCCTTGGACTGCTTTCCTACTGATAGGATTTTGTCAAGGCTTTCTGTGCTAGGATTCATCATCTTTACTGATTTAGTCATAAGACTAATTTCTCCATTTAGTCTGGTGATTTCGCGTTTTAGCTCCACGGTCGTCTCTAGGAATCTAGATTTTTCGTTGGTAAGACTGATGATCCGTTCTCCTTATTGATCAAGGATCAGTGTTTCCTTGACCCATCTGGTATGTAATCTTTTGTATGCCTCGACTAGTTGCTCTTTAGTCCAATTCTCATTTGGAGTTGGATGGTGGTGATCATCATTGATATTGGCAGAGTTATCAATGTTACATACAGAAGTAGTAGTAGTGAATGCAACAAAGTTGCTTACCTCTTCAGAACCACTATCTTCATTGTCATCATTTGATAGGGTGGCATTATAACCTCATTTTTGTTGTTTGAGAAAATTTGGACATTCTCTACGAAGATGGCCGAATCCTTCACATTCATGACATTGAAGTGCTTTGTTCTTGTTGTTTTCTTCTCCACTCCTGTTTGGTCTGTCAAGACTTCCTCCTGTTTGAGCTTTTTGTGGAGCTTTGTTTCTGGCATTTGTTGTGACATTCCGTCCACCCATTCGACTGAATCTTCTCATGACTTTGTTGTAATTTTTTGTGAGAAGGGCCATTGTAGTATCGATGTCTTCTTCGGAGTCAGAATCCTCAGGTTCTGGTTGCTTGTGTGTTGAGCTTTTGAAGGCAACTCCTTTATTCCTTTTGTCGATATTGGGCAGAGATAACTCATATGTCATCAGAGACCCCATCAGCTCATCGAATTTTAAGATCTTGAGGTCATCAAAATCCTCAATTGCAGTGATCTTCATCTTAAATCTAGGGCTAAGAGCACGCAGGGTTTTTCTAACCAGTTTTTCATCAGACATTGGTTCTACCAGAGAATAGGATTCATTGGCTAGATGACGAATACGAACATAGAATTCTGCAATTGATTCGTCCTCTTTCATGACAAGGGCTTCGAAGTTGGTTGTCAAGTATTGCAGTTTTTGTTCTCGAACCTTGGTTGTTCCTTCATATGCAACAGCTAGGATATCCCATGCGGATTTGGCAGTTGTGCATGTGTTGATTAGTCTGAATGCATTCTTGTCAACATCGTTGAAAATAGCATTCAGAGCTCGAGAGTTTCCCAGTGATTCCTCGTCTTCGTTATCAGTCCAGTCTTTTTCTGGTTTTGGACCGATAGGGTTACCATCATTGTCACTGAGTTGTGGAGCATTCCAACCATTGATCACCGCCTTCCATGTTTTGTTGTCAAGTGACTTCATGAAGGCACACATCCGAGCCTTCCAATAGCCGTAGTTACTTCCATCTAGAACAGGTGGTCGATTGATGGATCCTTCTTCTCTAGTATTTTCCATCTTGATCAAAATATTTGTTTAGGAACTCACCTAAAGCTGTAGGTGCCTCCTCTGATACCAATTGAAATTTTGATCAGCTAGTCGTGCAAGATGCCACACACAATGTTATGTATGAAGCTATAACACCGTGTATGACTTCTTATGTAGATAACGCAGGACAGTAAATATAAAGCTAAATAAACAATGGCACAACAGATTGTTTACCCAGTTCGGTGCAACGTCACCTACGTTTGGGGGCTCTCAGCCAAGTGGAAAGGTTTCACTTATCAATAATTCAACAGAACATACAAGTACCTATGATCATCCCTAGATCTATACTTTATGCTACTTATTACAGTGCAACCTATCTCAGGGTCTCCCCCTGAATCCAAGACTCCGTCTTGATTCCACTCTTCGAACAATCGCCTTGCTCTGTCGGTTCAAGTCTTCGTTGAACGTTGTGGTTGCGTGCAGTCTTGACTCACGCGATCAGTAAACCCACAATCACCTAACTCTCAGTAGTTATGGTGATACACAATATCCTTAACACAAACTGCAACCTCTTAGCCCGCAAACCTTCACGTCTAAGAGCTTTGCAAATTATTGCTAGGAAACAAATAAAGAACCACACGATTGCTAAGGGGGTAGCCTAAGATTTTATAGCAATCGAGGGTGAGTACTAACCCTAATGGGTTTCCTCTTAATCGCCGTCTTTCTTCTTTTCAGAATCGGAGACGTTCTGGAATTTCTTAAACGTATTCGTTCTTCCTGCATAATCTGGACTTTCCTGATTTCCGTCGATTAGGATGTTTGCCGAGATGCCGTCAACAATATCACACAAGATGTCACCTATGATGCTTCGACATTCTTTATGACATTTTCTCTAGTTCCTTGAAAATAAGTCAATCACTAAAACCGTCGTAACTACAACTTACTTATGCTGGCATTCCCCTCACTTATTGGCCTCATGCCATGACGACAACAGTTTATTTAATTAATCGTCTTCCGACCCCTATATTTAATTATGACACACCATATTATAAATTGTTGAACATCAAACCAGATTACCTTAAGCTTAGAAGTTTTGGTTGTTTATGTTTTCCTTGGCTTCGTCCGTATGCTTCTAACAAATTAGCTCTGTAGTCTATCATGTGGGTCTTTATAGGTTACTCTGCGGATCAGAGGGCATATCAATGTCTTGACCCGAGCACCAATCGTGTTTACACCTCACGCCATGTTTGATTCTTAGAGTCTGAGTATCCGTTTCGCTCTCTCGCACCGCCTCTAGAACAAGAATCTCACGATATCAAGATCACTTGTCAAGTGCAACTACCAATTCTACATGAGACAAACCAAGGAATGAACACCTTCCAGCCTCCACATCATCACACCAACTACCCAACCAATTTACAAGTCATCCAACCTCACAAGCCGTACCACCCAGCTCCTTTTCATCACCTCCTTATTTCCGTCCCATACATCACTCTACCCACAGCTATCTCCCCATTCACTCACCGCCTCCATTACCCAGACATCCTACAGATAGAGGGATTGTAACTCAATCAAAGAATAATATCATCAAGCCTATATCTAAGCTAAATTTGTCGGCGTCAGTTGTCTCTTGCCTTGAGCCTCGCACAATTACACAACCTCTAAAATCTCCAGAATGGCGTCAAGCCATGCACCTTGATTTTAATGCTTTATGCTCTAATGGAACGTGAGACCTAGTTCCTCCCTCCTCAACGCAAAATATTGTGGGTTGCAAGTGGGTGTTCAGAATCAAGCATCTTCCGGATGGATCGATTGAGCATTATAAAGCTCAGTTGATTATTTTCTCACTCAACTACGTTACGCTAGTTTTCAATAAGTTTTTAAATATAAAATGACTAAAATACCACTAATTGTCATCGAATTTTGTAAATCTACGCCATAGAGAGAAGACACTAGCCATAACACTACCAACATCAAGCACATTGTTTTCAACTAAATATTAATGAATCATTCATGTATTTATTTTCAATTGTTCAAGTTTTTTTTAGAATAAATGTTCAAGGGTAATTTAAACATCTCGTGTTGATTTTGAACCATAATATGAAAGATGATGTAAAAATAAAATTCTTTATAGAAGTGTAGTTTCCCCTAACATTTAATGAAAGATGATGCAAAAATAAAATTCTTTATAGAAGTGTAATTTCTCCTAACATTTAATGTCATAAAGGGAATATTAAATAACTTCTTTAAAACAAAACTAGAGAAATTTTGGTAAAATTAATTAAATTGATCTTATATAAATAATTTAATTTAGAATTAAATATGTAAACTATTTATCTCGAGATCGACTCGATTTATCTAACCACAATATAACTATTTATTAAATATTATAAAAAATATATAACTTATTAAATATTAAACAAGTCGTTTTGCGACTTTATCAAAATTTAAAAGGTCGAACTCAACTATAACAAACTTAGGCCGAATATTAAAAAATTGAGCTAGAACAACCCTAAAATATAAATAATTATAATTTATTCAAAAAAATTTCACATGGATCAGTAATATACCCAAAATAATTAAAAATAAATTGTATTAGTATTTTGCAAATTATTAGAATAACATTTCTAGCATGGCCGACCTATGGATTTTCGGGGTTTAAAACGAGATTTCAAACGAAGGCCATTTTTAATAATCGCTTTTAATTTATTTAAAGATGTAAATATATATATTATTAATTATTTTTAACACTTTTATCAACTTTTTAGTATGTACTATTTTAACTATCATCAATTTTATTTTATGTAACTTTTGACTTTAAAATGTGATTTTAATTTTATTTTGACATTTTTAAAACTATATACAGGTCCCCAGTTTTTCTTTTTAATTTAAAACAAATGCTAAATTTTTATTATAAAATTAAGGGGGGAGGTGTCGTCTCCGCGCCTGACCCTGCCTCTGCCACTGCCCGCAGCCTCCGTCTGCAGCCTCTGTCCGCCTGGCTTAAACTGAAGTTTCCGTTGGTGGCTCTCTCGTCTCTGCTCTTCTGCCCTCTTTCGGTAAGTGGGTAGTTATTTTTTGGTTTCTGATTGTGCTGCGACTTTCGCCGGCGTGATTGGTCGGCGTCGAGACGGTTTAGGTTTGGGGGAGGCGACGATTCCGCCGTCCGCCTCTACCTCTGCCGCGTCTCTGCTTTGCTGGTGACGATTCGTTTTCCTCGGGGGTTTTCGGCAGCGCTGCAACGGCGATGGACCGGTGTGTGCTGATTTCGTCGCCTCCTCCATTTCTCTTGATGGGCCGCAGTAGAGATGCTTCCCTCAGTCCTCATGTCGCGCCAGACCGGTGTTGTCGAAGGGTGTGGTACGGGTAGTGATGGAGGGGCAGTGGGCTAGGTGTCAATGACGGTGGTGGAGTGGCCCCCTTGACGGATTCTTCTCAACGTTGAGGGTATGCTGTTTTAGAGGTTAATTATGTTTAGTGTTATGTGTATTATGTTGTGTATTGCTTTGTGTCCCTTGGTGGAACATAGAGATTATTATAAGTGAGAGTTAGACTCGAGTGCGTAGCCTCTTTTGGGTTCTGTGGTCGGCGATGGTGTCGGTGTCGACAGGGCTCCGGGAGGTGATCGACAAACTTTAAGTTTTTTTCTGGATAAGTGGATGAGTTTTGGTTGGAGATCCGATACCGACTCGCCCTTCATCGAACCGCAAGAGGACCCCCGAGGGGTGTGACATAGGGATTCAAGACTCACGGGTAGCCAGTCCCGTAACACCTTGGTGAGGAACTCCGGGAGAAGCGCTAACTTGGCCCTAGACTGGAAGTTGTTTGGAACGGGGTTCAGTTGAGAGGGGTCATCATAGTCTTGCGATATTTGTGTCATGGAGTTTGAAGTCGGTGGCCAAAAATTGGGAAGAGACGGTTCTGGTAGATGATTGATTTTCTCTCTGTATTATTTAGGAGTGTTTTTTCTATATTATCATCTATCTTGTAACTTATATTGGGTCATCAGATTTAACGTTTAGGCTGGTCAGGTTATAGGATGGTTTTCCATAAGACCATTTTACTCTATTAAGGCTCTGGCTTGAGGTAGATATTGTTTATGATGTCATGCTACCTTATTGTACTAATAATATTTGTCTATTTTTTTCAAAAAAAATAAGAGCAAAACAAACTATTTAAAAGAATTTTAAAACTTTACATGCTAATTTTATTCAAATTTGGGCTTAAAGTAATTCAATACTAAATATAGACCGGGGAAGATGAAAACCGATGGATGTGTTTACGGGCACTAATCTATGGCTGAAAAGTTAATATATATGCTTTATTTTAAACTTAAATTAGTCATGATATGAATAATGTTATAATTTTTTAATGGCCTAAAATAATTTTGGGCCATGGGGGACTAAGACAAATGTCTTCTTTGTCTTCCCATTAGATCGAGCCTGCTTAATATATATGTAATTAGTAATGAAAAATTGGGCCACTTTTAATATTCGTTTGGCTGAAGATTATTTTGGGGCCTCTCCAGTGTCGAGGCTTGAAGTGAAAGACTCTCTTATGAGCAGGCCGGCCCGATCTCTATTGTTGAGCGAGTTGGTAGACTTAACAAAATTTTCCTTTAAAACATGAGTTTGAATTTTCACTTCTCACATGAGTTTGAACATTTATTTTCAGATGAAATATGTTAATTTAAAATTTGAAGTGGGTATTACTTATGATGCTCGAATAATAAATAATTTGAACTAACATGACTAAAAAAATTAAATATAAGTAATATAATAAATACATGAAGTGAAAAAAATTATTACATTTAACTCCCAAAATAAAATTAAGGTATGAAAAAAAGAGAGAAAAAAAGTTAAGGTATGAAAATGTCAAAAATATATATTTAGGTGCACAAAAGTTTCGTAAAATGAGAGTGAGAGAGAATGTGAGAAGTGAAAAGATAAATGTAATCTAAAATAATGAGATTATTTGAGCCAATTTATCTTGGATTCGCCAAACCCTTGATGCATCGCTCTATTTCCTCTTCAGCAGGAGCACCCTTTCGTCTCTTTTGCGGTTAAAGAAGTTCCTTTTCATTTTATCCATGTCCTCAACTTCATAGAGAAATGTTTTCATCTTCTTCAATCCTTTTGCTGTTACCGAAAATCCTCAGATGGGTTACCATGATTAGAAGATGTATTTAGTCCATTACTTGAGAATCGTTACTGGAAACTAATTTCTTGGGAATTTCTAATACATAGACAAATGCAAGGAAAGTTTTGGATGTACAAGCAGAACCCATTTGTAATGCATAGACTACTTGGAATTTGTTCTTGTTTTGAATGTAGAACCCATTTGTAATCTGTTGTATAAGCTTTTGTTTTCTGTATCTCACTGCAGAGATCATGCCGGTGAAACCAGTGAATGTTGCAGACAGTGTGGATAGAATTGGTTCTTTGCCTGATGAAGTTCTTCGCCACATTTTATCATTTCTGCCCACAAAAACTGCAGTGAGTACCTGCATCTTGTCTACCAGGTGGAGGTACCTCTTTCCCTTTTCCAACAATCTTGACTTCGACGAATCATTAGTTTTTAATCCTCAAAGGAACGACGAGAGCCAAGATGATCGAACCGGTTGCTTTTTTAATTTTGTTGATCGGTGTATTATGCTCATGGGTGCTACACTTCTAGATAAGTTCCGTTTGAAGTGTACTAGTTACATTGACCCTTCACGTGTTAATTCATTGATTTGTGCTGCACTGTTGCGCAATGTTCGAGAGCTTGACCTGTGGTATACCCCTCTGAGAGAACTTGGGAAGAAACCTCTCTTTATCTTCACCAGCAGTGCATTGGTAGTCTTGAAACTGGGTGCTTACTTCACTCTGAATGTTCCTGCTTCGGTTAATTTGCCATGCCTCAAAAGCCTCCATCTCCAATCAATTAGATTTGCGGATGAAATCTCAACTCAGAGGCTCTTCTCAAGCTGCCCTGTGATTGAAGATCTGATAATAGATCATTGTTGCATGAGGAATGTAAGGTTATTGAATTTGTCTTCTCCTTCCCTCTAAGAGATTGACATTAGACAAAAATATATCTATGTTATTCAGTTTCAAATTAGTGCTTGATGCACCCAGCCTTGTATGCCTGAAATACACCATGTACATGAGAGAACGCTATACATTATTGAACCTACATTCTCTTTCTGAAGCTCATATTTCATTTGGCGACTTATATATGTATTCGGGTGTCACACACCTTTCTCAATTTCTTGAAGGGATCAGCAGTGTTCAGAAACTGCTCATATGTGATGGCGAGGGAGACGTTAGTATGCAAAATCTTATTTGTGCTTTATTCTTCATATTTATATCACACAAACTAACAATTAATTATATATTTTCTTAGTTTCGTCCATTGGTCTTGGATGAACTACCTCTACTTGAGAACTTGACTCGTTTGGTGCTTAAATGTCCACCATTGATGAAGCTGTCTTCGGTGATGAAGCTGCTCCGATGTGCTCCAAATCTTGAAGAATTTATCTTTGTTGTGAGACTTGTGATGTGTTTAGGTAATTTAGTATCTAATTGACTTTGCATATAATCTTAACCCCTCTTTATCCTAACTTTTCCAGGGAGGCATGCGAGACGCACATAAAGATGGGTGTGTTGACGTGCCTTCTTGTGTGTCATCCTGCCTCAAGGCGTTCAACTGGACGTTGCATCATTATCTTTTTGATGGATTGGGCATTGAAAAGGATGTGGAGTCACTCGAGTATTTTCTGAAGAATGCTAATGTACTGGAGAAGATGTGGATACATGTTGTATGTTTCAATCGACAGACCGTTGAGAAAATGATGGAAACGGTGAAGAAATTAGGACGCTCAAAAACATGTGAAATTAAATTCTTCTGGAAGTGGCCACCATCCACCGGTTGGGTTCAACTTTGAAATACGAGTTGCTCGTGACCTTTGCTTGTTTTGTTTCTCAACTCTGAAGCATCTTTGTTGGAATGTTCAATTAACATATTTCAACTATTAAATGTATGTTTCAGGTGTTATTGTGAACTGTTTCATTTTAGATTATTGCATGCTCTCTAATGTTGGATTACAAAAAAGGTTTTAGGCAGAGACGATTAATACCACATGAATAAATTCATTTATTGGCCTCACACATGAATAAATTTCAACACACCTTACGATGTTGAGGGCTTTTAGGTGCATAGTTTACTATCATGTCACTGAGGGTAAATTAGAGCGAAAAACAAAGAATTGTTGTGAAAAATGTGTTATACGTGAGTGTTAAGAGCAACCAAAATTAATTAGCATAGCAAGGATAGTAAAAGCAATTAAAGAATAAAGCATTACAAGTAAATAAGGAAGAGAGATTTGCTCTCGGATGATCAATATTTTGTATTCCCATTCTACACTCCCTCTTCACCTATTTATATACAAATAAGTGATGATGGGGCATTAAATGTAAAATAAAAACTACACACAATTATCCCCCAAAATATGGAACAATTATGACATAAGAGGGTAGAGGAATGGTGATATAGGAGAGTAGAGGTATGGTGGTGGTCATCCTTTTACAACACTCCTCCTTGAACACCACCATTCATAAGAAAATGTAGGTGATGTTGAACGTGCTTAATAGCTGCCTCGTTAAAAACCTTTTCAGGAAAACCCAGCGGGACAAAACCTGAATAAGGAAAAAAGAGTGCAGCGCACAGTCCAGAGTGTGATCATCTTCATATTCTTGCTCCCCCTGATCGATGATCCCCCTGATGATCGAAAAATTTACTTCGATTGCTTACTAAGTCGACGCATGCCGATTCGCCATACTAACTTCTCAAAGGTGGATGTCGGTAAACTCTTAGTGAACAAATCTGCAAGATTTTCGCTAGAGCGGATTTGCTTGACATCAATCTCATTACTCTTCTGCAGTTCGTGAGTGTAGAAGAATTTAAGCGATATGTGCTTGATTCGATCTCCTTTGATGTATCCTCCTCTGATTTGAGTTATACACGCTGCATTGTCTTCATATATTGTGGAAGGAGAGCTTGTAATCGATTCCTCATGCATCTCGTATGTGTTGAATGAATGAGCGCAAGAACACACATTCCCGACTAGCTTCACGTAGTGCTAGAATTTCTGAATGATTGGAAGATGTTGCCACCAAAGTCTGCTTCGTAGAACGCCAGGATATTGCTGTTTCATTGCAGGTACATATCCTATTTGGGAGCGTGCTTTATGAGGATCCGAAAGGTATCCAGCATCCGCATATCTGACCAAGCCAGCGCTATTTGAGGATTTTGAATACAATAATCTCAAATCTTTGGATCCACTCAAATAGCGGAATATATGTTTGATTCCGTTCCAATGTCGTCTTGTCGGTTCTGAGCTGAATCTTGCAAGTACATTTACCGCAAAAGCTATATCTGGCCTTGTACATTGCGCCAAATATAATAAAGCCCCGATCGCATTTAGATATGGTACTTCAGGACCAAGTATCTTTTCATCTATTTTTTTGGGGCGAAAAGGATCCTTCTTAGGATCAAGAGACCGAACGACCATTGGAGTACTTAGTGGATGAGCATTTTGTATATTGAAACACTTCAGGAGTTTTTCAACATATGCTGATTGATTGATCAAAATTCCACCCGAAATATGCTCGATTTGCAGGCTGAGACAATATTTTGTTTTCCCCAAATCTTTCATCTCAAATTCTTTTTTAAGATAATCTGCAGTGTTTATGATCTCTTCAGGAGTCCCAATTAAATTTATATCATCAACATATACTGCAACAATAACAAATCCGAGATTTGTTTTCTTGATGAATGCACATGAGCCTATAACATTATTCTTATATCCTTCTCTGGTAAGGTATTCGTTAAGACGATTATACCACATCCTACCAGATTGTTTCAGTCCATACAATACCCTTTGTAACTTTATTGAATATAGGTTCCTTGGACTATTTTTAATTGCTTCCGGCAATTTAACTCCTTTAGGAAGTCTCATATAAATATCTGTGTCCAACGTACCATATAAATAGGTAGTGACAACGTCCATCAGATACATATCAAGTCCTTCAGAGACTGTTAAACTGATCAAGTATCTGAAAGTAATCATATCCATTACAGGTGAATATGTTTCATCAAAATCGATGCCAGGTCGTTGAGAAAAACCTTGTGCTACAAGTCTAGCTTTATATCGAACAATTTCATTTTTCTCATTTCTTTTCTTTGTGAACACCCATTTGTATCCAATTGGTCGAACGTCTTCTGGTGTTCGAAGTATGAGTCCAAGGACTTGCCGTTTTGCCAATGAAGTCAATTCTGCTTGAATTGCTTCTTCCCACTTTGGCCAATCATGTCTTTCACGACATTCATCAATAGTACGTGGCTCAAAATCAAAATTATTCATTATCTCACATGCCAATGTGAATGCAAAGATTTCATCTACATTAATAAATTTTCGATCCAAGTATTCATTAGTGTAGGAATGATTCATGTGTATTTCCTCACTTCTTTGTTCTTGCAATTCTTCAGGAATTTTAGAACTTTCATTTTCTTTTGGGATCGACGGTTCTACGGGAACCAATGGTTCTTCAGGAACCGATAGTTCCGCTGGAACTATTTGTCTATTCATTTGATTTTTTTCGTTTACGGGAATTGATATCTTTTGCCCCTAATGGCCTCCCACGCTTGTGGCGTGTACTAGAGGAATCGACCGCTGCTTTCGAATTGTCATCATTAACTTTAATTTTCGCATGTGTGTTGATAGCATCTATGTATGACCTTGTCACTTTTGATGTATCTGCAAATGCATCAGGCATTTGGTTTGCAACATTTTGCAAATGTATTATCCTTTGTATTTCTTTATCACATTGTGATGTACGTGGATCTAGATGAGACATGGAATTTACTTTCCATTCAATTTCACGCCCATCTTCAGGAGGCCTTTTATTTCCACCCAAATGTGGGAACGTCGTCTCATCAATATGACAATCTGCATGTCGTGCAGTAAATAGGTCACCCGTCAAGGGCTCAAGATACCTGATAATAGATGGCGAATCAAAACCTACATAAATCCCCAATCGATGTTGGGGTCCCATTTTTGTGCGTTGAGGGGGTGCAATAGGTACTTGCACAGCACAACCAAAATTACGTAAATGAGATATATCAGGTTGATGTCCATACACAAGCTGCATAGAAGAATATTGATGATATGCACTAGGCCTTAACCGAATTAAAGAAGCAACATGTAATACAGCATGTCCCTAAGCAGAAACTGATAATTTTGATTGCATTAACAATGTTCGTGCAATTATCTGTATACACTTAATGAAAGATTCTGCTAAACCATTTTGGGTATGCACATGCGGAACGGGATGCTCAATATCAATACCCAATGACATGCAATAATCATCAAATGTCTTATATGTGAATTCACCAGCATGATCAAGATGAATAGACTTTATCGGATAATCAGAAAAATGTGCCCTTAACTTAATGATTTGTGCTAACAATTTTGTAAATGCAACATTACGAGTTGACATTAAGCACACATGTGACCATCTGCTGGATGCGTCAATCAGAACCATAAAATAATTAAGTGGTCCACTAGATGGGTGAATAAGGCTACATATATCCCCCTGGATTCGTTGCAAAAATGATGGAGATTCAACATTAACCTTTGTCTTTAATGGCCGGACCACTAATTTTCCTTGTGAACAAGCGATACAAATTATTTCATTGGACGGAAAAATCTTCTGGTTTTTCAACGAATGTCCACATGAATTTTCAATGATCCTACGCATCATCGTTGATCCTGGATGAGCAAGACGATTATGCCAAAGCATAAAATCATTTGGATTAAAGAACTTCTGGTTCAATACCGCGTAGACCTCAACTGTTCTTATAGTTGTATAATACAACCCAGATGATAGAACATGTAATTTTTTTAATACACGCTTTTCACGACAATCATTTAATGTGATACAAAGAAACTCCATTTCATTTTCACTTGTGGTCTCAATATGATATCCATTGCTGCGGATATCTTTAAAGCTAAGTACATTTCTTCTGGATCTACTAGCATACAAAGCATTATGAATTTCTAAGCGAGAGTCATTTCTTAACAATATAGAAGTTCTTTCGGAGCCTTCTATAATATTCGCAGAACCCATAATAGTATTAACATTTGCCTCAACCAAGGTTAGACATGAAAAATATTTCTTTTCTTTAAAGATTGTATGTGTAGTGGCAGAATCAACAATACACACATCATTGCTATTTTTGTCAACTGGGGATTCATTTCCGAAATCCATATCCTTTCATAAAAGAAAAAAAACATAGCATTAGATTACAAACATTTGAAAGGATTACATAATACAAAAGCATAATATATTACAACATCATGACTAGTTAACAAAGGTTCATGCTATGTCATCGGAAATCAAATTTCCTATATTTCCACCGTCATCTACAAAGAAGTCGGATACATCCAAATTAGTCAGATCTATAGGATTCGAGTTATCTATAAAGTTTGTCTCTACTACTTTCTCTTTTCCCTTAATCGATGCTTGATACAATACCACCAAATGCTTGGGAGTACGACAGGTACGTGCCCAATGCCCTTTTACACCACACCTAAAACATTCCAGTTCACTGCTTTTGGGAGTCTGAATTTGTGGGCCTTTTCCTTTATCGCGCCTCTCAAATTTGTGTAGGGTTTTGGAGCGTTCTAGATCGTCATCGAGATAGCGGAAGCAATAAAAGATAATCTACTCCAAACCTTGTCCAAGAACATTTAAACCATTAAATCCCAAAGCAAAATCTATTCCACAAGATATTTACCTTTAAGTCTTGTTTGAATCGATAAAGAAGAACGTTCGGATCTTCTTCTCTAAAGCAAGTCCACACCAAGAGAATGATCTTCAAGATCCTTCACTTAATTGCCTACTAGAACAATTAAATGAAGAACAAGAGAGCAAGATGGAGGAAGAACACCAAGGTGGCCGGCCACAATGAGAGAGAAAGAGAGGTTTTTGTGAGTTTTGTGACTTTTTCAATTAATGAAATAATGTCTTGCAATATATCTCATCATCCAACTCACAAGTATGGGTTAAAAGTGATTGGTATGGGCTTAAAGGAGCTTTAACCCATACCCCTTAAATCACTCACCTCTTAATCCACAACTACCAACTAAGCATGGTGTTGTGTGGCCCCCACATTGGCCCCACCAAGTGGGCCGGCCATATGGCCTTATTGGGCCCTTATTGGGCCGGCCATGAGGCTTCATGGGCCGAGCCCAATGGGCCCTCCCGTGTTGTCTCATGCCGCGTCCAAAAGTTTCCCGACCCTTTTGTCGCTACTTATCAAACAAAGTCCGACGCGATATCGACGAAAAACTCAATTTTTCTCGATTCGCTAATTATTCTCTCAAACCGAACCTATGGCACAAAACCTCCAGTTTTGTCCATATACTTCTCCTTAAGAAACATCCATGTTTCCTTGTCTCAAGTTATCCGTCTTGTATGTGTGTGACCCTCTAGGCTCATGCCACCGTTGGCAGATCGGCGCAAGAATTGCTCTTGCCCGATCCATCATAAGTGGTCTCTAGTAAAACATTATGATTACCCAAGGTGCATGATGATCGATGATTCGACTTAACCTTTGTGCGTACAAGTCACCATCCTTTTATCTCTAGATATCCCGATTGATCACAAGGCATAGAGTCGTCTCCCTTGTTTAATCAATCATTGTTACTTGATATGCGAGATGACTGAGAAATGATAACCCGTATCATTTTGCATGGCCATGCTTTTCTCTCATTCGGTCTCCATCAAGAGGCCTTCTAACGGATATCTTTCCCATACCGTAGTATGAGGGATAAATCCCTTAGCCGTCTTTCGTGTCACTCATGCAACCCGTTCCGCCACCCAATCATGCCCTTCATAGCAATCCTTTTACAGAAAGCGTTTGGCGCAAGTTAAAGCCGTACGTTCATTGCATAGTGATCACAAAGACTCCTTGGTCTAAGGACGTCGTGACGAGCTATCGCATTTGAATATGTTTATGGCTTAATCTATGAAAACACTATTCAATGCGGGTCGTCCGATATCAATCACCTCATGATATCTATGATATGGTTCCAGGATCCCACATCCTTATGACAAGTAGAACTACGTCATTAAGAACCATTCCTCATACTGGTCACTTTCAAGGAAGCATAGGTTGACCAGGGACTTGTTAAGTGTGATCCGTACAGATTTATGGTTCTACTACTTTAGTGGTCATAAATCAGATCATGCTTAACATATTACTTCAACATATAAGTAATATAAAGCCGTTTATATTTATACATCACAAACGATGATATTTGTACATAGACGTTTACAGGCTAATACCAATTGGACTAGGGCACAAATGCTATCAATCTCCCACTTGCCCTTAGCTCCAATCTAAGTCCCAGTCTATACCCATTGACCTAACATGTTTTTCATGTTTATCTTGAGGAAGAGCCTTGGTCAATGGGTCGGCTGTGTTATCATCAGTTGCAACGTATTGGATCTTCACGTCACCTCTAGCAATTATGTCGCGGATGATGTGATACTTTCTGAGTACATGTTTGGATCTGTTATGTGCCCTGGGTTCTTTAGCTTGCGCAATAGCCCCGGTGTTGTCACAATATAAGTCTACTGGGTTAGACGGGTTTTTAATTACACCTAACCCAGCCATGAAACTCCTGATCCATACAGCCTCTTTTGCCGCCTCACATGCAGCAATGTACTCAGCTTCCGTTGTAGAGTCGGCAATGGTATCCTGCTTCTTGCTTTTCCAGCTGAATGCTCCACCGTTCAACATAAACACATATCCCAACTGACTCTTAAAGTCATCGGGGTCTGTCTGAAAACTAGCGTCGACATATCCTTTGACGACGAGATCATCATTTCTGCCCCCGTATACAAGAAAAGCGTCCTTGGTTTTTCTCAAATATTTGAGAATCGCCTTGACAGCAATCCAGTGTGCCTCACCGGGTTTGGATTGATGTCTACTGGTACAGCTTAGGGCAAACGAGACATCCGGTCTCGTGCATATCATGGCATACATTATGGACCCTATAGCCGAAGCATATGGGATCTCATTCATTCTTGCTAGCTCTGCAGGTGTCTCAGCACCCTGCTTCTTGCTAAGCTTTATGCCATGACGCATGGGCAGCAATCCTTTCTTTGAATCTTGCATTGAGAATCGTCTCAACACCTTGTCTATATAAGTGCTTTGACTTAAGCCCAAGACCCGCTTGGCACGGTCTCTATATATCTTGATTCCCAAGATGTAAGAGGCCTCGCCTAAGTCCTTCATTGAGAAACACTCACCTAACCAAGTCTTCGTTAAGAGCAAGGTAGGGACGTCGTTACCAATGAGCAGTATGTCATCAACATAAAGCACTAAAGATTATATTGCTCCCACTTGCCTTTTTATACACACAGGGTTCATCATCGTTCTTGACGAAGCCAAACTGTTTTACTACTTCATCAAAACGCTGATTCCAACTCCGAGATGCTTGCTTCAAACCATAGATTGATTTGAGCAACTTGCAAATCTTTCCCTTATTCTTTGGATCCTCAAAACCCTCAGGCTGAGACATATAAACGTCCTCAGCTAACCTCCCGTTGAGGAAGGCGGTTTTGACATCCATTTGCCATATCTCATAGTTGTGATACGCTGCTATGGCAAGAAGAATGCGGATAGATTTGACCATAGCTACTGGAGAAAAGGTCTCTTCATAGTCAATTCCGTGGATTTGTCTATAACCTTTTGCTACCAGTCTCGCTTTATAGGTCTGAGGTTTGCCATCCATGTCAATCTTTATTTTAAAGATCCATTTACACCCTATGACCTTAACATCAGGGGTATGATCTACCAAGTCCCACACTTGATTATCTGACATGGATTGCATTTCTTCCCTCATGGCGTCCAGCCATTTCTCAGAGTCGATTCCGTCCAAAGCCTCTCGAAAGGTAGCTGGATCATTGTCCACTAGTACTAAACCATCACCTTCAGTTACTAAGAACCCGTATCTGACAGGTGCATGACTTATCCTTTCAGAGCGCCTCGGACCGTCCTCATTAACTGCAGCTATTGGTTCTTGCTCAATGACCACTTCTGGCTCTACCTCTTCTAGTGGGTCCTCTCGTGGTTCCCGAGTGACCATCTCATCTAGAACTTCATCTAGATGAATAGCCCTCCCACTGACTGTCTTGGAAATGAACTCTTTTTCCAAGAACGTCCCACCTCGAGCGACAAAAACTTTATTTTCGCTCGGCTTATAGAAGTAGTATCCTTTTGTTTCTTTTGGATATCCGACGAAAGTGCATTTATCTGATCTTGGTTCGAGCTTGGTTGCAAGCAACCTTTTAACATAAGCCTCGCAACCCCAGATTTTAAGGAAGGACAAAACGGGTTCCTTCCCGTACCATTTTTCAAATGATGTCCCTTCCACTGCTTTCGACGGAGCCCTGTTTATTATGAAAGCGGCCGTTTGCAGAGCATAACCCCAGAAGGAGATCGGGAGATCAGTGAGACTTAACATTGATCGAACCATATCTAACAATGTCCGATTCCTCCGTTCGGACACACCATTAAGTTGCGGTGTTCCTGGCGGAGTCCACTGAGATAGTATTCCACCTTCAGTAAGATAACTAAGAAACTCCTCGAATAAGTATTCTCCACCCCGATCAGAACGGAGTGCCTTGATACTCTTTCCGAGTTGGTTTTCTACTTCAGTCCTAAACTCTTTGAATTTATCAAAAGCTTCGGACTTATGTCTCATGAGATAGACATAACCATATCTACTGAAATCGTCAGTAAATGTGATAAAGTAGCCTAAACCACCTCTGGCATGCGTACTCATTGGTCCACATACGTCTTAATGTATTAGACCTAATAAGTCACCTGCCCTCTCACCTAAACCAGTGAAGGGCGCTTTAGTCATCTTGCCCATTAAACAAGCTTCGCATCTTTCAATCGCTTGGAATTCGAATTGACTTAGAAGTCCGCGCTTATGAAGCGCTGAGATGCGTTTCTCATTTATGTGACCCAGACGACAATGCCAGATTAGAGTTTGGTCTAAATCATTAGTTTTAAACCTCTTAGCATTTATATTATAGAGCATGTTGGATTTCGAGTTTTGCATATTCAATATGTATAATCCTCCAACAGTGTGAGCATTGCCATAATATATGTTGTTGCGCATAATATCAAAAAACCCGTTTTTAATATTGAAATAATAACCTTCTTTCTCTAGAAGAGAAATTGAGATAATATTCCTGCTGAAAGCAGGTACGCAAAAAACATCATTTAGTTCAATTACAAGCCCACTGGGCAAAGCAAGGTTCACAGAACCTACGGCAGTTGCGGCAACTCTGGTATTGTTCCCAACTCTTAGGTCCACCTCGCTTTCCCCACCATCTCTTCTACTGTGTAACACCTGCACATCGGCACAGATATGAGACTCAGCTCCAGTATCTAGTACCCAGGTATTTATTGTAGAAAGATATAGCTCTAATGGAATACCTGATGAAGTGGCGGCCCCACCGCCCTTCTTCTGATCCTCCTTCAACTGCTGAAAGTCTTTCTTCCAATGACCAGGCTTTTGACAATAGAAACAGACCGACTCCTTTGCCTTCCCTTTGCCTTGTACGGGCATGTGAGGTCTAGGAATAAATGGTCGTCTGTTCTTCCCTGCCAGGTGTCTTGGGCCTTTACCCTTGCCACCAACAGCTTTGAAGCTGGGTCCCTTCTTGACCATGAAGACATTTTTGGACGAACTGCCCCTTATGCTCTTCTCGGCAGTTACTAGCATGCTGTGCAACTCCGACGCGGTCTTGTCCATATCATGCATGTGATAGTTCATGACGAACCCACCATATGCATGAGGAAGGGATTGCAGAATAAAATCCGCTACTAGTCATATGGTCAAAATGCCCCTTCATTTGTAGGACGTGAGGACCTACGGAGCTGCCTGCTGACATCTTGCAGGCTATGAGTTCTCGGAGAACAGTGTATTTTTCAATACGTACTTTCTCCTTGAACATATCCTTGATCTGTGCAAACATTGCAAACGGATCATGGGATAGCTCCATAAACTGCTTTTGGAGGTCCGCCTCCATGCAGCCCAGCATGACACACGCAACGTCGATAGAGTCGCTAAGGTGTTTCTGGTACGCATCCTTAACGACCCTTGTTGCGTTGGCAGCTGGCTCCTCAGGGATAGCCTTATCAAGGACGTACTCCCTGCGTTCCATTTTTAATACAAGTCGTAAATTTCTGTCCTAGTCTAGATAATTTGTTCCGTTGAGTTTACACTTCTCGAGTATAGTCCTCAATGACAAATTAGACGAATTTGTTGAATTACTAGCCATTTCTACACGAAGAAAGTAAATTTAATCAGAATAGTTGAATAAATTTACGAAGATCCGAATTAAACACCAACCATTAGATTCTAAAATTAGAATCTTTAAACCAAGATCCCTTATTCGTCATTTGAAGTGCGCTAAGGCGCACCGCTCCAATTGACTTATTTAGGTAGGACATCCGTCCAATTACAACCCGTGTAACTCTTAGTCAGGGTATGTGTAAAACACACGGCTTACCCTTCCGATGCCCCAGCTCGACCTCAGGCCAAGAATCGTGGTTGAGTCAACCAACTTTCACTAACGAGTTAACTTTGTGCAGATGCTCCGCTAAGGCGCACGACATCCCACAAAGTTTACCATTCCCATCTAGAACCCATTCGATCGATGCTCCGCTAAGGCGCACGACACCGATAAAATGTTTCTACATGGGTGTGAATTAGGGTGGCATCTCACTTGACTCAAATTAACTTGTAATTTGGTTGTGTTTAATAATTCGAAAGTATTTGGTACAATTACGAATCCGTCACCAACAACCCGTGTTGTGATGTTTCTAATTGTATCACATACTATCTTCATTTGAATCCGTCATTTGCAACCCATGCAAAATACGTTTCAAACTTGAACTCATCCATCACAACCCGTGTGGTGATAGTTCACAACGCTTTAAACATGCAAACAATTAAAGTTTGTTTTTAATCTTTGCATGTGAGGTGATCGCTTATAAACTTATAAACTAATCATGCAACCATGCAATTAATTTAAATGATTCAAGCAAGCAACCATAAAGCGTTAAATATGCATTTTATAGCCCATCCTAATCTTAGGAATCTACGAGTCTTCACATCTTCTCGTCTTTCTCATTCGGGCTCCCACTAGCTCTTGGACTTCCTCCAAGACCGTCATCGTGCTCGATTTTCCATCCTTCTCGTCTTTGAGTAATAATTACAATTAATACTCGGTTCGTAGACCGGATAAAAAATAATTACACTTTATGGGCTCGAATAAAAGAATAATTACACGCTAACACTAACGGTATGCAAACCGTGAAAGCGATAAATCTAATGGGCTACTAAAGCATCATACATTTCATCACATCATCCAACATGTTATCACACAAACATGTTATCAAATAATATGCAATAATTCCGGTTTTTCTTTTGCCAAGTTGCTTGGTCGGGTTTATCGAAACTAGACCTTTTCGAAAAACGGTTTATCGAAACCGATCAAATTTTGAAAGTTTTCGAAATATTGGATCGTGGGTTCGTGAAATGGATCAAACACCACACACGAACCAAGTTGGGCCAAGCCAATGGGCCGAGGGCCCATTGGGCCGAGCCCAACCATGCACGGCCCGGTTTGGGCCTTGGAAGGCCCAAACCCGGCTTGCCGCCACTCTCGGCCTCGGCCGAGAGTGGGGACGGGCCCGGTCACCGCCGGCCTCCCCGGCCTCCGGTGACCTCCGTCCGGTACCTCCGATCCGGCTCCCCGAGAGTCTCTTCTCGGACCCGACAAATCCAATAATTTCCGAAAAATTCCAAATTTAATATATTTTTCAAAAGTAACATATTTCATGCAAATATCCCAAAAAGCATTAAAATCATGTTATCAACTTTTGGCATGAAAATAATCACAAAACCGAAATAAATTCAACAAGACAAAGATTAAGAGGGTAACCAACCCTCTGATACCACTGTAGGGTTTTGGAGCGTTCTAGATCGTCATCGAGATAGCGGAAGCAATAAAAGATAATCTACTCCAAACCTTGTCCAAGAACATTTAAACCATTAAATCCCAAAGCAAAATCTATTCCACAAGATATTTACCTTTAAGTCTTGTTTGAATCGATAAAGAAGAACGTTCGGATCTTCTTCTCTAAAGCAAGTCCACACCAAGAGAATGATCTTCAAGATCCTTCACTTAATTGCCTACTAGAACAATTAAATGAAGAACAAGAGAGCAAGATGGAGGAAGAACACCAAGGTGGCCGGCCACAATGAGAGAGAAAGAGAGGTTTTTGTGAGTTTTGTGACTTTTTCAATTAATGAAATAATGTCTTGCAATATATCTCATCATCCAACTCACAAGTATGGGTTAAAAGTGATTGGTATGGGCTTAAAGGAGCTTTAACCCATACCCCTTAAATCACTCACCTCTTAATCCACAACTACCAACTAAGCATGGTGTTGTGTGGCCCCCACATTGGCCCCACCAAGTGGGCCGGCCATATGGCCTTATTGGGCCCTTATTGGGCCGGCCATGAGGCTTCATGGGCCGAGCCCAATGGGCCCTCCCGTGTTGTCTCATGCCGCGTCCAAAAGTTTCCCGACCCTTTTGTCGCTACTTATCAAACAAAGTCCGACGCGATATCGACGAAAAACTCAATTTTTCTCGATTCGCTAATTATTCTCTCAAACCGAACCTATGGCACAAAACCTCCAGTTTTGTCCATATACTTCTCCTTAAGAAACATCCATGTTTCCTTGTCTCAAGTTATCCGTCTTGTATGTGTGTGACCCTCTAGGCTCATGCCACCGTTGGCAGATCGGCGCAAGAATTGCTCTTGCCCGATCCATCATAAGTGGTCTCTAGTAAAACATTATGATTACCCAAGGTGCATGATGATCGATGATTCGACTTAACCTTTGTGCGTACAAGTCACCATCCTTTTATCTCTAGATATCCCGATTGATCACAAGGCATAGAGTCGTCTCCCTTGTTTAATCAATCATTGTTACTTGATATGCGAGATGACTGAGAAATGATAACCCGTATCATTTTGCATGGCCATGCTTTTCTCTCATTCGGTCTCCATCAAGAGGCCTTCTAACGGATATCTTTCCCATACCGTAGTATGAGGGATAAATCCCTTAGCCGTCTTTCGTGTCACTCATGCAACCCGTTCCACCACCCAATCATGCCCTTCATAGCAATCCTTTTACAGAAAGCGTTTGGCGCAAGTTAAAGCCGTACGTTCATTGCATAGTGATCACAAAGACTCCTTGGTCTAAGGACGTCGTGACGAGCTATCGCATTTGAATATGTTTATGGCTTAATCTATGAAAACACTATTCAATGCGGGTCGTCCGATATCAATCACCTCATGATATCTATGATATGGTTCCAGGATCCCACATCCTTATGACAAGTAGAACTACGTCATTAAGAACCATTCCTCATACTGGTCACTTTCAAGGAAGCATAGGTTGACCAGGGACTTGTTAAGTGTGATCCGTACAGATTTATGGTTCTACTACTTTAGTGGTCATAAATCAGATCATGCTTAACATATTACTTCAACATATAAGTAATATAAAGCCGTTTATATTTATACATCACAAACGATGATATTTGTACATAGACGTTTACAGGCTAATACCAATTGGACTAGGGCACAAATGCTATCAATTTGTTCCACTTCTGGTGGAGCATTTTGTCAATTCTCTCACGAGGGTGAAAATTATTGCGCCCACGGCCACGACTGCGATCACGACCACGGCCACGGCCATGATTAGGGCCTTGGCCTCTCCCAAAAGAAGGATAACCATCATAATTTGTCACATTCACTTTAGGGAATGGTGAACTGCCAACGGGGCGAGTTTGATGGTTTTTCATCAACAACTCATTATTTTGTTCAGCAATCAATAAGCATGCAATTAAGTCAGTGAACTTTTCAAATTTTCGCTCCCGATATTGTTGCTGCAGAAGCATATTAGATGGGTGAAACGTGGAGAACGTTTTCTCAAGCATCATAGCATCAGTTCTGTTGTCTCCACACATACGGAGCATGGATACAATTCTAAATACAGCAGAATTGTATTCATTAATAGTCTTGAAATCTTGTAGTCTAAGATTAGCCCACTCATGTGATACTTGAGGTAAGGCAATAGACTTCATGTGCTCAAATCTTTCTTTCAGCCTCTTCCACAGATCAAGTGGATCTTGAATATCTAAATATTCAGCTCGCAGACCAGAATCAATATGATGACGTATAAAAATAATGGCATTTGCTTTGTTCTGCACAGACTCTTCATTATCGTCTACAATAATTTCTCCAAGATTCATCGATCTTAGGTGGAGAGTAGTTTCCAAAGCCCATTCAAAATAATTTTTCCCGTTGAGACCGAGGGCAACATATTGGCATTTCACTAGGTTCGACATTCTGAAAAATTTAACCGCAATAACACAATTAAAATATGTCCAAAATATTTATTCAAAAATATGACATATTTTGCGGATATTTAGAACTGCTAGTTCTAACTTTTAAGACCTCAAGTTTTAGTCTCGGTATCTCATGATGTAGTTCGTGATTTATACATTGATTTGGAACTTCGGGTTCCGTAAATTTTAGAAATTCGTAAACTTCTAGTTTACATGAACATCATGTTTAACAACCTTTTTTTTCCGGCAATTTTAGAACTTCGGGTTCAAAATGCCTTTGGTTTTGTAAACTTCGGGTTAAAAAACATTATACATAAATATATAACAAGTATAATAATAGCAGATACATTTCTGATGTGAAAGATCCAATTCAAAATTGGCGATCACAGAGCATACTTATAAATATATAATAAGCAAAGTAAATTTACGAAATAAACATAAATTCAAGAACTAAATTAAATTTAGCTAGAAATATAAAATTACGATAACCGAGCTAATCGTGCTGATAACGTGTTGTGAAAAATGTGTTATACGTGAGTGTTAAGAGCAACCAAAATTAATTAGCATAGCAAGGATAGTAAAAGCAATTAAAGAATAAAGCATTACAAGTAAATAAGGAAGAGAGATTTGCTCTCGGATGATCAATATTTTGTATTCCCATTCTACACTCCCTCTTCACCTATTTATATACAAATAAGTGATGATGGGGCATTAAATGCAAAATGAAAACTACACACAATTATCCCCCAAAATATGGAACAATTATGACATAAGAGGGTAGAGGAATGGTGATATAGGAGAGTAGAGGTATGGAGGTGGTCATCCTTTTACAACAAGAATTGAATATTAGTGGATATTTAACAAAAACATGCAAATCTCAATTTTGTGTTTCTTTTATAAATTCATATTTGACTGTAATTTTGATATTAACACATTCATAATTGAATTTCAAATATTTTCACTTTAAAACCACTAAATTCAGAGTTGTGTAGGCAAACTTATTTATTTTGGTGTTGTTCGTGGACTGGAGGTCTAGATTTATGTACTTACCTGAGAAACTCATGACCATTCAACCCGTGAATGACGAGAACTTATCGTCATCGATCTTATTTGATTATGTCATATATCGTTTGATTGATGAGTTTGTGAAAGTCTCCGGCGCATACTTCATCTTCTTGAGATCGTCTACTTCATTTTTTACCTAAGAGAAAATGGAAGTTTTGAATCGGTCTTAACGTATGAATTAACGCAATATCACCACTTACCATCTAATTTAGCAACTCATCAATTTAAACAAAAAACTGTTGTTATTTGATCATTTTTCAAATAAACAAGTGTAAATTAAATTTTATTCGCATAATTAAAGTGTAATATGAAGTTTCCCTTAACTTTTCTATTATCACTATGAAATATGATGTATAAACTTCTATTATAAATGTATATGCATTTAGGGAAGCACTCCACTACAAGTGGTTGATTAAATACAAATATAAGAACAAATTACATTTATCGGATGTAACAATTAATGGTCTACATTCTACTATAATTTCATTAATTAAAAATCAATTAAATAAAAAAAAATATGATGGTCATTGTGTTTGATTATGATAATCAATGAAATGCATTCAAATAGAAAATTAAAATATAAATTAGCACAATTCTAGGAATTTGAATTTGAAAGAAATATTCAGAAAATACTTACAAAATATTAAGGAGAATAATAGTTCAAATTCAAACTCTACTACTTAATGAGACATTGAAATAAGTACAAAATGGAGTAATGAAATTATGTGATTTTGTGAAAAATTAAATGAAGGAATCATTTGAATCGACTTATGAATGAAATGGAATCATGAAATTATGTAATATTGTACAAAATGGAATCATGGCATGCATATACAAGTACATAATCATGGAGTCATTTGAATCAACTTAAGAATGAAAATAGAATAATGAGATTATGTGCAAATGGAATCATGAAATTTGTGCATAATCTCATGTTCAAATAGTTATGTGATGATTCCATTTTGCACAACATAACATAATTTCATGATTTCATTTTATTCATAAATGATTCAAATGATTCCTTAATTTCATTTTGAACAAAATTCCATGATTCCATTTCATTCATAATTAACATATTTAATTTCATGAATCAATGATTTAAACACAAGATTAACCAAATACCCAAAAACCAACAATCAAACAACACAATTCAAACAACACATCAAACATCCTTTTTTATTACCTGACGCCTCCAACCCATCATTCGATTTCTTGAAACCCAAACACAAGGCAGCCCCACTAGTGGGGCAATTCGTCAAACACCTGGTGGGCACCGACTTGTTGCTACGTTTAGTGTTGGCATATTTTTTAGCACAAGTTAAAGATGTCAGCCAACATGTTGCAACACATTCGGCGTAACATGATGCGCGTAGGATTCGGCAAGTAGTCGAAAATTTCCTATTTAATTTTCGGAGAAACTTGGCGCGCAAGGGATAATGTCACGACGAATTTAGGCAACGTCCAGCTGGAAGTATACACGTCACAGCAAGGCCAATTAAGACGGCAACGCCAACCTGTCAACTTGCCAATAACGCAAGGTGGCAAGAGAATTTCTATTTGGAATTGTATTGCCTATTTGGAGTTGAAGACCAATTAGACATGTGAAATTGCTATAAAAGCAGCAATTCACACGGTTACTATGCTCAATTTCAGAGCTCTTAACCGTGCAAGGCAGGCGGACTGAGAGACTGGATCTTTAAAAGAATGGTGTCGATCACATACATCAAAACGTGAGGGTTTGAGTGTGTGATTTAAGAGATTGTGTTCGTGATTGAAGTCTCATGAAGAAATTGTCGAAGACAACTACGTCGGGCATAGGTTTGCTCGAAGGGTGGAATTGAGGGAATCTCAAAGACAGGGGAAGTCCCTGGTCGAGGTGGTTCGCGTGAGATCTATAGTAGCTTAGGACAATAACTTGTGTGATAGTTAGTTGATTGCTTGAAGTTGTATTATTGACTACCGAATAGTGAAAATCTTTCCACTGGCAGAATGCCCTCAGACGTAGGTGCGGAGTCACCAGACTGGGTAAACATATTGTGTGTCTTTTGTTTACTGTTCGTTTATTTACATAGAATTATTATTAACTTTTAAAGTGTTTATGCAAAGTCCCCGACTTTTCAATTTTTCTCACTTAACCCAACTTCAATCAGTTCCTATTATTTTATTCTTAGTTTGTTGTAGAAAAAATATTATGTCTCTCTTTAACAAATAATTTTTTAGGTAGCATGTGACATTGTGTTACAAATTAATTATCTTGATAAATTAGCATGTTATATTATGTGACACAATAGATAAAAAAATTACCAGAAACTTCAATTCATTGAAGCCATCTTGCTCATGTGCCTTGTGACCTTAGTGCTTGTTGCTTGTTAGTTCTTGTTCTTTATCATTGTCGCGTTTTGCCAAATTATGCCTATAGACTTCTCTTTTAGAAACAAAACCGTGTGTTAAGTACTCAGAGATTCCAAAGGATTCGAGTACGATACATATGAACAAGCCTCATCTCCATCTCCTAATCAGTATGCGACAGGGCAGTTGGTGCTAACAAATGAGCTACCATATTCTCTACTCCATTAACATAGACAACATTTACATAAGAAAACTATTAAGTAAAATTCCTAAGCTTAACAAGAAAGCAACCTAACCTACTTGATGTGATGTGATGTTTTATTTTAGGGAAGAGAAAATTTCACTTAGCCCACCTGTAAAATACCACTTTTTCACTTACCTTCACCACGAGATGAATTTAGTTTCTGAAATCTTGAAGTTGCCAAAAGTCGCACTTAAACCTGACGATGTAATTTTCTGTCACGTGACTAACATGTGGCTGTTATTTTTTGTAAAAATGCCAAAATTGCTCTTCTTCTATTTCTTTTTGATTCTTTATTCTCTTCCATAAGAATAATGACTTGATGTGGAGGTGGAAGGAGGCCATGTCGACGATCTGCCTTACGACGAGGCCGTCGGAGCCGATGGATCTCGCCAGCTCAGCGACGGCGGCGACGACCCTTTTGGGCGGGGAGGATTGGGTCTCGGCAGCGAGGTGGTGGAAGGCGAGGGAGCGGAGGGCATCGCCGGCGAGGACGACGACGTCCTCACCGTAGACGCGGTGGCTTGTGGGCGGCCGCGGCGAAAGTCCTCGTCGTCCATGCAGGGGAGGTCGTCGTGGATCAGAGACATCGTGTGGATCATCTCCACCACAACATCGGCAGGCATCTCCACCGCTGGGTCATCGCCGACGAGCTCGCGCGTGGCGAGGCAGAGCACCGACTCGATTCACCGATTCGACTTTTGGGTCATGTAATTCTTGAAATCGAAAGCTTACTTAACCTCCTCAGCCGTCTCCGCCGCAGCGCTGCCGCCGGCTGTGAGAACCATCGCCACGGGGAGCAGCATGACGGAAAACGACATGGGTCGTCTTCGTTCCGATGATTCAGGCGAAAAATATCTTTTTTATCGATTGGGGTCGAAATTGAGATATGTGAAGAACATAAGTGGGAAAATGGGAGTAGAAAAAGGGAGGAAGAGGCTAGAAGAGAGCGTAAAAATCAGAAATGAAAAAAGAGAGAGAGTGAATGGTAATTTTTTTTGAAATTTTGATGGTTTGTTAAGGGCATTTTGGACTTTTCGTTAGAAAATTAACATTGTCGGGTCTAAGTGCCACTTTTGACAACTTCAGGGTGTTCAGAAGATAAATTCATCTTGTGGTGGAGGTAAGTGAAAAAGTGGTATTCTACAGGTAGGCTAAGTGAAATTTCCCCTTTAGGAAAAATTCTAGATAACCCTCTTTAACTATACGCGAGTCCCACGTGAACCCCTTTAAGTACAAAATCAATTTGAGAGGTGCCCTAAGTATCAAAAAGTCCCACTTTACCCGCCCTAAGTATTAAAAAATCCCACTTTACTCTTTTCTGTTAATTTTTTGTAAAAATTCTGTTAATTTTTTTGTGAAATGACGAAAATACCCTCGTATCTGAAAAATTAAAATGAACAAGTAAAAATTATTTTGAACTTTTTTTTTCTAATTTTCTCGTTGTACAAAATAAAGAATAAAATTTTGTTAGCAGTAAAAATAGTTTTTAAAAAGTTATTTTTATAAAAAAAATTAAAAGATAAAAATTTATTTTTAAAAATCGTTTTTAATTTTTATTAGTTTTTAAAAATAATTAAAAATTAATAATTTGAATACTAAAATATTATTTTTATTTTTTGTTTTTGTAAAAAGATTAAAAAAAGAAGTTCAAATTTATTTTTATTTTTTTAATGCAAGAGTATTTTCGTCATTTCACAACAAATTTAATATAATTTTTAAAAAGTTAGCAGAAAAGGTAAAGTGGAACTTTTTGATAGTTAGTGCATCTCTCAAATTGATTTTATACATAAGGGAATACATGTGAGACACGCGTGTAGTTAATGAGGTCATATGTAATTTACCTTTTATTTTATTTGTTTTTTTGTTACACAGGAATGGTTTCTAAATATACAAGACTTGCATGTACTAACCTTTGCATGAGTGATCACTCTATTCAAATTGCGTATGCTAAATCTCTATACAAGTCGTATTGTTGAAAAAAAAATCTTCTTATATATCAAGAGAGAGAGGGTGAATCCCGAAAAAAAATACACAATAGATAATTACATGTTAATGTATCCGAGTTTATCCGTTTTCGAGTTGGTACTCCAATTTTTTTTTTATAAACATCCTGATTTCTTTTTGGCGATGTTGGCAGATTGAATTTACACCGGTCATGATTTTTTGCATAAAGGGTTTATAATAATTTATAGAGATGTTACTTAAGATTATTGGTTTGAATATTTGATTTTAGGCTGAAATCAATCAACTACATTTTTATTGTTGTTCTACCTGGAGTTTTGTGATGGAAATGACTTTGTTTTGAAATTTTGAAATGAAAATAAGGGTATGTCTGTTATTTTGTGATTAAATATAACGGGTAATTCCACTTAGTTCACCACAAGAATTTGTAGTATCACGTACGTCACCATAATTATAATTTAATTTATGAGTTTGTTAGAGTTATGCCCCAGCCCAATACACAAGCGATCTACAGATGTAATGTTTTATCATCTTTCCGAATAAATAAATCGGCATATATTACTAATATGTTGTAGTAATATATCGAATTTAATTTGATCTATGTCATTATGTGTGTAACCACTAATAGTAGAACTATAGATCAGAAATAATTACATTTGATGAGTCTCTGATCAGCTAAGCTTCTTTATGAAGCGATCAGTATGAGACTAACTCCTTGTGATCATGCTCTACTGATCATGGCAAAGTGCGTGCTGGAGTTATATCATAGATACCATCAGGTCGATGATATCGGACAACCCGATTGTGAGTATGCTGCATAGATCCAGTCATGAGATACTCACATATCGTAGCTTGTCACTATATTCTAAGACCAAGGAGTCTTTGTGTACACTATGTAACGAATACCTAAGTTTGACCTAGTCTAACGTTATCTGTAAAAGGGTAACTATAACGGCTTCGATTGACTTTGATATTTATTGCACTAGTGAACTCGAAAGGCGTCTGAGGGATTTATCACTCATACTTCAGTATGAGAAAGATATCCGTTTAAGCCACTTGATGAGTATGACTGAAGGAATAGCACGGCCGTGCAGGTGATACCTTAGTATCAGTTTTCAGTCATCTCAGATATCAAGAAACAGTGATTGATAAATTAGGATGACCATTCTATGCCTATTGATCAATCTGGATATCGGTTTGATAAAAGGATATTGACATGTACGATAACAGGTTAAGTCGAATAATCGATAATCACGAACGTTGGGTAATCATAATGTCTTGCTAGAGACCACTTATGATGGAAAGGGTAAAATAGTAATTTTACCAGTCTGCCAACTGTTCGTGAGCCTAGAGGGTCACACGCATTAAGCACGATACATGACAAATAATTATGGATGAAAATTGAGAATGATTCGGTAGTTTTCTGGCCTAAGGTTTTAACCAGACAGTTGAAGAAATCAATTCGAGAAAATTGAACCATTTTGTCTAAACCGAAATTAGAACTCAAGTTAATGGGTTTAATTTGGGTTTTAGTTAAACGGGCTTAAAGTCCATTTAGGGATTCAAGTTATGAATGGGGAAGAAGTGCAAATAGGAGTTGAAGAAGGGTAGATATGCAATTATTAATTTGAAATTCAATTTTATTTCAAATTAAAATTCCAAAATATCTTCCATCTTTTTCTCCAACTATTGGCAACCACTCCCCCTCATTCTCTCCCTCACTTGACCGATCCTCTCTTCCTCCATTTTTCCTCCATTGTTGATTTGTCAAACTTCTCAAGAACATTCATCACAAAAGTGTGAGAGAAAACCTTCTTCGGTTGTGGTGCTTGTGTGGACCTAATAGAGAAACACTAAGGTTGTGTTTTCATCGATTAATAGAGGTATTTTTCAGATTCAAAAGGTTGATAACATGTTGAATTTACATTAAGATCCAAGTTTGCATCGATCACCATGGTTACATAACTTCCGTTGCATGAAATTTATCGAATGGAACCCATGGTGATTTCTTTCAGAGGTCACCACAATGAACTTTTGTCTCACTGTTGGTCTATTTTTATTTTGAAAAGACCAAATGCCCCTCATTTGTTTTAAAATTTTCAAAATATGTCATTTCTCTTCAAAAATGACGTTTCCCTCCACTCCACCGCTGACCACCACCTTCCACTCCTCTCTTGACCACCACCTACGACGTCGTTTCTTTAACCCACGTCCTCCATCTAACTTCCCTCTCATTTTCTCGCTTTGGCGTGGTGTGCATGTCTGTCTCTGGCCGAGACAATTTTCAGAAACTCGACCCACATCACTGGCGAGAAGGAGGAGGAAGATGGAGGGGAAAGTACTATTGAGTGGTTGTTTCCAACTCGATCTGAAGACAGAGAAGAAATCGTCGTCTAAGGTGCCGACGCAGGTGAGGTGGAGGAAGGGGCGGCGGCGCCACCGGAGGTAGGCAGTGGAGAGGTGGTCGATGCCGGCAAGGTCGAGGCGGGAGAGGAGGTGGCAGAGGGAGGGTCATGGTCGATGAAGTAGGTGAGGGAGGGGTCATGAAGAAGAAAAAGAAGAAAAGGAGGTGAGGTGTATTTTGGTCTTTTCAAAATAAAAATAGACCAACAGATTCATTGTGGTGACATCATAAATAAAATTAGGAGTATAGTGACCTAAATGAGACTACAAACTTTTCTGGTGATCTCAGAATTTAAATTAAAATTATGGTGACTTAAGTAAAACTACAAAGACCCAAAGGAATTTACCCTAAAAATAAAAATTAGTAATAAACAGTAAGAGTACGTCTATATATACGTAAAAGCACGAGCTTTGATCTTCCTTAATTTGGCGATGGGGATGTTTTGATTTGCCCTCACAAGATTAAATACAATGACAGGTTTGATCACTATATGTTCGGTTTCTGAGACTCAAGCAACGATGCTTTACGTTTTGATTGCTCCCCATTTCGATTGAATGTAGATTAATGCTTGTATATGGACGATGATTTAGGGTTTCAATTTATGAAAATTTACTTTGTTTTAGCTCATAATGTCTATGCCTCTATCTTCATTTCTGGGGTTATATGATCTCTTGAAATCTGTTGGTATTGATTTTGAAAATGCAATGCTTGTACATGGCAGATGATGAAGCTTTAGGTTTTTAATTTATGGAATTTTACTTTGCCTCATACCTTAGAAGATTTCTAGATTGCGAAATGTGTTGATTTTGAAGATGCATTGTTACAATTTGGATGTGTTTTGGTTCCTAACTCTGGCGGAGCAAACTATTCTGAGAACCATATTGGGGATTAATCTCTCAGAACCCGGATATTTTCTTGGGTAACTTTTAAGTCATAACCAAATGCAAGACTCCTGACATTGAGCATAGAGAGATTGTTCATGCATCTTTGTTAACATTGAAAATGGAAAACTTGTTACTGTTCTTGCTGCTCATTTATCAGCTCTATATTTGTCTAATGTTTTCATTGTTATATAAGCCTTGTGAAAAGTCAAGCTGGATTCTGTATTTCACTGTAGAGAACATGGCGGACCAAGTGGAAAGTTGTGACAGAATTAGTTCCTTACCCGATGGAGTTCTTCGCCACCTCTTATCACTTCTACCCACAAAAATTGGAGTGAGTACTTGCATTTTGTCAACCAGGTGGAGATACCTCTTTCCTTTTTCCAACAGTCTTGACTTTGACGATTCACTAGACGTTAATCCTCAAGGGAATGAGAATGATCAAGCGGGTCATTTTATGGACTATGTGGATCGGTGCATTATGCTCATGAATGAAACACGTATAGATAAGTTCCGTCTGAAATGTCACCGTGTCGTCGACATCTCACGTGTCAATTCATGCATTTGCGCAGTACTGTTGCTCAATGTTAGAGAGCTTGATTTATATATCCATACAAGAGATCTTGGGGTGGAACCTCCCCGTGTCTTCACTTGCAGTACATTGGTAGTCTTGAAATTGGGTACCGGCTTTTCTCTGAGCATTCCCTTGTCTGCTTATTTGCCATGCCTAAAGAGCCTTCATCTTGATTCTATCGAATTCTCGGATGACATTTCAATTCAGAGGCTCTTCTATAGCTGCCCTGTGCTTGAAGATCTGGTAATAGTTCGATGTTCCATGAAGAATATAAGCGTGTTGAATTTCTCTTCTCCTTCGCTAAAGAGACTGACCGTGGAAAAAACTATCACTAAATTCTACCATTACAATATAGTTATCGATGCATCAAACCTTGTGTACCTAAAATGCACCATAACCGGAGAAGAAAGATTTACTGTAAAGAACCTGCATTCTCTTGGTGAAGCTCATATTTCCATTGTTATAAAAGAATATTCTAATGTTGATCAAATCGCCCTCCCTGAGTTTTTCCAATGGATTTGCAATGTCCGGTCATTATTCATATCTGGTGATTATGGAAAGGTTAGTTCGAGAATTCTTATTTGTGCTTTACATATATTCAGTATCACCCAAACTAACATTCATTTTTTTTCTTCTTTAGCATCTCCAAAAGATTCTGGATCAACTGCCGTTTTTTAAGAACATGAACCGTTTGGTGCTTGCTTATCACCCATTTCTAGACTTGTCAGTGCTGATGAAGTTGCTCCAGCGTTCGCCTAATCTGGAAACAATTTTCTTTGATGTAGGACTTTGATATATATATATAGATAAATTTGGATATGATTTATTATGCATAGAATCTGAATTGCTATATTATCATTTGATTAGGGACACGTATGGGGCTCGTATGGAGAAGGGTGTGTTGATGTGCCTTTGTGTGTGTCATCTCGTCTCAGGTCGGTTGAATGTAGGCTGTTTTACCACGGGGGACCGGTCATTCAAGAGGATGTGTGGTCGATAGAGTATTTTCTGAAGAATGCTAATGTCCTAGAGAAGATGTCGATACGTATTGGTTGTACTGGACGTTTCAATCAACAGATTGTTATGGAATTGGAGAAAATGATGGAAAGAATCAAAATGCGGCCAAAATCACACAAAATTGAAGTCTTCTGTGAGTTGCCACTTCGCACTGATACCAAAGTGAGTTCCGCTTATTTATAACTCAGAAGTTTGAATTGTTCTTGACCTCTGCTTATTTTATTCTCAAACTTGAAGCATATTGGCTTAAATGACTTCATTGTCTTGTTGAATAAGTTAATACATTTAGTAAGGAAGAAGATTATAAACTTTCTACTCCTATTACTTACTCAAGAAAGTTGAGTGAATCAGAAAAATCAGCAAGGAACCATTCATCTGCTAATAATGATATTTTATTGCTCGGCAATGTTGTATCCTATGGTTTAAGTCTAAGAGTACAGAACCACCAAACTTAAACTTCCATCATATAAAGGCAATTTTATACGAGTTGAGCGCAAATAATGTCACATTCTTGGCACAATCTGTGCCTTGATTATTTCTACAACTTATCCTGAATGCTTTTGGGGCGAGGCTTTCCTCACGCAAGTCTACCCAACCAATCGAGTCATAAATAGAAACAAAACCGAGATCAAGCCGAAAAAATTTGGAGGCAGCCACGACTCTCAACCAACGACCCACCTGTCGTTGTTTGGTGTCGTGGGTTCTAGAACAGTCTGTCAAGTCGAGATCGGGAGTTTAGGAGGAAATTGTCTATTTTGCCCCTAGTTCGTATATTGACGTAAATGGGATTTAGAGCACTAATTGTAATCGTTCCTAGGCCTTTGGAGAGTGTTGGGGTCCATTACTGATAGGTTAGAATAAATAGAGAGGAAGAAGATGGAGGCTAAAGGACACATGGAAGGTTGAAGTTTACAGAAGGTGGAAATTTAGAATAGAGAAGATGGTAGTAGAGGATTAAGACTTGCAACTTGGTTTGTTAGTCATTTCTTGTATCTATTTCTTTGATTTGAATTGATGAATATGGATGTGAGTTTTGGTATTGGACTTGAGTTTAATTGATGAGATATTTGGTTTTTGTTGATGAGTTGAGATTGATAGTTGAGTTTTGGGATTGTTGTTTTGAAAGTTATTGATGTTTGGATGACATTCTCGAGATTGATACTTTGGGATCGTAGTTGTTCACGTGATGATGAACTTTGAGATTTTGAATGAGATTGGGGATTTTGTGTGTTTTGATTGTGTATTGGTATTTAAGAATTGATGTTGAACATGAGATTTTTGATTTGTGGGTTGGTGATTGAGGTTTGATTCAATTGTTCTAGTGTTGAGTAGTTATTGTGGTTTTGGTAATTGCCAGGAGAGTTAGAGTTTAGAGTAATTTAATTTTTGATGTTGAGATTTAGGATAGAGAGCTATTTGTGTGATTAGGGGCCATAATTATTTTATTTTCCCTCATCATTGGGGACAATATCTGTTGAATATGTTGATAGATTAGTTCTTGCACATCATGTTAATTGATCACTCAGGTGAGGACAGAGGAAATGGGAAGTTAGTGTGTCTCTATCCCCTTACGAGAAAGATAGAAGAAGGTGAGGAGTCTAAAATATTTTCAATTGGCCTCTCACAAACAAATTAAAATCGAGCGTAGTTACGTCAGAAAGACGTATAGTCAACTATATTTATCTGATGTTGTCCCTTAAATCTAGTAGAAATTTGATGTAAGAAATCCAAAATAGCTTCACATGACTTTCTAGCTTTCAGATGAATTCCCTCTTTAGTCTTTACCTAGTAACTCCAGCACAAACTCCGACAATTTTCCAGCGCTCAGTTACAAATCGAATCATAGACATCAAATTGTGTCATGCATTAGGGATTGGAAAATCTCTAAATTTTACATTGGCTAGATTTCAAGTATGGCAGGAGCCGAGGAATGCTGGATTTTTAGTCCTACCCATTTGGCTTTATCAAAATTAAGGTCCAAGCCAAGAGGGTCCACGCCTACCATGATTTGTTGTTGTAGGTATGCAAGAGACCATCATATAAGTGAGGCATAGTAGTAAGATGTTTGACAAGGATTTGTTGGTTTATACAATGAATCAATCCATGTACAAGGTTCTATTTTTGTAATTTTATAGTCCTAGCATTACAACAAATAAGAAACGAGCCTACTTACAAGAATAGGGAACTATAAGAAAAGGGAACCCTAAATACTTAGGGGTTTGGCACCCCCTTCCCTCAAATTGATGCGGATTGATCAATCAACATTAATTTGCCTTCAAGAAACTGATAACTGTACAGAGGAAGGGTTTTGGTGAAAATGTCCGCTAACTGAAGATTCGATGGAACATGAGGAAGCATCGACACCTGAAAATTATATGCATCACAGATATAGTGACACACACCTTAATATGTTTGGTGTATTCATGATAGGCAGAATTAGTTGTTATGCGAATGACACTAGTATCATCAACAAGGAGAGGAGTGGCGCTAGGAGCCAAGAATCTCAACTCAGATGGTAATTTGTACTGACAAATGATCTTCAAACGCGCTTGAAACATATCTCGATACTATAAGATTTAGGGACAATCTTGTTTCTTACACTTACAAGAAATCAGAGCATGAACCAAAAATATACACCAGTCCGTCGTAGACCATCTAGTGCTCGCACAACCCGCCCATCAGCATCAATATAGATGAAAGGTCCAAGGAGGTGTGGGAGGGAAAGTAAATTACCTTCACAATTGTACCTAACAGATAGTGTAAAATATAGTGCATTGCTACCATATGCATGCGTTGTGGCGATTAGAGGAATTGACTAACCTCCTGAATAGGAAAGGATAAATTTGGACGACTAAAGGTAAGATATACCAAGCTTCCCACTAGATAACGATACAAAGTCAGATCAAGAAGAAGATTTCTATCTTCTTTGCATAACTTGACATTCAATTCTACCAAAGTGTAACTGGGAACTGGTTCGAATACCCTAAGAGTCAAATAAGTCATTAACATATTTAGCTTATTGTTAAAAATTCAAAACGAGCTTGTGTGAACCTCGAGACCCAAGAATTATGTGAGAATCCCAAAATATTTCATGTGAAACATATTATGGAGATGAATATTTAATTTGGGCAATCAAGGGGGTATTTGTTAGGTTAAGAGTGAGAGTCTCTTTACCCCTGTACTTTTGTTGAGTTTTTTTCTTGTATTGTTTTTTTTGTTATAAAATTATCTCTTACTGATAGGAACAAATAAAATAATTATGGCCCGGTAGGCTTGTCACCCATATGCCTTATCAAGTGTTTTTATTCCACGACGACAAGCTTCGGCGGCGAATCCTTCAGATCAATTTCAACGGCGACTCAAAATCTCGATCCTCTTCAATCTTTCTGTTGTCTTTAGTCACGAGTCTTAAGGTCATGGAGAGGCTCTCCTCTCACAAGAAGTTGTAGTTCAGCTTAGGAGGTTGAGTGCCATACCATCCTTTGAAAAAAATGAGGATCTCGATTATAATCGATTATAATCGACTAAGAGAAAATATGGGTTTCACTCTGAATCTTGTCACTGGTGGCGAGAACTCCGACATGGGTTTTCTATTGTTGAAAAAACCGAGCTATTAACTCCTTCTCCATCTTCTTGATCGGCCCGGAAAACGAACTCGAATTCTATTATTATGTTGACACGTTCTTCACTATATTTGGTTTTCCTAATATTGTTTGTTTTTTTTTTTGTTTGGGAATTTAACTTTCCTTCCCTCTTCTAATTTTTCCTTGTAACAGAGAGGAGCGAGTAAAACCAAAGAGGAGGGAGAGAGCTAGCGTTTTATGGTTTTAAATTTTCTTAACAAATTTATTCTGAACGACATATTTACCTTTGAGTCACAAGGTATATGAGTTATTTAAGTGAGGGTAAATATGTCATATTATATTTAATGATGAAATACATAAAATAAAATAAAATTTTGGTCTGAAATTTAGAAAAATAAGTTAGTGGGGCAATTTAGACTTTTTACGCATCAATTTTGTGAAATTTAACCAAAGTTACTTCAAATATAACTCAAAGTATCATAGAGTTTTAGGTAAAAGACACAAAACAACACTCAACAATACCCAAAAGACACTTAACTACCCCATATTTCAAAACGGACGGTGAGCTACACCCAAATATTATAAATTGACAGATAGCACTGACCGTTAGAATTTCTGTTAAAATCTGTTAAAATTCGAGGTAAAAAGACGAAAATGCCCCTGTCCACACTTCAAATTTTCAAAACCATGCCATTGTGAGGATTTTGGTTGTTTCTCCCATAACCGTGGCTCAAGCTTCGCCGGCCTCGTCTCCGACCTCTGACCGACTTCTCCGGTCGTCCTCGCCTCCTGGCCACTGATCGGAGACTCGCCGGAGACCGTGGCTCTGTTTCCGATGCCGGGTATGCTTCAAATTTAATGATAAATGTTGGGCCTGATTCATGCAGTAGCTGTTTGATGAGTTTTTATTGGTATTGTTGCATCAAATTTGATGATTTTGGTTCATTTGGGTTGCTGGGTATTTTTTGAATGTGATGGTAAATGTTAAAGTTGCTGTGAATTTCTCTTTCCTTATTTTTTGTTTGAGGTGAGATGGGTTGTGTTTGGATGTTCATGCTAAATGTTTATGTCTGAGATCAGATTGGTTTGTAATGTGGTTTTTATGTTTGTTCCTTTATGAGCAATTGGTCATTTGAACATATACATATTACCCACTTGTTCAAATTAGCTGGCTATATATATAGTGGAAGTTCCTACTGAATTTACTTAAATACGGTAGAATGAGAAATGTGAGCTGAGGACCCAGTATGGAATGATGGAGGGTGATTATCGAGGAGAGCAAACATATAATTTGCAACCTCACTGAATTTGTGGTTGGTTGTTTCGGAGATAAACTTGCCTAATTAGAACCACTACCAATACCTTCTTCTGCTTGGTATAGAAAATTATTAAGGGAAAATGTCAGCTGACTATCCCAAAAATTGACACATTTGCACCTGACTATCCCTAAAATTATTTTTAATATTGTGGGTACCCTAAAATTTCAAAATTGTCACCGTTAGTACCCAAAGCCATTTCCGTCCATTTTTTTTCAAAAATCTGTTAACTTTTGAGGTAAAAAGACCAAAATGCCCCTGCAAGTGTTTTAAATTTTCAAATAATACCCTTCTACTCTCAATCCTTCTTCTTCCTCCATACCACTCTTTCTCCATACCACTCAAAATTTCAAACCAATAAACATCCTACCCATTACTAATTTGGTAGATTTATGAGATGGGTTTGGGTTAATTTTCAGAGGATGTGGTCGGAGGAGGGAGAGTATGGCAGAGGAGGAGGTGGTCGGAGGTGAGCGGAGGTGGGCGGAGGTGCGCGGTGGTGGTCGGAGGTTGTCGGAGGAGGGAAGGGTCGAGGTGGTCGGAGGAGCTGGGCGGAGGAGGAGGTGGTCGGAGCTGGTCGGAGGTGGGCAGAGGTGCGCGGAGGTGCGCGGAGGTGGTTGGAGGTGTTCGGAGGTTGTCGGAGGAGGGGAGGGGAGGGTCGAGGTGGTCGGAGGGGTTGGGCGGAACCTCCGACCACCTCGACCCTCCCCTCCTCCGACAACCTCCGACCACCTCCAACCACCTCCGCGCACCTCCGCCCACCTCCGACCACCTCCTCCCCTCTTCCGACAACCTCCGACCACTTCCGCCCAGATCCGACCACCTCCTCCTCCGCCCAGCTCCTCCGACCACCTCGACCCTCCCCTCCTCCGACAACCTCCGACCACCTCCGCCCACCTCCGACCAGCTTTGACCACCTCCGACCACCTCCGCCCAGATCTGACCACCTCCTCCTCTGCCATACTCTCCCTCCTCCGACCACCTCCTCTGCAAATTAACCCAAACCCATCACATAAATCTACCAAATTAGTAATGGGTAGGGTGTTTATTGGTTTGAAAATTTGAGCGGTATGGAGAAAGAGTGGTATGGAGGAAGAAGAAGGATTGAGAGTAGAAGGGTATGATTTGAAAATTTAAAACACTTGCAGGGGCATTTTGGTCTTTTTACCTCAAAAGTTAACAGATTTTTGAAAAAAAATGGACGGAAATGGCTTTGGGTACTAACGGTGACAATTTTAAAATTTTAGGGTACCCACAATGTTAAAAATAATTTTAGGGGTAGTCAGGTGCAAATGTGTCAATTTTAGGGGTAGTCAGCTGACATTTTCCCAATTATACCAATAAGCAATAAGCATCGTAAATAGTGGAAATCACTAAAAGTACCAGTAAGCAACACTAACATACTCAAAGTGATGAGATATGAAAACAATAACATAAACGTTTCTTGCGAAAATAGAATTGATTAATGCAGAAACGTTTCTTGCGTTGCAAGCTACGATTTATTGAAGAGAAAAACAAGGCTCGGTTTTTGAGCTATGAATGAGAAAGAAGAAACCATTGTATTGACAAATATAAACCAATTAAACGTCAAACATGTAAGGACTCAAAACTATCATGAGCACAAAAATTAATTTGCTCTGTTTTTGTCTTCGCCGCAGAGCCACGGTCTTCGGCGACGGGCTCCGGCGAGTCTCCGGTCAGTGGAGAGGAGGCGAGGATGACCGGATAAGTCGGTCGGAGGTCAGAGACAAGGCCGGCGAAACTTGAGCCACAGTTATGGGAGAAACAACCAAAATCCTCACAATGGCATGGTTTTAAAAATCTGAAGTGTGGACATGGGCATTTTCGTCTTTTTACCTCAAATTTTAACAGATTTTAACAGAAATTCTAACGGTCGGCGCTATCTGTCAATTTATGATATTTGGGTGTAGCTCACTATCCGTTTTGAAACATGGGGTAGTTAAGTGTCTTTTGGGTATTGTTGAGTGTAGTTTTGTATCTTTTACCCTAGAGTTTTTGTAAAAATATTTAAAATTATTCATTTCATTGTCCTTAACGTTAACATAGAAACAAAAGTAGGTGGTTATGTTTGAAGACATCCACCGATTTTTAGAGAAGCGACGGTGACATTATTTATTTCTTCCCTCGAATGATTCTTTGTCCAATCAGTTTGTATTCTATAGTGTTTGCAGGAAATTGAAACACTTGATTATTTTAAATTTCCAAAACAGGTATATATTGCTCATTAATTTGGTCATTTTATGTTTTGATTGGAGCTTGTGTGAAAGGGATCTTCAATAATGGCCAAACTAACAACTATAAATTTGTTCGTTCTTTTGTCTCCGACACTATTGAGTTGTTAAATGAAAAAAGTAATATTATATCTGACACTATAAGAAACTACTAACTCATAGCTGTCTCAATGCCAGTACACATATAAAAATGACTCGTCTTCTGTTTTGGTCCATTATTCATGGCTGATCTTAATGTTAATAAACATAAAAGTTCATTGCTAGTCTTTCTTTTTTCTTTTTCAATATCACGTCATTTTTTCATAACTACTTTTTAATCGACTCCACCTATAATAATGTGCCCACGTTCTGATGCAGCGTACGTGGTTAAAAATATTTTTTTATTAAACTTCGTTGATTTACAAAAATACCGAAGATAATAGATATTGAGAAAACCCTCGAATTTTATAAATTATTAATCAAAAATAACTTTTATAGCAAGAACGTATGAGAGTTCTTAAATAATAAAACACAAATTGCAGAAAAGGAAAACCCTAATTCGCTAGAAAGGTTAGAAAAGATAAAAGGAAAAAAAAACAACTATTAAAAATTATAAAAAATGTCTGAAACTTATAAAACACGATTTTGATCCTACAGATGATCTCCGATGGCCGAAATCTGTCGTATCACATGGCATGTCCATGACTTTGACTCAGACCGCCGTTTTTGTACGAAAAACATTAGTCTTTTGTCCAAATCTGACACTTACGCGATAACTTCAAGTGTTCTAGCTTTTGCATACCGACTTTTTCGACCGCACCACATCACGTTCAAACCCTAGTCTCAGGCCGAGGTTGAGTAAGGCCACCACAGATCAAGCTCAGCTAGTAACTCATTGATGTATGTGTTAAAACACATATAAAGTTTGTTTTTAAGGTAAATGTCTCAAATGTACGGTTAACTTTACACGTTTTGCACTGAGATACAACTAACTTAAAAACTTTGTTTTCATATCAGTTAGTTTTGGTTTTGTGTCAAGTTAGACAAAATGATTAAGTTTCAGTTAATTTGAAGTGTAAAAAGACCAAATGCCCTTGATTGCCTATCAAAATTTCAAATGCTTGTCATTCTCATATTTTACCCACTGTTCAACCCAAAAGCTTCACATTTTCTCAGCCATAACTTTACTTTATGAGAGACAAGACCATATACCAAATATGTTAGCCACGCAGACACCATATGAATCGCTCTCCTCACGCAGACACTATCTGACTCGGAGCCAGAAAGTGAACGAACCAAAGCTAGAAATAGTTTCGTTGACCTTGACAAAAATGGGAACGACTAGATGTTGTTAGGGGCTCTATCGACGACGGAACCCAAAACCCGAAGGACGCTCTATTGTCTAAATATTTTTTTTCCTTTTGATTGCGACCAGAGGATTGCAGAGGGTCAGAACCTAAGAATGAATGACCCAAGGCTTGCCAGAGGATAAGCAGGGTGGAGAGCTAAAAAAAATTTTAGAACTTTTCTAGAAAACATAGCACTCTAAAATCCGGTGAAAATTTGGAGAGACGAGGCTAGAAAGGAATTGGAGGGCTGTCAGGTCGCCCTAAGACAGCGAGAACAGGCCAGAAGCTCGTCGAAAACATTGCCGGAGATGTAAAAAAATTCCAGAAAAATAGAGTAATCCAAAATAAGCTAGGATAGACAGGGCTTAAGAATTACTAGATGGCTCTGAGCTCGGCCTTGCTCTAAAGGGTCCAAAGAATGTTAAAAAGTCATTCTGCTCGGTCTTTTTCCTTCTTTTGGCAGGTAGGGTTGATTACCGAAACCGAAGTCACTATGAAGCGAAAAAAGAACTGTAGTCACTCAAATATGTTCAAAAACTTCAGTTGTTTGTCCCCCAACCCTTCCCTTTCCCATCCTCTCCTCATTTCGTGGAGAAATATCGCAAAACGCCCCTGCCGGAGCTTCGCCAAAAACCCACCAGAAATCAGAACTACATCTGAACGTTCCCTGAGCCTAGCCTTCTCCTTCCTCTCCCTACCACGTGAAGAAAACTATCAAAACAACCCTTGCGAGTGATAATGGAAAGCATTTGAAAATTTGATAGACAATTAAGGGCATTTTATTCTTTTTACACTCAAAAGTAACTGGAACTTAACCATGATGTCTAGCTTGACACAAAACCAAAACTAACTGCTCTTAAAACAAAGTTTTTAAGTTAATTATATCCAGCTGCAAAACGTGTAAAGTTAATTGTACCTTTGTGACATTTACTCTTGTTTTTACTACCCAATGACTATATGAAATATATCCACAAATTGTTACATTTTGAATATCAAGGGTAAATGATGTATTAATGCATCATACTTCATTTACTTGATTTTTATTTCTAACATTCTATCTTAAGAATATGTAGAATTATTAACAGCAGTAATATTATCCTCCTAACAAAATGAGTTGAGGTTTCTATAATTAAAAGGAAAGTTTAGAAGAGTTAAAAGAGAATTACTTAAATTTTGATATATTTATTTGTTATTTACCCTGATATTAAATATGGCGATGTAGAGGTAAGGATTACTATTTTCTTGTGATTTTAGTAGTTCTTAATTGAAATTATGATTAGTAGCAGTGACAAGATGTCGAACACAATATTGTAACAATTGGTTTGACAACTTGACTAATTACAAATAATTGACAGTAAATAATTAAACAATAAAAAGACACACGATATGTTTATTGAGTTCGGTGCAATATTACCTACGTTTGGGGGCACTCTGTTAGTAGAAAGGTTTTCACTATACGGTAGTCAATAGTACAACTCACGCATCAACTGGTTATCACACAAACCATTGTCCTAGCTACTATTACTACATATGAAACACCTAGACCAGGAACTCCCCCTGAATTTGAGAACGCCTCAATTCCACTCTTCGGGCAAACACCTATGCTTGGTTTATCGTTGTCTTCATCAGTCTTCATGAATCTTCAATCATGCAAAGCACAACACCCTAATCGATCAAACACTTAATCTCCTCGAATGATATTTGTCGAAGCACACTGTTCTTAACAAGACATACAGCCTCCCAACACGCTAGTCCAACACGTTTAGGAGCTCTGAATATTTTACACAGAAGAACGTCCAAGCTGCTAAGGGGGAAGCCTTGGCTTTTATAGCAGCTACAAAAGCATTAAGGGTTTCGTAACCCTCAAGGAGATCGACTCCATATAGGAAAGAATTCCTATGCCGCCACGATCTTGGAAAAAAAATATTACTGCCATAATAAAGAAATCTTGTAGACACGTTTTCTTCATAGCTGGAGGTTTCCTTAATCCATACATACTCGAATTACTCCCAGATACGTTTCTAATAAACAATCGGGAAAGATCGAAAACTTTCCTAAGTACTGAGTACACGATGTCGTTCCAAATGTCTACAAAATGTTGTCCGACATCTTTCTTTGCACTAAAAAATAAGGTCAACATTAAACGTAACAACAATCTCCCCATTTGGCTATTTTTAGGCAAGAACACGGACTTCCAACAACTTCAGGCGAGCATCTCCAATGTCTTCAAGACGACAAGAAACCTCATGATCAACGCCACGATCATTCAAGTAGCAATGTCGATCTCATCAATATGTTAAACATGTTTTACAACATGTCTCAAAAACATGTCTTAACATTATCTCCCCCTGATTGCCTCTGTTGAGGGGTCAATCGATCTCATTTTTGACCTCGATAAACCCCTCATTTCGATACGTATTTGCCTCGTAGTGGCCATAGAGGGCCAATTAGGAGTATTTTATGCTCTTGGGGGTGTTTCGGAGAATATGTGCAGGATATGGCATTACGGTAAGGGACTCGAGATGACGTGACTTGGAGAGCAAGAAAGCAAAGAGGAAAGGGCCAAAATGCACTAGGCACGATCGTGCCCCCCTGAGGCACGATCGTGACTAGCGAAGGGCACGATCGTGACCGCCCCAGGCACGATCGTGCCTCGTCGAATATTTTTGTTGATTATTTCCTTCAACTTACAGAGCGCTCCCCCGATCTCAGTCACGGGGGAGGCACGATCGCCACCAAGAGAGAGGCACGATCGTGACTCAATTCAAATCGAGCACGATCGTGCCCCCCGAATGAAGACCATGGCGTTGACTCGGAGGAAATTGGTCCCCCCCGTGAAAGGCACGATCGTGACTCCCATAGGGACGATCGTGACCCTCTCTGAGTCACGATCGTGCCCCCCATAGTCACGATCGTGACCAGGCCCTTTTCAGACAATATAAGATGCCTTTTTCCTTAGGGATTGGGGACACTTTTCACCTACCTACCTTTATGCCTCCTTCAGCACATTCCACAGAGTTGTCACTTCACACCAAGGAACATTCTTGGTTGGTTTTCTTGCTTGGATTCACCATTGAAGAGGAGGAAGATACAAGCTTCATTGGAGGGCTACTAGTGAAGAGCAAGCAACCTTGGTAGAAGACTTTTCCAGCTCAAGTTCATCAAGAAGTGGCTATTTTGGGAAGGATTGCACCACTCATCCACCACCGACTCAAGAGCACTTCTAATCCTTTCTTCATTTAGTGTTTTCTCACATGTTTTGTACTAGCTTTGCACTTTGTATGATGATTTTAGATATGAGCACCATGGTTGAGGGCTAAACCCCTTAGCCATGGGTGCTAGACAATGTGATTCATGGATTTATGATATGTGATGAACGAATTTTAGGATGACTTTAGATGTATGTGATGTTTTATATTTTTTTCATTCATGTTTGCTAGAGAGGCTTGTTGGATTGTATGCTAGGGTTTTAATCCTAGTCGACACCAAGTGTTAGGGGCTCGGAACCGTGTTCCGCAACCCCGACGGAACACTTAGCCGAAATAGTAGGTATGTTTAGGGGCTAGACCGATCTCGAGAGAGACGGATAGTCCCGGACCTAGACATCACAAAGTGTTAGGGGATCGACGCCGAGCGGAGACTCCCAAATTAACACTCGACCAATCATTGTCGGACGAATGCGGTCTCGAGTGACTACAAACCCGAGAGGGCGAGGAGTGACTCGAGACTAGCACAATGCCAATGCCGAGAGGCAGAGTTGTCAAATTAAGACATAGGTCATATCTACATCACCGAAGCACTCGTGAGTCGTTGTCGTAAACTATGAATTGCATGTCTAGCACCCTAGGCGTTTCCTTTACTTGTTAATCATCACTGTAGTTACGATGGTTTTAGAAATTGGCTGATTTTTAAAGGAACTGAAGAAACATGTTACAAAGAATGTCGGAGCATCTTCTACGACATCTTGTGTAACATTGCTGGCGGCGTCTCGGCAAACATCCTGATCGATAGAAATCAGGAAAGTGCAGTTTCGGCAGAAAAGCAAGAAGACGATTAGGAAATTCCATAACGACTCCTAATCTGGAAAGAAGAAAGACGGCGATTAAGAGGAAACCCTTTCGGGTTAGTACTCATCCTCGATTGCTATAAAAGCTTAGGCTACCCCCTTACCAATCGTGTGGTTCTTTATTTGTTTCCTAGCAATAATTTGCAAGGCTCTTAGACGTGAAGGTTTGCGGGCTGAGAGATTGCAGATTGAGCTAAGGATATTGTGCATCACATAACTATTGAGAGTTAGGTGATTGAGGGTTTACTGAACGCGTGAGTGAAGGCTGAACACAACCATCAAGTTCTACGAAGACTTGAACTGACAGAGCAAGGCGATTGCTCGAAGAGTGGAATCAAGACGGAGTCTTGGATTCAGGGGGAGACCCTGAGATAGATTGCACTGTAAGACGTAGCATAAAGTATAGATCTAGGATTGATCACAGGTACTTGTATGTTCTGACGAATTACTGATAAGTGAAATCTTTCCACTAGGCTGAGAGCCCCTAGACGTAGGTGACGTTGCACCGAACTGGGTAAACAATCTGCTGTGTCATTGTTTATAGCTTTATATTTACTGTCTTGCATTATCTACGCAAGAAGTCAGACACAACGTTATAACCTCTTCCGTAACATTGTGTGTGGCATCTTGCACGACTAGCTGATCAGAATTTCAATTGGTATCAGAGGGGGCACCTATAGCTTTAGGTGAGTTCCTAAACAAATATTTTGATCAAGATGGACAATACCAGAGAAGGAGGATCCATAAATCGACCGCCTGTTCTAGATGGAAGCAACTATGGCTATTGGAAGGCTCGAATGTGTGCCTTCATGAAGTCACTTGACAACAAGACATGGAAGACTGTAATCAATGGGTGGAATGCTCCACAACTCAGTGACAATGATGGCAATCCTATCGGTCCAAAACCAGAAAAAGACTGGACTGATGATGAAGACGAAGAATCACTGGGAAATTCTCGAGCTCTGAATGCTATCTTCAATGGTGTTGACAAAAACGTGTTCAGACTGATCAACACATGCACAACTGCCAAATCTGCATGGGACATCCTGGCTGTTGCATATGAAGGAACAACTAAGGTTCGAGAACAAAAACTGCAATACCTGACAACCAATTTCGAAGCCCTCATCATGAAAGAAGACGAATCAATTGCAGAATTCAATGTTCGTATTCGTGATCTAGCCAATGAATCCTACTCTCTGGGAGAACCAATGTCTGATGAAAAACTGGTAAGAAAAACTTTGCGTGCTCTTAGCCCTAGGTTTAAGATGAAGATCACTGCAATTGAGGAAGTTCATGACCTCAAGATCTTGAAATTTGATGAGCTGATGGGGTCTCTAATGACCTATGAGTTGTCTCTGCCTAACATCGACAAAAGGAACAAAGGAGTTGCTTTCTAAAGCTCAACACACAAGCAACCAGATCCTGAGGATTCTGATTCTGACGAAGACATCGATGCTACAATGGCCCTTCTCACGAAAAATTACAACAAAGTCATGAGAAGATTCAGTCGAATGGGTGGACGGAATGTCACAGCAAATGCCAGAAACAAAGCTCCACAAAAAGCTCAAACAGGAGGAAGTCTTGACAGACCAAACAGGAGTGGGGAAGAAAACAACAAGAAAGGACTACAATGTCATGAATGTGAAGGATTCGGCCACCTCCGTAGAGAATGTCCAAATTTCCTCAAACAACAAAAACGAGGTTACAATGCTACCCTATCAGACGATGACAATGAAGATAGTGGATCTGAAGAGGTAAGCAACTTTGTTGCATTCACTACTACTACTCCTGTATGTAACATTGATAATTCTGCCAATATCAATGATGATCACCTCCATCCAACTCCAAATGAGAATTGGACTAAAGAGCAACTAGTCGAGGCATACAAAGGCTTACATACCAGATTGATCAAGGAAACTCTGATACTTGATCAACAAGGTGAACGGATTATCAGTCTTACCGACGACAAGTCTAGATTTCTAGAGACGATCGTGGAGCTAAAACGCGAAATCACCAGATGATGAATCCTAGCACGGAAAGCCTTGACAAGATCCTATCAGTAGGAAAGCAGTCCAATGATACAACGGGACTAGGGTACACACACGATGTCCCCTCAAAAGCAGTGACGAAGTTTGTCCCACAACAAGCCATGGTTGACAAGAAATCACTGGATGCCCCAACACATCCTACAGGACGACCTACAACAAATGCCATGACATCGTCTACAACATGTTCTTGTCAAGCAACTATCAGAAGACATCCTCCACGCAGACAACAATACTACAGAAGACCAGCTTATCAATATCAATGGATATGTCATTACTGTGGTCAACAAGGTCACATCAGACCTTTTTGTTTTCAACTTCTTGGGAGGAAGCAAGCTCAGCTACCACAAATGAGACATCAAAGGCATCTCTTAACTCCTCAGAAGACATCCCGCCTTGAATAGAGACCTAAGAACCTAGTCTATCGGGCTAATGTTGCATATACATCCTTAAGTGCATCAACAAACAAGGACTGGTATCTCGACAGTGGATGTTCTCGACACATGACAGGTACTCCAGAGTTTCTCTCCAATCTCAAATTATATACAAACTGCTTTGTTACTTTTGGAGATGGGATTCGAGCTCGAATTATTGGAAAAGGAGTACTCAAGCATCCAGGAGCCACTTGCCTGACTGAAGCATTACTTGTAGAAGGACTTAAGGCAAACCTGATTATCATCCGCCAGATATGTGATCAGGGGTCAAAAGTAAAATTCACTAAAGAAGCCTGTATAGTCAAAGACTTCGATCAAGTCACTATTCTACAAGGAGTTCGCTCAACGGATAATTGTTACATCTGGTCACCCGAAACACATATCAAAGCGGCCAAATGCCTTGTCTCTAAAGCAGAAGAAACAAAACTGTGGCACAGAAAGCTTGGACATTTAAATCTTAGAAGCATGCAGAAGGCAATCTCCGAGCAGGCAATAATAGGAATTCCGAATCTGAAAATAGTGGAAGGAAAGATCTGCGGAGAATGTCAGATTGGTAAGCAAACCAAGATGTCACACAAGAAGCTACAGTATATCACCACCTCTCGAGTACTTGAGCTGATACATGTTGACCTCATGGGACCAATGCAAGTTGAAAGCCTTGGAGGAAAACGATATGTCTTTGTATGTGTGGATGATTACTCACGATACACTTGGGTTGACTTCCCTCGTGACAAATCAGACACCTTCTCGATCTTCAAGAATTTATGCATCCAAGTCCAACGAGAAAAAGGAGAGACAATTGGGAAAATAATCCGCCTTCGTAGTGATCATGGTCGAGAGTTCGAAAACAGCAAGTTTGCAGATTTCTGCAACTCAGAAGGGATAGCTCATGAATTCTCAGCACCAATCACTCCCCAACAGAATTGCATTGTTGAGCGCAAGAACAAGACTCTACAGGAGATGGCTAGAGTTATGATGCTGGCTAAGGACATACCAACTCACTTTTGGGCAGAAGCACTTAACACTGCTTGCCATATCCACAATCGAGTCACTCTCCGACCAGGTATGTCAGTAACTCATTATGAAATATGGAGGGGGAGAAAGCCCAATGTTAAGTACTTTCATATCTTTGGCTCCACTTGCTATATTCTGGCTGATAGAGAGCCTCGTCGAAAGCTTCACCCAAAAAGTAATGAAGGCATCTTCCTTGGCTACTCAAGGAATAGTCGCGCATACCGAGTCTTCAACAAACGAACCAAAACCATGATGGAATCAATCAATGTTGTTGTTAATGATGACTACGAAGATGCCTCAGAAGATACGACGGACGAAGACGGAGCCTATCCTCCCAACAATGTCAGGAAGAATATTATTACTGATGTCTCAGAAGATGCTAGCAGCAAAACAGAAAATGATGATGCTAGTCCAAATGTCAATCATGACGAAGTAGTTCCTAAAACCAACAACAAGAATCCCTCGCGAAGAATCCAGACTAATCATCCTATCTCTGGAGTAATTGGAGACCTGAATGAAGGCATACGGACTCGGTCAAAAACTCCTGAAGACTACAACGAGATGATAGGCAATATTTGCTTTGTTTCAAAGACTGAACCCAAAAATATTAATGAAGTCATCAATGATGAATATTGGGTCAATGCTATGCAAGAGGAACTAATTCAGTTTGAGAAGAACCAGGTGTGAGAACTTGTGCCCAAACTATGTGAAGGAAATATCATTGGCACAAAATGGATCTTCAAGAACAAATCCGATGAGCTTGGTAACATCACTCGCAACAAAACCAGGTTAGTTGCTCAAGGGTATACTCAAATTGAGGGAGTCAACTTCGATGAGACCTTTGCTCCTATAGAAAGACTTGAAGCAATTCGTCTCCTACTAGGGATATCATGTCATCTACAGATAAAGCTCTACCAGATGGATGTCAAAAGTGCATTCTTGAATGGGGACCTCAATGAAGAAGTATATGTGTCGCAACCCAAAGGATTAGTTGATCCTCACTATCCTGATCATGTGTATAAACTCAAGAAAGCTCTCTATGGGTTGAAACAAGCACAAAGGGCTTGGTATGAAAGGCTCACAAAATTCTTGATTCAAAGCGGCTACACTAGAGGGGGAGTCGACAAGACCCTATTTGTGAAGAATGAGGACGGGAATTTGATGATATCTTAAATATATGTCGATGACATTGTCTTTGGAGGGATGTCAAGCAAGATGGTAGAGAAATTTATTCAACAGATGCAATCAGAATTCGAGATGAGCATGGTGGGAGAGCTTACCTATTTTATAGGCTTCCAAATCAAACAACAAAAAGATAGCATCTTCATATCTCAGAGCAAATATGCGAAGAATATTGTCAAGAAGTTTGGGCTAGAGAAAGCCTCACATAAAAGGACACCTGCAGCTACACATGTCAAGCTAACTAAAGATGATCCAGGAGAAGCCGTCGACCAACACCTATACAGAAGCATCATTGGTAGTCTTCTCTACCTTACTACAAGTCAACCAGATATTGCCTACTCTGTAGGAGTATGCGCACGATATCAAGCTAATCCTAAGGTTAGTCATCTCTCCCAAGCTAAAAGAATTATCAGATATATCTCTGGGACTACAGACTTGGGTTTATTATACTCATTCGACACATCATCTACCCTAGTGGGGTATTGTGATGCCGATTGGGCTGGAAACACAGCAGATAGGAAAAACACATCTGGAGGATGCTTCTTCCTTGGCAACAACCTCATATCATGGTTTAGTAAGAAGCAAAACTGTGTTGCCCTTTCCACTGCCGAATCCGAGTATATTGCTACTGGGAGTAGTTGCACACAACTGTTATGGATGAAGCAGATGTTAGTCGAATACAATGTCAGACAGGAAGCCATGTCTTTATATTGTGATAATGTCAGTGCCATTAACATCTCCAAAAATCCTGTCCAACACAGTAAGACCAAACACATTGACGAGCAGTAAGAAGTTGCAGAAACGGTTGAGAGGAGTTAGTTGGTGCCTCTTCATGAACCGGTCCAAAATCCCAACACATGCCATTGGGCCAAGCATACCGAAAGCCCATATAAAGGAAGGAAAAGATACGCTCATACTTTAACAGATTTGAATCAATCTGTTTTCAAAATCTAAACCTAGCCTGCCCCTTCTCGTGTTCGCTCTCATCTCCCTCACCTCTCTCATTCTACAAATATCACTACACAGACATGGTGAAAACTCGAAGCACGATAGTACCAAAGAAGGCCTCCGAACCAAAGAGAGCAGAAGCAAAAAACTCCAAGAGCAGCAAAGCAAAAACCAACAAGCATGGAGTTTGGATTAAAGGGCCAAAGACGCTGAAGAAAATAGAAGAAATCCCCAAGGAGACCTCACCGGAGGAAGCTCCAATGCCAACCTTTTCTCGAGTTCCTAAGCGATCTCGAACCGGAAGCTCTGCATTCTCCATGTCAGACCTAACTGGGCCAGAAAGGGAGACTGATCTTGGCCAGGAAAGTCGAGAAGCTTACATGCAGATTGTCCCTGTTCCAACACCAACAAATGTCCCAGGTATCGATTTCTCCACCGATACCTCTACAAATAGTGATTTGTTGGAATCACTACTGGAAAACCAATACCCACCTCAAGAAGGTGTGGTAGAGGAACTGATAAATCCGGAAGGAGAAAAGGAGGACTTGACCCCGGTCAGTCATGGGTTGGAGCGTATTGCTGAAGGAGAAGGAGAAGAAGAAGGAGGAATAGATGTCATGCCTGAAGCCCAAAAGAGGCTGTAATAGAAGAAGACGTCGCTGACTCGGACGAAGCCGAGGAAGAAGCTGGGAAGGACAACAGTGTCGCAACAAATAACACAGAAGAAGTTCCTCTGGATGCCAGAGAAGATGCGACAGAAGATGCTACTGAGGCAGCACACACAGTGTTGTCATCCCTGAAGAAGAAGGTACTTGAAGAAAATGAGAGTCTAGCTGTGATGGTTGAAAAACTAAAAGAAACTAAGAAGAGGAAGGAGGTCAAAGATGCTGGAGGCCCCAACAACAAAAAGAAGAAGATGTATGTCAAGGAAAAAGGGAAGAAAGTGGTCTCCAAAAGGAGATTGGTAGATGAAGCAACTGATGGCGAAGAAGAGGAGGTTACTGCTAAGGAAGAAAAGAAGAAAAAGATCCTGAAGACGGTCAAGAACACATCGAGTGTCCCTTACGACAATGTGTCATTTCACTCGGCAGACGGTGCGAAACGGTGGGAGTTCGTGTTTCAAAGAACGGCGTACCCGGAAAAGACCCTGTCATCGGAGCTGCTAGGACTAAAAGCCATTGTCCAGCTCTTGGAGAAAGCAGAACTAATGAAAACCATCACAAACATTGGTAACCACTATCCCCTCTTGGTTAAGAAATTTATTGCCAATTTGCCTACTGGGTTTGGAACACCGGATGATCTGGAGTTTGAGAAGGTGTATGTCAGAGGCATTCGCTTCAACATCTCCTCTGACATTATCAATGACTTCCTGGGAAGAAAGCGGGTTCGATCTATGCCTACACCTGACCTGAACAAAGTACTCTGTGAGATTACCGGAGTTAAAAGCAGAAAGTGGCCAACCAAAGGCACTGTGGCAGCATCAGATCTTACTTCCAAGTACTCCATTTTCTTCTGCACCGGAGTGGCAAATTGGGCTCCCTCTACACACGCATCATCTATCAAACCAGAGCTGGCGATCTTAATCTTCCAAAAAGGTACTGGATCTACACTTGATTTTGGGCAATTTGTTATTGATCACCTTATTCGTCATGCCAAATCAATTGCTGTAAAAATACCTATTGCCTTTCCATCTCTTATCTCTGAGCTGCTTGTACATCAACACCCCGGAGTGTTGAAAACATCGGATAAGGTTGGCAAAAGAGGAGGACTGATTGTAGTGAGCCACAAGTTATTTGAGGGCAAGCATGCTCCTGATCTTGTCAGGCCAGAAGCCAAGGCAACGACCAGTCGAGCCACAAGTGCCGCCCCTCTAACTAAGACCACCAGCAGGGATGCAGTTATGCTTGAACGAGAGATAGCCATGCTTGACGAGGACATCGTCAATTTGAAGACAGCCCTGAAGCATCTCTCCTAGCGCCGATCACATTGCGCCAACCTGCTAAAATCCATGTCCCCTCCTGGCTCTGAAGATGATGACACCACCTCTCTGCCTAATAATCCAGAAGAATCTACCCATGATGCCTCCACTGAAGCAACTGAAGAAGAGACTGCAAGTTCTAGCAGCAGCTCTGTTTAAATTTCATGAACTTTCTGATTCTTGAACCACTGAACACTTTTATTTTGTAATTTTTTATTGAACACTGTTTCACGCTTACTCTCGACTGCTGATTGGGAAGAAGTGTGACTTAAGTTTGGTTTATTTCTTATTACCCTGCTTTGTTACAATATTTGTTTAAATTTTGGCTCTTTTTGAGCCAGCAAGGGGGAGTAAGTAGTAAGTAAAGTTAGATACGCGCGATCACAATGATACAAGGAAGAAAGATAGAGACGACGCGAAGAAGCAAGACACAATGATACGCGCGACACTGCCGATCGACGAGATGACAAATGCGACGCAGAATACGACGAAGAATGTTGTCCTTAAAAATATCCAAAGGGGGAGATTGTAGTTACGACAGTTTTAGAGATTGGCTGATTTTTAAAGGAACGGAAGAAACATGTTACAAAGAATGTCGGAGCATCTTCTACGACATCTTGTGTAACATTGTTGACGGCGTCTCGGCAAATATCATGATCGATAGAAATCAGGAAAGTGCAGTTTCGGCAGAAAAGCAAGAAGACGATTAGGAAATTCCATAACGACTCCTAATCTGGAAAGAAGAAAGACGGCGATTAAGAGGAAACCCTTTAGGGTTAGTACTCATCCTCGATTGCTATAAAAGCTTAGGCTACCCCCTTACCAATCGTGTGGTTCTTTATTTGTTTGCTAGCAATAATTTGCAAGGCTCTTAGACGTGAAGGTTTGCGGGCTGAGAGATTGCAGATTAAGCTAAGGATATTGTGCATCACATAACTATTGAGAGTTAGGTGATTGAGGGTTTACTGAACGCGTGAGTGAAGGCTGCATGCAACCACCAAGTTCTACGAAGACTTGAACTGACAGAGCAAGGCGATTGCTCGAAGAGTGGAATCAAGACGGAGTCTTGGATTCAGGGGGAGACCCTGAGATAGATTGCACTGTAAGACGTAGCATAAAGTATAGATCTAGGATTGATCACGAGTACTTGTATGTTCGACGAATTACTGATAAGTGAAATCTTTCCACTAGGCTGAGAGCCCCCAGACGTAGGTGACGTTGCACCGAACTGGGTAAACAATCTGCTGTGTCATTGTTTATAGCTTTATATTTACTGTCCTGCATTATGTACGCAAGAAGTCAGACACAACGTTATAGCCTCTTCCGTAACATTGTGTGTGGCATCTTGCACGACTAGCTGATCAGAATTTCAATCACATAATTTCGTGTTTAGTTCGTTTATTAGAAAAAGACCAAAAACATTAGTCGTAGCTTAAATCGACCGAAAACCTTCATTAGTCCCTTCGGATCGACCCGGTTACTTATCGGTTTAGAAATATATTACTTGTGATCGCGTACGCTTGCGCGAGGGATCTTATCCGAGACGTGACGTTTTGCACGACACGTTTCAGCCCTACAGCCTCAAAAAATGGACAAAAGGCATACATAATCTCACAGTAATGATCATGCAGGGGAAATAAAACAAACCAACTCTTTGTCAGAGCAACATTAAGTGTGCAGGACAAAGTATCAAGCAATTAACTCGGATAGACCACAAGGATTTAAAGTGTCAAACATATAAAATAAGTTTTCGAAATAGAAACTAGAAAATGTTACTTAGAACGAGGCTGAGTCTTCGGAGGCAGCGTCATCCCCGGAATCTTTGGTAGGGACCTCATCTTCATTTGCCGCAGCAGCTACCAGATCTCGAACAAGCCCTTCACATATACTCTTCCTTAGGGCGAGAGTATCTATGGTCTTGTCAAGTGCAGCTATCTTCTCCTTGAGTTCCTTCACTACGCGGTTAAGGTCATTGTCAAGACGCATTGCACTGCTCGAAGCGCCTGATGTCCCAAAAGATGGTCTGACAATGTCTCTGGCATACTTCCCCTCGAACAATTTATGACTGATTGTGAGCGTGTTGGGGCGCTTTCCAGCCACATCAGTTATGCGTAGTATGTTGGGACATTGTTGCAGCATTATCCCAGTGGTGATGGAAGGGGGCCCAATGGGTAGTTTCACAATAAATGACCAGTCATGTTTGGCCAGATGATCACAAATAAATAACCCAAAGTTAAGTGGAGCATGCGTACTAATTTGATAGATCAGTAATGCGAGCTCTGACTTGATGCTTGATCCATGCGATGAGTGCGCCTAATTTGCAACTCCAATTTTGTACAGAATTGAGTATTTTGCAGTTAACTCCAAAGAGGCCATCGACCCCTTTGCTTGCCACGCCTTCTTTTCATTGCCAGAAATTTCCATGGCTACATCATTCATAGATGGTGTTTGACTCACTTGATTTGAGATATGCCTCTCTAGGTAAGCATTGATGGCATTTAGGGAGAAGTCGAAGGCATATCCTCGGATACACCTTACGGAACTCTGAGTCCTCTAGATCATCAAAGGAGTCAGACAAGTTGACGATGAATTACTTGACCATAGTGGGATAATACACACCCATGTTAGTGACATTCTTGATCAAGACTGCTTCATGTAGAAGGTTTATCACTGGCTTAATGGCTTGAGCTTCTAGGGACATTTCCCTTTCTGGGAATATGACTGTGGTACACATATTTCCATTTGAATGCTCCGTCTTCTTTGTGGAAGGAGACGTTGTCAAGAAGAGCGGTAGAGACATTTTTCGGGAGATTCTGACCTCTTACGGACTTTTTTCCAGCAATGCCAAGAGCCACCTCTGGCATATCTTCTTCCTCCTCAGCGGAGGTTGGTTCATCTACCAACTCTCTTTCTAGTTTCTTCCTCTTTTTCTTGTCAGCTTTTTCCTTGTGTTTCTTCTTCTCTTTTACAGGAATCTCAGGTTCCCATTCTTTCACAACTTTTTTCTTCTTTCCCTAACTCAGGGCAGCAACTTCTGTCTCAGTAACCTGTTTCTTTTTCTCCTTTACAGGAGCGACTTCCTCACTTCTCTTGGTCACCATCTTCTTCTTCTTTTTCCTCTTCTATTTACAAAGAGCAACCATACATATATCTTCTTCACTCAAAAGACATTCCTCAACGACATTGTTTATGACTTCTTCACATAATGCAATATCTTGTTCAAAAGATGTTGGGACATCTTCTCGTTCAACAACAACTTCCTCTTCCCCATGAACAGAGGGGATATAAACATTCTCAACCTCATTTTGATCTATATTTTGGGTCTCCACATCAACCTCTTCCTGAGGTACCTCCAGGGTTTTGAGGGATACTTGTCATAAATTGGTCTGAACAGAAGATGTCGGAACATCTTCTTCGACATTCTGAGCTGAGACCAGGGGTTCCTCAGCTACACCCTCAGGCAAGGGTTCTCGGTCAACAATAAGCGATCCTTGGGTACTCTCCACCCTAGGGTTTTGCTCACTTTTTTCAAGAAGAGTTGAAGTACTAAGGTTATCTGGATTCATCTTGGTCGGCGTGCTTGGTTTATCAGTGGCCGTTTCAGCCTCGACTTTCTCTTCTTCTGCAATCCCTCTGAAAATGGAACTTGTCAGAGCATCTTCGTCAGCGACATCTTCTTGGTTTGTGATTGCATCAGGATTTTCGATTGAGACAGAGGTCTTGGCAGCGGAACCCTCAATCTTCTTACTGGAAATTTCGCCGGAGTGCAGTCCTCAGACTCTTACTCCATGTCTATTCCAGCTGGACCTCGGTCCAGTTCCTTTCTTAGGCACAGTCTTGATCTTCATTGTCCTTTTCTTCTTAATCGATGAACGCACTATGCTTAGGCCACTTCTTGTTCCCACCATTGATAAGAAAGGAAGAAAGATGTATTTTCACAGGAGCAATCGTCGAGAGAGATCGTGCCCTAGTTTTTCGCTGATTCGTGAGTAGATGGCTAGAGAGACTAAAGGAAGGCGTGACATGTAGGTCAGAGTCTTCACATCTTCTAATGGAATTCAAACAGATTTGGTGTGCAGTAACACTAGGCTTTGTTGGACCCACGTTGCTTTTGATCACAAATAGGCCTCGGTCAGCTTTAGGCCCAGGTTTGATTTAACAATTTACTCGATCCATAAGGGAGAAAACGAACCTGCAAAACTCCATTCCACCTATTTGCATCACTTATCAATAATGCATAACACTAGAGATGATCTTAGGCTCTCAAACCGATTCGCAACCAAGGCTTTTGTAAAAATATCAGCAAGTTGTTTTTCAGTAGGGAGATACTCTAGCTTGATCTTCTTGTATTCCATCAATTATCGGATAAAGTGGTGCCTGATATCAATGTGTTTGGTCTTGCTATGTTGAACCAGATTCTTCGAGATATTGATGACACTGATGTTGTCACAGAAAAATGTTATGACAACTTGCTCGAGACCATACTCAACAAGCATATGTTTCATCCATAGAAGCTGAGTGCAACTACTTGCAGCTGCAATATACTCGAATTCAGCTGTGGATAGGGCAATACAGTTTTGCTTCTTGCTAAATCATGAAATCAGATTATTTCCTAGATAGAAGCATCCACCAGAGGTGCTTCTTCTATCAGCAGTGCTCCCAGCCTAGTCAGCATCCCAACAAGAGTAGACGAGGTATCAAAAGAATATAGAAGACCTAATTCAATAGTTCCTCAAATATACCTCACAATTCGCTTGGCATGAGACAAATGGCTTGTTTTAGGATTAACTTGATAGCGAGCACAAACACCAACCGAGAAGGCTATATCTGGACGACTTGCAGTGAGGTACAGGAGGCTTCTAATGATGCTTCTATAGAGGCTCTAATCAACAGGTTCACCTAGATCATCTTTTGTGAGTTTAGAATGAGTGGCAATAGGGGTTTGTTTGTGGGATGCATTTTCCAGTCCAAACTTCTTCACAATATTTTTGCCTTACATGTTTTGAGAGATAAAAATGTCATCTTTCATCTGCTTAATCTGGAACCCCAGAAAATAGTTTAGCTCACCAACCATGCTCATTTCGAACTCAGACTGCATATGTTAAACAAAACGTTCCACCATCTTGTCTGACATCCCTCCAAACACATTGTCATCGACGTAGATTTGGGTAATCATGATGTTTCCTCCTTCCTTCTTTACGAATAGAGTTTTATTAACTCCCCGTCGAGTATAGCCATTCTGAACTAGGAACTAAGTTAGGCGATCATACCAAGCCCGAGGTGCCTGTTTAAGACCATAGAGAGCCTTTTTAAGCTTATAGACATGATGAGGCGAGCTAGGATCTACAAACCCTTTTGGTTGAGAAACATAAACTTCCTCATTCAAGTACCCATTGAGAAAGACACTATTCACATCCATCTGGAAAAGTTTAAAATGAAGATGACAAGCAATGCCAAGGAGGAGTCTGATTGCTTCAAGTCTAGCAACATGGGCAAAATTTTCATCGAAATCCACGCCTTCTACTTGTGTGCATTCTTGTGCTACGAGTCTGACCTTGTTTCGAGTGATATTCCCAAGCTCGTCAGACTTATTCTTAAAGATCCACTTAGTACCAATAACATTGACATTATCTAGCTTAGGTACTACCTCCCAAACATCATTTCTCTCAAATTGAAACAACTCTTCTTGCATAGCACATACCCAGTATTCATCATTGATAACTTCTTGCACATTCTTAAGTTCAATTTTTTAGACAAAGCAAAGATTACCGATCATATCCCTGTAGTTTACAAGAGTTTTAGGAAAAGTCTGCACACCTTCACTAATGTCTCCAATCACCTCATGAGCTGGGTGATTCGTCTGCACTCTACTGAAAGGGATTCTATGTTCTGCCGAGGGGTAAGGCTCTTTGTCAGGAACTTCGTTGTTGGCATCTGTCCTAACATCTGGAAAACTTAGAATTACTTCCTCTTCGTCATTGGATCATTCAGAATCATCATCATTAACGACCACATTTATGGATTACATGATGGATCTAGTACGCTTATTAAAAACACGAAAGGCACGACTGTTCCTAGAGTACCTAAGAAAGATATCTTCATCGATTTTGGCATCAAATTTGCGTCGAGGATCCCTATCAGGAAGTACGTAATATGCAACACTAAAGACATGAAAGTACTTGACATTTGACTTTCTCCTCCTCCATATTTCATAAAGAGTGATATAAGTACCTGGATGAATAGTGACTCTATTATGAATATGGCAAGCCGTGTTAAGTGGAGAGGAGTGTCTTTGGCCAACAATATCACCCTAGCTATTTCTTGAAGAGTTCGATTCTTTCTTTCCACAATCCCATTCTGTTGAGGTGTGATGGGAGCACAGAATTCGTGAGCTATTCCTTCAGCATTGCAAAAGTTGGCAAAACTTATGTTTTCAAATTCTTTTCCATGGTCACTCCTAAGTCTGATCACTTTACCAATATTTTCTCATTTTTCCCTCTGGAGTTTATGGCATAAGGCTAAAAAGACAGAAAATGTGTCAGACTTTTCACGAATAAAATCAACCCAAGTATACCTGGAGAAGTCATCGACACACACAAAGACAGATTTCTTTACTCGAAGGCTCTCGACTTGCATTGATCCCATTAGATCTACGTGCAAGAGTTTTAGAACTCGAGAAGTCGTAAGATGTTGCATCATCTTGTGCGACTTCTTGACTTGTTTGGCTATCTGACATTCACCACAAATTTTCCCTCCAACGATTTTTATATCTAGGACTCCGACTACGTCCTTTTCGGACACAATTTTTTGCATGCTCCTGAGATTCAGATGTCCAAGCTTTTGGTGCCAGAGCTTGGTTTCATCGACCTTAGATATGAAGCATTTGGTGGACATGGGAGCTGATGCTGGAGATCACAAATAGCAGTTGTCTAGAGACCTGATTCTTTTCATGAGCTCATCATGGTCCTCATTCAATATTAAACACTTATCACGAGTAAAGTTAACACACAGGTCTAAATCACACATTTGACTGATACTGATGAGATTAGCAGTAAGACCTTCTACCAATAAGGCCTCGGTTAGGCATGGTACCCCAGGGTAGTTGAACTGCCCTTTTCTTATAACCTTAGTTTTCACGCCATCACCATAAGTAACATAACAATTTTCATATGGTTTTATGTTAGTTAAAAAGGCACGATTACTAGTCATATGTCAAAAACAACCACTATCAAAGTACCAGTCTTTGTTGGTAGAGGCTTTTAGAGACGTGTATGCAATGTTAGCCCGATAGTGTACCTCTTTTATTCGCCATTCTTTCTGAGGAGAGGATTGATGACATTCTTTTATTCGCCATTCTTTCTAGGGTTGAGTCTTCTTGAGAGGAGTCTTACGTTTGAGGGAGCTCCTTCCATACAGGCGATAACTGAATGGATGTATGTGACCTTTTCGTCCACGGTGATGGCAGATCCAGTTAGATCTATTGCCCATCGGACTAGATTGGCCATGCGAGTGATGCTGATGATGATGCCTGTGTGGCGAACTGTTGTCAGATGTCGGCGACATTTTTTGTGACATTTAGTTAGTAGCCTTTTGAGGAACAAAAATGGTATGAAATGATGAACCTTCTTCAGAGTAACCAGGTCCTTCCATGTTCTTCGTTGGTTTCCCAATAGATATGATCTTGTCCAGAGTATCAGTGTTGGAGTTCATCATCTTAACAAACTTGGTCATGTGGTCTAGTTCCCCATTCAAACGGGTGACTTCTCGCTTGATATCAATAATGGTTTCAAGAAGTCTTGTCTTGTCTTCAGTAAGAGAGAGAATGAGTGCATTATGCTTTTCAAGGACTTGTGACTCTTCAAGCCATTTGACACACAACTCATTGTAAGCATTATTCAAGGTATCATCAGATAGTTCATCATCAGAAGCATATTTCCTCAAGGATTCAGTAGATTCATTGACATGATCAATATTAGAAGAAGTGGAGGCTGTAGAGGCAATGAAATTATTTATTTGAATCCCTTATTTTTCTTCTTTAGGAATTTGGGACACTCCTTCTGGATATGTCTATAACCTTCACACTCATGGCACTAAATCCCTTTTCGTTTTCCAAATCACCCACCCCTTCTAATGTCTTTGTTAGTGCTTTTATACTTCTGAAACTTTTGCTGAGGGTTGTCTCTAACAACTCGTGAGGCATTCTTCCCTCCCATATGATTGAATCTTTTCATGACCCTGCTATAGTTCTTGGCCAGAATAGCAATTGTATCATGAATTTCATTGTCTAAATCTGAGTATACCTGATCTTTCTGACCATGGGTAGAGAGCTATTTCTTTGTGTTTCTTCTCCATAGTTGGAAGAGAGAGCTCGAAGGTCATGAGGGATCCATAAGTTTATCAAATTATAAAGTCTTTAGATCGTGAACTTCTTCTATTGCAGTGGTTTTCATATTGAACTTTGGACTTAATGCTCTCAAAGTCTTCCTGACTAGATATTCATCGGTCATAGGTTTACCAATGGAATAGGATCATTGGCAAGATCTCTAATTCGAACATTTAATTCAACAATGGTCTCGCCTTCATTCATGGAGAGGGCTTCAAAATTTGTGGTGAGATACTGAAGTTTTTGCTCTCGAACTTTAGAGGTTCCCTGAATATCCCAAGCTTCTTTAACACTCGTGCATGTTTAACAAGCCAGAAGACATTTTTATCAACCCTGTTGAATATAGCGTTGAGTGCACGAGAGTTACCTAGAGCTTCATCATCTTTTGTGGGGCTCCAACCTTTTTCAGGTTTGGGACCAATTAAATTGCCTTGGGCATCAACAAACTGTGGCTTTTCCCACCCTTTGATTACAACCTTCCAGGTTTTGCTGTCAAGATATTTCATGAAAGGAACACATTCGAGTTTTCCAATATCCATAGTTGGTTCAGTCAAGAACTGGAAGACGATTGACATATCCATCTTCTCTTGAGCTATCCATATTTGCTACACAGAATAAACTTCGCATGAAATCACCTAAAAGTCAAGGTGCCTCCTCTGATACCAATTGAAATTCTGATTAGTAGCAGTGATAAAATGTCGAACACAATGTTGTAACAATTGGTTCGACAACTTGGCTGATCACATATAATGGAAAGTAAGTAAATAAAAAATAAAAAGACACGCGATATGTTTACCCAGTTCGGTGCAACATCACCTACGCATGGGGGCACTCCGCCAGTGGAAAAGTTTTCACTATACGGTAGTCAATAGTACAACTCAAGCATCAACTGGTTATCACACAAACCATTGTCCTAGCTACTATTACTACACATGAAACACCTAGATCAAGGACTCCCCCTAAATTTGAGAACGCCTCAATTCCGCTCTTCGAGCAAACACCTATGCTCGGTTTATCGTTGTCTTCAACAGTTTTCGTGAATCTTCAATCACGCAAAGCACAACACCCTAATCGATCAAACACTTAATCTCCTCTAATGATGTTTGTTGAAGCACACCGTTCTTAACAAGACATACAACCTCTCAACAAGCTAGTCCAACACGCTTATGAGCTCTGAATATTTTGCAAGAAGAACATCCAATCTGCTAAGGGGGAAGCCTTGGCTTTTATAGCAGCTGCTTGTTGGAAGTCTCGGCTTTTATAGCAGCTACACAAGCATTAAGGGTTTCGTAACCCTCAAGGAGATCGACTCCATATAGGAAAGAAATCCTATGCCGCCACGATTTTTGAAAGAATATATTGCCGCCATAATAAAGGAATCTTGTAGACACGTTTTCTTCATAGCTAGAGGTTTCCTTAATTCATACATACTCGAATTCCTTTCAGATACGTTTCTGAGAGACAATCAGGAGAGATCGAAAATTTTCCTAAATACTAAGCACACGATGTCGTTCCAAAAGTCTGCAACATGATACTTAAATGATACTTAAACGTGACAACATTAATATTTGTGATACTTAAATGATACTTATTCTTTTATTCTTGTAATGCAAACTAAAAATTACCTGATTTTAGACATTAAGTGAAAAATATGTAATTAGAGAGATTTAAATTCATTTATCATCAATGATGTGTGTTAGTTTCCACACTTTTGCATTGACTTTCACCTCTGAATAACCCCCTTAATTAATTTATTTTTGTAATTAATGATTTCTTAAATCTTATTGTTATTTAATCCTCGTTGGTTGAATCTACTGTCATTTCTTTGACTCATCAGTAGGCATGTCCTGAATATAATAGGACCATATTATATATGGATCATGCAAGGTTTAGCTATAGCACATAAAAATCAATACCTCAGAGGGAGAGATGGATAGAGAAGCAATATTGAAGCTGGTACTCCAGTTGTTCACAGCAGTGAGATTCCACAGAGTAAGCGAAATCCAGACACTGACCAAGAAATTGTCGAACCTCAACTCCGCGGACCTGTTACTTATCACAGTGAGTTCAGAGTCAGAAAAAAACACCATCCTTCACGTGGCAGCAAAACATGACTGCAACCATTTGGTCGATGTCATTCTCAACACCAATTCCTTATCATCGCTCATGAGTGTCCGGAACAGTAGAGACAATACTGCAATGCACACTGCAGCAGCTTCCGGACGTGCTAATGTTGTAAAATCTCTCATAAGCCACGTCCAGAAGACGGATAAAGAAAAAGGATCTGGAGTTTTGAGAGGCATTCTAACAGCGAAGAATGAACAAGGTAACACTCTCGTTCATGAAGCTGCCCGAAAGGGTCGAAAACAAGTGTTGGAGATGTTGCGGAAAATATTGGATCCAGCTATGTTGGTACAATTACTAAACCAGGTCAACAATGTTGGGGAAACCCCTTTGTCCTTGGCTATTCGTGCAATGTCTTCATCAACAGTAGAGACAATACTAAAGGTGAAACCAAATAACTCCTTTGAGTTGAGAGGCCCTCGTGATCAAAACATCCTCCATATGACCATTTTGAATCTAGATTTGGGTAAGTTTGTGTTTATTTGTTCATTTTATCATAAATCTAGAGGGAAAGTATATATGAGTACATCCAAAAGTTTGTCTTTGTAACATAGATACATCTGAGTTTAAATTACTCTTTTCAGTACATTCAAGTTCTCCTTTCGGCCTACTTAAGGCCTCAAATTGTGACTACATATGAGAAAATGAGAACTTGGGGTATCTGAAAAGACAATGTCAAACTTGAGTGAACATATGTTAGATTCATAAAGTTTTGTGTGTACCTAGATATCCTTTTTACAAACAATCATTCCAAGTGTGAAGATTGAAAAATTAATCTTACCTCTATTTGTGTAACAATGTTCACAAACAGAGACCATGGAGGTGATTTTGCAAAACCAACCAGAACTTTCCAAATTGAAAGACAGCAATGGAAGAACTCCACTTCACTATGCAGCAGCGTTAGGACACGCCGCATTTGTCCAAAAGTTACTGAAACATTACGCTCCAGCTGCATACATAGTCGATGACAATCAAATGATACCTCTTCATTTGGCAGTAGCACACAATAACAGCAGATTTGTCATAGTGGAGCTTTACAAGAGCAATCCAAACACTATGGAGTTCACTAACGGAAAGAAACAGAATGTCCTTCATATCGCCGCTGAGAAGGGACGTGTGCGTGTGGTGGCATACTTATTGAAGTTGCCTGAGATTGACGAGTTGATCAACTCGCTTGATGAAGATGGAAATACTCCTTTGAATTTGTCTCTTAACAATGGCCATAGCAACATAGTGCATTTACTCTTTAAAGACCCTAGAGTTAACTTGAGAGTCGTCAACAACGAAACGATTAGGGATACATTTAGTAAACTTCATCAGGTTTACTTTGCTCATGCTTATTAATTCTAGACTTTGGAGTTTACAAAGTTATACATATACTAATGTTCGACTTTTGTCATGTTTTCTACGCCAGATGGCTTCCTCGTCTAGGGGTAAGGATCCGGAAGATGGGTCGGATCACCTCAGCTTGCTTACTTTGAAAGATGATCCGCAGGTAAAATGATTCGAACTTTCCTTCTCTTACAAGTTGTGTGATGGTTGAATCTCTACTTCGGAGTGTTTACACAACGGTTCTTTGGTTGTATGAATCCATTTACTAGCTAGCTTGGAAAGTATGATAAGACATTCACATATTAATTTGAGTTCGAGCTTTGAAGAATCATGTTATCAATATTTTAACTTTTTTGTCAGCGTCCAAAAGAAACACCTGCATTTAACCTAATTGACGCGCAAAATCACACATAAAGTGAATTCTTTCAATCTCGTGTATTTGTCAGAGCTTATTTATCTGTTGATCAAACACTTGAACATGTATAAAATAGGGTAGGTTTGAGTCCTAACATCAGTATCTCTCACATATATATTCTCTCCAAACTTACATCGTGTCTGTTTCTACACCAAAAAAATGTTGAGTCAAATAATATAAAAGTAGAGTTATGTTTATATTAGAGAATGCTTGAGCCAAATTCACATCTGAAAGATGTGTTCACTAGCTTATATTTCTTGAGCTTTTAGGTGGGATGAGTTTCTGACACATCAGAGTTTGGTTCCGTTTTGGACGTGATCTCCATATGTCATCTGTTTAAGGCCTTAAAACTCATGGATCGCAGGATGTCCATTATGTACCTGCCCTCGGTCGTCTGTTTCCATGGATGTGGATCCATATACCAGCTTGTATAACAATATGAGTCTCCACCTATCATATTGAGCTTTTAAATTCTTTGGATATAACCTAATATGATGTACTGTCCTGCAGATAGAAGTGAACAAATTGAGATTTCGCATCATGAGTCAAGCAGAGAGCATAGATGACGTTATTGAACTCCCGGGACACGCCACTAGATTCCGATTCTAAAACCTACCCATAGACCAAAAACTAAAGGACTTAGCCGGGGTAAGCATGCTGGTTGCAACACTAGTGACGACGGTCACATTTGCTCTGGCTTTCAACCTTCCGGGTGGATACATAACCGGCGACGGACAACACAAAGGCATGGCTGCCCTATCCCTCGGGAATAAGGGTTTCCTATTTTTCGTCTTTTGTGATGTTCTGGCCATGACATTCTCGGTCTCTGCTACCTCAAGCCTACTGATCACGCTCTGGTCGGACAATCATAAGTTATTTGTTAATGTCTTAACCGCCGCCATGTACATGACAGCCATGGCCCTTGTGTTAGTGACTACTGCATTCATAGTTGGAATGTGGACAGTTTTCGAGATGGAAAAGCTAAGGTTCGGTCTGATTCTCGTAAGTGTGTTCATCGTGGTGACTGCGACCTGGTGTCTGGCTCTCAAGTTAGCGGAGAGAATAAAGAAGTCAATAAGAAAATGGCATGGTGTTAGGCCCTAGGAAGGTGTTTCCATGTTCGCTCACGCAAGCGCTCACCGGTTAATTCGGGTTGATTTTACTCAACATATGCTTATGAAATTAAATGATCAAGTCGTTTGCTTGTTGAATTTGTCATTTATATTTGGATTATTTCGATTCAAATGATGAAGTTGTTTCCTTGTTCAATCGTCACAGCAAACTTGTTAAGTTTAAGAGGTCAATAGGAAGAAACTAATTCTCGTCTATCGATTGCTACAACAGTCACTTTCATCGATCTAGTATGATTATTGATGTTTAAACTTATGTATGAAAATCATACCGTTATATCATTCTACAAGTCTTCACCAATGTTATAAGTTGTAGTGTCTCTCTGCAGGAAGGTCTAATGAAGAGAACTAAACCCGCTGTTGATTTGGACTCATAATCTCAAACAATGTTTTAAAAATTGTTAGGGGCTAAATGAGCGGAGATGGTCTTTTGAGGATTAATCAGAGATTAATTGGGAAGTAATGAGAAAATAAATCGGATTTAAAAATTAATCTAGAATTGACATATAATTATTCGGTAATTAATCAGAGACTAATCAGACAAGTAGGAGATTTTTAGAACAGATCTCAAATCCGCAAACTTGAGCTTTGTGGGTGGTTCGTGGAAGAATAAACGTCCCTTGCTTAAACCGCAAGTAACGGCATGTGAATTAAGTTCTTTATTGAGTTTTTAATAGTAGTTATTTAGTATACGTTTCTGTGCGTTTACTGCCATTAACTTTGGCTTGTAATTTTTCCTTTTAAATAGCTTAGAAAGCAGGGAGTAAAATGTAGCGATTGAGTTCATCTGGCTATTCTTTTTTGCTTATTCTTTCATCGTTGTTTAATTCAATTTCTATTATTCAACATGCAGTATCATAACTTGTTAAGCAACAATGGGAGATAAAACACCAATGAACGAATCAAGTAAGAGCTCAACGACATCTGGAGTTTCAACAGAAACCAGAGTGCAGAGTCGTGGAAGCCTACCAGTTACATACCCCATGCTAAAAGGCAACAATTATGGAGTTCGGGTCGTGAAGACGAAAATATTATTGCACGCCGTGGGTGTCTGGAATGCAATCGAGGGTAAATGTGTTGTCAATGGATAGAGGGATCAAGGAGCCCTAACTGTAATCTCACAAGCAATCCCGGATGCAGTCATGGTGTCTATCTCGAAGAAGAAGAATGCTAAAGAAGCTTGGAATGCTTTGAAGGAGATGAGGATTGGGAAGAATTGAGTAGAATATGCAAGCGTACTAAATCGAGAGTTTGCATTGAAACTGACTAACACCATCAATGAGATTCGTGCTCTAGGGAATGAAATGTTGGAGGGCATTGTTGTTGAGAAGATGTTCAGGTTGGTTCAAGATCGTTTTCTCCCCATAGTTAGAACGATACAGTAATGAGGGACATGAGCTCCATGACAATGACAGACAGAGGCAGTATGGCGCTTGAGGGATCCAGCTCGTGGCGAGGTAGAGGAAGATCCCGAAGACGGAACAATATTGGGCATAAAGCTGATAGAACAAAGGTAAGGTGCAATAATTTTTCTGAACATGGTCATTGTGCTTACAAGTGCAAAAATCCAGAGAATGAGGAAGCAACTCTTGTTGTACAAACCGAGGAAGAAGAACATGTGTTACTCTAGTTGTGATGTTGCATGAAGATAGTGTACGACCGAAGCTAGATCATGGTCAGATACATAAGATACTTGACACAGATAAAAGTGGCTCAAGCTGACATGACCGAAGCTAGGTCATGGACATCTAAACTTTCATGCACCGATAAAAGTGGCTCAAGCTGACATGACCAAAGGAAAAGCTGAGCAGCTTTACGAAGCTTTCTTGGCTCAGAAGCAACGACAGAGAACTTTTCCAAGAAAGACCGTGTCTAGATTTAAGAAACACCTTGAACTTGCTCATGCAGACCTTTGCTGACTAACCACTCCAGAGACACTTGCAGGTAACAAGTACTTTCTAGTTGTCATAGATGATTTCTTAAGATTCATGTGGGGAGCGCTTATCAGGAGTAAAGATCTAGCCCTAGAAGCTTTCAAGGCTCAGAAAGCAAAATTCCAAATAAAAACAGAGCAAAAACTTAAAACGTTGGACACAAGCAGGGGAGGTGAATTCATGTTAAGTAGATTTTGAAGCTCTTCAGTGATATGACGAGAGATTGTGACAAGAGGCCATAGCTCGGAGCTCTTCGGGGATATGTCACGGGCCAGGAATAAAGGCATGTCACGACCGTGACAGATGCCCTGACAAAGCACTTATCACAACCCACCCACAGACACTTGGGATGTTAGTGTTGGGTTCCGGGGCATCCTAATTACGTTCATGGCAGCGTAAGCAACCTATAAACCGCCCCTAACTTGCGCAAGATCGACTACCAAGTTAGATCCTTAGGAAATCGAGTTTTCGGGTTTTACCAGAATCTGCCCGGCAGAAAACCGAGACTTTGAAGCTCTATATCTCGAGCTACAGATCTCCAATTGCTTCGTTTCTTTTTGGAGATTAAACCTCAGCCAATTCTCTACATCTTTTTTGTTTTGCTCTAAACCCATTTCGGACGAGAAGACCTCCGTCTGGAGCAAAACATTTTTCCTGTCTCGCGGGACAGACTCTGCGGACCAGTCTGCTTCTCGGCCTTGTATCTCCCAAACCAGCGCTCTTTTGGAAAATCAGTATTTCACGAAAGTTGTAGCCCTTGGACTTATCTTTCCAACGCCGCCGGTTTCAGGTCAATCAGAGCTCGGACGAAGCGGCTATGGCTCACGCATTGTCGGTCGCCGGAACTGGACAATCTGGACAGTTTCTCCATTTTGCATTTAGTCTTCGTTAAATCGATAAAGAAGAACGTTCGGATCTTCTTCTCTAAAGCAAGTCCACACCAAGGGGATGATCTTGATGATCCCTCACTTAATTGCCTACTAGAACAATTAAATGAAGAACAATAGAGCAAAGAGAGGAGAGAGAGTTGTGAGAGTTGTGTGATTCTTGAATTAATGAATGAATGCTAGATATTTCAATTCATCATCCAACAAGCATGGGTCAAAAGTGATTGGTATGGGCTTAAAGGTGCTTTAACCCATACCCCTTAAATCACTCACCTCTTAATCCACAATCACCAACCAACCATGGTGTTGTGTGGCCCCCACACATGGACCCAACATGTGGGCCGGCCATGAGGCTTCATGGGCCGAGCCCAATGGGCCCTCCCGTGTTGTCTCATGCCGTGTCCAAAAGTCGCCCGACCCTTTTGTCGTCACTTATCAAACAAAGTCCGACGCGATATCGACGAAAAACTCAATTTTTCTCGATTCGCTAATTATTCTCTCAAACCGAACCTATGGCACAAAACCTCCAGTTTTGTCCATATATTACTCCTCAAGAAACATCAATGTTTCCTTGTCTCAAGTTATCCGTCTTGTATGTGTGTGACCCTCTAGGCTCATGCCACCGTTGGCAGATCGGCGCAAAAGATCGCTCTTGCCCGATCCATCATAAGTGGTCTCTAGTAAGACATTATGATTACCCAAGGTGCATGATGATCGATGATTCGACTTAACCTTTGTGCGTACAAGTCACCATCATATTATCTCTAGATATCCCGATTGATCACAAGGCATAGAGTCGTCACCCTTGTTTAATCAATCATTGTTACTTGATATGCGAGATGGCTGAGAACTGATAACCCGTATCATTGGCATGGCCATGCTCTTACTCTCAGTCAGTCTCCATCAAGAGGCCTTCTAACGGATATCTTTCCCATACCGTAGTATGAGGGATAAATCCCTTAGCCGTCTTTCGTGTCACTCATGCAACCCGTTCCGCCACCCAATCATGCCCTTTATAGCAATCCTTTTACAGAAAGCGTTTGGCGCAAGTTAAAGCCGTACGTTCATTGCATAGTGATCACAAAGACTCCTTGGTCTAAGGATGTCGTGACAAGCTATCGCATTTGAATATGTTTATGGCTTAATCTATGAAAACACTATTCAAAGCGGGTCGTCCGATATCAATCACCTCATGATATCTATGATATGGTTCCAGGATCCCTCATCCCTATGACAAGTAGAACTACGTCATTAAGAACCATCCTCATACTGGTCGCTTTCAAGGAAGCATAGGTTGACCAGGGACTCGTTAAGTGTGATCCGTACAGATTTATGGTTCTACTACTTTAGTGGTCATAAATCAGATCATGCTTAACATATTACTTCAACACATAAGTAATATAAAGCCGTTTTATATATTTATTACAAACGATGATATTGTACATAGACGTTTACAGGCTAATACCAATTGGACTAGGGCACAAATGCTATCAGTTAGGAATTCCACATGTGAGTTTATGTCCCACATCGGAAGTATACGGGGTATAAGGAGAGTTTATATACACATTAAACCCAAGACCTACTAGGCTAGTCTTTTGGGTCAAAGGTGGGCTCTCATGTGTGTATGGGCTTTCCTTGTGGTGTGCTCCTCCTTGGTAACGTCCGGTTCTCCCCAATAAGTGGTATTAGAGCCAAGTTTGTACATATCTCATCGGGCCGGCAGGCCAGTGGATCTCATGGTGGATCAGAGCCAGGTAGGCTAGAAGGATCTAGAGAACCATGATCGATCAGGCCAGGATTGCCAGATGGGCCAACGGGTGTGAGTGCAAGGCGATTTGGGCTTTGGGGGAGCAACCTGGTGCGATGGGGCTCAATGTGGAGGGGGAGATTGTTAGGAATTTCACATGTGAGTTCATGTCCCACATCGGAAGTATACGGGGTATAAGGAGAGTTTATATACACATTAGATCCAAGACCTACTAGGCTAGTCTTTTGGGTCAAAGGTGGGCTCTAATGTGTGTATGGGCTTTCCTTGTGGTGTGCTCCTCCTTGGTAAGGCCCGGTTCTCCCCAACAAGTGGTATCAGAGCCAAGTTTGTACATATCTCATCGGGCCGGCATGCCATTGGATTTCATGGTGGATCAGAGCCATGTAGGCCAGAAGGATCTAGAGAACCATGATCGATTAGGCTAGGATTGCCAGATGGGTCAATGAGTGAGAGTGCAAGGCGATTTGGGCTTAAGGGGAGAGGGGGAGATTGTTAGGAATTCCACATGTGAGTTTATGTCCCACATCGGAAGTATACGGGGTATAAGGAGATTTTATATACACATTAGACCCAAGACCTACTAACCTAGTCTTTTGGGTTAAAAGTGGGCTCTAATGTGTGTATGGCCTTTCCTTGTGGTGTGTGTTGGGTTTTGTGCCCTAGCACAATGTATTTTCAATCTAATCATGTAATAAATATTATTAGTTGAAATAAAATCGGCATTATATAACTAAGTGTTGTAGTAATATCTTAAGTATGATTTGATTTGTATCATTGATGTGTCAACACATAATAGTAGATCTACGTATCAGATAAAATCTTACTTGAGCAGTCCCCGATCAGAATAGCTTCATAAGAAGCGATCGGTATGAGGCTAACTATAAATGATCATGCTCTACTGATCATGGCCAGAAGGGGGCCATAGTTAGGTCATAGTATATCACCAGTCAGGGGTGATATAGGACGACCCAATCATGAGTATGTTACATAGACATAGTCATGAACATACTCATATGTCGGCGCATGAAATCACATCCTCAGACGAAAGGACCATTGAGGTCAATATGTAATGAGTGACGAGTTTGACTCAGTCTAACGTCTCTTGTAAAAGGGTTACAATAACGACTGTGATTGGCTCGATCACAAATTACATAAGTTGACTCAATGGATCGCTGAAGGATTTATCCCTCATACGGACGTGTGAGAACATATCAGTTTAGGCCACTTGATGAGTACGACTGAAATACAATAGCATGACCATGCAGTCGATACATAGTATCAGTTATAATTCAGTTAACTCAGAATCAAGAAACAGGACAATGGAACGAGGATGACTTGTCTATGCCACGTGGTTGTCAAAGATATCAAGAAGATAAAAGTATAGATTCATGTACGACAAGGTTAAGTTGAAATCTCGATAATCACAAGCGTTGGGTAATTATGATGTCTTGCTAGAGGCCACTCAAGATGGAAAGGGTAAAATGGTAATTTTACCAGTCTGTCGACGTGTCGTGAGCCTAGAGAGTCACACACTAAAGTTTGAGTAAAACGGATGGAATCATATGAAGGAATCATGAGAGAGACAAAATCTGGTTTTGGATTAAACCGGATTAGACCGATTTCGGTTTAGGACTAAACCGGAAATCAAGAACGATTTAACAGGACTAATTAATTATAATCTAATTAAATAGATTTAATTAATTTAGCTAAACTAGGCCTAGCCATAATGGGCTTCTCTACATAATTAATTAAAAGCTTTGGGCTTTAAGCCCATTAAGGCCTTTAATTAATTATTGCCTAAAAACGGGTTATAAAAGGGAAATTTTCAGATCTGAAAATTAAGGGAATTATTTTCCAAAAACCCTAGCCGATATTCTCTCTCTCTCTCTAGCCGATTTCGGCCACCCCCTCCATCTCCTCTGTTTTGCTTGCTTCGATCTTCTAGTAAGGATCGTTGTGAGTATCCTCGGATTGCTCTTCCTGTGTGGATGTTCTTTAGAGGTCGCTAAATATTATTCAGTGACTACGGGATTTCAAATCAAGGTAAACATATAAGTTTTGATTCTAGCCTAGATCTCATGATCATGCAAGATCCATATTAATTCTAATATTTGAGGTTAATTTCTTGTATGGGCATGAAATTATTTGATTGGAACCCTCAAATAATTCCTTCAGTGTGCTTCTCCTTGGTAAAGCCCGGTTCTCCCCAACATGGGAGTCACGACATTTCACCAATTCTGCAGAAAATCCGAGTTTCTATGCGCAAGTCATGATAGAGTGTTGTGACTCCTTCTCTTGGAATCTCGAAGCCAACTGTGTGCATGTAATGACCGAGAGTCGTGAGATGGTTTCGTGAGGTAGATGTTGTGACTTCAAATCGGTCTTATCTTCTCTACACGTCAGCCAACAACAAGTGATTGTCGCGACTAGGTGTCGTGACTCTCCTTACCTGCAACGACATCTCTGAACCTCATGAGGTCTAACACCTAATTGTTGTGATTCTTGCCTCCTAAAATCTGAGCACTTGCACTCGATGTCCTGCAACTCACGACTCAATAGTTATGACAAGATGTCGTGACCTGAGTCGTTCTAATTGAGGTCTCATATAAGTTATCTTCTCTCTTTAATCTTCAACTTAGGACTCAGTTAGTCACGTTAGGGTGTCGTGACTTGGGACGTCGTGAGAGTCTTCTGCTGCTTTAAATCATCTTGGCTTGATCTCGGGTCTTCTCTCGCACTCTTTTTTTCACCATAATGCCTCTACATGATGTGTTTTCCTGTAATTTAATCATAAACCTTTAGTGTATATAATGTTAAAACATTCTAAAACAGAGAAAAATTGAATTAATTGTGAGAAGATTTGACTTGAGTGGAGTCCTGACCAAAACTTACAAATCAATTATAATCCTTTCCCCAAAAATCCAACAAAAATTACCAAGAACATATATAAAGGATGGAACTTGCTGGAGCAAAGCATGGAGACCTCGTTTTAGGTTTTCTTTTACAAGGGAAACCTTATTTCTCGAACAGAGACGTCAAAGGGAGCATAGAAGAACGATAGAGGACAAAGACACCATTTTTCTTTCTCATTGACTGGAGATTGAAGTCAAGTTCTTATTTTTTGGGTACTCATGAAGGTTGAAACGAGACTACTTGTTTTGAACATTTTCGTTGTGAGAACATGAGAATCACTAGACAATAAATTATTTTCATTAGACATTCAACTATTTTCGCTGGACATTCACTTTCATTGGATATCACTATTGTCATTAGACATTCACTTATTTCTATTATACATTCACTTATTTGAAATGACTAAAATCAGTTCTCACATTCTCACCAAACCAAAGGGTTTGGTTCGGGTACGAACGCCCCCATCCTTCCGAACGCGCTGTGGACCGTTCATCTAGCGAAATTAAAACAGCAAGTGACACGTGCGCGGTGTTCATTAAGTGAGGGGCAGTTTCGTAAGTGCAAAAAAAAAAATAGTAATAATAATAATTATTATTATTATTATAAAAAAATTACAAATTACTAATAAAAAGAAGAAAATAAAAAGTTGTTTGTCTTCTTCTTGTACCAACCACCTCTAGAGTCTCCTTCGGCCTCGGTTGCGGGCTCAGAGCGATCGTCCGCCTCTAGCAACCTTGATCTCCAGCCTCCATCTCCATCGACCGCAAGCCTCTATATTCATCGATGTCTAGCCTCCACTCCTTTACCGCTGTCTCCTCCCTCCGTGGGCTCTTCGAGCTCTTCATCTTTAGAAATCTCACTAATACACATGAAATTACACCACTTTTTCAGCACTATTTTTTTACATTTTGTTCCGTTCGGGTATGAAAGACCCTTATTTTCTCTCTCGTTTGCCTCACGGGTACTCTGAGCTATTTATGCAGATTTAAGGCAAAAAAGTGGAAAATTGAGCAAAAATCGGTAGAATAAATAATGAAGCCCAGCTAGAACTTTTTGAAGATTTAGGCTTTTGAAGAAAGAACCGTGGCCATTTAGCCACGAACCCGTGGCAAAAAAGGGTCACAATTCGTGGCCCCTCCGTGTCGACTTCCCACTTCCGGACGTGTGCGATTAGTGGCCGTTTCTTGAGCCTAAATTAAAGGGCCAGTACCCCGTGTTCTTTGGGCACTCCCCTGTGGCCCCTCAGAAATCTCAAGTATAAATAGTTTTCCGCATTTCACAAAAAAAGGGAATTGATTAAAATTCACAATTACATCTGAGAGAGTCTAGAGAGTTGCGTTGCATAGAGGGAAATTCCTAAAAGCCAAGCATGAAGTGGAGGCCCAGAATCTCGATTCCCATGTAGAGAATTATTACGGGTTTAATTATTCTCAACCCTCTATGTTCTTTATTTTTCCCAAATGAATATTCTAATTCATACGTTTAATGTTCTGCAATTCAATTTATTCATTCTGTTTTTGAAAATCAATTATGCATGTTAGTATTCTACTTGTTTAATTAATGCTCAATTAATTCTCACATGTATGAATTAAGTTTCTTTCCCAGTTCATTTTGGGACTGAGGCGATGAATTAATTAATTAATTAAAATGAATTAGAAAAATTTACTTAATTATTTATTTATTCTCGTAGCGCCGACTAGAGAGATTCTCTTACATTCGTACGTAATGCTTGCTTCATTCCGTTAATTCCGAATAGATTACCCAAATTTACTAATAAAACGTAAAAAGGAGTTAGAAAATATAAATGAGTGAAAGAAGTCGGGTATAAATCCGACCTTTAAGTAAGTTGGTTGATTCGGTAGTAGCATGTAGGGGTGAGCAGAAATGTCCGAACCAACCCGTCCACTCATAGTCCAAACCCGGAGTGACCCGAGCCGGGAAATGGCACCATATAAATATTATAGGCCGGGTTATGGACATAAAGTGGGGTGTCCGGACTAACCCGACCCAACCCGGCCTAATGAACTTAACTAACTAAATAACTAAACACGCACAACCCACATTAATGTTAAAAGGGTCATTTTAATTTTTTTTTAACAAACAAGTTCGAAAAACACAATTTCCATATAAACTACTCTAAATGTTATTGACAATCGATTATTGTGATATTGAAATATTAATTTTGGAGTATGCTTTTGTGTACATAATTTATTTTTGCAATTAGTTTTTGTGTACAATATGTTTTTTTAATGTTATGGACGAGCTGGACTAACCTGGAACCCGCCCGGACTCAACCCACCCACTTGCCCAACGGACAACACTCTTCATGGGCCGGGAATGGACATGAAAATAGTCAACCCGCTAAGTCCGGGTTGGGCCCAAAGTTAAGTCATGGACTGTCCAACCCGGCCCATGCTCACCCCTAGTAGCATGCATATGTGACACATACCGAAAGATCTAGAATTTTCACAGAGCGTAATGCTAATAAGCCGGTTAAATATGACCTTTAAGTAGGCTGGTTACCTTAGTGAGTTATAGATTTTTTATCTACTTACCTAGAGGTATTATGTTGTTTAGGAATATGTGTTACCTCCATAAGATAGAAACTCCCTCGAGGATATTTATAACTTAATTTAATTCTCGAATTTATTTATTAATTATTTTTATCTGCCTCAAACGATGTTTAGATTATTGAACTTAATTATTTTATAATCTCGTATGCATGTCTTGTTATTTATTTTATCTTTATTATTTTCACAACTCCAACCTATTGACCGACCACGATTAATCACAAAATTTGATTAGAGTGCTTAAAATTTAATACGAAAATAAGCCTATTGTTCTTTGGGTTCGTTAAACTCGGGGTCGTAATTCACTTCCTTGTATTACTTGCGACCGGTACACTGCCGGGAGTCCAGAATCTTCTAAATCAAGCTCAAAAGAAGAAAAAAACAATCTAAAAGACGCTTGCGGCGCTCCCGGCGACGCAAACAAGATCCAGCCTGACATCCTCAACGACGTTTGTGGCGCTTACGAGACCACATCAGATGTGACTGGGGCTTGGAGATGTGAACATTGACCACATCAGCGTGAATCTGTCAGGGAAATAAGAGATAGCGAGGGGTAGGATTGTAAATAGACAATCTTTAAACATCCAGATGACGTCGTTGAAGCCACTGGTGTGACGGAGAAGACGCGTGATGGGAACGTGCGACGAATAAACGGTGCAAAGGAGGCCGTTAGAGCTGTTCAGCGTCGACACTAGCTCGCACGACACGAGGCGCGCTCTGATTGGTCGTGACACGTCACCGGAGAAGGCTATTGGTCAACGTGAGGTGGGCGCGCAATATAAATAAGGTCGGAGCTGCTTTTGGTTTTGGGAGATTTTTCAAGTAGTTAGTTACAGATTGAGCGCGAAATTGAGAAAGCTTGAGTTGTAATTTGTTTTTGTTGTGTAATTATTAGAAAATAAAAAAAATCAGTTGAGTTCCTGACGGAATTTTGGGAGATTCGTTTTGTACAAATGGCGAACGAATCAGAGGCTAGAGTTCTCTGAGTCTGGATCGATTACTACGGTCTCTTAAAGTGGATTCAGCTCATCGTCACGAGCGTCGGGTTAGATCTGATTATTCGTCGCCCATAGTGAGCTCCAACGGAGTGGATATTACGCGAAAGTTTTCCTTTCTTTTTTAAATTTAATTAATTATTAATTGGATTGTGAAAAGACAGTCATGCCTTTTAATTTCATTTTAGTTAGGAGTATAATTGTCATTTTACATTAAACGAATATTTGATTCTTTGATATTTTGCAAGGGGTATGTTTATTATTTCTTAATATTATTAAAAAATTTACTAAAGTAAAAAACGTTGATGATTAGAGCACCGCATAAACTAGTTGACGATTAGAGCACCGCAAATACTGAAATGAAAATTTGTGATACTTAGATGTACTCTAGTGTCATTTTCCCCATTAATTAGTTGCAACAAATACCAAACAGTGGAGCGTTCCCAAACATGTTTCAACGGTTGAGATTTGGTCACTCAAACACTCTGTAGTCGTATATACGTAAAAGCACGAGTTAAGTTCTCGTACGTAACTCAGCACTGTGACTATTAGTATTAGCTCTGCTCTACCTGAAAATGGCGATGGACATGTTTTGATTTACCCTCACAAGATTACACACCATTGCAATTGCAGGTTTGGTCACTTTGCTCGGTTTCTTGAGAATCAGCAACGAGCCTTTACGTTTTCATTCAATTGAATTTATGTCGCTGTTGTAGATTAATGCTCGTATATGGACGATGACGAAGATTTAGGGTTTTAATTTATGAAATTTTACTTAATCTGAGCTGCAAGGCTCTGGGGTTGTATGATTTCTTGAAGGGGATGATCTCTTGAAATGTGCTGGTATTGATTTTGAAGATGGAATGCTTGTACATGGAAGATGATGAAGATTTAGGGTTTTAATTTATGGAATTTTACTCTTTTTTTATCTTATATTGAGCTGTTAGGCTCTGGGACTAGAAGATTTTTAGAAAGGAATGGTCTCTTGAAATGTGTTGATTTTAAGGATGCATTGTTACAGCTGTAGGCATGTCCATTGGTTGGCATAGGGAAATTTGGATGTGTTTTGGTTCCTAACTCTAGTGGAACCATATCGGGGACTAATCTCTCAGAACCCGGATATTTTCTTGGGTAACTGTTTAGTCATAACCAAATGCAAGACTCGTAACATTGAACACAGAGAGCTTGTTCATGCATCTTTGTTAACGTTGAAAATAGAGAACTTGTTATTGTTCTTGCTGCCCATTTATCAGCTCTATATGCGTCTAGTGTTTTCATTGTTGGTTTGTTATATAAGACTTATAAGAAGTCAAGCTGGTTTCTGTATTTCACTGTAGAGAACATGGCGGACAAAGTGGATAATGTGGAAAGTTGTGACAGAATTAGTTCCTTACCCGATGCAGTTCTTCGCCACATTTTATCACTTCTACCCACAAAAATTGGAGTGAGAACTTGCATTTTGTCAACCAGGTGGAGATACCTCTTTCCTTTTTCCAACAGTCTTGACTTTGACGTTTCATTAGCTGCGGGTCATTTTGTGGATTTTGTCGATCGGTGCATTGTGCTCATGAATGAAACATGTGTAGACAAGTTCCGTTTGAAATGTCACCGTATTGTCGACATTTCACGTGTCAATTCATGGATTTGCGCTGCACCGTTGTGCAATGTTAGAGAGCTTGATTTATGTATCCATACTAGAGGACTTGGGATGGAATCTCCCCGTGTCTTCACTTGTAGTACATTGGTAGTCTTGAAATTGGGTATTGGCTTTTCTCTGAGTATTCCCGTGTCTGCATATTTGCCATGCCTAAAAAGCCTTCATCTTGATTCAATTGAATTCTCGGATGACATTTCAATTCAGAGGCTCTTCTCTAGCTGCCCTGTGCTTGAAGATCTGGTAATAGTACGATGTTCCATGAAGAATACAATTGTATTGAATTTGTCTTCTCCTTCCCTAAAGAGACTGACCATGGAAAAAAATATCACTAAATCCTACCCTCACAATATAGTTCTTGATGCATCAAGCCTTGTGTACCTGAAATGCACCATTTGCGGAGAAGAAAGATTTACTGTAAAGAACCTGGATTCTCTTGTTGAAGCTCATATTGCCATTGTTATAAGAGAATATTCTCATGTTGATCAAATCGCCCTCCCTGAATTTTTTGAAGGGATTTGCAATGTTCGGTCATTGTGCATATCTGGGTATTATGGAAAGGTTAGTTCGAGAATTCTTATTTGCGCTTTATACTATATGTCAATATCACTGAAACTAACATTCATTTTTTTTCTATCCTTAGCATCTCCAAAAGATTCTAGATCAACTGCCTTTGTTTAAGAACATGAGCCGTTTGGTGCTTGCTTATCATCCATTTCTCGACTTGTCCGTGCTGATGAAGTTGCTCCATCTTTCGCCTAATCTGGAAACAATTTTCTTTGATGTGGGACTTCGATGTATATAGATAAGTTTGGATTAAGATTTGTTATGCATAGAATCTAAATTGCTTTATTGTCATTCGATTAGGGAAACATATGGGACTCGTATGAAGACGGGTGTGTCGATGTGCCTTTGTGTGTGTCATCTCGTCTCAAGTCAGTTGAATGTAGGCTGTTTTACCACAGGGGACTGGCCATTAAAGAGGATGTGCGGTTATTAGAGTATTTTCTGAAGAATGCTTCTGTCCTAGAGAAGATGTCGATACGTATTGGTTGTGCTGGACGTTTCAATCGACAGATTGTTAAGGAATTGGAGAAAATGATGGAAAGAATGAAGAAACTGAAGATGCGGCCAAAAACACACAAAATTGAAGTCTTCTGTGAGTTGCCACTTCATACTTGTAGCTATTCTTATTTTGAACTCAGAAGTTTGAGTTGTTCGTGACCTCAGCTTATTTTATCCTCAAACTAGAAGAGCATATTGTCTTCAATGACTTGATTATCTTGTTGGATAAGTTAAAACTTTTATTAAGGAAGAAGATCATACACTTTTTACTTATATTTTAATGTTTGGCAATGTTGTATTATGATTGTAAATGCAACCATTTTACTTCCCTTGTATAAAAGGCAATTTTATAAACAAAACATGGTTTCTTTTGTGAAAAAACTAGATTGCCTTCCATTTATTTTTAAATTTTCAAAATGACGTCACTTCAATTTCAAGTCATTTTCAGTTCTTTTATCCCTTTTTGTTCTAAAATGCTCAGTTAATTAGAAAGAGCAAACCCTAACCCTTGTCTATGACTGTATCGCCAAGTACCTCATCCTCCCTCCCATCGCTGCTAACAATCTCATTTCTACCTCATTTGAGAGCATATCACGATTTTCTGTGTGAAAAAGATATGGCATGGATGAGTATTGGGTCGTTTGAGAATCGACTTAATGCAAACCCCTTTGCTAGTCTTGCTAGAGAGACTGAGAGAGAGATTCCAAATTCGTATGAAAAAGATGACGTTAGCTTATTCAGTTTTAACCTTTTTACTTGGTTAGGATTATAAATACTTTAATATTCCGAAAGAAATTAGAGCCACATGTGATTCACGTGATATCAAACAGTGATAGGATGTTAATTTTCATGAACCGTGCAAAAGAAAATAAACTAATTATAGTGATTATTAATATTGTTTTGTATAATAAGAAAATTTAGTAAATGTTGTATTTGTAAAATCAAACTAATGAAATCCTAACAAGTTAAATTAGGAAATAATTTAAGCACAATTAAGTAATTTAGATTTTGTAATTAAAAAGAAAATTAATGATTCAATGATTTAAAAATATGAATATACCCTTAAACTTGTGTTAAAAGACAATTAAATAGAAAACTTTAAATATTTACACCAAAATGTCATTAATGAGTCAGAAAAATCTAAACCGTCCAAATTTTCTTCTAATGATCATAATTAGTTCACATTTTCTCATGCAAGGTATAAGTTCTCGCATCATTGTTCTCCTACAAAAGTTATATATATAGTAGGAAGTACTTTTTTTATTAAGTGTTGTTTTATTTAAAATGACAAATGACAGTTTACTATATATAACTATAGTCAATTCTTATTTTACAACATTAACTCTTTTTTATCTAACTTTCGTTTTTCGTATTGGGTAAAAGACACTAAATCACACCCAACAATCTCCAAAATACACATAACTACCTCATTTTTCAAAATGGACAATGATCTACACTTAAAGATCATTAATTGACAGATAGCATCTACCGTTAGAATTTGGAATGGAATTTGTTGAAATTTAAAGTAAAAAGACGAAAATGTCCCTTGCTAGACTTCAAATTTTCAAAATCATGTCATTGTGAGGATTTTGGTTGTTTCTTAGCTTAGCATTCACTGACCTCATCTTCGACCTCAAAACAACTTTATTGGTCGTCCTCGCCTCGTCGCCATTGACCGGAGATGCTCGTCGTGGTCGGAGTCGGTTCGCAACACCTTCGTGATTGGCCTCTCTATTTTAACTAGTTGACTAAATATGGTGATATATTATTGATGACAAAATTTTAATTGTTTTGGTGCATTACAATACAAAATATAGATGATTGCTTATAATAACATTAAGAATATGAATTCAAATCCAACGTGAGATTTGAATTTCCCTATACATTATTGAACCTACCTTCTCTTTTTGAAGCTCATATTTTCTTCGGCGATCAATATTTGAATTCAGGTGACATGCCTCTTTCTAAAATTCTTGAAGTTATCGGTTGTGTTCAGACACTGTCCATATCTGATAACCGTGAAGAAGTTAGTATGCGAAATCTTATTTGTGCCTTATACTTCATATCTATATTACTAAAACTAACAATCATTTATATATTTTCCTAGCTTCTTCCATCGGACTTGGATAGACTGCCTCTACTTGAGAACTTGACCCGTTTGGTGCTTACACGTCCACCATTTATGAATTCGTGTTTGGTGTGCATGTTTCGATGAAGATGCTGTCGAGAAGTTGGAGACGGTCAAGAAAGTAGGTTGTAAGTGAAAAACATGTGAAATCAAAATCTGGTATGAGGAGCCAATTACCCTCCGATAGCAACATTCAGTTGTTGGTTTGAAGTTTGGATTGTTGATGACTTATGCTTAGTCCTTTTTTCTGACTGATATAATACAATGTTCAGTAGACATGTGTTGATATAAAATGTTCATTAAACATAATTCAAAACTGAGGTATGTTTTAAACGTTCATTTATATTCGTTATTCACTTATTCACTTTTTCATATGAACTGAGAAGAAGGCAACTCAAGATTTTGCTTCCTGTACAAAAAAACCATTCATCAATCTTAAAATAATTATCAAGGAAAAATACTCTTAGCTACTCTTCATTACACTCAATTATATCATTTTTTACTTAGCTACGTCTGATTAAAAATTGACTATTTCTGATACATCTACGTTTTATATATTCTCACATGTCAAGTTTTTTGGATGGAAAATGATAATTTTAAATGAAAAGACAAAAATACTCTTGGTCAATTTTGGGTACTGGGGCGGCCTCACCCTCCTCCGACGAATCCAGTCCATACATCCCGAATCAACCACCACCTTTATGTCCGAACCATTCTTCCCATCCCAAGCGCCTTTTTCGTCAACGAATTCAAGGGTATTTCGATGCTTTACATTTAAAATTAATATCTATCCAAAAACTTAACGGGTAAAATTTATGAAACTTAAGTGTATCTCAAATAAACAATTATGAATTTGGTGTAGCTGAATGTGTTTTTTCCTAAGTAATTAGGTGGATAGTCTTCAACTCTCATTCTTAGGGGTGTTCAACCAAACCGGTAACCGAGAAACCGACTAAAACTGGAGAGAATTGGATTGGGCAAAACCAAAACTGAGGAAAGATCGATTTTAATTTCAAATAACCGGAGTTGAGTCGATTGTTTTTTGGTTTTAGAAGTGATAAGCCGCGGTTAACCGGGAGAAATTGGGAGTGGTTCAGGGGATACGTGTTTTAATGAATCTCCTCCTTCCACGCTGATGAATGTGTTCTCCATCCCTCATCCCTCACTTCTTTCTCTACATCTCCCTTCTTTCATTTCTGTTTCCAAGTAAAGAAAAAAACAAATGGTTGCAGGAAGAATCGAACATTCAACCTCACACAAAAGATGTCCGGTTAACCAGACGTCTGGTGACAATTTTTGATTAATTAGACGTTTGGTTTTACCTTAATTTCAGTCCAGCTTCAGTTTCAATTTCTGAAAAGTAGATAGCACCAGTTCAATAAGCCGGTTCCGGTTAATCGAAACTAAGCACTCCTGCTCATTCTCACCACCACACACACAACTAATCTCAGCTAAACGTTTGATTTAACACTTTGACTTTGACCTACACATTTCACGTAATCAATTTGATAGGACTAAGGTTCCGCACTGCCACAGTGTGTCCTCTGTCTTGGCCTCGGCCAAGGTTCGAAAGTGAGCGGAGGCCTCGTGAGAAGTTGGGATGGGATTAGTAGAAATAGGTGGGTGGGCCCGGGTAGGTATTTACGTGTGTGTATATATTAAAAATAATTCTATATGACTTATTGCCACCTTCCTTTTATTTTCTTATTATAATTTCTTCGCTATATTGACTCAGTTTCAGTCAATTTCTGACTGTTCTAAGAAGAACAAAAAGAAGTTCCTCTGGAGCTTCAATGCAATCGATCCACCTACTTGAGACCTCTCTTTCTCCACTCAAACCCTAGCCATGGATTTGCCCTAACCTTTGCTCCATCGCTCTATTTCATCCTCCATCTTCAACAGGCGCACCATTTTGCGGTACAGAAAGCTTGATTTCATTTTCTTCGTGTCCTCAATTTCACAATCTCAGTGAACTTTTGTTATCACTCAAAATCCTCAGATGGGTACTGTACTTGTCATGTTTACATTGGGAAATTTGCATGTTGGACACTAATTTCTTGGGAATTTCTGATACTAGACAATTTGCAAGGAAAGTTGTTTGATTAGATTTAACATTTGTCGATATTTAGAACATTTGGAATCTGTTCTTCTTCTTTTGAATGTAGAACCTATTTGTAATTTATGTTTCTTTGTAGAGAAGATGGCGAAAAGAATGAATGTTGCAGACAGTGTGGATAGAATTGGTTCTTTGCCTGATGGAGTTCTTCGCCACATTTTATCATTTCTACCCACAAAAACTGCATTGAGTACCTGCATTTTATCAACTAGGTGGAGGTACCTCTTTCCCGTTTCCAACAATCTCGACTTTGATGATCTATTAGCTTTTAATCCTCAAAGGAATGAAGAGGGCCAAGATGATCGGACCGATCGTTTCTTGAATTTTATTGACCGGTGCATTATGCTCATGAATGCAGCACCTGTAGAGAAGTTCTGTTTGAAATGTCGCCCCGATGTTGACCCTTCACGTGTTAATTCGTGGATCTGTGCTGCACCATTGCGCAATGTTCGAGAGCTTGATCTGTGGTGCACACCTTTGAGAAAGTTTCGGAAGAAACATCTCTCTGTCTTCACCTGCAGTACATTGGTAGTGTTGAAATTAGGCGCTCACTTCACTCTGAATGTTCCTGCTTCGGTTTATTTGCCATGCCTCAAAAGCCTCCATCTTCGTTTAATTAAGTTTGCGGATGAAACCTCAACTCAGAGGCTCATCTCAAGCTGCCCTGTGATTGAAGAGCTGGTAATAGAAGAATGTTGCATGAGGAAACTGAGGTTTTTGATTTTGTCTTCTCCTTCCCTCAAGAGATTGACATTACACAAAGCAATATCTGTATCATCCAGATTCAAATTACTGCTTCATGCACCCAGCCTTGTGTACCTGAAATACACCATGTGTGTGGGAGAAGGCTATATGTTAAAGAACCTACATTCTCTTTCTGAGGCGCATATATCTTTTGGCAGACAGTATTGTAATTCGGTTGACATAAATCTTTCTAAATTTCTTGAAGGCATCGGCAGTGTTCAGACACTGCTCTTATCTGATAATTGTGAAGACGTTAGTATGCCAAATCTTATTTTTGCTTTTATACTTAATATCTAATCATCTATATCACACAAACTAACAATCATTCATGTATTTTCCTAGCTTCTTCCATCGGAATGGGATGACCTGCCTCTACTTAAGAACTTGACCCGTTTGGTGATTACTCGCCCACATTTTATCAAATTGTCTTTAGTGATGAAGTTGCTCCGGTGTACGCCAAATCTTGAAGAATTTTTCTTTGATGTGAGACTTATGATATGTTAAGGTAACTTTTGATATAACTGGCTCTGCATATAATCTTAACCTCTTTATTGTCAATTTGCTAGGGAGGCTTGCAAGACGCACAAGACGATGGGTGTGCTGACGTGCCTTCTTGTGTATCATCTCGTCTCAAGGCAATCGACTATCGGGTTTATTATGATGGATCGGGCTTTGAAAAGGATGTAGAGTCAATCGACTATTTTCTGAAGAATGCTAATGTACTGACGAAGATGTGTGTACGCATTAGTGGTGTGCGCTTTGACAAAGAGGTTGATGAGAAAGTGATGATGATGGTGGAAACAGTAAAGAGATTCGGGCGGTCAAAGACATGTGAAATTACATTCTTCCAGGATGTGTATTACTCCACCTCAAATATAACATCAGCTCGTTGGGTTGAACTTTGAAGTTACAAATGTTGGTTAGTTTGTTTCTCAACTTTGAGGCATGTATGTTGGTTTATATAATTTGGGCAGAATCGTTGTCCATTGGCATGTCACGGCTTATTTCTGCATATATATCATCTCATCCTTAGATTATATACACAGGGCATTTCAATATGACCAATGAATTGTCATGCCCTCAAGAAATGACAAAGGAGTGGCAATGATCAACCAATTGGCATTTCTTTGAAAACAACAAATTTAAGGCTTCTATTTTGGTGAAGTTCCGTAGGATTTTGAGTTTCAAGCATAATAAAGACAATCTAATATAATTAAGCTATTATTATATTGCCAACTTTAAACCTAAAATATATAATACAGGTTTTAACTCTATTATGTCTATACTATGACTATCTATTTACGCATTAAGAGAGAAGACTACACATTTGTCATTGCTTGAGCATCTCATTGTTATATATTTATCACAAATTCAATCTCACAACAACACAATTCAATACAGTACTGAAATATGAATCCTCAATTAGTTTCAAGTGTTTGTGCTCTAAGTCTCCTCTTTTTAGTGACAATCTTGCTGAGTGTTGAGGCTCAATCATGCAGGCCTAGTGGAGCCATAAAGGGGATTAAACCTCCTCAGGGACAATGCAACCAAGAGAATGACTCCGAATGCTGCATACAAGGCAAACTTTACAGAACTTACAAATGCTCCCCGTCCGTCGCCAGCCATACCAAGGCCACTCTCACTCTCAACAGCTTCGAGGACGGCGGAGATGGTGGGGGGCCCTCAGAATGCGACAACCAGTACCATTCCGATGACACTCCCGTGGTAGCCCTATCCACCGGGTGGTTTAACAATGAGAGTAGGTGCTTGAAGTACATCAACATCCATGGAAACGGGAACAGCGTCAAGGCCAAGGTGGTTGACGAGTGTGACTCTACTGCTGGATGTGATTCCGACCACGATTATCAGCCCCCGTGCCAAAATAACATAGTGGATGCCTCCAAAGCTGTTTGGAATGCATTAGGAGTGCCAGAAAACCAGTGGGGTGAAATGGATATATACTGGTCTGATGTTTGATTTTAGATTCACTATATATATAATGTAAGGAGTTCATATGTGTTTTAAATTGTACTTTGTTTCCTGCTTCCTTTCAAGTTTTTAATCAACTCTTAAGTTTATTTTTAAAATTATGGACATTTTACATTAGATTTAACTCGGTGAAAACGATAAACATAAAAATAGTTCCTCGTGATGTCGTGCAAAAACAATAGTTGATGGTAATGACGTGCAAAATTTGTATGGTTGAGGGTAGTGATATGGAATTCTTCCTTATTATTATATAGTTACTTGTTGTCGGATTAGTGTTTAGAGTTTAGTATTACATTTTGTAATTCATAATCAAACATTTATCAATACCATAAATGGGAAAAACACTTTCACACTCGTACTATGGCATACGAAATACGAGTAATTGCAGTAAGATTAAATGTTTAAATAGATAGAGAGAGACCATTTGAAAATTAAAACACGTGCATAGGCGTTTTAGTCTTTTAATCTTTAAATTTAATATAAATAAGTAGGGTTGGACACGGTTCTGAGACCGGACCGAACCGGCCAGAATCGAACTGAATCGAATCAATCGGTTCTCCATTTTAGAGACTCAAATCCAGACCCAATAAGTGGGTATCAGTCCGGTTTTAGGTGCGGTTCTACGGTCCGGTTCCCAGTTCTACCCAATTATAATCAATTTAATGATTAATTGTGATATTAAGGGTCCGGTTCTCTTTTATAGTTGTATAATTTTGCCTAATAACTAAATTAATGTGATATTCATATATTGTTTAATTTATAGTCAAAACTATACACAATTATACTCTTTTTTAGACAAATATATAAAATTAGAATACAAAAAATACTAATTATAACCCCCAAAATCGGTTCGGTTCTAAGCCGGTTATTCAGCGGTTCTGCACTCTTAGAACCGGAACCGAACCGAATTGATTCAGTTCTCAATTTTCAGACCCAAATTCGATCTAATACCCACGGTTCTCAGTTATTCGGTTTGAATTCGGTTTGGATCCCGGTTTAGTTTCGGTTTTGAGTAAAAAGTTTCCACCCCTATAAATAAGCGAATAACGGAGAAGGGGCAAAGTAAAAAACTGTAAGTTTAAAGGGGTATCGGTGAGAAAAAAAATTTAGAAGTAGATAAGTGAGAAACACCTCATTTTAGGTGTAGTCTTGAGAGGTTTAATATTAACTTTTAAGAGATACAATCTATACTTTTAAGTAAATTACAGTATTCATTTCATTTTCCCCCTAATGAAAAAAAATACGTCTAATACAAAATACATTATTTTATTACTTTTGACTTTTCATTATTAATTATTTAAGAGTAAACGGTTCGAAAACGGACCGTTGTTGTTGTCGTTAGTTTGTAATGGCGCACATTTTAAAGTGTGTCGTCGCAAATGGTCAAAAATCTTGACTACTCCCTAGTCAAGATTGTTGACTTTCGCTTGATTTCGGTTTTTTGTTCCCTTTTTCACATGGTAATTGTAGACCAAAATTATCATAATCATTTGAAACGACTTAAAATTCATGTACGTCAATGAAAAATTAAAATCGATGTACCATGTCCCAAAAAAAAGTCTCTACTGAGAGTTTGACCGTTACTTACGGAGGTAATCAGGGTTGACCGGTTTGGATCGAGGTTCAAAGATTCTCGGAATTAACTATAACTTTGGCACATCAAGTATTAAAACATTGCGCTCCAATCGTATGGTCGGATTAAAATATGATTTTGAACATGAACCACTTTCGTTGAAAGCGTGAGTTTATGGTTTAGGAAGGTAAACTTTATCATAAACCATAAACACATAACTTGTCCAACTTCAATAGATCAATATATTTTTTAAAAAATCAAAACCGTTCAATCTGTTGTAAATAACATGTACTTGGTATATTAAAAAATTTATAAAAATCAAACCACAGGAGCACAGCTAATTATTCATGATCGGACCGACATGAATAAAATAATAATTTAGGGTTAGTTTTGTAACGGCAAACTTTGCTATGTGCGTCATCGGTAATATTTTTGTAACGGCGCACTTTGCTATTGTAGCAAAGTGGTCAAATTTCCTAATCAACAAAATTGACTTCCCCTTGACCGGTTTAGATCGAGGTTCATACATTATCGGAATTGACTGAAATTTTGGCACATGAAGTAGCAATCCATTGCGCTCCAATCCGTATGGTTGGATTAAAACTTGATTTTCAAAGTAAATTATTTTCGTTGAAAGTGTTAGTTTAGGTTTTATGAAGGTAAAACCTAACATAAACCCTAAACACATTGATCATCAACCGTTCGGTAGATTAATATATATATTTTTGAATCGAAACCGTTCAATTAGCTGTATATAACATGTACGTGGTATAGTACAAATTTTAGGAAAATCAAACCACGGGAACACCGCTAATCATTCACGATTAGACCGACAATATTAAAATAATAATTTAGGGTTATAGTTTGTAACGGCGCACTTTGCTATGTGCGCCGTTACAAAAGTGGCGTCAAACAAAATTTTCGTGAAAAATCAAAATTCGCGAATAAATTTCACGAAAATTAAACTTCCCGCGAACTTTTTTTGTAACGGCGCACAAGGCTATGTGCGCCGTTACAAATTAATTTTGCAATGACACACATTCGAATGTGCGTCGTTACTAAACCCAATTATATAATTTCCCCAAACCCTCTTCTTCTTCCAGTTCTCTACCTCTCTGCCTCCCTTTTCTCTCTGCCTCTCCCTGCCGTCCACCGCCGCCGTCCACCTCCGCCGTACACCGCCACCGTCCACCGCCGCCGTCTCTCTTCCTCTCCTTCTTCCATATTTTGCTAAGGTATGTGCTTAGGGGTTCAATTGGGTGTTTGATTTGTAGATTGCATTATAGATTTTACAATAATTTGTAGTTTGCATGTTAAATATTATGAATCTGCATGTTGAACAAAATTTTTGAATCTTTGATGAACTTTATGGAAAATTGTTTGTGTAATTTTAAGAAATTGTATAATATTAGTTTAGGAATTGTATGAAATTATTAGATTTACATGATTTGTTATTTTTAGTTCCACATGAATTTGTATGAATTTGTTTGATTTGTTAGTTTACCTGTTAGGTTGTTATGTTGAATATTAATATGTTTTAGATTTACAAATACCCCTTAGGGGTATTTTCAGAATTAATTATAAATGAGTAATACTTTAAAGATGTCACCAATATTAATTCTTAGCAATACTTTAACTGAGTAAAGGATGATAATAGAATGAGAATTACTTAGTAAAAAGGGAGAAGAAAAGAGAGTCTCGGATGATGAAACTTGGTGTAACTTTGAAGATTTACATGGTGCTCTTTTATAGGGAGAAATGGGAGGGCCATGCATGGACACATGTCCTCTTGCATGTGAAATAAATTACTACTACACTCTATCAATCCATGAAACAATGGAAGAGACTTGATGGATGGGACAACATAATGGTCATGGTGGTGGTCATATTTAATTTACAACACTCTCCCTTGGACACCACCATCATAACTAATTATGTGGGCGGTGTTGGACGTGTTTAATGCTGCCTCGTTAAAAACCTTTTCTAGAAAACCCAGTGGGACAAAACCTAAATAAGGGAAAAAGAGTGCAGCGCACATAAGTCCAAAGTGTGATAGTCTTCATATACTTGCTCCCCCTGATGACTGGCAGAGTTACTTTGGTAGCTTGTTAAGTCGACGCATGTCAATTCGTCATACTAACTTCTCGAAGGTGGATGTCGGCAAACTTTTAGTGAACAAATCTGCAAGATTTTCACTGTAGCGAATCTACTTGACATCAATCTCATTACTCTTCTGTAGTTCGTGAGTGTGGAAGAACTTTGACGATATATGCTTGATTCTGTCTTCTTTGATGTACCCGCCTCTGATTTGAGCTATGCACGCTGCATTGTCTTCATATATTATGGAAGGGGAGCTTGTGATTGATGGAATTCCACATGCATCTCGTATATGTTGGATAATTGATCGTAAGAACACACATTCTCGGTTAGCTTCGTGTTGTGCAAGAATTTCTAAATGGTTTGAGGATGTTGCGACCAAAGTCTGCTTTGTAGAACGCCAAAATATTGATATGTCATTACAAGTAAAAACATATCCAGTTTGAGAGCGTGCTTTATGGGGGTCTGAGAGTATCCTACATATGCGTATCTGATCAAGCCAGTTTTATTTGAGGATTTCGAGTACAATAATCTCAAATCTTTCGTCCCACTCAAGTAACGTAATATATGCTTGATTCTCTTCCAATGTCGTCTTGTTGATTCTGAGCTGAATCTTGCGAGTACATTTATTGCAAATGCTATATCCGGCCTTGTACATTGCGCCAAATATAATAAAGCTCATATCACATTTAGATATGTTACTTCAGGATCAAGTATCTTTTCATCTCTTTTCTTAGGGCGAAATGGATCTTTTTTAGGATCAAGAGACCGAACGGCCATTTGAGTACTTAGTGGATGAGCGTCTTGTATATCAAAGCACCTTAGAAGTTTCTCAACATATACAGATTGATTAGTTAAAATTTCATCTGAAATATGCTCGATCTACAGGCCGAGACAATATTTTGTTTTTCCTAAATCTTTCATCTCAAACTCCCTCTTAAGATATTCTGCAGTATTAATAATCTCTTTAAACGTCCCAATTAAATTCATATCATCTACGTACACTGCCACAATAACAAATCCGAGATTTGTTTTCTTGATAAATACGCACGGGCATAAAACATTATTTTTGTACCCTTCTCTAGTAAAGTATTCATTTAAACGATTGTACCACATCCTACCAGATTTTTTTAGTCCATATAATGACTTGTGTAATTTTATCGAATACAAATTTCTTGGACTATTTCTAATCGCTTTAGGCAATTTAACTTCTTCAGGGAGTTTCATATAAATATCAGTGTCCAACGTACCCTATAAGTAGGCAGTGACAACGTCCATCAGATACATATCCATTTCTTCATAGACTATTGAACTAATCAAGTATCTGAACGTAATCATATCCATTACAGGTGCATATGTCTCATCAAAATCGACCTCAGGCCGTTGAGAAAAACCTTGAGCTACAAGTCTAGCTTTATATCCAACAATTTCGTTTTTCTCATTTCTTTTCTTTGTGAATGCGCATTTGTATCCAATTGGTAGAACATCTTCTGGCGTTCGAATTATAGGTCCAAAGACTTGTCGTTTTGCTAATGAAGTCAATTCTGCTTGAATTGCTTCTTCCCATTTTGGCCAATCATGTCTTTCACGACATTCATCAATATTGCGTGGCTCAAACTCAAAGTCATTTATTATCTCACTTGCCACTGTAAATGCAAAGACTTCATTTATATCATTTGATTTATCATCCCAATGTTTATTTGCATAGGAATAATCCATGTTTATTTCCTTACCTCTTTGTTCTCGTAAATTTTCATTTTCATTTGGGATCGATGGCTCTATGGGAACCAATGGTTCTTCGGGAACCAAAAATTCCGTTGGAACTATTTGTCTATTCGCTTGATTTTTTTTACGAGTAACAATATCTTTTGCCCCTAATGGCCTCCCACGCTTCTGGTGTGTACTAGAGGAATCAATTGCTGCTTTCAAATTACCATCATTAATTTTAATTCTCACATGTGTGTTTATAGCATCTATGTATGACTTTGTTATCTTTGATGTATCTGCAAATGCATCATGCATTTCATTTGCAACATTTTGCAAATGTATTATCTTTTGTACTTCTTTATCACATTGTGATGTACGTGGATCTAGATTAGACATGAAATTTACTTTCCATTCGATTTCACGCCTAACTTCTGGACGCTTTTTATTCCCACCCAAATGTGAGAACGACGTCTCATCAAAATGACAATCTGCAAGTCATGCGGTAAATATGTCACCCGTCAATGGCTCAAGATATCTGATAATGGATGGGGAATCAAAACCAACATAAATCCTCAATCGTCATTGGGGTCCATTTTTGTGTGTTGAGGGGGTGCAATAAGTACTTGCACAGCACAACCAAAAGTACGTAAATGAGATATATCAGGTTGATGTCCACACACAAGTTGTATATGAGAATATTGATGATATGCACTAGGTCTTAAGCGAATTATAGAAACAACATGTCCCCAAGCAGAAACTGATAATTGTGATTGCAATAACAATGTACATGCAATTATCTATATACGTTTGATAAAAGATTCTGCTAAACCATTTTGGGTATGCATATGCAGAACAGGATGCTCAATATGAATGCCCAATGACATGCCATAATCATCAAACGTCTTAGATGTAAATTCACCAGCATTATCAAGACGAATAGACTGTATTGGGTAATCAGAAAAATGTGCCCTTAATTTGATGATTAGTGTTAGCAATTTTGCAAATGCAACATTACGAGTTGATAATAAGCATAAATGTGTCCATCCACTGGATGCATCAATCAAGACCATAAAATAATTAAATGGGCCACTAGATGGGTGAATAGGGCCACAAATATCTCCTTGAATTCTTTGCAAGAATGATGGAGATTCAACACTAACCTTTGTTTTTGATGGCCGGACTATTAATTTTCCTTGTGAAGAAGCAGTACAAATTATCTTATTGGACTGAAAAAGCTTCTGGTTTTTAATGAATATTCACGTGAATTTTCAACAATCCTACGCATCATTGATGATCCAGGATGACCAAGACGATTATGCTAAAGAATAAAAATATTCGGATTATTGAACTTCTGGTTCAATATTGCGTAGACCTCAACTGTTCTTATTGTTGTAAAATACAACCCAAATGATAGATTATGTAATATTTCCAGTACACGCTTTTCACCACAATCATTATAAGTGATATAGAAACTCAGTTTCATTTTCGCTTGTGGTCTCAATATGATATTCATTGCTGCGTACATCCTTAAAGCTTAATAGATTTCTTCGGTATCTACTAGCATATAAAAGCATTATGAATTTCTAATCGGATGTCATTTCTTAACAATATAGAAACTCTTCCGGAGCCTTCTATAATATTTGCAGAACCCGTAATAGTGTTAACATTTGCCTCAACCAAGGTTAGAGATGAAAAATATTTCTTTTCTTTAAGAATTGTATGGGTAGTAGCAGAATCAACAATACACGAATCGTTTCCGTGTTTGTCAACCGATGATTCATTTTTGAAATGCATATCCTTCCATAAAAGAAAAACGAACATAACATTAGATTAAAAACATTCGAATGGGTTACTTAAGATAAAAGCATAATATATTACAATCTTATGATCATTCAACAACGATTTATGCTACATCATCAGCAATCAAGTTTCCAACATTTTCACTGTCATCTACAAAGAAGTTGGAGATATTCAAATTTGTCAGATCTACAGGATCCGAGTTATCCATAAAGTTTGTCTCTACGACCTTATTTTTTCCCTTAACTGATGCTTGATATAACGCCACCAAATGCTTGGGAGTGCGACATGTACGTGCCCAGTGTCCTTTCACACCACACTTGAAACATTCATATTCACTACTTTTTGGAGTCTGAATTTGTGGGCATTTTTCTTTATCACGCCTTTCAAATTTTTTCCACTTCTGGCAAAGCATTTTTCTATTTCTCCAACGAGAGTGAAAAATATTGCGTCCACTACCGCAACCACAACCTCGACTAGGTTCTTGGCCTCTCCCAAAAAAGGAAAATTTTCATGATTTGTCACATTCACTTCAGGGAATGGTGAACTACCAACTGGGCGAGTTTGATTGTTTTTGTTGCTACGTTTATTTGTTGGCATGATTTTTTAGCGCAAATGTAAGAAGTTGTGCAACATGTTACATGACATGTGGAGCGACTTGTTACGGTCCAGATTAGGAAAGTCTGAAGCTTTCCTATTTCAACAAAGCTTGGAGTAAATAGAAGAAAGGCGCCACGAAGACTTGGAGCGCAAGAGAGTGACGTCGACAAGTCAGGCGACTTTCAGCTGGCAGTTACACGTCAGCAATAGGCGGCAACTTGACTTGCCTGATTTATTCAGGAAGTCAGAAACAGGCAAGACGACTTCCAGCTGTCATGGAAGGCGGCAACAACTTGCCTGACTTTCCTTTTCCTGAACCGAGGAGGATTAGGAATGTGAGCTGCTATAAAAAGCCTTTGGCTTCCCATTAGCAGATCATCCGTTCTTGTTCTAACAATTGCAAGATTTCTCAGAGCTCTTAACCGTGCACCATTGGCGTGTTGAGAGGCTGATTAAGATTCGCTAGAACGGATCTTTGCTCCGATCAAACCTTGAGTCGCGAAGACTAAGTGTTTGGATCGGTTAGGGTTTTTGTTTGTGATTGAAGATTCACAACTCCGTCCAAGAAGACAACGACACCGAGCATAGGCTTGCTCGAAGGGTGGAATTGAGGGAATCTCAAAGACAGGGGGAGAGGCTCCTGGTCGAGGTGATTCACGGTGAGATCTATAGTAGCTTAGGACAATATCTTGTGTGATAGCCAGTTGGTGCTAAACTATGGATATTGGAAAGCACGGATGTGTGCCTTCTTGAAATCCCTCGACAGCAAAACCTAGAAGTCTATCATCAATAGATGGGAGGAACCTTACTATGCTGATGCTCATGGAAATCAAACTAGCATCAAACCAGAAAAGGAGTGGAGCATGGAAGAAGATGAAGCCGCCCTAGGTAATTCTCGTGCACTCAATGCTATTTTAAATGGAGTAGACAAGAATGTGTTTCGACTCATCAACACATGCACAAGTGCCAAAATTGCCTGGGACACGCTTGTTGTTGCTTACGAGGGTACTTCCAAAGTCAAAGAGCAAAAGTTACAGTACCTCACGACTAACTTTGAAGCTCTGACCATGAATGACAACGAGACTATTGCGGAGTTTAATGTGCGTATCAAGGATCTGGCCAATGAATCATATTCACTTGGCAAGCCTATGACCGATGAAGATTTGGTCAGAAAGACGCTGAGAGCTCTAAGTCCCAGATTCAAGATGAAGATCACCGCTATCGAAGAAGTCCATGACTTGAAGACACTGAAGTTTGATGAGCTCATGGGCTCACTAATGACTTTCGAGCTCTCCCTACCTCCTATCGAGAAGAAACATAAAGGTGTGGCTTTCAAAAGTTCTAATCAAAAGCAGAAGAACTCAACGCACTCTGAGTCGGATAGTGACATTGAGGAAACTATCGCCATGCTGGCCAAAAACTACAACAAAGTCATGAAAAGATTTGGCCAGATGACAGGAAGAAAAGTCACCCGAGAAGTCAGAGACAAGCCACAGCACAAGTTTCAGAAGCTCGAAAACACAGCTAACGATGGAGGTCGAGGAGAACGATCAGGTAAAGGAGCTCAGTGCTTTGAATGTGAGGGGTATGGACACATACAGAGAGAATGTCCCAACTTCTTAAAGAAACAGAAGAAGGGATTCAATGCCTCTCTAACTGACGATGAAGATGAGGAAGACAGTGACCTTGAGCATACAAGTAACTATGTTGCTTTCACTTCCTCCACAATAGATCAACCAGCTGAAAGCTCAAAGAAGTATGACTCTAATGATGAGATATCTAATAAGACTCTCAACAACGCTTACAACGAATGGTATGTCAAATGGCTTGAAGACTCTCAAGTAATCGAAAAAAAGAATGCTCTCATTCTTACTCTTAATGAAGACAAGTCAAGACTTCTCGAGACGACTGTTGATCTCAAAAAGGAAGTTGCTCGACTAAAAGGCGAGTTAGAGCAAGTCACGAAGTCAGTGAAGATGATGAATCGAAGCACTGACTCTCTAGATCAAATCCTTCAATCGGGAAACCAGCCAGGAATATGGAAGGACTTGGATATTCAAAAGATGCATCATCATCACACACCATCTTCGTTCCTCAGAAGTCCGTCGCCCAGAAGCCCCGTCAGAAGTCACCTAACTTCACAGCTGACCAAGCGGCCAAAAAGCCTCTTACTCTGGCCGCTTCAAAAACCCAGACCAAAAGACACAACTGGGTTTGTCATCACTGTAGATGAAGAGGACATATTCGACCCTTCTGCTATCAGCTATATGGGAAGAGCTTGGTCAAGAAAAGGACCACCATCAAGAAAAGCCAACTACGGAAGGAATGGCGAGTCAAAGAGGTCAACTATCGAGCTAACATCGCGTACACCGCTTTAAAGGCCTCAACCAGCAACGATTGGTACTTTGATAGTGGATCCTCTCGACATATGACGGGTAATAGCTCTTTCTTGGTCACTTTAATACCTTGCACAAATAGCTTCGTCACTTTTGGAGATGGAGTAAAAGCTAGAGTTCTCGGGAAAAGAAAACTCAATCTTCCCAACTCTCCATGTCTGAAAGAAGCTCTACTAGTAGAAGGCCTCACAACAAATCTCATCAACATAAGCCAAATATGTGATTTAAATCTGGATGTCCACTTCACTCGTGACAAGTGCTCGGTCAAAGACGAACAACAGACGGAAGTCATGACAGGCCACAGGTCCCTTGACAATTGTTATCTATGGTCTCCAACAGTCAGTACCTTGCCAACCAAGTGCCTTTTATCCAAAGCTCAAGAGACAAAAATATGGCATCAAAAACTTGGTCACATCAATTTGAGGAGCATGCAAAAGATTCTCTCTGAAAAGGCGATCATTGGAGTTCCCAACCTCAAGATCATTGAAGGAAAAATCTGTGGAGAATGCCAGATTGGGAAACAGGTCAAGACGTCACACAAGAAGGTACAACATCTTACTACTTCTCGTGTTCTAGAACTGCTTCATGTCGACCTTATGGGACCAATGCAAGTAGAAAGTCTAGGAGGGAAGAAGTACATATTTGTATGTGTAGACGACTTCTCGAGGTACACTTGGGTAGACTTTATTCGAGAAAAGTCAGACACCTTCTCAGTCTTTGAAGCTTTATGTCGAAGAGTTCAACGAGAAAAAGGAGAAGTCATTGGGAAAGTCGTCCGACTTCGGAGCGATCATGGAAAGGAGTTTGAGAACATCAGCTTCGCAAACTTTTGTGACGCTGGAGGAATTGCACACGAATTTTCTGCTCCCATCACTCCTCAGCAAAACGGGATCGTTGAAAGGAAGAATCGCACTCTTCAAGAGATGGCAAGAGTCATGATGTTAGCCAAAGACATCCCGCAGCACTTCTGGGCTGAAGTTTTGAATACGGCATGCCATATTCATAATAGAGTGACCCTCCGCCCTGGAACTTCGCTCACTCTTTATGAAATATGGAGGGGGAGAAAGCCGAATGTCAAATATTTCCATGTCTTTGGATCGATCTGCTACATACTTGCAGATAGGGAACCTCGACGCAAACTTGATCCCAAGAGCGACGAAGGCATCTTCCTCGGGTACTCCAAAAATAGTCGGGCTTTTCGTGTATTCAACAAACGCACCCGGACTATCATGGAATCCATCAATGCCGTGATCGATGACAGTAACGAGCAACCCATTGACGAGGACGACGAAGTCCTAAATCTCTCAGGAGAAGTCAGACCAGAAGTCAAAGACGATGAGCGCAACAAAAAGTCTGAAGACGAAAGCCCGATCATCCCGGATAAAGAGGCATCTCATATAAGGCAAAAAGCTCTGTCAAGAAGAATTCAGAAGAATCATCCACCCTAGGATGTGATTGGAGACATTAATGAGGGAGTTCGGACTTGACAAAAGGCATCTCTTGACCACCAAGAGATGATAGGTAACATCTGCTTTATTTCCAAAATTGAGCCAAAGAATATACAAGAGGCCATCAATGATGAGTACTGGGTCTGCGCGATGCAAGAAGAATTGGTTCAGTTTGCGAGGAATGAAGTGTGGGAACTTGTACCCAAACCTGACAATGTCAATGTCATCGGGACAAAGTGGATATTCAAAAACAAGTCTGACGAGCAAGGAAACATCACTCGAAACAAAGCGAGACTGGTTGCTCAAGGATACACACAAGTCGAAGGAGTCGACTTTGAAGAAACTTTTGCTCCAGTAGCCAGACTGGAAGCCATACGACTTCTTCTCGGCATCGCATGTCATCTACGTTTCAAAATCTATCAGATGGATGTAAAGAGTGCCTTTCTCAATGGAAATCTGAACGAAGAAGTCTATGTAGCTCAACCAAAGGGATTCGAAGACCATGGCTCTCCGCACCATGTCTACAAGCTAAAGAAAGCTCTCTACGGACTCAAACAAGCTCCACGAGCATGGTATGAACGTCTTACCCAATTCCTTGTACAGAATGGCTATATTCGAGGGGGAGTAGACAAGACTCTCTTCGTGAAGAAGGAGGGAAGGGACATCATGATTGCTCAAATATATGTCGACGACATTGTATTTGGAGGGAAGTCAGACAAGATGGTGGAACGCTTCGTTCAACATATGCAGTCTGAATTTAAGATAAGTATGGTCGGTGAGCTCACATACTTCCTAGGCTTCTAGATCAAGCAGATGTCAGATGGAATATTTATCTCCCAGAGCAAATATGCAAAGAACATTGTCAAGAAGTTCGGGTTAGAAAGGGCTTCGCACAAGAGGACTCTTATTGCCACACATGACAAGTGCACAAAGGACGAGATGGGAGAATCAGTTGATCAAAGTCTTTATCGAAGCATAATAGGAAGTCTCCTCTATCTAACAGCAAGTCGACCCGACATCGCTTACTCTGTGGGAGTCTGTGCTCGATACCAAGCCAATCCAAAAGTCAGTCACTTGGCTCATGCAAAGAGGATCATAAGGTACATCTCGGGAACCTCTGAATTGGGTTTACTATATTCCTTTGATACCTCTCCTACTCTGGTTGGATATTGTGATGCTGACTGGGCGGGAAGCACACCAGATCGAAGAAGCACCTCTGGAGGTTGTTTCTACCTGGGGAACAATCTTGTAACGTGGTTCAGCAAAAAGCAAAATTGTATTGCTTTATCTACTGCTGAGTCCGAATATATCGTAGCCGGAAGTAGCTGTACTCAGCTTCTTTGGATGAAACAAATGTTGGCAGAGTATGGAGTCAAGCAAGAAGTCATGACTTTGTTCTGTGACAACATCAGTGCTATCAACATCTCGAAGAATCCAGTGCAACATAGCAAGACAAAGCATATTGACATCAGGCACCACTTTATTCGAGAGCCTGTAGAAGACAGGAAAATAAAGCTCGAGTATTTACCCACCGAGAAACAAGTCGCTGACATCTTTACAAAGGTGTTAGATGCCAACAGGTTTGAAAGTCTGAGGTTAACCCTTGGACTTTGTTGTCTAGAATAGTCAGAAGTCAAGAAAGAAGAGGGAGAGCTTTTGGAGAATTTTTGCTCTCTCTCTATCTGGACCAGGCAGGGTCCACAAATCTCATTATCAGAAGCCCAGTTGGAATTATGTGTTTCAAAATTCAAAAAGAGAATGATTGCACTTTGACTAACAACCAATCAGCAATCGTTCTGTTCAACTCCCACGTAGAAAAGGCTCTGCACCTCCTTCTCCTTTTGAAATCACTAGGGCACCACAAATCCTATCAAGCTCTCTACCAAATGGTTGGAACCCGAAGCGGACGTATACCATCTGCCTCAAAGTGATTGCCAAGAAGTTTTCGGCCTCCAAATCAACTACAAACAAGCATGGAGTAAGGATTCGAGGAGGTAAAATCTCAGGAGAAAGTTCGGCAGCACCTCAAGGAGTAACAAGTTCACCCCCAACGATCACACCTGTAGACACAACTCCTGTCGTTGAGAAGGACGACACTTTAGACGAATCTGCGAACATAGAAGAAGAAGCCTCTCTTTCTACTCCGGCTCCGACACAAGGTAAATCTGCTATCCTCTCTAACGTAAACATCGAAGATGAAAGCCTGCCTGTAGAGGGTTTAGAAACCCTTGTTCCTGAAGTCCACGGCACTAGCACAAAAGACCAATCCAGCCCCTCTAAGTCGACACCAGCACCAGAGAAATCTCCTCTAAACGAAGACTTACAGAAAGAAGGAAGTTCCCATGTCGCCCCGAACAGTGATTCAGGGCTTAATGAAAATCCGGAAGCCATTCCAGAAGTCACTCAACCTTTAGAGGAACTTGTCAACATCGAAGAAAGTGTCGACATTGAAACGATGGAAAAGGAAGAAGCTGTGCCCAAAAGGGCTGAGAAAAGGAAGCTATCAACACGAAGGTTGGTTGATGAAGAAGAAGAACCTCAAATTCCGAGGAGATCGACCCCAAAGAAGAAAGCCACAGAGAAAGGAGGAGCATCGGCGTCCAAACAGCCGAAGAAGTCAAGAAGGAAGTCACTGACTACTGCAGTAACCTCTGCTCCTGAAGAAGAAGAATCTGAAGAAGAAGACACCCAGATTGTGCTACCACGAGTCAAAAAGGCGATGGGAGGGCAGAAACTCCTCAAGTATGTGCCTAAAGCGCCTACAGACAAGGTCTCTTTCCACTCTATAGACAATGCCGTTAAGTGGCAGTATGTATACCAACGCAAGATCTATCGAGAAAGAGAACTTTCCACAGAGGCGCAAGGGATAAACTCGATCGTAGAACTTCTCCGAAGAGCAGGCCTGACCAATACAGTCATAAATATTGGGCCATTCTACCCAGCTTTGGTCAAAGAGTTTATTGTCAACCTTTCAAGCGAGTTTGATGATCCAGAAAATGCTGAATACAGAAAGGTGTTCGTTCGGGGAGAATGCTTCGAAATCTCTGCCTCAACCATCAACGCCTACCTTGGAAGAGAAGACCCAGAAATCCTGCACTTGAACAAAGTAGCAGTCGAGATCACTGGAGGACGAAAGAAGGTCTGGCCCGTCAAAGACACCATTGCGGCTACTGAGCTTACAGCAAAATATTCAATCCTCTACCGCATTGGTCTGGCTAATTGGGCACCTTCTACGCATGGGTCAAGCATCAAAACCGAGCTGGCTAAACTCATTTACCAAATAGGTACGCAGTCTTCTCTTGATTTTGGCGCTTATGTTATTGAACATCTAGTCAAGCACGCCAAATCATGTGTTATCAAACTTCCTATCGGGTTTCCTTCACTGATCACCCGTATCCTTCTCCAACAATGTCCTCACATTGTTCGAGAATCGGATATTCCAGGCAAGAAGCCACTGCCCCTTGCTATCAACCTCAAGAACTTTGAAGGGAAGCAGTTGAAGGACCTTGGACTTCCTATGGCCAAAGCATCGGGAGCTGGTTCAAGCTCTCGACCCTCAGGACCAATTGGCACTAGGATGGAGGAAGAATTGGTGGAGATGATCGACGATATGGAGAAGTCGATTGTGATGCTATCGACCCGCAAAATCGCCTGTGAAGTCCTGCTGCTGAAGAAGATGTTGACGACTCCACGTCGTTTTAAGTATTTCTCTGAATTTACTATGATAACTTTGTTCCACACACTTTTAAATTCTCGGGGTCTGTCCGAGTTAATTTTCCGCACACTATGACTTTTTATTTTGGATTTTTGCTCATGGTTGAGCTGAATTTTGCTCATGTTTGAGCTGTTTATTTTGCTCATGGTGTGAGCTGGTTTTACCCTGCTGTTTAGTCGAATTTCATTGTATGATTACCTTTGGCAATATTGTTAGACAAACAGGGGGAGAAATAGATAGGCTACGCCAGAAGCTACACCAGGAGTTACGCCAGAAGTCGCACTGAAAGTTGTGCATAGAAGTCGCCGCTCCAGAAGCCGCCCAAGTAGTTAAGCTCCAGAAGATTCTCCAGAAGATAAACCAGAAGCCGCACAAGAAGTCGCATCAGAAGTCACATAACTTGCTGTGTGCGTAACTGCCTCAAGGTGACGACGATGTGCCTGCTTGGAGTAAAGAAGTCACATCACTTGCTGTGCGTAACTGCCACAAGATAAATCACTTGTTGTGCGTAACTGCCACAAGATGACGATGGGCTTAAAAAGGTGTTAGCCTAAAAAATTGCCAAGGGGGGAGATTGTTGCTACGTTTATTTGTTAGCATGATTTTTTAGCGCAAATGTAAGAAGTCGTGCAACATGTTACATGACATGTGGAGCGACTTGTTACGGTCCAGATTAGGAAAGTCTGAAGCTTTCCTATTTCGACGAAGCTTGGAGTAAATAGAAGAAAGGCGCCACGAAGACTTGGAGCGCAAGAGAGTGACGTCGACAAGTCAGGCGACTTCCAGCTGGCAGTTACACGTCAGCAATAGGCGGCAACTCGACTTGCCTGATTTATTTAGGAAGTTAGAAACAGGCAAGACGACTTCCAGCTGTCATGGAAGGCGGCAACAACTTACCTGACTTTCCTGTTCCTGATCCGAGGAGGATTAGGAATGTGAGCTGCTATAAAAAGCCCTTGGCTTCCCATTAGCAGATCATCCGTTCTTGTTCTAACAATTGCAAAATTTCTCAGAGCTCTTAACCGTGCACCATCGGCGTGTTGAGAGGCTGATTAAGATTCGCTAGAACGGATCTTTGCTCCGATCAAACCTTGAGTCGCGAAGACTAAGTGTTTGGATCGGTTAGGGTTTTTGTTTGTGATTGAAGATTCACAACTCCGTCCAAGAAGACAACGACACCGAGCATAGGCTTGCTCGAAGGGTGGAATTAAGGGAATCTCAAAGACAGGGGGAGAGGCTCCTGGTCGAGGTGATTCACGGTGAGATCTATAGTAGCTTAGGACAATAGCTTGTGTGATAGCTAGTTGGTGCTTGAAGTTGTACTATTGACTACCTATAGTGAAAAACCTTTCCACTGGCAAAGTGCCCCCAGACGTAGGTGCGGAGTCACCGAACTGGGTAATCATCTCTGGTGTCGTGATTATTACCTGTCTATTACTTTGCTTACGGTTTCCACAAGAAGTCGATACACAAGTTAAAGACTTTGTGTTCGACTTCCTGACTCGGCTACGATTCAGAATTTCAGTTTTTCATCAACAACTCATTATTCTGTTCAGTAATCAATAAACATGCAATCAATTCTGTGAACTTTTCAAATTTCCGGTCCCGATATTGCTGTTGTAGGAGCATATTAGATGGGTGAAATGTGGAAAACATTTTCTCAAGCATCATATCATCAATTATTTTGTCTCCACACATACGGAGCATGGATACATATCTAAATACAACGGAATTGTATTCATTAATAGTCTCGAAATCTTGCAGTCTAAGATTAGACCACTCATATAATGCCTGAGTTAAGGCAATAGCCTTCATATGCATGAATCTTTCTTTTAACCTCTTCCACAGATCAAGTGGATCTTGAATATTCAAGTATTCGGCTCGTAGACCGGAGTCAATATGATGGCGTATGAAAATGATGGTCTTTGCTTTGTTCTGCACAGACTCTTGGTTGTCGTCTATAATAACTTCTCCAAGATTCATAGATCTTAGGTGGAGAGTAGTTTTCAGGGCCCATTCAAAGTAATTCTTCCCATCGAGACCGAGGGCTACATATTGACACTTAACTAGGTTTGACATCCTGAAAAATTTAACCGCAATAACACAATTAAAATATGTCCCAAAATATGACAAATTTTGCGGATACTTAGAGCTGCTTGTTCTAACTTTTAAAACTTCAAGTTTACGGTTTCTCATAATTTAGTTCGAGATTTAAATTTTGATTCGGAACTTTGGGTTCCGTAAATTTTAGAAATTGTAAACTTCTGGTTTACATGAACCTCCAGTTCAACAAATTTCTTTCCTGACAATTTTAGAACTTCAGGTTCAAAATTCTTTTAGTTTTGTAAACTTCGAGTTACAAAACAATATATATAAATATAAAACACATAAAACAATAACACATAAATTTCTGATGTGAAAGATCCAATTCAAGATTGGCGATCACAGAGCATACTTAAAATCACAAATATAATAGGCATAAACGAATATACGAAATAAACATAAATGCGATAAACATAAATTTGTTAGTAGTTAGGAAGAGAGAAAAAAAAGTTAGGATAGTTAGATTAATTCGTGCTGATAACATGTTATAGAAATGGTGTTAATTGTGGGTTAAGATGTCACCAATATTAATTTATTGAGCAATACTTTAAGTGAGTAAAGGATGATAATAAAATGAGAATTACTTAGTAAAAAGGGAGAAGAAAGGAGAGTCTTGAAAGATGAAACTTGGTGTAACTTTGAAGATTTACATGATACTCTTTTATAGGGAGAAATGGTAGGGTCATGCATAGACACATGTTCTCTTGCATGTGAAATAAATTACTACTACACTCTATCAATCCATGAAACAATGGAAGAGACTTGATGGATGGGACAACACAATGGTCATGGTGGTGGTCATATTTAATTTACAACATATTTTTATTAATAAATTTCTAAAAAAAATGGAAAAAAACTGAAAATTAAATATTAATTTTTAGTTTTTTTTTCATTTTTATTAAATATATAACTTTTGTAACGGCGCACATTTTAAAGTGAGACGTTACAAATATTGTCGTTACCGTTCTAAACAAACGGTGTCGTTACAAATTGTAATGGCGCACCATAAAACGACGATTTGTGCGCAGTTACAATTTGTAACGGCGCACAAACGGCTTTGTAACGGCGCATAATGTGCTCCGTTACAAACAAAATCTGTTAGTGATCATAATGACAACGAAGTCACATCAAAAACCCTTGATGACATTTAATATGACACATGCGAAGGTATTGAAAAAGATATTAGAGATGACATTGGAAACCAAAAGATGTAAACCCCTAAACACAGAACAAAAATGTATTAATCATATACCTTTCTTCTTATATCTATAGAAAAACTGAACTAAAAACATAAATGGAAGTTCAAGATCGTACCTCACTCTGAGTTGAGTTATCTTATCAGTTGGTGCGGAACCATTGTAGGTGAAGGGGTTGTGAAGTTGTGTGTACGTAGGGTGGGTTGTTGTGAAGCCTCTTATATTGTAGCAGAGTTAGAATGGTTTACAGATCCATGAGAGTGAGTAATGCTTACTCGAGTGCAAATTGCACATGAAGGTGGTCGTGGAAGTCCTTCTTTAGACTATCTCTAGCGAAATGTTCCTCGCCAATGGTGTTTTGATCCAATGGTAGAACTAGAACCTTATCTTATTATTGTGGGAGAGAATAGACTCTAGTTGGTTAGGTTATAATGTCTCCATCCATCACGCAATGCAACACACTAGTTATAAATAAAATTTATATATTTAATGATAGACATAATTGCAGCTAGGTACATCTACCGAAACAACTTTTACACTACACCTAAATTTTTTTAGAGTATTAGGCCAAATAAAATTCTTATTTTATTTCGGCATCTAATTCTATAAAAAAATATTCTTAACGTGATTTTTAGATATGTAACTAGTAGGGCTGGGCACGGTTCTAGAACCAGGCCAAACCGGCCAGAACCGGACCGAACCAAATCAATCGGTTATCTATTTTGGAGACCAAAATCTAGACCCGATAAGTGGGTACCGATCTGGTTCTGGGTGCGGTTCTACGGTTCGATTCCCGGTTCTACCCAATTAGACTTAATTGAATGATTACTTGTGAGATTAATGGTCCGGTTCTCTAGTATAGTTGTATACTTTTTTCCCAATTAGACCCAATTAATGTGATATTCATATATTGTTTAATTTATGGTGAAGATTATACACAATTAAACTCTTTTTAGGTAAAAACATGAATTGAAATACAAAAAATACTAATTAAAACTCCCAAAATTGGTTCGGTTATGAACCGGTTAGTTAGCGGTTTTTTATTATCAGAACCGGAACCGAACCAAATTTATTCAGTTCCCAATTATCAGACCTAAATCTGGTCTGATACCCATCGTTCTCGGTTCTTAGGTTCGGTTTCGGGTTGAATCCTAGTTCGGTTTTGGTTTTGGGTAAAAATTGCCCACCCCACCCCTAGTAACTAGTAGTTGCGACTTGTGAAATTTTCCTTAATTAATGTGATATATTTAAAAAGACACAAAACCACACCCAAGAATAACCAAAATACACTTAACTAGCTCATGTTTTAAAATGGACATTGAGCTACACTCAGATATCATTAATTGACAGATAGCACATGTCGTTAGAGTTTTGGATGGAATCTGTTAAAATTTTAAGTAAAAAGACAAAAATGCCCCTGGCCAAACTTTAAATTTTCAAAACCATGCCATTGTGAAGATTTTGGTTGTTTCTCCCATAGTCATGCCTCAAGCTTTGCCGGCCTCGTCTGCGACCTTCGACAGACTTCTCTGGTTGTCCTCACCTCCTAGCCCCTGACAGGAGGCTCGCTAGAAACATCGCCGGAAATGCTCAAGTGACCGAAATTGGGTCTTGGTCTAAATTTAGGTTAAACTTGAATTCTCCGGAGCTCCCCGTCTGACTGGTGTTGTGCATAAATAATCTTGTGTTGGTCACATGAGCCAGTTACATGGAATAATTGAATAAAGAACTTGACTTGGCACACAAGCAACGGAGAAGAATGAGTCAGTGGAGGAGTTTTGTCTCTTCTTTTGTTTCTGTGAGTCCGAGTAATTGAGATCAAGCTCGTCAACTGGCCGGCTCGACCCGAGTCTTGGGAGGCTCCGGCGCGATTCCAGCGAGTTTGGGCGAGGTCCGGCGACTTCGTCCACACTCGTCTCCGACCCTCTGCCTCTCTTCTCGCAGCGGTATAGCCTGTGCTAGACGTGGATTGGGCAGAGAAGCCGTCGACGGATTGGTGAGAGGCTAGGACAGAGGCTATGTTATGCTATGTTTTTAGATGCAAAATCAGAGGAGGGAAGACTATGTTTTTGGGCTATGGATGAGAAAGAAGAAACCATTGCATTGACAAATATAATCAAATTAAACGCCAAACATGTAAGGACTCAAAACTATCATGAGCACAAAATTAATTTGCTCTATTTTTGTCTTCGCAGGCATCGGAAACAGAGCAACCTTAGAGACGAAAATTTTGCAGGGGAGAAGGTGGATCATGATCTTCAATTTCTCTTATTGGTCTAACTCTAGGAGTTGCTGGTGAGGCTTTGTTGTTAAAATTTTTAAATAAGTTAGATTTGTTCATGTTCAAACATTAACCAAAATTACATCAACACATCAAAACCAATTAACATAAACACGCAGTGTAAAGCATATAAGCATAACCCATTGCTACAAAACCCAAAGGGTATGTTTATAAGAAAAGTGGATCTAACAAAAAATAAAATTGAACTGTCAAATTCATACAAGAACATACATAAAAGATTTTTTTATGAAATTCAAATTGATTAAATAAAATAAGAACCTTTACTGAAATCCAAGTGCAAAAGTGAACAATTTGCAGTTAAGAAGAACCCAAAAATGGGTTCATGTCGGTTGTGTTTACAAAACAGAGACTGAAAATTTGACCCACGGTCTCCGGCGACTCTTTGGTCAGTGGCGAGGACCCAAGGATGACCGGAGAAGTCAGTCGGAGGTCGGAGACGAGGCCGGCGAAGCTTGAGCCATGGTTATGGGAGAAACAACCAAAATCCTCACAATGACATGATTTTGAAATTTTGAAATCTGGCCAGAGATATTTTCGTCTCTTTACTTAATTTTAATAAATTCCATTAAAAATTTTAACGGCATGTGCTATCCGTCAATTAATGATATCTGAATATAGCTCAATGTCCATTTTGAAACATGGGGTAGTTAAGTGTCTTTTGGTGATTTTTTAGTGTGGTTTTGTTTTTTACCCGTTTTTTACCCAATATTTAAAAATAAGTAGGTAAGAGTGTGTGGTGTCATTTCACTCTCTCACTCGCTCTTCTGTAACTCTCTTTTTCTACTGAAACCCTAGATATGGATTTGGCCTAACCCTTTCTCCATCGATCTATTTCCTATTCAGCAGGCGCATCATTTCGTCTCTTTTGCGATACAAAAAATTGATTTCATTTTCTTCATGTGCTTAATTTCATAACATAGTACAATCTTAGTGAAATGCTTTCATCTTCTTCTGAGCTTAAACTTTGGTTATTACTAAAAATCCTCAGATAGGCTTGCCATTACATGAGCATTGGTACTGTAGTTGTCATGTTCCTTGTCTTACATTGGGAAATTTGTATGTTGGACACTAATTTCTTGAGAATTTTTCATGCATAGACAATTTGCATGTGTTTCTGGCCATAGCAGTAGTTGGTACCATGTTGGAAACTAATTTATTGTGAATTTTTGATGTATAGAAAAATGCAAGGAAAGTTGCATTTATGATGTATAGACAAAAACTGCAGTAAGTAGCTACGTCTTGTCAACCAGGTGGAGGTACCTCTTTCCCTTTTCCAACAATCTTGACTTCGATGAGTCATTAGTTTATAATCCTCGAGGGAATGACCAGAGCCAAGATGATCGAACCGATTGCTTTTTGAATTTTGTTGATCGGTGCATTATGCTCATGGATGCTACACTTGTAGATAAGTTTCGTTTGAAGTGTACTAGATACATTGACCCTTCACGTGTTAGTTCATGGATTTGTGCTGCACCATTGCGCAATGTTCGAGAGCTTGATCTTTGGGGTACCCCTCCGAGAGAACTTTGGAAGAAACCTCTCTTTATCTTCACCAGCAGTGCATTGGTAGTCTTGAAACTGGGTGCTAACTTCACTCTGAATGTTCCTGCTTCGGTTGATTTGCCATGCCTCAAAAGCCTTCATCTTGATCGGATTAGATTTGGAGATGATACCTCAACTCAGAGGCTCTTCTCAAGCTGCCCTATGTTTGAAGATCTGGTAATACAAGGATGTTCCATGGGGAATATACGTGTATAAAATTTTTCTTCTCCTTCCCTCAAGAGATTGACATTACAGAAAGGAATATTTATACTATCGGATTTAAAATTAGTGCTTGATGCACCCAACCTTGTATACCTGAAATTCACCATGTCCACTGGACAAGGCTATACGTTATTGAACCTACCTTCTCTTTATGAAGTTCATATTTCCTTTGGTGACACATATGGTTATTTGGGTGACATACCTCTTTATGAATTTCTTGAAGGTATCAGCAGTGTTCAGACACTGTTCATATCTGATAGCTGTGGAGATGTTAGTATGCAAAATCTTATGTGTTTCATACCAGGTAGCAATCATTTATATATCTTCTTAGCTTCGTACGTTGGACTTGGATGGACTCTCCATACTTGAGAACTTGACCCGTTTGGTGCTTACTGGTCTGCTATTTATCAAATTGTCTTTGGTGATGAAGTTGCTCAGGTGTACTCCAAATCTTGAAGAATTTCTCTTTGACGTGAGACCTGTGATATATTAAGATAATTTTGGACATAATTGGTTTTACATATAATCTCAACCTCTTTATTGTCGATTTGATAGGGAGGCTTACAGGACGCACAAGAAGATGGGTGGGCTGACGTGCCTTCTTGTGTGTCATCTCGTCTCATGGAAATCGACTATATGGTTTATTATGATGGATGGGGCTTGGGCTTTGAAAGGGATGCAGGGTCAATCGAGTATTTTCTGAAGAATGCTAATGTACTGAAGAAGATGTGTATACACATTAATGGACTACGCTGAGAAGAAGGGGTTTATGAGAAAGTGATGATGATGGTTGAAACAGTTAAGAGATTAGTGCGATTTCGGCAATGAGGGAGAGAGAAAGGAGGGGAAGTTGCTGAAATATTCAAGAGATAGTTGAATAGATATTATGTGATTTTAATTTGAAATTAAATTGAATTTCCAAATTAAAATTGCATTATCTATCCCTTTATTCTTTCCTTTTTGCATTTGATCCCTCTCTTATCTTAAATCCCTAAATGGGCTTTAAGCCCGTTTAACTAAAACCCAAATTAAACCACGAATTGATTTCTAATTTCGGTTCTAGTTTCGGTTTAGTCAAAACGGCTCAATTTCCTCGAATTGATTTCTTCAACCATCTGGTTAAAACCTTAGGCCAGAAAACTACTGAATTGTTCTCAATTCTCATCCATAATTGTTGTCATGTATCGTGCTTAATGCGTGTGACCCTCTAGGCTCACGAATAATTGGCAGACGGGTAAAATTACTATTTTACCCTTTCCATCATGAGTGGCCTCTAGCAAGACATTATGATTATCCAATATTCGTGATTATCGATTATTTGACTTAACCTGTTATCGTACATGTCACTATCCTTTTATCAAACCGATATCCAGATTAATCAATAGGCATAGAATGGTCATCCTAATTTATCAATCACTGTTTCTTGATATCTGAGATGACTGAAAACTGATACTAAGGTATCACCTGCATGGCCATGCTCTTTCTTCAGTCATACTCATCAAGTGGCCTAAACGGATATCTTTCTTATACCGAAGTATGAGTGATAAATCCCTCAGACGCCTTTCGAGTTCACTAGTGCAATAAATGCCAAAGCCAATCGAAGCCGTTATAGTTACCCTTTTACAGATAACGTTAGACTAGGTCAAATTTAGGTATTTCTTACATAGTGTACACAAAGACTCCTTGGTCTTAGGATATAATGACAAGTTACGATTGTGAGTATCTCATGACTGGATCTATGCAGCATACTCACAATCGGGTTGTCCGATATCATCGACCTGATGATATCTATGATATAACTCCGTCACATCTTTGCCATGATTAGTAGAGTGTGATCACAAGGAGTTAGTCTCATACTGATCGCTTCAGAAGAAGCTTAGCTGATCAGGGACTCTATCGAATGCACTTCTTTTTTATCTATAGTTCTACTATAAGTGGTTACACACATTATGACATAGATCAAATCACATTAGATATATATTACTACAACACATTAGTAATATTATGCCTTTTATTATGTAAAATAATGATGTCTGTTTACAATATAGATTGAAGAATTATTTTGGACAAGGGCACAAACCTAACATTATTCATTTGAATGGCCTCTATCTTAGTTTCATTTGTCATTTTGTGGTTTTAAGTGAAATTGAATTGGAGTTGCCATCAATTTTATTGATATGTGATCTAAATACCATCATAAAGACATTTGAGAAACGTCAAAATGACAATGAAGTGACATCGAAGACTCTTAATGACATTGGAGATTACATGAGAGAAGATATCAAAGAAGGCATTGAAAGTGACATTTGGGACGAGAATGAAGTCCAATACTAAGGGCCTCTACCTTAGTTTTATTTGCCATTTTGTGGCTTTAAGTGAAATTGAATCTGAGATACCATTAATTTTTTTGGTATGACATCAAAATATCATTAGAAAAACGTTAGAGACTTCAAAATGGCATTAAAGTGACATTAAAAACCCTCAATGGTATTGGAGATGACATAAGAGAAGGTATCAAAAAAGACGTTGAAAGAAATATTAGAAATGATATCGGGAACCATATAATGAAAACCATTAAATATAAAACAAAAATGTATTAGTCGGGTACAATTCTTTTCATACATATGAAAAAATGAATAAAAATGACATATTTTACATTTGATCATCTATATTAAAACATGATCTTTTCTACTCTTTTAGGCATGTTACTGTTAATCATATTTTCTATTGTATTTATGATTTTTTACCGAGGAGTTTGCTCTATTTGTAATTTGAACATCAAGAATATCAATCATTCAATATTTTCTACAATTTAGCATGGTCTTAGAGGTCTTGTCGACAATTGACTAGATTCTAAGTATATTGTCGCTTCGACCACTTATCGATTTGTCTTTTGACGGGTGAGCAGGACATCCAATCGTTTCCGCCAGTGTTGTATAAATTGTTAGGCGCTAGTCAGCCACAAGGACTTTCTAGAGACTAATCGGAGATTAGTCGGAGATTAATCTGAAAATAAATCGGATTAAAGGATTAATTGAGAGTTATAGAGGATTAATTGGGAACTAGTCGGGGAATTTTACAACATTGGTTTTCATATCCAAACAGTTCCATTTGCTCCATTCTTTCTATCTTTGTGGCCTTCTTACATTCCAACCTGAAAAGCTAATGTGAGTCTGTCGCATCGTTGATGAATTCAAATCAACTCGTTTGTTCGATTTGCTAGTTTTCCAGTTATGCATCGTCTTGACTTCAACTCATTTTTTTTGGAGTTATTCTTATTTTCATTTCTTATTTGGTTTTGTTTAATTCATTTTTTCCATTTTTAGGTCTAAGACCATGGTCCACTGACAAATCCCCATATTACATAAAATTATCACGTGATTAAAATATTATCACATGAAAAGTGTAAAGCACTAACGAAGTCCTTTTAAAGACCCGAGCATGTAAATTGTCCTTTAATAAATTTGTGTAATATAAATTGTTTTAGTCATGACATGTTTTACAACTAACTATGAAAAATTTTCTTTGGGTTTACCTAATTATTATTTTGTTATACTTTACTATAACGTCATTAAATTTTTGATGAAATTTATTTTTAAAAGACAATAATACCCCTAAAGTCATCTTACTCAACAATAATACAGTGATAAAAAACCTCATTTACATCCTACTAATCATCGACGCACACATCGCCATCAAGAGAGACACACCATAATTATCTTAGCTTCAATCATAATTAAAATCTTGATTATAACAGTTATACATGATGTCAAGAACAATGTCAAGAATAATGTTAAGATAATGTTCTTAACAACTTGTCAGTAAACAGATTCAGACAAACACAATATAAAGAGTAAAGAGCAGATAGCGACACACAAGATTGTTAACCCAGTTCGGTGCAACTCACCTACGTCTGGGGGCGCTTTGTCAGTGGAAATATTTCACTATAATGGAACAAGTCAAAACATACAAGTATCGGTGATTATCACACAAACCACTACTTTATGCTACCCTTCCTGGTGCAAAGCTATCTTAGAGACTCCCCCTGAATCCAAGCCTCCAACTTGATTCCACTCTACGAGCCATGCATTGCTCAGATGTTTACAAGTCGCTGTTTAAGCTCTTGTGCGTGAACCTTCAATCACGCATTTACATGAAACCCTCAATCACTCACACTTGATCTTCCAATTTTGGTAGTGATACACAATCGTCCTTCGGGGAACACACAATCTCTCAGCCCGCCAGTCCTGCACGTCTAAGAGCTTTGTGTATTTACCGAAGAAACTACAAGGAGTCGCACTCGCTGCTAAGGGTGGAACCCAAGCTTTTATAGCAGCTGCAAACTTAATTCTGAAACACATTAGGGTTACCATAATCCTAGTCGATTAAGGTTTCCCAAATCCTTAACGTCGATACATTTTCAGAGTCTCTATCACGATAGGAAGCTTTCCAGAATCATGACTCAATCAAGACTTTCCAAAAGCCTTGTAAACAGCTGGATCTTTCCAATCACAATGTGTCTCTTATTTAAAGAAACTTTTCAATGTTGTGATCCACAAATGTTGCGAAAGATGTTGAGACTAAACGCTTGACATCTTTCCACGCGCCAAAGTTTTCTTTCTTCTTTTCTTGCCTGGATGGAATTTCCTTTCTTCTTTATGCTGGCGAATATATTGCCAAATTTGATTCCAGTGAGGCTTCCTTGGCAAATACGGCAACTCATCTAAACTTGCCTAAATACACGCCAAAAGATGTCTTGCCAGAAGTCGTAACATTATGTCCGACATCTTTCGTCCTTACACTAAAAAATACAGCCAACACTAAACGTAACAACAATCTCCCCATTTGGCTATTTTTAGGAAAGCAGTCTTTGACTCACACACCTTCCTACTTACTTCTCCCCCTGATTGCCTCAAAAATGAGCCAAATGCAATAGCCAAATCATATAAAAATAACACACAATATTCCTCTGAACAACAAGGCTTGTATATCATGAACCAAGAAGGATTGAGAAACAGATTAGGAAGAGTCACCTCCCTCAGATTTACCATTTTTGTTCCCCTCGCCAACTTCATTTTCTCCAGCTTTATTTTCTTGGAGAAGTAGAAACATCCGCATCAGTATTGTTAGGTTTGTGCCCTAGTCCAAAATAATTCTTCAATCTATATTGTAACGGGCATCATTATTCTACATAATAAAAGGCATAATATTACTAATGTGTTGTAGTAATATATCTAATGTGATTTGATCTATGTCATAATGTGTGTAATCACTTATAGTAGAACTATAGATCAGAAAGAGTTGCATTCGATAGAGTCCCTGATCAGCTAAGCTTCTTCTGAAGCGGTCAGTATGAGACTAACTCCTTGTGATCACGCTCTACTGATCATGGCAAAGATGTGTCGGAGTTATATCATAAATATCATCAGGTCGATGATATCGGACAACTCGATTGTGAGTATGCTGCATAGATCCAGTCATGAGATACTCACATATCGTAACTTGTCATTATATCCTAAGACCAAGGAGTCTTTGTGTACACTATGTAACAAATACCTAAGTTTGACCTAGTCTAACGTTATCTGTAAAAGGGTAGCTATAACGGCTTCGATTGGCTTTGGCATTTATTGCACTAGTGAACTCGAAAGGCGTCTGAGGGATTTATCACTCATACTTCGGTATAAGAAAGATATCCGTTTAGGCCACTTGATGAGTATGACTGAAGAAATAGCATGGCCATGGAGGTGACCCATGAGCTAACAGAAACATCATGAGCTAACAGAAGATTGATCTTTAGCTTGTTCTTTTTCAGAGACAACTTCTTCATCTGTTGCTTCAATACTGGGAATCTCCTCATCATGAACATCAGCGCTAGAAATAGGTAGCTTGTCTATCAACCCTTCACAGATTTTCTTCCTTTTTCATAGTTGCATGATCAGGCATATTTTGTTGCAACATCTTCAGCGACATCAGTCGCAACAACTACAGCAACATCATCTTCCATGTCTTTTGCATCTCTTGTAGGAACAACCTTAACTTCTTCATAAACAATTTTTTCACTTATCTTAAAAGCACCAGTCTTCTCCTTTTCCACAGTGATGTTATTCGAACCATCTTTTGAAGCTTCCCTCTCAGTTGTTTCAGCTACCACTGCATCATCATCTGTCCCTTTATCAACTACACACTCAATTACATTATCGGTAACATTTTCCGTAACATTTTCTTTGACATCCTTCCCCACATCTGTTGGATCTACTTCTTCAACAATTTTCTCCAGACCATGACTCACCAGGGTCGATTATGCTTCTACAGTGTTCTTCTCAACATTAGCTTCAACATTCTTTTCAACTCCATTCTCCCTACCCATCAATTTTTCTACAACTCCTTCTTGGGGAGGCTCAAGGTTTTTCTTAAGAATGAATCTAAGAAATTGTTATTCTTGAAATTTTCAGCAGTATTAGTAACAGTAGATGAGACAATACCTTTTACTTCATCGATTAGACTTAAGACAGTTTTTGGTGCAGGAGAGGAAGTAGAGAACAATGTTCACACAGAGAGGGTGATATCTGTTAAAGGGTGTGGCACAATATATTGTTGCAATTTTTGGGCATGCCTTGATCTTTTGGGCCCATACTGGACAGTTGGGATTAATCATGTGGTTTCAGAGGGGGTACCAACTTATAACTCCCCCTCAACCAGTTGCTTTGTCATAGGTCCATAGAGCACAACCCACGCGACGACCTCAGGCTCTCAGTACTTGGATTCATCATGTTAACCGATTTGGTTATTTGTTCTATTTCTCAATTGAGTTAGGTGACTTCTCGTTTTAGCTCGACGACAGTCTCCAACGATCTAGACTTATCTTCAGTGAGAGTAATAATTTGGACAGCTTGCTTGTCTAGAACCTGAGACTCCTCAATCCATTTGGTGTAGAGAATGCAATAAGTTTCGTTCAATTGATCCTCAGTCCATTCGTCATTAAGTGACATTTTTTTTTGTGTCTTCGGTAGAATCAACAGACCAACCTGGTTTACTGAGAGAAGTAGAAGTTGTGAATGCAACAAAGTTACTTACCTCATATGTTTCACTATCCTCAGTTTCTTCATTGGACAAGATAGCATTATAGCCTCTTCTCTGTTTACTTAGGTAGTTAGGACACTCTCTCTGATCGTGTCTAAATCCTTGGCATTCATGGCATTGTATTCCTCTACCTTCGTTGTTTCCTTCACCAACTCTATTCTCCCCGTCGAAGTTTTCACTTCGTTGAGATTTCTGTGGGACTTTGTTCTTGACATCCTTTATTCTCTATTCTTTCTGAGGAGTGGATTGACGACCTTCTTTAACTCGTCATTCTTTCTGTGGTGTGGCCTTTCAGCGTGATGGCACACGCTTGTGTGATGACTGATGACGAGTGTGTTTCTTCCCGTGAAGATGATAGCAAAAAGGTCATATGTGTCTTTTTTGTCCGCAGTGATGGCAGACTCCTCGTGGTCTGTTAGGGAAGTAAGAAAGATGTTGCTGACGATGTTTCTGAACTTGGTCGATGCCATACGTCTTTGACATCTTGCTTGACATCTGGATCGACATCTTTCTTGACATATGTCTTACAGCATTTTGAGGAACATAAAACGTCTGAGACGTGGATGCCTCGTGAGAGTAACCCAGTCCATTCATATTCTTGGCTGATTTTCCAATGGATAGGATCTTGTCCAGAGTATCGGTGTTGGAGTTCATCATTCGAACCGATTTAGTCATCTGGTTCATTTCCTCGTTCAATCGACTTATTTCGCGCTTCAGATCAACAATGGTCTCATGAAATCTTGACTTGTCTTCAGTAAGGGAGAGAATGAGCGCACTCTGCTTGTCAAGTGCCTGAGAATCTTCAACCCATTTAGTATATTAACTATTATAAGCATCATTCATGGTTTTATCAGATAGCTCATCATTATCATAAACATAATTCTCAACAGATTCGTCAGTATGTTTAAGATTATGACAACGAGTGGTGCATCAAAAAGCAACATAATTATTTATCTGTTTGGATTAGATGTTCTTTTCTTTTTCATCAGATAGTGAGGCATTGAACTCTCTTTTGAGGAAGTTAGGACACTTCTTCTGACTGTGCTCGAAGCCTTCACACTCTTGACATTGAATGTCTTTGCCCTTTTCATGTCGTTCATCACTTCTGCCAGTTCTGTGAGTGTTTTCATTCTTTTGAAATCTAGGCATAAACTTGTCTCTAACATCTTGTGGCACATTCTTCTGGGTCAAGTTGTCTCTGACATCTTGTGGCACATTCTTCCCGTACATTTGGTTAAATCTTCTCATGACCCTATCATAGTTCTTGGCCATCATAGCAATAGTATTATCAATTTCGTCATCGGAATCAGAATATAAATGTTCTGCTTGATTTTGAATAGTGCTCTTAAAGGCTACTCCTTTGTTTTTCTTGTCAACCTTTGGAAGAGACAGCTCATAAGTCATTAGAGACCCCATTAGTTCATCAAATTTAAGGGTTTTGAGATCGTGACATTCTTCGATGGCAGTAATCTTCATTTTAAACCTTGGACTCAGAGCACGTAGAGTCTTTCTGACTAGTTTATCATCAGTCATTGGCTCGCCTAGAGAATATGATTCATTGGCAAGGTCTCGAATTCGCACGTTAAATTCAGACACAGTTTCATCTTCTCTCATAATGAGAGCTTCAAAGTTTGAGGTTAAATACTGGAGCTTCTGTTCTCGAACCTTTGTAGTTCCCTCATAAGCTACTGTCAGAATATCTCATGCACTTTTGGCAGTAGTACATGTGTTGATCAATCTGAACACGTTCTTATCCACTCCATTAAAGATAACATTAAGTGATCGGGAGTTATACTCAGCCATCTCATCTTCTATAGGACTCCAGTTTTTCTCGGCTTTAAGACCTATCACATTCCCTTGAGCATCAAAATATTCTGGAGCTTCCCAACCATGGATCACAGCTTTCCAAGTTTTATTGTCGAGAGACTTCATAAAAGCCCTCATCCTGGCCTTCCAGTAGCCATAGTTGGATCCACCAAGGACTGGGGGACGATAGATCGAGCCTCCTCCTCTAGTGTTGTCCATGTTTGACAATCAGAATTTGTCTCCCAAGATCTCACCTAAAGCTATAGGTGCCTCCTTTGATACCAAGTGAATTTCTAATTATAACAGTTATACAAGATGTCAAGAACAATGTTCTTAACAACTTGTCAGTAAACAGATTCGGACAAACACAATATAAAGAGTAAAGAGCAGATAGCGAAACACAAGATTGTTAACCCAGTTCGATGCAACTCACCTACGTCTGGGGGCGCTTTGTCAGTGGAAAGATTTCACTATAATGGAACAACTCAAAACATACAACTATCGGTGACTTCCCCTAGTGCAAATCACTACTTTATGCTACCCTTCCTAGTGCAAATCTATCTCAGGGACTCCCCCTGAATCCAAGCCTCCAACTTGATTCCACACTACGAGCCTCGCACTGCTCGGATATTTACAGGTCGTTGTTTAAGCTCTTGTGCGTGAACCTTCAATCATGCATTCACATGAAACCCTCAATCACTTACACTTGATCTTTCGATTCTGGTAGTGATACACAATCGTCCTTCAGGGAACACACAACCTCTCAGCCCACCAGTCCTGCACGTCTAAGAGTTTTGTGTATTTACCGAAGAAACTACAAGGAGTCGCACTCGCTGCTAAGGGTGGAGCCCAAGCTTTTATAGTAGCTGCAAACTTAATTTCGGAACACATTAGGGTTACCAAACTTTTCAATGCTGCGATCCACAAATGTCGCGAAAGATTTTGAGACTAAACGCTTGACATCTTTCCACGCGCCAGAGTTTCCTTTCTTCTTTTCTTGCCTTGATGGAATTTCCTTTCTTCAGTCTTAGTCGGTTTCATTTCTTTATGATGGCGAATATATTGCCAAATTTGATTCCAACGAGGCTTCCTTGGCAAATACGGCAACTCATCTAAACTTGCCTAAATACATGCCAAAAGAAGTCTTGCCAGAAGTTGTAGCATTACGTCCGACATCTTTCGTCCTTGCACTAACCTTGCACTAAAAAATACAGTCAACACTAAACGTAACAACAATAATATTATTCATGAATTCAAACAAAAATATTACAAAAAAAACATTCAAAAAGCTCAGCAACAAACAATATTAAACAAAAGTTAAAGATTATAATTCAAATAAAATAAGATTAGGATCAAAAATATGTTTTATCTCCTCGTATTGTACCTAACTACAAGTTCATCAATATCGATATGATTCTTGAATTCAAAATATTATTATTTTGCATAAATTAATATTCATTTTGTTCTAAAAAACAAACATTAAAAAAATTCAATAACAAACATTAGAAAAACACTTAATAGATTCGATTAGTAGTTGCATGTTCTACGCAACTCAATAGCGAATTCAATTCGTAGTCTTGAATGATAGTTGATTAAAATAAGACGTGAACATCTCAAATCCGGATAATTGAATTTAAAAAAAAATTCACATAATCCCTCTTAACTATGGTCGAGTTTTACTTAATTCATTTTAACTTCAACATCAACTCGTACAGTTCTTTAAGTTTTAAAAAAATTTATTTTACCCTTTTCTGTTACTTTTTGTGCGAAAAGAAAAAAAAATCCTTGTATTAAAGAAATAAAAATGATTTTGAACTTTTTTATAATGTTTTCGTTGTTAGGAAAATAAGAATAAAATTCTTTTAGTTGTAGAAATAATTTTTAAAATTTTTATATTATAAAAAATTAAAAATATATATTTTTATAATTTTTATAAAAATTAACACTAAAATATTGTTTTTATTTTTTATTTTTGTAAAATATAAGAAAACAAAAATTCAAGATTATTTTTATTTTTTTAATACAAGGGTTTTTTTTGTTATTTTGCAAAATAATTAGCAGAATTTTTAAAAACGCTAACTAAAAATGATAAAATGAAACGTTTTCAAATTTAAAGCACTTCACTTTTTCTTTTTTTTTGAAGTTGAGGTGTTAGATAGAAGTAGGCTATATTTAAAAGGGGTTACGTAAATTTTTCTTTTAAATTTATAGAATATTTAGGTCAAGCTTGCAAGGAGATGATGGTGGGTTTCGTCCAATTTGAGGCGTGATTTCTTGATATAGATGGGCCTGTTGAAGTGTGTGGTCTAATCTCTCTTTCTTCTGTAACTCTCTGTCTCTGCTGAAGCCCTACCGATTCGGCCAAACCCTTACTGGCGGGTACAAAAAACTTGATTTCATTTTCTTCATATCCTTAATTTCATAATAGAGTACAATCTTAGTGACATGTTTTCGTTTTCTTCTATGCTTCAGCTTTTGTTATTACTGAATATCCTCATATTTTTAGCTGTCATGTTCCTTGGGAATTTCTGATACATAGAAAGTTTGTAAGGAAAACTAATTTATTGGGAATTTCTGATACATACACAAATGCAAGGAATGTTTTGGATGTACAAGTAGAACCCATTTGTAATACATAGACTATTTGGAATTTGCTCTTGTTTTGAATGTAGAACCCATTTGTAATCTGTTGTATAAGCTTTTGTTTTCTGTATCTCACTGCAGAGATCATGCCGGTGAAACGAGTGAATGTTGCAGACAGTGTGGATAGAATTAGCTCTTTTCCTGATGAAGTTCTTCGCCACATTTTATCGTTTTTGCCCACAAAAACTGCAGTGAGTACCTGCATCTTGTCTACCAGGTGGAGGTACCTCTTTCCCTTTTCCAACAATCTTGACTTCGACGAGTCATTAGTTTTTAATCCTCGAGGGAATGACCTGAGCCAAGATGATCAAACCAGTTGCTTTTTGAATTTTGTTGATCGCTGCATTATGCTCATGAATGGTACACTTGTAGATAAGTTCTGTTTGGAGTGTATTCTAGACATTGACCCTTCACGCGTTAATTCATGGATTTGTGCTGCACCGTTGCGCAATGTTCGAGAGCTTGATCTATGGTGCACCCCTCCGAGAGGATTGTGGGAGGAACCTCTCTTTGTCTTAACCTGTAGTACGTTGGTAGTGTTGAAACTGGGCGCTCACTTCACTTTGAATGTTCCTGCTTCGGTTAATTTGCCATGCCTCAAAAGCCTCCATCTTCGTTTAATTACATTTGCAGATGAAATTTCAACTAATAGGCTCTTCTCAAGCTGCCCTGTGATTGAAGATCTGATAATAGATAGATGTTGCATGAGGAAAATAAGGTTATTGAATTTGCCTTCTCCTTCCCTCAAGAGATTGACATTAGACAAACAAATATCTAGGTCATTGGGTTTCAAGTTAGTGCTTGATGCACCCAGCCTTGTATATTTGAAATACACCATGCACGTGGGAGAACGCTATACATTATTGAACCTATATTCTCTTTCTGAAGCTCATATTTCCTTTGGCTACACACGTGATTATTCGGGTCACATGCCTCTTTCTCAATTCCTTGAAGGTATCAGCAGTGTTCAGACACTGCTCATATCTTATGAACGTGACATCGTTAGTATTCAAAATTTTATTTGTGATTAATTCTTCATCTCTATATTACACAAACTAACAATCATTTATATATTTTATAAGCTTCGTCCATCGGACTTGGATGTACTACCTCTACTTAAGAACTTGACCTGTTTGGAGCTTCGATGTTCATCTTTTTTGAAGTTGCCTTTGGTGATGAAGTTGCTCCGGCGTACTCCAAATCTTGAAGACTTTTTCTTTTATGTGAGACATGTGATGGATTTAGGTAGTTATAGACATAATTGGCCTTGCATATAATCTTAACCTCTTTATTGTCAATTTGCTAGGGAAGCTTAGTAGATGCAGAAGATGATGAGTGTGTTTACGTGCCATCTTGTGCGTCATCTCGAGTCAAGGCAATCGACTATAGCGTTCATTATGATGAATCAGGCTTTGAAAAAGATATGGAGTCACTCGAGTATTTTCTGAAGAATGGTAATGTACTGAAGAAGATGTGTGTACGCATTAGTGGTATACGCTCTGACAAAAAATTGGATAAGAAATTGATGATGGTGGTGGAAAAAGTAAAGAGATTAGGGCGCTCAAAGGCATGCGAAATCACATTCTTACATGAGCTGTATCACGTTGGCGAACTTATAAATTGCCTCATACCACTCTGGCAAAAATACAACATACCACATACCACTCGATGGGCTGAACTTTGAGGTATGAATGGTTGGTTTATGACCTCTGCCTATTTTGTTTATCAACTTTCAAGCATGTTGGTTTATTTAACTTATTATTCAGGTGTGATAATGTACGTAGTGGTTTATATCAAATTAACGTATCTCTCAATGTTGTAGTGCATTATTCCTTTTTTAGATTATTTCATGATTTATGGTTTTGTCATATCATAAAGTGTGATTCAAATGTTTATTTCTCTTATAGTTTATCTGAAGTCTTGTTGTGCGGTATTTCCCGAAGATAGCTGAAATGCTTGAGAAGATTTGGATTCGTGTTTGGTTTCAAGTTTGGATTGTTGATGATGACCTCTGCTTAGTTTGCTTATCAACTATAAAGCATGTTGTTTAAATGGCTTTTCTGACTGATATAAACAATGTTTGTCACTTGCTGAAATTTCCTGTCACAATGGCAACAAAGTGTGTATGTATGATTTGGGAAAATGGGAGTTCAAAATTGGGAAATTATCACGTCACCAAGATATTATGTGCTTGTTGATCGTCGTATTGATTTTGAGTAAAATCTTCACTATTCTTCATTCAAATTAAAACCAGCGATAAAATCAGAACAATTTGAGTATAATATTCTTCATCAATTAATATTATACAAGCCCAAGATCAGTACATTTTGTTTGTATCGTAGAGTTCACATGATTTTGTCAGGTTAGGGTGGTGCTTCTTCTGTTAGTTGGTGAAATAAGGAGATGTCTCTTTTTCATATTGATGAAGCTTCACAGAACTTATTGCCTCGAAACGCCATGGAACCATGTGCACACCAATCTCCACCACCATCATGTCCTGCTTTTTTCAAGGGACCAACTTTTGGTTTCATCTGTACGTATACAATTTCCCTTATTATTAATTGATGAATTATATATATGAACTATGTATTAGTCAGTTTCTTACTAATTTTCATTTTCGTTGTTGTGCGTTATCTAAGAGTATGTAATGCATCCAAGTGAGAATCAACAGGAGTGTCATGTGACAGAGGGATGAGTATTTTTTTATAGAAAACTATTGAACCCTGTCGGGAAAGTGGTGTAACGAGAGTTTGGAAGAATTTTATTTTGCCATGACGTCAGTGTTGACTTCAACATGCGTGCCACGTGTCGCACTCTAAAAGGTTCTCACCCAATTACAACCCATAAGAGTAATAATGTGTCAAATTTAGTATATTTTACTTTCTAATGAAAGAAGTAACAAAATGAGTTAAGAAATGTGACTGAATATTTTACTTGTAGTACTGATTAGACGGGAAACCAAATCTTCGTTGAAGCTGATAAGTCTTAACTTTATTTAAAATAAAAAAATGGTAAAAAAAAGAATTGATTATTTAGTCTTGATATAAATATGCACTTGTTCTTTTGGATCACTTCATGCAATGGTCTGCCAATTCATGGATTTTGTACTGTTCTGTTGTTGCAAGTTGAATTTCTTTTTAAATATTTGGGGGTTTTAGACATTATTGACTTGTGATGATTTAGATACACTGATCGATCATGTGCTCTATTGCTTGTGAATATGATACCAAATCTATGTCACCTTTATGTTGGTGGTTTTGATTTAAAGAATATATCTAAGGAATAAGATTTCATGTATAAGTCTTGTAAATGAAAATAATGTAGAGAAAACTTAGTATTGATTACAATTGCTTAGGCATTAATGGTAAGTGACATTTTTAATTTGTTTCAACTTTACATATTAAATAATAGTTGAGGGTTTGTGAATTTGAACATGCTAAAAAGAATAATAAAGTTTTGTGATAAATAAATAATTATAATCATTCAGGTACGATTTCAAATATATATCTATATGACTATATATATTAATTTTCAACGGTTATTATGCTGCATGAAAAATTGTTGTCACCGACTGGAATAAAAAATAAATGCATCATAAAGAAGTATCAATGATGATATATTGACCTAATAATATATTTACTATGATTTGATTCTTTGAAAATTGGAGAAGACAACAACCATCCACAGCAAACCAAACCCTACCAAGACCTAAAAGCCACCTTTTTATATAACAAGAAAAATTAAAGTGATCATCTTTCATGACGTGATTTCTATACTTTATTGCAAAATTATTAATAGAGATTTTAATGAACAATAATAAAAAAGATATAGATATTTGTAACTCACGGTTAAAAATAGGCTACTTCATCTTCATCTTGGAGTTACTATATTATATTTACATTTATTTTAAGATACTACACCCAAATTTTGAGATATAGTGTATGTAACTGCACTTAATTTTCATTCTTTCAAAAAATTAAAATGATAAAAATACCCCTTGTCTAGGTTTGGAGAAGTGTGCTTCTACTTGCGCCGATAAATAGTCCCCAACAATCGAAGATCGTCAAAGTATTCAAGTAGAGTAGCCATGGCTTGGCGTTTGTGAAGGACAATAAAGATGTGAATGTCAATACCTCTCTCTTAATTCAATGAAGTTATATATTGGAGGAATTTCATGCCAGTTCCCTAAATTTAACTCATTTTCAAATCTATACTATCAATTTGAAATTTTTTTTGCCGGTAGTCAAGTTCAATTATGTTGCACTTAAGGTAACATATATAAAATCTAAAAGAATTGGTATGAGAAAATTGTCTAAAGTCTAAAATGTCTTCAATAGTTATGATTTGAAATCTGATTGGTCTGACCAGTTCAAGTCTAGTTAAACCGGTTCAATATGATCGATTTAATTATTAATAATTAAAATATTATTATTTTAAATATTATTAATAATAATTAATATTATATTAAAAATTTCGAATGTAATAGCTCTCTTGTATGATATCCGTTTTGAGCTTATAGTATATTAAATCGAAGAGAATCGGAAGATAAACAACTTTGAAAAATAATATTAACAATTAAATTAAAATATTAATTATTATTATTTAATTAGTATTATATTGAAATTTTCGAATGGAATAATTCTCTCATACGACCTCTGTTTCGGATATACTATGAACCTGAAATGGATGTCGTATGAGAGTTATTCCATTCGAAAGTTTAAATATAATATTAATTAGGGTTAATTACAGTTTGCCCATACTAGCGCGTTTTACAGTTTGCCCGAGCTACAATAAAAAGTTCAAATTAAGATACGCTAATTGTATTTTTTTTACAATTCCGTTAGAAATGGGATGGAAACCTAAAAATTTGAACGAAACCTAATTTTTTTTCAAAAAAGACGAAAATACCCCTTCAGCTGATTTGATTTGGACCAGAAATAAACCAGAATTAATCGGAAGATCAACAATTATTTTAATTATTTTATTTTTTATTTCGAATGTATAGTTATTAATGTCATTTGGGTCTAATTATTAAAAAAATTATGTAATTAGACAAAAAAAATTTTAATTGTTGATCTTCCGATTCTCTTCGATTTGATATACTACAAGCCCGAAACAGAGCTCGTATGAGAGAGTTATGACATTCGAAAGTTTCAATATATTATTAATTACTTAATTATTATTATATAATTTAATACAGAATCGGTCCAAATCAAACCAGCTGAAGGGGTATTTTCGTCTTTTTTGAAAAAAAATTAAGTTTCCGTCCAAATTTTTAGGCTTTCATCCAATTAGCGTATCTTAATTTGAACTTTTTATTATAGTTGGGGTAAACTGTAAAACGCGCCAGCGCCAGTATAGTATGGACAAACTATAATTAACCCTATTAATTATTAATAATAAATAATTTTTTATATTAATAGTAAAAAAATATTTATTAATATTATTTAAACTATTAATAATTAAATCAGCCAGATTGAACCGGTTTGACCAGATTTAAATCAATCAGATCGATCATATTTCAAATCATAACTATTGAAAGGTTTTATACTTTTCACAAATCAATTATGTTAGATTTAATATTTGTTATCTTAAGTGTAATGTAATTAAATTTAGGATACTGGCAAAAAAAACTTTTCAAACTTATTATTATCGTCATTACCTCCTTTATTTTATACTATTGCTATTTATTTGAAGATAAAAGTTCTTAGACATGGGTGTTTTTGATACAAAATTAAGTATAGTGCAGTTGTATAAGTCATTTCAAAATTCAGTATAGTAACATAGAACAAGTGTTAAGTATATGGTTATAACATTATTATGGAAGGAAAATTACAATTCACTATTGTGTATTATGCATGATTTTCATTTCAATACAATATTCTTTAAATTGTATCACCCCATTATGAAAACTTTAGTTTTGTATCAATTTATGCTAACGGCATTGAGGTAGACATAATAGGTACAATTTAGTTTTGGATAATGATTTTGGAGACATATAGACCTTGGGTTTGAGTTGATATTCTAAATTCATATATTTTTATTCAGAATTTGAACACCCATGTTAGGTGCAGGCTAGGGGCAATAACTTAGTATTACGTGAGAATTATCATGTAGAATTTTTTTTTCTTAGCGAAGTGATTGAATTTTATTAAGCCCACCAGAGTTTTCGAAGAGAAAACAGAGGCAGAGGAAAAGAGGTTACAATGAAACAACTGAAAATTGAAAATAAAGTGCTGACAAAACTCCTTACAATGAAGTTGAAGAAAATTGAAAGGCAAGAAAACAAATGCGGGTTGGACCAAGAACATCTTGAATTGGTTTCCACGATGTGAAACGCCCCCACTCGACACGGCGAAGGTCCCACCGCCGCCGGAGCCATACATAGCCACCGAGCTCCTTTCAAACTTCGCTCCACAGACCTCCAAAACCGACCCGAGACCACCAGATCTAAGAATGATTAGATCTGACATGATTGAAAAGTAGTTTGGGGACAACGAAAGAACCAAAGTAAGGAGAAGATTGAAGAGGGTAGAGGGAGTGATGGGTCGGGGAAGAAAAGAAGAAGAGAAAAAAAAAGAAAAGGAAGGGGGGTCGCCGACGCGCAGAGGGCGTCGCCGGCGACCGAGAATCCAATCTCGGTTGGTTTCGATTTTGATTATGCGTTTATGTGTTACGAGAACGAGAAGAGAGAAGTCAGCATGTGGATTATATTATGAGTTTTTGACTCGAAATAAGATAACATAAATAATACTTTAGATCCACCGTCAAATTCTAATATCATACTGTTGAAATTTGATCCAACTAAAAACTTAAGCATTTCCTATCCATAATCTCATGTTAAAATATATAAATAAAGAAACCACAAATGAAAACCAAACAAATATTTTTTTAATCGTAGGTATGTAAATTGTTTATTAGCAAATTTATGCAAAGTAAATTGTTTGTCATATACTTACAATAACAAATTGAATAATTACATTTTACTATACTTCATATGACATGTTTTACCACTAACTACACTTGTTTCAGAAAAAAATTAGCTCACTTAATTATCATTTTCTTACACTTTTACTGACATCGTAAAATTTTGGACAAAATATTTTATCTAGGGAAAACTACACATAGCTACACCCAACTAAGGCCAAAAGACACATATCTATCCCCATCTTTCAAACTGGACACCTAGCTACACCTAAAAATTGAAAATGGACACTTAACCCCTACCGTTAGATTTTCTGTTAAAATTTTAAGTAAAAAGACGAAAATGCCCTTGGTCAGACTTAAAATTTTCAAATCATGCCATTTCTGAGTTTTGGTGTGTTTTTTCGATCAAGCTTCTCCACAACCACCGTTTTGGTCGGAGACGATCAGAGAAGTCGGTCGGAGACGAGGCCGGCGAGGAACACGGTGGTTGTGGAGAAGCTTGATCGAAAAAACACATCAAAACTCAGAAATGGCATGATTTGAAAATTTAAAGTCTGACCAAGGGCATTTTCGTCATTTTACTTAAAATTTTAACAAAAAATCTAACGGTAGGGGTTAAGTGTTCATTTTCAATCTCTGGGTGTAGCTAGGTGTCCAGTTTGAAAGATAGGGATAGCTATGTGTCTTTTGGCCTTAGTTGGGTGTAGCTATGTGTAGTTTACCCTTTTATCTATTTTATAAAAAAACAAATATTCTTAAGGTCATCTTCTTCCCAAGTCTCTCTCCAATATCCCAATTTTCTTCACTTTTACTGTCTCCACCTCCCTATCAGTTTTGCAACTTCTCACTCTCTCTCATCTTGCAATACGTCTCACCTCCCTCTCCCGCTTCTGTAATACTCTATCTCCTATATAATTCGATATTAATCATCCTCCTCTCGAAAAGCTTTCCACGTCTCAAAAATACTCAATTTAGTGTCTTGAAAACACTATCCAGTTTTATTTCTTAACATTTCATCATTATTAGCTCAGAAAATCATAAATTGTAAGTTGAGTGTAATAGAATCCTCCTCTTTGCTTCCTTCACCTTTAAAGATATTCTCCCCTATCAAATTCCTTACACTTTTCTTTCTCGACACCACTACATCGCCCCTATACTAAAGCACCGAATCGCCACCACCAAGCTCTCGAACATAAAATCAACCAAATAAAAAGCTTGATTCTTTTTCCCGAGTGACATTAACAACATCAACGACCTGACCTTAGACGGTGAAGTGATTTTATGCCTCTGTCGTTGAATTTGTGCACCCCGAGCCCTATCTTCAGTCGGATTCCATCTTCTGAGTTCACCTCTAGCTATGCGTCGTGCATGTTCCTAGCCCTCGGCACTGGCCACTTTGACGTCGACCATGACCACTGCCACTAAGAAGTCTTAAATATTAGAGTATCAACTCATTTAAAAGTTTAACCTGATAGTTGAAGGATTAATTATAGCTTTATACTCTACACGCGCCCTCACAGACAAGTCCGTTTTGAGGTTTGGACGTGCACTTTTTTTAGAAGAGGAGATTGAGGAGCCCATAAGAAGTTAGGGGTCTTTTTGAGAAGAAGAGATTTATGGAGGCCCATTTAGAATAAGAGTACGTCATGAGATTCGAACTCGTATCCGTAAGGTACAACCTATGATACCATATTAGAGAACCAACTCAACTAAAAACTTAAGTTGGTAGTTGAAGTAACAAATATAGTTTTATAATCTAACACTAAATTGTAATTTATGGGAGAAGATCGTGATAAGAAAAGCATGGAAAGGAAAAATCGAATAAAAGAAGAACGACTACAACTACAGGTGGTCCAAAACGATGCCGATGCAAGGCATTGAGGACGACGACAACGAGAGCAATTTCGTATTAAGATCTTATAATTGGGTGGCAAAAATTTTCTTTGGACTATGGTAAATAAGGTTAGTGATAATAATTTGAGTCTGATTTTTGGAATCTTGACTTCAGATAGAGATGAAATCTATTTGAAAATTTGGTGGTTAATTGAGGACATTTTCAACTTTTTACATTTGAAGATTAATTCTTTCAAATTTTAGAATGGTTAGAGCAAATTGTAAAAAAATAAAATTTTGGCAACCTTTATAAAACCTTTTAAAATTAGGAGTATTTAATTGTAAAACAAGTCAAATTAGTGTAGTAATGTTTAACTATCCATATCAGGTATTTTAAAGGAAAAATTAGGTGGAAAGTAAATTTTTTTAGACACATGTCTATAATATCAAATGTTTATGTTCCAAAGTGCTACAAATTAGACGAAAAATAGACACCCATTTCCCACGTATATGTAGTATACTTAATAATTTTTATACTCAAATTACCCATTTCCCACGTATATGTTGATAGCTTAATATTTTAGAATGTAGTATTTACATAATTTGAGTTCAACTTCTGTAGATAGAGATTAGATAAATGCGTAAACGAGCCACTTGAGTTTGTTTCGTTAAATATTCAGCCACCACTCGTTATAATCAAGTTTGAACCGAATTCAAGTTAAGGTTGAACTCATGTAATAAACGACCCAAACTCAAGGCCAATCTATTAAAAATTGATAAGCTCACGAGCCAGCTCATTTAATATTTAATTAAATTTTATTTATTTCAATAAAATGCAATGAAAACTGAATGGATCAAATTGAGTTGAGTCAATTTTGAACTTGACTATTATTTTAAAACCATGCCCGAGTTTAACTATTTTGCACCCGAGCCAAACACTTATTGTTTGGAGATGAGCCGAGACTCGACAAAATTAGGCTCGTGTACTCGCATGTAGTTACGACGTTTTTGGTGATTGGCTTATTTTTAAGGAACTAGAGAAAGTGTCATAAAGAATGTCGAAGCATCATATGCGACATCCTGTGTGACATTGTTGACAACATCTCGACAAACATCCTGATCGACGGAAATCAGGAAAGTCCAGGTTCTGCAGAAAGTACGAATACGTTTAGGAAATATGAGAAGTTCCAGAACGTCTCCGATTCTGGAAAGAAGAAAGACGGTGATTAAGAGGAAACCCATTAGGGTTAGTACTCATGCTCGATTTCTATAAAAGCTTAGGCTACCCCCTTAGCAATCGTGTGGTTCTTTTATTGTTTCCTAGCAATAATTTGCGGGCTGAGAGGTTGTAGATTGTGCTAAGGATATTGTGTATCACCATAACTATTGAGAGTTAGGTGATTGAGGGTTTACTGATTGCGTGAGTGAAGACTACACGCAAACCACAACGTTCAACGACGACTTGAACCGACAGAGCAAGGCGATTGCTCGAAGAGTGGAATCAAGACGGAGTCTTGGATTCAGGGGGAGGCCCTGAGATAGGTTGCAATGTAATAAGTAGCATAAAGTATAGATCTAGGGATGATCATAGGTACTTGTATGTTCTGACGAATTACTGATAAGTGAAACCTTTCCACTAGGCTGAGATCCCCCAAACGTAGGTGATGTTGCACCGAACTGGGTAAACAATCTGCTGTGTCATTATTTATTACACTTTATATTTACTGTCCTACGTTATCTACACAAGAAGTCATACACAGTGTTATAGCTTTACACATAACATTGTGTGTGGCATCTTGCACGACTACCTGATCAAAATTTCAATTGGTATCAGAGGCGGCACCTACAGCTTTAGGTGAGTTCCTAAACAAATATTTTGATCAAGATGGACAATACCAGAGAAGGAGGATCCATCAATCGACCGCCTGTTCTAGATGGAAGTAACTGCGGCTATTGGAAGGCTCGCATGTGTGCCTTCATGAAGTCCCTTGACAACAAAACATGAAATGCTGTGATCAATGGTTGGAATGCCCCACAACTCAGTGACAATGATGGTAACCTGTCAATCTCTAAAATTTACTTGTGTATTCGATGATCTAATTCATGTATAAGATCCTATATTTATAGTACTAGGGTTACAAAGAATAGGAAAGGAAACCTATTTACAGAAAATAGGAAAGAATCCTAATTAGTTTAGGAAATAAGAATCCTAATAATATAGGGGTTTGACACCCCCCCTCAAATTGATGTGGGTTGATCAATCAACATTAATTTGCCTTCAAGAAACTTATGCATGTGTCGTGGGAGAGATTTAGTGAAAATGTCCGCTACTTGAAGATTTAAGGGAACATGAGGAAGTGTCAACATATGAGAATCATATGCGTCGCGAATAAAGTGACTGTCCACCTCAATATGTTTGGTGCGTTCATGATAGACATGATTAGCTGTGATATGAATGGCACTGGTATTATCAACATGGAGAAGAGTGGCACCAGGAACCAAGAATCCCAACTCAGATAGCAATCCACGTAGCCAAATGATCTCTGAACACGCCTGAGACATCGCCCGATACTCTGCTTCCGTTGAAGATTTGGAGACACGATCTTGTTTCTTACATTTCCAAGAAATCAGAGCAGGACCTAAAAACACACACCAACCAGTCGTGGAACGCCTAGTGTCTGCACAACCTGCCCAATCTGCATCACTATACGCTGAAAGGGCCAGAGAGGTGGAGAATGGAAAATAAATGCCCTTGGTAACGGTACCTAACAGATAGCGCAAAATACGACGTAGTGCTGCCATATGCAAATGCCGCGGTGCTTGCACTAATTGACTAACCTGCTGAACAGCAAATGATAAATCCGGCCGACTAATAGTAAGATAGACCAAGCTACCCACTAACTGACGATACATCGTCGGATCAGGAAGAAGATCACCTTCTTCTTTGCGTAACTTGACATTAAGCTCCATTGGAGTGTCAACTGGGGAACTGCCTCGAATCCCCGAAGAGTCAAGTAAATCATTAGCATACTTAGCTTGATTAAGAAAGATACCCGTCGAACCTGTGTGGACCTCGAGGCCTAGAAAGTACTTGAGATGCCCAAGGTCTTTCATATGAAACGAATTATATAGATGAAGTTTTAACTGGGTAATTAAGTGTACATCTGTACTGGTAATGACAATATCATTCACATATATCATAAGGATGACAATCCCTTCTGTCGAACGATGAAGAAACAAGGAAGTATCATGCTTACTTGGCTGGAAAGAGAAGTCATGTAAGGCAGACAGAAATTTCTCATACCATGCCCGGGGAGCTTGTTTCAAACCATAGAGAGATCGTCGGAGTTTACAGACCTTAGACGTCGGGGTAGAAAACAACCCTTGTGGTACCCTCATATATATGTCCTCTTTTAAATCATCATGCAGAAACGCATTCTTAACATCCATTTGACTCAATGTCCATCCTTTGGAGGCTGCAATGGCTAATATAGTATGAATCGTCGTCGTCTTTGCGACAGGAGCAAAAGTTTCCTCATAGTTAATACCATATTCTTGACGATTTCCCAACGCCACTAACCGAGCTTTGTATCGTTCAATGCTCCCATCAGCTCGGACTTTAACCGAGTATACCCATTTGCATCCCAAAGGAGAAATATCGGGGGGACAAGAGACAATGTCCCAAGTATGATTCAACTCGAGTACCCTAAGTTCCTCTTGCATCGCTATCTTCCAACAATCTAATTTGACAGCTTTGGAATATCCAGAGGGTACCTCAATAGAGGCTAATGTAGTAGCAAGAGCATGTGTAGAAGATGAGAATTCATACTGATCTGGTGGTACTGAATGTCGTGTAGAGCGACGAAGAGAAACCACTGTCTCATCAGGTATCTCTGAAATGTTTGTGATGACCTCTATAGCCCCTAAATTGTCTACTGGGACCCCTGTATCCTCTGAAATATCTGGTGGTACCTCAGAAATGCTATGATCAGGTAGAGCAGGGGAAATAACCTCTGGATCAGGATGAATCGGGGGGTCTGTGGTAGCTTGAGGATGACGTCTCGTGTAAACCACACCTGGTCGGAATTTGACGAAAGAGGGAAGATCAGTAGGAATAGGCAATTGAGTTGGACTAGTGACATGTTCAAACTCAGGCAAGTTCACATAAGGGTTTGTATCGGTGGAAGACTTATGATAGAAATATTGGTTTTCAAAGAATACCACATTTCTAGACACCCGAATCTTAAAGGAATTTGGATCAAAACATACAAACCCTTTTTGAGTAGTACTATACCTAAGGAACACACACCGAACTGATTGAGTAGATAATTTACTTCTTTCAACATGAGGAAGGAGAACAAAACACACACATCCAAACGGGTGGAGATAGGAGTACGAAGGGGTTTTCTTATGGAGACGAAAGTAAGGGGACTCGAGATTTAAGACATGTGAAGGAAGCCGATTAATCAAATAAACAGCGGTGGACAAAGCTTCAACCCAAAACGAGGAGGGACAGAAGATTCTATAAGAATAGTGCGAACAATGTCTAAGAGATGTCTATTTTTGCGTTTTGCCACCCCATTTTGTTGTGGAGTGTCAATGCACGAATGTTGGAAAATAATCCCCCTCTCATTTAAAAAATTAGAAAATGGATTAGACATATATTCTCTACCCAAATCAGTGTGAAGTATCTTAATGCGCCTAGAGAACTGATTTTCTATATGAACAAGAAGATCCTTAAATTTAGCGAATACTTCATCTTTAGAACGAAGAAAATAGATCCAAGTGAAACGACTGTAGTCATCAATGGACGTGACAAAATATTTATAGTGCGAGTGAGAAAGGACTGGTGAGATCCCCCACAAATCACTATGAATAATGTCAAAACACTGAGAAGCACGACTACCATGTGAAGAAGCTAGAGAAGGAGAGAGAAATTTTTTTTTTGCGTGAACAGTGCCTTGAACAGTACGGTGAACAATGCGTGAACAGTGTCGAAGCAGAAAACGGAGACGAAGATTGGAGCAGGAGACGGAGAAAAAAAACAAGAGTTTTAGAAAGCCTCTGATACCATGTCAATCTCTGAAATTTACTTGTGTATTCGATGATTTAATTCATGTACAAGATCTTATATTTATAGTACCAGGGTTACAAAGAATAGGAAAGGAAACCTATTTACAGAAAATAGGAAAGAATCCTAATAATATAGGGGTTTGACATAACCCTATCGGACCAAAACCAGAAAAAGACTGGACTGATAACGAAGACGAGGAATCATTGGGAAACTCTCGAGCTCTGAATGCTATATTAAATGGTGTTGACAAGAACGTTTTCAGACTAATCAACACATGCACAACTGCCAAATCCGCATGGGATATCCTGGCTGTTGCATATGAAGGAACAACCAAGGTTCGAGAACAAAAGCTGCAATACTTGACAACCAACTTCGAAGCTCTTGTCATGAAAGAGGACGAATCAATCGCTGAATTTAATGTTTGTATTCGTGATCTAGCCAATGAATCCTATTCTCTGGGCGAACCAATGTCTGATAAAAACTAGTTAGAAAAACCCTGCGTGCTCTTAGCCCTAGATTTAAGATGAAAATCACCGCAATTGAGGAAGTTCATGACCTCAAGATCTTAAAATTCGATGAACTGATGGGATCTCTGATGACCTATGAGTTATCTCTGCCCAATATCGGCAAAAGGAATAAATGAGTTGCTTTAAAAATCTCAGCACACAAGAAACCAGAATCTGAGGATTTTGACTCTGAAGAAGACATCGATGCTACAATGACCCTTCTCACAAAAAATTACAACAAAGTCATGAGAAGATTCAGTCGAATGGGCGGACGGAATGTCGCAACGAATGACAGAAACAAAGCTCCACAAAAAGCTCAAACAGGAGAAAGTCTTGACAAACCAAACAGGAGTGGAGAGGAAAACAGCAAGAACAAAGGACCTCAGTGTCATGAATGTGAAGGATTCGGTCATCTTCGCAGAGAATGTCCAAATTTCCTCAAACAACAAAAACGAGGATATAATGCTACCTTATCAGATGATGACAATGAAGATAGTGGCTCTGAGGAGGTAAGCAATTTTGTTGCATTCACTACTACTACTTATGTATGTAACATTGATAACTCTGCCAATACCAATGATGATCTCCATCATCCAACTCCAAACAAGAATTGGACTAAAGAGCAACTAATCATGGCTTACAAAAGCTTACATACTAGATGGGTCAAGGAAACTCTGATCCTTGATCAACAATGAGAACGGATCATCATTCTTACCAACGAAAAATCTAGATTCCTAGAGACGATTGTGGAGCTAAAACGCGAAATCACCAGACTTAATGGAGAAATTAGTCTTATAACTAAATCAGTAAAGATGATGAATCTTAGCACATAAAGCCTTGACAAACTCCTATCAGTTAGGAAAGTAGTCTAAAGATATGACGGGACTGGGGTACACACATAATATCCCCTCATCAGCAGTCACGAAGTTTGTCCCACAACAAGCCATGGTTGAAAAGAAACTACAGGATGACACGACTCATCCTACAGGACGACCTACAACAAATGTAATGACATCCTCTATAACATGCTCTTGTCAATCAACTACCAAAAGACATCCTCCACGCAGACATCAATATTCCAGCAAACCAGCTTATCAATATCAGTGGATATGTCATTACTGTGGTCGAAGGGGTCACATCAGACCATTCTACTTTCAACTCCATGGGAAAAAGCAAGCCCAGCTACCACAGAAACAAAAGAGATATCAAGGTCATCTCTCAACTCCTCAGAAAACATCCTGCCTTGAATGGAGACCAAAGAATCTAGTCTATCGAGCTAATGTGGCATACACCTCCTTGAGTGCTTCAACCAACAAAGACTGGCATCTCGATAGTGGATGTTCTCGACATATGACAAGTACTCCAGAGTTTCTTTCCAATCTCAAATTATATACAAACTGCTATGTTACTTTTGGAGATGGGATTCGAGCTCGAATCATTGGAAAAAGACTACTCAAGAATCCAGGAGCTTCTTGCCTAGTTGAAGCATTACTTGTAGAAGGACTTAAGGCAAATCTGATTAGCATCAGCCAGATCTGTGATCTGGGTTCAGAAGTGAAATTTACTAAAGAAGCATGTATAGTAAAATATTTCGATCAAGTCACTATTCTACAAGAAATCCGCTCAATGGATAATTGTTACATCTGGTCGCCCGAATCACATATCGAAGCGGCAAAGTGTCTTGTCTTCAAAGCAGAAGATACCAAACTTTGGCATAGAAAGCTTGGACATCTAAATCTTAGAAGTATGTAGAAGGCAATCTCATAACAGGCCATCACTGGAATTCCAAACCTGAAAATCGTGGAAGGAAAGATCTGCAGAGAATGTCAGATTTGAAAGCAAACTAAGATGTCACACAAGAAGCTGCAGCATATCACCACCTCTCGAGTGCTTGAGCTAATAAACGTTGACCTCATGGGGCCAATGCAAGTTGAAAGTCTTTGAGGAAAACGCTATATCTTTGTGTGTGTAGATGATTACTCACGATACACATGGGTTGATGCTCTTGCTGATGCCAGTGAAGATGCTAGCAACAAGTAAGAAGACAATGATGCTAGTCCAAGTGTCAATAACAATGAGACAGTTCCTGAAGCCAGCAACCAGAACCCATCACGAAGAATCCAGGCTAATCATCCTATCTCTGGAGTAATTGGAGACCTAAATGAAGGCATACAGGCTCGGACAAAAACTCTGATGAACTACAACGAGATGATAGGTAATATATGCTTCGTTTCAAAGATTGAACCAAAAAATATCAATGAAGCCATTAATAATGAGTATGGGGTCAATGTTATGCAAGAGGAACTGATTCAATTTGAGAAGAACCAAGTATGGGAACTGGTGCCCAAGCCAAGTGAAGGAAATATTATTGGCACAAAATGGATCTTCAAAAATAAGTCTGATGAGCTTGGTAACATCACTCGCAATAAAGCTAGGTTAGTAGCTCAAGGGTACACTCAAATTGAGGGAGTCGACTTCGATCAGACCTTTGCTCTTGTAGCAAGACTTGAAGCAATCAGACTCCTACTATGGATATCATGCCATCTACAGATTAAGATTTACCAAATGGATGTTAAAAGTGATTTCCTGAATGAAGATCTCAACGAAGAAGTGTATGTTTCACAACCTAAAGGATTTGTTGATCCTCACTCCCCTGATCATGTGTATAAACTCAAGAAGGCTCTCTATGGATTGAAACATGCACCAAGGGCTTGGTATGAAAGGCTCACACAATTACTGATTCAAAGCGGCTACACTAGAGGGGGAGTCGACAAGACTCTATTTGTGAAGAATGAGGACAGAAATTTGATGATAGCCCAAATATATGTCGATGACATTGTCTTTGGAGGGATGTCAAGAAAGATGGTAGAGCAATTTATCCAACAAATGCAATCAGAATTCGAGATGAGCATGGTGGGAGAGCTTACCTATTTCCTAGGCTTTCAAATCAAACAACTAAAAGATAGCATCTTCATCTCTCAAAGCAAATATGCGAAGAATATTGTCAAGAAATTTGGGCTAGAGAAAGCTTCACATAAACGGACACCAGCAGCTACACACATCAAGCTGACTAAAGATGATCTAGGAGAAGCCGTCGACCAACACCTATATAGAAGCATTATTGGTAGTCTTCTCTACCTTACTGCCAGTCGACCTGACATTGCCTACTCTGTGGGAGTATGTGCGCGATATCAACATAATCCTAAGGTTAGTCATCTATCCCAAGCTAAAAGAATTATAAGATATATCTCGGGGACTACAATCTTGAGTTTACTATACTCATTCGACACATTCTCTATCCTGGTGGGGTATTGTGATGCTGATTGGGCTAGAAACACAGCAAATAGGAAGAGCACATCTGGAAGTTGCTTCTTCCTTGGCAATAACCTCATATCATGGTTTAGTAAAAAACAAAATTGTGTTGCCTTGTCCACTGCTGAATCTGAGTATATCGCTGCTGGGAGTAGCTGCACACAACTACTATGGATGAACAAATGTTAGTCGAATACAATGTCAGACAAGAAGCCATGACTTTGTATTGTGATAATGTCAGTACAATCAACATCTCTAAAAATCCGGTTCAACACAGCAAAACCAAGTATATTGACATTAGACAGCACTTCATTCGCGAGTTGGTCAAAGACAAGAAGATCATCTTAGAGCACATCCATACAAAGAAGCAACTTGCTGACATCTTTACTAAGCCATTAGATGCAAGCAGATTCGAGTACCTCAAGACGTCACTCAGTCTCTGCACCAGCAACAAGTAATCGAAGTTGCAAAACGGTTGAGAGAAGTTAGTTGGTACCTCTTCATGAACCGGTTCAAAATCCCAACACATGTCATTGGGCCAAGCATGCCAAAAGCCCATATAAATAGAAGAAAGGTCGCGAGATACGCTCTGTTACCTACATATTTGATTTGAATTGATTTCTTCAAAAACAAAACCTAGTCTGCCTCATTTTTGCTTTCGCTCTCATCTCCCACACCTCTTAAACCCTGTAACAAAAACTCCACCACTCACACAACAATGGTGAAAACAAGGAGCACTCTTGGGCGAAAGAAAGCCACTGACAATTGACAAACCAAACCTAAGAAGGCTGAAGCAAAGAGCCCCAAAAACAGCAATCCCAGCACCAACAAACATGGAGGTCTGAATCAAAAGACTGAAGCCACAGAAGAATGCGGAGGGATCCTCCAGAGAAATCCCACCGGCAAAAGCACCAATACCCGTCTTTTCCCGAGTCCCCAAAAGGACCCGAACTGGAAGCTCTACGTTCTCGATGACGGAACTTACAGGCCCTCAGCGAGATACTGGCAGTGACTAAGGGAACCAAAAAACCTCCATGCAAATCGTCCTTGCTCCAGTCTCAGCCAGTTTCCCAGGTATTGATTCCTCCATCGTATCAAATACCGATACATCTAGAAATAGTGACTTGTTAGAGTCACTATTGGAAAATCAGGACCCCCTCAAGAAGGGGTGGTTGAGGATCTCATAAATCCTGAAAGGGGAAAGAATGACTTGACCCCAGTCAGTCATGGGTTAGAACGGATTGCAGAAGGAGAGGGTGAAGAAGAAGGTATGAAAGATGTCGCTCCTGAACCCAAAGATGAGGTTGTGGTAGGAGAAGAAGAAGTTGTTGACTCGGAAGAAGTCGATGAAGAATCTGATAAAGAAGAGACCAGAGACGGGGATACCGATCTGGAAGGAAGAGAGAAGGAAAACAGTGTCGCGGCTAATGTCACAGAAGAAGCGCCTCTGGATGCCAGAGGAGATGTTACAGAAAATGCCGCAGAAACAGCACACACAATGCCTTCATCATTGAAAAAGAAAGTGTTAGAGGAAAATGAATGCCTCGCAGTAATGGTAGGAAAGTTGAGAGAAACCAAGAAAATGAAGGAAGTAAAAGATGCTGGAGGCCCCAGCAAGAAAAAGAAGGTGTTCGCCAAAGATAAAGGAAAGAAAGTTGTCTCCAAAAGGAGATTGGTTGATGAAACGATGCAGAGGAAGTTACAGTAAAGAAAACAAAGAAGGCAGGAAGCCTGATGCCGGTCAAGAACAACCCAAGTGTTCCGTATGACAATGTGTCATTTCATTCTGCTGCCAGTGCAAAACGATGGGAATTTGTGTTCCAGAGGACGGCATATCCCGAGAAGACCTTGTCTTCGGAGATCCTGGGACTGGAAGCCATTGTCAAGCTCATGAAACAGGCAGAACTCATGAAAGTCGTCACTGACATAGGTAATCACTACCCTCTGTTGGTCAAAGAATTTATTGCAAACTTGCCTGCTGGATTTGGTACTCCGGATGATCCGGATTGTGAGAAGGTGTATGTCAGAGGCCTACGCTTCGACATTTCCTTTGACATCATTAATGCCTTCCTAGGGAGGAAGTGTGTCCGTTCTGTGCCTCCACCTTACCTGAACAAGGTCCTCAAGGAGATTACTGGTGATAAAAGCATAATGTGGCCTACCAAGGGCACCGTGGTAGCCTCGGACCTCACGTCAAAGTACTCCATCCTATTCCGTATCGGAGTTGCGAACTGGACTCCCTCCACACATGCATCCTCCATCAAACCGGAGCTGGCAATTCTCATCTTCCAAGTAGGTACTGGTTCCACACTTGACTTTGGCCAGTTTGTTATTGATAATCTCATTAGACATGCCAGATCACAAGCTGTGAAGATACCTATTACTTTTCCCTCCCTTATCTCTGAGTTACTAGTACACCAACACCCTGGTGTGTTTAAGACAACCGATAAGGCAGGAAAGCGAGAAGGGATGATTGTGGTGAGCCACAAACTGTTCGAGGGCAAGCATGCTCCTGATCTTGTCAGGACAGAAGTCAAACCCACCAAGGCGACAACCAGTCGAGCTACCGGTGCTGCCCCTCCAACAGAGACAACCAGCAGAGATGCTATCATGCTCAAGAGAGAGATAGCTATACTTGACAAGGACATCGTCAACCTGAAGATGGCGCTGAAGCATCTCTCCCAGCGAAGATCTCATTATGCCAACCTGCTGAAGTCAATGCCTCCTCCAGACTCGGACAATGATGATTCCTCCTCTCTACCCAATACTACTGAAGACACCCCTCAAGATGTCTTTACCGATGCTACAGAAGAAGTTGCTGCTAGTTCCAGCAGCAGTTCTATTTGATTATAAGTACTTTCTGGATTCACTACAAACTGAACAACTTTTAATTTGTATTTGTTTTGAACACTGTTTCATACATATTCTCGACTGTTGATCGGGAATATGTGTGAGTTAACTTTGTGTTTTCTTATTACCCTATTGTTCGAAATATTTGTTTGAGTTTGGCTCTTTTTGAGCCAGGAAGGGGGAGTAAGACGTAAGACGCACGTACACAATGCGATAATACACGCGCGAACAAAGACTTGACGACTGCCGACCGTTGCAAGCAAAAGATGACGACAATTGCGACGCAGAATGCGACGAAGAATGCTCACCTTAAAAATAGCCAAAGGGGGAGATTGTAGTTACGACGTTTTTGGTGATTGGCTTATTTTTAAGGAACTAGAGAAAATGTCATAAAGAATGTCGAAGCATCATATGCGACATACTGTGTGACATTGTTGATGACATCTCGGCAAATATCCTGATCGACGGAAATTAGGAAAGTCTAGGTTCTACAGAAAGTACGAATATGTTTAGGAAATATGAGAAGTTCCAGAACGTCTCCGATTCTGGAAAGAAGATAGACGGTGATTAAGAGGAAGACCATTAGAATTATTACTCATGCTCGATTGCTATAAAATCTTATGCTACCCCCTTAGCAATCGTGTGGTTCTTTTATTGTTTCCTAGCAATAATTTACAAAGCTCTTAGACGTGAAGGTTTGCAGGCTGAGAGGTTGTAGATTGTGCTAAGGATATTGTGTATCACCATAACTATTGAGAGTTAGGTGATTGAGGGTTTACTGATCGCGTGAGTGAAGACTGCACGCAAACCACAACGTTCAACTTGAACCGACAGAGTAAGGCGATTGCTCGAAGAGTGGAATCAAAACGGAGTCTTGGATTCAGGGGGAGACCCTGAGATAGGTTGCACTGTAATAAGTAGCATAAAGTATAGATCTAGTGATGATCATAGGTACTTGTATGTTCTGACGAATTACTGATAAGTGAAACCTTTCCACTAGGCTGAGAGCCCCAGACGTAGGTGACGTTGCACCGAACTGGGTAAACAATCTGCTGTGTCATTGTTTATTACACTTTATATTTACTGTCCTACGTTATTTACACAAGAAGTCATACACGGTGTTATAACTTTACACATAACATTGTGTGTGACATCTTGCACCCTGATCAAAATTTCATTCCATAATAAAAGAGGTCAAAATCATTTTTAATTGAGAAATGAATAACTCAAGTATTAAAAAACTTTAGGCTTTGATAAATATTTATTTTTCGTCCACATATAACAATTTAAAATACGAATATTTGATTTTTTTTCTTTTGAAAATTACAACAATCTATCTACCTATAAATCTCTCCCCACCTTGTGACTTATTTATTATTTATAATTATTTTTGATAAGATGTGACTTAATTATTAATTTACTTCTAGTATGATAAACCTAACCTGATGAGATATAATATATACAGTGTCTTGGACTGAGATGGCAACATTGACAAGGAAGAAGCAAAAGCTTACACATACTTGAGTTTCTCAATATTAAATTCTCTAATTTTGTTTCCATGACAATAGCCATCAGGCCACCAACCCATTTAGAAACAATAATTAATGGTCACCAACAAATTCAGTGTCATCGCCTCTCAATCTCTCATCTCATGCACAACCACATCATTTCCCATATATAATCACACTTTCCGTGATCAACAACAACATCAAGACCATTTGGTTGTGGTCAATCCTTTGATTCGATTTAAAGGCAGAGTTTTTAGCTTTCGTTTGAACGCTTCGATCTTTCTATTTTTTCTCTCTTCCTAAACTTTTGAAAATCTCACCGAACCCACCTCGATTATCGTGTCAAGGTTTTCGATTTCTCTTCTCGCAAACTCGCAATCATGATCTGTTCAGTGAAGCAGCTCCCGGGTCTCGCAGGATCGGAGGTTCGGGTTCGGAATCGGAGGTCTCCGGCGCGCTCTGTGCTCCTGCCGCCGCTACTTGCGCCGCCGCGATCGGCGGTCCCGATGATGTCGATCTCGAGGCCTCTGTACGTTCGCGAGGCGATTCGGGTTGATGGGTCGTCGGCGCTGGATCGGACCGAGTCGGTGAAATGCAAGGCCTACGAGGCCGACAGATCGAAGCCGAGCACGCCGCCGGAGGCGGCGGAGGCGGGAAATAAGGCGAAGATCGGGGTCTACTTCGCGGTGTGGTGGGCTCTGAACGTGGTGTTCAATATCTACAACAAGAAGGTCCTGAATGTGTACCCATATCCGTGGTTGACGTCGACCCTGTCTCTGGCTTGTGGCTCTCTCATGATGCTCATCTCCTGGGCCACCGGGATCGCCGAGGCGCCGAAGACGGATTTGGATTTCTGGAAGACTTTGTTCCCGGTGAGTTGAATCTGAATCTGGGTTCTGTTTGGTTGTTGGGAAAATCTGAGGAATATGATCTGTTAATGTTTCTGGGTTTTGTTTGGTTGGTGGGAAAATTTGAGGAAATATGATCTGTTGGTGTTTCTGGGTTTTTTGTTTTTGTATGTATTCACTCTTTTGGGGGTTTCTGCTTTGATGATTGAATGAGTCCTCAGGGATGGAGAATTAGCTTGATAGAGAGATTTTTGTTTTGTTCTCACAACAAAATGAAAATCTGGGATTGGGATTTTTTTTGTCTTTATTTTCATTAATTGGATTTGGTCTTCAAAGGCAGCTTAAAGGCTCTTGTTTTGTGTATTGTGTATCTTCAGGATCTATGATTTGATTTGGGTTTCAGTTTTGGTGAATTGTGGATTTGATTTCTATGGTAGGTTGCTGTGGCTCACTCAATTGGGCATGTAGCTGCTACTGTGAGTATGTCCAAGGTTGCGGTTTCGTTCACCCACATCATCAAGAGTGGAGAGCCAGCTTTCAGTGTTTTGGTCTCGAGGATGATTCTAGGAGAGACTTTTCCGGTGCCGGTGTACTTATCTCTGATCCCGATTATTGGTGGATGTGCTCTGGCTGCTGTAACCGAGCTCAATTTTAATATGATCGGTAATGAAATATTCCTCATTTCTTAGAGTTTGTAAAATTTTGATTGCATTTTTTATCTATTTGTGTTTGGTTACTTGGAATTAGTTTTCAGAGATCTCTATATGAATTGTAATTCTAGATAGTTTGCTTGATAAAGCAGAAACTTTGACCCAGTTGGGCCCTACACATCAATTACGTATTTAAGACTTCCATGTGTCTTCTCTCTGTTTTTAGGCAAGCATACCTAAATTCCCATCGCAACTGTCATGTTTCGGAACAGTTTATAGAATTTGTTAGCCCACTTTCCCTTTTGTTTGTTAATTTTGCCGACTTATTGAGTGGTACACAGATTTCGGTCGTATACATAACATTGATGTGATATTGCTGAGGATATATCTATATTTTAAGGGGTTTATTGTGTTTCAATCATTTTATAATGCTGAACTTGGTTATTTGGTGACGTTTTCAGGGTTCATGGGGGCTATGATCTCCAACTTGGCATTTGTGTTTCGTAACATATTTTCAAAGAAGGGCATGAAGGGGAATGCTGTCAGCGGAATGAACTACTATGCTTGTTTGTCTATGCTGTCCCTTGCAATTCTCACTCCATTTGCATTTGCGGTAGAGGGACCACAAATGTGGGCAGCAGGATGGCAAAATGCCCTCTCTGATATTGGAACCCCATTCATCTGGTAATCACATGACAACTACTTACTCTCATAAACCTTTGCTGTTTGTCCGTATTCTAATTTGTCTGCATATATTTGTTTTTCCATGGTAGAAAAATTAAGTGTCGAGCAACAATAGTTTGATGGTAGTTTTTTTAGGTGCCTTCTCTTTAGCTCGCAAAGGAACAATGTTTCCCTCTGCTTTGTTATGATGAAAAGAATGAAACGATATAATTTTCACCTTGTGAGAAAGATTTTTACTTTCAGAAAGAAAAATAACAAATATGACTGTTTTATCTTTTGATAAAAGGAAAAAAAAATCATCTCTTTATTTGAGCATCCATGATGGTTTTACTATACGTGTGCTGGATCTTGCTACCATCCCCTTTACCATATGGTTTTTATCCATTATCCCGCAATTGTGTTTATTTGAGCTACATTAACTGATGCAATTTATAATGGATAAAATCTGGTAACATTAGGCATGCAATTTCTTAATGTTCTTTGAGTGTGTACATTATATATCTAGTAATTGGCAAAAGATTCATAGGTTCGGAACTTTATTGTATAGAAATGAATGTCATAGACATTGTTGTCTTAGAATAGTTTCTTAACTTGAGGTATACTTGTTGGTTTTATGGTTTCTAGTTACTTTGACTAAAAGAACATCTGTGGCTGCAACCTGATAGGTGGGTGGTGGCTCAGAGCGTGTTCTACCATCTCTACAACCAGGTGTCATACATGTCATTGGACGAGATCTCTCCCCTGACATTCAGCATCGGAAACACCATGAAGCGTATATCTGTTATTGTTTCTTCCATTATCATCTTCCGTACCCCTATCCAGCCCGTCAATTGCCTTGGAGCTGCCATCGCAATCCTCGGAACCTTCTTGTACTCCCAGGTAACTCGTCGTCTTCGCTCTCTTTATGAATGTGCATATTGATTTGTATCTCTATCTGGGAAAAGGATGAGCTTGCCCTCAAGTCTTTCCTTAGATCTAAATTCACTGACCAAAGGACGGGTCCCAACTTGTTATCACGCTGACCTTCCAGGACTCTTCTAGGTCCGAGACTGAGATATCTTGCTTAGAGCCTTCTGGTAAAATAGAGTAAATATGAATGATCAATCACAACTAAGTCTACATTTAAAGAGTTAGGTGAATCTTGGAAGTGAATAGATTATACAATATCCATAGTTGACAGGTAGGGACTTAGCTAGGAAACAGCAAGGACCACGCTTGATTTCTTCCTTAAATATAAGCTATCCCGTTGGAAATGGTACACTAGGCTGAGCTAGCAAGCATTAAACGTGATTAAATACTCTATAGTATAACAATTTGCGTTTATCATTTTTCCGCAGGCAAAGCAGTGAAGAAGGCCATGGCGGAGCAAGAAGAAGATGATTTTGGTCTGGCTGGATCTGCAGTATGTTTTGTAGATAACAATAATAATGATCAGAAACAACGATAATGATAATATTATATAGAGGCGATTAGGCAGTTTTTATTTTTCAATCTTCAATTTGTCGACTCCTTGTGCAATGATACAACGAGGATAATTATGCGTTTGCAATGACTACTATTTAATAAATACAAAGAACAAGCATGCTTGGCCTTGGAGTGTGCTTGTCTGGATTACTCTGGCATTTGTTTCAATTCAGTCTTGAGATTGTGATTTTGTTACAAATTAAAGGTAGAATTAGAACAAAGCTATATGATGACTCTTGGATGTGGTGGTGGCTGCAGCAAGCTATGTAATATTCATGGCCTTGGCCTTGTTGAAAGGGTGGTACTCCTAAACACTAAGCAACAAGGGCCAGCTAAGTAGACCCACCAAAAGCAGCACATTCCTTTCAACCTCATTATGTTGTTTCATTTTGATTTTCTTTTCCCAACTTGGAATGGAGTGTTTGGTAGGCAGTGCTTCAATCTTGGCTTTCAACACTAGGACCTACAACCCTAATCTCAGATGAGATACACGTCCTCATATATTAAAAATAATAATTTTAATATATGTCGGGTTGGATTTCAGAAAAATATATCTCTTGTGTTCGATCAGAGATGGGAAAAAAATTAAGTTTGAAAACAATTATAGAGTTTGTGTTTCCTTCCCATTGTTCTAAAAATCTCAAATTTGTTCGATTAATCCCGGATTAATCTTTTAAAATTTCTAATTCATTTTTCAGCCTAATTTGTGGAGAAAGAGATCTCTCAGCCCCATAACATTTAAAATGTCCAACCATACTTCTTTGGAACCAAGACATGTGATGCATTCACTGCCCTAAAGTCAAACATATAAGGATATCCCATTTGGCAAGAAAGAATATAGAAAAAGATCCCACCCACCCCTCTTCAGTAGTAGAGTAGGTGAAGACCCAAACCAACCCATGCCAACAACAACCAACCAACCAACCAAACAAACTGAACTGGTAATTTTTTCTCAGCCAAATTTATTCGACTTTATTTCACAAAACTAGTTTTGCTTTTGCAAGATGAGATACATAGAGACAGTGAAGACTCTTCCCTTGAAACTGAACATCTTTTCTTTTGCCTCAGAATGAAACAACAGATTGATGCTATCATAGTTTCAGATACTTGATTGCTGTATGGACATCCTTGTCTCCGCGGCCGCTGCAGTTGAGCACGACTCTGGTTCCATCAGGGAGAGTCGGGCACAACTTCTCCAAGTAAGCCAGGGCATGAGATGTCTCCAGAGCTGGGATTATACCCTCCAGTCGCGATAACCTCTTGAAAGCTGCATTTATCAAACGCGCAAGTAGGAACGTGAGTCAGGATCAGAATTAAATGCAGCTGCTATGTCATGACAATAACAATGGGAATAGAAAGCCAGAAAAGGGAATTCAATCATTGGCCCCATACCTTCCAATGCTTCGTCATCAGTGATGCTATGGTATTCGGCCCTCCCCAAATCTTTCAAGTAACTATGCTCTGGTCCAACTCCAGGGTAATCCAAACTATACAGCATAATACAGAAAATTAATGACAAGGAAACTATAGAAGTGTCAAGTGAAATATATTACTCCCATCGTCCCAAAATAACTGTCGTGTTTTACCATTTGCAAAACACTAAGCATTCAAATTTTAGTGCTCAACTTTCTACCCCTTACTAGTGTGTAACCATGTGCCCAATAATTCAAGTTGTTAGAGCTAACTTGTGGAGGGTTGTTATCGGATAATCATGCTTAACCAAACAACTATTATGGAAGGTGCACACTTCTTGGATCATCAATTTTAGGAAAGCATGACATTTATTTTGGGGCTGAAGGAGTACAGGGGAGAAAATGCCTTACCCCGCACTGATGGAATGTGGCTCGATAATTTGCCCATCGTCATCCTGTAATAAGTAGCTCATGGCTCCGTGCAGGACCCCAACTTGTCCCTTGGTCAAAGTTGCAGCATGCTTTCCACTGTCCACGCCAAAACCTGCAGCTTCCACACCAATCAACCTGACATCTTTGTCGTCAACAAATTCATGGAAAAGTCCCATGGCATTTGATCCCCCACCAACGCATGCAACCAGTACATCTGGTTTCCCACCCCACTTTTCAAGTGCCTGTTTTCTAGTTTCTTTTCCAATCACTGCATGGAAGTCTCTAACCATCATGGGGTATGGATGTGGCCCAGCAACAGAGCCCAGTATATAATGCGTTGTCTCCACATTAGTCACCCAGTCTCGAATTGCTTCTGACGTGGCATCTTTCAGTGTGGCCGTCCCAGAGTGAACTCCTCTGACCTGGAATTGAAGTACTACTATGTATAAATCTAAATTTCCACAACAACATCAAATGAACTTGATAATGAGGATAAGGTAACTTTATATAGGGACCAATGCTAGTATTCCTGTACTAACAAAGTTTGAAACCCAGCTTGTTCTTAGCAATGAAGAGTTGTATGAGAATGAACTTCCCAGAGTTAAATTGAACACAAAGTTTCCAATCATAAAACACTTGTATAATTTTGTAACATGTCAGATCTAGGTCATAGACAACCTCACAACCATATATTGGCCAATGGACCAGAGAAATGAGAGGATTAATTGAACAAAGAAGCAAATAAAATGAAACAGGAAAAAACGATAGTCATCTTATATTTCTTGGCTGGCACAAGAAACCATTTTCCATTTCAAGAGTCATGGTTAGAAGATCATAAGATGAGTTGATATGATCGAGAATATGTTTCCAATTGAATAATTTCCCTTGATGCATAGAACTGCCAAACACATGAACACATTATATTGAAGAGAATAATATAATAATACATCTACCAATTTTCCCAAAATAAAGTAACCGCTTTCTCTCCTTATACTTCTGCACAGTGCCAATTATTCTAGTATATTTCATAACATTCAAAACCCTAAATATAGAAAATGACATCCACAATAACAGTCAAAAAGAGAAAAGGATCGGAACAAACAAACCTCTGCCCCAAGAAGCCTCATTCTGAAAACATTAAGAGCCTGTCTTTCCATATCCTGAGCACCCATGTAAACAATACACTTCAGACCAAACCGTGCACAGACAGTAGCAGTTGCAACACCATGTTGTCCAGCTCCAGTTTCAGCAATAATTCTCTCTTTACCCAATCGCTTAGCTAGCAAAGCTTGTGCTACAGCGTTGTTGATTTTATGAGCTCCAGTGTGGTTCAAATCTTCTCTTTTTAGGTAAATCAGTGGCCCTTCACCATTTGGACGTTTATAATGCTCAGTAAGCCGCTCTGCAAAATAAAGAGGACTTTCCCTACCAACATAATCTTTCAAAATACCAGCTAGCTCTTTCTGCAAAATTGACATGCATCTGATCTATTAGAAATTTTATCAAATGGACATTGAGAACAATAGAGATCACTATTATAAAGGTACATACTTCCAAGCTACAATATGCTACATATGACTCAAAAGTTAATTTATGCCAAAATTACACAAGAAACAGCAAGACCATGGTTATCACACAAAAATCTTGTGCTCATGCTAGTAGCTGCCTATTAATTTGTCATATAATGTATCTTCAAGCCATACAAAAACCAGTAAGCAACCTCACATTTCTCAAACACTGAATAGCATACATTAGTAATGAACCTAAAAAAATAAAAGACCCCCCTTCTTCCTCTAACAAGTGACAATCCATTTCATCAAAAAACCCTTTCCTCAAACAGCTCCATTCCTGCCTCAAATTTACCCTTTTGGAGCTGCAAAATGGAACAGAAACCACCAAGCTAGCTGAACCCAAATAGCCTAAATAGATTACAATTCAATACCATCTCCTGAATTTTCCTTGCAGCCAAGCAGAAGCAAAACAAACAAATACATTTTCAGGAAGAAAAAAAAACCCAAAACCCAAAGGCTCCCCCATTTCCGAGCTCCAACGAAGAAAAATAACACCTTTAATTTCACTGTACTAAAACACATACTTATCTTCATCAACTATAAAATGCAACAATGGAAATGATAAGTAGGTTCAAATTTTCAATTAATCCATAAAAACAAAACCAAATAAACAACCAACCGAACCTGAAACTCCTCGTCCTTGGCCAGAGAATGGAATGCGGACTCGAGCTCCGCGAGAGCGTGCATGAGGGTCTCGGGTACATATTTCCCGCCAAATTTCCCAAACCGCCCAAACGAATCTGGCCTCTGCGCCACCGTGGATTCCCGCTCCTCCTCCACTGGAACCGCCACCGCCGGCGCTCCGGCGACCGCGCAGGAAATGGAGAGCCTCGACTTCTCAGAACCAGGCCTCGCGAACTTGAAGGCCAATCGGGAGGTCGCAGACGAAGAAGACAAGTAAGGTCTGGGCAGAACCGAAGCTTGGGTCCTGCAAGCACTGGGGTTTCCGATGGCCGCCATGAGAGAGTCGACACGCGAAGCTTGAAGCTTGATTTCTGGTGTTGTTAGGTTTTCTCAGATTTGGGGGTCAATTTCTAGATTAATTTATAGTTGCTCAGTGTTGAAGATTTGGGGAGGAACGTTATGGTGGAGAAGAGACAGTGACGTGGCAGATTCACACTCTCAGATAAATAGGATCACGACACGTCGGCAACTAAGAAACGGCCGAGATCTCGGGCCAATGAAGGGCCTGTTTGGGATTTCTCCAAAATTGGCCAACATTGGTTGCTAAGTTTTCACAATTACCAAAGGGACCACTAAGAGGAGTGGTTGGAACTTGTATATATATACATGCATGTATTTGGTTAGGTCAGTGCATATCTCATTTTTATGAACTTTTATTTTTTACTATTTATTTTAATTGTTTGCATTGAATTTAGTATTTTTATATTCTTGAGATTAATTGTTAAAATTTTGATATGGTGGTTAAAGTTGGAAACTGAATAAAAATATAGATTAAATTAACCTAATTTTTATGGATGTCCTTGTCTCTATCTAATAGATTATTATGTATTTGCTGTGAGAAAAAAACAATCAAGCATAAATTATAAACATATTTATAATTTGTTTATACGTTTTCTCGTTCAAAACATATGTCACATCTTTATAATGTTATACGTCAATACAATGTTTCATTTCCACTTTTGTGCATAACTTTTTAAAAATAATTCACCATTTTTCTATTTACCTCAAAACTTACTCCTTCCATTTTAGCACATTTGAATTCGCGACGTTTTCGTTAAAATTGTGAATTAGAACCCGTTGAGGTGTCCGCTTAAATACTCTGTGCATAAATTATTCGAATAGAGAAGTTATAATTTTAACCATTCCCTTATTCATGTCGTGGTTGCTCCATTTTATTAGTTCCTTCACCATCAATTTTTTGAGCTATACAATTGGGGGCTCACGAGCTGGGTTTGACCCACCCATTTTGTTATTAGAATTAGTCTTGAGGCCCATAACCCGCTCGTTTGGCCTCTACGGAGTAGCGAGTCTCGAGCTTTTAGACTTTTGAGCAAATTAAGACAAATTCAGAACTCGTTTGACTTTATAATAAAACCCTAAATTTTAAATTTATGAAAGCCCAAAGTTTTCATAAATTAAAATATGAAAGTTGTTGCAACACAACATTGAAAATAAAACAAGAATTAAGTCTAACTAACTAGCATTCTCTTAACAGAAAATGAAAGTTTACTGCACGTATCTATAAATGATTGACACTTTGATACCCTAAATTTTTTGTTATCTTTTTTAGTACCACAATTATCTATTTGGGACAACTGCTAGCAAAAATATGGACAGTGGGATGTCTTCTCCGATGAGCTTCACGACGAGGTGGGTTTGGTTCGGACCTGGAGCTCGGCGACAGAGTTAGAGCTTCGGGAATGTGAGTTCGGTTCGATCTCCGGTAAGTTTCACGGCGACGGGTTGGAGTTATGGCAAAGTGGATTCGGTTAGGAGCTGGACTTGGTGAGGGGGATTAAAGATGGAGCTCGACTACGGAGTCGGAGCTTCGGCAAGGAGGGTTCGATTTGGTCTCCAGCAAGCTTCACATCGACGTAGGGATGGAAATATTCCCCGTTCCAGACGGCGATCCCCGAATTCGAACGCAAACGGGGCGGGGAATCCCCAAATCCGGACGGGGTGAGATATCCCCGCCCCGCTCTGCCCCGATATATTGATATTATATTTTTCTAAATTAAAAGTTATATTTTAAAATGCATATTTAATGAATAATAATTTTTTTATTAAAATAATATTTTATAATACATGTTTAATGAAAAAGTAATATTTTAAGTATATATTTTTATTAAAATAATAAATTTTAATACAAATTTTATTAGAAAATAAATATTTCTTAACATTTTTTTTAAGTTGAAAACAGAAAACGTGAAATCTCCGAACCTGACGGGGAATCCTCGTTCATGTTAGAAACGGAGAATCTCCGATCCATTTCTAACGGGAACGGGAATTGTCAAATCCATTCCAAACTTGCCCCATTGCCATCCCTACGGCGACAGGGCTGGAGCTCCAGTAAAAGGTGGGTTCAGTATCTCACTCTTCAACCTCTCATTCTTTAAGTTCGAACCTTGCCCTAATACTCTCTACTCCTAAACTCTAGACCTAGCTCGAGCTTTTATTTAAAGATTACATCATTCGCTTTTATTTAAAAGGTGGGCTCGGGCTTTTATTTAAAGATTACATCATTCGCTTTCTAACATTAAAATCCTCTCATCTAATGCTATTTTGTATTTCTTGTACTTACTTGTATGAACCGGTTATTTACCAAATTATTACTTGTATGACTATGCGCGCTTGCACCTACTTGTATGAACCGGTTATTTACCAAGTCATTGTCATACATTCAAGTTCGCTTGAATTCAGTGGTTGTTGAGTCGTAGAGGTAGGGTATTTCACAATTAATGATATATCTGGCAAAATAAAGGCATTAACGACCACCTTTGTTTCCAACTTCTGTTGGGCCTCTCTCTCTCTCTCTCTCGATGTGAGTCAAGTGACAATATTGAACCCCCTTCTACATAAGGTTGTGTATTGAGCTTATATCACAAGTTTGGTGTTGTCTTGTTCTATTATAATATAGTCGAGCCCAAATCCCTACCCTGATTAAGTGCCGTCTGGCGTCTGTGTGATGCACCATTTGCTTAAGAAAACGAAGGGTTTGATTTAAATTAAGTTCCTTTAAATATTAATTGAAAGAAGCCGCAAGAACCTCAGTCCTCTCCAGCCGCTGGCGCCACACACCACCACCATCAACCTCAACGAACGCTTCTTCCACCACCAAAACAGAGAGACCCATAAGAAACAGACTACTTTCCTCGACTCCACGCGCAGTTTCAGCAACAACTGCACATCCATCGCATTTCTCTTCAAGTGTTGCTCTTCCTTGGAAAGGCTCCAAGTTGAAGTTAGTGATCGTGAAGCCGCGGAAGTAAGTATTCTTTTTTACTTTGATACAGCTCGTTTGTTTAATTCCCCAATCCAAAATTTATATTGTACGCCTGTTATAATTATTGTACTTTGATTCTTTAGTGACTATGATTTAAGTATTTTGCATTCGGAATTGAAAATGGCTTCTTTAGTCCTGAGTTATAGTGACCATGATTGAGTATATTGGACTAGGAATTGAAAAATGGTATATAGTTTTACTTCTAAATTTAAGAGAACAATTCTTATTGGTTTTAGTCTACAAAACTCATAATCATCAATTAGTTAGTAAGCCCAGTGTGACGACCCGAGAGCCCTTTAGCTTTTCGAGGTACGTCCGGCACTTAGGTGATTAGCACTCCTTGTGCACGCCCTAAGTCAGCCTTGATCCTACACGAAACAATGTAAGAACAAGAGGAAAGCAAGAAAACCCGAAAGAGAGGGAAGACAACTTGAGAACACGAGAGAAAGATGTGTAAGAGCTCTTTGTATTACACGTGGATGTGTTTACAATGCTTGAGTGGTTTGGCCAAATGGCACCACCTCTATTTATAGTAGGTTTCTACCTAAATGGACGGTTAGGATTAATTTGTACATTTCACTTTGGAGGGTTAGGATTAACCCTCTAGATTTCTCTATAAAAATATCCTAAATAAAATATTCATACCTATCAAAATATCTTGGGTAGCTTTCTTGGCAAGTTTCGGGCAATTTGGGCAATTCGGGCAAGAAAGATCTAGAGATCTCTCAACAATTCTTAATGGGTTTGGGCCAATTTTGACTAATTTCTTGGGCCCATTTTGCTGGCCCGTAACATTCTCCCCCACCTAATCTGGCAACGTCCTCGTCGTTGAACCGTCACGAAATTGTTGTATTTTATCTTCAAATTGCCAAAGGTCCGCAGCAGGCTCCCAGCTTGCCTCGCTGTCAGGAAGGTCCTTCCATTTCACCAAATACTCCGTGTATGCTGGAACACCCCTCCTCGAGACTTTTCGTTCGGCTAACACTTCATCCACTTGTTTTTCGTGAGAGATGAACGTTGCCGGTGGTGCCCTCTTGCTCGTTCCCCGATCCGGATCTTCGTTGTCTCCGTGATAAGGCTTGAGATTGCTTACGTGGAAGACCGGATGTAACCTTAGTTGAGGTGGCAACTCAACTTTGTAGGCTACATTTCCCACTTTTTTAAGGATTGGGAATGGCCCATCATATCTTCGAAGAAGTCCCTTGTGCAGCGGCCGTGTGGTCTTTAGTTGGTTGCTTTGAAATTTCACCATGACCAAGTCGCCGACTCGAAATTCTCTTGGTGCTCGCTTTTCGTCAGCCCACTTCTTCATCTTTTTAGCAGCCTTATCGAGGTAAGAGTGTGCCATTGCGGCCTGCTCATGCCACTCTTGAGCAGTCTTGAAGGCAATCGGACTACTACCCACATATCCTGATTCTAGCGAGTGCGGAGTAAGTGGTTGTTGCCCGGTTGTAAGTTCGAAGGGACTCTTGTTCGTTGGCTCGCTCCGCTGCAAGTTATACGAAAATTGTGCAATATCAAGGATCTTGGCCCAATCCTTTTGATTTGCACTAACGAAGTGCCTCAAGTAGAGCTCTAATAGTCCATTCACCCTCTCCGTTTGGCCATCGCTTTGGGGATGGAAGCTTGTCGAGAAGTATAGCTCGGATCCCATGAGGCGAAAGAGCTCGGTCCAAAACTTACCCGTGAAGCGAGGATCCCGATCACTTATGATGGAACGTGGCAGTCCCCAGTACTTCACCACATGCTTGAAGAAGAGTTTTGCAGCCATTTCCGCTTTGCAATCCTTTGGTGCGGGAATGAATGTGCTATACTTTGAGAATCTGTCCACGACCACGAGAATCATACCACATCCCTCCGATATCGTCAGTCCCACGATGAAGTCCATACTTATACTTTCCCATGGGCGAGAGGGAATAGGAAGCGGCTCCAACAATCCAGCAGGTAGTCGATTCTCTGTTTTGTCCTGTTGGCACACCAAGCACGTCTTCACATACTGCTCGACTTCATCCCGCATTTGTGGCCAGTAGTAGTGTGCCTCTAATAATGCTCGCGTCCGTCGTTGACCCGGATGTCCTGCCCACATCGTATCATGGCACTCCTTTAGTAGATTCCTTCGCAGGTTGCCCCACTTTGGAACAAAAATCCGCCGTTTCTTGGTTAGGAGTAGGCCATCCTCTATCCATAACTGGTGGGTCTTCCCTTTTCTAGCAAGCTCCATGAGTTGACGTGCTACTGCATCGTGTTTGAGCCCCTCCTTAATTAAGTTGAGCAGCTCTCCCTCGAGTCGAGTAATAGCCGTAAACTTCGCTTTTCGGCTAAGAGCGTATGCCACTGTGTTGGCTTTGCCTGGCTTGTACTCTAAGCTGTAGTCGAACTCCGCAAGAAAGTCTTGCCAGCGGGCTTTCTTAGGAGACAACTTCTTCTGTGATTGGAAGTAGCTCGTGGCAACGTTGTCAGTCTTCACCACAAACTTGCTGCCCAATAAGTAGTGACGCCATGTCCGCAAATAATGCACGATAGCTGACATCTTCTTTTCTTGCACCATGTAGCGTCGTTCCGTATCATTGAGCTTCCTGCTCTCGTATGCAATGGGATGTCGGTCTTGCATGAGTACTCCACCGATGGCGTAGTCCGACGCGTCCGTGTGCACCTCGAATACTTTCTCGTAGTCTGGCAACACCATGATCGGCTCATTCACGACTGCTTCCTTAAGCTTCTCAAAGGCATTCGTCCGTCAATACCCACGACTTATTCTTCTTCAACATAACCGTGAGTGGTGCTGCGATGGAGGAGTATCCCATGATAAACCGCCGGTAGTAGTTGACGAGTCCGAGAAAATACCGCAACTCTGGAACTTTGGTTGGGGCTTCCCATTCTACGATCTCCTTGATCTTCTCCGGGTCCATGCGTAGTTGTCTTTCCTTGATAATATGTCCAAGGAAGTGGACTTCCTCCTCCGCAAATGAGCACTTCTCCTTCTTCACGTAGAGACTGTTCTCCTGCAAGGCCTTGAAGACAGTGCGTAAGTGTTGTACATGGTCTTCTAGAGTGTTGCTATAGATGACGATGTCGTCTAAGTACACCACCACGAACCGGTCTAAGTACGGATGGAGGACTTCGTTCATAAGCGTGCAGAAGGTTGCAGGGGCATTTGTGAGTCCGAATGGCATCACTAGAAATTTGTATGAGCCATAGCAAGTCACACACGCGGTCTTCGGCTCATCTACCTCCGCGATCCTCACTTGATAGTACCCAGATCGAAGATCTAGTTTCGTAAAATACTTGGCTTGCCCAAGGCGATCAAACATGTCAGCAATTAAAGGGATGGGATACTTGTTTTTTATGGTTACCTTATTAAGCGCCCGATAATCGATGCACAAGCGTAACGAACCATCCTTTTTCTTCTGAAAGAGCACGGGTGCACCGAAAGGGGCCTTGGACGGACGCATGTATCCGGCATCTAGTAGCTCCTTAAGTTGCTTTTGGAGTTCCTCCAATTCCGGCGGAGCCATGCAATACGGTGCTCTTGCCGGTGGTTTGGCACCATGCTCCAATTCAATCTTGTGATCCACCTCCCTCCGTAGAGGTAGTCTCTTCGGCAGCTCAGGAGGCATGATGTCCTTGAACTCGATTAGTACTCCCTCGATCTCCTTTGGTACTGTAACAGAATCCCTTAGATTCTTCTCCTCCTTGAGAGTGGCCAGAAATGTGGGCTCTCCCTTATTGATGCCCTTCTTTACTTGCATGGCCGATAAAAATCATAGAATTAATTTTAACTTGAAGAGAGTGAGTAGGTGTACCTCGCATAACGGTGGGTTGACTTCCGGAGAGTATTACGAAGACATTCTCGTGCGGAATTGGGAATGCATGATGCTTTCTCATGAACTTCATGCCGAGCACGATGTCATAATCATTAATCTTTGCCACCGTGAGATCGACCTTACCGCTCCAAGCGCCTAGTCTTATGTCTTGACCATGGATGGCGCCTTCTACTGGGATAGGATTCAAGTTGACGGTCTTGAGGGTGGCAGCACTCATTTGCATCGTCAACCCGAGTCGTTCCGCCTCATTCTTGCGGATGAAGTTGTGATTGTCGCCAGTATCGATCATGATGGACATTGTTTTCCCATTGAGCTCTCCCTTTACATATAGGAGAGTACTTTCCATCGGTGTCCCTTCCTTTGCTTGAACTTGTCTTCCCGTCCGCTTTGCCAATGCATTAAGGCAAAGACTTCCCAAGTTGGCTTGCTCCTCCGCGACTTCCTCCACGGGCTCTTCCTCGAGCATGGCACTAAGTCTGTTGCGCTTTGGGCAATCTCGCACCCAATGTGGCCCATTGCAGAGAAAACAGCTCCTTGGCGTGCGATCCTTCTTTTCGGTACTCCGTAGTGTTTTCCACGCAGGTTTGCTGTTGTTGCTCCTTTAGGATAACGTCTTGGGTGCTCCTCCACTATTTCCTTGGTTATGGGGTTTGGCGGCATGGCTTGGACTCGCACTTGCCTTGAGATGTTTTGATCTTAACGGTTCGCCCTTCTCACTTTGATGGTATTTCATCAACGATTTTGCCACGGTGAGCGTCGTTGAGATGTCCCGTACTTCGCGTCGGTCCAACTCCGTCCGTGCCCATGGTTTAAGCCCAGCTGTAAAGTTGAATAACAAGTCATCCTCTCCCATGTTGGGGATTTGGAGCATGAGCGCCGAGAACTCTTTCACATACTCACGAATGGAAGAGGTATGTTTCAACTCTCGCATTCGTAAGCGTGCATCGTGAACAGCGTGGGACGGAAAGAATTGACACTTTAGTTCGAATTTAAATTCATCCCAAGTTGTGATGGAGGGGTTACCTTGTTGTGCTTCTGCGTGTTTGCGCCTCCACCATATTGCCGCCGTGTCCGAAAGGTAAAGAACGACTGTGCGCAGTTTCGTCCTATCGTCCATTACGTTCAGCGCCTCGAAGTATTCCTCCATGTGCCAAATGAAGTTGTCAATTTCCTTGGCATCGCGTTGTCCACCGTAGCTATTTGGCTTTGGAGCATCCACACGCGAAACCTCCCACCCTTGCGCTCTCATCGCGCCGCTTGCAACCGCTTGCCGACATATGGCCCAGTTAGCTCGCGTCTCCTCTAGGCTAGCTCTTAGCTCTGCGACCTGTCTCTCGAGACTAGCTTGAATTTGATTAAGTGCCTCCATGAACTTTCCCTCAAGCACCACTTGCTCCCGACGGGAAGAGTCTTCAAGATCGCGAACGGTTTGGCGGATCTCCTCCATCTTGACATCCATAGATCCTTCGAGCTCCTCCATGCCTTCACTAATGGCTTTAAGATCTTCCCCATGATCGCGCAGGTCTTTCTCGGCATCATCCAGCCTGTCCTTCATCTCCCCCACGACAGCTTGAAGGTTGGCACCAATGGACTCTTGCGCGATATTTGCATCCCTCGACCTTCCCCGTGTTCGAACACCTGAATGCAGAGTGTCGCTTTGAGAAGGTGTGCTTCCAACGGCAATGTCCGACATGCTTTCCTTGATCGTGTCCCCAACGACCATCTCTGATACCAACTGTGACGACCCGAGAGCTTCCCCTTTAGCTTTTCGAGGTACGTCCGGCACTTAGGTGATTAGCACTCCTTGTGCACTCCCTAAGTCAGCCTTGATCCTACACAAAACAATGTAAGAACAAGAGGAAAGCAAGAAAACCCGAAAGAGAGGGAAGACAACCTGAGAATACGAGAGAAAGATGTGTAAGAGCTCTTTGTATCACACGTGGATGTGTTTACAATGCTTGAGTGGTTTGGCCAAATGTCACCACCTCTATTTATAGTAGGTTTCTACCTAAATGGACGGTTAGGATTAATTTGTACATTTCACTTTGGAGGGTTAGGATTAACCCTCTAGATTTCTCTATAAAAATATCCTAAATAAAATATTCATACCTATCAAAATATCTTGGGTAGCTTGCTTGGCAAGTTTCGGGCAATTTGGGCAAGAAAAATCTAGAGATCTCTCAACAATCCTTAATGGGTTTGGGCCAATTTTGACTAATTTCTTGGGCCCATTTTGCTGGCCTGTAACACCAGGACTAGTTTGCATCTGTAATGAAGTAAAACTAAAGAATGAATATTAATAATTTGTTTTTTATTATGCATTGTTATTTTGTTTGCAAATTTTATATTTTGACTCAGGTTCTTTGTCGATCCATGCCTACCCCGACTTACTGAACTCGCTTTGATGTCCCAAGTTGGGGTCTAAAGTTGTGTGCTATGTTTGAGATTTGGTATAGTGGTGTGTGTTTAGTTGTTAGGTTCTTCCCTTTTATCATTATAGGGTATGATAGTTTGATGTATTTGTTCTAAACAATTATTATTTTTTCATTACTTTGTTCTAGAAATACTGTGAGCTGCATGAATTTTCTGGGTTGGCGACCTCTGAATGCATAAAAAATTCTCTGAAACTTTGTTCCTCAAGTATTTGATTGAGCATGGAAATGTTATGGAGAGAATGAGCATTTATGTATGGAATTTGATGTGGGATTTCCCTGATAAAGGTGTGTTGGTTGATGCAGATCGTAATTTCTTCAATATATATGAGATGCTTTTTATTGGACGGGACAGAAATTACAGACAGTGGCTTTTAAGCATGAGTCAGAAATTATGTTTACAAATGTTTATTCAAATAAAAAGCTTCTTTGGTACTCTTAATTTTGTTAAATTTTAGATGAAATAATCATATACCGTTGTCATTGCTCAAATGTTACTCTATTGTTGATTTGTCTTTTTTATGTGTTTCAAATTCTAATTCTTCATTGTCCATTTTTAATCACTATTGATTCTTTCACTTCAGAGTATTACTTTTGTTCTTCAATGGCAACTCGTTATCAAGTTTCCAATTAAACAAGAGCCTTTTGGATTATTATTATTTTCTTCTTTTGTTCAATTGGTATTCTTAGAAAATTGTTTGACTAGTCACTAGAATTAACTAAATGTTGGAGAAAACTAGGCACTTATTAAGGGGGAACTCAAGAGAATGGGACTCATGTAACCTCTTGACCAAAAAGACTAGTTTAGTGGATATATAAATGTTATTTCCAATGTAATTTCAACAATCTTCTATTGTACATTGAGTCCACATTACATTCGGTTTGCTCCCTTTAAGTCAAAAAGGGTCTTACTAGTTCCACTAAAAATCTTAAGATTCTCTTTATCCTATCTAGGCCTACCTCCACGACAGAGTCAATCACAGTTCCAATTGTTATCGGCTTTATGGGAGTTACTCAAGTCAATTTTTCAAGAGAGAGTTCACTGAACCTAACCTCTGATATCAATTGTCGGTGAGAACCGGCCTTTACCAAAGATAATTAAAATTGCTTAAGATGATGAAGTCTTCATCTTGAAAACCCTACAAAGTCACACATCAAAAGAGGTTAGACTTGAAAGTTGAGAGATGAAGACCTAATAGTTAAAATGGAAACTAAAAACTTCTTAATTGGCGAAATCATCAACCTTTCTCCTTTCACTGCGGGCACATCTCTTCAATTATTCTTCACTCCATCCACAATAGAAATTATAATAAATAAGACCGTTTTTGTAATCATTTGAAGGATAAAATGTGAAATCATCTTGATAGATAAGACAGTTTTAAGGGATCTTGAATAGAAATCATCCACAACAATTTGAAGGATACTATTTTTATCTTAATGGGATCTTGAATTTAATTTTGTAAATATGAGGGGAAATTTTTTATCTATAATTAAATATATTATTTAAAAATTTAGGATACTACTAAGAAAATATGTTTGAGTTTTATATGTGTCACACATGTAAGACTGGCATGGAAACTGAATTTTCTTTTAGTTTTCTACTAAACTTGCTACAATAAAAAACATGAATAATCTCAACTGTCTACCTCTGAGTTGTCAGTTTTCTCATTTAAATACATCAAACTATATATTTTTATTTATATACGCGTGTTGAAGTATTTTCTTTCCTCAGATAACTACATTTTCCGTTAACATCATCAATTTTTATTACAAAATGACTAAATTACCCCGTAAAATGTGCATTGCAAAGTTGTAAGACGTCATTAACCCGTAGAACCTTTAAGTGTGTGATGTATAACCTTGTTGTCACGTGCCGCACGCTGAAACAACACGTGTTCAGATATGCACTATTATAACGTTTGTGAAACGTTTGGACGTTCTATAACCGTTTGTAGTTGAATGTGCCTCTATTTATGTGCGTGTGCGTGTGAGCGTGCGCTCAACAACAACGAACACGACAAAATAGTGTATGCTTCATGATGTGACTTGTGAAAAAAAATATAGAAAATTACAATTGGAAAGCTACGCAAATTGGGAGATAATATATTAATTAGTTGTAGTTACGCGAGAAAGCTTGATGCGGTGCGGTCGAGGAAGTCGGTATGCATAAGCTAGAACAATCAGAATTATCGCGAAAGTGTCATATTTGGACAAAAGACTAGGTTTTTTCGGGTAGAAACAGCGGTCTGAGTAAAATTCATGGCTATGCCACGTGGTACGACAAATTTCGGCTATCGAAGATCATCTAGAGGGTCAAAATCATAGTTCTTTAAGTTTCTGGCAGTTTGGACCCCCTTCTACATAAGGTTGTGTATTAAGCATATATCATAAGTTTGGTGTCGTCTTGCTCTATTGTAGTATAGTTGAACCCAAATCCCTATCCTGATTAAGTGCCGTCTGACGTCTGTGTGTTGCACCATTTATTTAAGAAAACGAAGGGTTGGATTTATATTAAGGTCCATTTAATATTAATTGAAGACGCATGGCATATGGGTGGTCGTTTTGATATAGTTCAGAAGTGGGAACGTTTCTATACTTTTCATTGTTTCCTCTATATATATATATATAAGTTAGAGCAACACAGACATGAAACAACCATTTCCACAAACAAATCAGCCTCTATACATACATACACACAACATATCTTAAACTCATGGCTGCAGAGAACAAGAACGTTGACTTCCTCTCAAGCCTCCCAGACCCACTGGTCAACGCCATCCTCTCCTTGGTTCCCTTCAAAGAAGCCGCAAGAACCTCAGTCCTCTCCAGCCGCTGGCGCTACACGTGGCGCTCCACCGTCGACTTCAACGAGCTCTTCTTCTCTCCACCAAAACGACACCATCGAAACCCAACAACTCAGCGGCGGGCTTTCGTAGACTCCATGCACAATTTCGTCAACAGCTACGAACCCAACTCTCTAAACGAGTTCAAGCTCACCCTCTCCAAGCCCGATCACTTCCAAAACGACGTCGTTGAACTCATCACCTTCGCCGCCTCCAGAAACCCAAAACTCTTCTCCATAGACCTCACCGATCCGTCATGGCCTCAACCCACGAACCCGAGCTCCAGCGTATTCGGCAACCTCGATCGAGTCCCTCACGCTCTACTACTGCAGCTTCCTCGCGCCTCAGCTCGCGGGTTCGGCCTCTCTTGCCCGCCTCAAGGAACTCTCCCTAGGATGGATGCAAATAGACTCGACTTCCCTAACGTTGTTGCTCTCGAGCAGTCCCATGTTAGAGGTCTTGTGTCTGAAGACGTTCTGGAATACGGACGGCGTGGACATTTCCGTCCCGACAAGTTGTTCCAGGCTGGAGACAATTGTCGTGCTTGGCCGTGCCCGGGTTGAAAGTTTTCAAATATTCCGGTCCGATATATTCTTTCGAGCTGGGCGTCACGGATTGTCTTGAAGCTGTGGATATCGATTTCGGGTTCGAGTCGGCGCTAAAAGAATATACCTTTCACGAGTACAATGATAGAGGGCATGCCGTTCCTGAAAATGACATAAGAGACGATACAAGGATAATTAACTCTCTCTTGAATCAGATCTCGCATGTCAAGCTTTTGACTGTTTGTGGTCATTTGTTAATGGTACCTCCATACTTTACTTTTTATGATTTAGTTTTCTCATTCACATTTTTTCTATGAGTTAAATTGACATTTTAATCTACATTACTAATTACAGGCTCATGACTATGGAGTTGTAACTCCAATGAATGTCCGCCATTTGATCGTCAAGGCTCAAATGCATAGACATGAGTTTTATGGGATGATATATCTGTTGCGTAGGTGCCCTGTATTGGAAAGGCTTGAGGTTGAAATTACTGCCCCGGACCATACCTTCATGGTAAGCTATACACTAGCATGTATTTATATTTGAACTCATAACTTCACATATAAATATTATATATATATATATATATTAGTATGAACTCCTGAACACTTGACTCAACTTAAATTATCTATATTATTTTGTTGCAAGCAAATTGCAATAAGTATTTGTGTTGCATGGGTTGGAGTTGAAAGTTTCTAAAACTTCCGAAATATATATAGTGTTTTGGTCTGAGTTGGTGTTGTTTTAAAACAATATTGTTTCCAGATTTTTTTTAGTTGTCAGCATTAGACGACCAATTTAACTAGAAGTTTAAGATGATGGTAGAAGACAAATTGTAGTTTTATACTCTAGTATGCGTTTTTACATACAAGCCTGTTTTCAGTTGTTGCAGGAGAAGTATTGGTCGGATGGCGACTTTTATCAATTTAACAACCTTATCTGCATTCGAGAGTCCCTATGAACAATCGAAATAAATGGTTAAGGATGCATTGAGTTATTTTTACTGAAACGTGTGATTGAACTTGGAAGTTTTATGGAGAGAGTGAGGCTTACAGGAGGACCAGGTTTCGACACAAATGCAATTCTACACCGTGCTCAACTACAACTAGTGCAACTCAAAAGGGCTTCTCAAGATTTAGAGATCACTATTTCTTGAAATACTTATTATGATCCATTTTAAAAGTTCAATGTTTGTCAATAATTTCGCAACCTTGAAGGTATGAGTCAATATATATGAGTTAGTGTTCTATAACTTTCGATTGATTCTAACTTGGTCGATTTTTGTTTTTATCTTTTAATGTATTTATTCAAATAAAATTATTGTTTTTGGATTAATAAGACGTAGGTAGAATATAAAATTCAAGTTGGGAGAACACTGTTGTTGGGGATTGCAATTGTAAAATATTAACGTTTTAATTAATTTTTCTCCTATAAATTGCTCCTCAAAAACATATTAGACAAGAAAAACTATTACCATTAGACTATCTTCAATCTAGCTAAGTTGCTTCTAAAGACATGTGTATGTACAAAATCTATAAAAATAAATTGAATCAAAACATTACAATCAAAAATCAATAATGGGCTCTCCGATGTTCAAGTTTCTCTCTACCGTCCACGGCAAGTTAAAGAGCTTCGCTATTATGAACTTGAAGATCTTGTTTACGTTTATATTGTGCGTCGCACTTGAGAAAAACAATGTCGCCTTCATCGCCTTTGCATACGATCTTGCCTGCAATTTACTCGTGAATTTTTTTACAAAAATCAGTCAACTTATTCGATTCCAATTTATAAAACCCGTGATGAGAAAACTCAATAATCGAATTACAAGACTTCACAAGTCATTTCAAAGTCTCCCAAAAACATAAACTCATTTGTAAATAAAATTTTAGAATAAATTCCTTACTTGCGTGATTATCGTCCATTGCAAATCCGGAGGGAGCTTGACGAAATCATCAAATTTTGTTCCTATCAATATAGGTATTGCTGTCTACAAAAACAAAAAGTAAAAATAAAAACTTTAATATATATCTGAATTCAAACACATGATGAACAATATTAAAAAAAAGTGAAATCATGTCACTTTCCAGCTATTCCCGAGAAAATGTTCCACCAAAACACATTTAAAATTCAAACCAACCACATGATTTCAGTGACTTGCCTCTCATTCATTAATTTATCATCATGGAGATGCTTAAAACAGTGCCAAGATCATTAAAGCTTTACACCAAAGCATCACTAACTAGCAATAATGGACTTTTCTTTTGGCAAATTTGGGGAGCTAAAAAGAATCAGGAATCACAACTTTAACAACCATAACTCATTTAATAATAGTAAATGGACCCTATCTTTAGTACCTGATTCCATTTTCTAGCTCGACTATGCCAACCACTTACGCTGCAAAAATAAGCAAAATATTTTAGGTCTCGTAAGCTTATGAACAATGAAAATTGTTCATTTTAAAAAAAAGATTCAATTTATTGTATTCGAATAGCTAGTATATACCTATTTAGTGTACATCGACTAGTAAGATCGAACATAAACAAAATTGCTACAGAGTCTTTACACGCAATGGGAACATGAGTAAGAGACTCCCGATCACCTGATCCGATCCAAAAATTCATTACATTAGCAAATGTAAAACAAGATTCAACACTAAATGAACAATTTATCGTACCTCCAACGTCCCAAATATTAAAAGAAATTCGAGCGTTTTGGATCATCAACGTCTTGTCCATCAGATTCAACCCGTTCATCAGCAAGCACCTCCTCTCCTGCTCCTCTCCCACGTACTTGATCTTCAAGAAAATCAAAAATCAAAATCAAGAATCACAATAAGTTTGTTGGTGTCTTGTTTCGTCATAGCATGCATATAGTCGAGCCCAAATCTTGACACATACAGCTTGCAGATCAAAAATAAATAAATCCGACCACCCCAAAAGCTCGATCTGATAGACGAATCTAATTACTTGTACTTACCACGAAACTCGTTTTCCCGATTTGGCAATCACCCAACAAGCTGATCTTCAAGGTCACCAAGTCCGGATCGGAGTCCCGGGGAGACCCGCTGGGGCCCGGTCCCGCCGGAGACAGGCCGGCCTCCAACAAAGACTCCGGCGAGAAGGAAAACGAATCCTGCCTTCGAGAATGAGAGGCGAGGCGGCGGTATCGGCCCCCTGGGCGCCTCCCGGCGGAGCAGGAGAGGATCCGATCCCAAATGAAGCGGAAGAATCGCCGGAAAGCGGAGAGCTTGTCGAGGATGATCCACCGGAGGTTGAGGTGGACGACCCTCCGGACGAGCTGAGTCATCTTCCTCACGGCTTCACGGAAGATCCGAGCCATCTTCTAAGACGACGACGACGACCACGACCCTTGTCATCATAGTATCGATGGATCGATATATGCTTCTATTGGGGTTTGTGTGTTTTGGGTGTTGATAACGGACTCGAGCTACGAAGCCGACTATGTTATAGGAGCAACGGTTGACCGGTATTTATATATACACACATAACATGTATTAATTATTAATATACATGAAAAATACCTCAACAGGTCCAAAAAGGCCGGCTTCATTGTGTTCCACGCACAGACATTATAATTGCTTGGTGGGTGTGTATGTGTGTATGTGTATGTATATAAACTGTATATATGTTTATATATAGTATTGTATTGTTGAGGTTTTGGTAGTTACTTTTTTAATTGTATCTTTGCATATGGGCGGTTTATTAGAATTTTATTTGAAATTTCTTGATTGATAATTACTTGAAAAAATGAGATATATAATACAAGGAGATGGGGTTTTAAGTTTTTATTTGAAATTTCTTGATTGATAATTACTAGTTGAAAGATGAGATATATAAAGAGATGGGTTTTTTACTTATCTACAAGAGACCTAATAATTTATAGAATTTGACACCAGCTTCTTATATATTTGCTTTCTACACATTGTGATATGAATAGAGATTTAATTGAATTAATTTTTGAGATAATACACCTGACTTTCTCTTTAACCTAACTAGTTATGTATCATTCAGTGTTGATGATAGGTCTCAGGTAAAGAAGACGATGGTTTATCACTAATTTCGAATTTCAATCTCCTTTAACTATGTGTGAGTGAGAAAGTTTACAAGTCAACCGTAATTATTTGAGATTATTATTTAAAATTTTAACTAAACGCATTTATATCATTAAAATGGAATATGAATTCAGGAATATTCAAATCATTTTTTAAAAATCAAATTGAAACTTAATTTTTGTAGACTTGTTGGACTTCCCATATGAACCAAACCTGTCTTTGGCTAAAGGTTCTTTTGGAAAATGTGAGTTATATCATCAAGGTATACAAGTATATATTTTGTCTTCTTCTAACTATTGTTTAGAGTATTTGGAGTGTGGAGGTTATTTTGGTCATTTGGTGAAAAGGGTGCATTGGGAAATGTGAGTAGCATAAAAGGGATTGAACTTTGTCCGCATGCACAGACCATACGCATCTTGTCCTCTGACGATGTGAATATGATATGGTGTTTATTATGCATAAATAAAATTTTAAATTTGTGTTGGTATGATGATGATGAATATATTAATGATTTGGTGATCAACATTTTTATTTTCGTGTAACTGGTGATATTATATCCAAAATGTTGATCATTGTGTAGCTGTAGAATTCAATTTGATATATTTAACTTCCTTTTATTTTAATACACGATTTATATGAAGTGATGGTTTTGTTTTATGCATTGATAATTGTGATGATGGCTTGAGAACTTGGCATGTGGACAAATTTTTAGTATCTCTAGAACTATTGGCCTTGAAGCATGTTAATGTTGAAATGATTTATGAATGGAATGTAGTAAATCAACTAGAACCAAACCAACCATGTGGTTAGCTTTTGGATAATCTTGAGGGTACACGATAAATAATAGAATAATATTACCTAAATATAGATGGATCAGTGGCAAGATCCATGGCATTAAATAATCAGTACAAAAAGAGTGACTTTTGATTGGTGGATCTACATCAAAAATCTCCAATTGGTACATGTGACAATGACCCAATTGCCCTCCATATTAATACAAGTACATTCTTTTATGGAAAGTATAAAGAGAGTATACTTTCATTTTATTCTTGTTTAATTTGCATTCAATTTGCTTTTTTAATTATTTGGTAGGAATGCACTTCTTAAGAAATGATCTCTTATATACAAATCTAAAAATACATATCATTCATAAGATGATTTTAAATCAATAATCCATAATAATTAGTAAATTTATTAGTAAAATAAATGAAAAATACCATAAAGGTAAATATGTAAACATAAAACCTATATTTCATTTAGATTTACAATTCATCAATTTCAAACCTAGTTTTCTACTCTCATCTTCTTCAAGCTTTCGGCCGCCATCACCGATTCTCCGGATCGAAGTTTTGTCGTGCCGCCATCCACCGATTAAACTCATGCCGCGCCGCCGCCTCCCTCCGCAGTTCCTCCCTCCGCGCCTCTGCCTGTAGCCTCCGCGGTTCCTCCCTCCGTGCTTCCGCCCATGACTCTCAAAGTTGCTTAAAGGTACAAACTTCTTTCTTTTTCAATCTCTATTTTATTTTCGCAGATCCATGTTATTTCATGTCGTTGCTGCAACATGTGATATTGGTTCCATGATTCTATCATATATTGGTTCCATCAGATGATATTGGTTTCATGATTCCATTAGATGATATTGGCTCCATGGTTACATCAGATGATACTGGTCCCATGCTGAATACGGTGGTTATACGCCATGCTGCCTGGATGAATACGGTAGTTCGAGACGCTGGAAACAATAGTTCAGCACTACATGACATATAAAAAGACGTGTGGATTTGTGGTCCGTTTATAGGGACGCAAAAAAGTAACCTTACTTGTATTTTTATGGAACATGAACTCCATATGAATTTGCGTACATACACCATTAAATCCACATATACTAATGTCATTGTTGTTGTAATTTGTTTGATTTTTGTTAATATGGTTGGCAAAGTGAATATAGAGAAAAATAGTAGAGATCACTTCGTGTGTTGAATTGTGCTTATATCATAAGCCTTATGACTTAGGTTGGGAACAATGGAACTATATAAATAATAAGCATGTGTATGAAATTATGCAAGAATATGACAGTGCCCATGAAAAAATGAGAATAAAAATAGCCTATATGAATTAATGAAGGCATAAAACATTGGTAATGGAACAATAGAAACATATGCCACTACAATGACATGACGAAATCATAGGACATTAGTAACGGAACAACGAAAATAAATAAATTATTTATGAAAAAATGGAAACATATATCACTTCAATGAGATAATGGAAAGACGCTAATATTTGAAATATGAATTTTTTTTAAGGAAATGCGAATTTTATTAATTAAATAACAACTAACCCGACATCAAGCCAGATAGCTGAAGCTACAGATGATAAGACAGACCCCTCACCATAATCCCAGCTACTGTTAGTTAAAAAAAATATGGCCAATTCGTGAGCCACTTGATTACGAGCAAAACAAAGCACAGAAGTTCCGATAATGGATAGTACGCAACACCATTCTCTAATGATTTCCTTAAAATTGTTCAGCTCGACCCGTTTAGCATCATGTAGAGTCACGCCTCCAACTCATACGGATGGAGAAACCTCGTGATCTTGCTGCGAAATGCTTTGCACATGCATCTCTGATGGCCCAAGAGACCAATCGACTCGGACCAATTAGCATCATGCAAAGCCACGACCTTCAACTCATACGGATGGAGAAACCCCGTGATCTTGCTGCAGACCGACTTAAACCAGCCTCCTCGATTAACCATGCGATCAATATGGCCATCGCGAAATTCAAATCCTCACAGCTCATTGGGTTTAACCGGATCAACTCATCGACACCAGGGACCCATTGTTTCCTTCTAGTATCGATTCCAATAAGACACATATTGAATCTTGAGCAAGCCGAGCCCCTAGTTCGGTATGCTTGCATGAGTCTGCCCACCGACGCCAGATAACTCCGGTTCCCTCCCAGTACCGGCCTACCAACCAACTAAAATCAAAATCCCCTAGCCCTCCATGCTCCGCTGTCGCAACCCATGCGTGATTCATTTGCAACTCAAGCCTCACCCATCTCAGCTCATCCCCAAACCACCTGACCTCGCCTCTATCAAAACCCGATCTACCACCCGACCACACCTCTATCAGACACAGATCTACCTCCACAAGAGCTCTGCTCTTATCGCCAGTACCACGCAGACGTCGACACCCACAGGAGATCGACGCCGTGAGACTTCGCCCAATTGTGGCGAAACAAACCCTAAGAAAAGGGTACAGGCCGCTGCACCCAATTAGTTAACAACGAAAAAATATTTCTTAATCGTGGATGGAAAGATTTCATAATTGTGAAAGTAATTATTGGTGTTAAATACGAATTGAATGAGATAATTAAAAGAATATAGTATAAAAATACTAATTTACCCTTGTCATTAGTGTTAAATAACAAAAAGAAAATGCAAGTTATAAATAATTACAACTAATATCATTAGATGAGTCAGCGTATAACTACTTCATTTATTTTTTTTATCTAGTAGCTGAAAATTATTCTTATATTTATACCTAAATTAGCATTTGTAGCATTTATTTTGTTTTTTCTAAACTACATAAGATTTTACCCATGAATTCTTTCTTACTCTTCTAAGGATATCACCGCAAATAATGTGACGCTCTAATAGATAAATTTAAAACAGGTAAACTCTTCATAATTTCATTTGGTGAAAGGTGGTCCAATTAGAAGAGAACCACCTAACTAGAATTATTATTTTCGTGTAACAACCAAATGTGTTCGTAATGTAGGTCCACGTAGGGTTAGGTTAGATATGAAAAAGGTTTGGGACAAAAAAATGTATTTGTTAAGTTGAAAGCTTACATAGTTGCATTTTCTCAAGCCATGTGTGTATATTAATAATAATAATATACGGTCGAAATTTTATGTAGAGCTGTTTTTGTTTTTTATTTTGATAATATGATAGAACATGCTACTTGTCTCTTTCTCACCCACCACTAACCTTAAGTTTCGATTATATTGTTTAATTTTTGATTTCAAATGCTTATAATTATAATTCATAATTTAATAAGACACTGTATGAAACACAAATTTGACGGAGCTCCGGGAGAGATAGGAAAGGAGGGAGAGAGGCTGAGTGCTTGAGAACGGAGAGTTAAGACTAGGTTTTTTTTTTTAAGTAAATCTTATTTTATTGGATTAAAAATCAACTAACCCGGCATCACGCCGGACAGCTGAGGCAACGGTTGGTGGGACAAACCCCACACCATAATCCCAACTATTGTTAGTCATAGCATACTTTGCCAACTCATGAGCCACCGAGTTACAAGATTTAGAAGCGTAAGATATATAGACACCAGTCCCCAAAACAGAAAGAATATGGCAACAGTCAGAGATGATTCCGCCCACTATGTTCCTGGCTTTGTTTCCTCGCCTGACGTTGTCCACTACCTGTAGGCAGTCTGAATCTATCTCCGCATTTGGTAAATGTCGCCTTTTTACCCACGAGAGTGCTTCTCTGACCCCTACGGCCTCCGCCTCTTCTAGGAGGAGATATCCCATGAACCGTCTGCAAAATCCTCCTATCAGGCGCCCTTCGGAGTCCCTACATGCTAGTCCTATACTCCATAGTCCTTTTTCTATATCCAGACCCCCGTCGACGTTGATCTTTACAGATCCTTCTGGGGGAGGGCACCAGGGTGAAGTTGGCTGACGTTGCCCCTGCCCTGCGCCAGTTGTTTGGGGTCTAGAACTAACCCATTGTCTACGGTATGCTTTTACCATTGCAGCTACCCTTGACGGGTGGAACCCTTCACCCTTCCAGATACTTTTATTTCTTGCTCTCCAAATGGCCCAGAAGCATAGTGCCACGAGGCTTATTTCGTCATGATCTTCTCCCCATGTTGTCCACTCCATCACCTTTGGACTCGTTCCCATTCTGGTTTTGACTCATGTCAGCAATCTATCATCCCAGATCGGTTTCACCATTTGGCATTCCAAGAAGAAATGGTCCACTGTCTCCTCTCCCCGTCCACACAGAGGACATTGAGTAATAATTGGTACCCCTTTGAGAAAAAGGGTGGCTCTGGTCGGGAGAAGATTCGAGATAGCTCTCCAGAAGCATACTTTGACCTTCGGTGGTGCCTTCAAATTCCAGACTCTTCTCCAGTCTGGAGCGTTTATCGATGAGGTCCATAGGTTGCCTACCGAACAAAGCACTCTGTACGCACTTCTAACTGAGTATTCACCTGTCCTATCCCCATCCCAATATCAGTGATCGGTGTCGCCGTATATGGTAGGGACTATAGAGAAGATTCTATTGCTTGTGTCAATATCAAACAACGTTCTAACCTTTTTAGCATTTCAGGCTCTGCATTCTGGTAGAAATAGTTCTGACACTTTCATGTGAGCGAGGGTATGAGGCTCAGGCTCGCTAATGAATGGGTTTTCGCCTGTCAGCCAAGGAGTGCCTAAGACAGGGACATCACCCGGTCCAATACTACGGCGGACCTTCACAATTACCACGCTCCGCCCTGCACATATGCCTCTCCAGATGTAACTCGGGGTGTGCCCTAGTGGAGCCTCGAGAAAAGTGGCCTGGGGATAGTACTTTACTTTCAGCAGCCTTGCTGGCAGTGATGAGGGGTTTGTGAGAATCCTCCAAGCTTGTTTTCCCAAGAGTGTCAGGTTGTGCTCCCTTAGGTGCAGGAATCCCATTCCTCCCAGTTCCTTGTGTTTGCAGAGGTCAGCCCATTTGCACCACATGATCCCCCTTCCCCCCGCGGTTCCCTTCCACCAGAACTTATTAAACATTCTCCCGATGTCCTCTAGTAACCTTTGCGGCAATTGGAATAGCTGCATAGAGTAAGATGGCAGCGCCTGGAGAACAGATTTAATTAATACCTCCCTTCCTGCAGAAGACAGAAATCTGTTGCTCCAAGAGGTCATATGTCTTGCTATCCGCTCCTTGATATATCCAAAGGTTTGTGCTCTATTCTTCCCAACCATGTTCGGGAGCCCCATGTATACGGTTGCCTCCGTTTCCTCTTTAAAAAGCAACATGTTCTTGATGACTTCTTTTACTTCGCTTCTTGTGTTTGGGGAGAAAATACAGAAGACTTCTCTCTATTAATGAATTGCCCCGAGGCTCTCTCATAAATTTGAAGGCACTGTAAGATCCCACCTGCCTCCCCTGCCGCTGCTCTGCAGAAAAGATAGCTGTCATCAGCAAATAACAAGTGCGAAACCCCAGGCGCTCCCCTTGCTATTCGTACTCCCTGCATTCGGCCTGTTCTCTCAAACTCTTTTATTAATAGTGATAGTCCTTCTGCACAGACTAGAATAAGGTATGGAGATAGCGGGTCGCCCTGTCTGAGGCCCCTCGTAGGCCTTCCAATTGGAATTTCGTGTCCTGACGTGGATACCGTGTAAGTCACTGTCGCTATGCATGTTCTAATTCGATCCACCCATGTCTGACTGTATCCGAGTTTCCTCATCATCTGGAGAATGAAACTCCATTCCTCTCTATCATATGCTTTGCTCATGTCTAGTTTTAATGTCATAAGTCCCCCACTTCCTGCCTTCTTCCTTTTCACGTGGTGTAAAACTTCCCCTGCCACAATTAGGTTGTCTGTTATGAGTCTCCCTGGAACAAAATCACTATGTGTCTGGGATATGATCCCATTTAATGATTCCTTAAATCTATTGACCACGACCTTGGAGTTTATTTTGTATATCACGTTACACAAAGCTATTGGCCTGTAGTCTCCCATGGCCTCAGGTTGTTGCTTCTTCGGGATGAGGACAATGTTTGTCTCATTCGAGCCACGAGAGAGGATTCCTGTAGAAAAAAACTCATGTACTACCTTGGCTATGCTTGTGCTCAACAGAGTCCAGTTTGCTTTGTAAAACCCTGCATTTAGCCCATCAGGCCCTGGGGACTTGTTCGAGTCCATCCCAAATAGGGCTGCTCTTACCTCCTCTTCTTTAACTGGCATGGCCAGGAACTCGTTCTGTTCTGTCGTGATAGTGTGTTAAGCTAGACCCACCACGTCTGTACTTTGTACCTCTCCGCCCCTGAAGATTTCCCCGAAGTATCTAGTTATTTCGGTCTCGATGCCCGAGTTCCACCCTACTACCTCTCCTCCTTCTGTTTTGAGGGTTGATATATAATTCCATCTTCTTCTCTCTGTGGCACACTTGTGGAAATAGGCCGTGTTCTGATCTCTCTTCTCTAGCCACAGTTGTTTCGATCTTTGCCTCTATTTGAGCTCGTCTGCTAATAATAGATTGTTTAATCTTTCTGCCTCTCTCCCATATTCGTCCATCCCCTGACCATCCCTTCTATTTCTAAGAATTGCAACCCTTCGTTGTGTCTTCCTTAGCTCGTCTCATTTTTCTTGTTTTCTTCTCGTCCCCACTGATGTAATCTTTCCCTCACAATGTCCAATCTGTCCGTTAGTTGTTGGCCCACCCCCTCATTCCACGCCATGGCTGGGATCTTTGCGCAACCCGGATTTAGTGCCCACTCATTGCAGAATCTAAAAGGGTGGCTAAACTGCTGGTGCACCTGGGGTTGCCCTGTTAGGAGTATTGGGCTATGATCCGATGTAGAGAAACCCAAGTTTTTCAACCTTGTGTTTTCCAGAGCGTTCCGCCATGCGTTTTTTACGAGGGCTCTGTCTAGGCGTACTTCCTTCCATCCGATGGTCCCGCGGCTCTTTTCCCAAGTGAACCTGTGGCCCGTAATGTCAACATCCTCCAGCCCGCACTCCATTATAGTGGATAAGAAACCATCTATTAGGCCCTGAGGGTACGGAAGACATCCCCGTGCATCGTCCTGACTTCCCATGTTATTCATGTCGCCAATTAGACACCACGGGATAGTGATTCCTTCTACCAATGACCTCATTAACTCCCACGTATGGTGTCTGTAATGTCTATTTGGATCCCTATACACCCCTGTTATCAGTACCCGCAGCCTGCTGCCCATGATTGCTGATATGTGTATATGTCTTTTCGAGGATGAGAGAACTGAAACTTGTAATGTTTTCGGATGCTCTAAACTGTATATTGTATATAATGACTTGCTGTAATAATAAGACTCGTGGTTTCTGGTTCAAAACAACATATTTTCTTAACCATGAATATGTGGGACTCACTAGCAAGAAAATTAATAACTGAAACTCACTCAATCAAGCATTCGAATAACTTGTTATGTTAAAAAACTGTACATGAGTCAATAAGCAAGTGTGCATAGATGATATGTGTATCAGTGCAAAATATACTATAATATAGTAATATCAGTAAGATATAGGTCATGACACTACACCATATTGTCTTTACACCTGCGCACACAGAGAACGTGCGCAGGCGTAAGCCACGGTAAGCACATCACACCATTTGTCTGCGCAGGCATAAGCGAAGGCAAGCACTGCGCACATGTAAGTGCGCTGTTACAAGCTTAGGACTGCGCACTTACATGTGCGTGCGCAGTCTGCACTTGTTTGACTTAAATTGACCGACCGTTGGCAACGGTCGGATGTATAGCCGTTACATGAGACCGTTGCCAAGGACAGCGCACACGGTGAATGTGCGCTGTCCTTAGCTTGTGCCTGCGCACAATTGCTGGTGCGCAGTCATCAACTTTTTGCCTATAAATTGAAGAAAGTTGATGTTGTGTTGTGGGAGTTTGGATAGATATTTCTTCCAAAATTGAGGGTTCAAATATACGACTTGTAGAGTCAAATAAACCCATCAAGAATCCGGAGATATCGTATGTGCACATCATTCGTCCATTTTAAGGTATGTGTATATATATATATATATATATCGTTTTATTTCGAAATAGAGTTTAGATATAGTAGTGTTATTTAGTAATTAGTGATTGTTTAAAACGTAGATAAAAAATGGATCGATCGTGGATGGGAATGGATAGGTCAACAAATGCTTTCAAGAGAGGTGTTAGCAGTTTCGTAATTTTTGCGAGAGAAAATGCTATACAATACGGCCCAGATCGATTCAAGTGCCCGTGTTTGACATGATGTAATTTTCGGTGAATGTGCGTAGTCACAACTTAAGGACGGCGCGTTTTCATTACTGCGCCGTCCTTAAGTCTAAACTGTTGACTATTTAGGTCAAATCCACGTTTGACCTCAAATTCCGATGCCCTCGATTAATTATTTTTTTAATCGTAGGTCTTGATTATGATAGTTTGTTTCCTATGCATGAAATAGAACCCTACATTAGTGAAATCGACTAAAAATAGCAAAAAATTGATGATCTCGGTATATACACACGTGTTGCGACTCATCGGGTACTTTATCGATGTTGATTTGTCAATTAAATTATTCAATATTTTACGAGCAAAAGAGAATCATATCTTCGGTTTCATCCGTACGGTTGGATTATAATTTTTTTTTTGCCAACATTGAATCGTCTTCAATGTACAAGTTTATGTTTATGGAAAATAAGGGTACACATTATACGATTACGATTTAACAATCTTCAAATCCCGAACGTAAAAAAAGTGAATTATAAAAGTCGAAACTGTAGGATATGTAGAGCATCATGGATTACATATACACAATAATTTTTACACAAATCGAATCAAGGGATCCTAGTCAATGAGGCGACGGAATATAAACTCAACCATTGAAGTCAATCATTCAATGGTTGACGACTGCGCACATGAGGTCATGCGCAATCGTTATAACAAGTTACGACTGCGCACCCATATTCTCAAAACCTAAACCCTTTCCCTCCCGATCGACTCGCGTCCGCCTCCGCCTCCGCCCGCCTCTGCTCCCGCTCGCGTCCGCCTCTGCCTCCGCCCGCCTCTGCTCCCGCTCGCGTCCGCCTTTGCCTCCGCCTCCGCCCCCGCTCGCGTCCGCCTCCGCCTCCGCCCGCCTCCGCCTCTGCTCCCGTTCGCCTCCGACGGTGCTGCCTCCGTCTCCATCGGTATTGTATATGTACATGTATAATATGTAGTATATGTATAATATTCTGTATATGTATAATATATATCATATTAGAAATTGTATAAATGTATTTGATGATTGTATAAATTGTATATATATTTATCAAATTGTATATATATATATGTATATGTATGTGTATTTGATGATTGTATGTATATGTATAATATGTTTTCTAGGAATTGTAAACTTTAAATGTATATGTTCGGGTCCTGCCTCGGAGCATAAGCTTTAAATGTGTATCAAATTGTATATGTATAGAATGTATATGTATAAAATGTATATGTTTTCTAGGAATTGTAATTTGTATATGTATATGTGTATCAAATTGTATATGTATAGGAATACAATATGTATGTATAAATTTATATGTATATGTATCAAATTGTTGGTTTTGTTATAGCAAATGTACGATTATATTGTCTAGATGTTCAATGTTGATGATATTGTTGGTTTTGTTAATATTCGCTTGTATTGGTCTTGTTTTCAGAAGATGGGAAAAAAGATAAGGGAAAGGGTAAAGAAATAGAGAAAGAGCCAGCCAAGAAGAAAAAATTTGTAGGATTCTCGCAGCTGTATAAGAGAACTCCTCGTGTCGAAAATCCGTCCTCTCGTGCATCGTCTGTTCGAGATGACGGTTCACATCACACTGTCGAGCTCGACCCAGCCCTAGCGGCAGCTGTGGCAGCCATACATGCGGAGGATACAGGAGAAAGGCGATCTCTGCCTAGAATAACCATAGGCCAGAGTAGACCTACACCCAGATGCCCGTGGGAATCCGAGGTCGGTTTACGCGACCAGCTCGAGGCCCAAAGGCAGGGTCTAGATTTCTGGGCAGACGGCCTCCTAGATGAGCCTGACGAGTCTCCCTCATCTTCTCCCCAGCATCGTACTCCCGGGTCTGATGCCAACTCTGGTCACGAGTCGATCCATTCCTGCCCTCCTGTGGGTCCCCCACAAGATCCTGGCCCGTCAAGATGGCAACGACTAGACGAGCCGGAAGTATTTGACAGGGAGCTGTATTTTGATGTAAACACACCAGCTGAGGCTGTCGTGGACGGGTGGACACGACAGAGGAAAAGGAGGGGTGATGTTTCTACTGACTGGGAACGGGACGCGGCTGATAGTTTGGGACGGAAGAATTTAAAACTTCGATAGTCGAAGAACCTGCAACTTCCTATTGTGAAGGACTGGAAGTCACAAAGAAATACTTATGAGCGACTCGTGAATGTCACGGGGTCCATTTTTCGGTCCACTGTCCCGATTGGGTATCGACAGTGGCGTGATGTGCCAGAGGAGTTGAGGATGGAGTTCATGGACAAATTGCAGGTACTTTTTTTTAAAAAATATTTATTATTTACCATTTTTTGTTATTTGTCAAATATATTGACCTTTTGTTTTTTTATCTCATACAGAGCACATACGATTGTAGACTTTCGCTCACCGTCACTACTGCAATGGATAGATGAGCGAGCACGGGCCGCAAATAAGCAGCGGAAAATGATTATAAGAGGTTCTACAATGTCTGCCGTGACGTACTTCAGTGCAATGGTATCCCATACAAGCTGGCAGGGAAGAAAGACCAGTGGAGGTGCTCGTGGAGCATTATGACTCCAAATTGATGCGGGTATTTCTCTTTAACTTGTAAACTTGTATTTAAATATTGTACTTATTATTTTTAACTAAATCTATTTTATGTATTTGGCAGGAGTTGGGGAAGGAAATGGCTGAGCACCGAAAGAAAAAGCCAAATCACAACTCTGGTCCAATATCATTCAAAAGCTCGTCAGCGAAGTTGTCGAGAGTGAGGGAGAAACAAGGTCTGATACCTATTTCGGCAAATATAGAGAACCACCTTAAACAGTACGCGAACGTCGAAGACACACAATTGAAGAAGCACCGGGTAATTTTAATAATGTATTTTATTATAGATCTGCGATGCTTCAAATCAATTTAATGTTTATTTCATTATTTTCAGGACTGCGTCCAGAGATTGTTCACTGAGTGGTGTGACACCCACAACGACCCGATGACGCCGGAAGAGGAGGAAGACTTGATGAACCTAGCCCATATACTAACATATGGTCGTCCGCTGAGGGGCAGATATATCAGAGGGTTCGGCAGAGCTGCTATGAGGCCACCTAAGGCTAGACAACCGGGCGAGGGGAGTTCGCAAACTGCAGCATTTGTATAAAGGACAGATGAAGAAATTCAACGACTCCAAGAACAAAATCAAACGCTAGCTACACAACTCACCCAAAATCGAGAGGAAATGGCCCAACTAGTTGCCCAACAAGTGGCCCAAGAACTTGCAAAGGCAATGGAGAAGGAGAAGAAGCGTAAAGCATTTGGAAGAAAATTGCGCCAACACATGCGTGGTCCGACCAAATTCCCAATGCCCGACTCACTAACCGACTCGGAGGATGAAGATGAGGATGCTTAGGTTATTTTTATTCTCCCGTACTCAAACTTTTTTTATAATATTTAACATTGAAAACGTATGGATTTCGGGATAACGTTTAAACATTGAAAACGTATGGTTTTGGCAACGTATGAATTTCGTTTTGGTAATGGTTGTTTGATATGGTGTGAGAAATGCTTCATGTTATAAATTATTATTGCAGGGAATTGGATATCGGGATGCCAATTTCCTGCCAAATTTTTTTTAAAACTCTCTGCCATAACGCCTGCACACTTATGAAAGTGCGCATCAAGTAGCTTATGACTGCGCACAGTTGTGTGCGCAGTCAGAAAGTACTTGCTGCGCACGCTAAATGTGCGCAGTTCTTACTCTCAACTGCGCACACAGTGCGCAGTCGTTAGCTTCTAACTGCGGCTTACCAACAGCGCGCTAACGACTGCGCACCGTGCGCCGTCCAATCCTTATACCTGCGTTTTTTGTCCTCCCGCCTGCGCGTTGTGTGCGCCGTCCTTGTGACAAAACTCTTGTAGTGTGAACATTTTAACTTTACGTCTTCATATTTCATATTCCAAGCAAACAAGTTCAAAAGAGTTTAACGTCGCATATTTTTGACTGACCTTGCAACATCACCGGTTTCTTGACTCTTTCCATCATCTTCTCCATCCTTTCAACAATCTCCTCATGGGAACGAGTACACCCAAGACCGACCCACATCTTCTTTAATACACTAGTCACTAGCATTCTTCATGAAATACTCGAGTGACTCCATATCTTTCTCAATGCATATTCCAAATTATAAAACATCGTACATGCAATTACCTTGAGACGGGACGAATATACAACTAGCCACATCAGCACACCAATCTTCACATTTCCCCCATATGTCTCCCTAACAGAATGACGATAAATAGGCTGAGAATGCAATAAAGAGACGAATTATATCGAAAGTTTCCTACACATAAATGAACAAGTCTTACATTAAAGGATAATTGTTCGAGATTTGGAGTGCTATAGAGCAACTTTATCACCACACACGTACAAATCGAGATAAGCCGCATTACAAGTTAGTACCAAACTGGTCACGTTGTTAAGAGGAGGCAGTACATCTAATGCAATGAGAAGCTACAAATAGAAAGAAAAAAAATGAATGCAGGTTTGTGTCCTACAGTCTAAACCACGAGTAAATAAGAATTTGCAAACTAACCTCTGCATAACAATAAGATAAGTAGAGTTACCGAACACTGATGATCCCTTGAAGAAGTTCAAGAAGGGGCCTTTGACACGAAGCACATGGCCGGTTGGAAATGTGAATATGGGCTTTAGAAAGATAGTGTAGGTTCTTTACCGTGCAGTCTTCTCCCATACAGATGGTGTAATTCAAGTACACGAGGCTTGGTGCATCAACTACTAATGTGAAATTGGAGAAGATAGATTTTGTTATGTGTAGGGTCAATCTCTTGAGGGTACGAGAAGACAAATTCAGTAACAGTGAGCTTATACTCCTCGTCATGCGACAACCTATTATAAGTAGTTCTTCAAGCACATGGCTGCTTGAGAAGAGCCTCTGAAATGAGTTATCATTCAAAAACTCGATCGATTCAAGATAGAGGCCTTTGAAGCACGGCAAAGAAACATAAACGGGAACATTCATAGAGAAGTCAGTGCCTAGTCTCAAGTTCTCTATTGGGTATACGCAAATCAAGCTCTCTAACGTTTTGCAATGGTGCAGCACCAATCCATGAATTAACACGTGAAGCCTCAACAGCATAGCAACATTTGACACAAAACTCATCTATATGTGTATCTCATTCATGAGCATGATGCACCGATCCACAAAATCCAAAAAACGACCTGTTTGACCATTTGTGCTCTGTTTATTGCCTTGATGATTAAAAACTAATGAATCATCAAAGTCAAGATTGTTGGAGAAAGGAAATAGGCCCCTCCACCTAGTTGACAAAATGCAAGTACTGAAGGCAATTTTTGTAGGTAGAAATGACAGGATGCGGCGAAGAACAACATCGGGTAAAGAACCAATTTTGTCCACACTTTCAGCAATATTCAATTGTTCCACCATGTTTACTGCAGTGAGATACATTAAACGGCATGGGTTTTACCAAAGCTTATTCCACAATGAGAACCTCAGGTAGATATAAAGATGATAAATAAGCATGCTAACAAGTTCTTCTGCGTTCAATACAGGAACCAAATATAAATCATCTAAACCAAGTTTCATATCTAGGAATGTAAGAGCAAATCCCATAAATTTCAGAATCTGATAGGAGCATTTCCCTATGCATTAAAAGTTACCCACAAAAATAAATTATCTGGGTTTTGAGGGATTATCTCTAACATGCTACCATTAATGTTAAAAAGGAAAATAAATTGAGGGAAACATCAACATAGTGCCACAATAAGATTGTAATAACACAAACAAATAAAAGAACAAAATACATATGCAAAATCATGAATAGCTCATATGGGGATTTCCAGTAAAATGGTAAAATTAAGAGTCGAAGACTTTGGAGAAAATGAAAGCATTGAGGATGTGTACAAAACGAAAATAAAGTTATTTTTACCGTGAAAGAGACGAAATTGTGCGCTTGTTGAAGAGGAAAGAGACCGGTGATTGGTTTAGGGCAACACGGAAGTTTCAGCAGGCCAAGAAAATTACAATGAGAGAGAGAGACGAGTAGAGTAAGACTGTGGACCTCACAAGTGAAACAATATAAATATGTGAATAAATAAATTGTGAAAACTCAATTTATCTTTTCCTCTTTTAAATAAAATAAGTATTCATTTTCGTAAAAAAAATGTATTTCAAGTTTAACGTGGTGAATTGAAATATATGTGTTAAGTGAGCTTTTTATCGTTTGGCTGAACTTGCTACGATTGCTGCGTATTTAAAAACTTACCAATTTTATTGGAAGATTACTTTTTTCTTTGAGAGAAATTTAAGAAGAGTACTAAACTTGAACTTGACAGGGAAAAATACACACATTTTGCAACAAAAAAAAATACAAACAACACAATATATTTTTGCTATTAACAAGTAACATTACACTTTCTTATAAAAATGTCACATAATATGACATATTTTTGCAATTTTCTCTACCACTCAAACGGGAAGAAAATCCTCCTTCCATTGGCAGTATATGAAATCATTTGTTGTATTTTTGTCTTAATTTGATTGTGAGCCTTCTCCTGATCTATCAGTACTCTTCGAACTTACCTAAATCTTTTGCAAGTTTGAATTGGGATATTCATGGATTGCTATAAGAGATTCACATTAATTAATTAACGTCTCATATATCAAATTGAGTTCAATTTAACTAGTTGGAAAAAAAATATCATCATAAAAGTTGAATATGCAATTCGATCAAAATAAAGTTGAAAAGTAATCGGAACCAACTCCAAATGTATTTACCTAAGAAACTGTTTACTTAAATCTTAATTGGAAGTTATCATATTTCCTTAAAGTAAATAACTATTTTCAAGGAATGAGCTCTTTAATTCTATTACAGCTGACAACACTAAATATATGACTTATGAGGAAACCAATAAAATTCATTATCAATAAACAAATGTTTTTTCTGTGGGTCACAATTTCAATTTTGTATGAAATAATAAAAATGAAACTTTTTAGTTTTATAAAATAAAATCACGAAATGATAAAAATTAATTAATTTTAAATGAAATAAATAAAAGAAATAATTATACAAAAATATGAATTTACCCTCTTAGTATTAATAAACAACAACAATACTTGTACAAGTAATTAATAGTTGTATGCATGTACCATTGGATGAGATATGAGAGATGTTTTGTACATTAAAAATGATTTTCACTTTATTATTACTCCATTCATTAATTGCTATAAGAAATTCACATTAATTAATATAACAAGATGAGTTCAATGTAAAAAGTTGGAAAAAAAATCACCATGAAAGTTGAGTATGCAATTAGATAAATGTATATCTTCAAAATCTTGTAAAAAATAAAGTTGAAATTTAATTTAAACAAACTCAAAACATATTTGCACAAGAAAAATGAGAGATCTATTTTCTGTTATATGCATTTGAATCTCTAATAAAAATTAGTTAACGAATGAGTTCGTTAATTTTATTACAATATACACCACTAAATTCATAACATGATAAAATATGTTTTTCATGTTCAACCAGTGTATATATATATATTGTAAATGGTTTTGTAACACATAATACAAGATTCCAATTTTGTTTAAATAAAAGAAACTATATACTACATATTAGCATTTTAACTAAGTGAATATCAATAAGATATGGGAAGAAATTAAATAATCAGTAAATTATGCAACCTCTATAATTATATCCCTATTACTTTTATTAATAATTATCTCTTACTCTTGAAATCGTGAACTTGTGATTAATGCACTATGTACAAACTTAATTGTTAAAGAAGTGCTAGAATTAATTTATCGTTCCCAATGAGAAAATTTGTGGAAAAGGCATATCAATATATCTTATTGGTTAATGAAATTGAAAGTCAAAAATAAATAAAATATATAGTGTTTGTAGCCAGTATAATTACAATTTACACAAGTTAATATATGCTTGCGCCATCTTAGATGGTTACTCTTTATTTTATGGATGTAGTTGAACAATTTTCTTTTCCGAATTTTGTCTATCTTGTTTTCGAGTTTTGGGATACAGTCTTCAATCGTACATGCTTGAGTTTGTGAGATTCTTAACAAGTGGCGGTACCTTGTTTTAGTCATTTATTCTCTTCGATATCGTGTCTTGGCCTTTCCAGAATGTGGTGGGTCTACATCTTCCCAATTCTTTTTACCATTCAATGTTTGAGTTCATCAAAGGGTTTACGATACAAAAACTCAATTTTTGAATCACTACAAAATCCATTCTGTTGCGCGTAATGAATTTGATCTGCCACGACCACGATTCCATTATGTTTGATGGAATGTGATTTTGATGTTTGAGTTTGATAATAAAATGAAGTGAAATGAAATTTGGGTACCAATTGAGTGATTTTTGGGTACCAAATCCCATGTACCACATTTTGTATTGATTTACGCATAATTTTCTTACCAATTGATGTCTGAGAAGTTGAATAGATTCTTATAACCTAGGTAACTTTTGTTGGTATTAATGGATATGATTTCTTTGTTATTTTTTCATATGAGATACAAAAATTTGTATTATGAATTTTAGGGAAAGAAGAGGATCAATAAAGTTTGTTGGAAAGTGTGGAGTAACCTTGTATTAATGTGATTTTTTTAATAATATGTACCAATAAATTGTTAGGATACCATAAATAAATTTTTTTTAAGTGATGTGTACTTAACTTCAGTGGCTTCAATTTTCATATATTCATATGGGCCTCACACCAATCTTCACATTTCCCCCATACTGCATCCCTAACAAAATGACGATAAAAGAGGCTATGATTCTATGCAATAAAGAGGCCAATTATATCCAATATATAAATAAACAAGTCTTACATTAAAGGATTATTTTTCGAGATTTGGAGTGCTATGGAGCAACTTTATCACCACAGACAAATGGTGAAAAGCCGCATTGCGGGTCAGTACCAAACTGGTAACGTTGTTAAAAAAAGGCAGTACATCTAATGCCATCACATGCTACGAATAAAAAGAAATGAGTGCCGTTTTGTGCAATGTATGGTCTAAACCACGAATAAATAAGAATTTGCAAACTAACCTCTGCATAATGACCAGATAAGTAGAGTGACTGAACACAGATGATCTCTTGAAGAAGATTAAGAAGGGGAGTTGTTCGACTCGAATAGTATTCGTTGAAAATGTAAATATAAGCTTCAGAAAGAGATGTAAATATAAGCTTCAAGGCTTGGTGCATCAAGTAATAATGTGCAATTGGAGAAGTTGTATTTTGTTTTCTCTAGGGTCAATCTCTTGAAGGTAGGAGAAGACAAATTCAGTAATCTTATACTCCTCGTCATGCCACAGCCTACTACAAGCAGTTCTTCAAGCACAGGGCAGCTTGCTCTGAAATGAGATATCATCCAAAATTTTGATCGAATGAAGATGGAGGCTTTTTTAGGCACGACAAAGAAACAGAAGCATGCACATTCAGAAAGAAGTCAGTGCCCAGTTTCAAGACTACCAATGAATTGCAGGACAAGGCACGAAGAGGTTCTATCCCAAATTCTCTAATAGTGGGTATACACAAATCAAGCTCCCTAACGTTTTGCAATGGTGCAACATCAATCCATGAGTTAACTCGTGAAGCCTCAACAACGTAACAACATTTGACACAAAACTTATCTACATGTGTCGCATTCATGAGCATAATGCACCGATCCACAAAACGACCCGTTTGACCATTTGTGCCCTGGTCAATGCCTTGAGGATTCAAAACTAATGAATCATCAAAGTCAAGATTGTTGGAGAAAGAAAATAGGCACCTACAACTAGTTGACAAAATACAAGTACTTAAGGTAATTTTTGTAGGCAAAAATGACAAGATGTGTCGAAGAACAGCATCAGGCAAGGAACCAGTCCACACGTTTGGCAATATTCACTTGTTCCGCCATGTTTTCTGCAGTAAGAGACATAAAACAACATGAATTTTACCAAAGCTTATTCAACAATGAGAATCTTAGGCAGATATAAAGTTGATCATTAACAAGTTTTTCTACATTCAGTACATGAACCGAATATAAATCATCTAAATCAAGTTCTAATCCCATAACTTTCAGAATCTGATAGGAGCCTTTCCCTTGCATTTGGCTATGTATTAAAAGTTTCCCACATAAATTATCTGGGTTTTGAGGGAGTAATCTCTGACATGGTGCCACAATAAGATTGTAATAACACAAACAAAAGAACAAAATACATCTGCAAAATCATGAATAGCTCATCTGGAATTTCCAGTAAGATGGTAAAATTACAAGTTTAAGACTTTGAAGAAAATGAAAGCTCTGAGAACATGAAGAGAACGAAAAGAAAGTTTATATTTTGCCGTAAAAAGACGAAACTGTGAATTTGTTGAAGATGAAAGAGACCGGTGATGGTTGATGGATCAAAGGGTTTAGAGAGACGTCTAGGTCGAAAGTAAAAGTGAAAAGGAGGGGAATACAAGTGAAACAATATAAATACAGGGGGAAGGGTCACTAAAAATATTTGTATTATCGTATGTCACCATTTTTTAAATTTAATTTTTAAGGTCACTAAAACAATTTTTGTCTCGTCCTGTTGAGTAAAATTTATAAAATAATCAAAATATCCTCGCAATCAATAATCAAATCAACGGTTTATTTTAATTTTTAGCTTGGCTCGGTTTGAGAATTAAATTTACAAGTGATCAAATAGTGTCATAAATCTTAATCAATACCCACTCACCCATCAACATCAAAGAATCTTGTTATTTCCCCAAATTCCTCGTCTTCGTTTTTACTTCTTCTCTCCACTCCTAGAAAATCCTCTTTCCCGCTGGCGTTTCTCTTTCGATGGCGAAGAATTTAGGGAAATAACAAGATATTTGATGTTGATGGGTGAGTGGGTGAGTGGGTATTGATGCAGATTTATGATACTATTTGATTACTTGTAAATTTGATTCTCAAACTGGGCCAAAACAGAAATTAAGATAAACTGTTGATTTAATTATTGACTGTGAGTGTATTTTGGTCATTTCATAAGTTTTTTTAAATAGAGTGAGACAAAAATATGTTTTGGTGAAATTAAATTTCAAAAGTGGCGACCTATGTAAAGTTCCCCCTGTAAATATATGGACAAATTGTGAAAACTCAAAAAAAATTCCTCATTTAAATAAATTAAATATTTATCTTTGCAAAAAAATGTATTTTTAACTTTTTGTGGACTAAAAATGTATATGTCATTTGTATTTACTATATTAATAACTAGGTTGTAGAACCGCTATTTTTTTTTAAAAAACTAGAACCGTTATATGTAATATCATATAAAATAATTAAAATTGATTTATATACTAAAAAACTTACCAAGTTTTTTTTAAAGATTACTTAGTACTGATTTGGAGGTGACAACCTACCGTATAGCCCTAAATTAACCACTATAGTTAGTCGATTTACAAAACTCTCCTGGCGAATTTGAAAATCGAGACGGCCAAGGGTTGAATGATTTCTCGAGACACAAGCTTTAAGATCAGTGTGCTTGCTAAATGGAAATCGCAAAAAATAATGAACATTCCAAAAAAGAAAACACGCATACATGTAAATATTCAGTCTATTTTATGGAGATTCCATTCAGTAGTTATACAGTGTTAGATTTTTATAGGATTTCATTGTTAGGGTTTGCGAACTGAATGCTAGAGTTGGATTGAATAGCATAACAATTTGATGGGTAGACCTATAGAATCAATAATGAATATTGATTGCGCACTACAAGAAGAAGGAAGTATCTTCACAAGAAGAAAAGAAGAAGGAAGGATATAGTCAACCAACAATCGGGATTCAAGCTTTCTACTATAAACATAAAATTTTCGAACAAGCAAGTTTCCAGCATAAAATATTAACACACTTTTGACTTTCCAAACTGAAGAAATTATTTGAGGGTTCCAATCAATTAATTTCATGCCCATACAAGAAATTAACCTCAAAGTTCCATGTTTTAATACGGATCTTACATGATCATGAATTGATCATGAGATATAGACTAGAATAAATTCAACAAATTACCTTGAATCAAAATCTCCTTGTTACTAAATAGGATTTAGTAATCTCTAAAGATCGTCCACACAGGAAGAGCAATCCGGGGATACTCACAACGACCCTTACTAGAAGATCGAAGCAAACAAAACGGACGGAGCGAGGAAGGGAGGAGCTGGCCGAAATCGGCAAGGAGAGAGAGAGGGTGACGGCTAGGGTTTTGAGAAATCAATCACTTAATTTTCAGATCTGAAAATTACCCTTTTATAATCCTTATTTAGACTTTAATTAATTAAAGGCCTTAATGGGCTTAAAGCCCAAAGCTTTTAATTAATTGTGTAGAGAAGCCCATTCTGGCTAGGCCCAGTTTAGCTAATTTAATTAAATCTATTTAATTAGATTATAATTAATTAGTCCTGCTAAATCGTTCTTGATTTCCGGTTTAATCCTAAATCGAAATCGGTCTAATCCTAAACCGAAATCCGTCTAATCCAGTTTAATCCAAAACCGGATTTTGTCTCTCTCATGATTCCTCCATATGATTCCATCCGTTTTACTCAACCTTTAGTGTGTGACCCTCTAGGCTCACGACACGTCGGCGGACTAGTAAAATTACTATTTTACCCTTTCCATCATGAGTGGCCTTTAGCAAGACATCATGATTACCCAACGCTTGTGATTATCGAGATTTTGACTTAACCTTGTCGTACATGAATCTATCCATTTATCCTCTTGATATCTTTGACAACCACGAGGCATAGATAAGTCATCCTCGTTCTATTGTCTTGTTTCTTGATTCTGAGTTAACTGAATTATGACTGATACTACGTATCGACTGCATGGCCATGCTATTGTATTTCAGTTGTACTCATCAAGTGGCCTAAACTGATATCTGCTCACACGTCCGTATGAGGGATAAATCCTTCAGCGATCCATTGAGTCAACTTATGTAACTTGTGATCGAGCCAATCACAGTCGTTATTGTAATCCTTTTACAGGAGACGTTAGACTGAGTCAAACTCGTCATTCATTACATATTGACCTCAATGGTCCTTCCGTCTGAGGATGTGATTTCATGATCCGATATATGAGTATGTTCATGACTGTGTCTATGTAACATACTCATGATTGGGTCGTCCTATATCTCCCCTAACTGGTGATACTATGACCTAACTCTGGCCCCCTTCTGGCCATGATCAGTAGAGCGTGATCAGTTAGAGTTAGCCTCATACCGATCGCTTGTTATGAAGCTATTCTGATCGGGGACTGCTTAAGTAAGATTTTATCTGATCTGTGGATCTACTATTATGTGTTGACACATCAATGATACAAATCAAATCATACTTAAGATATTACTACAACACTTAGTAATATGAATGTCGATTTAATTTCAACTAATAATCTTTATTAGATGATTAGATTGAAAATACATTGTGCTAGGGCACAAAAACCCAACAGTCTCCCACTTGCCCTAGACCTAATTGGTATTCCAATCTAAACCCATTCCCCTGACATGTTCCTCATGCTTAGGCTGTGGTAGTGCCTTAGTTAAGGGGTCAGCTAGATTATCATGCGTTGAAACGTAGCTTATCTCTACTTCGCCTTTATCAACCATCTCTTTGATGATGTGATACTTTCTCTCGACGTGCTTGGTACGGTTGTGAAATCTGGGCTCTCTAGCAAGTGCTACGGCCCCCGTGTTGTCACACCTTAAGCTCACGGGATCAGACGTTCGCGGCAGTACATCTAATCCTCTCAAGAAGCTCCTGACCCACACCGCTTCCTTAGCTGCTTCTGACGCAGTTATGTATTCTGCCTCCGTGGTGGAGTCGGCTATTATCGTTTCCTTAAAGCTTTTCCAACTGAAAGCTCCCCCGTTCAACTTGAACACATACCCACCTTGAGACTTAAAGTCATCTGGGTCTGTCTGAAAACTAGCATCAACATATCCAGTGACGCTTAGTTCTCCTTCAATCCCGCCATACACTAAGAAGGCGTCCTTTGTTCTCCTCAGATACTTGAGGATACACTTGACGACAGTCCAGTGATCTTGGCCTGGGTTAGACTGAAATCTGCTAGCACAGCTGAGGGCAAACGATACGTCAGGCCTCGTACAGATCATGGCATACATGATGGATCCCACTGCCAAGGCATACGGGATTCCATTCATTTTCTTAAGCTCATCATGTGTCTTAGGACCCTGTTTCTTGCTGAGCTTGATGCCATGTCTTACCGGGATGTTCCCTTTCTTAGAGTCAAGCATTAAGAATCTTCTCAACACTTTATCCATATAGGTGCTCTGACTTAGACCTAAAATTCTCTTGGATCGAACTCTGTAGATCCTGATCCCCAGAATGTAAGCGGCCTCTCTTAAGTCCTTCATGGAGAAACACTTCCCTAACCAAGCTTTGGTCTCAAGCAAGGTTGGGACGTTATTTCCCATGATCAGTATATCGTCGACATACAGCACCAGGAACACTATGTTACTCCCACTGCACTTCTTGTAGATAGAGGGTTCATCTGTATTTCTGATGAACCCGAACTCTTTTACGGCTTCATCGAACCGTAAGTTCCAACTCCTGGAAGCTTGCTTCAATCCATAAATGGATCGTTGCAGCTTACACACCTTTTCGGTATGTTTTGGATCGACAAAACCTTCTGGCTGGGTCATATAGACATCCTCCTGCAAATTCCCGTTAAGGAATGCGGTTTTGACGTCCATTTGCCATATCTCGTAATCGAAATATGTTGCAATGGCTAACATCATCCGAATTGACTTAATCAAGCTACTGGCAAAAAATTCTCATCATAGTCCATGCCTTGGACTTGACGATAACCTTTAGCAACCAGTCTTGCTTTGTAAGTCTGAGGCTTTCCGTCCATATCTGTCTTTAACTTAAATATCCACTTGCAACCTATGGGTTTTATCCCAGGTGTGTTGTCTACTAAGTTTCAGACCTGATTGTCTTTTATGGACTTCATTTCCTCATCCATGGCATTCTGCCATTCTTTTGAGTTGGGACTGGCCAAGGCTTGCTGAACTGTTGTGGGATCATCCTGATCTACAACTATCAAGTCATTACCCTCTGTGGCTAAGAAACCATGTCAGACTGGGTTTTGACGAGATCTTTCAGACCTCCTTGGTCCTACAGGAGTTTCAGTTGGAATAGGACTTGGATCATTTACCTCATCGGGTACCTCTACAATCTCTGCAGGTTGTTCTGTGTCTTCTCGAATTTCTTCAAGAAGCACAGGACTCCCACTTGGAATCTTGGATAAAAATTCTCTTTCCAAGAAAACCCCACCTCGAGCAACAAAGACTTTGTTTTCCTCAGGTTTGTAGAAGTAGTACCCCATGGTTCCTTTGGGGTACCCTACAAAGACACACTTATCTGCCTTGGGTTTGAGTTTATCACCAAGCAACCGCTTGACGTAAACGTCGCACCCCCAGATCTTGAGGAAAGACAGCTTGAGAGCTTTCCCTTGCCAAACCTCAAATGGAGTGGTCTCCACTGCCTTTGTAGGTACTCGATTCAATATGAATGCGGTCGTTTCTAGGGCATGGCCTCAGAAAGATACTGGAAGGTCGGCGTGACTCATCATGGAACGAACCATGTCTAGCAGGGTTCTGTTCCTCCGTTCGGAAACACCATTCAGCTAAGGGGTTCCTGGCATGGTTAATTCTCAGAGTATACCGTTATCCCTTAGGTGACTGAGAAATTCCTGATCTAAGTACTCGCCACCTCGATCGGAACGAAGTGCCTTTATACTTTTACCAAGCTGGTTCTGTACTTCATTCTGGAATTCTTTGAATTTATCAAAGGACTCCGACTTATGTCTCATTAAATAGACATACCCATACCTACTGAAATCGTCGGTAAATGTTATGAAGTATCTGAAACCTCTCCTGGCTTGTGTACTCATGGGCCCACATACGTGTGAATGTATTAGGCCCAAGAGATCACTCGCCCTTTCACCTAAGCCGCCTAAAGGCGCCTTTGTCATCTTACCCATAATGCAAGATTCGCATCTCTCGATTGGTGTGAATTCAAACGGGCTTAATAGCCCACACTTATGAAGTGTCGAGACGCATTTCTCGCCTATGTGGCCTAGACGACAGTGCCACATCACTGTCTGGTTTAAGTCATCCGACTTCAACATCTTATTTACGTTATAGTTTGAACTGTAGTTAGTGTTATCAATATTTAAAATATATAATCCACCAACCATAGATGCAGTGCCGTAAACGATATTATTTCTTGATAAAGTAAATAAGCCATTGTCTATGGCAAATACAAAACCAAGTTTTTCCAAACTGGACACTGAAATAATATTCCTACTAAATGTAGGTACACATAAAACATCGTCCAATACTAAAATGAGCCATGTGGGCATCCTAAGACTACCAGAACCGACATCCATCGTTGACACCGAACTGTTGTATCCGACTCTCAGATCCCGCTCGCCTTTCCCAAGGAGTTTCTTACTTTCCAGATCCTGCAGATTAACACAAATGTGAGATTCTGCTCCGGTATCAACTACCCATGTGTCTGAGAAAGTAAAGTTGAGATTATACTCAACAACGTAAATACCTGATCCAAGTCCTGAAGGGTGTCCTCCCTTCTGCAAGCTCTTCACATAATCCTTGTGCTGCCTGCAATCCTTCTTCCAATGACCTGGCTGCTGGCAGTAGTAACAGACCACCTCTGAGGCCGAAGTGCTCCCTTCGGTTCAAGGAACCGCTTGGATTCTCGGACCTCTAGGTGCCCTTATTTGCCCAGCTAGGTGCATTGGCGCCTTACCCTTACCTGACACTGCTGGTGCCTTGCCCTTGTTGGAGTGTCCTGGTGACTTGCCATTAGGTTTGCCAGCTCTTTTGAAACTGACACCCTTATTGACCATCAGAACCTCAGGGGTCTTGCCCTTGAGGTCTTTCTCTGCTGTCACCAACATTCCATGTAGTTCATTGATGGTCTTTTCCATATTATGGAGATTGTAATTTGTGATCACATCTCCATATAATTTGCAATTTTGCCAATTCACAATACCGAATTAAATCGCAAAATTAATTCTAGCCTATCATGCTCGAATACAAAATCATGCATAACCAAGCCTCTGATACCACTGAAGGAATTATTTGAGGGTTCCAATCAATTAATTTCATGCCCATACAAGAAATTAACCTCAAAGTTCCATGTTTTAATACGGATCTTACATGATAATGAATTGATCATGAGATCTAGACTAGAATAAATTCAACAAATTACCTTGAATCAAAATCTCCTTGTTACTAAATAGGATTTAGTAACCTCTAAAGATTGTCCACACAGGAAGAGCAATCCGGGGATACTAAAACGACCCTTACTAGAAGATCAAAGCAAGCAAAACGGACGGAGCGAGGGAGGGAGGAGCTGGCCGAAATCGGCAAGGAGAGAGAGAGGGTGACGGCTAGGGTTTTGAGAAATCAATCACTTAATTTTCAGATCTGAAAATTACCCTTTTATAACCCTTATTTGAACTTTAATTAATTAAAGGCCTTAATGGGCTTAAAGCCCAAAGCTTTTAATTAATTGTGTAGAGAAGCCCATTCTGGCTTAGCCCATTCTGGCTAGGCCAAGTTTAGCTAATTTAATTAAATCTATTTAATTAGATTATAATTAATTAGTCATGCTAAATCGTTCTTGATTTCCGGTTTAATCCTAAACCGAAATCGGTCTAATCCAGTTTAATCCAAAACCGGATTTTGTCTCTCTCATGATTCCTCCATATGATTCCATCCGTTTTACTCAACTTTTAGTGTGTGACCCTCTAGGCTCACGACACGTCGGCGGACTGGTAAAATTATCATTTTACCCTTTCCATCATGAGTGGCCTCTAGCAAGACATCATGATTACCCAACGCTTGTGATTATCGAGATTTCGACTTAACCTTGTCGTACATGAATCTATCCATTTATCCTCTTGATATCTTTGACAACCACGAGGCATAGACAAGTCATCCTCGTTCTATTGTCCTGTTTCTTGATTCTGAGTTAACTAAATTATGACTGATACTACGTATCGACTGCATGGTCATGCTATTGTATTTCAGTTGTACTCATCAAGTGACCTAAACTGATATCTGCTCACACGTTCGTATGAGGGATAAATCCTTCAGCGATCCATTGAGTCAACTTATGTAACTTGTGATCGAGCCAATCACAGTCGTTATTGTAATCCTTTTACAGGAGACGTTAGACTGAGTCAAACTCGTCACTCATTACATATTGACCTCAATGGTCCTTTTGTCTGAGGATGTGATTTCATGATCCGACATATGAGTATGTTCATGACTGTGTCTATGTAACATACCCATGATTGGGTCGTCCTATATCTCTCCTGACTGGTGATATTTTATGAGACATTTTGAAGTTAATGGTATTTAAGTGTTTATTAATATAAAATATCTTGATGAATACTAAATTGGAAAGATAAAGAGCACAAAATTAAGGATATAAAGATTATCAATCTATTTGTCATAGGCCCATAGACTCTATCCAGGTAAGTATGATGAAGATAATGAAGTCTTCTGTGTATGGTTAACAAAGGCTGCTTACTCTTTTTGATGTGGATGGACAAAAGAACTAATCTTATGAGCTCAATCCTCCCCGCATGGTTTAGAAACCGGCTAGTCCGACATTTTTTTACTATCTTTATTACCTTCGGTGAAATTAAAATACAATTTTACTATAATTAGCAAGCCAGCCTTGGGTGATTTAATTGCTTCTCATATCTTATCTTATTCATATTTCTTTACTATACTTCAAACTGCTAAATGATAATTATTTTTAAAAAAATGTGTAGCATGCAGTGCGGCCATTTATAAAGCCATTTACAACACTCAATAAATGAGGATCATGCAAAGAATTTTGTTATCTGTTTTCTTGTTAGAAGTCATGAATTTTATTCTATTACTTGAAAGTCACGAGATTAGTGTTATAAATTGTGCCAACAGATTCTAAGCCGTTGAGGGTTGAGGTTCTTATTAGAAAATTCATTAGTTTAGTCAAATATATAATCTTTGGGGATTAATCAAAGAATTAATTGAAATTATATTTTTTTAGTTATCATTAAATAAACTATAATACATATAATCCAGAATTTTCCACTTGAATCCAGTTGATTTGCTACACTCTAACCCTTTACAATTACCACTTGAATTTTCTATATACTCAAACACTTAAGAGTCTAAACGGCCTTATCTCTCTTGTATATAATTTCTCTAACAATACATGTTTGGTCAATATTGATAAAAATATCTATGAGAAAAGTAGTGCGTTCAAATCTTGTCACATTAAAATCTAATAAAATGAAAATATTTCACTTTGTGCTGAAAATTCTTATCTAGACCGAGCGGATAAATTACGTGTGGTTCTGACATGAACCAATAAAAAAATCGTCCTTCCCCATGTTAGTACTACGTTCCTTTTTTAATATAAATACTTATTGTTATCGCGATAAAATCATGATGTACGCTACTATTTTTCACCTTATTATTGCATCTTGAATCATATAAGTCATAAATTCAAGCCCATATTCACCATGTTGGCTTAGCGTTGCATATTTAAAAGAAGTGAACCCATTTATCTGGACATGACCATGCCCCTGCTTGTCATAGGATGTATCTTTCTTATATATTATATTACAAAAATAAAAAGTGACAAAATTGTGTTCTTTAGATTATATATTGTTTTATAATCTATTAACACATAATATTCTATTAACTGTATTGTGTTCTTTAGATTATATATCGTTTTATATTTTTTCTGAATAATTACACAATATTTTTATTCTACCCAAAAACTCTTCACGTCCCGTGGACGATCAAGGTTTGAACGCAATCTCACGTGAAAAAGAGAAAATGAGTGGTTTGAACGCAATCTCACGTGAAAAAGAGAAAATGAGTGCCTACAACTTTTACATGAATTTGTTTCTAATATTATATAAAACCAAATTTACAATTGGCCATTAATTAGCTTTAATAAGAGTAGCAAATGATTGGATTATTTAAGGATTACCCACCAAATCTCGATATAAGCTATTTACACACAAAAGAAAATGCGCTGGGACTTGCTAAAATTTATAGACTATAGAGGGCTTATCAAAATTGAATTTTCGCGTAATTGAAAAATGTTTTAATCTTTGAACATTATGTATAAAGATGAGCAACATTTCAATCTTCCTTGGAGATTAATTTAAAGTCATATATACTAAACAACATTGAATAGATCATAGTAAAGGTGTGTGGCAGCAATAGCATTAGAAATGGAAGATAAATGAGTAAGGAGTGATGGCACAAAATAAATACCCAACCACCTTATAACCATCAACTCATACAGTTCAATTTCAACAACAAACTCATCATGTCTTTTAACATAATGAACATCGCTCCAATGCGCGTAATATTTACTCATAAAGTTATTAAGGTGAATTGTAATCAGTTCCCATGAACTATTTAATTTTTGTAAAAAATAAATGTGTATTTTTTATTGCAAAAAGTAAATGTAAACTTATCATTTTTTTTAATTTGCAATTTGTTCAAAATGATGAAATTTTAGTTTTATTTGCTTTTTTTTCTAACTAGAAAGCACAATTTTTTCTCTTCTTTGCCTGCTAAGCTGGTTCGGCTACGGGCTAGATATATTTGTTGTAGAAGATGAACACACTTTTTAAAAAAAATTAATTATGGGGAGCATTTTTGTTGTTTTTGGATAAAATTACAGATTTTGTGAAAAAAAAATGATAATTTTGCATCTACTATACAATTAGATTTTACAAAAATTGAATAGTTCATGGTTATTTTGTTACACTTTAACTTCGAGTCAACAAATAAAGAAAAAAAAGACATCTTAGAAAATAAGTCTCTTGAAATACAAATTTTCCGTTCAAGATGCAATTTGAGAGACATGATTTCCTTCCGTCTATAACTTAAATACAAGACAAATATCATATTCTATTCGATACTCCCTCAGTTTTTGCGATATTATACAGATTTTATATTAGAACATTAGAAAAAGAAAATCGTAAGAAAAGCTCACTAGGAAAATAAAAATAAAAATATAAGGAAAACTTGTATTATTTAGAAAATTCTGTTTTTATTTGCTGACCCAAAATCAAACGAGTATAACATAATTTTTTGCAATTTACCACAAATAATAAAATGAATTCAGTTTAATAATTAATGACTGGTGTGTATTGTAAGGTAACTTAAAGGTAATGGGACCCTCAAGTGTATGGGTACATGATCATGTGTTTCTCAGGTACCACCCTCCCTCCACCAACCCAACTACTTGCCAAAAGCAAATTACCCATAACCCTTCTCCATACCCTAAAAAGCACCCAAGTAGGAGTAGCTCCACTGCCCCTATTCTTTTCCCTCACCATTCAACACAAATCAAAGAAAACAACACCTTACTAGTAAGGATAGACCTAAAGGACATGATCCTTGCTTTTCAGGCCTCACACCATTATTGACCAGTCATTGGTCCCATCTTAACACTCTTTTATAAATACTCATTTCATTCACCATTTCAGTTAAAGAGGAGTTGCACATATGAAAATATGTAGATCCGTTCACCAGCTTATTAAGCTCTAACATGATATTAGAACTTGGTAATCGGCCGATCTGCCCGTATCTATTTTGGGATCAACCACCTAATCTTAGATTAGATCATGGACGAATTATAATGTGAAAGAGATAAATGACAGCTAAGGAGTTTAAAGAGTTGCTGGTACCAACACCAACAGTAGTTAGGAGCTTAAATGTTTTAACTGCAACCACATGAATGCAATGACCATAATATATCACCATCAACACACAGCAAACCCTATTGCTATATGGTAAAGAGAGTTCATGTGAAATCAAAAGAATTATAAGACGAACCCGTAATGCTCTGAGTTGCAGACAGCATAAGCCTCTTCCTTCCTTCACTGCAATGTCTCATCTCGCCCCAAAAGCCCCCGAACAGAACGGTGAAGACCCTCCAGTGAAAATTGGCACCAAAGGAACCGTGGGATGGCTTATTATGCAAGAAATCGACTACTTCACCCGGCTTGAGTTGAGACGCAGCAGCAGCTCAAAGAAGATGGAGCCTGATGTTGTGAGCATGAGTTCATCTAGTGGTGACCGTGATCTCAAGACAAGTAATGGGTCTGTTGCAACAACAACCCCGAAAAGGAAAAAGAGAGGAGGAAGCAAGCTTCTACCGGGCGTATGTTCAATGGTAGAAGTTTTGGACACGAGCAGGCCAGTTGGGGTCTCGGGGTTCGGCTACAGGAACCTGAAATCCGACGCCAAGAAGTTGCAGGCCTAGATGATGCTCTCGGAGAGCTTCGAGAAACCTAGCTTCTTGAGTCGGGTCGTTATGGGGCTAGCCCATGCTCTATCCGGGTTCCCGCACTTTATGTCCACGATTTCTACGATGTTAGTTCCTTTCTTGTCGGTTTTCCCTCTACTAGGAGTTGTATCAAAGGCAGAACTGTCGGAGCCAAGCATTGGAGCTCGGTGAGTTTTTCTGGCGTGTCCTTTTGTTTTCCGTCCAATTTCAGAGTTTCTGTGATTCAAACCGTTGCTGTTTCGAGTACTGCTGCTGGCTTCATCAGACAGTCTCCTAGGTTGTTGTATCCTTTTAGGAGTAGTGGCTCCAATGGGAGCTGAATCAGGAAGTGCCCGAGCCCGAGGACTTGGCGCTTCAGGTACAGATTTAATATATTCCAATTCTCGTGTGATCAGAGAACTGATTGTTCCTGTTGACCCTACCTTGACCGATCCTCCACCGCTCTTTATAGCTTCCAATGTCTGAGACATTTTTTTTCTTTAATCTATATCAGACGATTAAAACGATTTTCCAATCCAAGCTAGTTCAAAATCCTGTCCTGTAAGCAACAAACCGAATGTATGTATTCAAGCATACTATAAAAGTTGAATGTATGAATAATTTCTTGATATCTAAACATCATATACGAATATGCAGATGGATGCAATATAAGTAAAGTGTATCGGAATAGATGAAGAGCTCTTTACAACAGAAGCTTGTGAAATGACATCTATATTTTGCTTGCATATTCTTGTTAGGCCATAAGCCTAATGAATCCATATCAAAAGCATGAACAAGATAAAAATCCTTGAAAAATCAAAACAATGGTTATCTATGCAGCCACCGAACGTAGGGCTGAAAAATTAGGAAATACAAAATGATGAATTCTTTACTCCCGTATGCAAAAAAATCTGGCCGGTAGAATTTCAATAATGGAGTGAACCTTTTAGATAATTATCAAGCAAACAAAGGTGGAGCAATGATTTACAGCCAAAAGTGGTAAAGTAATGGTCCACAAGAAGATGGTGCACACCACCAACCCCAATCAAAGATTCTGAATGAACTAATTAGCAGAGAAATCATTAAATTCTTCATGATCTATAATCAAACTTGCAATGATAACAAGATAAAGACCCATGATCTGCTTCATTTAAGCTCTTTAAAGTTCACCACAATAACATGAAAGACATAAAGCAGACCAGAAGGTCCTTAATCCTCACAACCACAGAGACAGACATATTTTAAGTAGTGTGCAACAAACTAGATTTATTCCAATTATTCTCCTAAACGGATTTCGATTTCTGCAGATAAATGATGTCAGAATGAGGAGACTACAAAAGGGTAATGAGATGAACAAACAAACATAAACCCAGTAAAAAAGTCAGATTCATTCACACACAAACACCAAAGACTAGCACAAAATGAACCCTAACCACACCAGAAATGATGAAACGGCAAGATCCGGAACAATTGACAGAAATGGTGAAGGGAAGAGAAAAAGATGAGCAACCCAGAAACAAAATGAGATTCAAACCATACCCAGAAGCAAAAAAACTGAGCTTGAGAGAGATTGGATTGGATCTGACCCACCAAACCAGCAAATTATGCAAAAGTGACAAAGGAGAGAACTTTCTTCCTTCCTTACAAAATCCCAAATGCAAAAAGTTGTTTGCAGCTAAGATCTTCGAGGCAATGAGTCCAAAATGTTAACGCTAAACAACATGCACAAAGCTATCTACTTTCTACCCAATTTCGGTGTCTTATTTGCTTAGTATCAGACAAAAAAACAAAGTAGAAAGATAAGTTTCTGACCTGATCTTATCAATTCACCATTGACAGTGGTTGTTGGATTCTTCTGGTGGTTCTTTTTCTAAAATCTGATTCTACCTGTTGGTCAACGACACCATTTACTATAATGTCCGTGCTTGCTTCCCTCACATGCTCAAAGCGCTCTAATGTTCACATCAATTTTATATAACCAAAATATTGATAAAACCAAGGTGATAATTCAGGAGTTCACCCTCTTTAATATATCATAGAAAACTTATTTCTTCAATCATAAGTACTGAAAAGAGTGAATCATCAGAAATAGTAAAAAAGAAAAACACTTTATATACACAGTTTCTTAAGAGTAGCCTCACGGACAGATATAGCTACAAGATACCACCAACGCCCCCTTTCACTTCCCTCTCATACACAGAGCCAACCCAACTATCAATCGGCAAACTTGTGACAGTCATTGGTCATCGTCAAATTCAAGATTACATGCAAACTGCCTTTTACACACCAAAATGCGGCAGCCGCTTCCCTAACATATGCAAATACCAAAAGTCGAGCGATACTAATAGGTGATCGGAACATAGCTCTATATTTCAGATGCGATGGCATTTTCGAAACCAGTATCTACTTGGCAGCATACCAATTCTGAGCACACTTTGCATCAACAGCGAGGTCTACTTTGAGAAAATTCTTGCCCTTGAAAGGTTTCGACATGCAGTCCACAACTATGGCCTTTGCAATCTCGGCCGACTCTGTTGGCCCTTCCAAGATCACTTCATCGTGTACCTGTTTTCACGACCACCATTTCAGTAAACTTGTGTTTTCCTACTTTATTCTTGATGCAACTGATGGCATATGCATAAATAACCACCACAAACTGATCATTCGAATGGTGCATGCAAGGGAACTAGGTTTGGATAGTCATCCGTAATGTTGCAAAACATATACCAGTTAAACATAAAACCCACAAGAATATTCTTTTGTTCGGAATGACGATGGATGGATGGATGCAAAATGAGTTGAAAATGAACAGAAGAAAAGATGGTCTTCAGACGCACAAACAGATGTTTATATAGTCGGGGTGGATGATAGAGCTAAAGAAGAAGTAACCTGCAAAAGTAGCTTCCACCCTAGCTCCTTCAATCGGGCATTGGCTGTTATTTCTAACATGGCACACATGGCAACATCAGCAGCACTACCCTGAGAACCACAAGTAGCATGTCAGTGTGCATAAATAAAGATAGATATATATATATATATATATATAGAGAGAGAGAGAGAGAGAGAGAGAGAACCTGCACTGGAGTATTGATGGCAGCCCGTTCAATGTGACCTTTCTGAGCACGAGTAGCCCGAAGAGTTGATGGGAATCGACGAGCCCGGCCTAGTAGTGTGTGAACACATCCCTTTTGGATGGCTTCTGCTTTACGCTTTTGCTGCCAAGCAAGGACTTCTTGCCTTTCTTTATACCAGAGATTGACTGTTTCCTGCGCTTCCTTCACAGAAACCTGAGAGGAAAGTATATTGCATATCGATCTTTAAAAATAAAGCTCAGCTCAACGGAAATAGTAGTGACTGTAAATGAATTTAGTTCGAGTACTACAAAGGTACCTTCCAATCACGTGCAAGGCCCACTGCTGTTTTACCATATGCAATGGAAAAGTTGAGCATTTTGGCTTTCCTTCTTTCAGAACCAAAGGCATCCTGTGTCAAAAATACAGAAAATATCAGAACCAGACAATGGGCTCCTAGATGGAGGACTGTAAACACCACCTACCAAATCCAGGAATTGGAGAATTCCGAGTGCCTAATTCTTTTAGCAAGATCATGGTACAGTGAACAGCTATTTTCAAGCTAGACTACAAGAGCCCACATTCATTACATTTAGCCTTTCTTATTTTGTGGTCTCTACTTCTAGATATGCATTTAAAATTTCAGTTTTTTCAAGTTATTCATTAAAATGATATTTTTAACTCCATAACATGATCGTATTAGTATCTAGGGAAAATTGCAAAAACATGCCATGTACTTTGGTAATTGCAAAATGTGTTGTGAACTTTGATTTTTTTTACAAAATGTGAGTATTTGTACAAATGACAAAATCGCCCATGATATTAAGAATTATATTTTTTGAGTAATTTAACAAATAACTAAAAACTTAAGTTACAATTTTTTATTATACAAATTTTAGTTGAAATATATTTTCAGAAAAACTTCTAAAAATACATATCTTTATTTAAAAAATAATTCTTAATGTTAAGGGTAATTTTGTCATTTACACACATTTTGAAAAAAAAAACAAAGTTCACAACACTTTTCTGCTATTAGCAAAGTACAGGGCATGTTCTTGCGAAAGTGTGATAGTATAGATCCTGTTTTTGCAATTTTTCCTAGTATCTATTATAATACACATTTGAAGTCTTTGAGATCAAACGGCCAATATTCAGTTTTTCAACAAGGAAGTGATAAGATACTTCGTCTAAGCAAACACACACTGTTCAACAGCTCTAAAACATGTGCTAACAATTATCATCCAGGCAGTAACCATTTAGTTTTATAATTAACCAGTTAACCCCAAAGTACTATGGCCAATGGTGGAATAGACAACAACTACCCCAAAGAACTATGGCCAATGGTGGAACAACCAGCCAACCAGCAACGACCCCAAGGAACTACGGCCAATGGCGGAACAAACAACAACTGTTCATAAATTTAGTCAACAATTGGCCAAAGTATTGTGTTCCTTTTTATTCCCATTTGTGTCTTGCACTTAGACAATTGGCCATTCGTAGCATTCATTTATAACAAATCACATCCACCACCCTCCACCCAGAAAAAGAAAAAAAGAAAAAAGAACATTTTCTGCAGAATGAATTATTCACATTTTACCTTCAGTAGTGGGACTGGGGGTTTCTCTTCACCGGGTTGTGGATCCCACTCAAGAATCACTTCTTTATTTTCAACAGCTTCACGGATATGGGGGTACATATTCATTGCCGTCCTTGAATGAAAATCTCCACCAGCTTTGAAGGCCTCCATCATGCTCTTACAATCAGCAAGATGCGCAAGAATTCTAAGTTCCAGCTGAGATGAGAAGACATATTCCCATCAACACATGAAATTTCCTCGAGCTCATATTTAGTTTTGAAAAATACCTGCCCATAATCAGCAACAACAAGGGAGTTCCCAGGTGAAGCTATGAATGCCTGACGGATCTTATAGCGATCCTTCTCCAGAGCAGGCTGGTTCTGGTTTACATAACATTGGATATATCAGTATCTTCTTATGCTAAATACATCTGGAAAGAAGTAATACTTAACTCATTTCTATCTTATTATGTAATAACTACTACAAGATGCAAAACCAGAACACGATCTAACGTCAGAAGCAGTAAAGTCAACTTCTACTTGTATACAGGACCTAATCGAGAACACACCATGAAGGTAATACATGTATAAATGCAACAGCAACAAAGCGATAGGCCCATATCATGTTAGATCTAGATTCAACAAACAATCATGTTCATTAGAGGTAATAATATTTATGGAATATGTAAAAGCTTATGCAGAAAATCTGAAGTAAATCATTTTTGCTCAGTCCGCTTGATAGTAAACATGTATAAACCCGAAAGTCTACATGCAACAAATATATACTGAGATTAAACGAAAATAGAGAATAAAAAAAAGGGCTAAACCTGAAATATTTGATGTTTAACATTCTAAAAAACAAATGATGCATGAGTTCAGGATGTGAAAAATGTATGGCCAACTGTGAGCAGTATGAAACTCTGCCAGTTCCAATGAAAAAGCAAGAACTTTCCTCCAAAAGTTCTATTAAGTTTAGTAAAAGATCGTAGAAAATGCAAAGAGGTTCCAATACAGTCTGTCACTCGTCTGATTCCTCATTTCCAACTTCAAAACATAACAACTTAACCACCATTCTCCGGCTAATCCAATATACACCAGTCATATTAATATAACCAACCACAGTTGTTAATTCACTTCACACGATAACGTGATGGCTAAAGGCTGAGACTCCTTTCCCACACGCTCGCTACCAATTCAAAAACAATCTAACTTCTATTTATAAGATGCTCCAGGCTGAGGGCCTCCCTTAAGTAGCATACCATGCAAAGAATTGGAATATTTATTTCCACAATTTAGTATTTAGTGAGTAAAAGCTATGAAGTTCTTTGTTATATATGAAGAACAAAAAAATACGATCAAAGCTCGAGAAGTAATTATGTCTGGTGGTTGACTGAAATTCAATATAAGGAACAACCAACCAGAGTAAAATTGTGCAAATTAAGGAGAAAATTGTTGGTTGTTAATTACCAATATCTACACAACATTGAATGGAACGGTAGAAAACAGCTTTTGCAAAACACTAAAGTACAACAGTACCACATGAAATTAAGAACTAACCTGTAAATTTGGTCTCCTAGCCGATAAACGCCCAGTCTCTGTGTTGATATTTAGTGAACAATGAACACGCCCATTTTTGCCTGACACATTACTCCCCTGTTTCAAGGACGTCATTAGAATATAAGCAAGGTTCAAGGCAACAAATAAGGAGTTTGGAGAAATTGGCAAAACTCATTTCATATTATATTATATAATGCATAAAAAATAACAACATTTTAATAAAAGAAGATAGTTCCAACAATTTAATGAGTTAAAACAAAAGCACTAACCATAGTTCAAACAAAAATAACATAAGAAACAAGTTCAGACATAGATAACAAGACTGTATTTAACTACTCTTCAAGTAAAAATCAGTCCAAAACTCGGTCAAGTCGGTTTTACCAAGTTCTTGGAGAGAACTCAAAGAGTATAGAGGAGTTTAGAACACTTTATATAAGGAAATGAAATTATATCCTCACAACTTTCAAAATAAATCGTGCAAGAATAGATAGGGTAAGATATAATATATTGGTTTAAATTTGTGAATTATCGTTGTATACATGTTCGCTCGATCATTTGGATTGGCAGGAGTATGTTACAACTTACCCCTAAGGCAAGCAAGATGATTTGCGTGACTTGTAATTGTTGAGTCACGTGTTATTATTCAAGCACATATTCACATGCAATTCCAGAAGAGTCACAACTTGTTCATGTCAAATTTTACCATTCACAGATGCACTCGAGATTGCCATGGAAACAAACAAAGTGTGATCTTGCCCAAAATACAGCTGAGGGGACAAGAATAAAATGTAAGATCCTACGCTGTCAGGGCAATAGGGCATCCAACTCAAAACCAATCGGTGACGAGTAGAAGACAATATAAAGTATTAACATCAACAAATTTAGATGTGGTGCTAATACTTTGGCAGTTCTCTCGTATGTAATTAACAGTGACCAACATAGTAGGTAAGACAGAAGAAAGAACCTGCAATGGAAGAATGAAGTTTGAAATCAATGAGTCTATACTGCAAACTTCACATAAAGCAGCAATGGCATGGCAAGCCTCCCTTGCTTCCTCCTCCTTATATCCACTCTCTAAAAAGGCCGCATAAGCCGTTCCATAAGCTGATGTGTCTACATCGTCAATGACGGCATTTTCAACATCATCATCCAACAGCAAATCATCATCGTTGTCTGTAAAATCATAGTCAGCAGAGACCTTCCCAGCTAAGGTCTTCAAAGCAGCTCCACTCATTGATGGCCAACCAGTTGCTGTGAACATCTCAGTTGTCAACTCTACACCAATTTTACACAACTTAATATTGCGAAACTTTGTGGGAGTCTTCTTGCCTTCTTCAATAACATTATGAACATTGGGAATTTTGAAAATTCTCTCATCTGGAAGACATTCATTTGAGTTGTTTCTGTAACAAGAATATGCAAATTAGAAGTACGAAAGCTTGGCCCATAAACTAACTCCGATACAAGTTCCCATTATTGTTTTCTATGCATCTGAAAAACAAGAATGTTATAATAAAAAATAAAATAAAAACTCACATTACAGCATAACAGTTGTAATGCTCTACATATTTATGAATGACATTTTCCATGGACTTTACTTTGTTTCTGAGAGTTGAGAAAAATGTTTCAACATAGTCCTAAAGCTAAGGTTTTTGTTATAACTAGACCTACACTTACTTTTTAGGTTCCAATTAAGTCCCTGCTGCTTAATGAGGTGTTAATTGAAACAAATTGTCCAAACTTTAAGGTTAAATGGAAATGATAGACCAAATTTCAAAACTAAACTGGAACAAAATGCAAGGCTAGGAGTAATTTGGAAAGTGAAATATAATGCTTAACTTTAGGAATACAACAAAGGCAGTATATAGTGAACACCTCCATTACTGATTTAAACAACAAGGACTTGGTAACCAGTGTTCTGGTTTGTTCGTAGTATTAAGTTATGATTGTTCTACTGATCTTCTGAGAGAGAATTCTTGTTCACAGAAGCAAACACACACTGTTCAACAGATTTATAGTAATAGATATAATACTACATACCTATTCTGTATGCCACCAAAAAAGAGCTGGCGCAACTGTGCATCACTTCCCACGTTCATATATATAGCATCCGGGCAGTACTTGGATGCCCAATTGCGGAAATTATTAACAGCAACTTCTTGCTCTCCTTTCGCCACTTTCTCTACCTCAGCAAGATAAGCTCGATCAACCAGCATTCCCTCAGTTTCCATCTTAACTAGAACCTCACCAAAGGGTCGCCAGTATTCTTCATAAAAATCAAACATGGTTTTCCCATAAACTGAGACTTCATTTAGTTTCCACTGCATTTGTGACAGTTTGCTCTTTAAGCTCTCATAAAGCTTTAATGTGCTTATTGCATCTAAGGCAGAATAAGAGACCCATAATTTATGTTCATTCTTTTGCAATTCTTCAACAGGAACCATGGTGACCATCTTGCCATCAGTTCCATCTTTTTTCACCTTTTTCTTGCCAAAAATGGTCTTCATTGATATCTTACCAATCAATTCTTTCTCAGAAGAGCACAATTTCACACCAGACATGACCTTTGAATCACCCGAAAGGGCTTCAAGAGAATATCCACCTTTTGTTCGTCTTGATGAATCCCACAATCGCGCCATATGCATTGTGTCAGCATGAAATCCAGAAAGCTTAAATCCATAATTCTCTAAAACATGGTTGTCAAAGCTATAGTTGTGCCAAACCTGAGAAAGAACCACTGACTTTGTCATTTCTGGTGTGGCCATGCATTCCAATTTATTCTAGTCAAGGTAATATGTTACTAAGTAAGCAATAAAAGAAAATATGCACGCCACTTGGCAATGTATGGTGCATTTCCTGCTTAATTGTAGATGGCTATTTTAAAAATCAGGAAAATACATAAGATGGGCAACTATGAAAACAAAAAGGCATGAAGTAGAAAAGTTCAGCCCATGGGGAAGGACCATAAGGTGGAGTCCGGTGGGTTTGCATTGTGGATGATTGAAAAAGGAAGGGGAAGGGCCTCCATCCAAATAACATGCCTATTGAGGTGTGACAGCCAAAAGAATTTATAGATATGATCATAAGGAAAGGAAAATGTTAATCAAAAGAACTACACGCGAAAGAGCCATGAGAAGGAGCAGTATCTGAAACGAAAAGAGAATAAGAAGGGCAGCTTACCTTTTTGATGGACGGGTCTTCAAAAAATGGGGCAAATTCGAGCAATATATCCCTTCCACCACCATCAAGAACATCCACCCAGATGGAGGACTTCCCGTTTCCAAAGTCTGCTTCAGGTCCAGAATATATACTGAAGCATATTACTTCTCCATGATCAACAGGTGTTTCTATCTTAACTTCAATCTTGGCCACCTGTACAACATTGTCATCACATATTCAAGGATTTTAGGTATAATTTTTGAAGTAAGAAAATGTATACATGTTAGGATGAAGCAATATATCAATGAGAAAAATATAAGTTTGAAGTATGCATAAATAAATACGAGTTAACAATTTTGAAAGAACAGAAAAGATTGTAAGACAAGGACTATACAAACCTCAGTATCACATGCATGTATAAGATGCCTGTACTGCTCTGTAAGCATTCGGACAACTTTCTTTGCAGCATGGACATTATTGACAACAAGAACATCGTCATATATGCTACTAAGTCGTTTGTGGGAATCCGGAATTACATTTGTTGCTACAGTAGGATCAATTACATCTGAAGAGGGTTTGGCATCAGAATGGTGTGGGGCAAGCAGATCTTTTTTCCCTCCGCCGATGGATTTTCCATTAATTATACCATTTTCATTAGAATGAATGTGCCCCCCTTCAGTAGGTCTAGAATCTGTCTTTTCTTTGACTTTCAGTGATATCTCTTGCAAGGGCTGGACATCTATATATGACCTGTCTTCCAACGCTACTCCTGTATGTCTTGACTGAATAACCAAGTTTCCAGCCTCAGTACTCACAATGCCTTGAAAATCAGATCCAGTAGACATGGTCGGCCACGTGGGTTGACTACTTTTACCCCTGAACTCATACAGTTGTGGAGGATCATGTGAATATCTGTTCACTTTCATGTCTTCTTCACTAGTTTTGCGCCCAATAGAAATTAATACTTCCCTTTTGAACTTTTCCACATCAATACGTTCTTCAGCCCATGATTTCACACTGCCACTATTGTTGATTGCCTGCCTTCCAAGTGGACTGGTCATTGGTGTAGGGCCAGAAGCACTGGATTTCATACCAGAAATATATCCCCCTTTGTGACCTGGAGGTAGATTCAGCTGTCTATAAGCCTGTCCATTCTCTTCCTTAGCCCTTGCACAAGTACCATCAGAACTGTGTTTCCCAGCAGAACTATCAGGGTACCCCCGACGGACAAGCATCCTAGCTTTTGAAGAAGCATTTTCTTTCCCAACGTAAAATGCAAGTTCTCCGGAGTAAACTGGACGGGTTTCTAGCCATGCATGGGAATGTGAACTATATTTCAAACGAAAGAAGCTTCTGTAGGCACTGATGTTAGGAAAAGTTCTTAGGGGTCTCTGGGTCATGTGGAGTCCTCGTCTGTAATCAAATCAATAGAAAAAGGCATCAAAAGATCAACTAGTCAGGCAAAGTTCAAGATGCAGTCACAATACGGCCATGAAACAACTACTTCCATAAATGGTAAAATGGAGAAGTGTCCTAAATTTGATCCAATCCCCCTACTTCACTAAAAAAATCCTCAAGCCATACCTATCTTCAGTAATAATTGCAGTCACAGAGGACCAGGCAAGTTAATTTCTTCTATATTAATGCAAACGATTTCTAGTGAGAAGCACCCCGCGCTTAATTTCATTACTACACTTGCCTCTTCAACTCCTACTCCCAAAACACAACAGAGAAGTTCAAATCCACACCCAAAAACACCATTTCTACACGGAAACAAACCCCATAATCTCTCCATAGCCAGTAAACACTCTTCTTCCACACAAAACAGACAAACAAACAACAAATCCAATTCTCAACAATATACAGCACAAACTAAGATATGGGTTTTCGTACAAACCAGCAAAACACCACAAACTAACAAAAGGGTAAGCAGAAATCAAAAACCCAACAGGGGAAAACCCACACAAACGAACCAGAGAACAAAATTGCAGGAGAAGGCGAAGAAGGTCAAACCTGTGGAGGGTTTTGGCCGGAGAAGAGGAGCGGGACAAGGAGAAGAGAGAAGGGCGAGACGGAGAAAAGGGAGAGGAATGGGTGGAGACCCCCATAGCCATCATCACTTCACTAACTCTCCCCAGCTTGTCGCCGCCACAACTGCTCCTTATAGACCGAGCCGTTTTGGATGTGCCCTGTGGCAGACCCGTAAATAAACTCGCGTTATGGGGGCTTTTTCACTCCCGACTCAACTTTTGTACGGAAGTGGACGATCGGTGGCGGTACCGGAACAGAGCGACGCCATGAAAGGTTTTGCAGAGATAAAAGAGGGCTTTGGAGAGAAAATAGGCAAAAAAGCTAAACCCTGTTTCTGGGTTTTGAGTTGCTGCCGAGAAAAACCCAAAAATTAAACGGCTAATTCCAAGGGTTTAGTAGAAGAAGGTGAAGAGGGTAAGTGGAGAAGAACGAGAACAAGAAAAAAGATGCTGCGACGACGAAGATGGAAATAAAGATTCAGAATAAATTATGCGCCATTCTCACTTGTCAGGGTTACATGTACTACTCGGCCTAAAGCTCAGTTTTTTAAATTAAAATGATGAGTGTTCACGCATATTGGGAAGCAAGTTTTGTTTTTAATTAATGTTTTTCATCTTTTACTTGTTAAAATATACAACTATATTAGGGTTAACGATGGGTGAATATATGAGATTAACTTCATTTTTATTGAATTATAATTATAATTAACTATTTTTTATGGTGCCCTAGTTTTTATTTTGCCGCACATAAATAATTGTGGTCAAATTAAATGTAAACTAACATACGAATTGAAAGCCATTTTTTGACATTATACTATTCAGTTAAATTTAACTCTTGTTGCACTATTCGAGTAAATTATAAGTTCAAAAAAAAATTGAATAGAATTCTTAAAAAAATTTATATCATTCCCATCTACTTATGAAACAATCTTTATTCATCCTAGTAATGTACGAATTCACGAATCTTTATATTAAGTGTCAGGTTGAAACTATTGAACTGTTTACTAAGGTACAAGTAGTAAATAATTTTGAAACTTCAAACTAAGGATAATTAAATTAGAGTGAAATATTAATATAATATATTTATATACCATTTTCTAAATAATATATGATAGTTTTAATGTTTATGGTAATTACTTGTAATAAATTATTAAATTTTTTTGATAAAAAATTATTAAATTTGATAGGGATTATGTACATGGTTGAAAAAGTTTATCAATAATTAATATATTCTTGGGTTTTCCCTTTGAATGTTAATAAAAATATTAAAAATTGATAATATAGTTTTCTGAAAATCGGTTTAAAATAAAGAATTTTTTTAATTTGTTGATAAAACAAATGTGAATACTGATTTAGAAATTAATGGAGTACGTTTTCAGCCCCGGAAATATTCGTAAAATGAAGAAATATTAAATTTTATTTGAGACAATTGGTTTAGAACTTTTGATAAATGGGGTTGAGTGGAGTGGAAAAATAATGAAAAAGCTTGAGAGAATTGTGAAAAAGCAAACCCAAATGATAATGAATGAATTAGTAAATAAAAAAAGGGATTAGTGGAACGGAACAGCCCTTTGCCATTTGTCCGTTGGCGGGAAAATGTAACAGTCGGGAACGGCGCATTGCAAACCCTAACTAGGGTAGTGGTCTCTCAACCGACACGTGCCGGTTCTCTACACCAGATACGTGTCCACGTCGTTTCGCTAGAATAGGTGTCGTTTTACTTGTCTGTTTATTTGTCTCCACAAACTCCAACTCCATTACAGAGATACTTAACCATTTTGCTGTCGTTTGTGCCTCGCACGATTGTCTCTGATCCTCCCATAGCATTTTCTACCGGTCTAGCTACCATCGTATTGTCTTCACCATTTGCAGCTCGTTGATTTTTCGTATTCTCGCCATCACCAATTGCTTTGCTGCCGAGACTGTCATGTCCATTACAAAATCTTGGTCTTTCCATCACATTATGGATAGCTCTTTCCTTCTCTTTTGAATCTTGCGCAGTCTTATTCAGTTCATTCTGATTCTTGTTTTGTTGCAAAACGCCTCCAATTGCATCAACCTGACAAAGAACTGACTGCTTCAACCAATCCATACCAAACTGCATTGCTACTCTATGTGGGAGGTATTGTTCTACACATTTTATTCCCACCAGTTGACACACCTTCATGCATCGAGTCAACGACATTAACTTTTCATCTAATCCCGAATTAACAGATATCCAACCTTCATGTTCACTGTAAAACTTACGAAACTCCCAATTGTTCACAAGTGTAGTATCAGGGCGTCAAAGAAAATTCTCACCAGCAGAGTCCAAGACGGCCCTTGCATTGCTGATCTCGTGTCGCCCTCTTTCAACAAGTTCAGGACACACCGAACTTCAGGAAACCTCTCCCACGCCCACAGCTGCACCAACTGAAATGGTGACCAAAAGTTCAGTGCTTGTAGATCATCATCATCATCATCATGATTGCCCGTGTAAGACTTGAGCGAATCAACAATTGTTTCTTTCAACACTGTCAAGTCACTGTAAATGGCAGCAAGAACTGCTGGAGCCAGTGCAATGCGCCTCCCACAAGCAAGATGAATGGCAATCGTGAAATTACCACTTCCAATCAAATCATAACTATTGGGAAAAATGAATTTTGACAGCCAGAAAACAAGAAATGCCTCATGCTCAATGTCACTCCCACTGCCCATAAATTTCTTGAGCCAAAAGTTTTGAAGAGCCTTTCCAGATTTGCCCCCCTGAAGCTCCTTCCTAGCCACAACCAGTCTCTCCTCTATCTCCTTCAGCTCTGTGGTCTCAAGTTGGAGAGAAACAGGCTGCCCAATGACAGAGAAACCTCCCAAAACCATGACATCCTCAAGAGTGATTGTTGCTTCACCCCAAACAAACCCAAAGCTTTTGGTCTCAGGATAAAAAGTGGTTTTCTTCAAAAGTCAAATGTTGAAAATGGATAAAAGTCAAACATGCACAAAAATGGACCATAAGCAAGCTTGTGGAGTCACTTGACAGACAAAACAAGAAGAGTGTATAAATCAAACAATGCAAAGCTTGCCCTATCATTTGACACAGCATGACATTGTTTGATATTTCAAAAATAAAGTATGAACTTGTACATGGTAGAAAACCACATACCACAAGTGGTTGATTCTAAGATATGCTTAAATCCCAGAAACCTCTGATTCAACATTCATTCATGTACATAAAAATTACCTGTAGAGAAGTAGGTACCAGAATACATGGTGCAGTTCCAACATCTCTCAATCACTTCATTTCAGCATAAACACTGGGAATAAAGTTCATATGTGCATATATATGGTCACTGTTGTAATTTTCACAGCTTTCTGGTAATTTGCTCAACAGTTTTCAACATATACATGCAATCAAAATAATTTAAACAGATGACGAGGTCTAAGTCTAACCATTCAGCTGTCTTCTGTAGGCTTTCTCTCAAGTGCATGCCTAAGCTTAGCTGCTTTTAGCTTCGTGAAAAAATCCTCCAGCTTAGTAACTCGAACTGCAAGGTCCAATGTGATTGTCTCATCTTCTCCAGCATTACCATTGAGACTCGGTGTATTTTTTGTTAAACTTGTTGCTTTGGTATCATCAGCAACTTGCATTGTTGATCCTGATCCACCTCCACCCATTGGAGCTTTTAACTGAAAACTCATGTTTTCCTCTACCATCCAGTCATCTCCGCTCTCATTAACTGGTTCAGCTTTCAAAGGATGAGAATTTCCAACAAAATGCTCACAATCTTCATCTGCTTTGTTGCAAAGATTATTGTGTCCATTACAAGATCTTGGTCTATCAGCAACACTCTGAACAATCTCTTCCAAACACTTGTGCCTTAACCTCCCATTGCTTGTTGTGGAAGTCAAATGCCTCTCAGGCCGAGACCATGAAAAGGGCTTTCCACCATTGCCTTCCTTGTTCATAGACCTCAACTCTTGCAGAAGAACAGATCTACATTCCTTAACCAAACCAGTCCTTGCCCTACGTTTACTTCTTGGTTTCTTCACATTGACCATAGCTTCAACTTGTGGTAACATTTGCAACTTCAACATTGAATGCTTCCACCACTCCAAGTATCCAACAGTTACATCTGACTCAAAAAGCCGGGAAGGAATGTACAACTTGTTACCAATAGGCTTACAGTAATTACTCCAAGCAATTTCTGAGGTCTCATCGGGTTGACGAATGTTAGCTGGAAGATCTTGATCCATCCCAAATTGCATTGCAACTCTATGTGGGAGGTATTGCTCTACGACTCCTAGCCCCACCAGTTGAGAGACCCTAATGCAACGGGCAAATGACAGTAACTCTCCATGTAATCCCGAGTCAACATGTATCCAACCTTCACATTCTTTGTAAAACTTACGGAACTTCCAATTGTGTATAACCTTAGTATAAGGGCGCCAAAGGAAGCTCTCACCAGCAGAGTCAAGCACAGACCTCACATCCCTAACTCTAACTCTTTTGACTACGTGCCACCGCGCTGATCTCGTGTCACCCTCTTTCAACGAATTGGGGACAGGTTGAACTTGAGGAAATCGTTCCCACGCCCATAGCTGGACTAACAGGAATGGCGACAGAAGGGTGAGGGTTAACACAGCATCACCATCCTTGCCTATATCAACAAGTGCTTGTTTCAACAGTGTCAAGTCCTTGTAAATGGCAGCAAGAATTGAAGGGGCCCGAGCGATACGCGTCCCGCGAGCAAGATGAATGGCAATTGGAAATGTGCTAGTACTGATCAAATTACGGCATTTGGGGAAAATGAATCTTGACAACCAGGAAACAAGAAATGCCTCGTGTTCAATGTCACTCCCACTACCCATAAATTTCTTGAGCCAAACTTGTAGTCGAGTAGTTTTTCTACCCATCTTAAGCTCCTTCTTAGCCACAACCAATCTCTCCTCTATCTCCTTCATCTCTGCGGTCACAAGAGGGAGAGAAACAGGCTCCCCAGTGACAGAGAAACCTCCCAAAACCATGACATCCTCAAGAGTGATTGTTGCTTCACCCCAAACAAACACAAAGCTTTTGGTCTCAGGACACCACCTCTCAACAATCCCACAGACTAAATCATCATCCCTTCTGATTTCATGGGTGGTGTTCAAGATTGCATCATAGATCCCAGCTTGCTCCCACACAGACTTGTACTGGGGAAGCAACAAATCGACCCAGTTGGCCCAGTTCAACCCTGGGTACCTCCAACCCCTAAAACTGACCTCCTTCAATGGCCAATTCTGAGGATCAAAAGCTGGGGATGGAAATGACAAGGAAGGAAAAAGTATACCTGTCCCTGTTTCATTCGCAGAAGGTTTGAGAAAAAAAGCTTGTCTATGAGTTGGAATTGGGTCTCCACCGGTTAGTGAAGCCATGATCTCCTCCCTCTCTTCCACAATGGTTGCTTTTGGAGATTCCTCCATTACAGGGTAATGAGTTTCAGAAGATGGAAAAAACAGCTCTATTCAACCAGAAACGAAGAACTCGTCACTGGGTTTCGAAGGAGGTTGAATAAGAACCGTTGAGCAAGTAAATACAATGGCCTCTCTTTCTCTCAGCAGAAACGTGACCACTCGTTAATTGCCATTTTTTTGAAGCAGAGTTGCAGGAGCTTTCTGGGTCTGTGCCTCCGGACGAGTTAAGGTCTGATTTGATGTCCAAGGTGCAGAGTCACTCTGCGGAGCAGAGCATGCTTTGGAATTGGAGGTTAGTGGGAGAAGCAAAAAGTGGGGCTGGTATGTAAGGTTTTGGAAGTTATTGGGTCAAATTTTGATTACTTAAGAAAAATAGGACGAAAATAAAAATCTAAGTAAAGTACTTAACATAATAAACATGTGGGAAGGACTCAAGTACAAATGCCTGTTACACTACAAATGTTAGAACAACTAATAACCCTTAATTTGTTTGAAATCAACCGTTCTCATTAATATGGAGATTTATTATTAAAATAATAAAACAATACCTAAAAGAATATATTGAATGAAATGTTAGTATTTTTGAATGCAAGATGAATTTGTTTTATTAATACATAACTAGCCCGGCATCTAGCCGGACAGCTGAAGATACAGATGGTGGGACAGATCCCTCACTATAATTCCAGTTACTGCTAGTTAAAACAAATTTGGCCAATTCATGAGCCACTTTGTTACATGAGCGACGAGCAAATTGTAAGAAGAAATTGGACCATGTACTCGAGAGGATGCGCCTGCAGTCACTAATGATGCCTCCAATCATATTCCTCCCTTTATATGTTTGCCGGATCTGATCCACCACTGTCAAGCAACCCGACTCAAATCTAACCTTGGTCCACTTCATTCCTTTTGGCCACGATAACGCTTCTCTAACACTTACGGCCTCCACCTTTTTGGCATGGAGATGACCCAAAAAGCGTCTGCACATCGCTCGCACTACTCTGCTGCTTGAATCTCTACATACAAGCCATATGCTCCAAAACCCTCTTTCTTTATCCAACCCCCCGTCAATATTGACTTTTAGCTCTCCTGGGTCTGGAGGTATCCAAGCTCTCGGCGAATCTGCCACAAGTTGCTCTGCTCCTAAAGCCCCTCCCAAGGGTTTTGATGTAGTCCAGGTTCTCCGGAGTCCCTTCGCAATTGCAGCCACTCTTGCTGGATGGAAATCCATTTGATTCCATACATATTGATTTCTTGCTCCCCATATCGCCCACATAGTAATAGCCCACAAGCTTGCTTCGTCTTCCCCTTCTACCCAGGTGGTCCAGTCGTTAATTCTTGGATCTGACCCCATCTTTCCTTTTATTTTTTGTAAGAGCCTGTCCTCCCAGATGGGTGCCACAGCTCTACATTTGAAGAATAGGTGATCAGTCGTCTCTTCCGGCTCTCCATAAAATGGGCACTGGGTGATTACAAGTAATCCCTTCTCTGCCAGTCTTGCCCTGGTGGGTAGGAAGTTTGAGATAGCCCTCCAAATAAATATTTTGACTTTTGGTGGATCTTGCAGCTTCCACACCTCTCTCCAACCTGTTGCTTGTGTTGGTGGAGTCCAGATATCTCCTTGACGACATAGGGCTCGATATGCGCTTCTAACCGTGTATTCTCTTGTTGCCTCCTCTCCCCAATACCAGTGATCCCTTGTTTCATACCAGCTCAGAATGATGGAGAAAATTCTATTACCTGTTTCCTGATTTAAAAGTGCTCTCACCTTCCCTTCATCCCACGCTCTGCACTCTGGTCTGAACAACTCAGCAATAGTCATATCGTCTGAGATATTTGGTCCTGCACTGATGGTCCCTTCTCCTACCCATGGTGTCCCTACGATCGGGCAATTTCCTGGGACATACTCATGCGCGCATGTTCTCTAACTATTACTCTTCCCTCGCATATACTCCTCCACACATAGCTCGGGTTGTTCCCTGGTTGTGGTTCCAGAAATTAGGTGTGTGGAAAGTACTTAGCCTTGAGCAGTCTGCTGGGTAGTGACTCCAGGTTTGTCAGAATCCTCCAGGCCTGTTTTCCTAGGAGAGCTAGATTGAACTCTTTTAGATTGAGAAAACCCAACCCCCCCCCCCAGTTCTTTGTGCCTACACAGGTCAGCCCATTTACACCACAGTACTCCCCCTCTTCCCAAGTTCCCCTTCTACCAAAATTTGTTGAACATCCTTCCTATATCCTCAATCAACCTGCGAGGAAACAGGAAGACCTGCATAGAGTACGCTAGAAGTGCCTGTAGAATAGATTTAATCATTACCTCCCTCCTTGCCGAGGATAGGAACCTGGTGCTCCATGATGTCATTCTTTTCTTTATACGCTCCTTTACATAAGCAAAAGCACGTGATTTGTTCCTTCCTACCATGTTGGGGAGTCCTAAGTAGGTGACCGAATCTCGTTCTTCCCTAAAGCGTAGACTAGATATGATCTCGTCTCGTAACTCTTGGGGTGTGTTTGGGAGAAGAAAGCCGACGATTTGTCCCGGTTAATTAGCTGGCCTGAGGCCCTTTCATATACGAGCAGACATTTGATTATCTGTTCCGCGTCCCCCCGAGAAGCAGTACTAAACAAGTAATTGTTGTCTGCAAACAGAATATGAGAGATTACTGGCGCTCCCCTACCTATTCTGACACCTTGAATTTAGTATTTAGTTGAATGAAATTGATGATTTCAGTTAGATATTGATGATTTTAATTTTTTTTAAAGTATTGACGATTTTATTAAAAAAAATTTATTTTACTATACACGCCACATTAAATCAGTTAAATTTTGTGTTGAAAAGTCGAAACTACCCCTTCACGTCTTTTAAATTTTAAAAATATATCATAACACTCGCGATTTGTCACCATGGCCATGGAGATGGTAATCAAGACGGAGAGAAAGCCCTATAGTCCCTCGAAACTCGCGAGAATTCGCATCCCAAGTGTGAATCCGCCGCCGCCACACGCATCGAGGAGCTGAGATGGAGGTCGCGTTCATCGATTTCGAGATCCAATTCTGAGAGCGTCGAATTACCCAAGGCACTACGATTGTTTTCCATGAAATTGGATTCCTCAAGGATTATAAACTTTATCGTCTCCAAGCGAAACAAGTTGGTGGCCCTACGGGCAGAGATTTCGCAAGCGATGATGGAGACGGTGACCTACTAAAGCTGGTGCTGGACACGTAGAAGAATGGCGACATAGGGTGTGTGTTTCCAGTTTTTAAAATTTTAAATTATTATTTTTCAAAAAGACCATTATACCTTTTAATTTTAATTTTCGATTGGGGTACAATTATAATTTTTCATTAAATACATATTGATTTGATTTTCAATGAGGGGTAAGTTTTTTTTTTTTAGAATACTAACGAAATATTCCAAAATTTTAACAGAATGTAGTCAGGTGAAAAATAATAATAATTAGGATATTGCACGTACTAAAAGTTAAGTTAGGTGGAGTTAAGCGAAAATCACTGACACTTAGGTGTAATAAAGTGTTTCATAAATTTTGTAATAGTTGAATTTTTTTATAGAAAATATACGATAAAGAGGTAGTTTCAGTTCAGTGCGGTGCGGTGAACTATGCAACATTTTCAATTTACTACGGTGTACTATTTTTTGTTTCAATTCTCTACTGCGATGTTTCATTCGGTCTCACCATCTAAGACAAAGTCAAATGACTAGGAGTGTTAAAAAAATACCAAATCGACTGGAACCGAACTGAGTAGTTTGATTTCGGTTCAAATTTCTAGAACCGACCAAAAACTGAATCGACCGACCCCTTCCACATACTGTCAATACGCAGCGTTTCATTGATTAAATATACTCAATGAAACACGTCGTTTAATCACCACCAGCATTCATTTTGTCGAGTATCGACACAGAAACCACATCAGTTCATCACTTTGAGTTAGGTTAGACAGAGAAAGAGCGTATCAAAGTCGAAGAGTATGTCGATTCGAGACAAGTTATGATTGAATCGATATTTTCTTCGGCCGATTCTTCCTAAAAAGCTTATCACTCGGCCGATTCTTCCCAAAACAGTATCGTCTGAGGCTGAACCTTTGTTTTTTTCTTCTAGGTTTTGATGTTGAAGTATGAACAGTTTAGTTTGATTTCAATTATTTTTCATTTGAGTTTCGAATTGTGAACCCTATTTTCTGGTTTTAAATTAGAGTTTTCGAACCCTAATTTGTAATTTCTTGGTAGGTAAATGTAATAAATTAGGGTTTCTCCAATATTTCTAATTTTCTGAACCCTAAATTTGGAATTCTTAAATTAGGGTTTAAGTTTTGAAACCTTAATTTATGGGTTCCTAGGCACATTTTATTTAATTCTTTATCATAAGCTTAATTTGATTGAGAGATAATTTTTTGAGGACTGTGATGCGAATATTTTTGCATTTCTGGATTTTCTGACTGTCTAATCTGTTTTGTTTTGATATAATAGTAGTGACTAGTGATGGAAATCAAGAGAAAACGTTCATGTGCAAGATTTCTGTCAACCCCAAAGTTGAGGGTCATTTCCCCGACGATAATTGCGTCAACTGCAGCAAAGATAATTGACTAATTTCTCTACATTGCTTATAATTTATAAATTGTAATTTGCTTGTTGAAGTAATGAAACTGCAACTGCAATTGCTTATAATTATAAATTGTAATTACTAGGAAAATAAATCAAGTGAAATTGGGGACAACTTGATTGATATTGTTGTTGATGCCAGTGCGCCTACTACGAGTGCCTCTGCTGGAATGCATAATGACGCAAAAGCTGATCATAGAGTTGAAAAGGCAGCAACTGTTGCATCAAAGAAGAAGGGTAAGTTAAACCTCAACATCAACAACTTCTACTCGCAAAGTTAGTCCTTGTTGGTGTGTGTTTGAAAAAATATTTGATAGTGAAGGGGTTTTAGTTGAAGCCAAGTGTACGAATTGTCAAAAAACTTTTAAGGCTCAATCTAAAGTTCAAAAAATGGGACAACAAATCTTAACACTCATTTGCCAAATGTCCAAAAAAATTCTGATAAGAAGGTAGTTGGTCCACAACAACGTCATATGATCCTAAAGGGTAGTGATAATAAGAATGTAACATCTTGATACTTTGACCAAGATGTTGGTCAAAAACTGGTAACTGAAATGCTAGTTATAGATGAATTGTCTTTTAGTTTTGTGAAGAACCGCAAATTCAAAAGATTAATTGATAGTATATGCCCTATGTTCAAACTCCCTTCTAGAGTGACTTAAACTAGGGATGTTCGTACATTATATGAAATTGAAAGGGTAAAGTTGTATACATATTTTGGATCTACCTCTTCTAAGGTATCCTTCACCATTGACACATGGACATCTACTACTCGCATGAATTATATGACATTGACAACTCATCTTATCGATGATAAATGTGTTTTGCACAGATACATATTGATTTTTTGTCTTGTTGTCAATCACAAGGGTGAGAATATAGAAATAGGTGTTCAAGCATGCCTACAAGCTTGGAGTCTGGGTAAAGTCATGGCATTGACAATGCAAGAGAAAATGATGTTGCAATTGCCTTTATAAGGCAAAGATTTTCAATTAATTTGTTGGGTGGTAAGTTCATGCACATGAGGTGCATAACATACATCCTGAATTTGATAGTGTGTAATGGGATAAGTAGGTTGGGACACTTTATAGAGAGGATAAGGTGTGCAGTGAAATATTTCAAGACGATTTCAGGTAGAATGACTCGATTTAAGGCTTGTATTGCACAAGCAGGTATTCAAAGAAAACAAGGTTTATGTATGGATGTCCCCTCACGATGGAATTATACATATCACATGCTTCATGCATCATCTGCATTGGAGAGGGAATTTGAAAGGTATACTATGAAGGATCAAAGCCTAAAGATGGAGATGAAAATGAAACTCCATAAAGATAATAGTGGACCTTAGAGTTATCTTACTGATCAAGATTTGTATGAGCTGAATTATTTTATAGATTTTTTTGAAGAAGTTTGATGATATGAAAAAAAGAAAATATGCTTCAAAGCATGTGGCATCAAATATATTATTGGAGATAGTTGATAGTATAGTTCACCTTATTGAAAAAGGTAAAGCAATTGATAATATTGACATGTTGAACATGACTAATATAATGATGGCGAAATACGATAAGTATTTTTGGAACATAAATAAGCTGAACATGTTTATTTATTTAGCATCAGTATTTGATCTACGACACAAGATGGATTTTGCAGAGATGATTGTTCATGAAATCTATACTCCTACAAAAGCTAAATTTTTTATGTCAAATGTGAAGAAAATTTTGAATAATATATATGGTGAGTATGACACATTATATGGGAGTCGTATTGTGGGTGTTGCGGGCCCGATGTGACCTTGCAATAACACTTCTGTCCCGCATTTGAGTACCGAATTGTCCTCGTTTCGGCTTTCAAGAGTCATAATTTTGTTCTTTTTGATCCTTGCTGAAAATTTTAATTTTATAGGTGATGGAGTACAAATGGAGCAATTTATGGAGTTTAAAATGGGATGACACTGACAGATCTTGCAAGGGAAATAACGTCTTTATACGGAGTTCAAATGGAGCAAAATCATATATCATGATGAAGAATTTTGAAAACTTTACAACTTTAAAGAAGGAAGCAAGGTCATCGGAGTTACAGATTCCAAGATATCAGCCGGTCAAAAAGGTTGACCATCGACCCATTTCAGCTTGGCCATGTTGACTTTCAAGGGCCATATCTGGAGCATACGACATTCAAATCAAGAACTTTTTGAGCCTAAATTCAATAGTAACAAGAGACTTACAATTTTCATGAAGGAAGTTTTCTCATTGGAAATCTTGAAGAGGGTCAAAACGGCATCGGAAGGAGTTGGCAGAGAGGCAATCCGCCGGGCAGTCTGGTCCGGACTGCCCAGCGGACCTGAGGGTCCAAAATTCGGATTTTTGCTACTAAGGACCAACCCTAACTCATTTTTGAACCACACACTTCACTATTCATCCATCTCCTACCTTTTGAGAGCCTCAATCTTCTACACTCTTCTCCATTAGAGCTCACAACAAAGCTTTAAGAACCTAAAAAGAAAAGGCTCCAAGAACCTCCCTTGGAGACCATTTTTGGTGCTCCAAGGGAGGGTTTCCACCACCACCACCATGGGAAGAAGAAGAGGAGGCAAGAGGATGCAAGAAAAAGCTAGATTGGAAGGTTTTGAGCTTCCCAACACTTATGTTTTTGGGTTTGGGTTTGTAATTCTCTTTCCATTTCTTGAATCTAGTTTATTCTTGTATATGAATGCTTGAGCACCATGATTTGGGGCTAAAAACCCGAGGTCGTGGGAGCTAGACCTTGTATGAATTGATTTATTGTTATTTGAGGTATTAGTTTTAGGATGATGATGGTTATGTGTGGGTTTACCTTGCTTTAATCCATGTATGTTTTGTGGGCCGCGTATAATGTATGCTTAAGGGTTACCTGGGCTCGAGAGGGAGACGGTGTTCCATAGACCTAGGTATCAATAAGTGTGAGGGGCTCGAAACCGGGTTTTGACACCCCGACGTAATACTTAGCCTAACTTAGTATGCGTGTTTAGGGGATAAGCCGATCCCGAGAGGGATGGATAGGCCCGGACCTAGGAACTACTGAGGGTTGGTGGCTCGAGACCGGGTCTTAACACCTCGAATCAACCCTTAGCCTAAGATTGTCGGGCGAATGCGATTACGAGTTGGTTCGATACCCGAGAGGGCAAGAGTTGACTTGGAATTAGACCAATCTCATTGCCGAGAGGCGAGGTTGGTAATTATGACATAGGTTCATTTCCTAATTATCGTTGTGTTGAATGATTGTGTTGTGTGTTTGCCTCAATTTAATACTTGCATCGTGATTAGCACTGCGTAGAATGCATATGTAGGCGATTGAGTCGAGCTCGAGAAAGATGGATAGTCGCGAACCTATGTATCACAAAGTGTTAGGGGTTCGAAGTCGTGCCTAGACGCTCCGGATTAGCACTCATCCTAATATTGTCGGACCAATGCGGTCCCGAGATTGATACGAACTCGAGAGAGCAAGTGTCATTCCAGGATTATGCCGTTTTCAATGCCGAGAGGCAAAAACGGTATCCAAGACATAGGTTAAACATAGACATCAACCAATTGAACTAGTATTTCGATATCGTGAGTCAAGAACATGCATGTTTAGCACCTTCGGTGCTCGAATCCTTGACTTCTAACCAACCATTTATCACCCGTCTCCCCCATTTAATTTCTTGCATTAGTTGTAGAGTAGTTGTAGTTGTGTACTTAGTATAGATTAATTTCTCTTGTAGTGTAGTTTAATATCGAGTCGTGTCGGGAAAGAGAGCACGAAATGTCCAATTGAGAGACCCCACTTTAGTCCATGTGGATTCGACCCGGACTTAAGCCGGAATATAAATGTACTTGTTCGACCGCGTGTTGTTGCGCATGTGGGGAAAGACGTGAGGCGAAGAGCACCCGCTCTAGAAGGGTGCGCCGCGCGAGCAACTTTTTACCCCCAACAGTGAGAAGTTCAAAAGTTGTTACTTCTATTGTTGATGTTGACAATGAAAAAAATAAGGGGTAATGACAGTTGACTACACCCAACTATGTCACGTTTCAAATTTAATACCCCAACTTTCAAATTTTCACTTCGGGTACCCAAAAATTAAATAAGCGACACTTAACTCAACTTCTGTTAAATCTAACTGAATTGGTTTGTTAAAAAGTCTAAAATACCCTCAATGATTTTATTTTGAAATAAAACTGTTTTGACCAATTCAAAATCGGTCTAACCGGTTCAAATTAAATACAATTTTTAGTAATTGTAATGACTATTTCACCCTCATTTAAAATCAATTTAAACCATGAGGGTTAAGGGCATAATTGTCTTTTAAACAAAACAAAACAAAATAAAAATATTAATTACTAAATAATTATTATATTTTTAATAATTAAAATAATAATAAAATAATTATATTATATTATATTCTAATCTAAATAATTATATTATATTATATTGTTTTTTAAGGTTTAATATTATATCGTTAATATATAATGATTTATATTCTGCTGATAATATACTTCATTAATTATATTTTATTCTATTCTAAATAATAAATATACAAAAGTTACAGTTCGCTTAATGATTATACTTCAGTAATCAATAATGATTTTTCTCGACTGTTCCTTACCGGAGATGTCCACAGCTATAGTAGCCATGGCGGCCACGGCCAGGCACTCCCAAGCATTCCTTCCGCCGCGACTCCGACCTTCCCGTCAGCCGCGACTCCGACCTCCCTATCAGTCCCTGCTCAACTCGTTCCCTCTCCGCCTCCGGTTCGGCTCTAAGCTCCCGTCGCACGAGTCCTTCACCACTGCCGCCATCGCCGGAGACCGACTTCCCAAGGGCTTCGCACGCCGGTTTCGCCGATGAGCCATCCAGATCTGGCCGACCGCGAATTTGGGTTTTGACTCAAAAACCAGATTTGCAGAGGTTTCTACTCTGGGTCAGCGGCTGCAGACTCGAAACCCACCAGATCTGGCCGTCGCGAACGGAGGTTCTGAGGGAAACGGTTCGGGGATCTGGTGGGTCGCGATAGAGATCTGGTGGTTCGCGGAGACGCTCGCGAACCGTCTGTCGCACCATCTCTCAGTGAGGCTCTCGATCCACTCCCGTCGCGAACCGTCGGCGTCCGGAGCAGGCGGTCGGAGGCGGCGGCCGGAGACAGAGGATTTAGGTTAATTAGGATTTCATTAATATAAATATAATTAATTAATGATTAATAATAATAATAATATAACCAATTATTTAATTAATGATTACTAATAATAATAATAATATAATTGATGATAATATATTTATTTAATTATTAAATTATTATAATTATTATTTGTGTAAGTGAAAAGTTAGATTTGCCCTCAATTTATTAGTTAAATAGGGTATTCAATTAGGGGTAAAATAGTCATTTCATAATTATATCAATTGAACCAATCAGACTGGTTTAATAGACAAAACTATTGAGGACATTTTAGACTTTTTGACAAACCAAATCAGTTAGATTTAACAAACATTGAGTTAAGTGTCGCTTATTTAATCTTTGGGTATCCCAAGTGAAAATTTGAAAGTTGGGGTCTTAAATTTGAAATGTGACATAGTTGAGTGTAGTCAACTGTCATTAGCCCAAAAAATAATATTGCTCTTGCTCGAGCTGAATTTTATAAATGAGAAAGCTCCAAAGAACTTCCTAAGTTGGAGCTAAAGAGTTACTTGAAAGAGCAAACCGAATACGGGACAACAACAAAATTTGATATATTAGATTGGTGGAGCAAGAATTATCACATGTATCCAGTCATTTCAAGAATGGCAAGAGACATTCTAGTTATTCCAATCTTTAAGGTATCTTCGAATCAACATTCAGTACTGGGTCAGTAGTTAGTGACTGATCATAAAAGTAGTTTAAACCACATGATGATTCAAGCCATAATTTGTACACAAAATTAGTTGGACTTATCCCGAATTCAATTCAAATAATGAATATGAAGTTGAAAAAGGTACATTCACTGTAATTTATTGCATTTTCAGTTTTTAACGTGATCATTAATTTCAAAATTAAACTATTTCTTTACCCTCGTAGAAATAGCTGAATTTGCTGCACAACTAGGTGTACCTCAAATGTTTTGATCATGTTCAAACAGTAAGTGAATTAAGTGAATTTTATATATTGTTTTGAAGTTAATATATTAAGACAGCAGGACAAGTGAATTCATATCAGTATACGTATCAATTTTTCATTATTTATATGGTCATATTAATTGTTTAATATTGTCATTGCTGGTTGTACTTGAAGATGGATTTTGTCTTGTGTTTTTGTTGTTGAATATGGATTTCATTTTAGACCGTTTGGTTCCTGGATTGTCATTATTAATTATTACTTAAAATTTAAGTGAAGTGTGTTTGGTTTTTTAATTTTAATTGCTAGATGAGGATTGTAATAGTTTATTACTATTTAAATTAGTGTTTTTGTTTGTTTATAAAAATCAATTGCAATTGAGTCAGATTATGAACATAGGCATAAATTGAATTTTAAAACAATATTTGAAGATTTTTGCAACTGTTCGGTTCAAACTAAAAATTGACCTACCATTTTAGTTCACTTTTGCCAAACTGACCAAACCTGGCCGGTTCAGTTTCAATTCGGTTTATGAAGAACCGAATTAGTCAATTCGGTTTATAAAGCGTGAGCACCCTTACAAATGACATTGTAAATCGTCTAATTTACCCCAAATGATTTTAATGTTTATTTACCTTTATTTTCATACTGTTGAGATAATTCTTCCTCACTTTTTCTTAACATTGAAGTAGATATATGAGCAGTGTTCTAAAAAACGGTCTAGGCGGCGCCTAGGCGCTCATTTGGGTTTTGTCGTTCCGTTTTTCACTAGTCGAACGCTCAAAAACGGTGGAGGCCAAAAAACGGGTTAGGCGGCCGATTAATACCATGAAAATGTATAATACCACACCAAAGTGAACATGAATTATCCTAATTAAATACATTCAAGTGCAAAACAAGGTTTAGTTAGATATAATTGGTGAAACTATTCTTTATAAGTTAAGTTGAACTCGTTATCCTATCCATTTCTTATCTTATTTTATCCGATATAGAATTTTATTCCTCAATACTTTTCTGTTCATATAAGATACATATATATATATACACACGAATATAAATATGATCTTGCACTTAAGTTCATAAATCTATGCCTTAAATCTTAATGTGTTGTTTCAAGCAGAATCAAATCTCAAACCATGAAATATGTCAATATGAAGAATGCAAATGAGACACAAAATATGCACTCAACCATCCTACAGAGAAACTGAGTTAATGGAGAACAAGTAAACAGAAAAACATGAAATATGTCAATATGAAGAATGCAAATGAGACACAAAATAGGATCTTGTCCTAGGTACAGCTTAATAAACCATATTCAATCTTCAGACCAGTTTTGAGGAAATGGTAAGGAAATAAGATTACTTTAACACTGCTTTAAACGAAATTTAGCAAATGAGGCAATAGTTTTTGTGTCATCCTTGCTGCAGATTACCTGAAAACTTAGCAACCATCCAAACCTCAATAGGCTATAAAAAGCTTATATGCACTACAAGTAGAAACGATATAGATTCAATGTCAAGAACTGGATTGAAATGGGAAAATCTTGATCTGCTGAGGTATCAAAAACCAATGACCACCATTCACATTTTCAGAATTTAGTAACTGTTTTGTATTTCACACATTTTTCTCCACAATGATTTTTCCATTTCATCTAAATTTATGTTTCTTTTTCTGAGCGTCTGGAAGAAGATAACACATAAAGACCTAATGTAACAAAATAAAGAAGCGACATTGAAGAATAACAAAATCAAGTTCTGAAACAAAAGTTGAGTCGCCAAGATACACCAGTTCCGATCCTGTAAAAAAAAGGTACATAAGCTTAAACTATACATCATCAAAGTCAAACCAAATGAAGTATATGCATGGGAAAGTAGAAACTACAATAAGTAAAACGCGGCCAACAATGAAATTACATGAGAAAATAATAAGAGTATCGACCAAAACAACGCAAAGCTTGTTCTCTCAATTACTTCAGCATGCAAACTATAATAAGCAAAATGTGGCCAACAATGTGTTTCTTGTTCTAAACTGAGCTCACAGAAAAGAGAACAGCGTCATCAATGCAGGTTTGAGGACATTCAGTCCAAGAATTCTATGTTTCAAATATTCATTCACTACAAGTAGCAAAGTAGATACCCGAATAGATGATAGGGAAGTTAGTCTCTGAGTCTTAGCATCTACAAACCTCAACATATAAAGTCGATGTATGTACAGTGTCTTATATGTCATCGACAAGAATGCATTTTTGGTCATAACATTAAAGTTCATACAGCTAGCCTGCTCTTAAGAACTGAATACCAAATGTAGTTCGAAGAATGTGTAAATTTAAAGAAAGTTTGGAGGGGTTCAGGGATCTAACCATTCAGCTTTCTTATGTAGGTCCTCTCTAGAGTCTAGCCAAGCCTGGCTGCTTTTAGCTTGGCGAAAATTCCCTCCACCCTACTAACTCGAGCTTCAAAATCTAATCCAGTTCTCTGGTATTTACCGGTGCTACCTTCTCCTGCATTACCATTCATACTCACCTTCTCCTGCATTACCACTTTTTTCTCATTTGTGGCTTGCATTGCGACTTTACACTGTGTAGCGTTTTCTACTGATCTTGCTACCATATTTTCTGCTGAAATCACCATTGTGCTCTCGTTTGTGCCTCGCACGATTGTCTCTGATCCTCCCGTGGCATTTTCTACTGGTCTAGCTACCAGCATATTGTCTTCACCATTTAGAACTTGTTGACTCTTCGAATCCTCACCCTCACCAATTGCTCTGCTGTTGAGACTATCATGCCCATTACAAAACCTAGGTTTTTCCATTACACTATGGATAGCTCTTTCCTTCTCTTCTGAATCTTGTGCAGTCTTATTCAATTCATTCTGATTCTTTTTTTGTGGCAAAACCCCTCCAGTTGCATCAACCTGACCAAGAACTGACTGCTTCCACCAATCCAAGTATTTGACAGTTACATCTGATTCAAAGAGACGGGAAGGAATATATGACTTTGCAATAGGCTTACAGTAATTACTCCAAGCAACTTCTGGGGTTTCATTCGTTTGAGGAACGTCGCATGGAAGATCTTGATCCATCCCAAATTGCATTGCTACTCTATGTGGGAGGTATTGTTCTACACATCCTAGTCCCACCAGTTGACACATCTTCATGCATTGAGTCAATGACACTAACTTTTCATCTAATCCCGAATTAACAGATATCCATCCTTCATGTTCATTGTAAAACTTATGAAACTCCCAATTGTTCACAAATGTAGTATAAGGGCGCCATAGAAAATTCTCACTAGCAGAGTCCAGGACGGCCCTTGCATTGCTAACTTCAACTCCTTTAGCTCTATGCCATCGTGCTGATCTCGTGTCACCCTCTTTCAATGACTTTGGGACAGGCTGAACTTCAGGAAACCTCTCCCACGCCCATAGCTGCACCAGCTGAAATGGTGACCAAAAGTTCAGTGCTAGTGGATTATCATCATCATCATTGCCTGTGTAAGACTTAAGCGAATCGACAATTGTTTCTTTCAACACAGTCAAGTCACTGTAAATGGCAGCAAGAACTGCTGGAGCTAGTGCAATGCGCTTCCCTCGAGCTAGATGAATGGCAATGGAGAAGATACTACTCCTAATCAAGCCATAGCTATTGGGGAAAATGAATTTTGACAACCAGAAAACAAGAAATGCCTCATGCTCAATGTCACTCCCACTACCCATAAATTTCTTGAGCCAATAGGTTTGGCAAGCCTTTGCAGCTTTACTCTTCACAACCTCCTTCCTAGCCACAGCCAATCTCTCCTCGATCTCCTTCAGCTCTGTGATCACAAGTGGGAGAGAAACCAGCTCCCCAATGACACTGAAGCCTCCCAAAACCATGACATCCTCAAGAGTGATTGTTGCTTCACCCCAAACAAACACAAAGCTTTGGGTCTCAGGACACCACCTCTCAACAATCCCACAGACCAGATCATCATTCCTTCTGATTTCATGGGTGGTGCTTAAGATTGCTTCATAAATCCCAGCTTGTTTCCACACAGACTGGTATTGGGGAAGCAACAAATGGACCCATTTGCTCCAATTCCTTCCTGTGTTCCTCCATCCCATGAAACTCACCTTCAACCTCCAATTTTGAGGATCAAATGTTGAGGATAGAAGTGATAGAGAAGGAGAAAGAAGATTGGTCAGTGTTCCATTCACACAGGGTTTAAGGAAATGGCCTTTCCTGAGAGTTGGCTCTCCACAGGTTGGTGAAACCAACAGCTCCTCTCTCTCTTCCACAATGGTTCCTTCTGGAACTTCCTCCATTACAGGCTAATGGGTTTTAGAAAGAAAAAAATATCACTTTAACCAGAAGACGAAAGAATTACATCACTTTTGGCTGAAGAAGAAAAACAGAAAACAAGTAATCATCACCTGGCTGTGTGGAGATTGATATTGAGATAGTGAGACTTGATGAAGAAACAAAAAAATCAATCTTCACCTTCTTCACTAAGGAAGTAAATCCAATGGCCTCAGTTTCTCAGAGCAGAAACAAAATCTTGACCGTTCGCTATATACTACATCAAGAAAACATCGTTTCTACTTTTTACCAACAAAAATAGGGAAAAAAAAGCATTTCCACTTCTTGTAGCTGGCAACCCAGTTTTTCAGCTGACAATAGCAGCTGTACAATTCCATGATAACATTTTTCCTTATAAATGTTTAATCAGTCTGTATCAGTGATAAAATTGAAACAAAACAAAACTCAAAGATTAAAGTGAACCAAAGTTGATAATTAAAGACCATTTGAGAACATTTTTCTAGTATTTTAAGTAGATAAGAAATTACATATTCATTCATTCAGTAGCAAAGTAGGTACAAAAATACATGGTGCACTGCACTTCCATTTTGACTCAAAATATATATGGTCACTGCTTTATTTTTTCACAGCTTTCTGGTACTCTGCTCAACAGTTTGCAACATATACATAATACATGCAATTTTGAAGGTTTTCACTCAAGTCCACGCCTAAGCTTGGCTGCTTTTAGCTTCACAAAAAATTCCTCCATCTTAGTAACTCGAACTTCAAGGTCTAATGCGATTGTCTCATCTGTGCCTTGCATTTTTGCTCCTGATCCACCTCCGTCCATTGGAGCTTCGGAATGAAAACTCATGTTTTCCTCTACCATCCAATCATCTCCGCTCTCATTAACTGGTTCAGCTTTCAAAGGGTGAGATCTCATAGTCTGCTTCAATCTCTTTGAACCAACACCCTCAGTCACATCAAGCTTACACAGAACAGACTTTTTCCACCATTCTAAGTATTTAACAGTCACATCTGACTCAAGAAGCCGGGAAGGAATGTACAACTTCTTATCAATAGGCTTACAGTAATTTCTCCAAGCAATTTCTGGGGTCGCATCGGGTTCACTAATGTTAGCTGGAAGATCTTGATCCATCCCAAATTGCATTGCCACTCTATGTGGGAGGTATTGCTCTACGACTCCTAGCCCCACCAGTTGAGAGACTCTAATGCAACGGGGAAATGACAGCAACTCTGCGTGCAATCCCGAATCAACATGTATCCAACCTCCACGTTCTCTGTAAAATTTACTGAGCTTCCAATTGCGCATAGCCTTAGTATAAGGGCGCCAAAGAAAACTCTCACCAGCAGAGTCCAGAACTGACCTCACATTCCCAACTCTAACTCTGTTCACTACGTGCCACCGTGCTGATCTCGTGTCACCCTCTTTCAACACATTGGGGGCAGGCTGAACTTGAGGAAACCGTTCCCATGCCCATAGTTGCACTAATAGGAATGGTGACAGAAGGGTGAGGGTTGGTACATCATCATCACCCTCCTTGCCTATATCGAGTATAATCGAATCAACAATTGCTCGTTTCAACAGTGTCAAGTCCTTGTAAATGGCAGCAAGAACTGAAGGGGCAAGCGCAATACGCGTCCCACGAGCAAGATGAATGGCAATTGAAAATGTACTACTCCTTATCAAATCATGGCATTCGGGGAAAATGAATCTTGACAACCAGAAAACTAGAAATGCCTCAAGTTCAATGTCACTATCACTGCCCATAAATTTCTTGAGCCAGTACTGTAGACGAAACTTTCCGCCACTCTCCACAACCTCCTTCCTAGCCACAACCAATCTCTCTTCTATCTCCTTCATCTCTGGGGTCACAAGAGGGAGAGAAACAGGCTGCCCAGTGACACTGAAACCGCCCAAAACCATGACATCCTCAAGAGTGATTGTTGCTTCACCCCAAACAAACACAAAGCTTTTGGTCTCAGGACACCACCTCTCAGCAACCCCACAAACCAAATCATCATCCCTCCTGATTTCATGGGTGGTGCTCAAGATTGCATCACAGATCCCAGCTTGCTCCCACACAGACTTGTAGTGGGGAAGCATCAAAATGACCCATTTGGCCCAATTCAACAATGGGTACCTCCAACCCCTAAAACTGACCTTCAAGGGCCAATTTTGAGGATCAAAAGTTGGATACGGAAATGATAGAGAAGGAGAAAGTATACCTGTCACTCTCAGTGTTTCATTCACAGAGGGTTTGAGAAAAAAGGCTACTCTGCGGGTTGGAGTTGGGTCGCTTCCGGTAAGTGAAACCATCACCTCCTCCCTCTCTTCCACCATGTTCGCTTCCTCCATTACAAATACCAGCTAATGGGTTTCAGAAAAAAAACCCATTACCATTTTTGTGCTCGCAGAGTCACTCTGCAGAGTAGAGCATGCTTTGGAATTAGTGTTTTTTTATAAAAAAAACAGAATTTTAAAAAATAATTATTTTCTATATTTGACTTACTTTTATAATTCATTTAGATGAAAATTTTCTAATTTAAACTTCATGACAGATCACTTGTAATTTGTTTTAAGAAAAAATCATGTTGCTAAAATGAATTATACACAATATTCATATTATTACACTCGAGTTTGAAGTGTATCATGTTATTGTAGTTATCTATTTTTAAATATAACAGTCTGTAAATAAGGGATAATCACACTTTGTTATACTTAACTATAGCGAAATGACACTTTCATACCCTAACTATTTTTAGTACCCTAACAAACTTTTTTGTGACAAACTATACTAAAATGACTAAAATACCCCTCATTTAAGAAATCAAAATAAAACTGGTCCAATATGATTTATCAAACCATATTTGAAATTGGTCAAATTTAATTTTACATTTGGGAGCATAATTGTATTTACATCTTAAGTACAAATCAAATTGAATCAGTGATAAAATAATTGAACCAATTTAATTTATAGTTTCTTACACCAAGAGTAGTTTAGGTATTTTAGACATTTTAGAGGTAGGTTGTCACAAAAAAATTGTTAGAGTATTAAAAAAAATAATTAAGGTATGAAAGTGTCATTTCGCTATATTTAAGTGTATTAAAGTGTTATTATCCCTGTAAACAACATCACGTGAAAATTAAAATAATCTATAAATTATTTAATTTTTTAATATCTGACCAATAAAGTACTGACATGTCTTACTCTAAAATTTAATCAGATATTATAAAAATTAAAATAAATAATCTAACCAATATGGCGATGACACATGATCGTCATCTTCCTCTAAGCCAAGATCTTCAGTGGTCTCCAAAAATCATAAGGATTCACCTGCTTAATTTCAAGCAACCTCAATCAGCTCGAAATGCTCTGCATCTTACACCAAAACCAACCAAATCACAAACAAATCTACAACCAACCCATCTCATCAAACAAAACAAAACAAAAATTCAATTAACTTGATAGATAAGGGTCTTGTTAAAATTTACTTCATTAACTCATGTACGAGGTTCTGTTTATTTCTAGAGAAATCACATAACTCTAGTTTTCTTTTTAATTTATATATTTATGGTTACTTTTTGTCATTTAAAAGAATTCATGTATCACGTGTTAAGCACATGACAAATATGAAGATTTCATACCCTAATTAATTTCGTCTCATTTTTAGTATTTCAACAAATATTTTTTTGTGACAAACTATAGTAAAATGACTAAAATGTTCTCCAAATGACTTTTAAATTTTCAAGAAAATGCAATGAACCGTGAACAAGTTCAAATTTAAACCCAAAATTGAACCGATTTAAATTAACATCCAGAATTGCACCGGTTCAAATTAAAAATGGTCTAAAATGCTCTCCGATGACTTTTAAACTTTCAAAAAATTTCATGAACCTATCACACATTTAACCTGTCAAAATGACATTTTTACCCTAATTCATCTTCAACCTCTCACACATTCCAGAGGCTTGGAGCGTCTCATTGCCTCTGATCCTCTACTCATTTTTTTTGGTTTTACGATTTTCAAATTCAATTTATGTAGTAATGTTTCAATTTTTGTAAATCCTTGCAGAAATTTAAATACAAATCTGATATCGTGTGCCTGGACCACTCCGTTGTGGATTGTAGTTTCGACGGGTCTCGAGTCATCATCATCCGGCTTCCCGGTGTAGGATTTCAATGCCTTATTCCATAGAACACGCTCGATTGACTTCCGTTGGTCTAAATCCTTAGCTTTATATGTAACAACAACCCATTAAAAATCCGGCTTCCCGGTGTAGGATTTCAATGCCTTATTCCATAGAACACGCTCGATTGACTTCCGTTGGTCTAAATCCTTAGCTTTATATGTAACAACAACCCATTAAAAATCGAGCAACGCAGAGCAGTGGCTATATTTCTAAAAAACGGCCCTAAAAACATGCCCAAATCGTGAATCGTCGAGCAACTGTCAAATATGAAAATCGGAGACAAATTTATGTTGGGAATGGAGAGATTGGGTATGCAAGCAATACAATCAACAAAAATCACTAATTGATGAACATAAAATAAATCCATAACAAAAAATAACCAAATTCTACCATCAATTTGTAAATTTTCAGGAAACCTCGTCGGATTTACCTCGCAGAAAACTCTTGCCGAATCTACAAATTAGAGCCTTCTTCAACCTTGCCTCAGCCTCTTTCAGCCTCCACCGTCCTGATTTGGCGATTCCCCTTGTCGGAGCCTCCTCAGCCTTTGTTGACTCGCCGGAGCTCCACACCCTTCGTTATGTTCTTTTTTCTTAAAGTTTTTAATTTATTTATTTAATGTGAAATGACTATTAAACCATTAAATTTAATTTTAGATTCAGGAGTATAATTGTAAATGCTTGTTGAAAAATCAAATTGAACTAGAGATAAATAAAATTGAACCGGTTGAATTCTGATTTCTTAAACCATGGATAGTTTAGGTATTTTAGAGGTATGTTGTCACAAAAAAAATCAAGATATTAAAAATAAGACGAAATTAGTTAGGATATGAAAACGTCATTTTCGGATAGTTAGGTGTCGTAAACTGTCATTATCCCTATAAGAAATCTTTTATAAGTTATTTTTTTCAAAAATAAATATGTTGAATTAACTTTTAAATTCATTACTATCCTATGTATGAATAATAAATTGACGATAGAAATTTTGCAACTCATTAGATATGAAAGTTACCAAATTCCAAAATATGTGGGGATTTAGCAACTCACTGGAGTTGCTCCAATGTTTTTATTGTTACTTTGGTATCTATTACTAGGAGAGAAGAATTTACTTCACAATCCACACTGTAAGTGTTAAAAACTGAACATACATCTCGAATCTGATACAGTATGGATATTCCAATTCATATTTATAACAAAAAAGGGTATGCTTGAACACATGCAATGCAACTGAGAGTTAACAAAATCTTTCCAATAGAAACACCAGCACATCTTTGATGCACGAGGTGCCCTGAAAAAACAATAATTTTGCAATTTTGCCAAGGAAAATTAGTAGGAGGGAGAATTTACTTCACAATCCATACTTTAAATGCTAAAAACTGAATATACATCTGGAATCTGATACTACATGGATATTCCAGTTCATATCAATCCATATCTGCACATTCACAAAAAAAAAGGTATGCTTGAACACATATGCAACTGAGAGTTGACAAAATCCTTCAAATGGAAGCACCACCACATCTTTGCTGCAATGAATGGTTCTGAAGAAATAAACTCAGACCAATAATGGGATTGTGCTGTTATGATTCAAATTGACCTTCACTCTCAGACATTTCTCAGGTTGAGTGTCAAAACCAGATACCAAATTCTTCTTTCAGCTCAGCTATCACTTTCTCAATCTCAGCAGGACTCGCTACCCTCCAATTACCTCCACTCTCATTAACTGGTTCAGCTTTCAAAGGTTGAGATTTCCCAAAAGAACGCTCACAATCTCCAACTGCTTTGTTGCCAACAGCATCATGTCCGTTACAAGATTTTGGTTTACGAGTCACAGTCTGCTTCAATCTCTTTGCGCTTCTCGGCTGTTGCAAAGCACCCTCACTAGCACCAAGCTCACATAGAACAAACTTTTTCCACCACTCCAAGTATCCAACAGTTATATCTGACTCAAAAAGCCGGGAAGGAACGTACAACTTCTTCCCAATAGGCTTACAGTAATTTCTCCAAGCGATTTCTGAGCTCTCATCGGGTTCAGTACTAATGTTAGCCGGAAGATCTTGATCCATCCCAAACTGCATTGCCACTCTATGTGGGAGGTATTGCTCTACGACTTCTATCCCCACCAGCTGAGAGACCCTAATGCAACGGGAAAATGTCAGTAACGCTTCATCTAATCCTGAGTCAACGTGTATCCAACCTTCACGTTCTTTGTAAAACTTATGGAACCTCCAATTGTGCATAGCATTAGTATAAGGGCGCCAAAGAAAACTCTCACCAGCAGAGTCCAGAACTGACCTCACATTCCCAACACTAACTCTTTTAACACTGTGCCATCGCGCTGATCTTGTGTCACCTTCTTTCAACAAATTGGGGACGGGCTGAACTTCAGGAAATCGTTCCCACACCCATAGCTGAACTAACTGGAAAGGCGACCAAAGTGTCCGGTGCAATGCATCATCACCATCCTCGCCTCTATCAATTACAACTGAATCAACAATTGCTTGTTTCAACAATGTCAAGTCCCTGTAAATGAAAGCAAGAACTGCTGGAGCCAGTGCAATCCGCTTCCCACAAGCAAGATGAATGGCAATCGAAAAGATACTACTCCTGATCAAATTATTGCTATTGGGAAAAATAAATTTAGACAGCCAGTATACAAGAAATGACTCATGCTCAATGTCACTCCCACTCCCCATAAATTTCTTGAGCCAATGGTTTTGAGGAGCCTTTGTAGCATTACTCTTCCCAACCTCCTGCCTAGCCACAGCCAGTCTCTCTTTTGTCTCCTTCAGCTCTGTGGTCACAAGAGGGAGAGAAACAGGCTCCCCAGTGACAGAGAAACCTCCCAAAACCAAGACATCCTCAAGAGTGATTGTTGCTTCACCCCAAACAAACACAAAGCTTTTGGTCTCAGGACACCACCTCTCAACAATACCAGAGACTAAATCATCATCTCTAATGATTTTATGGGTGGTGCTCAAGATTGCATCGCAGATCCCAGCTTGCTCCCACACAGACTTGTACTGGGGAAGCAACAAATCAACCCAGTTGGCCCAACTCAACCCTGGGTACCTCCAACCCCTAAACTTGACCTTCAAGGGCCAATTTTGAGGATCAAAAACTGGGGACGGAAATGACAAGGAAGGAGAAAGAATACCTGTCACTCTCAGTGTTTCATTCACAGTGGGTTTGAGGAAATAAGCAAGTCTGCGAGTTGGGTCGCTTCCGGTAAGTGAAACCATGACCTCCTCTCTCTCTTCCACCATGTTCGCTTCCCCCATTGCAAATTCAAGCTAATGGGTTTCAGAAAAACAGATCAATTCAACCATAAATTGATTTCTTCTCGAAACGTGCTGGCTACGTTCTGCGCAACATTAATGGAAAAGGCCATACTCGATTTCGGTCAAGGAATTAGCTGTACGCCCATTTTTGTCTCTGAGAAGCCGAATGGCAGGAAATTAATTTCTGGGTTCACTCACTCTGCAGACCAGAGCATGCTTTGGAAGTTTTTTTTTTTTTGAACAACAAAAAGGTGGGTGGGGTTAATATATAAGCTTTTTCAAGGAATTGATACATTAGGATGGAGATGGAACAAATTTGTTAAATCCCAACCAAAAGTTTTTAAAATTTGTTCCAGATGTCGAATCAATATAAAATTTTAATATTTCAATATAATGGTTACAAATGTCATAGGTATATTATTTAAGGGATAATTTCCTATGAACTATGACACATTTTCATGTTAATACGGTGAACTTTTTTAAGTGTCGGTTCAATACGAGAAGTATTTTTAAGTGTCACCGTCCATAATTCTGTTAAATTTTTAAGTGTCACATCTCCTCTAACTAATTAGTCCCACAATGAATTCATGACCATTTAGCACATAGCTTCTCAGTTCATCAACCTCAAAATCTCAGAAGACCACATATTGAAAATAAAAAAAAAACACAGTCCTATCCATAATCAATACCAAATTTAGAAAGAAAGCAAATACCAAAGAACAGACCCAAAATCCATTTTTTTCTATAGAAAAATGGAAATTAAGAGCCACCTTTTCTAGTCAGTATCATATATGTTCATGTTCCATTTTGAGAAGCATTTTCATTGATTTTTGGAATAAACTAAACCAGCAAAATGGAAATCTAACACTTTCGATTTAGATCAAAATCAGCAAATAAACACTTATTAGCATCACAAGAACATCAAAACCCAAGATCCACTTTTTTCTACGGAAAAATAGAAACTAAAATCCACCTTTTCTAATTAGTATCATATACACATTGTCCCCATTTTCAGAAGCATTTTCCTCGATTTCTGGAATAAACCCAATCAACAATTTAGCTAACACTTTCCATTTAGACCAAAATCAACAAACAAACATTAACCACCATCACAAGAACATCAAACCCTAGATCTAATCATATCAAAGTTCGTCTGAAAAAATAATGGAAAAATGATTGTGAACCTGTAAACAATAGAGTTACTTTCTAATTTCTATTGAAGCACAACTCCGGCTAAAACCCCAAGCCAACATGAAATCCGGCTAAAAATCATATTGAAGCACAAATTCTCACCATTAACAAGTCATCGAGCTTGAAACAGAGGAAAATTAATTTATTGTGAAAGAGAGAGAGGGATGGCGCGATGACGAAGTCTCAGTCCCTCACTTCGACCATCGACATAGCGACAACGAACGAGGACCCATGTCGAAATCGTATGGCCCGCTGATCTAGTGCGACGCCGTGCACGGTGGGTTCGCGTAGAGAGCTATCGTCGTCACCACAATGATTCACCTTCTACGAGCTCTTCGATTTTCAGGCAGATCGATCAACGACGGTTCTGATTCCTATTTCGATTTCTTCTCCAAATCTTATTTTCTCGAAGACCCAGAATTCGATATCTGACTCGAAAAGAGCTTCTATGGTTCTTGATTTTGATTTTGAAATCAAAATCAGGGGGACAAAAACAACTTCTCAGGTTCGCGATGCGGGTCGTATGATTTTGACCGAACACCAACAGCTCCACCGGCAACCAACAGGATGTGTGGGCTGTATGATTTCGATCGGACACCGGCGACTCCATCGACGACCACTGGCGGCTCCACTAACGACCTCCGGCGACCAACTGAAAACGAAGAAGAGAGGTGAGTTGAGAGGATTTATCAATAATTCACCAGAACGAAGAAGAAGCACAGTACCAATTTGGTATTTATTTTTTAATAGAAGGGTAGATTGGGTATTTTAAAAATATATATCTCAAATAGTGTTTTTCTGTTAGTTTCAACAGAGTTTTATTAATCGTGACACATAAAAATAGTTCTCCGTATGGAACTGACATTTAAAAATATTCACCGTATTAACATGAAAATGTGTTATAATTCAGTCTAATCATCATGAATTATCATATTATTTACATATATTATATAATAATATAAAATTTGTGTGAACTATTACCATATGAAGTTAATAAATCTGCAAGCTACTCGGGAAAAACTAGTTTAGAATAAAAAATTTAATTAGTGTTTTTAAAATTAAAATTTTATAAAATAATTATTTTCTATATTGAACTCTTTTATAACTTATTTAGATGTAAAAATTTTAAATTAAGTTTCATGGTCAATTATTGTAATTTGCTTTAATGAATGAAACGACTAATCTATATAGTCTTATTGTTACTTCTTTATCGGAAGAATTTATTTATTTTATTTTTGTTCGAAATAGTATTTGAAGCAACTGTTAACTTCATTAGAATATTATGTTTATGAATAATAAATGGACAAATATGTAAGTAGAGGTAGAGATTTAACAATGAGTTGAAGACGAGATACTAATTCCTAAAAATAAGACAATTTAGCAACTCACCAGAGTTGCTCTAATATTTTTTTCTTTGACATTTACTTGGTCAAACATAAATTGCAGATCCTTACAAACAATTAAACATGCGCAGGACATAAGCAAAAAGGTAAAAAGGTTGGGATGGATTTGCAAATTCAAAAAGTTGGGATCTATTTTTGGGTTAAAAGCAATTGCTAAGGTCTGAGCTAATCACTACTTTTGAACAAAAATTTTAGGGTCGAGTTCTATCGAAATTAAAATTGGTTGAGTTTATCTAGGTGCAAAGGATACTTAATTATGGTTATTTCACACTTTACTATTTAATTTTTTTTCGTTTGTGTCTTAAATTATATTTTGAAACATGTGATAACTTTGTTAACGGAAATTTAAAATGACCAAACTAACCATATAAAATTATTTAATAGTTAATCATAAACTAAGACCAAAGGAGAGCACATCAAAAGAGAATAGGAGAGCAACATCCATTGCGCACAACTGATATTTGCACAAAAAGTTCAAATTTATGTACTCATCATTATTTTTAACGGGTAATCATGTAAAACCCTAATTAGATTCACATAATAAGAACGCATACAAAAAAAATCAACCCATAGAAATAAGAATAAACAACAACATTTTGAGTTCAACCACAAATTATCGGTAGCAAAACAGGGAGGTGGTGATGGTCAATGAAGCAGTTATCCTCGGACTGGAGCAGCAATTGGAAATTGACAGTTAGCATCTACTGTTAGAATTTTTGATGGAAGATGTTAAAATTTTAAGTAAAAAGACGAAAATACCCTTGGTCATTTCAAATTTTCAGATCTTTATAAACATGTGTAGGACATAAGCGAAAAGGTAAATAGGTTGGGATGGATTTGCAAAATCAAAAAGGTTGAGATCTATTTTTGGGTATATTGCAAGTTGGGGTCTATAAATGCAAGTACTTCAATAAAAGAAGGATGAAAACGGAATAAATAATAAGTAAAATGTCACTTACCTCCTCGTAGTATACTCGATTTTCATTTACCTCCCTCGGCCGACTAATGCATCCTGATAGGTCCATGTACTTTCAGAATTTCTCACGGAGGCCCAACGGTATTAGTTTCAGGTCAAAATGATGAAAATGCCCCCGTATAAAAAAATTAAAAAACATTTTCTTAAAATATATATTTTTATAAAATAAATAATAAAAACTAATTCTAATATTATCATTTTTAAATTTTTTTTAGAAAAACGGTTTACAAACATCGTTTTTTATGTTTTATAATTTTTTTAATACAAAATTTAGTTTTCTATTATTGATTTTATAGAATAATATATTTTTTATAAAAAGTTTAAAAAATAATTCTTTAAATACAAGGGGTATTTTTTCCATTTTTACAAAAAAATAGGTGACTTTGACCAAAAACTAACGCCGTTAGGCTTATGTGAGAAATTCGAAAAGTACAGGGACATGTCAAGACGCATTAGTCGGTCGAGTGAGGTAAGTGAAAATCGCGTATACTACGAGGGAGGTAAGTAATATTTTCCCTAATAATAATTATCGTAGGTACATATACAATGACTGAGCTAATCCTTGCTTTTCAACAAAATTGTTTAGTTCGAGTTGTACAGAAATTAAAATTGGTTGAGTTTATCTAAAGGCAAATGATACTTGAGTATGGTTATTTTATACTTTTTTTTCCGAGTGACTTAACTTTTATTTTAGGCAAAGTTGTAGATGTTGCATTGCGCTGTGATGACAGACATATTTTTGAGGTCATGATGGCATCACAGTGAATTTCCACTTTTATATTTTTATTTTATATAAATTAATTTACATGTGTAATAAAAATACATATTATACTACCATTAGCAATATCTAACCATCCTTATATTTAAGATCTCTACCTCAGCAACTTAGTCAACCTATAATCTCTCAACTTAGCATAGTGGTTCATATTTTATAGGAATCACCTTACCAACTTTTTTAATTAGCTAATACACTTTTGTATATAAAGTCATTACTATCAATAATACAATCATCAAGTCTTCAACTCAACACGGTATCAGAGCGTTGCTGATCCATTTCACAAAACTAAGCTTTTTTTTTCTTTTCAAATCATCACCTACGTTTCCATGGCTATAGATTCTTCCTCCATCCTTCCCAACCCATATGAAAACTCAAACCCTTTTACCTTCGTCTCCTTTTCACGCCCCCGACCTAATCATCCTCAACAATGGACGTCACGACCTCCACAGTTTCAGCACGACACCAACTCATCATCACCAGGAAACCTTTCAAAGGTCGTTGCCAATGGTGCAAACAACAAGGCCATGCTATGGGCCAATGTACCGAGTTTCGCACAAAACATCCAATCGTAGCAGTTTCAAATTCTGTGCGTTTTTCGGGTCATGCTCAACCTCAGGCTCACTCTATGTCTACAAATCAACCTCGTTCTGAATGGCTAGTTGATAGCGGAGCAACTCATCATGTGACGAGTGAATTGAAGAACTTCGCCAAACACTACCCATATAATGGACCAGACGAGCTATTTGTTGGAGACGGTTCAGGTTGGAGGATTTCTAACACTGGCTCTTTTAAGCTTAATGGTATTTCGTTTAATGATGTCCTTCATGTTCCATCCATTCACAAAAATGTTATCTCTGTCTCTAAATTTACAAAACATCACAAAAATATTGCTTTTGTATTCTTACACAATCGTTTTCTTGTGAAGGAACTACAAACGGGGCAAACAATTCTTAATGGTCCTTGTGTAAACGGATCTATGTATGGCCAAACGCTACCCCTTCCATTCATGCTCTTCATTTCACTCCTTCGGCGACGTGGCATCACAAACTTGGCCATCCATCCTCATCGATATTTAGTTATCTACGAAATAATTCTAGTAATAAAGCTTCACAATTTCTTCTTTCGGATTATACCTCTTGTAATATTAACAAGAGTCACAAGCTCCCGTTTCATAACTCCACACTTATTTCTAATCATCTTTTACAAATTATATTTTCTGATGTGTGGACGTTACCTGTTCTTTCTTATGATGGTTTGCACTATTTTTGTATTTTTGTGGATCATTTTACCAGGTACACATGGTTATATCCAAAGAAGCGCAAATATGACACGCAATCAATCTTTATCAAATTCAAAGCCCCTGTGGAAAGTTACTTTAACCACAAAATAAAAGTTGTATACACTAATAATGGAAAGGAATACACTGTCCTCAATCCATTTCTTAGTTCCAATGGGATCAGTCACTTTACGACATCTCCTCATACACCAGAACACAATGGCATCTCGGAACGCCGGAACCGTCACATAGTTGAGACGGGTCTTTTGTTACTTACTTATGCTGGCATTCCCCTCACTTATTGGCCTCATGCCATGATGACAACGGTTTATTTAATTGATCGTCTTCCGACCCCTATACTTAATTATGACACACCATATTATAAATTGTTGAACATCAAACCGGATTACCTTAAGCTTAGAAGTTTTGGTTGTTTATGTTTTCCTTGGCTTCGTCCATATGCTTCTAACAAATTAGCTCTGAAGTCTATTATGTGTGTCTTTATAGGTTACTCTACGGATCAGAGAGCATATCAATGTCTTGACCCGAGCACCAATCGTGTTTACACCTCACGCCATGTCCGATTCTTAGAGTCTGAGTATCCGTTTCCCTCTATCGCACCGCCTCTAGAACAAGAATCTCACGATGTCAGCATCACTTCTCAAGTGCAACTACCAATTCTACATGAGACAGTACCAAGGAATGAACACCTTCCAGCCTCCACATCATCACACCAACTACCCAACCAATCTACAAGTCATCCAACCTCACAAGCCGTACCACCCAGCTCCTTTTCATCACCTCATTTTTTCCGTCCCATACATCACTCTACCCACAACTATCTCCCCATTCACACTCTGCGTCCATTACCCAGACCTCCTACAGATAGAGGGATTGTAACTCGATCAAAGAATAATATCACCAAGCCTATATCTAAGCTGAATTTGCCGGCGTCAGTTGTCTCTTGCCTTGAGCCTCGCACAATTACACAAGCTCTAAAATCTCCAGAATGGCGTCAAGCCATGCAACTTGAGTTTGATGCTTTATGCTCTAATGGAACGTGGGACCTAGTTCCTCCCTCCTCAACGCAAAATATTGTGGGTTGCAAGTGGGTGTTCAGAATCAAGTATCTTCCAGATGGATTGATTGAGCGTTATAAAGCTTGGTTGGTTGCTAAAGGATTCCATCAACGCCCAGGTTGGGACTACACTGAAACGTTTAGCCCGGTAATCAAACCAGTGACTGTTCGTGTAGTTCTAGCTTTAGTCGTTCACCATGGTTGGCCTCTCAAACAATTAGACATAAACAATACTTTTCTCCAAGGTACGTTGCATGAAGAGGTTTATATGTCCCAACCACCCGGATTTGTTGACACAACATTGCCAGATCATGTATGCAAACTTGGAAAAGCAATACATGGCATAAAACAAGCACTTCGTGCTTGGTTCAACGAGTTGCGAAATTTTTTTGCTTCATCAAGGGTTCGTTAACTCTATCGCTGACACCTCGTTATTCATCTATCGTTCGGGTGCTGATTTTCTATTCTTACTGTTTATGTGGATGATATTATTGTTAATGGGAATGGATCTTGTGTGGTTGACAAATTTATCAAAGTCTTATCTAACAAGTTCTCTCTTAAGGATCTTGGTGACCTATCTTATTTTTTGGGTGTGGAGGTTCATCGAACGGACAAAGGCATATTCCTAAGTCAACGGAAATATACACTTGACCTATTGGTGAGGTCTGGTATGGTAGATGCTAAACCTATGTCAACTCCGTTAGCCCCTTCCGCTTCGTTACGACGTAGTGGCGGCAGTCTGCTCTCGTCACCAACTGATTATAGAACGATCGTGGAGAGCTCACAATACCTCAGTTTTACTCGTCCGGATATTGCTTTTAGTGTTGGTAAGCTCTCTCAATTTGTGCATGCACCAACGAGGATCATTGGAATGCGCTTAAAAGATTGCTCTGTTATCTCGTGGGTTCCCTAGACAAAGGCATCAACATTTCCGCTGCGAAGTCGTTAGCACTACATGTATTCACGGATGCAGATTGGGCTGGCAATGAAGATGATTATGTTTCAACCACAGGGTATTTACTGTTTCTTGGTGGGGTTCTCATCTCATGGAGTTCTCGAAAGCAAAAAGCAGTGGCACGGTCCTCTACTGAAGCCGAGTACAAAGCCCTTGCTGATACTACTGCAGAATTGATGTGGATTCAGAATCTGTTCAGTGAGCTAGGCCACGTCCAAACTTGTACTCCGGTGATTTATTGTGACAATTTGGGGGCTACAAGCCTCAGTGCAAACCCCGTTTTTCATTCACGAATGAAACATATTGCTCTATCTTTCCACTTTGTTCATGAACAAGTTCAGCGTGGAATAATGAGGGTTTCTTTTGTTTCAACGGATGACCAGCTGGCTGATATCCTTACCAAACCATTATCACGTTCAAGATTTGATGTTCTCGTCTCCACAAGGATGATCAATTTGCGGGGGAATATTAGCAATACCTAACCATTCCTATATTTAGATTCTCTACCTCAACAACGTAGTCAACCTCTCAACTTAGCATAGTGGTTCATATTTTATAGGAATCACCTTAACAACTTCTTTAACTAGCTAATACACTTTTGTATATAAAGTCATTACTATCAACAATACAATCATCAAGTCTTCAACTCAACAACTACAAATTATAATATTTTCAAATTTTTTAGAAAAGAATTAATTAGTTTGAATAGAACTGACCCAAATTGGTCCAAAGTCAGCTTAAATTAGTACAAAACCGGCTTAAAACGCCCAAAACGTCACGACGTTGCGTCTGTGTGGTTTACAGTGCCATGATGGCCGCCATTTAACGAAAAATTAAAATGATCAAATTAACCATGTTTAAATAAAACACTAATAGTTAATCATAAACTACTAAAGGAGGGCACATCAAAAAAGAATATGAGAGCTATATCCACTGCCCACAACTGATATTTATTCAAAAGAATTCAAATTTATGTATTCAATCGTCAATTTTAGGGGGAATTCATGTAAAACCTCAATTAGATTCACATAACAAGAACACCTAAAAAATAAACTATAGAAATAAGAATCAAAAACAAAATTTTGAGTTCAAATACAAATTATCGGCAATAAAACAAGGAGGTGGTGGTGTTCGATGGAGCAGTTATCGTCAGACTGAAGCACTAGAGCTGCGACGATATGATCTTCACGAGCTGAAAAAGGTTCAGAGCATCGACGAAGGTCAGCTGAGAAGAAAGGTTGTTTTCGATGTTTTCGATGTTAGCTAGAACCCTAACTTCCAATTGATTTTGCTATGATTTTTTAATGTTTGCTAATCGAGGTATGCATTAACAAGGATGGATAGACATCACACTATCAGTTTTTACAACTGTAACGGCGCACAAAAGGTATGTGTGCCGTTAGAATCGACATTTGTAACGGCGCACGCATAAAGTGCGCCGTTACAAATGTTTGTAACGGCGCACGGTACCTGTGCGCCGTTAAAAATGTCTGTAACGGCGAACGTTAAACGTGCGCCGTTAATATCACACCTTTGTAACGGCGCACACCGTTATGTGCGCCATTACAAATTGTGTTGACCGTTGACCACTTTTGTTGCCGTTATGGAAAACGGTCGGAAATTGAGCCGTTGTTGTTACCGTTAGTTTGTAACGGTGCACCTTGGTATGTGCGCCGTTACTAGAAGTTTGTAACGGCGCACCTTGGTATGTGCGCCGTTACAAATATGTATTATAAATCTTGGCAGAACCTCCCCTTCTTTTCCTACAACATATCTCACACCTACTTTTCTCCCGACAAGGGTAATTTCGTAATTTCGAAAATTTATAAATTTTCCCGAGCACCCTCAGACAAATCTCCCGAGAAGGTATGTACAAATTTTTAAATAATGCACTACATATAACTGCAAATTTGTATATGATTTCATCGATCCAAGTTTAGATTTTGTATGATTTTGCTTGTATGAATAATTTGCATGTTCAATTTATTAAATTTGTTTTGGAACTGATGAAATAAATTACTCGATTCCATGAATTGCATGATAACATTAGGGTTAATTCTCCCGATTCCATTAATTGCATGATAACATTAGGGTAAATTCTCCCGTAATTGTTATTTGCATGATAACATTATACATTAGGTTATTTGATCATAAACCACCATAATAGGGTATGTTGGACATTTAGAACCTAATTAGGGGTATTTTGGTCATTTATGACCTAATTAGGGGTAATAAGGTCATAAATGACCAAACAAGGGTAATTAGGTAATTTATGTGAATTAGAAGGTACGTACATATTTTGAAATAATGTAATATTATGTAAATCAATTGTTAACCAAATTTATATATATTACATATATAGAATAGATCGGAGATGGATGGGATCCGTAAAAATGAGTGAGGAATGGATGAAAGGATTAAGCAGTTTTGTAAAATTTGCGAGAAAAAACGCTCCAAGAGATGGTGTGGGACGTTTCAAGTGTCCATGCACGAGGTGTTGTAATTCTGCTTGGCACGATATGGAGACTATTTGCGATCATATATTGAGGAAAGATTTCCTTAGATCGTATAATGTGTGGTTCCATCATGGCGAAGCCGAAAGAGCTAGCTCGAGCCGGAATTGGGATATCAGTTTGAGGGAAACATCGGCGAATCAGCCTTGTTCGACGTCGGACAACAATCCAGTATACGTTGATCCTGTGCATCAGCTCGTGGATGATGTAGACCCGACTAGAGATGTAAGGATTGACGAGGACGAACAACAGAACATTGGAATAATAACCGAAGTCGAGGAGGGAGTCGCTAAGGCAACCATGACAGCATACAACCGGTTGGTGACAGAGTCGCAAAAGCCGTTGTACGAAAATAGTGAGGATACTTCATTAGCAGCAATGTTAAGGATGTTGTCCATCAAGCAGAGCACCGGGATGTCTGACGAAGCTTTTACCAAGGTTGCCAAAGATTATTGTTCTACGTTACCCCAACCTAATACGTATCCATCTAGCTATGCAGCGGCGAAGCAGAAAATGAAGGCAATCCAACTGCCACACGTGAAATATGATGCATGTCTGTACGGATGCACATTGTACTACGGAACACAATCGCAACTCCAGACATGTGGCGTTTGTGGAGAGGCACGATACGCGAAGGTGGGAAAAAAATTAGTTCCGAAAAAGACGTTGTGGTACTTCCCATTGACTCCTCGACTTCAACGTTTATATCTTGCCCTAGAGATGGTTGAGTGGATGCGATGGCACGGGGAGCGGGAGAATGAGGACAATGAAATATTAGTACATCCATCAGACGGTGCGGATTGGATTCATTTTGACACTAAATACCCAGTATTTTCTGGAGAAATACGGAACGTGCGGCTGGCGCTGTCAACCGACGGGTTCTCTCCATACGGGCCTACTGCGCCGAGTTACAGTTTGTGGCCTGTAGTCGCTATCCCGTTGAATTTTCCGCCCTCGATGGCTATGAGAAAGGAGTATAACATCCTCACCATGTTGATATCTGGTCCAAAATCACCGGGGAAATGCTTAAATAACTTCATGCGTCCGCTGATTGATGAGTTGAACCATCTGTGGGAGCACGGAGTTGTCACGTGGGATGGTTCTAAGAAAGAGGCTTTCATCATGCGGGCTGCTGTGATGTGGACAATAAGTGTCTTCCCGGGCCTGGGAATGTTGGGAAGCATCCAGACTAAAGGATATAAGGCATGTCCTTTATGCTTGGACGAGATCGATTCTGAACACAGTAACTCAAGAATCTCTTACCAAGGTGCTCGTAGGTTCTTACTACCGAAACATCCGCTGCGATTTCAGCCGCAGGCCTTTAACGGGAAGACAGAGACACGGAGAAGGCCTACCCGGCATTCAGGGGCTGCTGTACTCAGTGCGATTCTACGTCATCAATACCCACCGCCTAGTCTGCATCCGAAGTTCAGTAAACGAAAAGGGGGTGGTGTTCGTATATGTTGGTCTCATAAAAGCATTTTCTGGGAGCTGCCTTATTGGAAAACTCATAAAGTCAGACATACGTTGGATTTGATGCATATAGAGAAGAACGTATGCGACAACGTCATAGGTACAGTTCTTGGAATTGCAGGGAAGACTAAGGATGACGTGAAAGCTAGGAGAACTTACGAGGAACAGGGTGTCCGGCAAGACCAATGGGTGCAAGACGGGGAGCTCCCAGATGCACCTTATGGCGTGGCGGGTCGTGATCGGAAGGAAGTACTGGAGCATATAAAAGCTGTTAAGTTTCCCTCTGGATATGCGGGAAGTCTAAAGAGCAAGGTGAATCCCGATGAGAAAAAGTTCCTCGGATTGAAGACCCACGATTGTCACGTGTTGATGCAACGTATCTTCCCCCTTGTCATTCGGAAGTACCTTCCGCCTTATGTGGCAGAAGCATTAACAGAGCTGGGCAAGGCCTTTCAATTGTTGTGCACGAGGGAACCGAGGAAAAAAGCCTTGAAAAAGTTGGGGGAAGATATAGTGGTTCTAGTCTGTAAGTTGGAAACTATTTTCCCTCCTTCATTCTGTACAATTATGGTTCACCTTCTACTGCACCTCCCGGATCAAGTTTTGCGAACCGGCCCAGTTCATTTCACATGGATGTTTCCAATTGAACGGTATGATCCTTGAATTCGAAATATCATTTTCAATTACCATTGAACTGTATAATCGAATATGACATTAACCTTCATAATTCGATTGTAGGCAACTTGGCGTGTACAAGAAAAGTGTGCGAAACCCGCGATATCCAGAAGGTTGTATAGCCCAACAGTACTTGATGCACGAGTCTGTCACCTTCACTCAGATGTACCTTAACCGCGCCACTTCAGCCAGCGAAATTTTTGTTAGTCCAGCTCTAGGTTTCAACTTATCAGTTGTTTCCCCACATGTACAAGTTAAGAGCGTGGTGCGAAACGACAAATTGAGCACCTCCGAGATGTTCTGGGCGAATTGGACAGTGATTGAGAATTGTGCCGAAGCAGATACATTCGTAGAATCACATCGTGCAGGGTTCCAACGAATACACCCTAGGAAATCTCTTCAGGATCGAGTCATGTCATTTGTCTTCGAGTGGCGCAGAATTGTACGTAATAGACATCAGTTAACTTGAATTACCATTTACAAATTTTAGGGATAACTCATTTATATTCCGTGTGCAGGTGAGTGCTCCAGGGTGGCAACGAGAGTTGGTACTACTATCCAGAGGTCCTCGTTCTTCTGCCATTTATTCGCAGTGTACTGTTAACGGCGTCAAATTTTTATGCTTGAGAATCGACCAGGGCCGGAGAAATCAAAATTCAGGGGTCATGATTGAAGCAAACGACATATGTTACTACGGTGTTCTTATGGACGTATGTATCCTTACCTACTCGGAAGGCATGCCAGTCGTTCTATTCAAGTGTCGGTGGTACGACGAACGGACAGTTAGAAAGGACGCAAATGGATTCATTTCGGTCAACACGTCCACAGATCGTCACAAACAAAACCCATTTTGCCTTGCTTTAATGGCAAAACAGGTATACTATATCGACGACCCTAAGTCTGGACCGTGGAAGGTTGTCAACGTCGTGTCGCATAGGGGTCACTACAAACCGAGCAGTTTAGCCCGTGCCGGTGACGACGACGACCTAGAGTTTGAAGTCGATGAACCTTACCAAGAAGATCGAATTGACATCGTCACACTGGGTAATATCACTATTGACCTAACAAACTTAATCCGGTGTCCACCGCCAGCACCTCCAGTTGAGAACGATGAAGAAGACGAAGAAACCGAGCACGACGACGAAGAAACCGATGACAGCGATTTGGAAGGGCATGAAGATTATGATTCCGCCGACTCTGATACTTAATATGTATATGTATGTTTGATTGGTTATGAATAAATGGTTTTTTTAAATCTATCATCTACAAAGAGTAATTGGGTCAACTCCGGCCGAATTAGGGGTAATTTTGGTCAATTTCACCTTGAAAGGGTAATTGGGTCAACTCCGGCCGAATTAGGGGTAATTTTGGTCAATTTCACCTTGAAAGGGAAATTCGGTCAATGCCGTCTGAATTAGGGGTAATTTGGTCATTTCGACCTTAAAAAGAGTAATTGGGTCAACTCCGGCGGAATTAGGGGTAATTCGGTCAATTTCACCTTCAAAGGGTAATTCCGTCAATTCGGTCAATTCGGACCGAATTAGGGGTAATTCGGTGAATTCGACCTTTAAAAGGGTAATTCGGTGAATTCGACCTTTAAAAGGGTAATTCGGTCAATTTGACCTTCAACTGTTTTTTTTCCTAAGTGTGGATTTGTGACGGCGCACACAATACCATGCGCCGTTACTAATTTGTAACGGCGCACACAGTTAAGTGCGCCATTACAAATCCACACTTAGGAAAAATTCAGACAGTTGACTCTTGTCCTTTGAAATCGGGTTTTCGATCCCGATCGAGATTCATACGTTGAACATAGTCAAATGAAATTATGAAACATGAACTAACAAGTCATTGCGCTCAAATTGGTACGGTCGGATTAACTTTTGGATCGACGTAAATAAAATAATATTATTTTTTACAGTTTGTAACGACGCACATGGCCTATGTGGGCCGTTACACAAAGTCAAATAGGTCAGTCAACTATGTTGACTTCCCATTGGCTGGTTAGATCTAGGTTCATACATTATCGGAATTGAATGAAATTTTGGCATATGAAGTACACATGCATTGCGCTCCTATCCGTACGGTTGGATTAAAACTTTATTTTCAACACATTCCACTTTCGTTGAAAGCGTGAGTTTAGGGTTAAGGAAGGTAAAACTCACAAAAACCCTAAACTCATTGATGATCAAACGTTCGGTAGATTAATATATTTTATTTTGAATCGAAACCGTTCGATTAGTTGGAAATTACATATACGTGGTATAGTACAAATTTGAAGAAAATCATACCACGGGAAGACCGCTTATCAATCCCGATCGATTTTAGGTTAAATTTAGTGAATTTAGGGTTTAGGGTTTGTAACGGCGCACATACCTATGTGCGCCGTTACAAATGTGGCGCCACGCGAAAAATCAAATTTCGCGAAAATTCAAATTTCGCGAAAATTTAAACATCCCGCGGATATTTTGGTTGTAACGGCGCACATCATTGTGCGCCGTTACAAATTTCGCTTGTAACGGCGCACATGGATAGATGCGCCGTTACAAATATGTTGACCGTTGCAAAAGTTGACCGTTGGGTTCAGACAACGGTCAGAAACGGCTCGTTTTCTAACCGTTACGGTTTGTAACGGCGCACATTGGTGTGTGCGCCATTACAAAATTTATGTCTAACGGCGCACGCCGTTATGTGCGCCGTCAGACTCAAACTTTGTAACGGCGCACACCCTTATGTGCGCCGTTACAAATCCCTAGATAAATATTGGCAGAACCCTTTCTCTTCCTCCTCCTCTCCTCTCTGTTTCTGCTCTGATCTGCCGCCGTCCCGCCGTCGCCGTCCCGCCGTCCCGTCCCGCCGTCACCGGTCTCGCCGGAGTATGTCAGTGAATATTTTTTTCATGTGAATATGTTAGTGAATATGAATTAGTTTAACTGCATGTGAATAGTTTTCAATTTAATATGAAAATTGCATGTTTAATTTTTCAGTTTAATATTTGTGGGTTAAATTTTAGTTTAATATGAATATGAATATGTTAGTTTAAAAAAATTTTCGGAATTAATAAAAAAATTGCCCCTAAGGGGCAATTTTGAAATTATGAAAAAAAAATTAGCCCTTTAGGGGCAATTTTGGAATTAATAACCAAATTGCCCGTTAGGGGCAATTTTGGAATTAATAACCAAATTGCCCGTTAGGGGCAATTTGGGAATTATGAAACAAATTGCCCCTAAGGGGCAAGTTTGAAATTATGAAAAAAAATTAGCCCTTTAAGGGCAATTTTGGAATTAATAAAAAAATGGCACCTAAGGGGCAATTTTGGAATTAATAAAAAATTGCCCCTTAGGGGCAATTTGGGAATTATGAAAATAATTAGCCCCTTAGGGGCAATTTTGGAATTAATAAAAAAATGGCACCTAAGGGGCAATTTTGAAATTATATAAAAATTTGCCCCTTAGGGGCAATTTGGGAATTATGAAAAAATTGCCCCTTATGGGCAATTTTGGAATTATATAAAAATTTGCCCCTTATGGGCAATTTGGGAATTATGCAAAAAATTAGCCCCTAAGGGGCAATTTTGGAAATCTCACAAAAAAGTAGCCCCTTAGGGGCAATTTTGGAATTTTGAAAAAAATTATCCCCTTAGGGGCAATTTTGGAATTGTGGAAAAAATTAGCCCCTTAGGGACAATTTTGGAAAACTCAATTAAAATTAGCCCCTTAGGGTAATTCGGGCATTTTTGGCCGAATTACCCTATTCTTTCGGTCAAATTGACCTTAAAAGTCTTATTCGGTCAATTACAGATAATGGAGCCTAGACGTAAGGCACCTAAGGCCAGGGCACCTAGGCGAGCCGCCATGGACATTCCATTTTTCCAGGCTTCGTAGGCACCGGAGGTACATGATGAGATGTACACTCCGTCACCGCCGCAGCCGACTCAGCCCACTCAGCCGACTTTTCCGGGCTGGGAGTTCCAGGTCCCGGATCCTCGGAGTTTCCAAGAGATGCTCGGAGACGTCGCAGGACCCTCCGAAGAGGACTTTGTGCCGGATGAGTCCGAACTGCCGCTGAACGAGAGGAGGCTCCTTCCTCTCGAGTACAGAGAGATTCCGAGGTACGAGCTGTACTTCGATTACAAGGTGGAAGTCGACTGCCTGAACACGAAGAGCTGGGAAGCCAGGGCGAAGAAGGACCAAAAGATCGACATCAACATCGCCGACAATGAGAGAGTAGTTCAGGCGAACGGAGGTCCGTTGCTCTTGACGTGGGAAAACGGCCGACCACGTGTCGCAGGAGGAATCCTTTCGGCCGATAGGGTGAAGACGATTATAGGGAAATTCGCTCGGGAACGCGATGCTTCCTACCAGACGTTTGGGGATTTGCCGCCGTCTGAGTTCCAGGCGTTTTGGAGGAGTTTCGGGGTAATTTCAAAGTTTACTCTAATTTTTTTCCAAATGTTCGTATTAAAAATATTCACGTGATATTTGTCAATTTCAGCGTTTGTTTGAAGTGACCGATTCGGTTGAGCTACGGGGTTGGATTCGTGAGGCGGCCATAAGCGCTTACAAGGAGCGAAAATCCAACATGAAGCGGTTATACAAGCTCTACGTCGACCCTACTAGATTGGGCCGGAATGGGATTCCCAAGTGTCTGAAAGGGAAGAAGTCCCAGTGGCGGTGGCTCGTTGAACATTTCGATGCCAACGAGGTATATTACTAATTTTTACTTTAATTTTTTTTTGAATTTTTACTATTTATCATGTGAATTTACTTTGATTTTTTTTTTCCAGGAAAATGTTGGTACTCATATGAGTGCCATTCGGAGGAGCGACAACAAGTTAAACCACCACACTGGCAAAGTCCCATTTCGAGCGCTTTGGGAGAGGATGTCGGCGGCCGGGGAAGTGGAGGTCTCCAAAAAGTTGGAGGGCTTACTGAAGGCTCACAAGGCCTTACCTAGGCCTGGTGATGGTCCACAGGAGGGGGAGGAGGAACTCAACCCGAAGCTTGTAAGTTTCGTTATTTTTTTATTTTAATATTTTAATTTATTATATTAATCAAATTTTTTTTGCAGCTTTACATTAGGAATGCGCTTAGGGATTGGAAGAATGACGAGGCGAACTACAACGAGGATGGAACGCTGAACAAGATGACCGACGCTGAAGAGGATGAGGTCATGCGACAAGCTGCCGACCATGTTCGCCAGATCGAGCTTGCCAGAGGAGTTACCATAGAACACTCCAGAGGACGACGCATCCGGGGTTGCGGCGGTGCTTACGAGGCACCGCCGAGACAGAGAAGACGTTCGACCTCCTTTGATGGTAGTCAAGCGGAGATTGCGGAGCTCCGGACTGAACTCACGGAACTTCGCGCTGAACGTCAGGCTGAACGTGAGCAAGCCGCCGCCGAGAAACAGCATGCCGAGCAGATGTTCCAGTACTTCCAACAACAACTGCTGTTACTCAACCCTAATCTCGCCCCTCCACCTCCACCTCCGAATAGTTCTAGAGATCTTGGAGGCCCGTACTCATAGATTTTATGTAAATTAAATATTTTATTGAACAATTTAAATATTAATATAATTTTATTTTCAAATTCAATATTCATTTCTAAATAAAAAAAATAAATTTTTTAAAAAATAATAAATATAAAATTTATTTTATATTTATTATTTTTTAAATTTTTTTTTTTAATTATTCTGCATTATTTGTAACGGCGCACAAACAGCGTGCGCCGTTACAAATTTGCCGGCATTTATAACGGCGCATCGGGTTTGTGCGCCGTTACAATTATTGACGGCGCACGTCGTCTGTGCGCCGTCACTACTTGTAACGGCGCACACACGGCGTGCGCCGTTACTCATTGTAACGGCGCACACAGTTAAGTGCGCCGTTACGAACGGTGACGGCACCGTCAACTTAATCAACGGTGACGGTAGCATGTGTAACGGCGCACTGACGGTGTGCGCCGTCAACGTTAGTAACGGCGCACGTCCTTTGTGCGCCGTTACAGGCTGTAACGGCGACACTGTAACGACGCACGCTAACGACGCCGTTACAGACGTTTTTGTGCGCCGTTACAGTTTGTAACGGCGCACAAATCCTCTGTAACGGCGCTGTTAGCGTGCACCGTTACAAATAAAAAAACTGATAGTGTCAGATTGATTCATGGACTCGAGATTTTGTAGGGTTTTGCCAAGGAAAAAAAAGAGAGTGTTTGCTCCGTGAACCTCAAATCAGAAGTTTATTTATTGATACAATACATGTGAATATTTTAGGGATTATCATTAATAAAAATATCACATGTCACCATATAATTAATTTTGGACGTTATTATAACATAATAATTATGTTTGTTCTAAAATAAAAGTTATGACACTAAAATAGAGAAGAAAATATTATTATGATAGTAAAGTGTAAAATAATAGTAAATAAATATAGTAAAGTGCCATTTTTTATTTATTTAATTTATGTACATATTTAATTTTAAATGTATTAAGAAGATCAAAATCAAATTTGAACGAGTCTCAGGAACATATTTAGTTTAGGAAAGTTAAGCTAACTTAAATTCGGCTTACATTGTTTAATAAGTTGGAGTCGTGCAAGGTTGTGCAACTCAAAACTCGGAAATGTATCGGTCAGTTGACTAAAACACAGATCTGGCGAGTTCAGGGAGACGACGGCAAAACGCTTTTGTAATAAATAAATAATGAAATAAACATATACTCGTACTTATTATTTATTAAAGGCAAAATGAATGATATTTAATTGTTTTAATTTCAAACTTGTCAATAATTATTATTTTTCTTTACACAAATTGAATCACAACATAATATAGGAGGGTTTAAGTTTTAGATTCCAAATGTCAAACCGAAATTAATTAAGTGAATCGAATTAAACCTAAATTAATTAGATTTAACTGAAATCAATTCATTTGAGTCGAATTAAACTGGATTTAATTTGAATTTTCTAGGTTGACCGCTATTCGTTGTATCGTCTTAGGAGGTCTGGCAAATTCGGGAAGGTCGCAACAAAACGCGTTTTGTGATAAATAATTAAATAAACATATACTCATATTTATTATTTATTAAAGACAAAATGAATAATATTTAATCATATAAATTTTAAACTTGTCAATAATAACTATTTTTCTTTACACAAATTGAATCACAACACAATATAAGAGGACACTTTTAGATTTCAAATACCAACCCGAAATTAATTAAATGAATGGAATTAGATCAGATTAAACCAAAATTAATTAGATTGAATTGAAATTAATTGATTTGGACTAAATTAAACCAGATTTAATATTATTTTTTTCGGTTGACTGACTTTGACTGATATTCGTTATATCGTCTCGAAGAGGTGAATTTTTTTGATATGTCGCTAATATCTGGCGGTATTTATAACACTGAACTCAAGTGAATAATTAAAAGATAAACTAATTGACGGTCCCAACAACGACTATTCAAAGTGAATGTGATGCAGTGCGGTCGAAGAAGCCGGTATGCAGAATGTAGAACACCTGGAGTTATCGCAAAAGTGTTGGATTTCGACAAAGGACTAGTGTTTTCTGGGCGGAAACGGCATTCTGAGCAAAACTCATGGCTATGCCATGAAGTACAATAAATTTCGGCCATCCGAGGTCATCTTAGGGGTCAAAATCGCGTTTTATAAGTTTCGGGCAGTTTTTTTATAATTTTTAATAGTTGTTTCATTTATTTTCCATTTTTCTTTTCTAGCTTTTTTTCCTTTCTAGGGAATTAGGGTTTTCCTTTTTTGCAATCTGTGTTTCATTATTTAAGTACTCTCGTTTTTGTTATTGAATTAGTTTTGAAGTTAATAAAAAAATCGAGATTTCCCTCAAATCTATCACCTTCGGTATTCGCAAGAATCAACGAATTTTGATAAAGAATTCCTCATAACCACGTACGCTGCATCTGGGTTTGGGGTGGATTTTGCCTACCCGTACCATATTTACTCACCCGTCATAGGTACCCGGCCCACTCAAATACTCGGTGAGTATGAGTATTTCTTAAAACTCGATACACGTCCCATCCCATCCCGAAATGAAATCATTAATTAATTTAAAATAATAATACAAAAACTAACAATTTTATCTTCAACTAACTCAATTCATCAAGGTTTTAAGAAAAACTCAATTCATCAAACAATGCATCAATTCTTCAAACATTCTGATAGTTTTAATAAATATTCATGTTATGATATTCTACTTTTGGTTTATGTTATGATTATTATTTTTAACTAATATACCAATTTTAAGTATTATGTACAGGTTAGAACAGATATAGGTCCACCCGCTCCCGATCGATCAGTACCTGCAATATGATGGCTAAAACACTTGTTACCTGACCAGTGGTACTGGTTTAGATATGACACCATAACCCGACATGACATTTAAAATTTGTCTAGATATCAAATAGTTTTCAACTCAATGGAAACTTAGATGGAAATAACATGAAAAATAGGAACTGAGTATACATATGCAATCTGACACGATGGTGCAATTGATATGCATATTTACAAAAAAAAAGTATGCTCAAAGGATTCTGAAGAAATAAACTTGGAACGATAATGGGATTGTGCTGTTATGATTCAAATTGACCTTCACACTCTCAGACATTTCTCAGGTTGAGTGTCAAAACCAGATACCAAATTCTTCTTTCAGCTCAGCTATCACTTTCTCAATCTCAGCAGGCCTTGGCATCTTCACCCGTTTGCCAAACCTATTTTCTAATTCTGCTTTGTGTGGAGCAATCACTTCGTCAATCTCACCGGTCTTCTCTTCTGGTTCAAGTTTTGGCTTCTTCATCGCTATATCACCGATAACTTCTCCATCGTGGCTTCTGGCGCTTGTAGTGTCAACTCCACCATTTGTACTGCTACTCTCATCTGCATCTTTCATCACTTGCACCAAAGCAGCACTCTGAACAATCTCTTCCAAAGATTTGTACCTTAACCTCCCATTGCTTGTCGTGGAAGTCGAATGGCTCTCAGGCTGAGACCATGAAAATGGCTTCCCACCATTGCCTTCCTTGTTCATAGACCTCAAGTCTTGCTGAAGAACAGATCTACATTCCTTAACAGAACTGGTCCTTGCCCTTCGCTTACTTCTTGGTTTCTTAACATTGGTCATAGCTTCAACTTTTGTTAACATTTGCACTGAATGCTTCCACCACTCCAAATATCTCGTCGTAACATCTGATTCAAAGAGTCGCGGTGGTATGTTCAATGTACTGTCACTAATGGGTCTGTCGTAATTTCTCCAACCAACATCTTGAGGGACGGAACCTGGAATGTCTTGATCCAACCCAAACTGCATTGCAACTCGATGTGGGAGATAATGCTCTACGCCACCCGGTTCAAATAGCTCGCTGACCCTTATGCAACGAGCAAATGACTCTAATTCAGTGCACAAATCAGGACTAACCAAGACCCACTCTTCTTGTTCTCTGTAGAACTTTGGGAGTTCCCAGTTACTCACGCCAGAAGCATAAGGTCGCCATTGAAAGCAATCTCCTGCAGACTCCAAGGCCATCCCCACATTACCGACTTTGATCTTGGAAACTTTGTGCCATCTTGCTGTTCTTGGCTCCCCTAATTTGATCGAATTGGGGTTAGGCCTCAATGTTGGGAACCTCTCCCAAACCCAAAGTTGCACGAACTGAAACAGCGCCCAAAGGTCAAGCACCAAGCAGCTATACTTGCCTCTTTCCCCCACAAATTTCACCATTTCTCGCTTCAACAAGCTCAAATCCCTGTAAATGGTAGCGAGAACTACAGGTGCAAGCGCAACGGGAATCCCTCTAGCGAGACGGGTAGCAATTGGAAACAGCTTCTTGCTAATGAAATCATACTTGTGACAAGGATAGACAAACCTTGATAACCACAAGGAGAGGAATGCCTCATGCTCAAGCTCGTGACCAGTCCCCATGAATTGTTCCATCCATGGATAGGTTGTGGCCTGAGGACTACAAGCCTCATTCAGATGATTCAACACTCTCATCATTTCACCGTCAAGTTCAACAGGACTGAAACATGGGTCTCCAAGAACAGGATATCCACCCAACACCACCATGTCTTCCAAGGTGATTGTGGCCTCACCCCAAGGAAATATGAAGGTGTTGGTCTCAGGACACCATTTCTGAGCAACCCCAATCACCAGATCATTGTCTCTCATCATGTGGTATGTGGAATTCATGATTGCATCAACAATCCCAACTTTTCTCCAAATGGGTTCATACCTAGAGCGCAGGCTACAGGCCCATTCTCTCCAGTTCTTTGGTGGGTTTCGTCTACCCTTGAACCTAACCTCCAGAGCTATTTCATGGTCAGAGAAACCGAACCTGGATGAGTCAGGAAGTGAGGGGAGCTCTGAAACTGCTCCATCTCTGGAGGTTGAAGAAGGTCGCAGGAAATGGGCAGCTCTCCGATTTGGGTAGCCATCACCGGCGGGTGAGATCATGAGCTCTTCTCTCTCTTCGAAAATGGGGTCAAATGGGTTTTCCATTTCTTAGGATCTGCGAGCCTCACTCTGTTTGGGTGTTGGGAAAATGGATGGAAGGAGAAGGAAGAAGTTGATGGAAACTGCTCAGAGGAATAAACGTTTGTTTCATGGGAAAAGGGTACTGTTTGTTTCTGGAGAAAGGTATGCAACTTTTTTCCTGCTAACTTTCTTATTAAGCATGGATTCACTTAATTAATCTCCTCAACTTAAAGTCTGAAACTTTTAGTACATTTTACAACCATTTACAGTTTTAAAAAAAATTAATTTCTTGATTTTAGATCGATTGAAGAACCGGAAAATCCTTACTTGGTTTTGTTCTTCTCAATTGAAATATGTCTTTGTTGTGACCATTAAAACATGAGTGGGCAAGTGTTTGAATATATCTTAAGAGTTTTTTTTTCTAGTGTAGTTTGAGTTCATTAGAAGATCTAATAAACTATAGGGGACAAATAGTTGAATATAACTAAGTGGATATGGTTGTAATTAGAAGTATTAAAGTAGAAAACAATGTCTAGTTAATATATAATTATATGGAACTATTCTTGATAATTTGCCTTGAACTTTGTCTTTATATCCATTTCTCCTCTTATTTCATTTGATACAGACATTCATTACTAAACACTTACCCACTCATGTGAGAAATAAATGTGGTTATAGAAAGTAGCATGGCCTGGGTGTGTGTGTGTGGAGATTGATTTTGAGACAGTGAGAGCTTAAAGAAGAAACAAAAAATCAATCTTCACTTTCTATGCTAAGGAAGTAAATCCCAATGGCCTCAGTTTCTCAGAGCAGAAACAAAATCTTGACCGTTCTCTATATACTACATCAAGAAAACATCATTTCTGCATTTTACCAACAAAAATAGAAAAACCAAACAAAAATGTACAAAGCTAGGTCTGTTCAAATCAAATCGGAAACTGAGAAATCGACCAGAATTTGGCAGAACTAGACTGGGAGAAACTGAAATCGAGATAAACTGATAATAATCGGTTTCAATTTCAAATAACCGGGATTGAGCCTATAAATAAGGAGCATTTGTCTAGCAATGACCATCAACTTTTAGCTTGTCCTCTTTAAATTAAAGCTTTGTCTAGAGTTTAAATGTATAATATTTGTCATTTTATTTTAGAAGTGGTTTAATATTTTGATTTGTTTTTAGATTTTAATTCCTTAACGAGTGCAGTTTAAAGGTTAATTGTTCTAATTAGAACAAATTAGTTTTTAAACAGTTTTATTTTATGGCCGGTTTCGGTTAAACCAAAAAATCAGTTAGTTTTTTCGGTGAACCGAGTGTTTGGTTTTAAACCATTACTGGTCCAGTCACGATTTTTTATTTTGAAAACCGGAAGTACCTGGTTCGGTCATCAGTGTTGCTCATCGGTTACAATTAATTGGGAATGAGCAGCCCTATACAGAGTAGAGCAATTAAGGTTAGTGTACACAACTAACAAAGTAGGTGACTTATCACATATGGTTAAGTTTTTGAAATTATTTACAAACAAATTAATTGGTTAATTATTATGATGATATTGAATTTATGTCAACTTTACTAATCGGGCTGATGAATGTGCAAACTCGGTATTTTTTTATAAGCTTTTCCTTACAAAGAAAATTTTGAATAAGACTTTGAGCCAATACTTTTTAAAAGTTAAAAATTTTGTAACAAAATTTTATTTTCTTATTTGACATACTTTTATAATTTGTTTAGATGTATTTTTTTAAAAATTATATTTTATGGCCAGTTACTTGTAATTTTTTTAATGAATAAAACGTCTAATTCATATAGTCTTTATTATGATTTTTATCCAAAGAAATCTTTTATTAATTTTATTTTAATAAAATATAAGCAAAATCGCAAAAAGTCTTCTTATAATTTTTTTGTACAAACTCTTCCTCGCTCATGTTCAAATTTGCACGTATGTACAAATTCATGAAAATTAATGTAAGTGTTACATGTTTGAGTTAGCATATTTGAGTTAACACTTAAGTGACACTTCAATCAGTAAACATGATTGTGGTAAAATTTGTGAAAAAAAATAATAAGGAATGGATGAAATCAAATAAAAATCATGTTTTACAAAGGAATACAAGAACCATTATTATTCATAGGATGGTAGCAATCAATGGTCATAATAAATAGGATGATTTCATTAAAATTTAATTAAATAAATGACCGAAAGAATATTATGGTAAAACTAACTAATGCAATAAATGAAAACCCTACTAATTAATAATAACACCAATCTGTTTCACAAATAAATACCGTTCATGTGTTTGGTTCTTTCATTACGATATAAATACGGTTTGAACAAATCACATGGTACCAAAAACCAACAAATATATGTTCAAAATTTAATCACATTATTACTATTGCGTTACATTTTTATATAATGTGTTTTATTAGAATATAAAATTGTGTTTCATTTTCATTAGTTTTGTTTAGTTTTCAATTATAGTTTGAAACGAGTTTCATTTTCATTTAAGTAGGTTCTGATGAACAAATGTAGCTGACTAAAGAAATGAAGCGTGTTAAAGAAAATGGACTCGTGTGAAAATGAAATGTGCAGCTAAATAAATGAAAATTAGGTTCATGAAAAATGAAATTCGTATAATGAAAAATTTGTGAAAAATGATGCAATAAAAAAAGTAAAAATACGAAATTTTTGCAGATCATGAAATCATACAACTGAAGACATGAAATCAAAATTAATGAGATAGTATAAACAAATTAATCGTACAACTAAAATATGAAATTGAAATATAGTGAAATACTACAAAGTTTGAGAAAATAATGTGATCATATAAATAAAATCATGGAGTTGAGTTATAAAAAAATCATGAAGTTGAAAAATTGAAATAAATAAATCATGAAATTGTAAAACCAATGCGTAAATCCTGTAATTTCAATGATGAAATAGTGAAATCGTAAAAAAAGAAATAAGAAGTAAAATAATTCACAAATAAATATATTAGATATTGAAATTTATACAAAAAATAATTAAATGGTGTAATAATATAAAAATACGAAAATACCCTTATATTTGTGTTAAAAGACAAAAATTGAATAATTACGTCCAATTGCCAATTAATGAGTAAGAATAAATTTAAGTCAACCAAAATTTCATCTTGTAGTCAAAATTAATTCTTATTTTCTTAATATAAAGAGTGAGCTCTCACATGATTATCTCGAGAAACTGTTTACAATTTTCCAAAAGAAAATAATTTGAAGCAACTGTTGAAAATTTATTATATTACAAATGAAAAAAAAAATATGCAACATTTATTTTATGTAATAGGAATAGAGATTTAAACATAAACCGCAGACCCTTATAAACTCGCAGGACATAAAGCGAAAAGGGAAAATGTTGGGATCTATTTTTGAGTTATATACTTAAATGTAACTTTGCTTGGATAAAAGAAGAATGAAAACAGAGTAAATGAGAATTTATTGTAGGCCCAACCACCAAGCTAACCTCCTTAATCATTTCTATTTTTCATTACAATTATTTATAGAAAGTTGTTCGAGTTTATTTATTTATATTTTTGATCAACAATTGGTGGTAAAAATAGAAAATCTATCTTTCTTAAAGCTGTTTTTGTTCGATTAATGTTAGGTCACATACACATATTTGTTCATCGTTTAAAAACACATTTTTCTTAAAGGTTCGGGTACGGGTCGGGACAGGGGTAGGTATGCCCCTACCCACAAAATTACTCACAAATATACTTTTTATTCATTCGCTTTCGGAGTAGCCTATTTTATTTGGGTTGGGAGCAGCAGATAGATGTCGGGTTCAATTTTTTTGTCATCCTAAGATCATATTAGTATTCTAATCCAAACTACTAAATTGATTATAGGGTCAATTTCATTCAGCACCTCCTAAAATAAGAAGAATCTCACGTGGTACCCCTTAAAATCATTTGTCTCACTTGCACCTCCCTATTTTGGCAATTCTCTCACATGTGTTTTTTCTGTTTAGTTCCATCCAACATTGTCAAATATTAAGGCTGAAAAAACAAAAATACCCTTATCTTTGTTTTAAATTTTCAAATATTACCATTACACTCTCTCTCACCACTCCCTCAAACCATAATTTCTTCTTTCCCAAATTTGATGAACCTACCACCTTAATTAATTAAAAATTAAAGGTTGAAGAAAAACCACATGTATAGATATTTGATTTTGAAATTTTCTTTGAAAGAGAGAGAGTGTAATGGTAATATTTGAAAATTTAAAACAAAAATAAGGGTATTTTTGTCTTTTCAACCTCAATATTTGACAATGTTGGACGAAACTAAACAGAAAAAACACAAGTGAGACAATTGCCAAAATAGGAGGGTGCAAGTGAGACAAATGATTTTAAGGGGTACCATGTGAGATTCTTCTTATTTTAGGGAGTGCTGAATGGAATTACCCCTTGATTCGAATAAGAATATTTTAATATCAATATCGTTAAAAATGGATGGAAAATATCTATTTCTTATTTACATGATACACATCTGAGAATACAATGTTACATGAATACTAAAGTACTCTTTAATTAAAAATTAAAATACTTTAATGATTTACAAAACATGCTACCCTTTAATTAAAATTTTATTTTTATTTTTATATTGTTTTGAGTAAAAGCTATTATTGACATTTCAAATAAATTTTAACCGACAAAGATGTTGAGATTTTACAATTTTTAAGTGTGTGACATGATACATTTTTAAGTTCACCTTGATCACACGATAATTACATCTAATTTGTTGTGGTGACATATAGTTTCGCCTTGGATTACATTATGAGTTTAACTTGCAATCATTAATTTAAGTTATGTGTATTTTTAAGGTTAAATAACGGGTGATATTTTCAATTTAATGATTTACAAAAATTATTGCTTGTAACATGTTTATTTTAGAATTTTCTTTAACCCATAATATTTTCAACAGATATTCGTAGAAAGCTTTCAGAACCCTCACTGGTTTCACCCACCTTTCCCAGAAATATGTTGTTAGTACAAAAAAAATTCAAAGAATTGATTTTTATTTTTGGGTTGTCTTTTGTTTTGAGACCCAAACCTTATTTTCATGGGCTGAGGCCAAATTATTTTAGAGTATTTCTTGGTTTTCTGATGATCCTCTTCTGGTTCTCTGATGAACAGAGGATCAATGGAGTTTTAGGTGAAGAAATTCATGGGCATGAAGCATTTCGAGCCTTGTAGTTGCCCAGGTTTGTTTTCCCTAATTTATATGATTCAGTTATTGAGCATGTACCTTCCATTGCAATCTGTCTGTGACTGAGATTTGAATTTGTTTGTTTGTTATTCAGATGATTTAAAAGTTGAAAAGTTTTGAGGTTGAGGATTTGAGACTGGTTTGCTCCACAATTAGATTGGTTTGCATTTACCCAAGTTTTGAGATACAGACATCAAACCAAAACTCATTTGCTCAATGTTTAGATTTGACTGTTGGTTTAGTACATATGCAATATGAGATAGATAAAGATCTTAGCGCATCTGTTGCTCAATCTGGTGAAGGTCTGAAACTTATCTTGATTAGTGACCATTGCAAATCATTTTGTTTTTGCTGGATGGCTGAGGTCCGTCTAGCTATGAGCCTTGACGGTTTTGGTAAGGCTAAATGTCTCGAGAAGGAATATGAGTGCCAGTTGCTAAATCTTTGAGATCGTCTAGACCACGTGTCATGAGCATTCGGCAGGTTACTCTCGAACTCTTTCCTCTTCGAGATGATGAGGGTACTCGATATGTTGGATTGATGACAACGCTTCTGGGAAATGAGATATTATTTGACGTTTTGTCTTGCAATATGAGCTTAAGTGACAATGATGGAGAACGTAATAGTCGGTATCAAATTGAAATGCTCGTGTTAGACCTTGAAGCCTGAGTAAGAGGAATTGAAGAATTGATGACCGAGCTGAGAGCCGAAGCAGTTCATTTCAAGTTCCAGATGAAGTAAGTTCTTCGGTTTTGCTTCTTTTGTACTTGAAATTAATTTATGATCAAAATAGGCCACTTCACGTCATACTATCCATAGGACGTTTTTCTCAACATCAACCGTTGCTACCAATATATAAGACTTGTGTTAAAAAGGAAGTATATCGTCACATAGCATCCTTGTCCCTTCTTACTAATGTATCACATAATTATTACTCCGCACTCTTCCATGTCATTATACTCCCATTTTGGATGCCCAAAAAAGAAGATAGTTCGTCAATTGCAAATTTTACCGTTACTGTTATTGCCTCTGCGTTCTCCTCTAAGATTAGGTGGAATATAGTCTTCTCGTTTATAATAACAGAGAAATTCTATGGACTGGGGCATGAAAAGGGAAGCTAAAACCAGTTTTGCTAATCATATGAAGGAAAGAAAGAACAGATATTACACAAAAATGGACATTTAGGATTGTGATTTATGGCCCTTGCCCTTGAATAAGAGTATCCTTATAAGGCAATTTTATTAATTTTGGATTTGTTTTTTCTTTTTCTTTGTTGCTGATTGCTTTGAGATTTACAATTTCTATTAACTGACTATATTCCACATTTTCTTGTAATATATATATGTATATATATATATTTTCTATATGCACAATCTATCCCCATTATGTGGAAACAAATATCAAATTTAATGTCCTATTTGGTGGACTTTGTTAGTATAAAGTTGGAAGATTAGTTCTCTCTCTCTCAAACCTCTAGTCCTGAAAACATACATGGGGTTTCAAGCAAGCTGGAGATGTTGGAAAAGAAGAAGGCGACGCGCGTTGGTAACCATCCCAGTGGATGTATCGGATTAAGGTTTTACCAGAATATTCACAAGGTGAGGCATATCTATCTTTGCCACTTTAACCTTATAGATATTTGATAAATTGTGTGAATAAAATACAACTAAGGCTCAAGAGTCAGTTTGTAGCAACATAGATGCCTTTAATTCACAGTATACTGTTTTACTTTTCTAATTATTGGCTATAATAATCTATTGTGCCTAAGAGCATGTTTGTGTCAGTTGTCAGCATTGTTGGTACAAAATATTGTTTGGTTATTGTGTTCAGAGATTATTTTTTATAATTAATATGAACACGGTATAATGTTTCCAAAAACACCATATTGATGTTTCTGGGCATTTCAAAAACACGAATCTCCCCAACACTTCACCTATCCCATAGTGGTTACCTATTCTACCTTTCCAAAAGTCCCTAATATTGCGTTCTGTATTGCTGTAAATAGATGAGTATGCCTTTCCAGTACTAGTCATTTCATTGGAAAGTGATTCTCTTGTAATAATACTAGGTCATATAAGATTACGCATGAGGTCATTAAAAGTTTGGGTCGTTTCAATTGAGGTGGTTTGAACATGTACAATGTAAGGAATATTAGTGACCTAAGTTAACGTAGAAAGTAGTAATGAAAGACATGAACTAATCGCGGGGGAAGTGGCCGAGACCTCATATGACAAGTATAAAATAACAAGTTCCAATCCTCATACTTGCGGCCATTGCCTATATTACTGCAACATTGTTTGTGAAAATAACTTGGTTGTTATAGTTCTAGAAAGTGATTCGTTCTCCCCCAAGTAAGTTTCAAGGAGAAACAAAGTCTTTCATTTTGAAGGTACTAAATACACTTGTGCCGATAAAATATAACATATATGTATATGTATATGGAAATTTTGCTAAATCCACATTTCTTCGATTTAAATATCAATACCATTTTTATTTTTTAGTTAGAAAGTGATCCTTTCTTTCCTAAGCAATTTGCAAGAAAAAAATACAAAAACTTTGTCAATTAGTTACCCAGAATAGGCAATCCCTGTTCCTTCTTTTTTCAAAGAGCAGTGTTGTAAAAAAAACGTTAGGCGTTAGCCGGGCATAGAGGGCCTTGTAGGGAGTAATCGGGGATTAATCGGAAAATAAATTGGATTAAAGGATTAATCGGAAATTATAGAAGATTAATCGGACAAGTCGGGGATTTCTGAAACATTGTCAAAGAACAAAACAAATTTTGCTGTATATGCAGTGAGGTGTCCATCTAATCTAATGGGTATCTAAGGAATGTTTTGTTTCATAGTTGTTAAATGTATTGTGAACAGTAATACTTTGTATCTTCCTCCATCCGAAACATGGTAGAAAGTTAAAACTCACAAATGGAAAGAAATAGAAAATTAACAGAAATGAATTTGACAAAAATCGCAACTCACCAATGACAATTAATGATTTTCTGCCATTCACCCCCTAACCTTTTTTCTATGCATTCCCCGAGGATTTTCCGTTTCTTTTATATATTAAAAATTATCTCGAGTCCTCTTCACTCTTCCAGAAATTATAATCCTTTTTACGCAGCTTCTGTAGTCTCATTAGCTTTTCTCTCGCACATTCGTTTCATTTTCAAGCGGCTTTCAGACTATAACCCAACCGATCAAGGTTAACTTTCAATTATTGTGTATTTAATTTCGGTCATGTATTCAATTACATCGCCTTGAATGTGCAGCTATGAAGTCCAAATCTTATCGATTCTCTACTTTTTGTTGAGTCTTAGATTTGTTTTGGTTTATAAACTTGCTCGATTCATTGCTTTGTCTTTGTTGTAAATTAATCTGCGAGATTGAGTTGCGATATTATTTTTATGGACAATCAGACATCATTTTTCATCTTTTTGGTCTTGTATCCTTTCTTGTAGTTTTTGTTGGAGTAGCTAATTCAAATCAAGTTTTAAGTTAATTCCTATTATATACTGAGTCCTGTACTTGAATCTGTGAATTGATCTAGTGAAGTTTGTGGTCCGACTCTTTGTGCAGGAAAGGAAAATGGCCCCAGTGAGAAAAGGAGAAGGTAGAAATGCCAATGCTTCTCGAAGAAACAGTGGAACGCCAGACCTTGATAATGGATCTAGCAAATACACTAGCGGCTTGCACCTTTTTAGGTAATGGTTTATCGTTCTCTTGCTTACTGATTTGAATATCTGTGTCATCATCCCGTTATCTTGTTCATGTGCGATGAACGGAAACTGTATACTAATTACACCGTGTTTGCTGCAGGAAAGAATTTCACCAAAAGAATAAAGGGAAAGCACAGCTGGGCAAAGCCAGAGACATGTACAGGAATGTAAGTAAAGTCTGTAAGCAGTGTTCTAAAAATTCCCGACTTGTCCGATTAGTCCCCGATTAATCCTCAGAAGGCACTGTCCGCCTGACTAGCGCCTAGATTTTTTTAGAACAATGGTTTTAAGTTCTTTAGGCTGTTCAACTCTTATGATTAATTTGCTGTCTGAACACAAATGTGTTTAATTAACATAGGGTGAAATAAACGAAGCTTGGAGGTCATTGCCTGAAGAGGTAAAGGCGATGTACAACCAAGAGGCGAAGAATGAAAGGAAGCATTTCCGGGAAGTTCACGGGCCACGCAAGAAATATCAGGTAATAGAAATTCTTACACAATTTTAATGTTTAAGTCATATGATGTATGAATGATGAAGAAAATTCTTATAAACACGGCCTATGAGATGCTCATATTGCCATGTTTAATTCACGAAATTTGGTCACAGTTCAAATGACTATAATATAAACAACAGTGAACATATAGTAAAAAACAAAGGACTTATGGCTTAATATGCTTGCAGGCGGCATTTCAAACAAAGTGTTCCCCGAAATATTTTCAACTGGGGCTCGCAAACCTTAGTGACTCTCAAAGGGAAGAAGTGAAGTCAATGGGGTTCAAGTCCTTGCTAAAAATGACGGGCGGGACTCTATCTAGAGATTTGTGCTTTGAACTATATAACTCGTTTGATCCTTGGAGCCGATGCTTGAACATACGAGGCAAGAGCATCGCCATCACTGCTGAAGACGTGGGGTCTATACTGGGCATACCTGCGAGTGGCCGCGAAGTCCCAGTAAGAGGACTCATGATCGAGGACTTGAAGCATTCCTTCGGAGACTTGGAGTTCAAGGAATACCCAAATCTGTTTGGCAATGGCGAGGCCAAGGGACTATATTTTAAGAGAGCTTTCCTTCTGTTTTCCCTTGGCGTGTTGCTATGTCCCACTACAAAGACAAAGGCTAGCACCAAGCATTTTTACGCGGTTGTGGATGCCGAAAACGCCATACAGTACAATTGGGGAAAGTTCGTTCTGAATTGGCTGGTTGAAGGAGTGAGGTCTCAAAAGCCCCTGTTGTGCAATAACACACGGTTAAAGACTAAACCCCCAAAGTGGTTTGCGGGTTGCGTATACTTCTTGATGGTAAGTTAATTTAACGATCATATTAGTGTTTTTGGTTTTGATTTTCATTTGATGATTTCTCAAATGCTTGGTCAGTTCATATAATTAACTTGCTGTTTTTTTGTTGTTGCAGATATTCTACTTCCAAAGTTTTCCTCTCGACCCACATCGTTCAGTTAGCAATACTTACGCTATAGAGTATTGGACTAGCGAGAATGTATACCATCGAATAAAATACGAGAAAGAAGCTAAGAATAACCATAGTGAGGAGGTAGACATGAATAACCATAGTGAGGAGGTAGACATGTTTACGAAATTCCTGTACCAAAGCTCAGTTTCATGAGTAGTCAATTTCTAGACGTCCACTCTCATTTTCAGTAAGTTCCGCTTCAAAAAATAATTCAGTTTTGCTTACTCTCTTGCAGGCTGAGCCATCTGACTCTCCAGACTCGCTAGGCACTGAAGATGGGGATTTTGTGGATCCGGTAAGAAAATATTTTTTGCATGTGTAGAGTTCGGTTAAATAGATATGTATGTGTATGAAACCATGGTGTGCATCATTTGCTGTAACAGGTGACCATGACACAACACGAGGATGTGGTACCAGAGGCCAGAGTCGGTCAAGAAACAACAAATAACCATGAAGTCGTTAAGGAAGTTCCTGTAATGGAATCCCCATGGGACTACAGCTTCATGACAAACACAACGCCTGTACACTCCACGACTTTCTTTGACGATCTTGCAAGAGAAGAAGATTGGTTATTTGAATATCCAACTCAAGAGGGTCAGGTCAGTCAAGAAATCCCTTTGGAGGAATCAACATCTTCTCCAGAGCTCGGTCAGCTGTTAGACGATCTAGGTGAAGTGGACGGGTCTTTCTTTGGCGATCTACCCATGGAGTGTGAGAGGTTCTTCAGCGACCCGATTGAAGATGGACAAGTTAGTGCAGAAGCTCCAGCAGAGACATCTACAACACCCCAAATACCCTTAGATCACAACTCGACATCAAATGAAGCCGGAAGCAGAATGGAGGTAGCAGCAGCGAGATCAAATGTAGATATTGATCGTTTCTTGGGCCAACTGGCTAATGACAATGCCATGTTCCAAGAGATGATTGACAGACAATTGGGTAATGATTTTCGGACTTGATCAGCAATTTGTATTAAGATTTGAGCTTGACCTGTGCTATGGGACTGACTGGTATGATGCTGGCATGTAAGGAAGTATATGTAAATTCATATCAACTGCGTAGAGATTTTTGTTACCTGGATTGATGTTGTCAGAAGCTCAACCCACATAAAAGTTCAATTTTCTTGGTAGAGGCCATACTGCTATTAAGCAAGTGAGCATATTCACATCTTTCAAACATGTACTCTAAATGTAAATATGCACTATTTTCGTATGATACCCTAATTATAATTTTCCATTTGCATTGACATTATTAGTATGAGCTCGATTTGATTTTTCTTGTAAAAATCAAAAGTGTTTTCATTAGTTATTTTGGCAAAAATATACTTATCTTACAAAAGAATAGTAAACTCATAACTATCTTTTACAAAATAAAAGAAAATATACAACCACTTGTCACAAATTTGGAATAAGACAGCACAACATCCCAAAACAAAAAAGCATAAAGGTGGGAGAAAAGATATTAGTATTATTTTGCAGTTGAAAAAACATTCTTTTATTAATTAATAATGTAAAAGAAAAAGGCAGCAACAGAGGCCAAGACGGCGGTGAAGAGGGCGGCGGAGGCAGGCAGGGTTGACGACGACGGCACAGAGGTGGGAGACGGAGAAGGAGTTTTGGTACAGTCCGCGGCGGCGGCGGCGGCGACCTTAATTTTCAAGAGTTGGTGGGACAGGCAGTGGCCTGGCTTTGTGCAAATGAAGTAGTTCTTGCCGGCCGTCGTCAGGCTGATGTTGGCCGGGCCGGTCGTCTTCCAGACTATGGGCTTGGTGGCGGTGCAGGCCTCAAACTCTTCTTTCGTCACCTGAGCCACGTCGTGCGCTTCTGTGAATTTGAATTCTGTAACAAAATGATCACCAAAACACTTCAGTTTCTCATGCACAAACAATTTAACAAGGACTTTTCAACATATATAACCGGCAAGTGCTTCATTTACAGCTAGGGATGACAATATTCTCCGTCCTCAATGGGATCTTCAACTCCGAACAAAAACGGGGCACATAATTCTCAAATTCGGATGGAAACAGGGAGGAGACGGAGTGAAGTATTCTCTCCCCGCTCTGCCCCGATATATTTTAAAATGCATATTTAATGAAAATAATATTTTATAATACATGTTTAACAAAAAACTAATAATATTCTAAGTATATATTTTATTAGAATATTAATTTTTAATATCAATTTTATTAAAAAATAAATTTGTTTTAACATTTTTTAGTTAGAAATGGAAAACGGGGAATCTTTGAGTTCAACGCGAAATTCTTGTTCATGTTAAAAACGAGAAATCTCCTATCTGATTTTAACGAGACGGAAACAGAGACTGCCAAATTCGCCCCGTTACCATTCCTATTTATAAAATAAATAAATTAGACGATAAATTTGAGTCTAATTTGTAGATGAAAATATTTATATTTATGAACAAATGGTAACCAAAATTAACAGGGTGTTTTGTAGGTAGGTAAGTTTTGGGCCTAATGTATTAGACCATGAATTTGGGTTTAATTTGTAGACGAAAATCAAATAAAAAATTTACAAAGAAAATAATGATAACAAATAAATAATACACGTATGTAGATGAGAGGTATTTACATGACAGCCTAAACCTGTTTATGGTTCGTGCTAGTTCTAACTTTTAAAAAAGAGAAAATGTTTAAAAACATACTCTATACTGGTACACTTTTGCAAGAGAGTTATATGATTTGTTATGATGACAAAAACGTGTGGGGAACTTTGAATTTTTTAGGCAAAATATGTGTAAATGACGAAACTATCCTTGACATCAAGAATTATTATTTTTTAAATAAAAAATATAATTGTTTTAAAAAATCTTTTAACTAAAATATGTATACTAAAAAATTATAATTTAATTACTTAGTCAAATGTAATTTTTAAAGATATAATTCTTAATATCATGATTAATTTCATATTTTTTACAAATACATTTTTCAAAAGAAATTAAAGTTTTACTATTTACAAAGTGCAAAACACCATGTTATAAAAGTACAACAGAATAGAGCATGTTCTTTTTCATTTAATAGAGTCGAATCGAAATTAATTAATAATTCTCTCAAGCTCAAAATTAAAATCAAATCATTAATCACAATTTTCAATTTTTCAGTTATGTTATGGTTTGGTTCTCAATTCCCTTCAGGTCCAAAATGCCTGCCTAGACCTAATTATTATGTGACCGTGACTGAAATAACAATTATAATTCCAACAAGGTATAAAATTGTTACCAAGAATATCTCCGACGGTAAAGTTCTTGCCCTTGGCCCATTTGTGGTAAGCTTTGGGGTCATTACGAGGGACAGTCCAGCCGTCGCCGTCACCGACCACATAATTAGTAGCAGCTTCCGACATCTGAAAAAGAGAGGTTCCGACAAGAACAACAGCCACAACAAAAGCCATGCTCAATGAACTCACTCTTCTTGTTCCCATATTAATTATACTATGATCTCTGTTAAAATAATACACAAAATATAATTAAGTGCGAAGAAGATGGTGTGAGACACTAAAGCGGTTTTGAGCTCTATTTATACATGTAAGTCCCTTCGATATATTAAGGCATTTATTAGTATATATTTAAAATTAATGAAATTAAATCAAATTTCGCTCGTATATACGATACTTGATGATTTCGATCTATCAATAAAAATGGGAATTAGAATATGTAATATATTTTACGATATTTTATATGAGTAAATTTTTTCATCGTACGTGTATTTATTTGTTGTCAATCGTATAAGTTTTTCAACGATATATTCCTATTTAGTTTATTTTTTTGAAAGGTAAATTTATGTCATCAATCGTACGTCACTCCTAGATTCAAGTCCTTATTGACTTTTTGATAATGTAAATAATAGTTAATACAAGTAGTCCTGCGGTTGGTTAAGTATTTAAATTTTAATGACTGCTTTATTATAGTTTTTAGGGATAATTTTAGGTGGCTACACTTAGATTTTGCTGTTTTTCACCTGACTACACCTAAAGTTTTTTTTTTCAACTGACTACGCCTAGAATGTGCAAAATTTTCACTTTGCACTTTCCGTCCAATTCTGTTAGTTTTTACCGTTTTGTTCATGTGAAATGACTAAAATGCCCTTAAGGTTTAAAGAGTCATTATTATTGGATTGAAAAGACTAAAATGCCCTCACCTATTCATCTAATTTTCAAACTTATGCCACCCTCTCTCTCTCTCTCTCTCTAACTCGACGACGATGAGGCGGTGGAGGTCGGCGGCAGGGGAGAAGCCGATGAGGTTGACGAGCCTGGGGCTGTGGAGGTGGGAGAGGATCTCGATCTCGTTGTTGGAGGGGGAGGGGGAGGGGGACATGAAAGTGGTGTGCTTGACGGTGGCGACGAGGCTGCCGTGGTCGAGGACGGCGCGGTAGACGGCGCTGTGGCTACCCTTGCCGAGGAAGCAGGAGGGGGAGAAGGAGTCGGTGGCGGAGGAGAGCTCGGAGTGGGTGAAGTGGCAGATGAAGCAAGGGGAAAGAGAAATGAGGAGAGAGAGGAAGTGGTATGGTCAAGGGAGAAGAGAGAGAGAGAGAGAGAGAGAGAGAGAGAGAGAGAGAGGCATAAGTTTGAAAATTAGATGAATAGGTGAGGGCATTTTAGTCTTTTCAATCCAATTATAATAACTCTTTAAACCTTAAGGGAATTTCAGTCATTTCATATGAAGAAAACGGTAAAAACTAACAGAATTGGACGGAAAGTGCAAAGTGAAAATTTTGCACATTCTAGGTGTAGTCAGCTGAAAAAAAAAATCTAGATGTAGTCAGGTGAAAAACAGCAAAATCTAAGTGTAGCCACCTGGAATTATTCCTAGTTTTTAGTCTTGTGATATTGAGGAGACTATATCTACGTGGATTTCGTGATAATATGCCAAACATGTTAGGAGTTAAAACAAGGCACAAAGATGAGAACCAATGTGAGTATAGTGATCACCATATATATATATATAACAAGTGTAATAAACCAAGATTTTTATTTATCTTTAGAACAGAATCGAAATATTAAAAATGTTCGATTCGGATGAAATCATAATTGAAAATGAATTTTTTCCTTATTTTGTTATATTTTCATCTTAGCAATTTGAATTTTATTGAAAATAATTAACAAAAAAGTTTCACGATAGTAACAAGAGCTAGAATTACACTAGATATCTGTAGCAATGACAATTGTGAGAGATCAGATGATGTGTGATTGAGATTCTTTCTTTTAGAATGAGTACTATTCAATCTCGGTCCAAAATTTTGACAAAGATTGTTTTTATGCTTAGATTAACTTTTTTTAAGGTTCTTGGAATTGGGCTTTCGGCTGATTTGGAGAGCCTAGTTTTACAAAAAACCGGTCTGCAAGGGTTGTTTCTCAAATTGGGCTGGAGGAGCATGAAAAAAATCCATTCATACTTTGACCTTGTCTTGTTTAATGTATCCCGTAAAACATATGTTACTATCTATGTTTAGTATTGGCATATTTTTTAGAGCAAAGTCAAGATGTCGGTAAACATGTTGCGACATAGTTGGTGTGACAAACTACTTGCAGAATTAGGCAAGACATCGAAAACTTTTTGTTTCATGTACAAATGTTGTATGCACGAAGAAGTCAAAGCAAGACAGATTTAAGCAAGGTCCAGCTGGAAAGAAGATACGTCAGCAAGACCAAAGAAGGCGGCAACCCCAACCTGCCACTTGCCAGAAACGCAAGGCGCCAAGGGATTTCCTAAACGGAATTGGAATCCGATTAGGAAATAGGGGTTTCTATAAAAGCAGGCGCTACCCCATTAGCAACTCAATCCTTTTTTCTGTGCAATATTCTTAGAGCTCTTAACCGTGTAAGACTAGCGGATTGAGAGGCAGATCTATTTAGAGAGGATGCTGTCGATCACAAACATCCACTCAATAAGACTTGAGTGTTTGTGATCTATTGGGTTTTGTTCGTGATTGAAGACTTCACGAAGAAATTGTCGAAGACAACTACACGGAGCATAGGCTTGCTCGAAGGGTGGAATTGAGACGTTCTCAAAGACAGGGGGAGTCCCTGGCCGAGATTGTTCACGGTGAGATCTCTAGTAGCTTAGGACAATAGCTTGTGTGATAGCTAGTTGATGCTTAAAGTTGTACTATTGACTACCGAATAGTGAAAACCTTTCCACTGACAGAGTGCCCCCAGACGTAGGTGCGGAGTCACCGAATTGGGTAAGCATATTGTGTGTCATCTGTTTATTGCTTTAATATTTGCAGTCCATAAACTGTGATTAAACAAGTTGTCGAACCAATCGTTACAACATTATGTTCGACATCTTGTTCCTGCTACTTAACATAATTTCAACTGGTATCAGAGGAGGCACCTTAAACTCTTAGGTGATTCCCTGCAAAGATTCTGAATAGCAAGTATGGACCCAAAAGAAGGAGGATCAATCAATCGACCAAGGAGGATCGATTAATCGACCACCAATGCTCTATGGAACCAACTATGGTTATTGGAATGCACAAATGTGTGCCTTCATGAAATCCCTCGACAAAACTTGGAAAGCTGTTATTAATGGCTGGGAAGAACCGCAGTATGCTGATGCTCAAGGAAATCAAACCGGTCCAAAACTCGAGAAAGATTGGAGTAATGAAGAAGATGAAGCAGTCCTAGGTAACCCTAAAGCTCTCAACGCTATATTTAATGGAGTTGACAAGAATTTCTTTAGGCTTATCAACACCTGTACAAGTGCCAAGATAGCATGGGATGCTCTTGCCACTGCCTATCAAGGACCTCCAAAGTCCGAGAGCAGAAACTACAATATCTCACCACCAATTTTGAAGCTCTCTTTATGAATGAAGAAGAAACCATAACTGAGTTCAATGTACGGATTAGGGATCTAGCCAATGAGTCATACTCATTGGGAAGACCAATGAATGATGAAGATCTAGTCAGAAAGACTCTTAGAGCTCTAAGCTCCAGATTCAAGATAAAGATCACTGACATAGAAGAATGTCATGATCTAAAAATCCTGAAATTTGATGAACTCATTGGATCCCTCATGACCTACGAGCTCTCCCTTCCAACTATAGAGAAAAGGCACAAAAGGGTAGCCTTCAAAAGCTCCACTCAAGCTCAGAAGGAGCAAGTACTTTCAGACTCTGATAGCGATGTTGATGACACTATCACTATGCTAGCCAAAAACTACAGTCGAGTCATGAAAAGATTCAATCAAATGGCTGGTAAGAATGTCTCACGCGATCTTAGCGACAAACCTCAGCAAAGGTTTCAAAAACCTGAGAACAGAGAAGGCAGACGAGAAGAAAGAGAAAAAAAAAGAAAAAGGGGTAAAATTCTCTGAATGCGAAGGTTATGAGCATGTACAAAGGGAATGTTCAAACTTCTTGAAAAAAAAAGAAGATGGGATATACTGCATCCTTCTCAGATGAAGGAAAAGAAGACAATGATGTAGACCTAACGAGCAATTATGTAACATTCACTGCCTCTACATCCACTAAACCCTTAAAGGTACTAACCTTAGATGATGAATTATCAGATGAGACACTCAACAACGCATACAACGAGTGGTATGTCAAATGAGTTGAAATATCTCAAGTCATTGAGAAACAAAACTCACTTATTCTCTCTCTAATTGAAGACAAGACAAGACTTCTTGAAACAATCATTGACCTGAAGAAGGATATCGCTCATTTGAAAGGGGAACTAGAGCTCATAACCAAGTCCATCAAGATGATGAACCCAAGCACTGACACCTTGGACCAAATTCGAACCATTGGGAAGTCAGACGATAGCTTGGAAGGACTAGGTTACTCAAAAGGAGCTTCAACATTTCATACCATTTTTTTTCCTCAAAGAACTATCAACAACAAGTCCCAACAGATGTCAGAGACATCTGGCAGTACTCGGTCTCAAAAGAACCACCACCATGGCAGCCTAAAGAAAAGAATGCATAATGGGACATGCCATCACTGTGAACAAAGGGGTCACATCCGACCATTCTGCTATCACCTCTATGGAAAAAGATCCGTCAAACGCAGAACTGCCAAAGCTCAAACCTAACAAATATGGTCGGAGAAAAAGGTGGATCACCAACCTAAAATACAGAAAGAATGGCGAGTAAAGGAAATACATTATCAAGCTAATATTGCTTACACCTTTCCAAAAGCATCTACCAACAACGATTGGTACTTTGATAGCGGCTCCTCTCGACATATGACTAGCAATAGTACATTCCTTACTACCCTGACACCATGCTCAAACTGTTTTGTTACCTTCAGAGATGGAATAAAAGCCAAAGTATGAGGAAAAGGAAAACTCAACATTCCCGATTCACCCTACCTCAAGGAAGCCTTACTGGTAGAAGGACTCACTGCCAATTTAATAAGCATCAGTCAACTCTGCGATCTAGACCTCGAAGTTAAATTTACTCGTAACAAGTGTGCAGTGGTGAATACTCAACTAGAGGAACTCATGACTGGATTTAGGTCACAAGACAACTGCTATCTATGGTCTCCAACAACAGTTCCTCTACCTACTAAATGCCTTCTATCTAAAGCACAAGAAACCAAGCTATGACACCAAAAGCTTGGACACATAAATCTAAGGAGCATGCAGAAAATTCTATCTGAAAAGGTCATCACTGGAGTACCAAATCTAAAGATCATCGAAGGAAAATCTGCGGAGAATGTCAGATAGAAAAACAAGTCAAGACATTACACAAGAAGGTAGAACATCTTACCACCTCCCGGGTCCTATAACTTATGCATGTAGATCTTATGGGACCTATGCAAGTTGAAAGTCTTGGAGGAAAGAAATATATTTTTGTATGTCTGGACGACTTCTCAAGGTACACTTGGGTTGAGTTTATTCGTGAAAAGTCTGACACATTCTCTGTTTTTGAATCCTTATGTCGAAGAGTTCAAAGAGAGAAAGGAGAAACCATTGGCAAAATTGTGAGACTCATGAGTGATCATGGACGATAATTTGAAAACATAAGCTTTACAAACTTCTGCGATGTTGAAGGAATTGCTCATGAATTCTCTGCTCCCATTACCATTCAACAAAATGAGATTGTTGAAAGGAAGAACCGAACTCTTCAAGAAATGGCTAGAGTCATGATGTTAGCCAAAGACATTCCTACACGCTTTTGGGCAGAGGCACTCAACACGGCTTGCCATATTCACAATCGTGTCACCCTTCGTCCAAGTACCCCGGTAACACCTTATGAAATATGTGAAGGAATTATTTGAGGGTTCCAGACAATTAATTTCATGCCCATACAAGAAATTAACCTCAAAGTTCCATGTTTTAATACGGATCTTGCATGATCATGAGATCTAGACTAGAATAAATTCAATAAATTACCTTGAATCAAAATCTCCTTGTTACTAAATATGATTTAGTAACCTCTAAAGATCGTCCACACAGGAAGAGCAATCCGGGGATACTCACAACGATCCTTACTAGAAGATCGAAGCAAGCAAAACGGATGGAGCAAGGAGGAGGGGGGCTGGCCGAAAATTGGCAAGGAGAGAGAGAGGGTGACGGCTAGGGTTTGTAAAATAAATCACTTAATTTTCAGATCTGAAAATTTCCCTTTTATAACCCTTATTTGGACTTTAATTAATTAAAGGCCTTAATGGGCTTAAAGCCCAAAGCTTTTAATTAATTGTGTAGAGAAGCCCATTCTGGCTAGGCCCAGTTTAGCTAATTTAATTAAATCTATTTAATTAGATTATAATTAATTAATCCTGCTAAACCGTTATTGATTCTGGTTTAATCCTAAACCGAAATCGGTCTAGTCCGGTTTAATCCAAAACCGGATTTTGTCTCTCTCATGATTCCTCCATATGATTTCATCCGTTTTACTCAACCTTTAGTGTGTGACTCTCTAGGCTCACGACACGTCGGCAGACTGGTAAAATTACCATTTTACCCTTTCCATCATGAGTGGCCTCTAGCAAGACATCATGATTACCCAACGCTTGTGATTATCGAGATTTCGACTTAACCTTGTCGTACATGAATCCGTCCTTTTATCCTCTCGATATCTTTGACAACCACGAGGCATAGACAAGTCATCCTCGTTCTATTGTCCTGTTTCTTTATTCTGAGTTAACTGAATTATAACTGATATTACGTATCGTCTGCATGGCCATGCTATTGTATTTCAGTTGTACTCATCAAGTGGCCTAAACTAATATCTGCTCACACGTCCGTATGAGGGATAAATCCTTCAGCGATCCATTGAGTCAACTTATTTAACTTGTGATCGAGCCAATCACAGTCGTTATTGTAACCCTTTTACAGGAGACGTTAGACTGAGTCAAACTCGTCACTCATTACATTTTGACCTCAATGGTCCTTCGGTCTGAGGATGTGATTTCATGTGCCGACTTATGAGTATGTTCATGACTGTGTCTATGTAACATACTCATGATTGGGTCGTCCTATATCACCCCTGACTGGTGATACTATGACCTAACTCTGGCCATGATCAGTAGAGCGTGATCATTTAGAGTTAGCCTCATACCGATCGCTTCTTATGAAGCTATTCTGATCGGGGACAACTTAAGTAAGATTTTATCTGATCTGTAGATCTACTATTATGTGTTGACACATCAATGATACAAATCAAATCATACTTAAGATATTACTACAACACTTAGTAATATAAATGCCGATTTTATTCAACTAATAATCTTTATTACATGATTAGATTGAAAATACATTGTGCTAGGGCACAAAAACCCAACAGTCTCCCACTTGCCCTAGACCCAATTGGTATTCCAATCTAAACCCATTCCCCTGACATGTTCCTCATGCTTAGGCTGCGGTAGTGCCTTAATTAATGGGTCAGCTAGATTATCATGCGTTGAAACGTAGCTTATCTCTACTTCGCCTTTATCAACCATCTCTCTGATGATGTGATAGTTTCTCTCGACGTGCTTGGTCCGGTTATGAAATCTGGGCTCTCTAGAAAGTGCTACGGCCCCAGTGTTGTCACACCTTAAGCTCACGGGATCAGACGTTCGCGGCAGTACATCTAATCCTCTCATGAAGCTCCTGACCCACACCGCTTCCTTAGCTGCTTCTGACGCAGCTATGTATTCCGCCTCCGTGGTGGAGTCAGCTATTGTCGCTTCCTTAAAGCTTATCCAACTGAAAGCTCCCCCGTTCAACATGAACACATACCCACCTTGAGACTTAAAGTCATCTGGGTCTGTCTGAAAACTAGCATCAACATATCCAGTGATGCTTAGTTCTCCCTCTATCCCGCTATACACTAAGAAGGCGTCCTTTGTTCTCCTCAGATACTTGAGGATACACTTGACGACAGTCCAGTGATCTTGGCCTGGGTTAGACTGAAATCTGCTGGCACAGCTGAGGGCAAACGATACGTCAGGCCTCGTACAGATCATGGCATACATGATGGATCCCACTGCTGAGGCATACGAGATTCCATTCATTTTCTTAAGATCAGCAGGTGTTTTAGGACACTGTTTCTTGCTTAGCTTAATGCCATGTCTTACCGGGAGGTTCCCTTTCTTAGAGTCAAGCATTGAGAATCTTCTCAACACTTTATCTATATAGGTGCTCTGACTTAGACCTAATATTCTCTTGGATCGATCTCTGTAGATCCTGATCCCCAGAATGTAAGCGGCCTCTCCTAAGTCCTTCATGGAGAAACACTTCCCTAACCAAGCTTTGGTCTCAAGCAAGGTTGGGACGTTATTTCTCATGATCATTATATCGTCGACATACAGCACCAGGAACACTTTGTTACTCCCACTGCTCTTCTTGTAGATACAGGGTTCATCTGGATTTCTGATGAACCCGGACTCTTTTACGGCTTCATCGAACCGTAAGTTCCAACTCCTGGAAGCTTGCTTCAACCCATAAATGGATCGTTGCAGCTTACACACCTTTTCGGGATGTTTAGGATCGACAAAACCTTCTGGCTGGGTCATATAGACATCCTCCTGCAAATACCCGTTAAGGAATGCGGTTTTGACGTCCATTTGCCATATCTCGTAATCGAAATATGCTGCAATTGCTAACATCATCTGAATTGACTTAATCATAGCTACTGGCGAAAAAGTCTCATTATAGTCCATGCCTTGGACTTGACGATAACCTTTTGCAACCAATCTTGCTTTGTAAGTCTGAGGCTTTCCGTCCATATCTGTCTATAACTTAAATATCCACTTGCAACCTATGGGTTTTATCCCAGGTGTGCTGTCTACTAAGTTCCAGAGATGATTGTCTTTCATGGACTTCATTTCCTCATCTATGGCATTCTGCCATTCTTTTGAGTTGGGACTAGCCAAGGCTTGCTGAACTGTTGCAGGATCATCCTGATCTACAACTATCAAGTCATTACCCTCTGTGGCTAAGAAGCCATATCTGACTGGGTTTTGACGAGATCTTTCAGACCTCCTTGGTCCTACAGGAGTTTCTGTTGGAATAGGACTTGGATCATTTACCTCATCGGGTACCTCTACAATCTCTGCAAGCTGTTCTGTGTTTTCTCGAATTTCTTCAAGAAGCACAGGACTCCCACTGGGATTCTTGGATAAGAATTCTCTTTCCAAGAAAACCCCACCTCGAGCAACAAAGACTTTGTTTTCCTCGGGTTTGTAGAAGTAGTACCCCATGATTCCTTTAGGGTACCCTACAAAGACACACTTATCTGCCTTGGGTTCGAGTTTATCACCAAGCAACCGCTTGACGTAAACGTCGCACCCCCAAATCTTGAGGAAAGACACCTTGGGAGCTTTCCCTTGCCAAGCCTCAAATGGAGTGGTCTCCACTGCCTTTGTAGGTACTCGATTCAATATGAATGCGGTCGTTTCTAGGGCATGGCCCTAGAAAGATACTAGAAGGTCGGCGTGACTCATCATGGAACGAATCATGTCTAGCAGGGTTATGTTCCTCCGTTCGGAAACACCATTCATCTGAGGGGTTCCTGGCGGGGTTAATTCTGAGAGTATACCGTTATCCCTTAGGTGACTGAGAAATTCTTGATCTAAGTACTCGCCACCTCGATCGGAACGAAGTGCCTTTATACTTTTACCAAGCTGGTTCTGTACTTCATTCTGGAATTCTTTGAATTTATCAAAGGACTCCGACTTATGTCTCATTAAATAGACATACCCATACCTACTGAAATCGTCGGTAAAGGTAATGAAGTATCTGAAACCTCTCATGGCTTGTGTACTCATGAGCCCACATACGTCTGAATGTATTAGGCCTAGGAGATCACTTTCCCTTTCACCTAAGCCGCCAAAAGGCGCTTTTGTCATCTTGCCCATAATGCAAGATTCGCATCTCTCGATTGGTGTGAATTCAAACGGGCTTAAGAGCCCACACTTATGAAGTGTCGAGACGCGTTTCTCGCCTATGTGGCCTAGACGACAGTGCCACATTACTGTCTGGTTTAGGTCATCCGACTTCAACCTCTTATTTACGTTATAGTTTGAACTGTAGTTAGTGTTATCAATATTTAAAATATATAATCCACCAACCATAGATGCAGTGCCGTAAACGATATTATTTCTTGACAAAGTAAATAAGCCATTGTCTATGGCAAATACAAAACCAAGTTTGTCCAAACTGGACACTGAAATAATATTCTTACAAAATGTAGGTACACATAAAACATCGTTCAATACTAAAATAAGCCCTGTGGGCATCCTAAGACTACCAAAACCGACAGCCGTCGTTGACACCGAACTGTTGTCTCCGACTCTCAGATCCCGCTCGCCTTTCCCTAGGAGCTTCTTACTTTCCAGATCCTGTAGATTAACACAAATGTGAGATTCTGCTCCGGTATCAACTACCCATGTGTCTGAGAAAGTAACGTTGAGATTATACTCAACAACGTAAATACCTGATCCAGGTCCTGAAGGGTGTCCTCTCTTCTGCAAGCTTTTCACATAATCCTTGTGTTGCCTGCAATCCTTCTTCCAATAACCTGGCTGCTGGCAGTAGTAACAGACCACCTCTGAGGCCGAAGAGTTCCCTTCGGTTCTAGGAACCGCTTGGATTCTCGGACCTTTGGGTGCCCTTATCTGCCCAGCTAGGTTCATTGGCGCCTTACCCTTACCTGACACTGCTGGTGTCTTGCCCTTTTTGGAGTGTCCTGGTGACTTGCCATTATGTTTGCCAGCTCTTTTGAAACTGACACCCTTATTGACCATCAGAACCTCAGGGGTTTTGCCCTTGAGGTCTTTCTCTGCTGTCACCAACATTCCATGTAGTTCCTTGATGGCCTTTTCCATATTATGGAGATTGTAATTTGTGATCACATCTCCATAAGCCTTTGGAATCGACATCAGGAATATGTCTGATTTCAGCTGCTCTGTGAACTTATGACCTAGACTGGCCAAGCGATCAAAGAGCCGCTTCATCTTAAGGACATGTGGGCTCACTGCCTCACCAGCATTGAGTCTGCTATAAAATAACTCCCTAAGAGTGTCGTATCTTTCGACACGGGCATTCTTCTGGTAGTATATTTTAATTTCCTCCATCATCTCTTGGGGATCTCCCATGAGATGCCTAAACTGGTCCTGGGTTTCATTTTCCATGGACCCGATCATGAGGATGCCAACGTCTTGTCGATCACTTATGTACTTGTCATAAGCGTTCTTATCAGACTCGCTAGCATCATCTGCAGGCTCAATCAGAGGTTTGTCTGTAAGGATATACTCCTGTCTGTCATACTGAAGTGCAAGCTTTAGGTTCCTCTCCCATACCAGGAAGTTGGTCCCCGTCAGCCTGTTATTCGACAGAAGAGACTTTAAGGCTTCACTGCCAGAACGTGTTGATTTGGGTTGCGACGGTGCCATTAATCTATACATGAAAACAAATTCGATCAGATTCTTAATTAAGTTGAAGTAAGAGATACTTGATTATGAACATTTCTGATTCTTGTGTCTGAATCTAAACCAATATCTCCGCATACCCAAAACTGAAGTGAGTTAATCTCATCGCCCCAGTTTTGGACATTGGAGTAGGACAGTCCAGTCCTTTCACAATTTCATGTGATTCTTGGCTAGGGCTTATACATTGTGTGTATACGACATTGCCCTATATCTGATACCCTGGCTCAGATCATCTGAGAATCGCAGCCAAGTCAACCAATTTTCAACGCATGGTCCAATCTGCATGGCTACTACGCTAATGCGCACGCACCCATGCAAACTGGTCCATCTTCTATTAGGACTCATTCTCATGGATCCACGTTAATCGTATCCACCCATGAGTTCGAGAACTAATCGAAGTGATGAAAAGTGGGCGGTATCTAGCTTGACTTGAAATTATTTGCCTTTTAAATACTCATTATCACTGATCATAATTTGATCTTAATTTGAATTTATCATCTACAAGTTCATGTAGAGATAATTTCAACTCTGGTTTACATGTGCGTGATTAACTAATTATTATTAATCTTTACACATGTGGGTGATGATCTAATTAACATGAACTTATGAAAATTAAATCACACATTCAACCATACATTCATAAACATAAATGTAAATTTGCTTTAGCTAGCCCGCTAACCCTACTAGAATAAACTAGAACCTATACTAGGTCTTGTCTTTCCTCATTCTCCTGGACTCCCACTGGCTCCACGCCTCCTCGAGATTACCGTCATTCTCTTCGGTTCTTCTTGTCTTGGGATTTTGTAATTACATTTAATTTAAATAAAATAAATGATGTGACACGCAGGTCACTTATTAAATTACAACCCATAAGCAACTCGCAGGTTGCAAACCGAAATTAAATTCTAAATTCGGGCTAACTTAGCAATCATGTTGCAAACACCGTGTTATCAAACAATCATGTTATCAAAAAATCATGTTATCAAGCAAGCATATTAATTCCAATTTTATCTTGATTTAAATCATAAAATATGGTTTATCGAAACCGTTTCTTGAACCGGTTAATTTCTGAATTAAATTGATTCACGCGCTGGTTCATCGAAACCGAACCGGTCTGAAATTTTAAATAATAATTGCTGAAAAAAAATTCTGGATTTTTCTGGGTCGGATCTGACCCAAATCCAACTAGTTTGACCGAACCAAAATTGACCCGAGGGCCAATTAGGGTTCGGCCAAAACCCTAGGCGCCAGGCTAGCAGCGCCGTGGCCGACCAGCCCGTGAGGGCTGGCTGTGGCGGGCTGCCTGGCCAAAACTGGTCGGGCCGAGGCCCTCCCCTGGCCGGAGCCGAGAGGCTGCTATTGTATTTCAGTTGTACTCATCAAGTGGCCTAAACTGATATATGCTCACACGTCCGTATGAGGGATAAATCCTTCAGCGATCCATTGAGTCAACTTATGTAACTTGTGATCAAGCCAATCACAGTCGTTATTGTAACTCTTTTACAGGAGACGTTAGACTGAGTCAAACTCGTCACTCATTACATTTTGACCTCAATGGTCCTTCGGTCTGAGTATGTGATTTCATGTGCCGACTTATGAGTATGTTCATGACTGTGTCTATGTAACATACTCATGATTGGGTCGTCCTATATCACCCCTGACTAGTGATACTATGACCTAACTCTAGCCATGATCAGTAGAGCGTGATCATTTAGAGTTAGCCTCATACCGATCGCTTCTTATGAAGCTATTCTGATCGGGGACAGCTTAAGTAAGATTTTATCTGATTTGTAGATCTACTATTATGTGTTGACACATCAATGATACAAATCAAATCATACTTAAGATATTACTACAACACTTAGTAATATAAATGCCGATTTTATTCAACTAATAATCTTTATTACATGATTAGATTGAAAATACATTGTGCTAGGGCACAAAAACCCAACAATATGGAGGGGGAGAAAGCCTAATGTCAAGTATTTCCATGTCTTTGGGTTAGTATGCTACATTCTAGCTGATAGGGAACCCCGAGAAAAGCTTGACCCTAAAAGTGATGAAGAAATATTTCTTGGATACTCCAAAAACATTCGTGCTTATCGGGTCTACAAAAAACTAACCAAGACCATGATGAAGTCTATCAATGTAGTTATTGATGATAGTCCTGAACGAATCAACGATGATGAAGAAGAAAATCCAAACACTCTAGATGTCAGACCACATGTGAGTGAAAAAACTCATGCCCAGAACCTGAAGATGAAGATAACGGTGTTGAAAAAGAAGATCCTTCCACGACTAGACAGAGAATCCCATCCAGAAAAGTCTAGAAGAATCACCCAGTCCAGGAAATAATCGGTAATGTCAATGAAGGTGTGCGCACTCGCCAAAAGGCTCCTGTAAACTACAAGGAGATGATAGGTAACATCTGCTTTGTCTAAAAAATCGAACCAAAGAATTTAAAAGAAGCCATCAACGATGAATGTTAGATATGTGCCATGGAAGAAGAATTGGTTCAGTCTGAAAGAAACGCTGTATGGGAGTCAGTACCCAAGCCAGTCAATGCAAACATCTTCAAGAACAAGTCTGACGAACAAGAAAATATCACTCGAAATTAGGCTAGACTTGTAGCACAAGGATACACACAAGTAGAAGGAGTAGATTTCAATGAAACGTTTGCTCCCGTTGCTAGACTTGAGGCTATCAGACTTTTTCTCAGTATTGCCTGTCATCTACAATTCAAACTTTATCAGATGGACGTCAAGAGTGCTTTCATGAATGGTTATCTGAACGAAGAAATGTATGTTTCCCAATCAAAAGGGTTTGAAGATCACAACTCTCCACAGCATGTCTACAACCTTAAGAAAGCTCTTTACGGTCTCAAACAAGCACCTCGAGCCTAGTATGAACGTCTAACTCAGTTTCTAATTCAGAATGGTTATACTCGAGGGGGTAGTTGACATGACTCTATTCGTAAAGAAGAAAGGAAGCAACATTATGATTGCTCAAATCTATGTGGACGACAGTGTCTTTGGAGGAATGCCAGACAAAATGGTGGAACGTTTTGTCCAACATATGCAGTCTGAATTCAAGATGAGTATGGTTGGTGAACTAACCTACTTCCTAGGCTTCCAGATCAAACAAATGGAAAACGACATCTTTATCTCTCAGAGAAAGTATGCTAAGAATTTATAAAGAAGTTTGGATTGAAAAATGCCTCTCACAAGAGAACACCGATTGCTACCCATGTAAAGCTTACCAAGGATGATCAAGGCGAACCTGTAGATCAAAGCCTCTACCAAAGCATCATTGGGAGCCTATTATATTTTAAAGCAAGTCGACCTGACATTGCTTTTTCAGTAGGAGTATGTGCTCGGTACCAAGCAAATCCAAAGCCAAGAGGATTATACGATACATAGCAGGTACGACTGAACTAGGCCTTTTATACTCATTTGACACATCCTCTACATTAGTGGGATATTGTGATGCGGATTGGGCTGGAAGCACCTCTGACAGAAAAAGCACCTCTGGTGGTTGCTTCTACCTTGGGAACAATCTTATCTCCTTGTTCAGCAATAAGCAAAATTGCATAACTCTATCTACTGCTGAATCCGAGTATATTACTGCTGTAAGTAGTTGCACTCAACTTTTGTGGATGAAGCAGAGCTCGCAGAGTATGATGTCAAACAAGATGTCATGACATTGTACTGCGACAATATAAGTGCCAGCAACATCTCAAAGAATCCTGTGCAACATAGCAAAACTAAGCACATTGACATCAGGCACCACTTAATTCGAGAGCTTGTGGAAGACAAGAAGATTAAGTTAGAGTATATTCCAACGGAGAAACAGCTTGCAGACATCTTCACCAAGGCATTGGATACAAATCGGTTTGAAAGTCTAAGGTCCTCCCTTGGATTTTGTTACCTTGAATAATAATCTTCAAGAAAAAGAAAGAGAGCTTTTGCTGATTTATTTTTTTCTCTTTCTAGAAGGACCAAAAGAGGTACACAAAATCAAATTCGGGCATAATGCATCCAAAAGCCCGTTTTCAATTTTTTTCCCAAATAAAAGAATAAACAAAAGGAAACAAAAATCTTTTTGTCATCTAGTGACAAGACGTGCAGCCAATCGTGGCATGACTCTTCGGCTACACAGCAGGAGACGCTGCCTATCCTCCTTGGTTCTCGGTTTCTCTCTCAACACTCTCTAAAATGTTTAGGGTTTTGCTGCTCACAATCCATCCCTCTCTGCATCAAAAACAAACTAAAATGATCAAAGAATATCTCACCCAAAAAATTCTCCAACTCTCATACCAAGAACAAAAATGGTGAGAATCAAGCATGTGGCTAAGAAGAAGGTCACCCCAAAGGTAACCCATAACAGATTTGGAGTAAGGATGCAGGGAACAACTTCCTCCAAACATAAATCTAAACAACCCCGAGGCGAGCCATCCTCCACACCCTCTCGTATCTCGGAAGAAGAAAGTGACAAAGAAATCGCACCCTTCAAAAGAAAATCAGGTAAACCTAAAATCCCTACTTCATCTATTCCTCAAACTCCTACTTATGAGGAATCTCTACCAGAGATGGAAAATGAAGAAAAGCAAACTGAGGAGCAGAATGCTCCGAGATCACTAGTCATACCAGATGACACTGTGGAGTTCATTGTTGACGAGTTGCTGAAGAGTCGAAATCACAAAGTGAGGAAAATGTTCCTCTTAAGAAGTTGTTGTCCAAGAAGAACGAGGTAAGAATCAAAGAAGATATGAATCCAGATAAGAAAGGCAAGAGGAAAGCTTCAGAAAAAGATGAAACTTCTATTCCAACATCTAGCTGAAAGGGATCACCATGGGTTCCAATCAATAATTTCATGCATCGGAGCTTTATGTAACCATGGTGATCGAAATGAAAACTTGATCTTAATGAAAAATTCAACATGTTTATGAACTTTATAATCTGTAAAATTACCTTTGTATAATCGATTAAATCACAAGATAGTGTTTCTCTATCGAGTGGACACAAGCACAACAATCACCGAATGATTTTCTCTCAACCTCTTGCTAATGATATTTTCGAGAAGTATGAACAAAAAAAACAATGGATGAATGCTATAGGGAGGGTCGGCCAAATGAAGAAGGAAAAGAGAAAGAGGATGCCAAAATTATGGGAAAATAAAGGAAATGAAATAATGTATAATTACGTGATTTAATTATCAAAAAAATCTAATTTTAAATTCAAATAAAATAATTACACATATCACCTCTTTAAATTCATAATTGCACTCTTGCCCTTTCATGAGTTGAAACCCCAAATGGGCTTCAAGCCCGTTTAACTAAATCCAAATTAAAACCCATAAAATTGAGTTCTAATTTCGGTTTATATAAACTGGATCAATTTCCTCAACTTGATTTCTTCAACCCTCTGGTAAAATCATAGACCAGAAATCAACCAAATCGTTTTCAATTTGACTAAACTGAAAACCAGATTCTCCCAATTTCCATCCATGCTTACTTGTCATGTATTGTGCTTAATGCGTGTGACCCTCTAGGCTCACGAACAGTTGGCAGACTGATAAAATTACTATTTTACCCTTTCCATCATAAGTGGTCTCTAGAAAGACATTATGATTACCCAACGTTCGTGATTATCGATTATTCGACTTAACCTGTTATCGTAGATGTCACTGTCCTTTTATCAAGCCGATATCCAGATTGATAAATAGGCATAGAATCGTCATCCTAACTTATCAATCATTATTTCTTTATATCTGAGATGACTGAAAACTGATACTAAGGTATCACCTGCACGGCCGTGCTATTCCTTCAGTCATACTCATCAAGTGGCCTAAACGGATATCTTTCTCATACCAGAGTATGAGTGATAAATCCATCAAACATCTTTCGAATTCACCAATGTAATTCATAACCAAGCCAATCACAGATGTTGTGGCTACCCTTTTACAGGTAACGTTAGACTAGGTCAAACTTCGAGATTCATTACACAGTGCACACAAAGACTCCTTGGTCTTAGGATATAATGACAAGCTACGATCTGTGAATATCTCATGGCAGTATCTATGTTGCATACTCACAATCGGGTTGTCCGATATCATCGACCTGATGATATCTATGATATAACTCCGACACATACTTTGCCATGATCAGTAGAGCGTGATCACAAGGATTTGGTCTCATACTGATCGCTTCATAAAGAAGCTTAGCTGATCAGGGACTCATCAAATGTAATTCTTTCTGATCTACAGTTTTACTATTAGTGGTTACGCACGTAATGACATAGATCAAATTACATTCGATATATTACTACAACACATTAGTAATATATGCCGATTTACATATGTAGATCACTTTTATATTGGACTGGGGCAGAACTCTAACAATCTCCCATTTGCCCCTGGTTCCAATTTAAGTTCTGATCTACTCCCATAGACCCTACATGTTCCTCATGCCTAGGCTGCGGCTAAGCCTCTGTCAAGGGATTGGCCATATAATCATCAGTCGAATAGTGTTTAATCTCCACATCACCTCTATATGTGATAACTCTCACGAGGTGATGCCTGCTGAGTATATGTTTGGATCTGTTGTGGAATTTGGGCTCTTGAGCAATAGCTACGACACATGTGTTGTCCCACAACAAGCTTATCGGATCAGACGCTCGCGGCGTTGCATTTAATCCGACCAGAAAGCTTCTAATCTATACGGCCTCTTTAGCTGCTTTTGTTGCAGCTATATACTCAGCCTCCGCTGTAGAGTTGGCAATTTTTGGCTTGCTTAAAGCTTATCCAGCTGAAAGCGCCACCACTCAACACGAAATTGATAGCATTTGTGCCCTAGTCCAATTGCTATTAGCCTGTAAACGTCTATGTACATTATCATCGTTTGTAATATATATATATATATATATATATATATATATATATATATATATATATATATATATATAACGGCTTTTTATTACTTATGTGTTGAAGTAATATGTTAAGCATGATCTGATTTATGACCACTAAAGTAGTAGAACCATAAATCTGTACGGATCACACTTAACGAGTCCCTAGTCAAAACATGCTTCCTTAGAAGCGACCAGTATGAGGATGGTTCTTAATGACGTAGTTCTACTTGTCATAGGGATGAGGGATCCCGGAATCATATCATAGATATCATGAGGTGATTGATATCGGACGACCCGCTTTGAATAGTGTTTTCATAGATTAAGCCATGAACATATTCAAATGCGATAGCTTGTCACGACATCCTTAGACCAAGTAGTCTTTGTGATCACTATGCAATGAACGTGCGACTTTAACATGCGCTTAACGCTTTCTGTGACAGGATTGCAATAACGGGCATGATTGGGTAGCGGAACGGGTTGCATGAGTGACACGAAAGACGGCTAAGGGATTTATCACTCATACTACGGTATGGGAAAGATATCCGTTAAAAGGCCTCTTGATCGAGACTGACTGAGAATAAGAGCTTGGCGATGCCGGTGATACGGGTTATCAGTTCTCAGCCATCTCACATATCAAGTAACAATGATTGATTAAACAAGGGTGACGACTCTATGCCTTGTGATCAATCGGGATATCTAGAGATAGTAGGATAGTGACTTGTACGCACAAGGTTAAGTCGAATCATCGATCGTCATGCACCTTGGGTAATCATAATGTCTTACTAGAGACCACTTATGATGGATCGGGAAAGAGCGATCTTTTGCGCCGATCTGCCAACGGTGGCATGAGCCTAGAGGGTCACACACATTCAAGACGGATAACTTGAGACAAGGAAACCTTAACGTTTCTTGAGGAGCAATACATGGACAAAACTAGAGGTTTTGTGCCATGGGTTCGGTTTGAGAGAATAATTAGCGAATCGAGAAAACTGAGTTTTTTCGTCGATGTCGCGTCGGACTTTGTTTGATAAGTAACAACAAAAGGGGTCGGGCGACTTTTGGACACGACACGAGACCACACGGGCGAGCCCATTGGGCTCGGCCCATGAGGTCTCATGGCCGGCCCAAACAAGGGCCCGTTAATGGCCCAATAAGCCCTCTTGGCCGGCCCACATCGTGGGTCCATGTGTGGGGGCCACACAACACCATGCTTAGTTGGTGATTGTGGATTAAGAGGTGAGTGATTTAAGGGGTATGGGTTAAAGCAACTTTAAGCCCATACCAATCACTTTTGACCCATGCTTGTGAGTTGGATGATGAATTGAAATATCTAGCATTCATTCATCATCCAAGAATCCTACAACTCTCACAACTCTCTCTCTCTCCTCTCTTTGCTCTCTTGTTCTTCATTTAATTGTTCTAGTAGGCAATTAAGTGAAGGATCTTCAAGATCATCCCCTTGGTGTGGACTTGCTCTAGAGAAGAAGATCCGAAAGTTCTTCTTTATCGATTCAACAAAGACTAAATGCAAAAATGGAGAAACTGTCCAGATTGTCCAGTTCCGGCGACCAACGTTGCGTGAGCCATAGCCACTTCGTCCGAGGTCTGATTCACCTGAAACTGGCGGCGTTAGAAAGATAAGTCAAAGGGCTACAACGTTTTTGAAATACTGATTTTCCAAAAGAGCGCTGGCTTGGGAGATACAAGGCCGAGAAGCTGACTGGTCCGCAGAGTTTGTCCACCGAGATGGGAAAAATGTTTTTCTCCAGACGGAGGTTTTCTCGTCTGAATTGGGTTCGGAGCAAAACATAAAATATGTAGAGAATTGGCTGAGGTTTAATCTCCAAAAAGAAACGAAGCAATTGGAGATCTTTAGCTTGAGATATGTAGCTTCAAAGTCTCGGTTTTCTGCCGGGCAGATTCTGGTAAAACCCGAAAACTCGATTTCCTAAGGATCTAACTTGGCAGTCGATCTTGCGCAGGTTAGGGGCGGTTTATAGGTTGCTTCCGCTGCCATGAACGTGATTAGGATGCCCCGGAACCCAACAGTGGTATCAGAGCCGGTCTACCACTCCAAGATTCTTGTTTGTTATTTCGGATTTGTAATGATATAAATGCCATAATTGTTGATAACATGATTTTAATGCTTTTTGGGATATTTGCATGAAATATGTTATTTTTGAAAATATATTGAATTTGAAATTTTTCGGAAATTATTGGATTTGTCGGGTCCGAGAAGAGACTCTCGGGGAGCCGGATCGGAGAAGGAATTTATTTCCAAGAAAGTCAGTGGGAGGGCTATTCATCTTAAAGAAGTTCTAGATGAGATGGTCACTCGGGAACCACTGGACGACCCCCCAGAAGTAGTCGTTGAGAAAAAACCAATAGTTACAGTTAATAAGGACGTAACCGACTCTGAGAAATGGGTGGAAGCCATGAGGGAAGAAATGCAATCCATGTCAGATAATTAAGTGTGGGACTTGGTGGAACAAACCCCTGACGCAAAGTCATTGGGTGTAAATGGATCATTAAAATAAAGATGGACATGGATGGCAAACCTCAGACCTATAAAGCAAGACTGGTAGCAAAAGGTTATAGGCAAGTCCATAGAATTGACTATGAAGAGAACTTTTTTCTCCAGTAGCTATGGTCAAATCTATCCGCATTCTACTTGCCGTAACAACTATAAGATATGGCAAATGGACGTCAAAACCGCCTTCTTCAACGGGAGGTTAGCTGAGGACTTTTATATGTCCCAGCCTGAGGGTTTTGAGGATCCTAAGAATAAGGGAAAGATTTGCAAGTTGCTCAAATCAATTTATGGTTTGAAGCAAGCATCTCGGAGTTGGAATCAACGTTTTGTTGAAGTTGTGAAACAGTTTGGCTTCATCAAGAACGATGATGAACCTTGCGTATATAAAAAGGCAGATGGGAGCAAAGTAGTCTTCTTGGTGTTTTATGTTGATGACATACTGCTCATTGGAAACAACGTCCCTACCTTGCTCTTAACAAAGACTTGGTTAGGTGAGTGTTTCGCAATGAAGGACTTAGGCGAGGCCTCTTGCATCTTGGGGATCAAGATATATAGAGACCGTGCCAAGGGGGTCTTGGGCTTAAGTCAAAGCACCTACATAGACAAAGTGTTGAGAAGATTCTCGATGCAAGATTCAAAGAAAGAACTGCTGCCCATGCGTCATGACATGAAGCTAAGCAAGAAGTAGTGTGCTGAGACACCTACAGAGCAAGCAAGAATGAATGAGATCCCATATGCTTCGGCTATAGAGTCCATAATGTATGCCATGATATATACGAGACCGGATGTCTCGTCTGCCCTAAGATGTACCAGTAGACATCAGTCCAAACCCGGTGAAGAACACTGGATTGCCGTCAAGGTGATTCTCAATTTTTGAGAAAAACCAAAGACGCTTTTCTTGTATATGGGGGAAGAAATGATGATCTAGTCGTCAAAGGATATGTCGACGCTAGTTTTTCCAGACAGACCCCAAATGACTTTAAAAGTCAGTTGGGTTATATGTTTATGTTGAACGGTAGAGCTTTCAGCTGAAAAGCAAGAAGCAGGACACCATTGCCAACTCTACGACAGAAGCTGAGTACATTGCCGCATCTAAAGCGGCAAAAGAGGCTGTATGGATCAGAAGTTTCATAGCTGGGTTAGGTGTAATTAAAAACCCATCTAACTCAGTAGACTTATATTGTGACAACACCGGGGCCATTGCGCAAGCTAAGGAATCTAGGGCACATGACAGATCCAAACATGTACTTAGAAAGTATCACATCATCCGCGACATTGTTGCTAGGGGTGACGTGAAGATCCACTACGTTGCAACTGATGATAACACAGCCGACCCCTTCACCAAGGCTCTTACACAAGCAAAACATGATAAACATGTTAGGTCAATGGGTATAGACTGGGACTTAGATTGGAATTAGGGGCAAGTGGGAGATTGAGAGCATTTGTGCCCTAGTCCAATTGCTATTAGCCTGTAAATGTCTATGTACATTATCATCGTTTGTAATATATATATAAAACGGCTTTGTATTACTTATGTGTTGAAGTAATATGTTAAGCATGATCTGATTTATGACCACTAAAGTAGTAGAACCATAAATCTGTACGGATCACACTTAACGAGTCCCTGGTCAAAACATGCTTCCTTAGAAGCGACCAGTATGAGGATGGTTCTTAATGACGTAGTTCTACTTGTCATAGGGATGAGGGATCCCGGAATCATATCATAGATATCATGAGGTGATTGATATCGGACGACCCGCTTTGAATAGTGTTTTCATAGATTAAGCCATGAACATATTCAAATGCGATAGCTTGTCACGACATCCTTAGACCAAGGAGTCTTTGTGATCACTATGCAATGAACGTGCGGCTTTAACATGCGCTTAACGCTTTCTGTGACAGGATTGCAATAACGGGCATGATTGGGTGGCGGAACGGGTTGCATGAGTGACACGAAAGACGGCTAAGGGATTTATCCCTCATACTACGGTATGGGAAAGATATCCGTTAAAAGGCCTCTTGATCGAGACTGACTGAGAATAAGAGCATGGCCATGCCGGTGATACGGGTTATCAGTTCTCAGCCATCTCACATATCAAGTAACAATGATTGATTAAACAAGGGTGACGACTCTATGCCTTGTGATCAATCGGGATATCTAGAGATAGTAGGATAGTGACTTGTACGCACAAGGTTAAGTCGAATCATCGATCCTCATGCACCTTGAGGAGCAATACATGGACAAAACTAGAGGTTTTGTGCCATGGGTTCGGTTTGAGAGAATAATTAGCGAATCGAGAAAACTGAGTTTTTTCGTCGATGTCGCGTCGGACTTTGTTTGATAAGTAACAACAAAAAGGGTCGGGCGACTTTTGGACACGACACGAGACCACACGGGCGAGCCCATTGGGCTCGGCCCATGAGGTCTCATGGCCGGCCCAAACAAGGGCCCGTTAAGGGCCCAATAAGCCCTCTTGGCCGGCCCACATCGTGGGTCCATGTGTGGGGGCCACACAACACCATGCTTAGTTGGTGATTGTGGATTAAGAGGTGAGTGATTTAAGGGGTATGGGTTAAAGCACCTTTAAGCCCATAACAATCTCTTTTGACCCATGCTTGTGAGTTGGATGATGAATTGAAATATCTAGCATTCATTCATCATCCAAGAATCCTACAACTCTCACAACTCTCTCTCTCTCTCCTCTTTTTGCTCTCTTGTTCTTCATTTAATTGTTCTAGTAGTTAATTAAGTGAAGGATCTTCAAGATCATCCCCTTGGTGTGGACTTGCTCTAGAGAAGAAGATCCGAAATACTGATTTTCCAAAAGAGCGCTAGCTTGGGAGATACAAGGCCGAGAAGCTGACTGGTCCGCAGAGTTTGTCCAGCGAGATGGGAAAAATGTTTTTCTCCCGGCGGAGGTTTTCTCGTCCGAATTGGGTTCGGAGCAAAACACAAAATATGTAGAGAATTGGCTGAGGTTTAATCTCCAAAAAAAAACGAAGCAATTGGAGATCTTTAGCTCGAGATATGTAGCTTCAAAGTCTCGGTTTTCTGCCGGGCAGATTCTGGCAAAACCCGAAAACTCGATTTCCTAAGGATCTAACTTGGTAGTCGATCTTGCCCAGGTTAGGGGCGGTTTATAGGTTGCTTCCGCTGCCATGAACGTGATTAGGATGCCCCGGAACCCAACAAAAATATATCCTGACTGAATTTTGAAATCATCTGGATATGTCTGAAAACTAGCATCGTCTTGTCCTTTGACTGCTAGTTCTCTATCTATATCCCCACACAATAGAAATGCATCCTTGGTCCTCCTCAAATATTTGAGGATGAACTTTGACAGCAATCCAGTGTAATTGGCCGGGGTTAGATTGGAATCTGGTGGTACAACTTAGTGCAAACGAGACTTCCAGTCTCGTGCACATCCTGGCATACATGATGGATTCCACAGCTGAATTATAAGGGCTCTTACTCATCCTGGTCAGCTTATCAGGAGTTCTAGGACTCTGTAGCTTGCTGAGTTTAATGTCATGACGCATGAGTATGTATCCTTTCTTAGAATGAAGCATTGAGATCTTCTCAACACTTTACCTATGTACATGATCTGACTTAGCAACATGTTCTGACTTAGGCCCAAAATCCTTTTGGAATGATATGTAGAGATCCTGATGCCTACATTAAATGTAGCATCACCTAAGTCCTTCATCCATAAGTACTTCCCTAACCAAGCTTTGATGGCAAGGTCGGGATGTCATTCTGGATGAATAAATACCAAGAATACAATATTACTCTCACTCGCTTTCTTATGTATGCAAGGCTCATTTTTGTTTTTGATGAAGCCGAGTTCCCTTACAGCTTTATCAAAATGAAGGTTCCAACTCCCTGAAGCTTGCTTCAATCCATAAATGGATCTTTGCTGCTTACATATCTTTCTGGGATTCTTTGGATCTATAAAACCCACAGGTCGTGTGATATACACGCCCTCTAGTAAGTTCCTGCTAAGGAAGGGGTTTTGACATCCATCTACCATAGTTATGGCTAAGAATAATCCGGATCAATCTGACGATTGCTACTGGTGAAAAGGTGTCATCATAATCTAAGGATTGAATCTGACGATAACCTTTGACAACCATCTTAGCCTCATTGGTCTTAGGATTTCCATCCATGTCGATCTTGATCCTATAGACCCACTCAGAACCGATGAGTTTTATCCCAGGGGTTTGATCAACCAAGTACGACTTGGTTGTCTTACATGGATTTCATTTCCTCATTCATGGCGTTCTGCCATTTTTCGGAGTCCGGACTGGTCAAAGCTTGTCTGAAGGTTTCTGGATCATTCTGATCCACAATCATCAAGTCATTTCCCTCAGTGGCTGTGAAGCCATATCTGTCTGGAACTTGACGAGATTTTTCAGACCTCCTTGGACCATCTGGAATTTCTGTAGGGACTGATTCTTCTTCTACGACCATCTGAGGCTCCAGTACTTCTACATCTTGCATAACAGGCTCCTGAATTGCTTCAGGCTGTTCCGTATCCTTTCGAATTTCTTCGAGATGCACGGGACTCCCACTAGCTGTTTTGGAAATACAATATTTCTCCAAAAATACCCCTCCTCGAGCAACAAAGACTTTGTACTCGCTGGGTATGTAGAAGTTATATCTCTTAGTTTCTTAAGGATACCTTACGAAGACACATTTGTCTGATTTGGATGCCTGCATCTCTGCTACCCAAATCTTTTAGGAAAAACATACTAGAATGTTTCCCACACCATATATAACTATGGTCCATTTCTTATTTGGCTACTACGCGAAGGTGCACGTATCTAAATAGAACTGACCATCTCATCCCGCTCCCATCCCAATGAATACTACGCGGAGGCGCACACATCCACAGTAACAGGAGACGTAATTAGTGTTATGTGGTGTACCTTCTGTGACTCTGGTCCAGCTCTTATTTGGCTACTAAGCGTAGGCGCACGCATCCAAATAGAACTGATTACCTTATTCAGCTCGCATCCCAATGAATACTACGCGGAGGCGCACGCATCCACAGTAATGGGAGACAGAATGACTGTCACAAGGTGTACTATCGTTGTCTTCATCAGAGCCCGATTCAAAATGAATGCGACCGTTTCCAGAGTCAAGTATTAGTTCAACTCTCTTCTGGCCTAAGTACTCATAGGCCCACATACGTCGGAATGTATTAGACTTAATAAATCACTCGCCTTCTACATAAACCTGTGAAAGGTGCCTTTGTCGTTTTGCCCATTAGGCGAGCCTTGCATCTTTCAGTTTGGGTGAATTAAAACGGACTTAAAAGTCCACACTTGTGAAGTGTAGAAATGCGTTTCTCGCTCATTAGACAAGACTTGCATCTTTCAGTTTGAGTGAATTCAAACGGACTTAAAGTCCACACTTGTGAAGTGTTGAAATGCGTTTCTCGCCTATGTGACTTAAATGACAATGCCAGATTATAACTTGGTTTAAATCATCATATTTAAGCCTTTTCTTATTTACGTTATACCGATTAAGATTACCAACGTAAATATCTGATCCTGAAGACGTGGATACCCACTCTTCTTCACATGATCCTTGTATTGCTTACAATCCCTTATTCCTGTGTCTTGGCTCATTGCAGTGATAGCAGACCTCCTCCATTTTGTCCTTAGTCTTCACAGCAGCTTTGGGAGCTGCTTGAACCTTTGGACACTTGGGGTGTCTGATCTGCTCTGCAAGGTGCTCAAGAGCCTTACCCTTACCTTGATAAGCTTTCTTGAAGCTGACCTTCTTGTTGACCATAAGGACCTCCTTTGTCTTGCCCTTGAGGTTCTTTTCAGCGGTCACAAGCATCCCATGAAACTCTCTTAAGGACTTGTCCATGTCATGCATATTGTAATTTACTATGAAATCACTATATGTATCTGGAAATGACTGGAACATAAAATCCGCAGCCATTTCCACCTGATCATCAAAATTGAGTCTGGTTAGATGTTCCTGAAGACATTAAATCTTCGTGACATGGGGACTAACAGGGCTCCATCCTTAAGTTTGCAGGAGTTAAGTTCTATGAAAGTATCATATCTTTTGACACGAGCTTTCTCCTTGAAGATTTTCTTGACCTCTGCCTTACAGGTATGAGGGTCATCTGAAACGTTCCTGAACTGCTTATGTAACTCTGGCATCCTACTGCCCACAATAATGCATGTCACGTCGATTTGGTTACTAAGGAACTTTGATAAGTATCCTTAATGCCCTACCGGTGTTCAGCGGTGGCTCAGCAGGAGGTTCCTTGGTAAGGATATATTACTTGCGTTCATGCTTGAGTACAAGCCTCAAGTTTCTATTCCAATCTGAGTAATTCACGCTCTTGAGTCTGTCCTCAATCTGGACTCTTAGTGCGCTATTACTCCTTTGTGTTGTGTTTGCCTTTTAGTTATACATGGTGAAATTAATTAAAATTCAAGTTGAAGATTCAGTTATAAAACACTTGTCTTATTCTAACTTTAGAATCTGAACCAGGATCCTATCATACCCTCAATTGAAGTGAACGGAGGCTCACTGCTCCAATTGAGAGCATCAAGGTAGGAACACATTCATCTACAAAACTACGTAGTTCCTGGCTAGGGTCTGTACTAAAAGTACACGGCATACCCTATACTGATACCCTAGGTCAGCCCTAGCTGACAATCGTAGACAAGTCTACCAAGCTTGAACTATGAACAGAACTAATGTGGCTACTATGCGGAGGCGCACGCACCCAAATAGAACTGCCCATCTTATCCAGACTTCTCCTCTATGAATGTTACGTGGAGGCATACCGACATCCATAGGCTCAAAGCCCTTTTGAGTGCCCAAACCTGGATGGTATCACGCTTGACTATTAATTATTTGCGTTTAAGTGAATTATTACTGCCTGATTATATATCGATACAATCTTAATCTGAAATCATCAATTGCAAATACATGCAAATATGATCCCTTAGCAGGTTACTTGCAAGTCTGATTAAATACCGGTTTTTAATCTTTGCATGCGGGTGATAGCAAATCATACATGAACTTGTATATTAAACTATCATACATTCATACATTCATACATACAAATGTAACGGTAAATTTATGCATAACTAAGCCCATCTTAAGTTCCTAAGAATCTAGCAATACTGATCCTAAAGACTTGTTCTTCAAGGTCCAGACTTGCGAACTCCCACTGGCTTCGAGCCTCCTCCAAATTTCGAGTCTTTCTCTTGACTTGCTTCTTGCGTCGGTCTTTGTGATTACAAATGTAAATAAAATAAAATAAATTACAAATCACGACACGCATGCCGTATTTACTACAACCCAAAACTTGGCAACACGCATGTTACAAAACCGAAATTAAAATGCAAGTCTAGAGGGCTTAGCTATACATCATGTGGAAAACATCATGTTATCAAAGATCATGTGAACACTCAACATGCTTATCAAACAACAAAATTTTCCAAATTTTATCTTTCTTAAGTGTGGAAAAATTTCGGTTTCTCGAAACCGAACGGTTTAATTTATTAATTGAATTTTGAACTGGTTCTTGCTGGTTTATCTAAACCAAACCAAATCTGAAAATTAAAATTTTATTGCTTTAAAAAATTCTCGCGAACCGGCCGCCTCAGCTCGAATCTGGTCGAGCTAAACCGGCCCAACCGAGGTTGCCCGCGGAAGCAACCACGGTGGCCCGCGAGGGCTGCCATGGTCGCCCCTAGGGCAGACCCTAGTTGCCCGCGAGGGTGCCATGGGCGCCCACGTGGGCAGACCGTGGTCGCCTGCGGCATCGACCATGGTGGCCCGCGAGGGCTGCCATGGTCACCCGTGGGCAACCTGGTCGGCCCTTAGTGCCGACCATGGGCTGCCCTAGGGCATTCCATGGTCCACCATGGGCTGCCCTAGGGCATTCCATGGTCCACCATGGGTCTCGACCCTGGTTAGCCATGGCTCGGCCATGGCTAACCCGAAACAACCCCAAAAACTAATTTTCAATTTTTTCAAAATTATTTAAATCTGAATTTTTTTTCAATTACATGCATATTCAAGTGATGAACTCATGAACAAAAATAAAATTTCAGATTTAAACATATTGAATAAATATCATAACAACCATGCTCTGAGACCACTGAAAGGGATCACCATGGGTTCCAATCAATAATTTCATGCAACGGAGTTTTATGTAACCATGGTGATCGAAATGAAAACTTGATCTTAATGAAAAATTCAGCATGTTTATGAACTTTATGATCTGAAAAATTACCTTTGTATAATTGATTAAAACACAAGATAGTGTTTCTCTATCGAGTCCACACAAGCACAACAATCATCGAATAATTTTCTCTCAACCTCTTGCTAATGATGTTTTTGAGAAGTATGAAAAAAAAATGGAGGAATGCTATAGGGAGGGTCGGCCAAATGAAGAAGGAGAAGAGAAAGAGGATGCCAAAATTATGGGAAAATAAAGGAAATGAAATAATGTGTAATTATGTGATTTAATTATCAAAAAATCTGATTTTAAATTCAAATAAAATAATTACACAAATCACCCTTTAAATTCATGATTGCACTCTTTCCCTTTCATGAACTGAAACCCCAAATGGGCTTCAAGCCCGTTTAACTAAATCCAAATTAAAACACATAAAATTGAGTTCTAGTTTCGGTTTAGATAAACCGGTTCAATTTCCTCAACTTGATTTCTTCAACCGTCTGGTTAAAACCCTAGGCCAGAAATCAACCGAATCGTTTTCAATTTGACTAAACTGAAAACCGGATTCTCCCAATTTCCATCCATGCTCACTTGTCATGTATTGTGCTTAATGCGTGTGACCTTCTAGGCTCACGAACAGTTGGCAAACTGGTAAAATTACTATTTTACCCTTTCCATCATATGTATTGTGCAGAGTCACCGAACTGGTTAAAAATATTGTGTGTCTTCTGTTTACTGTTTTAATATTTGCAATCCATAAACTGTAATTAAACATGTTGTCGAACCAATCATTACAACATTGTGTTCGGCATCTTGTTAATGCTACTTAACAGAATTTCAACATAGAATCGAAAGTTCAGTTCCTAAGCTTGATCCACCAATCTTGTTCTAGTACAAATCAAGAAACAAACACATTAATATAAGTTGTAAGAAGACACTACATAATTTTTGATACTATTAACGGCGGTAGAATAACGAATGGTTCAATAAACATACCAAATTACAGTCAAACATGACATGACTGACTGAAAAAGCAAAATCAACAGATGTAACGATCATCTAAAAAAACGCAACTACAGTGGCGAAGATGGTTGTGAAGACACCAACAGAAGCAAACATAAAAGACGTATAATTTGAAGGAGACTTGGCAGTAGTAGTGGTAGTGGTTCTGGGAAAAGAAAGATGCCCTGAGGATCCGGTGGAGGTGAGGACATTGATATTCAATTCCTGGCCGGCGTTGCAGTGGCCAGGCTTGGTGCAAATGAAGTAGTGCATGCCTGCGGTGTTAGGTACACATGTGATTTCAAAATCCCACATCGAAAGATTACAAAATATAAGGAGGGCTTATATACACATTGAACCCTAGACCTAATAGGTTAGTTATTTGGGTTAAATGCGACTCTAATGTGTATGTGGGCTTTCCTTGTGTGCTCTTCCTAAGTAAGGACCGGATCTCCCTAACAGTGGTATCAGAGGCTTAGTTCGATGTACTCTCATGATTAAGTGGGAAGATTACGACTCTAACACAGTCTGTGGCTTGTGCTAACACTTTTGCGATGTCGCACAATACATATACCAATGCTTAAATTCAAAATCTCACTCGTAAGCAAATGAAGCCTTTATATCTTGTCTAACTTTTATGGGTAAACATGTTAGGATGTTTGAGTAAGTTTACGGGGTGTCTCAAACTCTAACCAAAGGCTTGTGTGATTAGGATTAGCGATCTAATATTTCTATCCCATCAGATTGAGGTATTGGGTCTCTACAAAATCAGGAGATGTAACGATCATCTAATACAAAAACACAACAACAGTGGCCAAGATGGTTGTGAAGACACCAACGGAAGCAGTTATAGAAGTCGCCGGAGACGGACCATATGGAGTGGTGGTTCCGGGAGAAGAAACGGGCCCTGATGATCCGGTGATGGCCGCGAGGACATTGAACTTCAACTCCTGCCCGGCGTTGCAGTGGCCAGCCTTGGTGCATATGAAGTAGTGCATGCCGGCGGTGGTTAGTGTGATGTTTACCGGTCCGTCGGTCCGCAATATGATCGGAACGTTAACACAGTCGTCGGCGACTTGTGCTGACACTTCGGCGACGTGTCAGAATGTAAGTGAGACTTTCGAACACCTAAAAAAATTTAAGTGACATTATCACTATAAATTACACCAATATGACTCTTACTGGTTATACAATTTTGAAGTCGAATCCAATTAAAAAGAAGTATTTGGAAGTCGAACAGAAAAAGATACACAATGATCTGGCGATAAAAGACTGAACTCTTATATAACGTTAAAACCTACTCTCCAACTTAAAATTCAGTTTAATGAATAAGACTCAAAATGTTAATGTGATTCCAGAAATTTCTTACCAAGAACGTCCCCGAAGTAAAAGTCTTTCCCATTGCCCAATTCTCATACAAATCCTCGTTGACATTAGAAGGGACCGACCAGCCGGTGGCGTCCCCGACAACATAAGTAGCAGCTTCCGAGCTCTGAAACATAAACGCTGCAACAAGAACAACAGCCACAGCAAAACCCATACTCAATGATCTTCCTCTTGCTGCCATTATTAATTTCGAGTTTAATTAAAGGCTATGCTATTCTCTGGTTTTGCTCTGTTTCAGTTTAAAGACAACTCTTGAATTTGGTGTTCTATTTATAGACTTAGGAGGTCTCTTAAGTTTTGTACTTGTGTTTCAGTTTCAGGCCGTTCAATGGACATGACACGTGTGAGACGACGAGGTCGTGTTGGTCGTCGGATCGCCGCGTGAGGCGGTCAACTGTCTTGTCTGAAGAAGTCGATCCACGAATGCGTCTAGCACAATACATTTTTACATTAAAATATGGTAACTATATTTTGCATGCACCAATTTGGAAGCTCCCATAATAACGTGTATAATTAGAGTATAATTATAATTGGTACAATTGAGTTTTTAAGACACGTGTAAACAACGAGCGGGGCTGCAAGGACGACCTCTGTTTCATGGGCCTTAAGGCCGAAACAAATGACATAGAAGCCACATCCAAATTCAATCAGGCTCTGATACAATGTTACAAGTTCAAGCTGATAGGTGCACCACTGAAATTTAACTCCAAGCCGGCAAGACTTTGCTCTCGCTGGGCAGGAGATCCTGTCTCGCCGGCTTGGCCAAGCCGGCGAGATATTCGCCCGAAACTCGCTGGTTTGGTTCTCGCCAGGCAGGTCATAGCCGGCGAGATATTGATTCAATCCAGGGACATGTGGGTTATTGGCCTACCACACTTCCATTGCGCCACTCTCACAGATAAAATTTTAATGGAAATTAGTGTCTAATATAATATATTTTAGAAGTGCGCAGATTTTCAACCATCCGAACTCACCCCATCATAACACGTGAATAAAACATTAGTTTCGAAAATTCCCGCCATATCATAAATCGCCTTACATTAATTTAAATGTATAGAGTTCTATTTAATATGCTTACACCAAATTATCATAGATAATTGCATTTTAAAAGGCATGATTCACACACTCTATTTTCTTTCATTTGCCTTTAGTTTTATTTTCTTTGAATTGAGGTTGTGAATAGGGCTGTCCATTTTACCCAGTAACCCGACTTACCCGACGACCCACCTGAGACCCGACTCGACTAACCCGAGACCCGACCACTCAACAAGCCAACCGAGTCGAGTATTGGGTCCAATTGTATAAACCGCCGGGTACCCGACTACTGGACAATATATATAAAAATATATGATTGGTTGACCGCCCCCAGCCCAATATAAACAACCAGGCTCGTTCTAGCCCAGCCCAACAAAGACCAGAGACCGCCCAACCCAGCTACAAGCCCAGCCCACTCATATTTGATGCTTGAATTAGATACGAAGGAGCTTATAAACTCCCATTGAGTCCCATACGTTTCTGATGTGGGACTCAATGAGAGTGAGAAGCTCTCTTCTCTTTTAGACTCACGACTCGGCGACGTGGCACGCCCTCCTCCGTTGATCTCAAACTTAAATTCAATCCTGACCATCCACTCGTCATCTGCACTCTCACCACACAAACTCAAACTTATACCTAATTCTCTATCATTCGTCTCATTCTTCTCGATTCGATCTCTCTCTCTCATCTCTCCGATTCGACCTCTTTCTCTCTCGTTCGGCTTCATCTTCAATTCTCGTTCGATTTCATCTTCAGTCACATATCGATTTAGGTTGAATAAACATTGCAAATCGAGCTGTTTGAGGAGTCTTCACTTCCACCACCACTATAAATCAAGCAATGGTGGAGAGAAGACTCTCCAACGGCTCGATTCTCTAATGGAGACTCTCATTTCACACAACGGCCGGAAGAGGTGGACGGCAACGACATATCTTCAACTCCGATAAGTTTGATTTTAGGGTAGGTCTATTCAAGGGTTTCAATTTTTTTATTTTATTTTCAATTTCAGTTTTGATTTAGGTAATTCGACTTCAACTCGGGATTAAATTTGAGAATTTTAATTAGGGTTTTTATTTGGGGGTAAGGGTTCTGAAATTCGGATTCAATTGAATCCCGATTTCAATTCAATTTGTTGTTTTAATTTAGGGTTATTATTGAATTTGAAATTAAAAATTGGGGGTTAGGGTTCGATTTGGGGTACAAATTGGGGGTTTCAATACAAATTGGGAGTTAGGGTTTGGTTGCGATTTCAGTTTTAATTTTGGTTTGAAGTTTTAATTAAGGGGTTTTGATTTGAATTTTCATTTCTGAATGAATTCAATTTCTATTTTGGGATTTTAATTTGGACGTTTTAATTTGGGGGCTAGGATTAGGGTTACAAATTGGGGCTTCAAATTAGGGATTTGAATTTCGGGATTAGGGTTAGTGTTTAGATTCAATTGAAAAAGCCTGATTTGAATTTGAATTTTGGGCTGAATACAAATTGAGAATTTTGTGTCGGGTGTCTTGGGTATACCCGACTCACCCGACACCCGAGTCTACCCGAACCCGACTACCCGACTTCTCAACCGAGTTGAGTATCGAGTCTAGGTTTTGATACCCAACTCAAACCAAGTCAGGTACGACCCGAGCCGAGTCTACCCAACCCGACTCGATGGACAGCCCTAGTTGTGAATATATTGGCAACACAGCACCATAACTATATCTCGTTGAACGAGTGTAGGAGATTCTTATGATCTTCCCCCTATCATGATTAGGTTGAAGTTGAAAATATATTACTTCTCTATAAAAATACAACAAAACGAGTTAAAGTGATTTTTGTAATCTCGTCCCACTTGGGATGTATGCAAGTTCATAGTATTTTGCGTCTTTATAAATAAAAATGAAAAGAGTTTTTGGTAAATGTTATAATCTCTTCCATGTCTCAATTCAATAGAAGATATAGATATTTTAAATTGTAATATTAGGGGTAATTACACGTGGGTACACCTAATTTAACATGTTCTGCATATAAGTATACAACTTTTTTTATCTTGTCAGCTTCCAATTTATAATTTTGCACCGCTCCTAAATAAGTCGGCAGTTTATATTATATAACGTTGGATCGGTGGGAGAAGGCATATTTTTGGAGCTCAGAAAATTATTTTGTATTCATGTGTAAAATATGTTTGGTTAAGTGTACCTAATTGCTTTTATCCCATCAGAAATGAATGTTAAGATTGACTCGTTTTATCATGTTCTTGAAACTATATGTACACGTGTTTAGAAAATGTAGATGTGTTTAGAACAAAAATGTAGGGTTGTACTACACATAGTTACAATTGCGGAACAGAAATGTGGTAAGAAGCTCAGTTAACACATGTGAGGTACTGGGTTTGAATATTTAAACATGCCAGAAGATTAGGATAAGTGGAAAATTTCTCAAAATATTAATGATAAAAAAATAAAATAAAAAGTCTGCAACCATGTTCTTTTAATAAAACTTTTGTAATCGACAGTTTGGACTATAGTTAGGGTTGGACCGATTTAAACCATTTGTAGAAACAACTATTTAGAACACAGTAGAATGATGTTAATCTCTACCAGAATGAACCATAACTCGTGTCCTCCCATTGAACCCCATCAAAAGATGGCCTTTACAAAGCACAGCAACAACTGAGACCATTAATGTTACTACAAATGAGAAGAAACTTAAAACATACACACAACAGCCATAACCATACCATACCATTTTCTAGATTTGCAGCTAGAAGTAGCCTGTCTCTGTCGCTGAGGATTGAACCCGGGACCGTCCCCAACCCCACCCGACCTGATTCGCTTCAGAACCAGGAAGCACCCTTGTCCTCTGGTACTGTGTGCTGAGACCCATGTTTGCCATTAGAAGGCAGACCTTGGTGAGCAGCTCTCCACCTCTCCTAAGCTGCTGAGCATGCTCTCTCCATCCGCATTCACTTGCAGCATGTGTCAGCATCTCTAACCACACTCCAGTCAAAATCTCCCACCTATCATCTATTCTCAGCAATTGCTTGGCCAGCCTGCACCCCTCGAACATCACTGACTTGCTCCGCTTCTCTCTGTTCATGTTCTCGAGTGGATCGTTCTGCGTGCTGGTCTGGAGAAGCACCTGGCAAGCATCTATCTCTATCTTCAGCTCCTCCGAGCAGAAAAATTTCATTGCCTCCTTGTAAGTGTGCTGGAGGTACCCGATCCGCCCTATCCACTTGGGCAACATAAACGGACGCATCAGCAGAATATACAGCATGTAATCAGATAAGCATTTACTCTTCTTGTGATACTCGTTCTTATTGTATTCAAGATCGTGGTAGTAACAGATATCGGTAGCTATGTGCCAGAGAAGGAGGCTGTGGTTGAATTCTACATCGATCACACTCCATTTAAATTTGTCGAGACAATTCTTCTCTTTGAGCACATTGTCACCTCTATAAGCCAAAAACTGGTTTAGGAATTTGTCGTCAAACCCTTTTTCTTTGTACTCCTTGTATTTTCCTTGCACGTAGTTGAAAATCTCAATCTCCAGCTTATCCTTTAGTTTGTCCTCCCATGTCCGGTGCTTGTATGTCTTCAGCATAAAAAAGAAGCTAAACAACTGCTCCCATCTAAGTAACGTGCTTTTCTTCTCTTTGAGGCAGAAGTTTATCAGGTTCTGCTGTGCAATGCTTCCAAAATGCCCTTGCTTACATAAAACTGGGCGAATAAATTTGGTAAACAACTTGTGCTCGGTCAGCCAGTGGAAGTTCAATAGGCTGCACTGTGCAATGCATCCAAAACACCTTGGCTTACATGTGAAAACTGATTGGAAATGACAGAAAGCTGGGTAGATATGTTCAGTAAACAGCTTGTGCTCAATCAGCCATAGGAGCGTCCAGTTCGATAAAAGCAGCAAAACAACTGCATAACACTCCAGACCAATAGCTCCGATTAACAACACATAAGTTATGTATATGTCAGTGGTTGAATACACCTTCTTCTCAACGATGATCAAGAAAGCAAGTAGGGCAAAGACAGTGGACAGGAAGCTGAGGGCACGTAGAAACATTCCCTTTCCAGAATAGATAATTGTTGCTTTGGTATAGAGAATATCGTATAAGAATCCAAGTTCGACCTCTATGAGTTTGAAGGCATCTTCTGATTGTTTTCCCCCGATTATGAAATAGCAGTACTGAGCATCGTCAAAGCTCAGGCTGAAGTTTGCAAAGAGATGCTTGAACATGCAGAATAAGAAGTAGGCTTCGTGTAGATAAAGATGAGGATCTTTTGATCGGGAAACTACTTCAGCTGGGGCAGTTGACGACGAGGACTTCACCAGTTGCTTTTCACTTATAAGCCTAACACGCTGGTAAGCTTCTTCAGCCGGAGTAGAGAGCAGGGAATCCTCAAACTGCTTTGCGCTTGCAGACCTGAGAACCCAAGTCCTCTCTCCGTACTTGGTCATCCCAGCAATGAAAACCGGAATGGTTATAAATGTAATGGCAGTGTTTGTGAAAGACTTCAAGAAGACATAAAAGGCCACTGTGAATTGGACAAACAGCATTAGAAGATGTCTTAACCACAACTCGTTATCTTCTAGAGCGTATGCCGTGATGGAATCTGGGCCGCCAAGGTGCAAGAGAAGAAATGGTGCCCAAAATGCCTGGAGGCTGTTGTTTGGATCCCTTGAATTAGCCTTAGTCTCGCCTTGGCCATTGGCAAGTATACCTAGGGCTACGGTTGCTATCCAATCTGCTGATAGATACGATAACCAAAGAGTCATGCTGATCCAAGTTCTCCTGATGTACTTTCTCCTGGAACCTAATAAGATTAGTAAGAGCTGTATAAATAGGCTTAACAAGACAGCCACCCTGAGCTCCCATACGTCCCATAGTTTCAACAGTTTTTCTGAGAATACCCGCACGGCCATCCTACAATCCAGAAAGCTGCAACTAAAGACACAGATATGTTAGGAGACATGGAAGTCAAAGATGCCTAAAAATCTTCTTCTGTTTTTCAGAATGATCCATTACAGCTATCCAATTCTTTCTTCCCCAATGTCTAGGCTTGATTATGAAGCATTATGGCCATAGAGTGGCACAATGGGTTCACGCCTAGCTTCAACTCAAATGATCATGAATCTGAATACTCCAAGGCCGTGTTTAGAGATATACATTTTCTTGGGTTCTTCATTGAAACATGGGATGTGTTTACTATTTACCCAAGGTAACAACATCACCACAGAATTAGGTAATTGAATTCAAAAATAAATAAATAAATTACAAACTACTCAGCTGAAAACATAATCCATGACCCAGAAAACAACAAACAACAACTGAACTGACTTGATTAGAAAGGGTAAAATAAAAGATACACAAGTCACAGAATGTCTCCTGAAATTCGTCCTACAATAATTTGTTATTAGCTGTGGAGACAAGAGATGGTGAGGCTTTACAGGAATTCTTGTTACCAAATATTGAATTGCAATTAAACTACACAGTAAACAACAATGTTTCAGAGAGAGAGAGTGAACCTTGTTCGTCGCAGCGGCAATAGGAGCGAGCGCCGGCGACGAGAACAGCTCACAGTCAGTGCGTAGCGAGCATCTGAATCGTCATTTTGCATTATTAAAAAAGCGCTGCTCTACGTTTATATTCTTTATTTTATTAAATATTTTAATATTCCTCTCCGACTTCTGCAACGGAGAAGTCTTTTTCTTTTATATCTCATTTGGGATATGGAGAACACTATTAAAATAAGCCAGATTTCACATTACACTTTTCAGAATTTTTTTCAGCATGATTCTCTTAAAATTATAATTTCGCCACATGACACACTTTTGTTAACTTAGGCTGTATATTAACATTAAAATGACTAAAATATTCATATATATCAACAAAAGTTTATTATTTTGTTTTAGGGGGTGTATTCAATTAGGATTTTGAATGACTTTTAAAATTAATGGATTCTTAAAGTTTACAAGACTTTTTCAAGTCTATAAGGAGTCTTGATGATTTTAATAGAATGACTTTGCAAATCTCATGATTTGAGATGATATTTTTAAAGAGTCTTTTATGCCTACAAAGACTTTCAAAATCATTCAAAGTCATCCATTTCTTATAATCATTTAAAGTCATTGACATTTACAATACCCTTAGATTTTAAAAGTATTTTTAAAGTCATGATTGAATACCACAAGACTTTAAAAGTATTTTTAAAGTCATGATTAAATACCACGAGATTTTAAAAGTATTTCTAAAATCATGATTGAATACCACAAGACTTTAAAAGACTTCTTAAATCCATTAAAATCATGATTGAATGTTCTGAAGTCAATGTTAGATAGTCATATTAAGTTATTCGTATTAATTATTAGTTTTCAAACTTTTGGGATTTCGTTGAGTGATGAAATTCTATTTTTGTTTTGAAGAAGTTGAGGTTATTATTGGGTACTATTTTGAAAGAACTAATATTATGTTAAGAGAGATATTGGGTAGTGTTTGAAAATTAAAAATACCTTTAAAGAAATTTTAATCATTTTAATGTTAATATTGACATAAGTTAACAAATGTTGATGAAAATGTGTTAACTGAGAAAATTGTAGAGGGTGTTGTCCGAAATTATTCTTATCTCTTTTATATCTTCTCTCTCACGCCTAGCTTGAGTTTTTTTAATACTGTAATCATTTTTCCTAACTATCCTTAAACTTGCCCTACCTAAATATCGTTTGAGTCACTAACGCTGGTTTGAGGCCAAGAAGTGAACAATGTCAAGCTCAAACTAGTACATGTAACGTGAGTTTAGTTATAGAAAAACGTGTTATCTATACACAGGTTCTTACTTAAGTAATTAAAAATGTTAATTTTAGGGAATCTGACATAACTATAGTTAATTTGACTCTATTCTCTTCTATTTACGATTGACTTTTTTATATTATATATGCATTTTTTTCTCAATTGCATTCCTTTTATTTTTCCAGTTAATTTTGAATACAAAATGTTCTTAATTGCATTTAAAATTTTAAACTTATGTCATTTAACTTGTTTTTTTTCCTTTGCATCTCTATCATCTCCTTTCTTTTATGTCTCCATCTCTGCAACTTGTTGGAAATTAATTTGAACCATACCAATTGCATAAAAAATTCAGAACATATTTGCAAAATATGAAAAATTGAAAATTGTTGGATACTATTTTTAATGATTCGAGAATTGAAAATTATACAAAATTTGAGAATCAAAAATCGTTGGATAATATATTGGAAATATGAGATTCAAAACATTGTTCACAATAATAGTGCATGATGAAACTAGATCAACTAAACAAGAAAAACATAGTAAGTTTTGGGGAAATAACACCATCAAGTAGGGGTTGTTCACAGTCCAAAAACCGAATCGAACCGAACCAAACCAACCAATTCGATTCTTCAAAAAATTGAACCGAAATCAAACCGGCTAGATTCGGTCGGTTTGACGAACCGAACCGACATGGTCGGTCGTTATTCGGTTTGAACCAAACAGAACCGATTCAAGCCCAAATAATAAAATGTTTTGTATCTGTGTGAGATAAAAAAAAGCCATGAACACCGAATCTAAGGCGAGAAGAAGAGAGGAGGGGATGGGACGCCAGAGCGACGTCGGATCAACCCTGGGGAGGCCGGATCGACGCTGGGGAAGCCGGATAGACGCCGAAAATGCCGAATCGGACGTCGGAGATGCCGAATCGACGCCGGGAAAGCCAAATTGAAGACACTAAACGCATGTGACGCCAAACGCCCAATCGATTTTCTGAATGATTATGTGTATGAATGAATATGTGAGTTCTTTGGTTTTGGTTTGGAATGACGATGGGCAAGGAGTAAATATGTGATAGTGATAACCTAGATAAAATGTAAATGAGCTTCTAATTTGTTTTGGGCCAATCCCATTTATTGGGCCTTAAGCCCATTCCTTTCAAATTTAAATGGTATAAAATATAAACCATTGTTTTAAACCATGGTCGGTCTGTTCGGTTAATCGACGGTTCTCTCTTTTTTAATCAAAACCGAATCGACAATTATCAAAATCGACCAGAACCGAACCGATCAAAACCGAACCGACCATTATTTGGTTCGATTCGGTCGGTTCGGTTTTTTTAACACCCCTACCAGCAAGACTCAACATCTCTCTGGCTTTTTTAATCTTATTTATAGCATAATTGCAAAAGTCTAAAAATAGAGAAAACCCCAAAAATTAAAATAACATAATGGTGCGAGATAACAACAAGACACTTATAGTTTTTCTCTTCTAGAACTTTTCTTCAAGCATGACTTGGGCTTTAAGTAACCGAGTCTCTTGACGCTGCATGTGCTTGTCTCATGCTCACTTGAGATTAATTCCAACACACCCCCTGAATCTCGAATGTGCATCTCCTTGATCTTCAGCTTGTACCTTGTCTCCAGAAACGCATTCCTTCCAAGTCTTTAGTAAACATATATGTCATTTGCAAATCACTCCTGGCATACTCGATTATGACTCTCTTCTACTCCACAGATTCTCGTACAAAATGGTAACGAATATATATGTGCTTGCTTGTATCATGAAATACTGGATTTTTTTATCAACATGATCGTAGACTTATTGTCAACCCTCAGGCAAAACTTCTCTGCCTCTTTGCCTAGAATGTCTCTGATAAGCCGAGAAAGCCAAACTCCCTGACACGATGCAGAGCTATCTTCTATTTACTCTGCTTCGCATGAGGAAAGAGCGAAGATTCTCTGTTGTTGCGAAGACCGTGTGATCAGACTTCCCCCATAAAGAAAATTACTTCGGTGGTGCTTCTTCTGTCATCAACATCTCCGACGAGATCACTATCACTGTACCCTGTCAATTTTGCTTCTCTTTCTTCTCGACAGTACTTCAACCCAAAATTGAGGGTTCTTCTAATGTACCTGATGATTCACTTTACTGCAGCAAGGTGTTGTTCTCGTGGCGCATCCATAAATATGCTCATTACTCCAACTGAGTAGCTCAGATCTTCTCGCATGTTGACAAAGTATCTGAGACTTCCCACAAGACTTCAGTAGCGTGTAGAGTCCACCGAGCTTCCTCCTTCAACCTTGCTCAATTTTTGTCTCTGCTCCATAGAAGTCTTGCTGGCATTGCAATTTTCCAAACCTAACACAGTTCCTACACTTTGCTTAACTTCAATTCCCAGATAGTAGCACAACATTCCCAGATCATTCATCTTAAACACTCTGCTCATTTCAGATTTGAATTTAGTGTTGGGTTTGTGGAGACTTTCCTATTTATTTAGGGAAGCCACAATTTCCTAATTGCATTAGGATAATGAATTAGAAAAGAATTCCTAATGTGCAAGGAATTAAGAATTCTAGGTCTTTCTTAATTCCCCTCAGTCTTTCACTATAAATACATGTACTTGTAACCCCACAATGATATATGAGTTAAGAGTAATAATAAGAGAGTAGCGTGGCCGTGGACGTAGGCAAATTGCCGAACCACGTAAATTCTTGTGTTCTTGTGTGATCGTTCTTTATTTCTCTTGGTTACTTTTGCTAGATAATTGTTCCACGTTGTTATATACCCCAACAATTGGTATAAGAACCTAGGTTCGTGGCAAGTGGTAGCAATGGCAGAAGAAGGGAAAGTTCGAATCGACAAGTTTGACGGAAGGGATTTTGGATTCTAGAAGATGCAAATAAAGGACTATTTGTACTAGAAAAGGCTACATGAACCTTTGTCAGAGACCAAACCGGAGAAGATAAGTTCGAGCGACTGGACGTTGCTAAATTGGTAGGCTTTGGGTGCGTTGAGATTGACATTGGCAAAGAATGTTGCATACAACGTCATGAAGGAGACAACTACCTACAGACTCATTAAGGCGTTATCAAATATGTATTAAAAGTCGTCTGCATCAAACAAGGTATATTTGATTCGTCAATTGGTTAATACGAAGATGAATGAAGGTGCTAGTGTTACTGATCATGTGAACGAATTTAATACGATACTATCGAGAATAGTGTCAGTGAATATTAAATTCGACGATGAGATACAAGCCCTGTTGTTGCTATCATCTTTGCCTGAAAGTTGGTCAGGGCTGTTACAACGGTTAATAGCTTTACTGGAACTACTAAGCTATCGTTCGAAGGAGTGAGAGACTTGATTCTCAGGGAAGATATTCGAAGAAGGAATCGAGGAGAGTCGTCTGGCTCGGTGTTGAACATAGAAGGGAGAGGTAGGAAGTCTGAAAGGAGAAAGAGTAAGGGTCGTGGAAGATCAAAGTCTAAAAAGCGAGGCACAAACGCAACTTGTTGGAACTACCAACAAACAGGTCACTTCAAGAGTTATTGTCCAAACCCAAAGAAGGAAAGCAAGCAGGAAAACTTAGTGAATGCAATAGAGGAATTCGAAAATGATGCTTTGATCTATTGTGTAGAGAGTCTGGTTGAATCATGGACCATGGATTCATGTGCTTCTTTTCACACTACCCTTTGCAATGACGTGTTAGTGAACTTCAGACCTATGAAAGGAGTAGTTCATCTAGCAAATGATGAGATAGTGAAAATTACGAGCATCGGAGATGTGAATCTCAAGACTCCCATGGGTACAATTTGGACGTTGAAGGATGTAAGGTATATCCCTACCATGAAGAGAATGTTGGTCTCAGTGAGTCAGTTAGACAGTTTGGGATACAAGACAACCTTTGGAGACGGACAATGGAAGATATCAAAGGGGAATTTTGTTATTGCTCGTGGTTGGAAGAGAGAAACTTAGTACATGGCGGAGACGCCGGTGAAGAAAGGTAATGCAATTACTGATGGGTCTGATCATTCAAATCTATGGCGCAAAAGACTTGGGCATAAGAGGGAGAAAAGAATGAAGGTGCTAGCTTGGAAAAAGAAGATTCCAGAACTGAAGAATGTGAAAGTTGATTTTTGTGAACCATGTTTGTTCGAAAAATGGAAACAAGTAAGCTTCACGAAGTCAGGATAGTCTTCAAAGCGTGGAAAACTAGAAACGGTGCATCCAGATGTGCATAGACGTGCAAATGTTTATTCAACAAGAAGAGGTGAAGTAAGGAGATTGAAGAAAGGTTCAAGACCACCTAAACGGTTCTCTCCATCACCAAATTTTTTGTTGTTGACAGAGAGTAACAAGTCTCATTGTCACACAAAGACAGTTCAGATGGATGATTCATTTAAGTGTGAGTCAACCAAGAACAAAGAGAAGATATCTCTTAGGAATGGAGACCTGGAATGCAAGTTGAGAAATAATTTGTATGGTCTGAAACAATCAGTTGAGTGAGAAGACCTAGTGTCCAAGCTGGGAAATAGCTTGTGTGGTCTGAAGAAATCAGTTGGGAAGGAAGACATGGTTTGCAAGCTGGGAAATACCTTGGATGGTCTGAAGCAAGCGCCAAGGGAGTGGTACTTAAAGAAAGTCCTTCGATCAAGGAATCGTGAAGATATATTGATCAAGGTGGTTACAACTGATAAGAAAGTCCTTGAGTCAAAGAATCGTGCAGATAAGCTGACTAAGAAGGTTACAACTGAGAAGCTGAAGCTCTGCATAGCTTCAGCCAGCCTTCACAGTTAGTGAAGAGAAGGCGGCACACTACCTCTAGAGATTATTGCGGAGATCGTTGGGCGTGTTACTAGAGATACATGATTGAGGGTGAAGACGTGTTTAGACAGTCTCCAAGTGGGAGATTGTTGGGTTTATGGAGACTTTCCTATTTATTTAGGGAGGCCATAATTTCCTAATTGCATTAGGATAATGAATTAGAAAAGAATTCCTAATGTGCAAGGAATTAGGAATTCTAGGTCTTTCTTAATTCCCCTTAGTCTTTCATTATAAATACATGTACTTGTAACCCAACAATGATTTATGAGTTGAGAGCAATAATAAGAGAGTAGTGTGGCCGTGGACGTAGGCAAATTGCCACACCACGTAAATTCTTGTGTTCTTGTGTGATTGTTCTTTATTTCTCTTGGTTACTTTTGCTAGAGAATTGCTCCACGTTGTTATATACCCCAACAGTTAGCTATCTCTGGCTGCTTTGAACCTATGATAACTAAATCATCCACATAAACACCCACGATTAAAATGAAAGCTTCAACTTTTCGAATCTACAAAGATGTTCTGGCACAGATTTTCTGAAATTTAATCCACATACACATGAGTTGAGCTTTTTATTCCAAGCCTGAGGTGATAGCATTTTTGTGCCCTAGTCAAATTACTAGTAGTCTATAAATGTCTATGTATATTAATCATCATTTGTAATAAATAAAACGGTTTTGTATTACTTATGTGTTGAAGTAATATGTTAAGCATGATCTGATTTATGACCACTAAAGTAGTAGAACCATAAATCTGTACGGATCACACTTAACGAGTCCCTGGTCAATATACGCTTCAATTGAAGCGACCAGTATGAGGATGGTTCTCAATGATGTAGTTCTGCTTATCATAGGGATGTGGGATCCCGGAATCATATCATAGATATCATGAGGTGATTGATATCAGATGACCCACTTTGAATAGTGTTTCATAGATTAATCCATGAACATATTCAAATGCGATAGCTTGTCACGATATCCTTAGACCAAGGAGTCTTTGTGATCGCAATGCAGTCGACGTATGGCTTTAACTTGCGCCTAACGCTTTCCGTAACAGGATTGCAATAACGGGCATGATTGGGTGGCGGAACGGATTGCATGGGTGACACGAAAGACGGCTAAGGGATTTATCCCTCGTACTACGGTATGGGAAAGATATCCGTTAAGGCCGTTTGATCGAGAGTGACTGAGAGAAAGAGCATGGCCATGCCAGTGATACGGGTTATTAGTTCTCAGTCGTCTCGCATATCAAGTAACAATGATTGATTAAACAAGGATGACGACTCTATGCCTTGTGATATGTAGTTACGACGTTTTTAGAGATTGGCTAATTTTTAAAGGAATTGGAAAACATGTTGCAAAGAATGTCGAAGCATCTTCTACGACATCTTGTGTAACATTGTTGACGGCATCTCGGCAAGCATCCTGATCGACAGAAATTAGAAAAGTGCAGTTTCAGCAGAGAAGAAAGAAAACGATTAGGAAAGTGCAGAACGACTCCTAATCTGAAAAGGAGAAAGACGGCGCTTAAGAGGAAACCCTTTAGGGTTAGTACTCATCCACGATTGCTATAAAAGCTTAGGCTACCCCCTTAGCAATGGTGTGGTTCTTTATTTGTTTCCTAGCAACAATTTGCAAGGTTCTTAGACGTGAAGGTTTGCGGGCTGAGAAATTGCAGATTGAGCTTCGGATATTGTATATCACATAACTATAGAGAGTTAGGTGATTGAGGGTTTGATGAAGTCGTGAGTTGAAGACTGCACGCAACCACCAAGCTTGAAGAAGACTTGAAGACGACAGAGTAAGGCGATTGCTCGAAGAGTGGAATCAAGACGTTCTTGGATTCAGAGGGAGACCCTGAGATAGATTGCACTGTAAGACGTAACTTAAAGTATAGATCTAGGGGTGATCACAGGTACTTGTATGTTCTGACGGATTACTGATAAGTGAAATCTTTCCACTAGGCTGAGAGCCCCCAGACGTAGGTGACGTTGCACCGAACTGGGTAAACAATCTGCTGTGTCATTACTTATAGCTTTATATTTACTGTCCTGCATTATCTACGCAAGAAGTTAGACACAACGTTATAGCATCCTGCATAACATTGTGTGTGGCATCTTGCACGACAAACTGATCAGAATTTCAATTGGTATCAGAGGAGGCACCTATAGCTTTAGGTAAAGGTCCTAAACAAATATTTTGATCAAAGATGGACAATACCAGAGAAGAAGGATCCATAAATCGACCACCTGTTCTAGATGGAAGCAACTATGGCTATTCGAAGGCTCGAATGTGTGCCTTCATGAAGTCACTAGACAACAAGACATGGAAGGTTGTACTCAATGGTTGGAATGCACCACAACTCAGTGACAGTAATGGCAATCCTATCGGCCCAAAACCAGAAAAAGACTGGACCGATGATGAAGATGAAGAATCACTGGGAAATTCTCGAGCTCTGAATGCTATCTTCAATGGTGTTGACAAGAACGTGTTCAGACTAATCAACACATGCACAACTGCCAAATAAGCATGGGACATCTTGGCCGTTGCATATGAAGGAACAACTAAGGTTCGAGAACAAAAGCTGCAATACCTGACTACCAACTTCGAAGCCCTCATCATGAAAGAAGACGAATCAATTGCAGATTTCGATGTTCGTATTCGTGATCTAGCCAATGAATCCTACTCTCTGGGAGAACCAATGTCTGATGAAAAATTGGTAAGAAAAACCCTGCGTGCTCTTAGCCCTAGGTTTAAGATGAAGATCACAGCAATTGAGGAAGTTCATGACCTCAAGGTCTTGAAATTTGATGAGCTGATGGGGTCTCTAATGACCTATGAGTTGTCTCTACCCAACATCGACAAAAGGAACAAAGGAGTTGCTTTCAAAAGCTCAACACACAAGCAACCAGATCCTGAGGATTCTGATTTCGATGAAGACATCGATGCTACAATGGCCCTTCTCACAAAATATTACAACAAAGCCATGAGAAGATTTAGTCGAATGGGTGGACGGAATGTCACAGCAAATGCCAGAAGCAAAGCTCCACAAAAAGCTCAAGGTAGAGGTAGTCTTGACAGACCAAACAGGAATGGGGAAGAAAGCAAAAACAAAGGACTTCAATGTCATGAATGTGAAGGATTCGGCCACCTCCGTAGAGAATGTCCAAATTTCCTCAAACAACAAAAACGAGAATACAATGCCACCCTATCAGATGATGACAATGAAGATAGCGGATCTGAAGAGGTAAGCAACTTTGTTGCATTCACCACTACTACTCCTGCATGTAATGATGATAATGCTGTCAATATCAATAATGATCCAACTCCAAATGAGAATTGGACTAAAGAGCAACTAGTCGAGGCATACAAAGGCTTGCATACCAGGTGGATCAAGGAAACTCTGATACTTGATCAACAAGGCGAAAGTATCATTAGTCTTACCAGCAACAAGTCTAGATTTCTAGAGACGATTGTGGAGCTGAAACGAGAGATCACCAGACTTAATGGAGAAATTAGTCTCATGACTAAATCGGTAAAGATGATGAATCCTAGCACAGAAAGCCTTGACAAGATTTTATCAGTGGGAAAGCAGTCCAAAGATACGACAGGACTAGGGTACACTCACACTGTCCCCTCAACGGCAGTGACGAAGTTTGTCCCACAACAAGCCATGATTGACAAGAAACCACCGGATGCCCCAACTCATCCTACAGGACGACCTACAACAAAAGCCACAACATCGTCTACAATATGTTCTTGTCAAGTAACTGCCAGAAGACATCCTCCACGCAGACAACAATACTACAAAAGACCAGCTTATCAATATCAATGGATATGTCATTACTGTGGTCAACCAGGTCACATCAGACCTTTTTGTTTTCAACTTCTTAAGAGGAAGCAAGCTCAGCTACCACAGAAGAAATATCAAAGTCATCTCTCATCTCCTCAAAAGATATCACGCCTTGAATGGAGACCTAAGAACCTGGTCTATCGAGCTAATGTTGCATATACATCCTTAAGTGCTTCAACAAACAAGGACTGGTATCTCGACAGTGGATGTTCTCGACACATGACAGGTACTCCAGAGTTTCTCTCCAATCTTAAATTATATACAAACTACTTTGTTACATTTGGAGATGGGATTCGAGCTCGAATCATTGGAAAAGGAGTGCTCAAGCATCCAGGAGCCACTTGCCTGACTGAAGCATTACTTGTAGAAGGACTTAAGGCAAACCTGATCAGCATCAGTCAGATCTGTGATCAGGATTTAGAAGTGAAATTCACTAAAGAAGCCTGTATCGTTAAAAACTTCGATCAGGTCACTATTCTACAAGGAGTTCGCTCGACGGATAATTGCTATATCTGGTCTCCCGAGACACATATCGAAGCAACCAAGTGCCTTGTCTCCAAAGTAGAAGAAACCAAACTATGGCACCGAAAGCTTGGACATCTAAATCTTAGAAGTATGCAGAAGGCAATCTCAGAGCAGGCAATTACCGGAATCCCAAACCTAAAAATAGTAGAAGGAAAGATCTGCGGGGAATGTCAGATTGGAAAGCAAACCAAGATGTCACACAAGAAGCTTCAGCATATCACCACCTCTCGGGTACTTGAGCTGATACATGTTGACCTCATGGGATCAATGCAAGTTGAAAGCCTTGGAGGAAAACGATATGTCTTTGTGTGTGTAGATGATTACTCACGATACACTTGGGTTGACTTCCCTCGTGACAAATCAGACACCTTCTCGATCTTCAAGAATCTATGCATCCAAGTCCAACGAGAAAAAGGAGAGACAATTGGCAAAATCATCCGCCTTCGTAGTGATCATGGTCGAGAGTTCGAAAACAGCAAGTTTGCAGATTTCTGCAACTCAGAAGGGATAGCGCATGAATTCTCAGCGCCAATCACTCCTCAACAGAATGGCATTGTTGAGCGCAAGAACAGGACTCTACAGGAGATGGCGAGAGTTATGATGCTGGCTAAAGACATACCAACTCACTTCTGGGCAGAAGCACTTAACACTGCTTGCCATATCCACAATCGAGTCACTCTCCGACCAGGTATGTCAGTAACTCATTATGAAATATGGAGGGGGAGAAAGCCCAATGTTAAGTACTTCCATATCTTTGGAACCACTTGTTATATACTGGCCGATAGAGAGCCTCGTCGAAAGCTTGATCCAAAGAGTGATGAAGGCATCTTCCTTGGTTACTCAAGGAATAGTCGTGCATACCGCGTCTTCAACAAACGAACCAAGAACATGATGGAATCAATCAATGTTGTTGTGGATGATGACTGCGAAGATGCCTCAGAAGATGCGACAGACGAAGACGGAGCCTATCCTCCCAACAATGTCAGGAAGAATGTTATTACTGATGTCAGAGAAGATGCTAGCAGCAAAACAGAAAAAGATGATGCCAGCCCAAATGTCGATCATGACGAAGGAGTTCCTGAAACCAGCAACAAGAATCCCTCGTGGAGAATCCAGACGAATCATCCTATCTCTAGAGTTATTGGAAACCTGAATGAAGGCATACGGACCCGGTCAAGAACTCCTGAACATTACAACGAGATGATAGGAAATATTTGTTTCGTTTCAAAGACAGAACCCAAAAACATCAACGAAGCCATCAATGATGAGTATTGGGTCAATGCTATGCAAGAAGAGCTGATTCAATTTGAGAAGAACCAGGTGTGGGAACTGGTGCCCAAACCAAGTGAAGGAAACATCATAGGCACTAAATGGATCTTCAAGAACAAATCCGATGAGCTTGGCAACATCACTCGCAACAAAGCCAGGTTAGTTGCTCAAGGGTATACTCAAATTGAGGGTGTCGACTTCGATGAGACCTTTGCTCCTGTGGCAAGACTTGAAGCAATGCGTCTCTTGCTAGGGATATCATGCCATCTACAGATAAAGCTCTACCAGATGGATGTCAAAAGTGCGTTCTTGAATGGGGATCTCAATTGTGAAGAATGAAGACGGGAATTTAATGATAGCTCAAATCTATGTCGATGACATTGTGTTTGGAGGGATGTCAAGCAAGATGGTAGAGATATTCATTCAACAGATGCAATCAGAATTCGAGATGAGCATGGTGGGAGAGCTTACCTATTTTCTAGGCTTCCAAATCAAACAACAAAAGGATAGCATCTTCGTATCTCAGAGCAAATATGCGAAGAATATTGTCAAGAAGTTTGGGCTAGAGAAAGCCTCACATAAAAGGACACCAGCAGCTACACATGTCAAGCTAACTAAAGATGATCCAGGAGAAGCTGTCGACCAACACTTATACAGAAGCATCATCGGTAGTCTTCTCTACCTTACTGCAAGTCGACCAGATATTGCCTACTCTGTAGGAGTATGTGCAAGATATCAAGCTAATCCTAAGGTTAGTCATCTCTCCCAAGCCAAAAGAATTATTAGATATATCTTTGGGACTACAGACTTGGGTTTGTTATACTCATTCGACACATCCTCTACCTTGGTGGGGTATTGTGATGCCGATTGGGCTGGAAACACATCGGATAGGAAAAGCACATCTGGAGGATGCTTCTTCCTTGGCAACAACCTCATATCATGGTTTAGTAAGAAGCAAAACTGTGTTGCACTCTCCACTGCCGAATCAGAGTATATTGCTGCTGGGAGTAGCTGCACACAACTACTATGGATGAAGCAGATGTTAGTCGAATACAATGTCAGACAGGATGCCATGACTTTATATTGTGATAATGTCAGTGCTATCAACATCTCCAAAAACCCTGTCCAACACAGTAAGACCAAACACATTGATATCAGACACCACTTCATTCGAGAATTGGTCGAAGATAAGAAGATCATCCTAGAGCACATCCCTACAGAAAAGCAACTTGCTGATATTTTCACAAAAGCGTTAGATGCGAGCAGATTTGAGGATCTCAGATCATCACTTGGTCTGTGCACCATCAACGAACAGTAAGAAGTTGCAGAAACGGTTGAGAGGAGTTAGTTGGTGCCTCTTCATGAACCCGTCTAAAATCCAACGAATGTCATTGGGCCAAGCATATCAAAAGCCCATATAAAAGAAAAGGAAAGATACGCTCAGACGCTAAAGAGATTTGAATCGTTTTTCAAAACCTAGTCTGCCTCCTTTCTGTGTTTGCTCTCATCTCCTTCACCATTCACTTTCTGCGAATCTCACAAACAATAATGGCGAAAACTCGAAGCACAGTAGCCCCAAAGAAAGCTGAAGCAAAAGGCTCCAGAAGCAGCAAAGCGAAAACAAACAAGCATGGAGTGCGGATTAAAAGGCCAAAAACCTTGAAGAAATCAGAAGAAATACCCAAGGATGCTTCACCGGAGAAAGCTCCAATGCCAGCATTCACTCGAGTTCCCAAAAAGTCTTGGACTGGAAGCACCGCATTCTCAATGTCTGACCTAACTGGGCCAGAAAGAGAGAATGATCTTGGCCAGAAAAATCGAGAAGCCTCCATGCAAATCGTCGTAGTTCCAACACCAACAAATATTCAAGGTAACGATTTCTCTGCCGATACTTCTAGGAATAGTGATTTGTTGGAATCACTGCTGGAAAACCAGGACCCACCTCAAGAAGGTGTGGTAGAAGAACTAATAAGGCCGGAAGGAAAAAAGGAGGATCTGACTCCGGTCAGCCATGGGTTGGAACGCATTGCGGAAGGAGAAGGAGGAGAAGAAGAAGGAACAGATGTCATACCAAAAGCCAGTGAAAAAGTTGTAGAAGAGGAAGAAATCGCTGACTCGGAAGAAGCCGAGGAAGAAGAAGAGAAAGAAGAAACTAGAAACGGAGAGACCGATCTGGAAGAAGCTGAGAAGAACAAGGATGCCACCACCAACAACACAGAAGAAAACCCTCTGGATGCCAGAGAAGATGTCACGGAAGAAGCTGCTGAGACGGCACACACAGTCCTATCGTCCCTGAAGAAAAAGGTTCTAGAAGAAACTGAAAGTTTGGCTGTTATGGTTGGAAAACTAAAAGAAACAAGGAAAAGAAAGTAGGTTAAGAATGCTGGAGGACCCAGCAACAAAAAGAAAAAATTGTATGTCAAGGAAAAAGGGAAGAAAGTGATCCCCACAAGGAGGTTGATAGATGAAACTACTGATGATGACGCTGAAGAGGTTCCTGCTGAGGAAGGAAAGAAGAAGAAGGCCCTGAAAGCAACCAAGAACACCGTGAGTGTCACTTACGAAAATGTGTCGTTTCACTCAGCAGACGGTGCAAAGAGGTGGGAGTTTGTGTTTCAAAGAACGGCGTACCTAGAGAAGACACTGTCGTCGGAGCTGCTTGGGCTAGAGGCCATTGTACAGCTCCTGGAGAAGGCAGAATTAATGAGAACCGTCTCAAACATTGGTAACCACTATCCCCTCTTGGTTAAGGAGTTTATTGCAAATCTGCCTACCACGTTTGGTACCCCAGATGCTCTAGAGTTTGATAAGGTATATGTCAGAGGCATTCGCTTTGACATCTCCTCTGACATTATCAATGACTTCTTGGGAAGGAAGAGGGTTCGATCTATGCCACCACCCGACCTAAACAAAGTCCTCCGTGAGATCACCGGAGATAAAAGCAGAACATGGCCGTCCAAAGGCACTGTGGCAGCATCAGATTTGACTTCCAAGTACTCCATTCTCTTCCGGATTGGAGTGGCAAATTGGGCGCCCTCGACAATTTGTGATTGATCATCTTATTCGCCATGCTAGATCACTTGCTGTGAAAATTCCCATTGCCTTTCCATCCCTTATCTCTGAACTACTGGTACATCAACACCCTGGAGTGTTGAAAACATCGGATAAGGTGGGCAAAAGAGGAGGACTGATTGTGGTGAGCCACAAGTTGTTTGAGGGGAAGCATGCTCCTGATCTTGTCAGGCCAGAAGCCAAGGCAAAGACCAGTCGAGCCACAAGTGTCGTCCCTCTAACCAGGACCACCAGCAGAGATGCAGTCATGCTTGAACGAGAGATTGCTGTGCTTGACGAGGACATTGTAAATTTAAAGACAGCTCTGAAGCACCTCTCACAGCGCCAAACTCACTGCGCCAACCTGCTGCAATCCATGTCTCCTCAAGGCTCTGAAGATGATGACACAACCTCCCTACCTAATGATCCAGAAGAAGCTACCCGAGAAGCCTCCACTGAAGGAACAGAGACTGCAAGTTCTAGCAGCAGCTCTATTTAAAATTTCATGAAACTCTCTGACTCTTGAACTACTGAACAACTTTTATTTTTGTAATATTTGGTGAACAATGTATCACACTTACTCTCGACAACTGATTGAGAGCAAGTGTGAGTTATGTCTGGTTTATTTTGCTTATTTCCCGGATTTGTTATGATATTTGTTTAAGTTTTGGCTCTTTTTGAGCCAGCAAGTGGGAGTAAGATAAATATAGATATATACGCGCGCGATGATACAAGAAAGATAGAGACGACGCGACGACACAAGGACGACGCGACGATACGTGCGACGCAAGACTGCCGATCAACGAGACGACAGAAGCGACGCAGAATGCGACGAAGAATGTTGTCCTTAAAAATAGCCAAAGGGGGAAATTTTAGTTACAACGTTTTTAGAGATTGACTAATTTTTAAAGGAACTGGAAAACATGTTGCAAAGAATGTCGAAGCATCTTCTACGACATCTTGTGTAACATTGTTGACGGCATCTCGGCAAGCATCCTGATCGACAGAAATCAGGAAAGTGCAGTTTCGGCAGAGAAGAAAGAAAACGATTAGGAAAGTGCAGAACGACTCCTAATCTGAAAAGGAGAAAGACGGCGCTTAAGAGGAAACCCTTTAGGGTTAGTACTCATCCACGATTGCTATAAAAGCTTAGGCTACCCCCTTAGCAATGGTGTGGTTCTTTATTTGTTTCCTAGCAACAATTTGCAAGGTTCTTAGACGTGAAGGTTTGCGGGCTGAGAAATTGCAGATTGAGCTTAGGATATTGTGTATCACATAACTATAGAGAGTTAGGTGATTGAGGGTTTAATGAAGTCGTGAGTTGAAGACTGCACGCAACCACCAAGCTTGAAGAAGACTTGAAGACGACAGAGCAAGGCGATTGCTCGAAGAGTGGAATCAATACGTTCTTGGATTCAGGGGGAGACCTTGAGATAGATTGCACTGTAAGACGTAGCATAAAGTATAGATCTAGGGGTGATCACAGGTACTTGTATGTTCTGACGGATTACTGATAAGTGAAATCTTTCCACTAGGCTGAGAGCCCCCAGACGTAGGTGACGTTGCACCGAACTGGGTAAACAATCTGCTGTGTCATTACTTATAGCTTTATATTTACTGTCCTGCATTATCTACGCAAGAAGTCAGACACAACGTTATAGCATCCTGCATAACATTGTGTGTGGCATCTTGCACGACAAGCTGATCAGAATTTCATGATCAATCGGGATGTCTAGAGATAATAGGATAGTGACTTGTACGCAAAAGGTTAAATCGAATCATCGATCATCATGCACCTTGGGTAATCATAATGTCTTACTAGAGACCACTTATGATGGATCGGGCAAGAGAGATCTCTTGCGCCGGTCTGCCAACGGTGGCATGAGCCTGGAGGGTCACACACATACAATATGGATAACTTGAGACAAGGAAACATTGGTTTTTCTTGAGTAGCAAGACATGGCCAAAACTGAGGGTTTTAGGCCATGGGTTCGGTTTGTGAGAATAATTAGCGAATCGAGAAAACTGAGTTTTTCCATCGATGTCGTGTCAGACTTTGTTTGATAAGTAACGACAAAAGGGTCGGGTAATTTTTGGACACGGCACGCGACACATTGTATCAATATCTCTGGCATGACTGGTTTAATGTCTCTCACAAGCTCTTCACTCCATTCCATACTGAAAATATTCTCGTCACTTGTTTGATTTTCTCAATGCTCTCCAGACTAGTCACAACTTGCCTCTTCATCAAAGATGGCATCTCTACTGATAATCACTTTGTTAGTGATAGGATTGTAGAACCTATACCCTTTAGTTCCTGCTTCATACTCACACTACTCGAACACTTCTATTATCAAGTTTTTTCACATTGTGATCAGTCATTTGTATGTAGGTTATAAAACAATAAACACGAAGTTGACTTACAATGAGAATTCGTTTATACAACATTTCATATGGAGTTTTTCCTTCCAGGCTTCTTATGTATGCTCTGTTAAGCAAAAAGATAGGTGTCATTACAGCCCCGCCCCAAAATCTTCTTGGGACATTTCTATTCTTCAAGAGGCATCGAGTCATCCCCACGATCGTTAGGGTTTCTTCTCTCCACTACGCCATTCTGCTATGGTAACCGCGAATCTGTAAGATGTCGATTGAGCCCTTCACCATTACAGATACCAGGAAATTCCCAGATAGGAATTCTCCCCCTCTATCGGTTCGTGAGACTTTAAGTCTCTAGTCAGATTCCACTTCAATTTTGTTTTTCACTGCCATAAAAACCTTCAATGTTGTGTCTTTTTTTAACACTGTAGCCCAACATAAAACGCAAATAGTCGTCAACTATGAGCAAGAAATACATGTTCCCAACTGGCGTGTTTGAAGAAATTGGGCCACATAGATCTGCATTAGCATGCTCCAAAGGTTTCTCAGCCCTTTACATAGACTTCTTTGGGAATACCTTTCTAACAATCAAGCTTCGCACAACTAGTAGCCATCTTCCTTAGTGTGAAGAAATTTAAGTGGCCAAACCTGGCTGGCCACATCCAATTCTTGTCTTCTGCTTTTTCAGCAAGTGTACTGGTTTAGTGCTTCCACTCGCAGGATGTAGAGACGATTCTCAAAACGCTTCACTCTTAGAAGGCTCTTGTCTGGATCACATACCTTCATTCATCCTTCCTTAAGTTCAATTTTTCAACCTTCCTCTTCTAATTGGCCAAGACCGATTATGTTGGACTTCAAGCATGGAATATAATACACATTTGACAGTGCTCTGTGCTCATGATTTATTCCCTGAAGAAGAATTGTACCTCTTCCATGTATTTCAACCAAAGAACCATCTTCGAATTTTACTATGCCCTTCGCCTTCCGATCGATGTCTGAGAATGCTTGAACACTCCCCATCATATGGTTTGTAGCACCAGTATCCATATACCAAACATCAGCCTCGACTTTCACTCTAAAGCCAAGCTCGGTACTCTGTTCTCTAAGTTCTGACACAACCAAAAACAGAGCTGGTTCTTCTTCTTCGCGTTGCTTAGCAGATACACCTCTTAATTCTCTGCAATTTTGCACTCATTTGCAAAATGGCCATATTCATTACAATTATAGCACATGAATTTTGTTTTGTCTAGTCGCCTTTCGTTCCCTCGAACACGACCTCATCCTCGTCTTCGAGTCGAGCTCGAACCGCCTAAGCCCCTTTGGTCTTTGGCTGCCAATACTTTGTAGAGTTTTGGAGCGTTCAAGATCATCGAGATAGCGGAAGCATAAACAAAAGCAACTCCAAACCTTGAACAAGAACATGAACCATTAAATCTCAAGGCAAAATCTATTCCACAAGAAATTTACCTTTTAGTCTTTGTTGAATCAAGAAAGAAGAACTATGTGATCTTCTTCTCTAGAGCAAGTCCACACCAAGAGGGTGATCTTCAAGACCCTTCACAAAGAGCCTACTAGAACTAATATGTGAAGAACAAGAGAGCAAAGAGAGAGGAGAGCTAGGAGGTGGCCGACCAATAGAGAGAGAAAGTGAGTTGTGAGAGTGTTATGAATTAATCCTTGATTTGTCTACTTCATCAACACATAAGACATGGGTCATTAAAGTGACAAATGATGAAGGCATGGGTTAAAGGCAAGTCATTACCTAAACAACTTAAATCACTCACCTCTTAATCAACAACACCAACTAAGCATGGTGTGTGGCCCCCACAAGTGGACCCACCAAGGCGGCCGGCCACTTGGGCTTATTGGGCCTTATTTGGGCCCTTGTTGGGCCAGCTAGGGGACCGCATGGGCCGAGCCCAATGGGCTCGCCCATGTGGTCGCGTGCTGTGTCCAAAAGTTATCCGACCCTTTTTGTCGTTACTTATCAAACAAAGTCCGACGCGACATCGACGAAAATCTCAGTTTTCTCGATTCGCTAATTATTCTCTCAAACCGAACCCACGGCCCAAAACCTTCAGTTTTGTCCATGTATTGCTCCTCAAGAAACGTTAAGGTTTCCTTGTCTCAAGTTATCCATCTTCTATGTGTGTGACCCTCCAGGCTCATGCCACCGTTGGCAGATCGGCGCAAGAGATCTCTCTTGCCCGATCAATCATAGGTGGTCTCTTGTAAGAAATTATGATTACCCAAGGTGCATGATGATCGATGATTCAATTTAACCTTGTGCGTACAAGTCACTATCCTATTATCTCTAGAAATCCCGATTGATCATAAGGCATAGAGTCGTCATCCTTGTTTAATCAATCATTGTTACTTGATATGTGAGACGGCTGAGAACTGATAACCCGTATCACTGGCATGACCATGCTCTTTCTCTCAGTTACTCTCGATCAAGCGTCCTTAACAGATATTTTTCCCATACCGTAGTACGACTTTCGTGTCACTCATACAATCCGTTCCGCCACACAATCATGCTCGTTATTGCAATCCTGTTACGGAAAGCGTTAGGCGCAAGTTAAAGCCGTACGTCGACTGCATAGTGATCACAAAGACTCCTTGGTCTAAGGATATCGTGACAAGCTATCGCATTTGAATATGTTCATGGCTTAATCTATGAAACAATATTCAAAGAGGGTCGTCCGATATCAATCACCTCATGATATCTATGATATGATTCCGGGATCCCACATCCCTATGACAAGCAGAACTATATCGTTGAGAACTATCCTCATACTGGTCGCTTCAATTGAAGCGTATATTGACCAGGAACTATGACAAGTATGATCCGTACAGATTTATGGTTCTACTACTTTAGTGGTCATAAATCAGATCATGCTTAACATATTACTTCAACACATAAGTAATACAAAGCCGTTAGACATTTATAGACTACTTGCAATTGGACTAGGGCACAAAAATGCTATCAATCTCCCACTTTCCCCTAGTTCCAATCTAAGTCCCAGTATATCCCCATTGACCTAACATGTTTATCATGTTTCGCTTGAGGAAGAGCCTTGGTCAAGGGGTCGGCTGTGTTATCATCAGATGCAACGTAGTGGATCTTCACGTCACCTCTAGCAACTATGTCGCGGATGATGTGATACTTCCTGAGTACATGCTTGGATCTGTCATGTGCCCTGGGTTCCTTAGCTTGCGCAATGGCCCCGGTGTTGTCACAATATAAGTCTACTGGGTTAGATGGGTTTTGAATTACACCTAACCCAACCATGAAACTCCTGATCCATACAACCTCCTTTGCTGCTTCCGATGCAGCAATATACTCAGCTTCCGTTGTAGAGTCGGCAATGGTGTCCTGCTTCTTGCTTTTCTAGCTGAATGCTCCACCGTTCAACGTAAACACATATCCCAACTGACTCTTAAAGTCATCAGGGTCTGTCTGAAAACTATCGTCTTTGACGACTAGATCATCATCATTTCTTCCCCCGTATAAAAGAAAAGCGTCTTTGGTTTTTCTTAAGTATTTGAGAATTGCCTTGACTGCAATCCAGTGTTCCTCACCGGGTTTGGATTGATGTCTACTGGTACAGCTTAGGGAAAACGAGACATCCGGTCTCGTACATATCATGTCATACATTATGGACCCTATAGCCGAAGCATATGGGATCTCATTCATTCTTTTTAGCTCTACAGGTGTCTCAACACACTGTTTCTTACTAAGCTTTATGCCATGACGCATGGGCAGCAGTCCTTTCTTTGAATTATGCATTGAGAATCTTCTCAGCACTTTGTCTATATAGGTGCTTTGACTTAAGCCCAAGACCCGCTTGGCACAATCTCTATATATCTTGATCCCCAAGATATAAGAAGCCTTGCCTAAGTCCTTCATTGCGAAACACTCACCTAACCAAGCCTTTGTTAAGAGCAAGGTAGGGACGTTGTTTCCAATGAGCAATATGTCATCGACATAGAGCACCAAAAATACTACTTTACTCCCATCTGCCTTTTTATACACACAAGGTTCATCATCGTTCTTGATGAAGCCAAACTGTTTCACTACTTCATCAAAACGCTGATTCCAACTCCGAGATGCTTGCTTCAAACCATAAATTTATTTGAGGAACTTGCAAATCTTTCCCTTATTCTTTGGATCCTCAAAACCCTCAGGCTTGGACATATAAACGTCCTCAGCTAACCTCCCATTTAGGAAAGCGGTTTTGACGTCCACTGCTTTCGACGGAGCCCTGTTTATTATGAGTGCGGCCGTTTGCAGAGCGTAACCCCAGAAAGAGATCGGTAGATCAGTGAGACTGAACATCGATCGAACCATATCCAACAATGTCTGATTCCTTCGCTCGGACACACCATTGAGTTGCGGTGTTCCTGGCGGAGTCCACTGAGATAGTATTCCACTTTCAGTAAGATGACTAAGAAAGTCCTCGGATAAGTATTCTCCACCCCGATCAGAACGGAGTGCCTTGATACTCTTTCCGAGTTGGTTTTCTACTTCAGTCCTAAACTCCTTGAATTTATCAAAGGCTTCAGACTTATGTCTTATGAGATAGACATAACCATATATACTGAAATCATCAGTAAATGTGATAAAGTAGCCTAAACCACCTCTGGCTGGTGTACTCATTGGTCCACATACGTCTGAATGTATTAGACCCAATAGATCACCTGGCCTCTCACCTATACCGGTGAAGGGCGCTTTGGTCATCTTGCCCATTAAACAAGCCTCGCATCTTTCAATCGTTTGGAATTCGAATTGACTTAGAAGTCCGCGCTGATGAAGCGCTGAGATGCGTTTCTCATTTATGTGACCTAGACAACAATGCCAGATTAGAGTTTGGTCTAAATCATTAACTTTAAACCTGAAATTCTGAATCGTAGCCGAGTCAAGAAGTCGAACACAAAGTCGTAACTTGTGTATAGACTACTTGCCTAAATGTAAATCGTAAGCTTAAATAGTAAACAGATAATAATAACGACACCAGAGATGATTACCCAGTTCGGTGACTCCGCACCTACGTCTGGGGGCACTTTGCCAGTGGAAAGGTTTTCACTATTAGGTAGTCAATAGTACAACTTCAAGCACCAACTAGCTATCACACAAGCTATTGTCCTAAGCTACTATAGATCTCACCGTGAACAACCTCGACCAAGGGCCTCTCCCCTGTCTTTGAGATCCTCTCAATTCCACCCTTCGAGCAAGCCTATGTTCGGTGTCGTTGTCTTCTTTGACAGAGTTGTGAATCTTCAATCATAAACAAAAACCCTAATCAATCCAAACACTCAATCTTCAAGACTTGATGTTTGATCGGAGCAAAGGCCGTTCTAGCGAATCTTAATCAACCTCTCAACACGCCAATGGTGCACGGTTAAGAGCTCTGAGAAATCTTGCAATTTTAGAACAAGAACGGATGATCTGCTAATGGGAAGCCCAAGGCTTTTTATAGCAGCTCACATTCCTAATTCTTCTCGGACAAGGAACATGAAGTTTCAGACTTCCTGAATAAATCAGGCAAGTCGTTGCCGCCTTCCATGACAGCTGGAAGTCGTCTTGCCTGTTCTGACTTCCTGAATAAATCAGGCAAGTAGAGTTGCCGCCTATTGTTGACGTGTTACTGCCAGCTGGAAGTCGCCTGGCTTGTTGACGTCACTTTCTTGCGCTCCAAGTCTTCGTGGCGTCTTTCTTCTTTTACTCCAAGCTTCGTCAAAATAGGAAAGCTTCAGATCTTTCCTAATCTGCATCGTAACAAGTCGCTCCACATGTCATGTAACTTGTTGTACTGACTTCTTACATTTGCGCTAAAAAATTATGCCAACACTTAAACGTAGCAACAATCTCCCCCTTTGGCAATTTTTTAGGCAAACACATTTTTAGGCACATCGTTCATCTTGTGGCAGTTACGCACAACAATTGAGTTATCTTGTGGTAGTTACACACAGCAAGTGATGTGACTTAAAACACATTTAAGGCACATCGTCACCTTGAGGCAGTTACGCACACAGCAAGTATGTGACTTCTGATGCGACTTCTTGTGCGGCTTCTGGTTTATCTTCTGGAGCGGATTCTGGATTATCTTCTAGAGCGGCGACTTCTGTGCGCAAATTCTGTGCGCAACTTCTGGTGCGACTTCTGGCGTAGCCTATCTATCTCCCCCTGTTTTTCTAACAATATTGCCAAAGGCAATCATACAATGAAATTCGACTAACCGTAGGGTATAAACCAGCTCACACCATAAGCAAAATAAACCAGCTCAAACATGAGCAAATAAAACAAGTGTCATAGTGTGCAGAAAATTAACTCGGACATACCCCGAGGATTTAAGAGTGTGTTTGGAACAAGTTTTCAGAGTAAATCAGAGAAATACTTAAAAACGAATTGGAGTCATCAACATTATCTTCAGCAGCAGGTGCAGAGCGGAGGTCCTTGAGAAGAGCTACACAGGCAACTTTGCGGGTTGATAGCATAGCAATTGACTTTTCCAGATCATTGATCATCTCCACCAACTCATCCTCCATCCTAGTGCCAAGTGGTCCTGAAGGTCGGGAGCTTGAACCAGCTTCTGATGCTTTGGCCATAGGAGGTGCGAGGTCCCTCATATGCTTGCCTTCGAAGTTCTTGAGGCTGATAGCAAGGGGTAGTGGCTTCTTACCCGGAACATCCAACTCTCGAACAATGTGAGGACATTGTTGGAGAAGGAGACCGGTGATCAATGAAGGAAACCCGATAGGAAGCTTGACAGCGCATGATTTGGCATGCTTGACTAGATGTTCAATGACAAATGAGCCAAAATCAAGAGAAGATTGCGTACCTATTTGGTATATGAGTTTAGCCAATTCGGTTTTGATGCTCGACCCGTGTGTAGAAGGCGCCCAATTTGCCAAGCCAATGCGGTAGAGAATTGAGTATTTGGCAGTAAGCTCAGTAGCCGCAATGGTGTCTTTGACGGGCCAGACCTTCTTCCGTCCTCCAGTGATCTCAACCGCCACTTTGTTCAAGTGCGGGACTTTTGGAGTGACTTCTCGGTCCTCTCTGCCAAGATAAGTATTGATAGTTGTGGCAGATATTTCGAAGCATTCTCCCCGAACAAATACTTTCCGGTACTCCGCATCTTCCGGGTCATCAAACTCACTTGAAAGGTTGACAATAAACTCTTTGACCAACGCTGGGTAGAATGGGCCGATGTTTATGACCGTATTGGTCAGACCTGCTCTTTGGAGAAGTTCCACAATTGAGTTTATCCCCTGCGCTTCTGTGGAGAGCTCTCTCTCTGGATAGATATTGCGCTGATATACATACTGCCATTTAACCGCGTGGAATGAGACATTATCCGTAAAAGCTTTAGGAACATTCTTGGGGAATTTCTGCCCTCCCATTGACTTTTTGACCCGTGGTAGTATAATATGGGTGTCTTCTTCTTGTTCAGATTCCTCTTCTTCTGGAGCAAAGGTTGCTACAGAAGTTAGTGACTTCCTTCTAGACTTCTTTGGTTGTTTAGAAGCCAATGCTACTCCTTTCTCTGTTGTCTTTCTTTTTGGGGTTAATCTCCTTGGTACTTGGGGTTCTTCTTCTTCATCGACCAACCTTCTTGTTGGTAGCTTCCTTCTCTTAAGCCTTTTGGGCACAACTTCTTCTTCCATGGCCTCTGCTCCATGGAAGTTGAAAGGAGCGATTGCTGATTGGTTGATCGTCAGAATGAAATAATTCTTTTTCTCTTTTGAATTTTAAATAAATTTCATCTGGGCTTTTTGACAAAGGAATTTGGGCCCGCTTGATTTTGTGGACCCATGTTGGTCCTGACAGAGAGAGAGAGAGTAAAATCACTTAAAAGCTCTCCCTCTTCTTTCTTGACTTCTGGTTATTCCAGACAGCAAAGTCCAAGGGATGACCTCAGACTTTCAAACCTGTTAGCATCTAATGCTTTTGTAAAGATGTCAGCGACTTGTTTCTCAGTGGGCAAATACTCGAGCTTTATCTTCTTGTCTTCTACAAGCTCTCGAATAAAGTGGTGCCTGATGTCAATATGCTTTGTTTTGCTGTGTTGCACTGGGTTTTTCGAGATGTTGATAGCACTGATGTTGTCACAGAACAAAGTCATGACTTCTTGCTTGACTCCATACTCTGCCAACATTTGTTTCATCCAAAGAAGCTGAGTACAGCTACTTCCGGCTGCAATATATTCGGACTCAGCAGTAGACAAAGCAATACAATTTTGCTTTTTGCTGAACCATGATACAAGATTGTTCCCCAGGTAGAAACAACCTCCAGAGGTACTTCTTCGATCTGGTGTGCTTCCCGCCCAGTCAGCATCACAATATCCAACAAGAGTAGGAGAGGTATCAAAGGAATATAGCAAACCCAATTCAGAGGTTCCCGAGATGTACCTTATGATCCTCTTGGCATGAGCTAAGTGACTGACTTTTGGATTGGCTTGATATCGAGCACAGACTCCCACGGAGTAAGCGATGTCGGGTCGACTTGCTGTTAGATAGAGAAGACTTCCTATTATGCTTCGATAAAGGCTTTGATCAACTGATTCTCCCATCTCGTCCTTTGTACATTTGACATGTGTGGCAATAGGAGTTCTCTTGTGTGAGGCCTTTTCTAACCCGAACTTCTTGACAGTGTTCTTTGCATATTTGCTTTGGGAGATAAATATTCCATCTGACATCTGTTTGATCTGGAAGCCTAGGAAGTATGTGAGCTCACCGACCATACTCATCTCAAATTCAGACTGCATATGTTGAACGAAACGTTCCACCATCTTGTCTGACTTTCCTCCAAATACAATGTCGTCGACATATATTTGAGCAATCATGATGTCCCTTCCTTCCTTCTTCACAAAGAGAGTTTTGTCTACTCCCCCTCGAATATAGCCATTCTGAACTAGGAATTGATTGAGTGAGATGTTCATACCATGCTCGTGGAGCTTGTTTGAGACCGTAGAGGGCTTTCTTTAGTTTGTAGACATGATGAGGGGAGTCATGGTCTTCGAATCCCTTTGGTTGAGCCACATAGACTTCTTCGTTGAGATTTCCATTAAGGAAGGCACTCTTTACATCCATCTGATAGAGTTTGAACCGTAGGTGGCATGCTATGCCGAGCAGAAGTCGTATGGCTTCCAGTCTGGCTACCAGAGCAAAGGTTTCTTCAAAATCGACTCTTTCTACTTGTGTGTACCCTTTAGCCACCAGTCTTGCTTTGTTTAGAGTGACGTTTCCTTGCTCGTCAGCCTCGTTTTTGAATATCCACTTTGTCCCGATGACATTGACATTGTCAGGCTTGGCTACTAGTTCCCAGACTTCATTCCTTGCAAATTGGACCAATTCTTCTTGCATGGCGCAGACCCAGTACTCATCATTGATGGCTTCTTGTATATTCTTTGGCTCAATTTTGGAAATAAAGCAAATGTTACCTATCTTCTCTTTGTAGTCTAGAGATGCCTTTTGTCGAGTCCGCACTCCCTCATTTATGTCTCCTATCACATCTTGGGGTGGATGATTCTTCTGAATTCTTCTTGACGGAGCTCTCTGTACTATAGGAGATGCCGCTTTGTCCGGGATGATTGGGCTTTCGTCTTCGGATTCTTTGCTGCGCTCTTCGCCTCTGACTTCCGGTCTGACTTCTCCTCTGACTTCTGGTCTGACTTCTCCTGAGAGATTTAAGACTTATTCGTCCTCGTCACTGGGTTGCTCGTTACTGTCATCGATCACGACATTGATGGATTCCATGATAGTCCGGGTGCGTTTGTTGAATACACGAAAAGCCCGACTATTTCTGGAGTATCCGAGGAAGATGCCTTCGTCGCTTTTAGGATCAAGTTTGCGTCGAGGTTCCCTATCTGCAAGTATGTAGCAGATCGATCCAAAAACATGGAAATATTTGACATTCGGCTTCCTCCCCGTCCATATTTCATAAAGAGTGAGCGAAGTTCCAGGGCGGAGGGTCACTCTATTATGAATATGGCACGCTGTATTCAAAGCTTCAGCCCAGAAGTGCTGCGGGATGTCTTTGGCTAACATCATGACTCTTGCCATTTCTTGAAGAGTGCGATTTATCTTTCAACGATCCCGTTTTGCTGAGGAGTGATGGGAGCAGAAAATTCGTGTGCAATTCCTTCAGCATCACAAAAATTTACGAAGCTGATGTTTTCAAACTCCTTTCCATGATCGCTTCGAAGTCGGATGACTTTTCCAATGACTTCTCATTTTTCACGTTGAACTCTCCGACATAGGGCTTCAAAGACTGAGAAGGTGTCTGACTTCTCTCTGATAAAGTCTACCCAGGTGTACCTCGAGAAGTCGTCTACACAGACAAATATGTACTTCTTCCCTCCTAGACTTTCTACTTGCATAGGTCCCATAAGGTCAACATGAAGAAGTTCAAGAACACGAGAAGTAGTAAGATGTTGTACCTTCTTGTGTGACGTCTTGCCTTGTTTCCCAATCTGGCATTCTCCACAGATTTTCCCTTCAATGATCTTGAGGTTGGGAACTCCAATGATAGCCTTTTCAGAGAGAATCTTTTGCATGCTCCTCAAATTGATGTGACCAAGTTTTTTATGCCATAGCTTTGTCTCTTGAGCTTTGGATAAAAGGCACTTGGTTGGCAAGGTTGTGACTGTTGGAGACCATAGATAACAGTTATCAAGGGATCTGTGGCCTGTCATAACTTCCTTCTGTTGTTCGTCTTTGACCGAGCACTTGTCAAGAGTGAAGTTGACATCCAGATTTAAATCGCATATTTGACTTATGCTGATGATATTGGCTGTAAGACCTTCTACCAGTAGAGCCTCTTTCAGACATGGTGAGTTAGGAAGGTTGAGTTTTCTTTTCCCGAGTACTCTAGCTTTTACTCCATCTCCAAAAGTGACGAAGCTATTTGTGCAAGGTATTAAAGTGACCAAGAATGAGCTATTACCAGTCATATGTCGAGAGGATCCACTATCAAAGTACCAATCGTTGCTGGCTGAAGCCTTTAGAGCGGTGTACGCGATATTAGCTCGATAGTTTACCTCCTTAGCTCGCCATTCCTTACGTGGTTGTGCTTTCTTGATGGTGGTCCTTTTCTTGACAAAGCTCCTCCCATATAGCTGATAGCAGAAAGGTCGAATATGTCCTCTTCGTTCACAGTGGTGACATACCCAGTTATGTCTTTTGTTCTGCGTCTTTGAAGCGGCCAAGGTAAGAGGCTGTTTGGTTGCTTGGTCAGCCGTGAAGTTAGGAGACTTCTGACGTGGCTTCTGGGGGACAACCTTCTGAGGGACGAAGACGGTGTGCGATGATAAGGCTTCTTTTGAATATCCAAGACCTTCCATATTTCTGGCTGGTTTTCCGATCGAGAGAATTTGGTCTAGGGTGCCAGTGCTTGGATTCATCATATTTACAGACTTGGTGACCTGTTCTAACTCTCATTTGAACCGAGCAAATTCCTTTTATAAGATCAACAGTGGTTTCGAGACATAGTTAAAAGGAGAGTCTTAATGAAGACAAGTCAAATTCCTTTTATAGTTACTAGTATGCTCAACGTCACTGTCTTCCTCATCTTCATCGTCAGTTAGAGAGGCATTGAATCCCTTCTTCTGTTTCTTTACAAAGTTAGGGCATTATTTTTGCATGTGTCCATACCCTTCACATTCAAAGCACTGGACTCCTTTTCCTGATCGTTCTCCTCGTCTTCCATCGCTATTTGTGTTTTCGAGCTTCTGGAACTTGTGCTGCGGCTTGTCTCTGACTTCTCGGGTGACATTCCTTCCTGTCATCTGGCTAAATCTTTTCATGACTTTATTGTAGTTTTTGGCCAGGATAGCGATAGTTTCCTCAATGTCACTATCCGAATCAGAGTGCGTCAAGTTCTTCTGCTTTTGGGTAGAACTTTTGAAAGCCACACCTTTATGTTTCTTCTCGATGAGAGGTAAGGAGAGCTCGAAGGTCATTAAAGATCCCATGAGCTCATCAAACTTTAGTGTCTTCAAGTCACAGACTTCTTCTATGGCGGTAATCTTCATCTTGAATCTGGGACTTAGTGCTCTCAGCGTTTTTCTGACCAAATCTTCGTCGGTCATAGGCTTGCCAAGTGAATATGATTCATTGGCCAGATCCTTGATGCGCACATTAAACTCCACAAAAGTTTCGTCTTCAATCATGGTAATGGCCTCAAAGTTGGTCGTGAGGTACTGTAACTTCTGTTCTTTGACTTTTGAAGTACCCTTGTAAGCAACAGCAAGAGTGTCCCAAGCAATTTTGGCACTTGTGCACGTGTTGATGAGTCGAAACACATTCTTGTCTACTCCATTAAAAATAGCATTGAGTGCACGAGAATTACCTAGAGCGGCTTCATCTTCTTCTGCGCTCTACTCTTTTTCTGGTTTGATGCTAGTTTGATTTCCATGAGCATCAGCATAGTGAGGTTCCTCCCATCCATTGATGATAGACTTCCAGGTTTTGCTGTCGAGGGACTTCAAGAAGGCACACATCCGTGCTTTCCAGTACCCATAGTTTGTTCCGTCGAGTACTGGTGGTTGATTTACTGAACCTCCTTCCTTTGAGTCCATATTGGCTATTCAGAAATTTTGCAAGAAAATCACCTAAAAGAAAAAGGTGCCTCCTCTGATACCAATTGAAATTCTGAATCGTAGCCGAGTCAAGAAGTCGAACACAAAGTCGTAACTTGTGTATCGACTACTTGCCTAAAACGTAAACAGTAAGCTTAAACAGTAAACAGATAATAATAACGACACCAGAGATGATTACCCAGTTCGGTGACTCCGCACCTACGTCTGGGGGCACTTTGCCAGTGGAAAGGTTTTCACTATTAGGTAGTCAATAGTACAACTTCAAGCACCAACTAGCTATCACACAAGCTATTGTCCTAAGCTACTATAGATCTCACCGTGAACAACCTCGACCAAGGGCCTCTCCCCCTGTCTTTGAGATCCTCTCAATTCCACCCTTCGAGCAAGCCTATGTTCGGTGTCGTTGTCTTCTTTGACGGAGTTGTGAATCTTCAATCACAAACAAAAACCCTAACCGATCCAAACACTCAATCTTCACGACTTGATGTTTAATCGGAGCAAAGGCCGTTTTAGCGAATCTTAATCAGCCTCTCAACACGCCAATGGTGCACGGTTAAGAGCTCTGAGAAATCTTGTAGTTTTAGAACAAGAACGGATGATCTGCTAATGGGAAGCCCAAGGCTTTTTATAGCAGCTCACATTCCTAATCCTTCTCGGACCAGGAACAGGAAGTTTCAGACTTCCTGAATAAATCAGGCAAGTCGTTGCCGCCTTCCATGACAGTTGGAAGTCGTCTTGCCTGTTCTGACTTCCTGAATAAATCAGGCAAGTAGAGTTGCCGCCTATTGCTGACGTGTTACTGCCAGCTGGAAGTCGCCTGGCTTGTCGACGTCACTTTCTTGCGCTCCAAGTCTTCGTGGCGTCTTTCTTTTTTTACTCCAAGCTTCGTCAAAATAGGAAAGCTTCAGATCTTTCCTAATCTGGATCGTAACAAGTCGCTCCACATGTCATGTAACTTGTTGTACTGACTTCTTACATTTGCGCTAAAAAATTATGCCAACACTTAAACGTAGCAACAAAACCTCTTAGCATTAATATTATAGAGCATGTTCGATCTCGAGTTTTGCATATTTAATATGTATAAACCTCCAACTGTGTGAACATTTCCATAAAACATGTTATTGCGCATAATATTAAAAAAAACCGTTCTTAATATCAAAATAATAACTTTCTTTTTCAAGAAAGGATATTGATACAATATTCCTGCTAAAAGCAGGTACGCAAAACACATCAAAAAGTTCTATTACAAGCCCACTGGGCAAAATAAGATCAACCGAACCCACATCAGTTGCGGTAACTCGCATGTTGTTCCCAAATGTTAGGTCTACCTCGTTTTCCCCCACATCTCTTCTACTACGCAGTACATGCACATCCGCACAGACATGAGACTCAGCTCCAGTGTCTAGTACCCAAGCATTTATAATAGAAAGATTTAGCTCTAATGGAATACCAGACGAAGTAGCGGCCCCACCGCCCTTCTTCTGATCTTCCTTCAGTATCTGACAGTCCTTTTTCCAATGACCAGGCTTGTGGCAGTAGAAACAGACCGACTCCTTTACCCTTCCCCTTGCCCTTCATGGGCATGGAAGGTTTAGTAATGAAAGGTCGTCTGTTCTTCCCAGTTAGGTGCATTAGGCCTTTACCCTTATCACCACCAGCTTTGAAGTTGGATCCCTTCTTGACCATAAGAACACCTTTGGGCGCACTGCCCCTTATGCTCTTCTCAGAAGTCACTAACATGTTGTGCAACTCCGATGCGGTCTTTTCCATGTCATGCATGTGATAGTTCATGACGAACCCACCATATGCATGAGGAAGGGATTGCAGAATAAAATCCGCAGCCATCTTCTTTTCCATAGTCATTCCGAGACTAGTTAGATGATCGAGATGTCCCTTCATTCGTAGGACGTGTGGACCTACGGAGCTGCCCGCTGACATTTTGCAGGCAATGAGTTCTCGGAGAACAGTGTATTTTTCAATACGTACTTTCTCCTTGAACATATCCTTGATCTGTGCAAACATTGCAAAAGGATCATGGGATAGCCCCATAAACTGCTTCTGGAGGTCCGCCTCCATGCAGCCCAGCATGACACACGCAACGTCGATAGAGTCGCTAAAGTGTTTATGGTACGCATCCTTAACGACCCTCGTTGCGTTGGCAGCTGGCTCCACCGGGATAGCCTTGTCTAGGACGTACTCCCTACGTTCCAACTTTAACACAAGTCGCAAATTTCTGTCCCAGTCCAGATAATTTGTTCCATTGAGCTTACACTTATTAACTATAGCCCTCAATGACAAATTAGACGAGTTTGTTGAATTACTAGCCAATTCTATACAAAGAAAGTAAATTTAATAAGAATAGTTGAATAAATTTACGAAGATCTGAATTAAACACCAACCATCCGATTCTAAGGTTTAGAATCTTTAAACAAAGATCCCTTATTTGTCAAAAGAAGTACACTAAGGGCACCGCTCCAATTGACCCATTTGGGTAGAACGTCCATCCAATTACAACTCGTGTAACTCTTGGTCAGGGTATGTGCAAAAGCACACGGCTTACCTTTCTGATGCCCCACTCGACCTTAGGCCGAGAATCGTGGTCGAGTCAACCAACCTTCACATATGCATCAGTTCTGTGCAGATGCTCGCTAAGGCGCATGACATCCCACAAGGCTGACCATTCCATATAGAACCCATTCTATCGATGCTCCGCTAAGGCGCACGACACCGAGAGAATGTTTCTACATGGGTGTGAATTTGGGTGGCATCTCACATGACTCAAATTATGTTGTGATTTGGTTGTGTTTAATAATTCGAAAGTATTTTGGTACAATTACGAACCCGTCATTAACAACTTGTGTTGTGACGTTTCTGATTGTATCATATACAATCTTCTTTTGAAGTCGTCATTTGCAACCCGTGCTAACACGTTTCAAAATTGAACTCATCCATCACAACCCGTGCGATGATGGTTCACAACGCTTTAATCATGCAAATAATTAAAATCGTTTTTAATCTTTGCATGTGAGGTGATGGCTTAGAAAATCATAAGCTAAGCATGCAAGCATACAATTATTATCTAATAATTCAAGCAAGCATCATAAAGCGTTTAAATATGCATCAATAGCCCATCATATTCTTAAGATTCTACGAGACATCACATTTTCTCGTCTTTCTCATTCGGGCTCCCACTAGCTCGTGGACTTCCTCCAAAACCATCATTGTGCTCGATTTTCCATCCTTCTCGACTTTGAGTAGCAATTACAATTAATACTCGGTTCGTAGACCGGACAAAAAATAATTACACTTTAAGGGCTCGAATGAATGAATAATTACACGCTAACACTGACGGTATGCAAACTATGAAAGCGATAAAATTCTAATGGGCTACTAATGCATCATACATCTCATCACATAATCCAACATGTTATCAAATAATATCAAATATTCTGGTTTTAATTTTGCCAAGTTGCTTGGTCGGGTTTATCGAAACTAAACCTTTTCGAAAAAACGGTTTATCGAAACCGATCAAATTTGAAAGTTTTCGAAATATTGGATCGCGGGTTCATGCCACGGACAAAAAATCAACGTGCACGAACCAAGTCGGGCACAAGCTCAATGGGCCGAAGCCCATTGGGCCGAGCCCAACACCACGGCTCGGTTTGGGCCTAGGAAAGCCCAAACCGAGCTTGCCTCCCTTCTCGGCCTCGGCTAAGAAGGGGGACGGCCCCGGTCACCGCCGGCCTTCCACGGCCTCCGGTGACCTCCATCCGGTACCTCCAATCCGGCTCCCCGAGAGTCCCTTCTCGGACCCGACAAATCCAATAAAAATCTGAAAAATTCCAAATTCAATATATTTTTCAAAAATAACATATTTCATGCAATTTACCCGAAAAGCATTAAAAACATGTTATCAACATATATGGCATGCACATCATCATAAAACCGAAAAAAGTTCAACAAGACGAAGATTAAGAGGGTTAACCACGCTCTGATACCAATGTAGGGTTTTGGAGCGCTCAAGATCATCGAGATAGCGAAATCATAAACAAAAGCAACTCCAAACCTTGTCCAAGAACATAAACCATTAAATCTCAAGGCAAAATCTATTCCACAAGAAATTTAACTTTTAGTCTTTGTTGAATCAAGAAAGAAGAACTATGTGATCTTATTCTCTAGAGCAAGTCCACACCAAGAGGATGATTTTCAAGATCCTTCACAAAGAGCCTACTAGAACTAATGTGTGAAGATCAAGAGAGCAAAGAGAGAGGAGAGCTAGGAGGTGGCCGACCGATAGAGAGAGAAAGTGAGTTGTGAGAGTGTTATGAATTAATCCTTGATTTGTCTACTTCATCAACACATAAGGCATGAGTAATTAAAGTGACAAATGATGAACGCATGGGTTAAAGGCAAGTCATTACCTAAACCCCTTAAATCATTCACCTCTTAATCAACAACACCAACTAAGCATGGTGTGTGCCCCCCCCCCCCCAAGTGGACCCACCAAGGCGGCCGGCCACTTGGGCTTATTGGGCCTTATTTGGGCCCTTGTTGGGCCGGCTAGGTGACCTCATAGGCCGAGCCCAATGGGCTCGCCCATGTGGTCGCGTGCCGTGTCCAAAAGTTATCCGACCCTTTTTGTCGTTACTTATCAAACAAAGTCCGACACGACATCGACGAAAATCTCAGTTTTCTCGATTCGCTAATTATTCTCTCAAACCGAACCCATGGCCCAAAACCTTCAGTTTTGTCCATGTATTGCTCCTCAAGAAACGTTAAGGTTTCCTTGTCTCAAGTTATCCATCTTCTATGTGTGTGACCCTCCAGGCTCATGCCACCGTTGGCAGATCGGCGCAAGAGATCTCTCTTGCCCGATCCATCATAAGTGGTCTCTAGTAAGACATTATGATTACCCAAGGTGCATGATGATCGATGATTTGATTTAACATTGTGCGTACAAGTCACTATCCTATTATCTCTAGACATCCCGATTGATCACAAGGCATAGAGTTGTCATCCTTGTTTAATCAATCATTGTTACTTGATATGTGATGAAATTTTGATCAGCTAGTCGTGCAAGATGCCACACACAATGTTATGTATGAAGCTATAACATCGTGTATGACTTCTTGTGTAGATAACGCAGGACATTAAATATAAAGCTAAATAAACAATGACACAACAGATTGTTTACCCAGTTCGGTGCAACGTCACCTACGTCTGGGGGCTCTCAGCCTAGTGGAAAGGTTTCACTTATCAGTAATTTGTCAGAACATAAAAGTACCTATGATCATCCCAAGATCTATACTTTATGCTACTTATTACAGTGCAACCTATCTCAAAGTCTCCCCCTGAATCCAAGACTCCGTCTTGATTCCACTCTTCGAGCAATCGCCTTGCTCTGTCGGTTCAAGTCGACGTTGAACGTTGTGGTTGTGTGCAGTCTTCACTCACACGTTCAGTAAACCCTCAATCACCTAACTCTCAATAGTTATGGTGATACACAATATCCTTAACACAATCTACAACCTCTCACCCCGCAAACCTTCACGTCTAAGAGTTTTGCAAATTATTGCTAGGAAACAATAAAAGAACCACACAATTGCTAAGGGGGTAGCCTAAGCTTTTATAGCAATCGAGCATGAGTACTAACCCTAATGGGTTTCCTCTTAATCACCGTCTTTATTCTTTCCAGAATCGGAGACGTTCTGGAATTTCCTAAGCGTGTTCGTACTTTCTGCAGAATCTGGACTTTCCTGATTTCCGTCGATCAGGATGTTTGCCGATATGTCGTCAATAATGTCACACAAGATGTCGCATAGGATGCTTCGACATTCTTTATGACATTTTCTCTAGTTCCTTAAAAATAAGCCAATCACTAAAACCGTCGTAACTACAATCTCCCCCTTTGGCTATTTTTAAGGTCAGCAATCTTCGTCGCATTCCGCGTTGCATTTTTTGTCATCTTTTGCTTGCAATCAATCGGCAGTCATCAAGTCTTTGTTCGCGTTTCTTGCGTTTCACGTACCATCGCGTATCGTCGGCTTACATCTTACTTCTTACTCCCCCTTGCTGGCTCAAAAAGAGCCAAACTTAAACAAATATTTTGAACAATCAGGGCAATAAGAAAAACGCAAACTTAACTCATACATATCCTCGATCATCAGTCGAGAATACGTATGAAACAGTGTTCAAAACAAATACATATTAAAAGTTGTTCAGTTTGTACGGAAACCAGAAAGTACTTAAAATCAAATAGAACTGCTGCTGGAACTAGCAGTCTCTTCTTCTGTAGCATCAGTAGAGGCATCTTGAGGAGTGTCTTCAGTAGCATTGGGTAGAGAGGAGGAATCATCATTTTCCGAGTCTGGAGGAGGCATTGATTTCAGCAGGTTGGCACAGTGAGATCTTCGCTGTGAGAGATGCTTTAGCGCCATCTTCAGGTTGACGATGTCTTCGTCAAGTACAACTATCTCTCTTTTGAGCATGATGGCATCTCTGCTGGTTGTCTCTGTTGGAGGGGCAGCACCGGTAGCTCCACTAGTTGTTCCCTTGGTGGGTTTGAATCTGTCCTGACAAGATTAGGAGCATGCTTGCCCTCGAACAGTTTGTGGCTTACCACAATCATCCCTCCTTGCTTTCCTGCCTTATCAGTTGTCTTCAACACACCAGGGTGTCTGTGGACTAGTAATTCAGAGACAAGGGATGGAAAAGCAATAGGTATATTCACCGCTTGTGATCTGGCATGTCTAATGAGATGATCAATAACAAACTGGCCAAAGTCAAGAATGGAGCCAGTACCTATTTGGAAGATTAGTATTGCCAGCCCCGGTTTGATGGAGGATGCGTGTGTGGAGGGAGCCCAGTTTGCTACTCGGATACGGAACAGGATGGAGTACTTGGATGTGAGGTCCGAGGATGCCATAGTGCCCTTGGTGTAGGGTTTTGGAGCGTTCTAGATCGTCGAGATAGCAGAAGCATTATAAGAAAATCTACTCCAAACCTTGTCCAAGAACATAAACCATTAAATCCCAAAGCAAAATCTATTCCACAAGATATGTACCTTTAAGTCTTGTTGAATCGATAAAGAAGAACTTTCGGATCTTCTTCTCTAAAGCAAGTCCACACAAAGGGGATGATCTTGATGATCCCTCACTTAATTGCCTACTAGAACAATTAAATGAAGAACAAGAGAGCAAGAACAAGAGGAGACTAGGGGTGGCCGGCCACTATGAGAGAGAGAGAGAGTTTTGTGTGATTTTTGTGATTAATTGAATAATGAATTAAAGTCTTGTATTTGAATTCATCATCCAACTCACAAGTATGGGTTAAAAGTGATTGGTATGGGCTTAAAGGTGCTTTAACCCATACCCCTTAAATCACTCTCCTCTTAATCCACAATCACCAACTAAGCATGGTGTTGTGTGGCCCCCACACATGGACCCACCATGTGGGCCGGCCAAGAGGTCTTGTTGGGCCCTTAATGGGCCGGCCATGAGGCTTCATGGGCCGAACCCAATGGGCTCGCCCGTGTGGTCTCATGCCGTGTCCAAAAGTCGCCCGACCCTTTTGTCGTTACTTATCAAACAAAGTCCGACGCAACATCGACGGAAAAACTCAGTTTTCTCGATTCGCTAATTATTCTCTCAAACCGAACCTATGGCACAAAACCTCCAGTTTTGTCCATGCATTGCTCCTCAAGAAACGTTAAGGTTTCCTTGTCTCAAGTTATCCGTCTTGAATGTGTGTGACCCTCTAGGCTCATGCCACCGTTGGCAGATCGGCGCAAAAGATTGCTCTTGCCCGATCCATCATAACTGGTCTCCAATAAGACGTTATGATTACCCAAGGTGCATGACGATCGATGATTCGACTTAACCTTGTGCGTACAAGTCACTATCCTATTATCTCTAGATATCCCGATTGATCACAAGGCATAGAGTCGTCACCCTTGTTTAATCAATCATTGTTACTTGATATGCGAGATGGCTGAGAACTGATAACCCGTATCATCGGCATGACCATGCTCTTACTCTCAGTCATTCTCCATCAAGAGGCCCTTTTAACGGATATCTTTCCCATACCGTAGTATGAGGGATAAATCCCTTAGCCGTCTTTCGTGTCACTCATGCAACCCGTTCCGCCACCCAATCATGCCCTTTATAGCAATCATGTCGAAGAAAGCGTTAGGCGAAAGTTAAAGCCGCACGTTCATTGCATAGTGATCACAAAGACTCCTTGGTCTAAGGATGTCGTGACAAGCTATAGCATTTGAATATGTTCATGGCTTAATCTATGAAAACACTATTCAAAGCGGGTCGTCCGATATCAATCACCTCATGATATCTATGATATGATTCCGGGATCCCTCATCCCTATGACAAGTAGAACTACGTCATTAAGAACCATCCTCATACTGGTCGCTTCTAAGGAAGCATAGGTTGACCAGGGACTCGTTAAGTGTGATCCGTACTGATTTATGGTTCTACTACTTTAGTGGTTATAAATCAGATCATTCTTAACATATTACTTCAACACATAAGTAATACAAAGCCGTTTTATATATATATATATTACAAACGATGATTTTGTACATAGACGTTTACAGGCTAATAGCAATTGGACTAGGGCACAAATGCTATCACTTGGTACGCCACATTATGCTTTTGTCACCAGTAATCTCCTTGAGGACCTTGTTTAGGTCAGGAGGAGGCACAAAACGAATACACTTTCTCCCCAGGAAGGTATTAATGATGTCAGAGGAGATGTTGAAGCGCAAGCCTCTGACATATACCTTCTCACAATCCGGATCATCCGGAGTCCCAAATCCATTAGGCAAGTTTGTAATGAATTCTTTGACCAATAGGGGATAGTGGTTACCAATGTTAGTGACGGTCTTCATGAGTTCTGCCTGTTCCAGGAGTTTGACAATGGCTTCCAGAACCAATTACTCCGAAGACAGGGTCTTCTCGGGATATGCCGTTCTCTGGAACACAAATTCCCATCGTTTTGCACTGTCAGCAGAATGAAAAGACACATTGTCATACGGCACACTTGAGGTGTTCTTGACCGCTTCAGGCTTCTTCCCCTCTTTGCTTCCTTTACTGTAACTTCTTCTGCATCGTCATCAGTTTCTTCATCTTCATCAATTCAAATCAAATCTGTAGGTAGAGCATATCTTGCGACCTTTCCTCTTTTATATGGGCTTTTGGCATGCTTGGCCCAATGGCATGTGTTGGGATTTTGGACCGGTTCATGAAGAGGTACCAACTAACTCCTCTCAACCGTTTTGCAACTTTGGTTACTTGTTGATTGTGCAGAATCCGAGTGACGTCCTAAGGTACTCGAATCTGCTTGCTTCTAATGGCTTCGTAAAAATATCAGCAAGTTGCTTCTCTGTATGGATGTGCTCTAGGATAATCTTCTTGTCTTCGACCAGCTCGCGAATGAAGTGGTGTCTTATGTCAATATGCTTGGTTTTGCTATGTTGAACTGGATTTTTAGAGATGTTGATTGCACTGACATTGTCACAATACAAAGTCATGGCTTCTTGTCTGACATTGTATTCGACTAACATCTGCTTCATCCATAGTAATTGTGTGCAGCTATTCCCAGCAGCGATATACTCAGACTCAGCAGTGGACAAGGCAACACAATTTTGCTTTTTACTAAACCATGATATGAGGTTGTTGCCAAGGAAGAAGCAACCTCCAGATGTGCTCTTCCTATATGCTGTGTTTCCAGCCCAATCCGCATCACAATACCCCACCAGGGTAGAGGATGTGTCGAATGAGTATAGTAAACCCAAGTCTGTAGTCCCAGAGATATATCTAATAATACTTTTAGCTTGGGATAGATGACTAACCTTAGGATTAGCTTGATATCGTGCACATACTCCCACAGAGTAGGCAATGTCAGGTCGACTGGCAGTAAGGTAGAGAAGACTACCAATAATGCTTCTATACATGTGTTGGTCGACAGCTTCTCCTGGATCATCTTTAGTTAGCTTGATGTGTATAGCTGCTGGTGTCCATTTATGTGAAGCTTTCTCTAGCCCAAATTTCTTGACAATATTCTTCGCATATTTGCTTTGAGAGATGAAGATGCTATCTTTTAGCTGTTTGATTTGGAAGCTTAGGAAATAGGTAAGCTCTCCCACCATGCTCATCTCAAATTCTGATTGCATTTGTTGGATATATTGCTGTACCATCTTTCTTGACATCCCTACAAAGACAATGTCATCGACATATATTTGGGCTATCATCAAATTTCCATCCTCATTCTTCACAAATAGAGTTTTGTTGACTCCCCCTCTAGTGTAGCCGCTTTGAATCAGAAATTTTGTGAGCCTTTCATACCAAGCCCTTGGTGATTGTTTCAATCCGTAGAGGGCTTTCTTGAGTTTATACACGTGATCAGAGGAGTGAGGATCAACAAATCCTTTAGGTTGTGACACATACACTTCTTCGTTGAGACCTCCATTCAGGAAAGCACTTTTGACATCCAATTTGGTAAAGCTTAACCTGTAGATAGCATGATATCCCTAGTAGGAGTCTGATTGCTTCAAGTCTTGCTACAAGAGCAAAGGTCTCATCGAAGTCGACTCCCTCAATTTGAGTATACTCTTGAGCGACTAACCTTGCTTTGTTGCGAGTGATGTTACCAAGCTCATCGGACTTATTTTTGAAGATCCATTTTGTACCAATGATATTTCCTTCACTTGGCTTGGGCACCAGTTCCCACACCCGGTTCTTCTCAAATTGAATCAGTTCCTCTTGCATAGCATTGACCCAATACTCATCATTGATGGCTTCATTGATATTTTGGGGTTCAATCTTTGAAACGAAGCATATATTACCTATCATCTCCATTGAGGTCTCCAATTACTCCAGAGATAGGATGATTAGCCTGAATTCTTCGTGAGGGGTTTTTGTTGCTGGCTTCAAGAATTGTCTCATTATCATTTACACTTGGACTAGCATCATTGTCTTCTGACTTGTTACTAGCATATTCACTGGCATCATCAATAACATCCTTCCGTATAGTGTTTGGATAGGTTCTTTCTTCGTCTGTCGCATCTTCTGGGGCATCTTCACAGTCATCATCAACAACAACAACATTGATTGATTCCATCATAGTCTTGGTCCGTTTGTTGAAGACCCGGAGGAATGCACGACTATTCCTTGAGTAGCCAAGGAAGATGCCTTCATCACTCTTTGGATCAAGTTTCCGACGAGGTTCTCTATCAGCCAGAGTATAACAGGTGGATCCAAAGATATGGAAGTACTTAACATTGAGCTTTCTCTCCCTCCATATTTCATAATGAGAAACTGACATACCTGGTCGAAGAGTGACTCGATTGTGGATATGGCAAGCAGTGTTAAGTGCTTCTGCCCAGAAGTGAGTTGGTATATCCTTGGCCAGCATCATAACTCTAGCCATCTCCTGTAGAGTCCTGTTTTTGCGCTCAACAATGCCATTCTGTTGGGGAGTGATCGGTGCTGAGAACTCATGGGCAATACCTTCTGAAATGCAGAATTCTGCAAATCTGCTGTTTTTGAACTCTCGACCATGATCACTTCGGAGACGAATTATTTTTCCAATTGTCTCCCCTTTTTCTCGTTGGACCTGAATGCATAGATTCTTGAAGATCGAAAAGGTATTTGATTTGTCACAAGGGAAATCAACCCATGTGTATCGTGAGTAATCATCTACACACACAAAGACATAGCGTTTTCCTCAAAGACTTTCAACTTGCATTGGCCCCATGACGTCAACGTGTATAAGCTCAAGCACTCGAGAGGTGGTGACATGCTGCAACTTCTTTTGTGACATCTTTGTTTGCTTTCCAATATGACATTCTCCGCAGATCTTTCCTTCCACGATATTCAGGTTTGGAATTCCAGTAATGGCCTGTTCTGAGGTTGCCTTCTGCATACTTCTAAGATTTAGATGTCCAAGCTTTCTGTGCCACAGTTTGGTTTCTTCTGCTTTGGAGACCAGACACTTTGCCTCTTCAATATGTGATTCGGGCGACCAGATGTAACAGTTATACATTGAGCGGATTCCTTGTAGAATAGTGACTTGATCGAAATCTTTTACTATACAGGCTTCTTTAGTGAATTTCACTTCTGAACCCAGATCACAGATCTGGCTGATGCTAATCAGGTTTTCCTTCAGTCCTTCTACAAGTAATGCTTCAGTTAGGCAGGAAGCTCCTGGATGCTTGAGTACTCATTTTCCAATGACTCGAGCTCGAATCCCATCTCAAAAAGTAACATAACAGTTTGTATATAATTTCAGATTGGAAAGAAACTCTGGAGTACCTGTCATGTGTCGAGAACATCCACTATCGAGATACCAGTCTTTGTTAGTTGAAGCACTCAAGGAGGTATATGCAATATTAGCTCGATAGACTAGACTCTTTGGTCTCCATTCAAGGCGGGATGTTTTCTGAGGGGTTGGGAGATGCCTTTCATATCTCATTTGCTTTTGTGGTAGCTGAGCTTGCTTCTTCCCATGGAGTTGAAAGCAAAATGGTCTGATGTGACCTCGTTGACCACAGTAATGGCATATCCACTGATATTGATAAGCTGGTTTTCTGTAGTATTGCTGTCTGCGTGGAGGATGTCTTTTGGTAGTTGTTTGACAGGAACATGTCATAGATGATGTTATGACATTTGATGTAGGTTGGCCTGTAGGATGTGTCGTGGCATTCTGTAGTTTCTTGTCAACTATGGCTTGTTGTGGGACAAACTTCGTGACTGCTGATGAGGGGATATTGTGTGTGTACACTAGTCCCGTCATATCTTTGGACTGCTTTCCTACTGATAGGAGTTTTTCAAGGCTTTTTGTGCTAGGATTCATCATCTTTACTGATTTAGTCATAAGACTAATTTCTCCATTAAGTCTGGTGATTTCGTGTTTTAGCTCCACGATTGCATTTAGAAATCTAGATTTTTCGTTGGTAAGACTGATGATCCGTTCTCCTTGTTGATCAAGGATCAGTGTTTCCTTGACCCATCTGGTATGTAAGCTTTTGTATGCCTCGACTAGTTGCTTTTTAGTCCAATTCTCGTTTGGAGTTGGATAGTGGTGATCATCATTGATATTGGCAGAGTTATCAATGTTACATACATAAGTAGTAGTACTGAATGCAACAAAGTTGCATACCTCTTCGAAACCACTATCTTCATTGTCATCATCTGATAGGGTAGCATTATAACCTCGTTTTTGTTGTTTGAGGAAATTTGGACATTCTCTGCGAAGATGGCCCAATCCTTCACATTCATGACATTGAGGTCCTTTGTTCTTGTTGTTTTCTTCTCCACTCATGTTTGGTCTGTCAAGACTTCCTCCTATTTGAGCTTTTTGTGGAGCTTTGTTGCTGGAATTTGTTGTGACATTTCGTCTGCCCATTCGACTGAATCTTCTCATGACTTTGTTGTAATTTTTGTGAGAAGGCCCATTGTAGCATCGATGTCTTCGTTAGAATCAGATTCCTCAGGATCTGGTTGCTTGTGTGTTGAGTTTTTGAAGGCAACTCCTTTATTCCTTTTGTCGATATTGGGCAGAGAGAACTCATAGGTCATCAGAGACCCCATTAGCTCATCGAATTTTAAGATCTTGAGGTCATGAACTTCTTCAATTGCGGTGATCTTCATCTTAAATCTAGGGCTAAGAGCACGCAGGGTTTTTCTAACCAGTTTTTCATCAGACATTGGTTCTCTCAGAGAATAGGATTCATTTTCTAGATCACGAATACGAACATTGAATTCTGCAATTGATTCGTCCTCTTTCATGACAAGGGCTTCAAAGTTGGTTGTCAAGTATTGCATTTTTCGTTCTCGAACTTTGGTTGTTCCTTCATATGCAATAGCCATGATATTCCATGCGGATTTGGCAGTTTTGCATATGTTGATTAGTCTGAATACGTTCTTGTCAACACCGTTGAAAATTGCATTCAGAGCTCAAGAGTTTCCTAGTGATTCCTCGTCTTCGTCATCAGTCCAGTCTTTTTCTGGTTTTGGACCGATAGGGTTACCATCATTGTCACTGAGTTGTGGGGCATTCCAGCCATTGATCACAGCCTTCCATGTTTTGTTGTCAAGGGACTTCATGAAGGCACACATCCGAGCCTTCCAATAACTGTAGTTACTTCCGTCTAGAACAAGTGGTCGATTGATGGATCCTCCTTCTCTGGTATTGTCCATCTTGATCAAAATATTTTTTTAGGAACTCACCTAAAGCTGTAGGTGCCGGCTCTGAAACCAATTGAAATTTTGATCAGCTAGTCGTGCAAGATGCCACACACAATGTTATGTATGAAGCTATAACATCGTGTATGACTTCTTGTGTAGATAACGCATGACAGTAAATATAAAGCTGAATAAACAATGACACAACAGATTGTTTACCCAGTTCGGTGCAACGTCACCTACGTCTGGGGGCTCTCAGCCTAGTAGAAAGGTTTCACTTATCAGTAATTTGTCAGAACATACAAGTACCTATGATCATCCCAAGATCTATACTTTATGCTACTTATTACAGTACAACCTATCTCAGGGTCTCCCCCTGAATCCAAGACTCCGTCTTGATTCCACTCTTCGAGCAATCGTCGTGCTCTGTCGGTTCAAGTCGTCGTTGAACATTGTTGTTGCGTGCAGTCTTCACTCACGCGATCAGTAAACCCTCAATCACCTAACTCTCAATAGTTATGGTGATACACAATGTCCTTAGCACAATCTACAACCTCTCAGCCCGCAAGCCTTCACGTCTAAGAGTTTTACAAATTATTACTAGGAAACAATAAAAGAACCACACGATTGCTAAGGGGGTAGCCTAAGATTTTATAGCAATCGAGCATGAGTACTAACCCTAATGGGTTTCCTCTTAATCACCGTCTTTCTTCTTTCCAGAATCAGAGACGTTCTGGAATTTCCTAAGCGTGTTCGTACTTTCTGCAGAATCTGGACTTTCCTGATTTCCGTTAATCAGGATGTTTGCCGAGATGCCGTCAATAATGTCACACAAGATGTCGCATAGGATGCTTCGACATTCTTTATGACATTTTCTCTAGTTTCTTAAAAATAAGCCAATCACTAAAACAGTCGTAACTACATGTGAGATGGTTGAGAACTGATAACCCGTATCACTGGCATGGTCATACACTTTCTCTTAGTCACTCTCGATCAAGCGACCTTAATAGATATCTTTCCCATACCGTAGTACGAGGGATAAATCCCTTAGCCGTCTTTCGTGTCACTCATGCAATCCGTTCCGCCACCCAATCATGTCCGTTATTGCAATCCTGTTACGGAAAGCGTTAGGCACAAGTTAAAGTCGTACGTCGACCGCATAGCGATCACAAAGACTCCTTGGTCTAAGGATATCGTGACAAGCTATCACATTTGAATATGTTCATGGCTTAATCTATGAAACACTATTCAAAGCGGATCGTCTGATATCAATCACCTCATGATATCTATGATATGATTCCGGGATCTCACATCCCTATGACAAGCAGAACTACATAATTGAGAACCATCCTCATACTGGTCGTTTCAATTGAAGCGTATATTGACCAGGGACTCGTTAAGTGTGATCCGTACAGATTTATGGTTCTACTACTTTAGTGGTCATAAATCAGATCATGCTTAACATATTACTTCAACACATAAGTAATACAAAGCCGTTTTATTTATTACAAACGGTGATAAATATACATAGACATTTATAGACTACTAGCAATTGGACTAGGGCACAAAAATGTGTTGGGATTCGTGCCCTAGCACAATGTATTTTCAATCTAATCTTGTAATAAAGATTATTAGTTGAATAAAAATCGGCATTCATATTACTAAGTGTTGTAGTAATATCTTAAGTATGATTTGATTTGTATCATTGATGTGTCAACACATAATAGTATATCTACAGATCAGATAAAATCTTACTTAAGCAGTCCCCGATCACAACAGCTTCATAAGAAGCGATCGGTATGAGGCTAACTCTAAATGATCACGCTCTACTGATCATGGCCAATAGGGGGCCAGAGTTAGGTCATAGTATCACCAGTCAGGGGTGATATAGGACGACCCGAATCATGAGTATGTTACATAGACACAGTCATGAACATACTCATATGTCGGATCATGAAATCACATCCTCAGACCGAAGGACCATTGAGGTCAATATGTAATGAGTGACGAGTTTGACTCAGTCTAACGTCTCCTGTAAAAGGGTTACAATAACGGTTGTGATTGGCTCGATCACAAGTCGCCTAAATTGACTAGATGGATCTCTGAAGGATTTATCCCTCATACGGACGTGTGAGCAGATATCAGTTTAGGCCACTTGATGAGTACAACTGAAATACAATAGCATGGCCATGCAGACGATACGTAGTATCAGTTATAACTCAGTTAACTCAGAATCAAGAAACAGGACAATAGAACGAGGATGACTTGTCTATGCCTCGTGGATGTCAAAGATATCAAGAGGATAAAAGGATAGATTCATGTACAACAAGGTTAAGTCGAAATCTCGATAATCACAAGCGTTGGGTAATCATGATGTCTTGCTAGAGGCCACTCATGATGGAAAGGGTAAAATGGTAATTTTACCAGTCCACCGACGTGTCGTGAGCCTAGAGGGTCACACACTAAAGGTTGAGTAAAACGGATGGAGTCATATGGAGGAATCATGAGAGAGACAAAATCCGGTTTTGGATTAAACTGGATTAGACCGATTTCGGTTTAGGATTAAACCGGAATCAAGAACGGTTTAGCAGGACTTATTAATTATAATCTAATTAAATAGATTTAATTAAATTAGCTAAAATAGGCCTAGCCATAATGGGTTAAGCCAGAATGGGCTTCTCTACACAATTAATTAAAAGCTTTGGGCTTTAAGCCCATTAAGGCCTTTAATTAATTAAAGTCCAAAAAGGGTTATAAAAGGGAAAATTTCAGATCTGAAAATTAAGCAATTAATTTTTCAAACCCTAGCCGTCTTCCTCTCTCTCTCTCCTTGCCAGTTTCGGCCGGCCCCCTCTCCTCCTTGCTCCGTCCGTTTTGCTTGCTTCGATCTTCTAGTAAGGATCGTTGCGAGTATCCCCGGATTGCTCTTTCTGTGTGGACGATCTTTAGAGGTTAATAAATCCTATTTAGTAACAAGGAGATTTTGATTCAAGGTAATACTTAATTTTAATCTAGTCTAGATCTCATGATCAATTCATGATCATGCAAGATCCGTATTAAAACATGGAACTTTGAGGTTAATTTCTTGTATGGGCATGAAATTAATTGTCTGGAACCCTCAAACAATTCCTTCAGTGGTATCAGAGGCCTTGGTTATGCATGATTTTGTATTCGAGCATGATAGGCTAGATTTAATTTTTGCAATTTAATTCGGTATTGTGAATTGGAAAATTGCAAACTTTATGATTTTGGTTTATGAATTAATTGCTGGAATTTTTTTTAATGTTGCTGAAAAATTAAATTGATCAAGTAAAATCAGGATCGAGACCCGTGGGAGACCGAGGCTAGCCGGGAGGCTAACCCTGGCCGCGCCACGGGCCGATCGGCCGAAACGAGGAAGCCGACCAGATCTGCCCATGGCAGATCTGGCCGAGCCCCTCGGCTCCGGCCAGGGGATAGGCCACGGCCTGCCCGGCCAGGCAGCGCGCCTCGGCCAGCCCTCACGGGCTGGTCGGCCAAGGCGCGGCTAGCCTGGCGGCTAGGGTTTCGGCCAAACCAAAATTGGCCCTCAGGTCAATTTTGGTTTGGCCAAACCAGTAGGATTTGGGTCAGATCCGACCCAGAAAAAATCCATAATTTTTCAGCAATTATTAATTAAAATTTCAGACCGGTTCGGTTTCGATAAACCAGCGCGTGAACCGATTTAATTCAGAAATTAACCGGTTTAAGAAACGGTTTAAATAAACCGTATTTTATGATTTAAATCAAGATAAAATTGGAATTAATATGCTTGCTTGATAACATGCTTGTTTGATAACATGATTGTTTGATAACACGGTGTTTGCAACATGATTGCTAAGTTAGCCCGAATTTAGGATTTAAGTTCGGTTTGCAACCTGCGAGTTTCTTATGGGTTGTAATTTATTAGTGACATGCGTGTCGCATCATTTATTTTATTTAAATTAAATGTAATTACAAAGTCCCAAGACAAGAAGAACCGGAGAGAAGGACGGTAATCCCGAGGAGGCATGGAGCCAGTGGGAGTCCAGGAGAATGAGGAAAGACAAGACCTAGTATAGGTTCTAGTTTATTCCAGTAGGGTTAGCGGGCTAGCTAAAGCAAATTTACATTTATGTTTATGAATGTATGGATGGATGTGTGATTTAATTTTCATAAGTTCATGTTAATTAGATCATCACCCACATGTGTAAAGATTAATAATCAGTCAATCACGCACATGTAAACCGGAATTGAAGTTATCTCTACATGGATTTGTAGATGATAAATTCAAATTAAGATCAAATTATGATCAGTGATAATGAATATTTAGAAGGCAAATAATTTCAAGTCAAGCTAGATACCGCCCACTTTTCATCACTTCGACTAGTTCTCAGACTCATGGGTAGACACGATTAACGTGGATCCATGAGAATGGGTTCTAATAGAAGATGGACCAGTTTGCATGGGTGCGTGCACATTAGCGTAGTAGCCATGCAGATTGGACCATGCGTTGAAAATTGGTTGACTTGGCTGCGATTCTCAGATGATCTGAGCCAAGGTATCATAAATAGGGCAATGCCGTATACACACAATGTATAAGCCCTAGCCAAGAATCACATGTAATTGTGAAAGGACTGGACTGTCCTACTCCAATGTCCAAAACTGGGGCGATGAGATTAACTCACTCTAGTTTTGGGCATGCGGAGATCTTGGTTTAGATTCAGAAACAAGAATCAGAAATGTTCATAGTCAAACAATAAGGGTGCCAGTTTCAAAAGAGCTGGCAAACCTAATGGCAAGTCACCAGGACACTCCAAGAAGGGCAAGACACCAGCAGTGTCCGGTAAGGGTAAGGCGCCAATGAACCTAGCTGGGCAGATAAGGGCACCAAAAGGTCCGAGATTCCAAGCGGTTCCTAGAACCGAAGGGAGCACTTCGACCTCAGAGGTGGTCTGTTACTACTGCCAGCAGCCAGGACATTGGAAGAAGGATTGCAGGCAGCACAAGGATTATGTGAAGAGCTTGCAGAAGGGAGGACACCCTTCAGGACCTGGATCAGGTATTTACGTTGTTGAGTATAATCTCAACACTACTTTCTCAGACACATGGGTAGTTGACACCGGAGTAGAATCTCACATTTGTGTTAATCTGCAGGATCTGGAAAGTAGGAAGCTCCTTGGGAAAGGCGAGCGGGATCTGAGAGTCGGAGACAACAGTTCGGTGTCAACGACGGCTGTTGGTTCTGTTAGTCTTAGGATGCCCACAGGGCTTATATTAGTATTGGACGATGTTTTATGTGTACCTACGTTTTGTAGGAATATTATTTCAGTGTCAAGTTTGGACAAACTTGGTTTTGTATTTGCCATAGACAATGGCTTATTTACTTTATCGAGAAATAATATCGTTTACGGCACTGCATCTATGGTTGGGGGATTATATATTTTAAATATTGATAACACTAACTACTGTTCAGACTATAACGTAAATAAGAGGTTAAAGTCGAATGACTCAAACCAGACAGTGATGTGGCACTGTCGTCTAGGCCACATAGGCGAGAAGCGCGTCTCGACACTTCATAAGTGTGGGCTCTTAAGCCCGTTTGAATTCACACCAATCGAGAGATGCGAATCTTGCATTATGGGCAAGATGACAAAAGCGCCTTTTGGCGGCTTAGGTGAAAGGGCAAGTGATCTCTTGGGCCTAATACATTTAGACGTATGTGGGCCCATGAGTACACAAGCCAGGAGAGGTTTTAGATACTTCATAACCTTTACCGACGATTTTAGTAGGTATGGGTATGTCTATGTAATGAGACATAAGTCGGAGTCCTTTGATAAATTCAAAGAATTCCATAATGAAGTACAAAACCAGCTTGGTAAAAGTATAAAGGCACTTCGTTCCGATCGAGGTGGCGAATACTTAGATCAAGAATTTCTCAGTCACCTAAGGGATAACGGTATACTCTTAGAATTAACCCCGCCAGGAACCCCTCAGATGAATGGTGTTTCCGAACGGAGGAACAGAACCCTGCTAGACATGGTTCGTTCCATGATGAGTCACGCCGACCTTCCAGTATCTTTCTGGGGCCATGCCCTAGAAACAGCCGCATTCATATTGAATCGAGTACCTACAAAGGCAGTGGAGACCACTCCATTTGAGGCTTGGCAAGGGAAAGCTCCCAAGTTGTCTTTCCTCAAGATCTGGGGGTGCGACGTTTACATCAAGCGGTTGCTTGGTGATAAACTCGAACCCAAGGCAGATAAGTGTGTCTTTGTAGGGTACCCCAAAGGAACCATGGGGTACTACTTCTACAAACCCGAGGAAAACAAAGTCTTTGTTGCTCGAGGTGGGGTTTTCTTGGAAAGAGAATTCTTATCCAAGAAACCCAGTGGGAGTCCTGTGCTTCTTCAAGAAATTCGAGAAGACACAGAACAGCCTGCAGATATTGTAGAGGTACCCGATGAGGTAAATGATTCAAGTCCAACTCCAACAGAAATTCCTGTAGGACCAAGGAGGTCTGAAAGATCTCGTCAAAACCCAGTCAGATATGGCTTCTTAGCCACAGAGGGTAATGACTTGATAGTTGTAGATCAGGATGATCCCGCAACAGTTCAGCAAGCCTTGGCCAGTCCCAACTCAAAAGAATGGCAGAATGCCATGGATGAGGAAATGAAGTCCATGAAAGACAATCAGGTCTGGAACTTAGTAGACAGCACACCTGGGATAAAACCCATAGGTTGCAAGTGGATATTTAAGTTAAAGACAGATATGGACGGAAAGCCTCAGACTTACAAAGCAAGACTGGTTGCTAAAGGATATCGTCAAATCCAAGATATGGACTATGATGAGACTTTTTTGCCAGTAGCTAGTATTAAGTCAATTCGAATGATGTTAGCCATTGCAGCATATTTCGATTACGAGATATGGCAAATGGACGTCAAAACCGCATTCCTTAACGGGAATTTGCAGGAGGATGTCTATATGACCCAGCCAGAAGGTTTTGTCGATCCTAAACATCCCGAAAAGGTGTGTAAGCTGCAACGATCCATTTATGGGTTGAAGCAAGCTTCCAGGAGTTGGAACTTACGCTTCGATGAAGCCGTAAAAGAGTTCGGGTTCATCAGAAATCCAGATGAACCCTGTATCTACAAGAAGAGCAGTGGGAGTAACATAGTGTTCCTGGTGCTGTATGTCGATGATATACTGATCATGAGAAATAACGTCCCAACCTTGCTTGAGACCAAAGCTTGGTTAGGGAAGTGTTTCTCCATGAAGGACTTAGGAGAGGCCGCTTACATTCTGGGGATCAGGATCTACAGAGATCAATCCAAGAGAATATTAGGTCTAAGTCAGAGCACCTACATAGATAAAGTGTTGAGAAGATTCTCAATGCTTGACTCTAAGAAAGGGAACCTCCCGGTAAGACATGGCATTAAGCTAAGCAAGAAACAGTGTCCTAAAACACCTGCTGAGCTTAACAAAATGAATGGAATCCCGTATGCCTCGGCAGTAGGTTCTATCATGTATGTTATGATCTGTACGAGGCCTGACGTATCGTTTGCCCTCAGCTGTGCCAGCAGATTTCAGTCTAACCCAGGCCAAGATCACTGGACTGCCGTCAAGTGTATCCTCAAGTATCTGAGGAGAACAAAGGACGCCTTCTTAGTGTATGGCGGGATAGAAGTAGAGCTAAGCGTCACTGGATATGTTGATGCTAGTTTTCAGACAGACCCAGATGACTTTAAGTCTCAAGGTGGGTATGTGTTCATGTTGAACTGGGGAGCTTTCAATTGGAAAAGCTTTAAGGAAGCGACAATAGCCGACTCTACCACGATGGCAGAATACATAGCTGCGTAAGAAGCAGCTAAGGAAGCGGTGTGGGTCAGGAGCTTCTTGAGAGGATTAGATCACTGCCGCGAACGTCTGTTCCCGTGAGCTTAAGGTGTGACAACACGGGGGCGTAGCACTAGCTAGAGAGCCCATATTTCACAACCGGACCAAGCACGTCGAGAGATAGTATCACATCATCAGAGAGATGGCTGATAAAGGCGAAGTAGAGATAAGCTACGTTTCAACGCATGATAATCTAGCTGACCCCTTAACCAAGGCGCTACCGCAGCCTAAGCATGAGGAACATGTCAGGGGAATGGGTTTAGATTGGAATACCAATTAAGTCTAGGGCAAGTGGGAGACTGTTGGGATTTGTGCCCTAGCACAATGTATTTTCAATCTAATCTTGTAATAAAGATTATTAGTTGAATAAAAATCGGCATTCATATTACTAAGTATTGTAGTAATATCTTAAGTATGATTTGATTTGTATCATTGATGTGTCAACACATATTAGTAGATCTACTGATCAGATAAAATCTTACTTAAGCAGTCCCCGATCAGAACAGCTTCATAAGAAGCGATCGGTATGAGGCTAACTCTAAATGATCACGCTCTACTGATCATGGCCAGTAGGGGGCCAGAGTTAGGTCATAGTATCACCAGTCAGGGGTGATATAGGACGACCCAAATCATGAGTATGTTACATAGACACAGTCATGAACATACTCATATGTCGGATCATGAAATCACATCCTCAGACCGAAGGACCATTGAGGTCAATATGTAATGAGTGACGAGTTTGACTCAGTCTAACGTCTCCTGTAAAAGGGTTACAATAACGGTTGTGATTGGCTCGATCACAAGTCGCATAAGTTGACTAGATGGATCTCTGAAGGATTTATCCCTCATACGGACGTGTGAGCAGATATCAGTTTAGGCCACTTGATGAGTACAACTGAAATACAATAGCATGGCCATGCAGACGATACGTAGTATCAGTTATAACTCAGTTAACTCAGAATCAAGAAACAGGACAATAGAACGAGGATGACTTGTCTATGCCTCGTGGTTATCAAAGATATCAATAGGATAAAAGGATAGATTCATGTACGACAAGGTTAAGTCGAAATCTCGATAATCACTAGCGTTGGGTAATCATGATGTCTTGCTAGAGGCCACTCATGATGGAAAGGGTAAAATGGTAATTTTACCAGTCCACCAACGTGTCGTGAGCCTAGAGGGTCACACACTAAAGGTTGAGTAAAACGGATGGAGTCATATGGAGGAATCATGAGAGAGACAAAATCCGGTTTTGGATTAAACCGGATTAGACCGATTTCGGTTTAGGATTAAACCGGAATCAAGAACGGTTTAGCAAGACTTATTAATTATAATCTAATTAAATAGATTTAATTAAATTAGCTAAACTGGGCCTAGCCAGAATGGGCTAAGTCAGAATGGGCTTCTCTACACAATTAATTAAAAGCTTTAGGCTTTAAGCCCATTAAGGCCTTTAATTAATTAAAGTCCAAAAAGGGTTATAAAAGGGAAATTTTCATATCTGAAAATTAAGCAATTAATTTTTCAAACCCTAGCCGTCTTCCTCTCTCTCTCCTTGCCAGTTTCGGCCGGCCCCCTCTCCCCCCCGCTCCGTCCGTTTTGCTTGCTTCGATCTTCTAGTAAGGATCGTTGCGAGTATCCCCGTATTGCTCTTCCTATGTGGACGATCTTTAGAGGTTACTAAATCCTATTTAGTAACAAGGAGATTTTGATTCAAGGTAATACTTAATTTTAATCTAGTCTAGATCTCATGATCAATTCATGATTATGCAAGATCTATATTAAAACATGGAACTTTGAGGTTAATTTCTTGTATGGGCATGAAATTAATTTTCTGAAACCCTCAAATAATTCCTTCAGTGGTATCAGAGGCCTTGGTTATGCATGATTTTGTATTCGAGCATGATAGGCTAGATTTAATTTTTGCAATTTAATTCGGTATTGTGAATTGGAAAATTGCAAACTTTATGATTTTGGTTAATGAATTAATTGCTGGAATTTTTTTTTAATGTTGCTGAAAAATTAAATTGATCAAGTAAGATCATGATCGAGACCCGTAGGAGACCGAGGCTAGCCGGGAGGCTAACCCTCGCCGCGCCACGGGCCGATTGGCCGGAACGAGAAAGCCGACCAGATCTGCCCGTGGCAGATCTGGCCGAGCCCCTCGGCTCCGGCCAGGCGGCCCGCCTCGGCCAGCCCTCACGGGCTGGTCGGCCACGGCGCGGGTAGGGTTTCGGCCAAACCAAAATTGGCCATCGGGTCAATTTTGGTTCGGCCAAACCAGTAGGATTTGGGTCAGATCCGACCCAGAAAAAATCCAGAATTTTTCAGCAATTATTAGTTAAAATTTCAGACCGGTTCGGTTTCGATAAACCAGCGCGTGAACCGATTTAATTCAGAAATCAACCGGTTTAAGAAACGGTTTAAATAAACTGTATTTTATGATTTAAATCAAGATAAAATTGGAATTTATATGCTTGTTTGATAACATGCTTGTTTGATAACATGATTGTTTGATAACACGGTGTTTGCAACATGATTGCTAAGTTAGCCCGAATTTAGGATTTAATTTCGGTTTGCAACCTGCGAGTTGCTTATGGGTTGTAATTTATTAGTGACCTGCGTGTCGCATCATTTATTTTATTTAAATTAAATGTAATTACAAAGTCCCAAGAAAAGAAGAACCGGAGAGAAGGACGGTAATCCCGAGGAGGCATGGAGCCAGTGGGAGTTCCAACAATATACAGAAAACGATCTGACACCGACCTGAATAGCTTTTCAACCATGGCTTCCCTAGTGACTTTACTCCCAAGAATGCGGTTTTCATTCACAATGTTCGTCAATTTCAGAGAGAAGTCACTGACTATATTGTTCTCCTCCATGAGCAACCTGGCAAACTCGCTTTTTAGGACAAGCACGTTTGCCTTCTTCACTCTATCCTCTCCAATTCGCATGTGTTTCAGAGCTTTCCAAGCTTCTTTGGCTATACTTTCTCTAAAATTGCCATCAACACAACATCTTGGACGCACTGTGATATCACATCGAAGACACTCTAGTCACATGCATCGCTTACTGGCTTATCACCCTCGACAACTTCCTATACACCAAGGGCCTTCATTGACACTTTCGTTTTAAACGCTCATACTCCATTATTTGATTCACCAAGCATGGGATAATAGACGAATAGGTTTGGTCAGTTTTGAGCTCTAACCACTGTTGATCCTGACGGTGGATCTTCAGTGGCTACCGAGCTTTCAAGATTTACACTTGTTGGTGTTGCAGGTTCACCCATTATTTTCCTTGGTCAGCTCTGATACCAATTGAAGAAACCTGATCAACTAAACAAGGGAAACAAAGTAAGTTTTGGGGAAATAACACAAACAAGAGTCAACATCTCTATGCTCTTTTAATCTTATTTATAACATAATTACCAAAGTCTAAAAACAGAGAAAACCCCAACGACTAAACTAACATAATGGTGCGAGATAACAACAAGACATTCCTAGTTTTTCTCTTATGGACCTTTTCTTCAGGCATGACTTGGGCTCCGAGTAATCGAGTCTCTTGACGCTGCACGTGCTTGTCTCATGCTTACTTGAGATTATTTCCAACAATGCGCCCATATCTAAATGGGCCAGCAAGAAGGAGAGCTCAGATTCGAGAAGAGGATGATACGATATAAGATTACCGGGTTGATTCAATTCATAATGTTGACCGACTAAAACTCTAGTCCTTTGCTACCAGCGCCTATTATGATTCGTGAAGTCTGGTCGCATAATTTGGTCTTCAAGTTTGAGATTATCTATTATGTTATTGATATCTACCCTTTCATTTCCATGGACATGAAATTTTTTGGGAATCGTCCACCGTCCAGTCGTCCCCTATTCCCGGTAGCGTCTCGGGACGTCTGGTCACTCTGGGATCTTGAAATCCAACGTGGACGCCCTCAACCTCATCCAGGTGGGGATCACCTCTATCGGCGTTGACGGTAGCCACCCTGATCTCGACACCGACAACCATTACATATTGGAGTTTAATTTCAGAGACTTCAACATAGCGCGTGACTCCCACTCTCCTGACTCGATCGAATTGTTCTGCCACCATGGAATCAATTTTGAGCGAAATGTCAAGGATGGAGTCGACTCGGTGCTGCTCGTAAAGTTGATAATGTTGTTAGGGCTTGTGTGCAACGACGTAGTGAGCTGGGTAACCTTCCACAGTGCGTACGACCAGGCACCCTAACGAGCTCGCCAAGGGTCCTCCTTGCTTTTGTCATCTGAAACCCTAATCTGCTCCGGCGGAGCCATCTCCATCCCAGGCCCAAGGCCACTAGTCGCGCGCTTGGTTGCCCAGTCGTGGGCGTTGGCGAGGTGGGATCCGCGGAGGAGGCCACCTCCCAAATCAGTATGGGCTTAATTGTAATCATTAATTCCAAAAAAAAATGGCATGCCTATACAACCATCAAATCACCAAACGAAACCCTAATCACGAGACACAGATACAGATGTATGAGAGACTAATTTGAAGCTAATTTTGCTAGCCATGCCTTGAATTGCTTCTGCTTTGAAGCTGATTTTTTGGTTATACCATGAATAATTTTCAGTTCAGGGGATACTCGAGTTCAATGTCATTTTTTGAAAATTTGAATGATATTTTGGGGTATTTTGGTCATTTTGCACCAAAAAATAATGGGTAAACTCAAAATTAATAAAAAATGTGCACCAATAACAAAAAAAGTCAACTATATATATGTGAGAAATGTGTCAAGTCAACTATATTTATGCGAGATTATCTATTTTTTGATTAATAAACGGTAACAACTTTACATTAGTGTAGTTAGGTATGTGTTACTCCCACATTACTATACAGTCTATACTTGATTATGGGTTAAAAAATGGGCTCCAATGTGTATATGGCATTGTTGGGCCTTTATTTAATAAGTGGAGGCCTAAAGCCTATATGGTTAGAAGCCCACATGAAGAAGGAACCCTAATTACTTTCCTATAAATAGGAGGAAATAGAGAAAATGAAATAAGCCAACTCAAGAGATGAATAGAGAGACATACGTGCAGAAATTTTTGCTTTTTTCGGGTCCGGGCAACAAGGTTCACGAGTCCGATCGGAGGTCGATTCATTGTTAGATCATGCTGATTTTTGGACGGGGTGTTCAGGAGACGTGTTACTACTTTTTGACTATTGGAATTTGTGTTTGGAGGTCCCAGTGATTTTATACGATTTTCTGATCGTGTGCCATCAATTCGGTGAAGTTTCTCTACTCTTGTAACTGTGGCTTGAGCCAAGATTGTTTAATATTGAGATATTATGATCCTCTAAATGTATTTAAAGAGAACTCGTTGCACTCATTATATTGATAGCGGACATTAAGCGGCCTCGAGTGTCCCGTGGTTTTTCCTCTTTTGCCTTGAGAAGGTTTTCCGCGCTAAAATTGTGCGTGTCTATTGTGTTCTTGTTTTTTTTGTATTTTATTAACTTGCTTGATTTGGTCTGCTTGATAGATTCCTATAAGATTTGCACAAGTGGAGAGAATTATTTAATTCCGGTGTATCTAATTATTATATTAGATTCGTTTTTCTCCCAACAAAGTGGTATCAGAGGCTGGTTATTTAATCGGTATCATGTGTTAAATAATGGAATCTAATAAAAGTAGAATTGTTAGTCTGGATGGTTCAAATTATCATGTTTGGAAAGGGAAGATGGAGGATCTTTTTTTATGTGAAAGATTATTATCTGCCGGTTTTCAGTGAAGCCAAACCTGAGAATAAATTTGATGATAAATGGAATTTATTGCATCGTCAAGTATGTGGTTATATTAGATAGTGAGTGGATGATAATGTTTTGAATCATGTCAGTAGAGAGACACATGCGCGCAGTTTTCTGGAGCAAGCTTGAGCAATTATATGCTCGAAAGAGTGGTAATAATAAGTTGTTCTTGATAAAGCAGATGATGATTTTGAAGTATCATGATGGGGCTCCGTTGACAGATCATCTTAATGTTTTTCAATGAATTATTAATCAGCTTGCAGGAATGGGAATCAAGTTTGATGATCAGGAGTAGGGTTTGTGGCTTCTTGGTACATTACCGGACTCGTGGGAGACGCTCAGGACGTCATTATCTAACTTAGCTTCAAATGGTGTTATCACCATGGATTTGGCTAAGTGGAGTTTCCTGAATGAAGAGATAGGAGAAAATCACAAAATTCCTCTTCGAACCCAGAAGTCTTAGTGACAGAACAAAGAGGAAGGAGCAAGAGTAGAGGTCGAAAGGGTAGAGACAAAAGTAAGAGTAAGAACAGGTATACCAATGTAGAGTGCTATCATTGTGGTCTAAAAGGGCATATTAAAAAGAATCGCCGAAAGCTCAAGAGAGAGAACCAACATGACAAAGAGAAAGAAAAGAAGGCAAGTCATGATGATGATGTTGTTACTATTACTGAAGAGTTTCTTCTCTTGTGTGATCATGAAGATGTTAACTTGGCTTGTGATGAGACTAGTTGGGTAGTAGATATCAGTGCCTCTATTCATGCTACAAGTCGAAAGGATCTCTTTTCATCTTATACATCTGGCGATTATGGTAATGTTAAGATGGGAAATCGAGACATGTCAAAAGCTACTGGCATAAAAGACGTGCAATTGGAGATGAAAAATGGTACAATTCTTATTCTGAAAAATGTTAAGCATATTCATGACATTTGTTTGAATTTGATATCTACAGACAAGCTAGATGATGAAGGATTTCATCATACCTTTGATGGTAGCTTATGTAATCTCACTAAAGGTGTTATGGTCGTGGCTAGAGGTGAAAAGTGTGCTTCGTTGTACGTAACACAAGCTAGAGTTTGTGGTGGCATTATGAATTCAATTGAGAAAGAGAGTACGACTGAATTGTGGCACAAGAGACTTAGTCACATGAGCGAGAAGGGAATGATGGTTTTGGGAAAGAAGAATCTCCTACCGAGAATGAAAGGTGAACCGTAAGAGAAGTGTGAGAACTGCTTGGTTGACAAGCAAACTAGAGTGTCTTTCAAATCATACCCTCACTCGAGAAAGCCGAAGATGCTTGATTTAGTATACTCTGATGTTTGTGGTCATATAAAAACCAAGACACTTGGTGGTGGTCTCTATTTTGTGACTTTTATAGATGATCATTCAAGAAAGGTGTAGGCATATATCTTGAAGACTAAAGATCAAGTGTGTGGTGTCTTCAAATAATTTCATGCCCTACTTGAGAGACAGATTGGGAAGAAGTTAAAGTACATGTGAACCGATGAGTATTGTGGTTCTTTCGATATTGCAAGTATCAAGTCATTTGACATCAAATGACACCTTCAAAGACGCCTCAGCTAAATGAGTTAGCTGAGAGGATGAATAGAACGCTTATTGAAAGGACGAGGTGATTACTTTCACAAGCAGGGTTACTAAGATACTTTTGGGGTGAGGCTTTAAATACAGTGGTTCATGTGTTGAATCTCAGACCATGTGTGCCTCTTGAGTTTGATGTTCCAAATGGAGTTTGGACAGGTAAAAATGTCTCCCACAATCACCTAAAAGCATTTGGATGCAAGACATTTGTGCATGTTCCAAAGGATTAAAGATCTAAGCTTCATATAAATACTAGACCGTGCATATTCATCGGTCACGGAAAGGATGAGTTTGGGTACAAATTTTATGATCTGGTGCAGAAGAAACTTATCAAAAGCCGCGATGTGGTATTTATGGAGAATCAGGACATCGAAGGTATTGCGAAGTTTGAAAAAAGTGCTCCGCAACTTATAATTGACTTGATTGACTTTGATATAGTTCCTCTACAGTTGTGCCAAGTCAAGTTGAAGATGAGGTTCGTGATTACCAGCAAGGTGCACGTGATGTTAATGCTCTTATTGAGGTCGAGATGGATAATGAAGTGCATGAGCAGTTGCCAGTACCAGATGTTCCATAGATTGTTCCACTCAGGAGATCTTCTATAGATCGACAACCGTCTTCTAGGTACTCAACTGATGAGTATGTGTTAGTATCTGACAGGGGAAAACCCGAAAGTTACAGTGAAGCCCTTGAAGATGAGAACACGAAGGAGTGGGTTGAAGTCATGCAAGATCGGATGAAATCATTGCATGAGAATCATACTTTTGAATTGGTGAAGTTGCCAAAAGGCAAAAGAGTTTTGAAGAACAAGTGAGTTTATAGAGTGAAACAAGAAGAAAATACTTCACGTCCATGATATAGAGCTAGATTGATTGTCAAGAGTTTTCGACAGAGGAAAGGTATTGACTTTGATGAAATATTTTCTCATGTTGTTAAGATGTCATCGATTCGGGTGATTCTTGATTTAGCAGCTAGTCTTGATTTGCAGGTTGAGTAGATGGATGTAAAAACTGCATTTCTCCATAGTGAGTTAGATAACGAGATTTGAAATTTTGATCAATCTAATCGTGTAAGATGCCACACACAATGTTACGTAAGAAGCTATAACATTGTGTCTGACTTCTTGTGTAGATAATGCAGGATAGTAAACATAAAGCGAAAAACAATGACACAGCAGATTGTTTACCCAGTTCGGTGCAACGTCACCTACGTCTAGGGGCTCTCAGCCTAGTGGAAAGATTTCACTTATCAGTAATTCGTCAGAACATACAAGTACCTGTGATCAACTCTAGATCTATACTTTATGCTACGTCTTACAGTGCAATCTATCTCAGGGTCTCCCCCCCTGAATCCAAGACTCCGTCTTGATTCCACTCTTCGAGCAATCGACTTGCTCTGTCAGTTCAAGTCTTCGTACAACTTGGTGGTTGCGTGCAGTCTTCACTCACGCGTTCAGTAAACTCTCAATCACCTAACTCTCAATAGTTATGTGATGCACAATATCCTAAGCTCAATCTGCAATTTCTCAGCCCGCAAACCTTCACGTCTAAGAACCTTGCAAATTATTGCTAGGAAACAAATAAAGAACCACACGATTGCAAAGGGGGTAGCCTAAGATTTTATAGCAATCGAGGATGAGTACTGACCCTAAAGGGTTTCCTCTTAACCACCGTCTTTAATCTTTCCAGATTCCGAGTCGTTCTAGAATTTCCTAATCGTCTTCTTGATTTTCTGCCAAAACTGCACTTTCCTGATTTCTGTCGATCAGGATGTTTGCCGAGACGCCATCAAAAATGTTACACAAGATGTCGTAGAAGATGCATCGACATTCTTTGTAACATGTTCTTCAGTTCCTTTAAAAATCAGCCAATCTCTAAAACCGTTGTAACTACAATCTCCCCCTTTGGCCATTTTTAAGGACAACATTCTTCGTTGTATTCTGCGTCGCATTTGTCGTCTCGTCGATCAGCAGTCATTAAGTCTCGTAGCATATCTTGCACATAGCGTGTATCGCGTCGTCTCTATCTTTCTTCCTTGTATCATCGCGATCGCGCATCGCGCGCGTATCTAACTTAAACTTTAAACTTACTCCCCCTTGCTGGCTGAAAAAGAGCCAAAATTTAAAAAAATATTGTAACAAAGCAGGGTAATAAGAAAGAAATCCAAACATAACTCACACTCACTCCCAATCAACAGTGGAGAGTCAGTGTGATACAGTGTTCAACAAAAATTACAAAATAAAGGTGTTTAGTTGTTCGGAAAATAGAAAGTTCATGAAATTAAACAGAGCTGCTGCTGGAACTTGCAGTCTCTTCTTCAGTCGCTTCAGTGGAGGCATCTTGAGTAGATTCTTCTGGATCATTTGGCAGAGAGGTGGTGTCATCATCTTCGGAGCCAGGAGGGGACATGGTCTTTAGCAGGTTGGCACAATGTGTTTGTCGCTGGGAGAGATGCTTCAGGCTGTCTTCAAATTGACGATATCCTCGTCAAGCACGGCTATCTCTCTTTCAAGCAAAACTGCATCCCTGCTGGTGGTCTTGGTTAGAGGGGCGGCACTTGTGGCTCGACTGGTCGTTGCCTTGGCTTCAGGCCTGACAAGATCAGGAGCATGCTTGCCCTCAAACAACTTGTGGCTCACCATAATCAGTCCTCCTCTTTTGCCAACCTTATCCGTTTTTTTCAACACATGTATAAGCAGCTCAGAGATAAGGGATGGAAAGGCAATAGGTATTTTTACAGCAAGTGATCTGGCATGACGAATAAGATGATGAATAACAAATTGCCGAAAATCAAGTGTAGACCTAGTACCTATTTGGAAGATAAGTATCGCCAGCTCTGGTTTGATAGATGATGCGTGTGTGGAGGGAGCCCAATTTCCCACTCAATTGCGAAAGAGAATGGAGTACTTGGAAGTAAGATCTGATGTTGCCACAGTGCCTTTGGCCGGCCACTTTCTGCTTTTGTCTCCGGTAATCTCACGGAGTACCTTGTTTAGGTCAGGTGGAGGCATAGATCGCACACGCTTTCTCCCCAAGGAGTCATTTATGATGTCAGATGAGATGTTGAAGCGGATGACTCTGACATATACTTTCTCAAAATTCGGATCATCCGGAGTCCCAAACCCAATAGGCAAATTGGCAATAAATTCCTTGACTAAAAGGGGATAGTGGTTACCAATGTTCGTGACGGTCTTCATAAGTTCTGCCTTCTCCAGGAGTTGGACAATGACTTCTAGTCCTAGCAGCTCCGACGACAGGGTTTTCTCTGGGTACGCCGTTTTTTTGAACACGAATTCCCACCGTTAGGCACCGTCCGCAGAGTGAAATGACAAGTTGTCATAAGGAACACTCAATGTGTTCTTGTCCTTCTTCTGGCCTTCTTCCTTCCTTGCTTTCCTTGTGGTAACCTCCTCTTCATCATCATCAATTGCTTCATCTACCAATCTCCTTTTGGAGACAATTTTCTTCCCTTTTTCCTTGACGGACATCTTTTTCTTCTTGTTGTTGGGGCCTCCAGCATCTTTGACCTCCTTCCTCTTCTTGGTGTCTTTGAGTTTTTCAACCATCACAGCTAAACTTTCATTTTCTTCTAGTACCTTCTTCTTCAGGGATGATGTTGGGCCCGTAGACAGTTGTCCACAGGCACCCGATAACGCGCAAGTGCACGTGGTCGTTACAAGTAATAATTCCTGGTAAGCACAGGGTCGAATCCACAAGGACCAATAAGGGTTAATTCAATTTAACTAATGTTATGAAGTGTAATTTAAAATATTCAATTTATAAAAATGTTTGATAATTTATAAAATAGAAACGCTTGGGAGAGACTATTCAGTAGAGAAAACCATGGATGCTAGACCACTAAATTATAATCATGTCACAATTTCGGAATGAATTCTCATGCACACACTTAAATCCTATGCAAACATTTATACTGACACCATCTCTCGGTATTGGTGTCAGCCTAGACTCGAGAAGTTTGATCATCCCTCTCAGGTAGATAGACACCACGAGTCTGCATTAGCACAACAATAATGGAATTGGGGTTCCGAAGAGTTGAACCCCGACAAATTAAAGCATGTCTATCACCCAGCGGCCTTCTCAGACACGACAACGTGACTCAAACAAGTAATTAATATTCGTCAATACCAATCACAAGCATTAAGTACTTTAATTCACCCAAAAGCATGCATAAACAATTCAATCCATAATTATAAAATCATCACAATTCAATTCAAGACCTAGCATCCATGATCAAGGGTATTTAGCCCATGATCATGGTGCTAGAACCAAAATTCATAAAATTAAATATAGAAATCGAGTTTGAGAAGTAAGAACGAAGAACCCTAAAACCCAAAAGGTTGAAGAATATGAATCGTTGAATCCCTCTCGATTGTTGCTGTGTAGCTTGCTTGATCTTAGCACTTGAATCGCCCTTGAATCGGATTCGAGCTCCTCTCGAAGTCCCCCATCCTCTGTTTGGTTGATTTGGTGTTCTACTCTCTGCTCTCCCAAACCGTCGTGCTCAATAGTCGCGAGAAAACTCTAACTTTCGGCCCCCCTGAATCAGAATTCGCGTTTGGTTTATATATTTTTTTTCGCGTCTGGGAGGTGTAACGATCGTTACAGTAGGTGTAACGATCGTTACATCATTGTTACAGTGGCATTACATCATCGTTACAACTTTCTGTCTTCAAATTCCCTTCGAATTGATATATTATGGGCCCAAATCGGAGTTCGGATGAGAACTCTACACCACCCGAAAGTATCAGACAATTTTCGCCCTCTTCCTGACCTCTAATGAAAAAACTTCCTTCACGAGAATTGTAGCTCTTTTCGTTCTATTCAATGTAGATGTAAGATTTGCTCGATTTGAATTTCGGATGTGGAAGTTATAGCACTTTCAAGTCAGCTGGTCTGCAATCCCGATATCTGTTTTAGTGCTGCCTTTCAGTGCTATTTTGAGCTTTTTCCCATGAAATTTAGAGAAAACCTCCTTCTAGAGAGTTGTAGATCGCCAATTTATCTTTGATTTGATCTAACTTTGGGTCACCTCGAATTAAATATGAGAAAGTTGTGTTCTCTAAAAGATTCCGCTGCGATTTTGGCTCGGTTTTGACCATTTTCTCATGTATTCTGCACATTCACACCAAACATACCCGAAGGCGTAAAAGTGGCATAAAGATCAATAATTTAACACATCGAGAGTGTAATAACACCTAGAATATGGGTAATAGATATCTTAAACTTACATTTGATGCGACCGCATCAACACCCCACACTAAGCATTTTCTCACCCTCGAGAAATACAATTATACAACAGTTGTCATTTTAAACCCCGAGGTTCACCCCGATAGGGGGAGTTCAACATCTCTCGAGGGTTCTGAGGTCCAACCCACAATCCCATGAAATACTTACCCTCATGGTCGTCTTCAAACTCTTTTATTCATAGCTAAACAATCAGTTCACAATTGAGCTCAAATTATCGAGTGCTGACAAATCATAAACCTACCCCTCCACCAATCAAACACACACCAAGTGCCTAACCAATTAATATGAGTATCAGGTATGTCAGTTATGGTCTTTTTCTCACACTTTCAAAAATTTAAACAAAGGGTAAACCAATTAATATGCTCGTGTAAAAAACGATGTGAACTCGGGGTAGCATATCTGAATTGATGCCACGAGACCGCTATTTTTGGAGTGAGCTTCCTTATTGCTTTTCACTCAACTTTGCTTTATTTTCCCTCCCCTTTTCAAGGTTTGGGCATTCACCATGATTGCAGAGGCGCTTCTTTTTCGATTGATTTTCCTCCTTTGTATTTGATTTCACTTGTGTTTCTTCGGAGACTCTTCTTTGCTTTGCATTATTTGCGTTCCTCTGACACTTTAGTTGGAGACGATGTGTACATAGTTCACTCAAGATTTCTCATCCATACATTCAATTCGCTCATCCTGAAGTCTCGCCTTTTACCCCGAAATTTCCGAGTTTGGGGATCGAGATATGCACTCGCTCTCTACTTTTCTCACGCTCACTTCCCTTGCTCTTAATTTTTCTGAACTCCGGTCTCTGCTTTTCCGGCACCACCAACTCAGATACACCCCTTCCGGATTCACGTGTGTGTGTGCCAAGTTTAAAAAAAATGATCTCTAGCATATGATTTTGTGATCCCTTGAAAAATAATTGAAAGTATAATACTTGACTTCCACTAGTCAACCTTACCTCAATATTAACTAATTAAACACTTCCACCAAACAAGCACACTCCAAAGGGTATATTTGTGAAATTTCAGCACACAACAAATCTCAAGGGCAATTGAATGACATATAAACTACTTAAGCCTTTCAGGTAGCCAATCGGCAAGCTCAAACAAATGAGCCCTAAAATTAACATGCAACGCAACGCTACACCCCACACTAAAGATGTGCACGGTCCCCAGTGCTAAAAATAAGAATAAAATATATAACGTGCTTGCATGAAATTTAGGGGCTCAAGAGTCACCCCTTTCCCCTATCAAAAACAATATACACCCAATCAAACACTCTCTTTCCTATGATAGCAAAAGAGTACATCGATAAACACATTTGGATTTCAAAATTTTCATATGTATAGGGCAAGTGATAAAATTTGTGCCTAAAGGCATCAATAAATACGAGTGCATCAATGCACTTGTCCTTAATCTTTTCAGAAAAATTATGCATCAAACGTGAATAAGATGCACATGAGAAGTAAGGAGAGATATCACCTCGAGTGTAAATCTCCGGTAGCTCCTCCCTCTCCTCCTTTCTGTCACATGGGCGCTCTTCTCCATCCGGAAGCACTAGAATGGGGCCCATTCCGCTCAAATCTTGCATTTTCTCCTCGAGCTTTTCGATAATGTACCTTTCATCACGAGAAGAAATTCCATTAGAAATAAATAAAGGTATATCATTATCGATGCAAGCATATCTAAAATTTTTATTTAAGAAAGAGTTTTCAATATAATTAAGAGGAGGTAGAGCCCATGTTTTTGCATCAACAATAGGCTCCCTTACCGATACCCCCATATATATGTCGTGGTTGACTCTATTATTCACTTCTCGGAATGGCTCCACCGTAAGCTCCTCTTCTTTTTCATTTTCGACCTCTTGAGGAGAGTCGACTTCCATCTTGATCTCCTCGTGAGCTAATGTTGGAACTTCGGCCACTTTTGACTTGTTTATCTTGATCTCTTGGAGAGGCTCGTCATCAAACCACCATAGAGGTCCATATAGATTTTTGGCCTCGAGAAATTTTTCACTCCCTAGTCAACTTTGGCACTTTGGCTGTTTTTGTCTCCTCCAAAACTCTCTCATATTTGTCCTCATTGGCCTCAAATGCATCCTTATGAAACCTATCCATTACGGCATACTTACCAAGTATTTCGTCTTGAGCCCGTAGCAAGTGCATCATCTCATTCATTATTTCCGTCCTCTTCTCTTGAGGAGAAGAATCTTGATAATCACCATATCGATTCACTTGGTTTCCATAACAAGCGTGGAATGAGTGATTCTCTGGGTTGGACGATGTGAGGTTTTGGTAAGGGTAGTACTCTTGATTGTTTTGAGATGGCCTCTCTTGATAGGATGGCGGAAGGTCATAATTTGATTGGTAGTCCTGTGTTGATCGCCTTTGGTTTAAGTAATGGTAAAGGGGCTCGTCCCGATAGGAATAATACTCACTACTACCTTGGCCTTGATAGTCTTGCCTTGTAGCATAATACTCTAACTCCCCTCTATCTCCATCATGACATCCATACGACGTTGATTGCTCTTGAGGAGTCCACTCATGATCTGGTTGGCTTGTCTTCACTTGATGATACTCATAGCCTCTCCAATCTTGCTCCATTTAATTTTCTCTCTTTCTTGCCTCCTTAAATTGATATTCACATATCTAAATCACTAGGCAACATGAGAAAGAGAGTTAGGGAAGAATTGTACAAAACACACAATGAGCAAGAGACCAAGAAATAAAAAAAAAAAAAATTAATAGCACAAATTAAAATAAATTAACCGTTGGTCCCCGGCAACGGTGCCAAAAACTTGTTGGGCCCGTAGACAGTTGTCCACAGGCACCCGATAACGCGCAAGTGCACGCGGTCGTTACAAGTAATAATTCCTGGTAAGCACAGGGTCGAATCCACAAGGACCAATAAGGGTTAATTCAATTTAACTAATGTTATTAAGTGTAATTTAAAATATTCAATTTATAAAAATGTTTGATAATTTATAAAATAGAAACGTTTGGGAGAGACTATTCAGTAGAGAAAACCATGGATGCTAGACCACTGAATTATAATCATGTCACAATTTCGGAATGAATTCTCATGCAAACATTTATACTGACACCACCTCTCGGTATTGGTGTCAGCCTAGACTCGAGAAGTTTGATCATCCCTCTCAGGTAGATAGACACCACGAGTCTGCATTAACACAACAATAATGGAATTGGGGTTCCAAAGAGTTGAACCCCGACAAATTAAAGCATGTCTATCATCCACCGGCCTTCTCAGACACGACAACGTGACTCAAACAAGTAATAAATATTCGTCAATACCAATCACAAGCATTAAGTACTTTAATTCACCCAAAAGCATGCATAAACAATTCAATCCATAATTATAAAATCAACACAATTCAATTCAAGACCTAGCATCCATGATCAAGGGTATTTAGCCCATGATCATGGTGCTAGAACCAAAATCCATAAAATTAAATATAGAATCGCCCTTGAATCGGATTCGAGCTCCTCTCGAAGTCCCCAATCCTCTGTTTGGTTGATTTGGTGTTCTACTCTCTGCTCTCCCAAACCGTCGTGCTCAATAGTCGCGTGAAAACTCTAATTTTCGGCCCCCCTAAATCAGAATTCGCGTTTGGTTTGTATATTTTTTTTCGTGTCTAGGAGGTGTAACGATCGTTACAGGTGTAACGATCGTTACATCATTGTTACAGTGGCGTTACATCATCGTTACAACTTTCTGTCTTCAAATTCCCTTCGAATTGATATATTATGGGCCCAAATCGGAGTTCGGATGAGAACTCTACACCACCCGAAAGTATCAGACAATTTTCGCCCTTTTCCAGACCTCTAATGAAAAAACTTCCTTCACGAGAATTGTAGCTATTTTCGTTCTATTTAATGTAGATGTAAGATTTGCTCGATTTGGATTTTAGATATGGAAGTTATAGCACTTTCAAGTCAGCTGGTCTGCAATCCCGATATCTGTTTTAGTGCTGCCCTTCAGTGCTATTTTGAGCTTCTTCCCATGAAATTTAGAGAAAACCTCCTTCTAGAGAGTTGTAGATCGCCAAGTTATCTTCGATTTGATTTCTTTTTGGGTCACCTCAGATTAAATATGAGAAAGTTGTGTTCTCTGAAAGATTCCGCTGCGATTTTGGCTCGGTTTTGACCATTTTCTCATGTATTCTGCACATTCACACCAAACATACCCGAAGGCGTAAAAGTGGCATAAAGATCAATAATTTAACACATCGAGAGTGAAATAACACCTAGAATATGGGTAATAGATATCATAAACTTACATTTGATGCGACCGCATCAAGGGATGACAACACCGTGTGTGCTGCCTCAGTAGCATCTTCTGTCGCATCTTCTCTGGCATCTAGAGGAACTTCTTCTGTGTTATTTGTGGCGACACTGTTGTCCTTCTCAGCTTCTTCCTCGGCTTCTTCCGAGTCAGCGACTTCTTCTTCTACTACAGCCTCCTTTGTGGCTTCAGTAATGACATCTGTTGTACCTTATCCTCTCCTTCTCCTTCAGCAATACGCTCCAACTCATGACTGACCGGGGTCAAGTCTTTCTCTTCTCCTCCAGGATTAATCAGTTCCTCCACCACACCTTCTTGAGGTGGTTCTTGGTTTTCCAGAAGCGACTCCAACAAGTCACTATTTCTGGAGGCATCGGTGTTTGAGATAATGGAAGAGTCGATACCTGGGACATTTGTTGGTACTGGAACAGGAACAATCTGCATGGACGCTTCTCGACTTCCTTGACCAAGATTAGTCTCCCTTTCTGGCCCTGTTAGGTCTGTCATGGAGAATGCAGAGCTTCCGGTTCGAGACCTTTTGGGAACTCGAGTAAAGATTGGCATTGGTGCTTCCTCCGCATGGGTTTCTTTGGGAGATTCCTCAGCTTTCTGCGTTTTTGGTCCTTTAATCCGGACTCCATGTTTGTTGGTTTTTGCTTTGCTGCTCTTGGAGCTTTTTGCTTCTGCTCTCTTTGGTTCGGAGGCCTACTTTGGTACTATCGTGCTCCGAGTTTTCACCATGTCTTTGTAGTGAGATTTTTGTAGCAGAATGTGAAAGGTGAGAGAGATGAGAGCGAACACGAGAAGGGGGCAGACTAGTTTAGATTTTGAAAACAGGGTGATCCAAATCTGTTAAAGTTTGAGCGTATCTTTTCTTTCCTTTATATGGGCTTTTGGTATGCTTGGCCCAATGGCATATGTTGGGATTTTGGACCGGTTCATGAAGAGGCACCAACTAACTCCTCTCAACCGTTTCTGCAACTTCTATTGCTCGTTGATGGTGCACATACCGAGAGATGATCTGAGGTTCTCAAATCTGCTCGCATCTAATGCCTTTGTGAAAATATCAGCAAGTTGCTTCTCTGTAGGGATGTGCTCTAGGATGATCTTCTTATCTTCGACCAGTTCTCGAATGAAGTGGTGTCTAATGTCAATGTGTTTGGTCTTACTATGTTGGACAGGATTTTTGGAGATGTTGATAGCACTGACATTATCACAATATAAAGTCATGGCTTCCTGTCTGACATTGTATTCGACTAACATCTGCTTCATCCATAGTAGTTGTGTGCAGCTACTCCCAGCAGCAATGCACTCTGATTCGGCAGTGGAAAGGGCAACACAGTTTTGCTTTTTACTAAACCATGATATGAGGTTGTTGCCAAGAAAGAAGCATCCTCCAGATGTGCTTTTCCTATCTGCTGTGTTTCCAGCCCAATCGGCATCACAATACCCCACCAGGGTAGAGGATGTGTCGAATGAGTATAACAAACCTAAGTCTGTAGTCCCAGAGACATATCTTATATTTCTTTTAGCTTGGGATAGATGACTAACCTTAGGATTAGCTTGATATCATGCACATACTCCTACAGAGTAGGCAATATCTGGTCGACTTGCAGTAAGGTAGAGAAGACTACCGATGATGCTTCTGTATAGGTGTTGGTCGACGGCTTCTCCTGGATCATCTTTAGTTAACTTGACATGTGTAGCTGCAGATGTCCTTTTCTGTGAGGCTTTCTCTAGCCCAAACTTCTTGACAATATTCTTCGCATATTTGCTCTGAGATATGAAGATGCTATCTTTTAGCTGTTTGATTTGGAAGCCTAGGAAATAGGTAAGCTCTCCCACCATGCTCATCTCGAATTCTGATTTTATCTGTTGAATAAATATCTCTACCATCTTGCTTGACATCCCTCCAAAGACAATGTCATCGACATATATTTGAGCTATCATCAAATTCCCGTCCTCATTCTTCACAAATAGAGTCTTGTCAACTCCCCCTCTAGTGTAGCCGCTTTGAATCAGGAATTTTGTGAACCTTTCATACCAAGCCCTTGGTGCTTGTTTTAACCCATAGAGAGCTTTCTTGAGTTTATAAACATGATCAGGATAGTGAGGATCAATAAATCTTTTGGGTTGTGACACATATACTTCTTCATTGAGGTCCCCATTAAGGAATGCACTTTTGACATTCATCTGGTAGAGTTTTATCTGTAGATGGCATGATATTCCTAGTAGGAGACGGATTGCTTCAAGCCTTGCTACAGGAGCAAAGGTCTCATCGAAGTCGACTCCCTCAATTTGAGTATACCCTTGGGCAACTAACCTGGCTTTGTTACGAAACTCATCGGACTTGTTTTTGAAAATCCATTTTGTGCCAATGACATTTACTTCACTTGGCTTGGGCACTAGTTCCCACACCTGGTTCTTCTCAAATTGAATTAGCTCTTCTTGCATAGCATTGACCCAATACTCATCATTGATGGCTTCATTGATATTTTTGGGTTCAGTCTTTGAAACAAAGCAAATATTGCCTATCACCTCGTTGTAGTCTTTAGGAGTTTTTGATCGAATCCGTATGCCTTCATTCAGGTCTCCAATTACTCCAGAGATAGGATGATTTGTCTAGATTCTTCGCGAGGGATTCTTGTTGCTGGTTTCAGGAACTACTTCGTCATGATCGACATTTGGACTAGCATCATCGTTTTCTGTTTTGCTGCTAGCATCTTCTCTGACATCAGTAATAACATTCTTCCTGACATTGTTGGGAGGATAGGCTCCGTCTTCGTCTGTCGCATCTTTTGAGGCATCTTCGCAGTCATCATCCACAACAACATTGATTGATTCCATCATGGTCTTGGTTCGTTTGTTGAAGACGCGGTATGCACGACTATTCCTTGAGTAACTAAGGAAGATGCCTTCATCACTCTTTGGATCAAGCTTTCGACGAGGCTCTCTATCGGCCAGTATATAACAAGTGGATCCAAAGATATGGAAGTACTTAACATTGGGCTTTCTCCCCCTCCATATTTCATAATGAGTTACTGACATACCTGGTCGGAGAGTGACTCGATTGTGGATATGGCAAGCAGTGTTAAGTGCTTCTGCCCAAAAGTGAGTTGGTATGTCCTTAGCCAGCATCATAACTCTAGCCATCTCCTGTAGAGTCCTGTTCTTGCGCTCAACAATGCCATTATGTTGAGGAGTGATTGGTGCGGAGAATTCATGAGCTATCCCTTCTGAGTTGCAGAATTCTGCAAACTTGCTATTTTCGAACCCTCGACCATGATCACTACGAAGGCGGATTATTTTGCCAATTGTCTCTCCTTTTTCTCGTTGGACCTGGATGCACAGATTTTTGAAGATCGAGAAGGTGTCTGATTTGTCACGAGGGAAGTCAACCCAAGTGTATCGTGAGTAATCATCTACACATACAAAGACATATCGTTTTCCTCCAAGGCTTTCAACTTGCATTGGTCCCATGAGGTCAACATGTATCAGCTCAAGTACTTGAGAGGTGGTGATATGCTGTAGCTTCTTGTGTGACATCTTGGTTTGCTTCCCAATCTGACATTCTCCGCAGATCTTTCCTTCTATTATTTTCAGGTTTGGTATTCCAGTGATGGCTTGCTCGGATATTGCCTTCTGCATGCTTCTAAGATTTAGATGTCCAAGCTTTTTGTGCCATAGTTTGGTTTCTTCTACTTTGGAGATAAAACACTTTGTTGCTTCGATGTGTGATTCGGGGGACCAGATATAACAGTTATCCATTGAGTGGATTCCTTGTAGAATAGTGACTTGATCGGAGTCTTTTACTACACAGCCTTCTTTAGTAAATTTTACTTCCGAGCCTAGATCACAGATCTGGCTGATGCTAATCAGGTTTGCCTTAAGTCCTTCTACAAGTAATGTTTCGGTTAGGCAGGAAGCTCCTGACTTCTTGAGCACTTCTTTTCCAATGATTCGTGCTTGAATCCCATCTCCAAAGGTAACATAGCAGTTTGTATATAATTTGAGATTGGAAAGAAACTCTGGAGTACCTGTCATGTGTCGAGAACATCCACTGTCGAGATACCAGTCCTTGTTTGTTGATGCGCTTAAGGATGTATATGCTACATTAGCTCGATAGACTAGGTTCTTAGGTCTCCATTCAAGGCGGGATGTTTTCTGAGGTGTTGAGAGATGCCATTGATGTCTCTTTTGTGGTAATTGAGCTTGCTTCATCTCAAGAAGTTGAAAACAAAAAGATCTGATGTGACCTTGTTGACCACAATAATGGCATATCCATTGATATTGATAAGCTGTTCTCTTGTAGTATTGTTGTCTGCGTGGAGGATGTCTTCTGGCAGTTGCTTGACAAGAACATGTTGTAGACGATGTCATGGCATTTGATGTAGGTCGTCCTGTAGGATGTGTTGAGGCATCCTGTGGTTTCTTGTCAACCATGGCTTGTTGTGGGACAAACTTCGTTACTGCTGTTGAGGGGATATCGTGTGAGTACCCTAGTCCCGTTGTATCCTTGGACTGCTTTCCCACTGATAGAATCTTGTCAAGGCTTTCTGTGCTAGGATTCATCATCTTTACCAATATAGTCATAAGACTAATGTCTCCATTAAGTCTAGTGATTTCGCGTTTTAGCTCCACGATCGTCTCTAGAAATCTAGACTTGTCGTTGGTAAGACTGATAATCCGTTCACCTTGTTGATCAAGTATCAAAGTTTCCTTGATCCATCTAGTATGTAAGCCTTTGTATGCCTCGACTAGTTGCTCTTTAGTCCAATTCTCATTTGGAGTTGGATGGTGGTGATCATCATTGATATTGGCAGAATTATCAATGTTACATACAGGAGTAGTAGTAGTGAATGCAACAAAGTTGCTTACCTCTTCAGATCCACTATCTTCATTGTCATCGTCTGATAGGGTGGCATTGTAACCTCGTTTTTGTTGTTTGAGGAAATTTGGACATTCTCTACGGAGGTGGCCGAATCCTTCACATTCATGACATTGAAGTCCTTTGTTTTTGTTGTTTTCTTCCCCACTCCTGTTTGGTCTGTCAAGACTTCCTCCGGTTTGAGCTTTTTGTGGAGCTTTGTTTCTTGCATTTGCTGTGACATTCCGTCCACCCATTCGACTGAATCTTCTCATGAATTTGTTGTAATTTTTCGTGAGAAGGCCCATTGTAGCATCGATGTCTTCGTTAGAATCAGATTCCTCAGGATCTGGTTGCTTGTGTGTTGAGCTTTTGAAGGCAACTCATTTGTTCCTTTTGTCGATGTTAGGCAGAGACAACTCATAGGTCATTAGAGACCCCATCAGCTCATCAAATTTCAAGATCTTGAGGTCATGAACTTCCTCAATTGCAGTGATCTTCATCTTAAACCTAGGGTTAAGAGCACGCAAGGTTTTTCTTACCAGTTTTTCATCAGACATTGGTTCTCCCAGAGAGTAGGATTCATTTGCTAGATCACGAATACAAACATTGAATTCTGCAATTGATTCGTCTTCTTTCATGATGAGGGCTTCGAAGTTGGTTGTCAAGTATTGCAGTTTCTGTTCTCGAACCTTAGTTGTTCCTTCATATGCTACAGCCAGGATATCCCATGCAGATTTGGCAGTTGTGCATGTGTTGATCAGTCTGAACACGTTTTTGTCAACACCGTTGAAGATAGCATTCAAAGCTCGAGAATTTCCCAGTGATTCTTCGTCTTCATCATCAGTCCAGTCTTTTTCTGGTTTTGGACCGATAGGATTTCCATCATTGTCACTGAGTTGTGGAGCATTCCAACCATTGATTACAGCCTTCCATGTTTTGTTGTCAAGTGACTTCATGAAGGCACACATTCGAGCCTTCCAATAGGTGGTCGATTTATGGATCCTCCTTCTCTGGTATTGTCCATCTTGATCAAAATATTTGTTTAGGAACTCACCTAAAGCTGTAGGTGCCGCCTCTGATACCAATTGAAATTTTGATCAATCTAATCGTGTAATATGCCACACACAATGTTACGTAAGAAGCTATAACATTGTGTCTGACTTCTTGTGTAGATAATGCAGGACAGTAAACATAAAGCGAAAAACAATGACACAGCAGATTGCTTACCCAGTTCGGTGCAACGTCACCTACGTCTGGGGGCTCTCAACCTAGTGGAAAGATTTCACTTATCAGTAATTCGTCAGAACATACAAGTACTTGTGATCAACCCTAGATCTATACTTTATGCTACGTCTTATAGTGCAATCTATCTCAGGGTCTCCCCCTGAGTCCAAGACTCCGTCTTGATTCCACTCTTCGAGCAATCGCCTTGCTCTGTCAGTTCAAGTCTTCGTACAACTTGGTGGTTGCGTGCAGTCTTCACTCACGCGTTCAATAAACCCCCAATCACCTAACTCTCAATAGTTATGTGATGCACAATATCCTAAGCTCAATCTGCACTTTCTCAGCCCGCAAACCTTCACGTCTAAGAACCTTGCAAATTGTTGCTAGGAAACAAATAAAGAACCATATGATTGCAAAGGGGGTAGCCTAAGCTTTTATAGCAATCGAGGATGAGTACTAACCCTAAAGGATTTCCTCTTAATCACTGTCTTTCTTCTGTCCAGATTCCGAGTCGTTCTGGAATTTCCTAATCGTCTTCTTGATTTTCTGCCGAAACTGCACTTTCCTGATTTCTCTTGATCAGGATGTTTGCCGAGACGCCGTCAACAATGTTACACAAGATGTCGTAGAAGATGCTTCGACATTATTTGTAACATGTTCTTCAGTTCCTTTAAAAATCAGTCAATCTCTAAAACCGTCGTAACTACAAGATTTATATGGAGCAACCAGAGGGTTTTGAAGTAAAGGGAAAAGAGGAATATATGTGCAAGCTTCAGAAAAGTCGGTATGGTTTGAAGCAAGCACCAAGGCAGTGGCACAAGAAGTTTGAGTCAGTTATGGGTGAGCAAGGCTACTAGAAGTTGAAATCTGACCACTGTGTTTTTGGGCAGAAATTTTATGATGATGATTTTATCATACTAATGGTATATGTTGATAATATGCTGATTGGTGGCAAGAATATCTCCAGAGTTGAGAGATTGAAGAAACAGTTGAGTCAGGTTTTTTCAATGAAGGACTTGGGTCCTGCAAAGACTATTATTAACATCAAAATTACTCATGATAGAGTTGCGAAAAGGTTGCATATGTCACAAGAGAGATATATCAAAAAGGTGTTGAAAAAGTTCAATATGGACAAGGCTAAAGTGGTGAGCTCTTCTCTTGCTACTAACTTTAAGCTAAGCACACGACAGAGCCCTTCTACGGAGAAGGAGATGGACGCCATGGATAGATTTCTGTATGCCTCAGTAGTAGAAAGTTTGATGTACGCAATGGTTTGTACAAGGTCTGACATAGCTCATGTAGTTGGTGTTGTGAGCCGTTTTCTGTAAATTTCGAGTAGAGAGCATTGAGATGTAGTCAAATGAATTATGAGATATCTTCGAGTTATCTATAATTACACTCATTTTTGGAAGTGGAGAACCAGTGTTGGTTAGCCACTCTGATTCAGATATGGCAAGAGACGTTGATAGCAGAAAATCACCCTTATGTTATTTGATGACATTTGCAGGTGGTGCAGTTTCTTGGCAGTCAAGGCTACAAAAGTGTGTTTCACTTTCTACTACGGAAGTTGAATATATTGCAACACCCGACGCATGTAAAGAGTTGTTGTGGATGAAGAGATTCATAGAGGAGCTCGGTTTCAAGTAACAGCGCTATATGGTTTATTGCGATAACCAAAGCGCGATTCAATTGAGTAAGAATTCTACGTTTCATGCAAAGTCGAAACATATTGATGTGAGATACCATTAGCTTAAAGATGCCCTTGAAGACAAGTTGTTTTAGATTGAGAAAAGCCACAGAGATGATAATGGTTCTGATATGTTCACGAATGTCTTATCAAGGGAGATCCTTGATGTTTTTCGTAAGATCGTCATGATGGCGATACTCTCTACTTAGTTGAATAAGGGAGAGATTTGTTGGGTCTTTATTTAATAAGTGAAGACTCAAAGCTCATGTGGTTAGTAGCCCACATGGAGAATGAACCCTAATTGCTTTCCTATAAATAGGAAGCAATAGAGAGAAGGAAAGAAGCCAATTCAAGAGAGGAATATTGAGAAATTTGTGTAGAAATTTCTGCTATTTTTAGGTCCTGACAACAAGGTTCACGAGTCCGATTGGAGGTTGATCCACTGTTGGATTGTGCTGAGTTTTGGACAGGGTGTTCGGGGGATGTGGTACTACGTTCTGACTGTTGGAATTTGCGTTTGGAGGTCTCAGTAATTTGATACGATTTTATGATCGTGTTCCACCAATCCGGTGAAGTTTCTCTACTCTTTCTTGTAATTGTGGCTTGAGACAAGATTGTTTAATCTTGAGATATTGTGATCCTCTAATTGTATTTAGAGAAAACTCGTTGTACCCATTATATTGATAGTGGTGATTAAGCGGCCTCGAGGGTCCCGTGGTTTTTCCTCTCCCGCCTTGAGAAGGTTTTCCACGCTAAAATTGTGCGTTCTTATTGTGTTCTTGTTTGCTATATTTTATTAGCTTACTTGATAGGTTCCTATAAGATTTGCACAGGTGGGGAGAATTATTTAATTCCGCTGCATCTTATTATTCTACTAGATTTTTTTTCTCCCAACAGACATTCCTTGGGTGCTCCTCCTAAGTAAGGCCGAGATCTCCCCAACAATGGCATCAGAGCCTTGATTCAGTAGACTCTCTTAGTAAAGTAGATAAGGTACTCCTATGGCTGGTGAGACCAGGACCATGATCACATTCTCTCATGGTAAGGCTTTAATAAAATGAAAAGGGCCCTTGTGAGACTGAGTAGACATAGTAAAATTTGGGTTGGGGAGGCATCCTGATATGATTGTCCATTCAATTTGGAGGAGGAGATTGTTAAGTTCACATGTGAGTTCAAAGTCCCACATTAGGTATAAGAAGGATTTAAATACACATTGGACCCTAAACGCAATAGGTTAGTCTTTTAGGTCAAAGATGTGCTATAATGTGTGTGTGAGATTCCTTCGGTTCTCTTCCTTGGTAAGGCTCGGATCTCCCCAACATTTCTTTCATACTCTAGTGATTTTGATGTGGATTACTTATTTTGGCCGACTTATCGCTCACCGTGTACTTTATTTCTGTGTATTTGCAAATTTTGGTCTTTTCCCCAATTTGTCTTTGATTATTGTGCATGATCGTAATTGAGACTCTATTATATCGTCATATTGAATTTATATTTATTTTTTGAGAAGGAGGAACGGAAAAGAAAAATTCAATGACATACATTTAAAAATTCAACTAAGAAATATGTACAATTTTTTCATTTCGTATTGAGATTTAATGGTGTTTACTTGACAATGTAGTAGAGACGGATAAAAAAATCCTCAATTAACCTTTCAGAAAAAATAGAAGTAAATATATGGCAATGATATCAACTCAATTCTATTTATATGAGATTATCCCTGATAAATATTTTGGAAATAAAAATAATTTTAAATTATAATTGATTGAAAAATATTTTTTAAAATATTTTTTGGAAGGAAAAATCGAATTTTATTAATTAAATTGCAACTAACCCGGCATCAAGCCGGACAGCTGAATGTACAAATGGTGAGATAGACCCCTCACCATAATCCCAGCTATTGTTAGTTAAAACAAATATGACCAATTCGTGAGTCATTTGATTACGAGAAAAACAAAGCACAAAAGTTTCGATAATGGATAGTACGCAATATCGTTCGCTAATGATTCCTCCAAAGTTGTTCAGCTCGACCCGTTTAGCATCATGTAGAGTCACGGCCTCCAACTCATACGGGTGGAGAAATCCCGTGATCTTGTTGCGGGATGCTTTACACAGGCATCTCTGATAGCCCCAGAGACTAATCGACTCGAACTAGTTAGAATCATGCAGAGCCACGGCCTCCAACTCATACGGATGGAGAAACCCCGTGATCTTGCTACAGACCGACTTAAACCAGCCTCCTCGATTAACCATACGATCAATATGACCATCGCAAAATTCAAATCCTCCCATCTCATTGGGTTTAACCGGATCAACCCATCGACACCAGGAACTCCCCGTTTCCTTCCAATATCGATCCCAATAAGACACATATTGAATCTTGAGCAAGCCGAGCCCCCTAGTTCGGTATGTTTGCATGAATCTGCCCACCGACGCCAGATAACTCCGGTTCCCTCCCAGTACCGGCCTACCAACCAACCAAAAGCAAAACCCATGACCCTCCATGCTCCGTCGTCGCAACCCAAGCGCGACCCATCTGCAACTCCAGCCTCACCCATCTCAGCCCATCCCCAAACCATCCGACCTCGCCTCCATCAAAACCCGATCTACCACCCGACCATACATCCATCAAACCCAGAGTTACCTTCACAAGAGCTCTGCTCCTACCGCCGCACCACGCTGACGTCGCCGCCAGTACCACGCAGACGTCGACACCCATAGGAAATCGACGCCGCGAGACTTCGCCCAATTGTGACGAAACAAACCCTAAGAAAAGGGTACAAGCCGCCGCATTGATTGAAAAATAATTCAGTTAATGTCATTTTATTTAAAAAATGAATTTATAATACAAATAATTCAAAATTTTAATCAAATAAAGATAAAGGGAACATTTTAAAATAATATATTAAGGGAAAAGAGAAATATGTCGGTCATTTTTTATAATTTAATAGTATAATAAATAAATAAACTACCAAAGTCTTAACAATGAGGAAAACAGTAAGAACTCACTTGTTGCAGTATTTCAAGAAGACTCTATCTAAATTATTAGGTTTGAGTGGGGTTTGTAGGCTGAGGAGTTCAAAATTTAGGTATGTGAATTTTTTTTATATAATTTGGTGTAAAACGTGAAAAGTTAGGGGTAGTTGCTTGCAAATTTCTTTCCTTTATTCAAGAAAATGTAATTTTAGTAACTATACATAAGTGCAAAGTTGGGTTTTACTAATTTTTAACATTTTTTTTATGCACTTTACTCAACTCTGTACGATTATGTTAGTGATTGTTTTGAAATTTTTTATCCTCTATTTGCTCTCAAATATTAAAAAAAATGTCATACGTTTAAAATAATTACACTAGAAGTGAGTTATATATATTAGGCAGATTTTCACAATTAAAAAGTAAACCTTATTAGTTGAGTTTCTTTTAATCCTTTATATACACTAATATTTTTTTTTATGTGTAACTATATAATCTTAACAGTTATCTTTATATGTTTTTTGTATGCGTGTCTTTATAAACTTACTCCCTCTTGCATTAGCTATTATTGTTTGTTTGATACTTACATATAGAAATTCTTGTATTTTTGTACGCTGAAAAGTGCTATGAACATTTATGGGTCCAATGAATTTTTCATTAACCCCATTCCCAAATGTGCCTCTGGGTTTTTAGCCCCCTTCCCCATTCCAATTATATATTACGTGTTTAAGTGACTTTTTGTTAACGCCTACATTTCTTAAATCGCGGGACGGAACCCAATGTTGAGACAAAAAAGAATGCGTTGAGTAGGGGTCGAACGACAAGACCTATTTGTAGCATTAACATTGCCAAAGCAACTCAGTTTTGCAGATACGCACGAGCAATGCAATGAACATCTTCTCAGGACTAAAGTCGTCGCCATAGCAACCCAACAACAGAAACTCACCCTTGCATCGTAGTTCATCGTTGAAGTTGGAAGAAGACAAAGAGACGTGTATTACCGCGAAGGCTAGGAAGAGACGTAGATTTGGGCTCTCCCATCACCGCCGATGGAAAACCCTCCATCACCGGCGCAAATGACTCTTCAGCCTATAAGACCAGCCACATCAAGGGAGTGAGAAGGGAGCGCCCACTCCAGGGCCTCCGAAGGTAAGAGAGAGAAAGAAGGAACTCTCATATTTGTATGTATTTTAATTTTATAATTACGTATTTATAATAATTTAATTTCTATAAATGATGTATTTCTATGCATTTCAATTTTATAATAATGTATTTTTATAAAATTTGTAATTTATATTTGATTATGTATTTCAATTTTATAATATAATTCGTGCAATAATAGTTTTGTTTTGTTTTTGATAACTTTATATCACGATGTTGAAATTATTAATTATATATAAATAGCGTTATTGAATTAAATAATGTATGAATAAGAGATCCTTTATTGTGACCTCCAAAAAGTGGGCGTACTATTGTGACAGCTCAAAGTTGTCGTGAAGGTCCTCTAGGAGACCCCTTGTTGAGGATAGTCTAACTTCCTCTCTGCCGTCGACACCAATATATTTTTCAATAATAGCCCAATTTTTCGCTTGGTTTCCGAGAAAGTCAAGCAACAAATCCCTAATCACGTGTATGTATGTTTTTGGAGGTCACCTTTTTATAATTTCAAAAGCTCCATATTATTTGTTTCTTTTATAAGCTGGTTGAAATTTTATTTTCGAAATGATACGGTACTGTGGAGGAGACATGATATTATTTTTCTGGTTCAGTAACATGGAGATTTGGACAGCAACTCGGAGCCCATCAAATATTTTTGTCATTTTGAAATCTTAAAAATAAAAATTATATAAAAAAAACTAACAATGTACTTAGTGATGAGAATTTTTTCAAGGTAACATGCACAATGAAAAAAAGAAGTTTAGTTAACCTCTCTGGTAAACATGGTGTAACATACGAGATTATCCCAAATACTAATAATTTCGCAAGATGATATCATAAACGTGCACTGAATTATAGTCTAATATCACATAAGTGTGTTGAAGTCAAGTTTGCTCTCCTGCGGTGATTAAACCATGTTTTTGTTTCAAATTACTACAGAGTGTTAACTTCCATTTGATTTGAATTACTTGTAACAAAATGAACATGCCCTCAATGGTTTAATTTGACTAGTTCAAATTCAGTCTAATCGATTGAAATTTAAAACTAATTTACTTTTTTTTAATAGATAATCATTACATAAAAGTATTAATATTAAACAATAATTAGTAATAATATATATATATATATATATATAGCAACAATCAAGTACAAACGAGGTGGAAGTGTCCGAACGTCTTAACCTGTCAAATGTGTAGTGCGAAATAGTAGTTCAAATTTAGTTTGATCGATTGAAATTTAAAAGTAATTTACTTTTTATTTAATAAATAATCATTACATAAAAGTATTAGGGTATTAATATTTAACAATAATTAGTAATAATATAAATAATTTATATATATAACAACAATCAAGAACAAACGAGCTATATTTAAAAAAAAGAAGTACAAATTTGGTGGATGTTTTCGAACGTCTGAACCTGTAGAACGTGTAGTGTGAAATAGTAGAACGTGATGGACTCATGTAGAATGTGTAGTGTAAAATAGTAGAACATGATGGATCTTCTATAACCTTGAAAATATCTGCTGTAAAACCTTGCTGCCACGTGTCGCGCGCTAGACAATGCACGTTCACATGCTCAACGATCCAACGACTGTAGAATGTTCAGACACGTGCCACGTGACGTTTCCTTTCAATAGAACGAGTATTACTTTATTTTCTATGATTTATTATTTAAATCATTTGTTAATTCCATCAAACAACTTTAATATATATTAAAGTTTTGTTCGATTACAACAAACAAGTTTAATATAGATCATAACTTTGTTGGATTGTAATTCTTTTCCTAAACTAATTTAAATATATAATGATAACAACAAACAAATTTAATATCAATTATAATTTTGTTGGATTACAAATCTTTTATTAAACTAATTTCAATACACGTTAATCACATATCATTATTTAAGATATGATTCATTAATCAAATAAGATCAGATTCCAATGAATTTTTTTGATGAATTTGATTATACGATCTAATATGTTATGTTGATTTTCAGGGGTCTATAAAGAAAATTCATCTACACGACACTCTCCATGTCATGATCTTTGACTAATGTTCAAAACTGTATTTTCTCTTCAGGTGACATTTGCTCGATTTCCCTTTGACAAAAGTTAATTCTATTTTATTTTTATTCTATTTTCAATTTGTTTGGTTGCTCAGAAAATGGACGAGAACGACTATAATTTTTTATTTGTGACTTTTGTTATTTTGTAGTATATAAATCATTTTTAATTACCTAATAAGATATTACAAGTACATCGCGCTGCTGCACCTAGTTATCAGTAATATATAGACAATTTTTTTAAAAAACTATTAAAAAAAACTGTAATAAACGGAGATTATCCAATTATGATATTACCCCTAATTAGTCCGAGATTTCAGTAGGATCTGAGTTGTTTGGTTCTGTAAGTAATTTGCACAGCACAGGAAATCTTCCATCAGTAGGTACGCTTACGCACAATATATATATATATATATATATATATATATATATATATATATATATATCTGTACAGAACGATTAAAAGTTTCAGCTTTACCTTTTTGTTCACTGTAATGGAAGTTGAAAGTTTGAATTTTGACTCCAGATCTGCTCATGCTTAGTTCAGGTGCTTTCGTTACAAATTAACTTACTTGCTCAATGATTGTGCTTATTTCTTTTTGCTAATTTTATATCCTGCAAAGATTGGCCGCGATGCAGATTTACACTGTATATACACCCATATATGGTTTATATTCAGATCAGAAAGCTAATTGAAAAGCTAATTGGTTTACTTGTTTGGTTAATCTTGGATTCTGAGATCTTCAGTTTAATCTGCTGCTTAAACATTAGATCGCTGATAAATCATCTCCGTTTTTTGTTTATTGTAGCGCGAGAGTTTGTCCTCTGAATTTGAGTTGTGGAGTCTGTTATGGGGTTTTACTCAGTACAAATCTCCAAGAACAGGTATAATCTGGTAAACTAGTATGTGTTCATTAAATGTTTACGTCCCCTTGACTAGCCAATGTTTACACCTAAACCTCCGTTAACTAAAAATTTGGTTTTAAATGTGCCCTTAATATTCCATTAATGCACTTAGTCTAACACCGTTAGTTTTTAGCCCTGATGTGCCCCATTATAAATATCCCTATGATGGTTATAGCGTGTTTTAGGTAAGTTGGCCGGCACTGGACAGGTTTTTTTGCCCTCCTTACCTCCGAATCCATGAAATAATATCCTTAAATAAAGAAAAAAACATTAGCAATAAAAAACAAGTGACTGATTTGAATACCCATCTATTTACTAGTCCAAAACTAAGCAACCAATACCTCCAAAGTTGCATGAAGATCTTTGTTGGCTATAGCAATATGGTCCATGTAAGTGGATTTACAACATGTATCATAGCTGAGGCATTTTTGTAAAACCATATCCAAAATGCCCTGCAAAAACTACATATCTACCCAACGAGATAGAGTAAGAAGGATAGAGAGCTAGTGGCTTTGGTTGTCAAAAACATATTGGATTAGACATCCGAGTCAGCTAGCCGCTGGAAAAAGAAGACTCTGATTGGTCCAGCATGTCTGTTGTTGTCTTCCTGGTGCAAGCGAGCCCTGCAGCGAGAGTGGAGCAGAGATATATAAGCTCTCTGGTACAGGGTTTTGGGGATCATTGATCATTTTTGGTTTTTTGGTTGGGTAAAAACGACTTACTCCTATGAAGCATCGTCTGTAAAGAGATTGCAATCTTTGTAATTGGTGAGCTTAATCAAGTAATAAAGGGTTGAAAATTGTTGAGTTCTGTTTTTGAATTGTTGACATATAGCATCCAGATCGTGGGAGTGTGGACTTGAGAGTACCTATAGCTGGCAAATAGAATGCCAGGGTATATCTTTTACTTGTAATCTGTTGCCCTAGACTAGCGTAGGTGCAATACCCAAATTGACTAACGATTTGGGTACTTCTATCAATCAATCAAAGTTTGAATTTTTAGCCATTGAAATTGTTTGTTGTGGTTTCATTTCAGATTTGTGTTAGCTGATTCGACTAATTGTTCCCTTTTGCTACTTGCAGTTTCTAGTCCCGGGGCTGATATAGAGAAGGTTCTACTCCTGGTTCCCTGGACCTAATGGACGGCAGAACTCTTCATCTCCTATTGGAGGAGTTGGGTCGTTTTTTTTCAGATGAGGCAGGACTGTGTAGCAGCTTTGATCATGATGCCAAGGAACTATTTAACAGTCTCAATCAGATTGCAGCCTCTGTCTACAACACTGAAGATGATGATGCAAGGAAAAGACAAAGGGAAGAAGCTGTGAAACTATGGTATGAAAATATCAGAGATGTATGCTATGAATTGGAAGATGCAGCAGATGCCTATGCTACTGAAGTCCTGATATCACGCTGTCGAAAAGAGTCTGCTTGTAAGGGACGGTTCCCAGCAGCCTCATATTTATTCAATGGGCCTGTCCTGCAATCTCCATTCCATACCAATATCCAATTAGTACAAAGAGAATTGAAGAAAATTTTGGAGGGCCTCAATAAGGATCTTGTTGACAAAGAAGTTGAGAAAAATACAGATGGCACCCAAATAAGGCGAGATGAAGCTGCTTACTCTTTTGTTGACAAGAGAATGGTAATTGGACGCATGGGTGATCTAGATGCTGTAATGAAAAAAATATTGGATGATAATAATAATCAAGAGCAAAAGGGCCTTGTTCGTGTAATACTTATAGTAGGAAGGGCGGGCATTGGGAAGACTACTCTTGCTCAGTCAATCTACCAGGACATAAAGGTTAAGTCTCATTTTAACATCTGTGTATGGGTACACATCTCAGATGACTTCAATGTCATAAAGGTTCTCAAAGCCATCATTAAAAGTTCAACAGGTACTGCCACTTTGGCTAATAGGCTGCCTGCCCTAGTTACACAACTCGAATTAAGTATTAAGGGAAAACAGCTTCTTATCATAATGGATGATGTGCGGAATGCAGACCATTCAAGCTGGAATGAGATACGATCCCATCTTGCTAGGCTTCATGCCAAAAGCGTTACAATTTTGGTTACGACACGTATTAAGGAAGTAGCAAGCATACCAGGTGACATTGATGCACACTGTCTGCAGGAACTTTCAACCGAGGAATGCTGGCAACTGTTAAGTACAATAGCATTATCTGGTGCAAGTACATACAAAGGGAAAGAGTTGGAATTAATTGGTCGACAAATTGCAATCAAGTGCAACGGTTTGCCTCTAGCAGCTAAGCATTTGGGTGATTACTTGAAGTCCAGAAATAGCAGGGAAGAGTGGTTGGATGTCTTGAACAGTGAAATTTCAGATCTTGATGACTTCGAGAAAGGGTTCTTTCCTTATTTTGGGTTAAGTAATCCAAACAACAAGTCCCCTGCCCCTGTTTCAAAACAAGATAAAACTGAAACCCTCCCTTTCATTGACCATGAGGTTTATGGTCGTGATGCAGAACTAGATGGTCTAGTAAACAAGTTGCTCCAGAATGTTCAACATGAAGAGGGCCTTCTTCATATCATCCCTATATTAGGAATGGCAGGTATTGGGAAGACCACTCTGGCCCAGGTAATCTACAATGATAAACTGGTTGCGAGTCATTTCGATGTGAGGTTATGGGTGTGTGTCTCAGATGATTTTGATGTCGAAAGGATTCTCAAACAGATCACTGAAGATCTTACAGGTACTGCTGCAACGAGTGATTTGCTGGACATACTAATTCGATCTCTTCAAGAACATGTTAAGGGAAAGCGACTCCTTCTAGTGTTAGACGATGTACGGACTGAAGAACATAGACAAAGCTGGAACGAGCTAAAAGGACACCTTTCTGCCGTTGCACAAGGAAGTACAGTTTTGGCGACAACTCGAACTGCGAGTGTTGCGAAGATGATGGCTGCAGCTGATCAAGTGTTCCCTCTGGGAGAACTGTCACTAAAAGATTGCTGGAAGTTGTTTAAAGCCACAGCATTTTCTGGAAGAAGCGAGGAAGAATATAAAAATTTGGAAGAAATTGGTCAGAAAATTGTGGCCAAGTGCAATGGCTTGCCTGTTGCTGTAAAGACTTTAGGGGGTTACATGCGGTTCAAAAAGACTAGAGAAGAGTGGCAGAATGTTTTGGATAGTGAGATATCAAGCCTTGGTGGTACTGAAGAGGATCTTCTTCAAATTTTTGAGCAGAGTTTTAACCATTTGCAACCAGTCTTGAAATTATGCCTCTCATATTGTGCTGTTTTCCCTAAAGGCCACTCAATAGAGGTAGACATGTTGATTAAACTCTGGATGGCACAGGGATATCTTGGCTCAGATATACTTGAGCAAGGAGAAGGATCAAATGAAAATACAGAAATGGAAAAATTAGGCCTTGAGTACCTCAAAGAATTACAGATGCATTCTTTCTTCCAGGATTTCAGAACGGATGATATTACTTGCAGCATGACATGCAAAATTAACGGTGTTGTGCACAAGTTTCTTCGCTCTCTTCCAATGTGCGAATGCTTTACAATAAAGGTTGACCATTTTAGAGATGCTGAGTTAAAATCTTCTGATGAAAAAGCTCGCCATTCAAGTTTAGTAGTTGTGGCCCGGTCTCTAGTTCCAGAATCTATAACCAAGGTACAAAAGCTGCGTTCCCTATTGGTTTGGTCTCAGTATGCTTTTGTAACTACGACACGCCTTCATGATCTATTCCGGCATTTGAGGTGTCTAAGGGCATTGTGTTTCAGATGCTGTTCGATTGAAAAAATTCCTAGTGAGATCGGGAAAATGAATCTGTTAAGGTACCTCAACCTATCTTACAATCGTAATCTGAAGGAACTGCCCAAAGAAGTCTGTGATTTATATAACCTACAGACCTTAAACCTCAATGGATGTGATAATCTTGAGAAACTGCCTCAAGGGATGGAAAAGCTTACCAAGTTGAGACATCTTGAGATTCTTTGGACTAAAAGTCTCAGGTTTCTGCCAAAAGGAGTTGGCAAATTAAGCTCTCTTCTTACTCTGAACCGGTTTGTTATAAGTCGTAGCAGTGACACTAATGCATGTAATCTTGAAGACTTAGAGAAGTTGGAGAAACTGAAATGGTATCTTGGCATAGAGGGGTTGGGAAATGTGTCTAATGTAGATGGGGCAAGGAAAGCAAGTCTGGAAAAAAAGGAAGGGCTTGCTGGTTTGGATCTTTGGTTTTCTGGAGTGCGAGCCAAGGAGATAAAGTGTGGCCCAGTTGAGGAGGTTTCTACCATTGCCAGATCTGAAGCTCAAATCGAAAAATTCAGCACATATAATCTTCTTAAAGCCTTGCAACCACCTCCAGGCTTACGATATTTAGGGGTATATTACTATGGCAGCACCGAATTCCCCAATTGGATGGCATCATTGACCAAGTTGAGGGAGCTTATACTCTTTGAATGCAGAAAGTGCACAAGATTACCTTGTCTGGCAGAACTTCCTGACCTTGAATCGCTCGAAATCTGGGAGATGGAAAATGTTACAGAGATAGGCCTTGATGTGGCAGAGTCAGTGAACAATCCATTTCCAAAGTTGGAAAGACTTCGTATTCATAACATGAGGCAGTGGGAAGACTGGGAAATTATCCCAAGAAAGAAAGATGATGTTGCAGCAATGCCAAGTCTCCGCTGTCTAACAATTGAAGGCTGCCCCAAGCTGAAGTCGTTGCCCCACCACCTTCAGAACTCAGAAGAACTAAATGAATTGAATATCTCAGGGTGTCCTAACTTGAAGCTAAGTCGCCAAAAGGTGACAGGAGAGGACTGGAGCAAGATATCTCACATTCCTAACATCAAAATTGATGGAGAAGTAGTGGAAGGAGATAGTCATCATGCATCAGACATTGCTCCCAGTTCTGGTAAGGTCCATCGTCAATTGACAAGAGTAACTTCCAGTTCCGGACGTCAATTTACTAGAGTTAGAAGCCAACTTGTCAAGGATCAATTTCTGCTGTAACTCGTCTCGTCCGGCCAAGGGTATGTTATTGTTTTGCTTTTACCTCTTATATCTCTTGTTTCCTTTATTGTAAGGTATTGAAATATCTGGATTGTGCTAGTGGCCACTTGAGGACCTCCTCTACCCTTAAGGTGAGGTTATAGCTATTCAGAAATCAATCAAGTTATCGGTGAAAATTGTGAGATGTTTATGTGTTACTATTGGAATCTTAACATCTGGACCGGCCCGGTCCGGGACTTTCAGCAGCAAAACACAATTTTCAGCCCATTTTTACACACAATCTGATTTTTAGGTATAGAGAGACCTTGAGCTCTCTTTGGAAAGCACTCCCACGCATTTTAGAGAAGGTCCCTAGAGTTTTGAAGAGAGGGAGACTCCATTAGAGAGCTTTGGAGATTGAAGAGCTTGGAGAAGGAAGCCATTGGAGCTTGGAGCTTGAAGAAAGGAAGTTTGGATTCTTCATCTCCATTGGGTTTATTAGCTTTTTATCCATTTATTTTGTATTGATTGTGATAGGATTCATAGATTGGAGATTGAGTATTGTTGTTTTTAAGCTTGATTTTAGATTTGGATTGTAAGTTGGATTGATATTGTGGGTTTTATGAAACTTGAGTTTATCATTCTTATGATTTTTTGAGTATTTGCCTGTGATGATGAGTTTGATGATTTGTTAGCATGAATATGGGTTTTGATTGATACTCTTGGCTTAGATCTTGGTTAGATTGCGAAGTTAAGTTGAGATAGAGGTTATTGATTGTGGATGATTGAGTTCAAATAGTGGTGAGATTGCCATTTAGATTGACTGTGATGATTATGATGATGAGTTTGAATGTGATTCCTGACTGTAGCATGAAATTTGAAGGCTAAGCCCTAGATTGAGGGCAGAAGGATATTGTCATGAACTACTAACTAGAGTGAGGGATTAGTGATTCTAATTATGTTGCCGCCATCAATCGGGATGGAAAACCAACTTATTGTTTTGCAACGCATTAATCCTAAACTCAACTTCATGAACTAATTAAGGAGTGTGGAAGGTTTAACGATTCTAATTGTGTTGTCTGTCATCAATCGGGATGTGAGTACATGATTAGAATTGGGCCTCTCTCTCACGGTGGGAGTCATGTGGCAATATTAGCCCCCCCTTCTATATAAGGATGTGTATTGAGTTCATTATTGATACAATAATCTTAACCTCTTAAAAATCACAAGTTCAGTGCTGTCTTATTTCATCATAGCATAGTCGAGCCCAAATCTTGATACAATTTGCTGATAAAAAAATACATGATTAGAATGGTTGATGCCGCCATCAATCAGAATGGGAACTAGGGGTGTAAACGAGCCGAGCCGAGCTTCATTTTGGCAGGGATCGGCTCGGCTCGTGAAAAAAGTGTCCGGCTCGAGTTCGAACGAGCTTATACAACTAAACTCGAGTTTGGCTCGAAATAAAATAAACTAGTTCGGGTCGAGCTCGGCTTGTCTCAATTTGGTTCGTTTAAATTTAAATACAAATATAAATTGAAAATTAAATAAATGATAAATAATTCATTAAATAATAAATAAGCCAACTTGAAATTGGTTCGACTTGATTCAGCTTGTCTAATTCTATTATAAGTATTTTATAAATATATAATTCAATAAATATTAAACGAGTCGGCTCGCGAACCTACTGAGCCTTAAAAGGTTAGGCTCGAGCTCAACTCGTTTATTAAACGAGCCTAATCTCAAGCTCGAATTCGGCTCGAGCTAGATTATAACAAGACCGAGCCAAATATTTAAGGAGCCAAGCTCGTTAAAAGCTCGGCTCGTTTACAGCCCTAATGGAAACTACAACTTGTTTTTTTAATGCATTAAACCTTACACTGAATATCTCCCTAAATTGGTATATGATTTTTACTAGTTCATTGATAATTTCCAGACATTCATATCCCCAATCATTTGACAACTTTTTATAAGTGTTTTTGCTTGATAATTCACATATTGATGGCTGTGTTTGAGATTGGTGAAGATTAAAACCCCCTTCTTTGATTTTGTCTAAACCCGAACACATCCACTTGACACTTAACGACCATAGTCTAGACCCATATTTTTTGTGAGATCGATATTGAGGGTCGCAGTCTTGCATCTCTTTCTTACAACGACTGATTATTCCAACTTGTCGTTAACACGATTAAGGTTAATCTAGTGGTAGATTGAGCCGTGTCATACTCTAGTTCTGGTTTCTCTCATTTTCTGGTGCTTAGTTTGAGTCATTCGAATTATATCTTTGCGGGTTATTCTTGCCTTCATAACTATGAAGGCCACTATTTCATTGAGGTCTTCGATTATAGCCTTCTTGATTATTGTATTGATGTCTGAAGTTGTTATTCTGATTGCTATAATTTTTATTTTCTCATTGACCTCCATAATTTATGTAATTTCCAACCTGATATGGATATGGCTGCCTCGACCCACAAGCTTGATTCTGGTTATTCCCGTAATTTCATGAGTTCCCGACATATCCATGATTGTGATTTTGTTGTCCCCATTTATTCGGGTTGTTACTATGCCCATAATTGTTATATGGGTTTCGGCCTTGACCTCCTTGATCTCTATTGTTCGAGTTGTACCCAACATTATGTAGGGTACTGGAGCGTTCAAGATCATTGAGATAGCAGAAGCATAAAAAAATGAACTCTGATACGGGGATAGCTACGAGAAATAAGTAGAACATGATGAATTTGAATTTATTTTGGTGGTTTCTAGGGATTGAAGATTTCGATCAAAGAATATGTAAGAATGAATGAGAAAATAAGGTAGATGTAGAGAATTGGGTAGGGTTTTGAGGAATAGAACCGCCACTTAGCCGGTTTTGAAGTGAGTTAATCTCATCGCCCTAGTTTTGGACATTGTAGTAGGACAGTCCAGTCCTTTCACAAAACCATGTGATTCTTGGCTAGGGCTTATACATTATATGTATACGGCATTACCCTATGTCTGATACCCTAGCTTAGATCATCTGAGAATCACAGCCAAGTCAACCACCTTTCAACGCATGGTCCAATCTGCATGGTTACTACGCTAATGCGCACGCACCCATGAAAGATTGTCCATCTTCTATTAGAACCCATACCCATGGATCCACTTTAAACGTATCCACCCATGGGTTTGTGAACTAATCGAAGTGATGCAATGTGGGCGGTATCTATCTTGACTTGAAATTACTTGTGGTTTTAAATGTCTATTCTCACTGATCATTACTTGATCTTAACTTGAAATTATCATATACAAATCCATGTAGAGATATTTTCATTCGTTTTACATGTGCGTGATTAACTCATTATTATTAATCTTTACACATGTGGGTGATGGTCTAATTAACATAAACTTATGAAAATTAAATCATACATTCATGAACATAAATGTAAACTTGCTTTAGCTAGCCCGCTAACCCTGAAATGGATCACCATGGGTTCCAATCAATAATTTCATGCAGCGGAGCTAAATTGAACCATGGTGATCGAAATGAAAACTTGATCTTAATGAAAAATTCAGCATGTTTTTAAACTTTATAATATGAAAATTACCTTTGGATAATCGACTAAAACACAAGACAGTGTTTCTCAATCGAGTCCACACAAGCACAACAATCACCAGATGATTTTCTCTCACAGTCTTGCTAATGATGTTTTGAGAAGTATGAACAAGAAAAGCAATGGAGGAGAGGAATAGGGGGGGTCGGCAATCTAACAAGGAAAGGGGGGAGAGGGTGACAAAATTATGGAGAAAAAAGGGAAAGAGATAATGTGTAATTATGTGAAATAATTATCAAAAATCTGATTTGAAATTGAAATAAAATAATTACACGTATCACCCCTTTAAACTCATAATTGCACTCTTGCCCTTTCATGAATTAAAACTCAAATGGGCTTCAAGCCCATTTAACTAAATCCAAATTAAAACCCATATAATTGAGTTCTAATTTTGGTTTAGCTAAACCGGTTCAAACCGGTTAAAACCCTAGGCCAGAAATCAACCGAATCGTTTTCAATTTGACTAAACTGAAAACCAGATTCTCCCAAATTTCCATCCATGCTTATTTTTACCCTTTCCATAATAAGTGGTCTCTAGCAAGACATTATGATTACCCAACGTTCGTGATTATCGATTATTCGACTTAACCTGTTATCGTAGATAACACTCTCCTTTTATCAAACCGATATCCAGATTGATCAATGGGCATAGAATCGTCATCCTAATTTATCAATCACTGGATTCCGGGATTCTTTGGATCTACAAAACCCACAAGCCATATGATACACACACCCTCTATTAAGTTCATGCTAAGGAAGGGGTTTTGACATCCATTCGCCATAGTTATGGCTAAGAATAATTCAGATCAAACTGACCATTGCTATTGGTGAAAAGGTGTCATCATAATCCATGCACTGAACCTGACGATAACATTTTACAACCATCCTAGCCTTATTGGTATAAGGATTTCCATCCATATCGGTCTTGATCCTATAGACCCACTCAGAACCGATGGGTTTTATCCTGGGGTTTTGATCCACAAAGCACCAGACTTGGTTTTCATACATGGATTTCATTTCCTCACTCATGGCGTTCTGCCATTCTTCGGAGTCTGGACTGCCCAAAGCTTGTCTGAAGGTTTCTGGATCATCCTGATCCACCAATATCAACTCATTTCCCTAAGTGGTTGTGAAGCCATATCTGTCTGGAACATGACGAGATTTTTCAGACCTCCTTGGACCATCTGGAATTTCTGTAGGGACTAATTCTTCATCTACGACCATCTGACGCTCCAGTACTTCTACATCTTGCATAGCAGGCTCCTGAATTGCTTCAGGTTGTTCCGTACCCTCTCGAATTTCTTCGAGATGCACGGGACTCCCACTAGCTATTTTGGAAATAAAATATTTCTCCAAAAATACCCCTCTTCGAGCAACAAAGACTTTGTACTCGCTGGGTATGTAGAAGTTGCATCTCTTAGTTTCCTAAGGATACCTTACGAAGACACACTTGTCTGATTTGGATGCCTGCATCTCTGCTACCCAAATCTTTAGGAAAAAACATACTTGGATGCTTCCCACACCATATATGACTATGGTCCAGTTCTTATTTGGCTACTTCTCGAAGGCGCACACATCCAAATAGAACTGACCATCTCATCCCGCTCCCATCCTAATGAATACTACGCGAAGGCGCACGCGTCCATGGTAACAGGAGTCGTATTGTGTGTCATGTGGTGTACGCGAAGGCGCACGCATCCTGTGACTCTGGTCCAGCTCTTATTTGGCTACTACGCGGAGGCGCACGCATCCAAAAAGAACTGATTACTTATTCAGTTTGCATCCTAATGAATACCACGCAGAGGCGCACACACCCACGGTAATGGGAGACAGAATGACTGTCACAAGGTGTACTATTGTTGTCTTCATCGGAGCCCGATTCAAAATGAATGCGGCCGTTTCCAGAGTCAAGTATTAGTTGAACTCTCTTTTGGCCTAATTACTCATAGGTCCACATACGTCGGAATGTATTAGACTTAATAAGTGACTCACCTTTCACATAAACCTGTGAAAGGTGCCTTTGTCATTTCACCCATTAGGCGAGACTTGCATCTTTCAATTTGAGTGAAATCAAACGGACTTAAAATTCCATACTTGTGAAGTGTTGAAATGTGTTTCTCGCCTATGTGCCTTAAATGACAATGCTAGATTATAACGTGGTTTAAATCATCAGATTTAAGCCTTTTCTTATTTACATTATAGCGATTAAACTTAGCAACGTAAATATCTGATCCTGAAGACACGGATACCCACTCTTCTTTACATGATACTTGTATTGCTTACAATCCCTTATTCCAGTGTCCTGGCCCATTGCAGTGATAGCAGACCTCCTCCATTTTGTCCTTAGCCTTCACAACTGCTTTGGGAGCTGCTTGAACCTTTCGACGCTTGGGGTGTCTGATCTGCCCTGCAAGGTGCTCAGGAGCCTTACCCTTACCCTAATCAGCTTTCTTGAAGCTGACCTTCTTGTTGACCATAAGGACCTCCTTAGTCTTGCCCTTGAGGTTCTTTTCAGTAGTCACAAGTATCCCATGAAGCTCTGTTAAGGACTTTTCCATGTCATGCATATTGTAATTTACCATAAAATCACTATATGTATCTGCAAGTGACTGTAACATAAAATCCGCAGCCATTTCCACCTGATCATCAAAATCGAGTCTGGTTAGATGTTCTTGAAGACGTTAAATCTTCATGACATGGGGACTAACAGGGCTCCAGCCTTAAGCTTGCAGGAGTTAAGTTCTATGAAAGTATCATATCTTTCGACACGAGCTTTCTCCTTGAACATTTCCTTGACCTCTGCCTTACAGGCATGAGGGTCATCTGAAACGTTCCTGAACTGCTTCTGCAACTCTGGCATCCTACTGCCCACCATAATGCATGACATGTCGATTTGGTTACTAAGAAATTTGATAAGTATCCTTAGTGCCCTAGCTAATAGCATTTGTGCCCTAGGTTCCAATTGAAATAGTCTGTAAATGTCTGTAATAGTTTAACATCGTTTGTAATGATTAAAACCAGCTTTATATTTCTTATGTGTTGAAGTAATATGTTAAAGTATGATCAGATCTATTACCACTAAAGTAGTAGAACCATAGATCTGTACGTATCAAACTTAACGGTCCCTGGTCAAATATGCTTCAATAAAAGCGACCAGTATGAGGATGATTCTTTATGATATAGTTCTACTCGTCATTGGGATGTGGGATCCCAGAATCATATCATAGATATCATCAGGGGTTTGATATCAGACGACCCGACCTGAATAGTGTTGCATAGATACAGTCATGAACATATTCAGTGTCGTAGCTTGTCATTCTATCCTTAGACCGAGGAGTCTTTGTGATCGCTATGCAATTAACGTCCGGCTTTGACTTGCGCCTAAAACTATCCGTAATAGGATAGCAATAACGGGCATGATTGGGTGGGGGACGGATTGCATGAGTGACACGAAAGACGGCTAAGGGATTTATCCCTCATACTGAGGTATGAGAATGATATCCGTTTAGGCCACTTGATCGAGAGTGACTGAAAGAAAGTGCATGGCCATGCCAGTGATACGGGTTATCAGTTTTTAGTCATCTCACAAATCAAGAAACATGATTGATCAAAGTAAGGATGACGACTCTATGCCTTATGATCAATCGGATATCTAGCGATAAAAGGATAATGACTTGGACGACAGACAAGTTAAGTCGATTAGTTCGACTATAATGCACATCGGGTAATCATAATGGTATACTAAAGGTCATTAATGATAGATCGGGTAAAATAAGGTTTTATGCCGATCTGCCAACGTGGCATGAGCCTAAAAGGGTCACACACCAAGGATATAGGTTTCGGGTGATAAGGAAATGTCGACATTTATTGAGACACGAGACATGGCCAAAACTGGGCGTTTTGGGCCGTGGGCCCGTGATACGGGTTTTCGTCGATGTCGCATCAGATTTTGTTTGATAAGTTCGAAAAAGGGGTCAGATATTATTTGGACTCGGCACGGGACCATATAGCCGAAGCAATTGGGCTTCGGCCCATGAGGCCTAAATATGGCCGGCCCATTTAGGCCCATTTTATGGCTTGGCCCATTAAGGGTCCAAAACCATGGTTTGGTGTTATGGATTAGGATGATGAGATGGAGTTGTGAAAGAGATCACCACGGGTTCCAAACGATGAATATCATACAGCGGACTTTATGTAACCGTGGTGATCGTAAAAAGCTAAGATCTCAATGCCATTTGAACATGTTATAAACATAAATATAAATCTTATATTTACCTCTTGTAATCGACAAAAACACAAGTGTAGTGTTCTCTCTATCAAGTCCACACAAGCACCACAACCGAAATGGTTTTCACTCAATAATTTTGCTATTAATTTTTTTGAGAGAAGCTTGACAACAATGGAGGATTAAGAGAGAGAGAGGATTCAGCTCAAGGGAGGAGGAAGAAGAGGGAAGTGGTCACCAATAGTTGGAGAAAATTATGGGAGATATTTTGGAATTTTTAATTTGAAATAAAATTGAATTTCAAATTAATAATTGCATATCTACCATTCTTAAACTCCTATTTGCACATCTTCCCCATTCATCATTTGAATCCCTAAATGGGCTTCAAGCCCGTTTAGCTAAAACCCAAATTAAACCCATTAACTTGAGTTCTAATTTCGGTTTAGACAAAACGGTTCAATTTCCTCGAATTGATTTCTTCAACCGTCTGGTTAAAACCTTAGGCCAGAAAACTACCGAATTGTTCTCAATTCTCATCCATAATTATTGTCATGTATCGTGCTTAATGCGTGTGACCCTCTAGGCTCACGAATACTTGGCAGACTGGTAAAATTACCATTTTACCCTTTCCATCATAAGTGGCCTCTAACAAGACATTATGATTATCCAATATTCGTGATTATCGATTATTCGACTTAACCTGTTATCGTACATGTCAATGTCCTTTTATCAAACCGATATCCAGATTGATCAATAGGCATAGAATGGTCATCCTAATTTATCAATCACTGTTTCTTGATATCTGAGATGACTGAAAACTGATACTAAGGTATCACCTGCACGGCCGTGCTATTCCTTCAGTCATACTCATCAAGTGGCCTAAACAGATATCTTTCTCATACCGGAGTATGAGTGATAAATCCCTCAGACGTCTTTCGAGTTCACTAGTGCAATAAATGCCAAAGCCAATCGAAGCCGTTATAGCTACCCTTTTAAAGATAACGTTAGACTAGGTCAAACTTAGGTATTTGTTACATAGTGTACACAAAGACTCCTTGGTCTTAGGATATAATGACAAGTTACGATATGTGAGTATCTCATGACTGGATCTATGCAGCATACTCACAATAGGGTTGTCCGATATCATCGACCTGATGATATCTATGATATAACTCCGGCACATACTTTGCCATGATCAGTAGAGCGTGATCACAAGGAGTTGATCTCATACTGATCGCTTCATAAAGAAGCTTAACTGATCAGGGACTCATCAAATGTAATTCTTTCTGATCTACAGTTCTACTATTAGTGGTTACACACGTAATGACATAGATCAAATTACATTCGATATATTACTACAACACATTAGTAATATATGCCGATTTATTAATTTGGAAAAATAATAAAACATTACATCTGTAGATCACTTATATATTGGACTGGGGCATAACTCTAACAAGTTGGTGGTGATCCCATACCTACCATACCTCTCATCATTTAATCATCACCATCACCATCACCATTTATTATATTCATTCCCAGCACAACACATTTTATTCATCTTCTTCTTTCCTCATGGAGATGGCCATGGCTCCTCCTCCCTTTCTCCATCAATTTTGTTCTACACACCAAATTCTTGTAGATTTGTGTGTGTATGAATCTCTAGCAAGAACTATGTGGTTTTGATTCCTCGGGGAGGATACGTAGGCGCCTCTGAAGAGGTTCAAGCCCATTCTTCCCATTCATGACGTTCTTGGTGTTTTCTTGGTGATCTAAGCAAGAATGGAGAAACTGTCCAGATTGTCCAGTTCCGGCGGCGTTCGAAAGATAAGTCAAAGGGCTACAACTTTTGTGAAATACTGCTTTTCCAAAAGAATGCTGGTTTGGGAGATACAAGGCCAAGAAGCTGACTGCTCCGCAAAGTCTGTCCAGCCAGATGGGAAAAATGTTTTTCTCCAGACGGAGGTCTTCTCTTCCAAACTGGGTTCGGAGCAAAACACGAAAGATGTAGAGAATTGGCTGAGGTTTAATCTCCAAAAAGAACCGAAGTAATTGAAGATCTGTAGCTCGATATATGGAGCTTCAAAGTCTCGGTTTTCTGCTAGGCAGATTCTGGTAAAACCGAAAACTCCATTTCCTAAGGATCTAACTTGGTAGTCGATCTTGCGCAGGTTCGAGGCAGTTTATAGGTTGCTTCCGCTGTCATGAACGTGATTAGAATGCCCCGGAACCCAACACTAGTATCAGAGACGGTCTACCACTTCGAGATCCTTGTATGTTATTTCGGTTTTTCCGATGTTTAACATGCCCTTGTGTTTCTATTATTTATTTTTCGTATATGGGTTTTATTAAGCCATGAAAAATGTAATTTTGGAAAATATGTTAAATTTGGATTTTTTCGAAAATTATTGAATTTGTCGGGTCCAAGACGGGACTCTCGGGGAGCCGAATTGGAGGTACCGGACGGAGGTCACCGGAGGCTGGCGTTGGCCGGCGGTGACCGGGGCCGTCTCTGCCCTGGCCGAGGCCGAGGGTGGCGGCAATCCCGGTTTGGGTTTTCCAAACCCCAAACCGGGCCGTGAGTTTGGGCTCGGCACAAATGGCTTCGGCCCAAATAGGTTTGTACACGGTGTTTGATCCGTGGCACGAACCCGCGATCCAATATTTTGAAAATTTTCAAATTTGATCGGTTTAAATAAATGATTTTTCGAGACCTTTCGATACACCCGACCAAGCAACTTGGCAAAGTTAAAACTGGAAAATTGCATCTTGTTTGATAACATGTTTGTGTGATAACATGTTTAATGATGTGATGAAATGTATGATGCATTAGTAGCCCATAAGAATTTTATCGCTTTCACGGTTTGCACACCGTTAATGTTAGCGTGTAATTATTCTTTTATTCAAGCCGTTAAAAGTGTAATTATTTTTTATCCGGTTTGCGAACCGAGTATTAATTGTAAATTCTACTCAAAGTCGAGAAGGATGGTAAATCGAGAACGGTGACGGTTTTGGAGGAAATCCAAGAGCTAATGGGAGCCCGAATGGGGATGACGAGAAGATGTTATGTCTCGTAGACTCTAAGGGTTAGGATGGGCTATTGATGCATATTTAAACGCTTTAAATGCATGCTTGAATTATTAGATGATAATTTGTATGCTAGCATGCTTAGCTTATGAGATTATAAGCCATCACCTCACATGCAAAGATTAAAAACCGTTTTTTTTAATTTGCATGTTTAAAGCGTTGTGAACCATCATCGCACAAGTTGTGATGGATGGGTTCATTTTGAAACGTGTTTGCAAGGGTTGCAAATGACGGCTTCAAAAGAAAATAGTATATGATACAATTAGAAACGTCACAACACGGGTTGTTAATGACGGGTTCGTAATTGTACCAAAATACTTTCGAATTATTAAAAACAACCAAATCACAACATAATTTGAGTCATGTGAGATGGCACCCAAATTCACACCCATGTAGAAACATTCTCTCGGTGTCGTGCGCCTTAGCGTAACATCGATAGAATGGGTTCTATATGGAATGGTCAACCTTGTGGGATGTCGTGCGCCTTAGCGGAGCATCTGCACAAAACTGATGCATATGTGAAGGTTGGTTGACTCGACCACGATTCTCGGCCTGAGGTCGAGCTGGGGCATCAGAAGGGTAAGCCGTGTGCTTTTGCACATACCCTGACCAAGAATTACACAGGTTGTAATCGGATGAACGTCCTACCCAAATGGGTCAATTGGAGCGGTGCGCCTTAGCGTACTTCAATTGACAAATCAGGGATCTTGATTTAAAGATTCTAAACCTTAGAATCGAATTGTTGGTGTTTGATTCGGATCTTCGTAAATTTATTCATCATTTCTGATTAAATTTTCTTTCTTCGTGTAGAAAATGGCTAGTAATTCAACAAACTCGTCTAATTTTTCATAGAGGTCTATACTTGATAAGTGTAAGCTCAATGGAACAAATTATCTGGACTGGGACAGAAATTTACGACTTGTGTTAAAGTTGGAACGTAGGGAGTACGTCCTTGACCAGGCTATCCCTGAGGAACCAACACTTAACGCCATAAGGGCCGTTAAGGATGCATTCAGGAAGCACCTTAGCGATTCTGGGAATGTGGCGTATGTGATGTTGGGCTGCCTGGAGGGAGACCTCCAAAAGCAGTTTATGGAACTGTTCGAGGACCCTTGTGCCATTATGGTGCAGATAAGGGTTATGTTCAAGGAGAAGGCTTGGATCGAAAGATTCGAAATTCTCAAAGAACTCCTCTCCTGCAAAATGTCAGCAGGCGGCTCTGTTAGTCCTCATGTCCTAAAGTTGAAGGGACATCTCGAACACCTGACAAGACCGAGTCTTGGGATGGGACAGGAGATGGCATTGTAGACTTCGTTCTGCAATCCCTTCCTCGTGCTTATATTGGGTTCTTTATGAACTATAATATGCATAATTTGGACAAGATCATCTCAGAGTTGCAATGAAAGCATGTAACGGCTGAGAAAAACGTCAAGCTTATACTAAGGGATGTTCTAATGGTCAGAAAGGGATCTAGCATCAAAGTTGGAGGTGACAAGGGTAAAGCCCCTATGCACGCGACGGTAAAGATGAGACTGGCTCGGGTTCCTAAACCTAATAAAGTCAGGGATGCTAAAAAGAAAGGGAATCAGTCTGCTTCTACTGCCAACAATCCGGTCATTGGAAAAGAGACTGCAAGAAGTTCCAGGATGATCTAAAGAAGGGTGGTGGATCCACGCCTTCTGGTATTCTCGTTATTGAGCTTAATCTTTCTACTTCCGATTCATGAGTATTTATACCGGGCATGAATCTGTACGGATGAACAGAAACTGGAAAGTAGAAGAGATTATGGGAAACACGAGGTGGACCTAAGAGTTGGGAACAGAATCAGGGTTGTTGCAACTGCAGTAGGCTCCATTACTCTTGTTTTGGCTAGTAGACTTGTATTAGTACTTTATAATGTGTATTACATACTTTTGTAAGTTCTAATAAATTCGGTGGTTACACATATTGAATATTGAAACTTAAGCTCATAATATAACATTATCACTAAAAGGTTTAAATCCGATGATTTAAACCAAGCTCTAATATGGCACTGCCATTTGGGTTGCATAACTGAAAATGTGCATTTCAGCACTTTACAAGTGCGGACTTCTAAGTCCATTCGAATTCCATTCGGGAAAAATGTGCGAGGCTTGTTTGATGGGCAAAATGACTGGAGCGTCCTTCATCGGGAGAGGTGAAAGGGCGGGTGACCTATTGGGCCTGATACAGCGGAAATGTATATGGGCCAATGAGTTCACTTGCTTGGAGTGGTTTTCGCTACTTCATCAATCTTACTGTTGATTACAGTAGACTTGATTATGTCTATTCAATAAGACATAAGTCGGATGCTTTTGATAAATTCAAAGAGCTTAAGAGTGAAGTACAAAACCAACTCGGGAAAAGTATTAAAACGCTTCGTGTCGGATCGAGCTGGAGAATACTCGTCCATAGAGTTTCATGATCATCTTGTGAGAAGTGGGATATTATCAAAGTTACTCTGATGTCCCAAACTCATTCTAGGGTTATGCTCTAGAAACAGCCGCATTCATTTTGAATCGGGCTCTGACGAAAACAGTGGGAGGAATGTACATCGTGATGGTATTCGGGATTGTACAGTTTCTCAGGAACCACTGGACAACCCTTTAGAAGTGTTTGAGCCAGAGCTGGTAGTAGAGCAAGAACCGCCTATTGCAGTTATTCCGGACGGTCCAAGGCGGTCTGAAAGGACCAATCGTACACCTGCTAGATACATATTTCTCGTGTCCAAAGGTGACGATTTGGTTACAGAGGATCGGAATGGTCCAACTACCTTTCAAGAAGCCATGGACGGCCCTAACTCTGAGACATGACTGGGTGCCATGTATCGGAATTGGAATCTAACGTTTTGATGAAGTTCGGCTTTATCAAGAACGCAGTTGAGCCATGTGTTTCAAAGAAGGAAAATGGGTGTAAGATTGTCTTTCTGGTGCTGAATGTGAGAATGACATTGGAAACGACATCCTAACCTTGCGCTTGACAAAGGCTTGGTTAAGGAAGTGTTTCTCAAATGAAGGACTTAGGCGATGTTGCTTATATTCTTGAGATCAAGATATAGAGAGATCGCACCAAGCGGGTCTTGGGATTAAGTCAGAGCACCTATGTAAACAACATTTGAGTGGGTTCTCAAATGCTTGATTCAAAGAAAGCATTCTTACCTATTCGACATGGCGTAAAGCTCAGCAAGATTTAGTGTCCGGCGACACCTGATAAGCTGAAAAGAATGAGTGAGATCTCATACGCTTCGGCTATAGGATCCATCATGTATGCCATGATATGCACGAGACCGAATGTCTCGTTCGCCTTAAGTTGTGCTAGTAGACATCAGTCTAACCCCGGTGGACAACACTAGATTGCGGTCAAAGCTATCCTCAAGTTCTTGAGGAGAACTTTAGACGCCTTTCTTGTGTGCGGGGGCCACGATGATGTTGAGCTAGTAGTCAAAGGTTATATTGACACTAGTTTCCAGACGAATCCTAATGATTGTAGAGTCAGTCAGGATACGTGTTCATGTTGAATGGTGGAGCTTCAGCTGAAAGAGTTGGAAGCAGGACCAATTGCCAATTCTACGACGGAAGCTGAGTATATAGCTGCGTTGGAGGCAGCAAAGAAGGCTGTATGGATTTGTAGCTTCATGACTGGATTATATGTAATTTAAAACCCGTCTAACCCAGTAGGCTTATCTTGTGACAACACTAGGGCCATTGCGTAAGCTAAAGTGCCCAGATCACATAACAAATCCAGATATATACTCAGACGTTACCGAGATAACGAGAAGATCAACTGCATGAAAGAGATCACCACGGGTTCCAAACAATGAATATCATGCAACGGACTTTATGTAACCGTGGTGATCGTAAAAACTTGATCTTAATGCCATTTGAACATGTTAAAACATAATTAAAATATGATATTTACCTCTTGTAATCGACAAGAACACAAGCGTAGTGTCCTCTCTATCAAGTCCACACAAGCACACAACCGAAATGGTTTTTCACTCAATCTTTTGCTAGAAAATCAGAGAGAAAACTTGAGCAATAATGGAGGTAGGGAGAGTGAGAGAAATCGGCAATGAGGGAGAGAGAGAGGAGAGGTGGTTGCTGAAAAAATCAAAGGATAAAATAAATAAGATATTATGTGATTTTTAATTTGAAATTAAATTGAATTTCAAAATAAAAGTTGCATTATCTATCCCTTTAATCCTTCTTATTTGCATTTCACACCTCTCTTATCTTAAACCCCTAAATGGGCTTTAAGCCCGTTTAAATAAAACCCAAATTAAACCCATTAACTTGAGTTCTAATTTCGGTTTAGTCAAAACGGCTCAATTTCCTTGAATTGATTTCTTCAACCGTCTGGTTAAAACCTTAGGCCAGAAAACTACCGAATTGTTCTCAATTCTCATCCATAATTATTTTCATGTATCGTGCTTAATGCGTGTGACCCTCTAGGCTCACGAATAATTGGCAGACTGGTAAAATTACCATTTTACCCTTTCCATCATAAGTGGCCTCTAGCAAGACATTATGATTATCCAATATTCGTGATTATCGATTATTCGACTTAACCTGTTATCGTACATGTCACTGTCCTTTTATCAAACCGATATCCAGATTGATCAATAGGCATAGAACGGTCATCCTAATTTATCAATCACTGTTTCTTGATATCTAAGATGACTGAAACCTGATACTAAGGTATCACCTGCATGGCCATGCTATCTCTTCAGTCATACTCATCAAGTGGCCTAAACGGATATCTTTCTCATACCGAAGTATGAGTGATAAATCCCTCAGACGCCTTTCGAGTTCACTAGTGCAATAAATGCCAAAGCCAATCGAAGCCGTTATAGCTACCCTTTTACAGATAACGTTAGACTAGGTCAAACTTAGGTATTTGTTACATAGTGTACACAAAGACTCCTTGGTCTTAGGATATAATGACAAGTTACGATATGTGAGTATCTCATGACTGGATCTATGCAGCATACTCACAATCGGGTTGTCCGATATCATCGACCTGATGATATCTATGATATAACTCTGGCATATCTTTGCCATGATCAGTAGAGCGTGATCACAAGGAGTTAGTCTCATACTGATCGCTTCAGAAGAAGCTTAGCTGATCAGGGACTCTATCGAATGCAACTCTTTCTGATCTATAGTTCTACTATAAGTGATTACACACATGATGACATAGAACAAATCGCATTAGATATATTACTACAACACATTAGTAATATTATGCCTTTTATTATGTAGAATAATGATGTCCGTTACAATATAGATTGAGGAATTATTTTGGACTAGGGCAGAAACCTAACACTACATTATAACGAATTAAAACACAGCCGACCCTTTTGACGAAGGCTCTCTCACAGCCTAAACATGAAGTTCATGTATACTCAATGGGTACAGACTGGGACTTAGATTAGAACTAGGGGCAAGTGGGAGATTGATAGCATTTGTGCCCTAGGTTCCAATTGGAATAGTCTGTAAATGTCTGTAATAGTTTATCATCGTTTGCAATGATTAAAACCGACATTATATTACTTATGTGTTGAAGTAATATGTTAAAGTATGATCTGATCTATGACCAATAAAGTAGCAGAACCATAGATCTGTACGGATCAAACTTAACGGTCCCTAGTTAAATATGCTTCAATAGAAGCGACTAGTATGAGGATAATTCTTTATGATATATTTCTACTCGTCATTGGGATGCGGGATCCCATAATCATATCATAGATATCATCTGGGGTTTGATATCAGACGACTTGACCTGAATAGTGTTGCATAGATACAGTCATGAACATATTCAGTGTCGTAGCTTGTCATTCTATCCTTAGACCGAGGAGTCTTTGTGATCGCTATGCAATTGACGTCTGGCTTTGACTTGCGCCTAACACTATCCGTAACAGGATAGCAATAACGGGCATGATTGGGTGGGGGACGGATTGCATGAGTGACACGAAAGACGGCTAAGGGATTTATCCCTCATACTGCGGTATGAGAATGATATCCATTTAGGCCACTTGATCGAGAGTGACTGAAAGAAAGTGCATGGCCATGCCAGTGATACGGGTTATCAGTTTTCAGTCATCTCACATATCAAGAAACATGATTTATCAAAATAAGGATGACGACTCTACACCTTATGATCAATCGGATATCTAGCGATAAAAGGATAATGACTTGGACGATAGACAAGTTAAGTCGATTAGTTCGACTACAATGCACATTGGGTAATCATGATGGTATACTAGAGGTCATTAATGATGGATCGGGTAAAATGAGGTTTTATGCCGATCTGCCAATGTGCCCTGAGCCTAAAAGGGTCACACACCAAGGATATAGGTTTTGGGAGATAAGGAAATGTCGGCATTTATTGAGACACGAGACAAGGCCAAAACTGGGCGTTTTGGTTCGTGGGCACGTGTAACTGACAATGGTTTGTGAACCGAGAAAAACAGGTTTTTTTTTGTCGATGTCGCATCGGACTTTGTTTGATAAGTTCGAAAAAGGGGTCGGATAATATTTGGACTCGGCACGGGACCACATGGCCGAAGCAATTGGGCTTCGGCCCATGAGGCCCAAATATGGCAGGCCCATTTAGACACATTTTATGGCTTGGCCCATTAAGGGCCCAAAACCATGGTTTGGTCTTATGGATTAGGATGACGAGATGGAGTTGGCGGTGAGCCCATACCTCCCATACCTCTCATCATTTCATCATCACCATCACCATCACCATCACCATATATTATATTCATTCTCACCACAACACATTCTATTCATCTTCTTCTTTCCTCATGGAGATGGCCATGGCTCCTCCTCCCTTTCTCCATCACTTTTGTTCTACACACCAAATTCTTGTAGATTTGTGTGTGTATAAATCTCTAGCAAGAACTACGTGGCTTTGATTTCTCGGGGAGGATATGCAGGCGCCTTTGAAGAGATTCAAGACCATTCTTCCCATGCATGACGTTCTTGGTGTTTTCTTTGTGATCCAAGTAAGAATGGAGAAACTGTTCAGATTGTCCAGTTCTGGCGACCTCTATTTCGTGAGACTTAGCCGCTTCGTCCGAGCTCGGATCAACCTGAAATTATCGGCGTTGGAAAGATAAGTCAAAGGGTTACAATATTTGTGAAATACCGATTTTCCAAAAGAGCGGTGGTTTGGGAGATGCAAGGCCGAGAAGCTGACTGCTCCGCAGAGTCTTTCCAGCCAGATGGGAAAAATGTTTTGCTCCAGACGGAGGTCTTCTCCTCCGAACTGAGTTCGGAGAAAAACACAAAAGATGTAGAGAATTGGCTGAGGTTTATTCCCCAAAATGAACCGAAGTAATTGGAGATCTGTAGCTCGATATATGGAGCTTCAAAATCTCGGTTTTCTCTTGGGGAGATTCTGGTAAAACCCGAAAACTCGATTTTCTAAGGATCTAACTTGGTAGTCGATCTTGCGCAGGTTCGGGGCGGTCTATAATTTGCTTCCGCTGCCATGAACGTGATTAGAATGCCCCGGAACCCTACACTAGCGGCGTTCAGCGGTGGCTCAGCACGAGGTTCCTTGGTAAGGATATACTACTTGTGTTCATGCTTGTGTACAAGCCTCAAGTTTCTATTCCAATCTAAGTAATTCATGCTTTTCGTAAGGATATACTACTTGAGTGCGCTATTACTCCTTTGTGTTGTGTTTTCCTTTTAGTTCTACATGGTGAAATTAATTAAAATTCAAGTTTGATGTTCAATTATAAAACACTTGTCTGATTCTAACTTTAGAATCTGAACTAGGATCCTATCATACCCTCAATTGAAGTGAATGGAGGCTCACTACTCCAATTGAGAGCATCAAGGTAGGAATACATCCATCTACAAGACTACGTAGTTCGTGGCTAGGGTTTGTACAAAAAGTACACGACATACCCTATACTGATACCCTAGGTCAGCCCTAGCTGACAATCGTAGACAAGTCTGCCAAGCTTGAACTATGAACAGAACTAATGTGGCTACTACGCGGAGGCGCACACACCCACATAGAACTGCCCATCTCATCCAGAATTCTCCTCTATGAATGTTACGCAGAGGCGTACCGACATCCATATGGTCAAAGCCCTTTTGAGTGCCCAAACTTGGATGGTATCACGCTTGACTTGTAATTATTTGCAAATCATACATGAACTTGTATATGAAACATTCATACACTCATACTTACAAATGTAACGGTAATTTTATGCATAACTAAGCCCATCTTAAGTTCCTAAGAATCTAGCAATACTGATCCTTCAGACTTGGTCTTCAAGGTCCAGACTTGGTCTTGTGAACTCCCACTAACTTCGAGCCTCCTCCAAATTTCGAGTCTTCCCCTTGACTTGCTTCTTGCGTCGGTATTCGTGATTACAATTTAAATAAAATAAAATGAAATACAAATCACGACACGCAGGCCGTATTTACTACAACCCAAAATTAAGCAACACGCAGGTTGCAAAACCGAAACTAAAATGCAAGTTTAGAGGGTTTAGCTATACATCATGTGGAAAACATCATGTTATCAAAGATCATGTGAACACTCAACATGCTTATCAAACAAAAAAGATTTCCAAATTTTATCTTTCTTAAGTGTGGAAAAATTCTGGTTTATCGAAACCGGACGGTTTAATTTATTAATTGAATTTTGAACCGGTTAACGCTGGTTTATCGAAACCAAACCAAATCTGAAAAATAAAAATTTAGGGCTTTAAATATTCTCGCGAACCGGCCGGTTCAGCTCGAATCTGGTCGAGCCGAACCGGCCCAACCGAGGTCGCCTGCGGGACTGACCGTGGTCGCCCCTTGGGCAGACCCTGGTTGCCTGCGAGGCAACCATTGTGGCCCGCGAGGGTGCCATGGGCGCCCGCGTGGGCAGACCGTGGTTGCCCGCGGTTGCGAAAATGGTGGCCCGCGAGTGCTACCATGGTCGCCCGTGGGCAACCTGGTCGGCCCTTGGTGCCGACCATGGTCTGCCTTAGGGCATTCCATGGTCAACCAAGGGTCTCGACCCTGGTTAGCCATGTCTAACCCGTAACAGCCCCAAAAACAGATTTATTTAATTTTTCAAAATCAAATAAATCTGAATATTTTTTCAATTACATGCATATTTAAGTGATGAAGTCATGAACAAAAATAAAATTCCAGATTTAAACATATTGAATAAATATCATGACAACCACCCTTTGATACAACTGAAAGGGATCACCATGGGTTCCAATCAATAATTTCATGTAGCGGAGCTTTATGTAACCATAGTGATCGAAATGAAAACTTGATCTTCATGAAAAATTTAGCATGTTTATGAACTTTATAATCTTAAAATTACCTTTGTATAATCGACTAAAACACAAGATAGTGTTTCTCTATCGAGTCCACACAAGCACAACAATCACCGGATGATTTTCTCACACTCTTGGTAATGATGTTTTGAGAAGTATGAACAAGAAAGGGAATGGAGGAGAAGAATAGGGGGTCGGCAATCTAAGAAGGAAAGGGGGAGAGGTGGCCAAAATTATGGAGAAAAAAGGGAAAGAGATAATGTGTAATTATGTGAAATAATTATCAAAAATCTGATTTGAAAGTCATAATTGCACTCTTGCCCTTTCATGAATTTAAACCCAAATGGGCTCAAGCCCGTTTAACCAAATCCAAATTAAAAGTCATAATGCCAGAAATCGGTTCAATTTTCTCAACTTGATTTAGCTAAACCGGTTCTCAGTTTTCTCAACTTGATTTCTTTAATTTTCTCAGAAATGGGCTTCAAATTTTGGTTTAGCTAAACCAGTTGAATTTTCTCAATTTAATTTCTTCAACCGTCTGGTTAAAACCCTAGGCCAGAAATCAACCGAATCGTTTTCAATTTGACTGGAAATCGTTTTCAACTGGAAACCGGGTTCTCCCAATTTCCATCCATGCTTATTTGTCGTGTATCGTGCTCAATGTGTGTGACTCTCTAGGCTCACGAGCAGTTGGCAGACTGGTAAAATTACTATTTTACCCTTTTCATCATAAGTGGTCTCTAGCAAGACATTATGATTACCCAATATTCGTGATTATCGATTATTCGACTTAGCCTGTTATCGTACCTGTCACTGTCCTTTTATCAAACCGATATCCAGATTGATCAATAGGCATAGAATCGTCATCCTAATTTATCAATCACTATTTCTTGATATTTGAGATGACTGAAAACTGATACTAAGGTATCACCTGCACGGCCGTGCTATTCCTTCAGTCATACTCATCAAGTGGCCTAAACAGATATCTTTCTCATACCGGAGTATGAGTGATAAATCCCTCAGACGTCTTTCAAGTTCACCAATGTAATTCATAACCAAGCCAATCACAACCGTTATGGCTACCTTTTTACAGGTAACGTTAGACTAGGTCAAACTTGGAGATTCAATACACAGTGCACACAAAGACTCCTTGGTCTTAGGATATAATGACAAGCTACGATCTGTGAGTATCTCATGACGGTCTCTATGTTGCATACTGACAATCGGGTTATCCGATATCATCGGCCTGATGATATCTATGATATAACTCCGGCACATACTTTGCCATGATCAGTAGAGCGTGATCACAAGGAGTTTGTGATCACGCTCTACTGATCGCTTCATAAAAAAGCTTAGTTGATTCGAGACTCGTCAAATGTAATTCTTTCTGATCTACAGTTCTACTATTAGTGGTTACACACATAATGACATAGATCAAATTACATTCGATATATTACTACAATATATTAGTAATATATGGCGATTTATTTATTCGGAAAAATGATAAAATATTACATTTGTAGATCACTTTTATATTGGGCTGGTGCATAACTCTAACAAACCCTACTGGAATAAACTAAAACCTATAATAGGTCTTGTCTTTCCTCTTTCTCTTGGACTCCCACTGGCTCCACGCCTCCTCGGGATCACCGACATTATCTTCGGTTCTTCTCGTCTTGGAATTACGTAATTACATTTAATTTAAATAAAATAAATGTCGTGACACGCTGGTCACAATTAAATTACAATCCAAAAGCAACTCGCAGGTTGCAAACCGAAATTAAATGCTAAATCAGGCTAACTTAGCAATCATGTTGCAAACACCGTGCTATCAGACAATCATGTTATCAAACAAGCATGTTATCAAGAAAACATATTAATTCCAATTTTATTTGGATTTAAATCATAAAATGAGGTTTATCGAAACCGTTCTTTTGAACAAGTTAATTGATGAATTAAATCAGTTCACGCTCTGGTTTATCGAAACCGAACTGGTCTGAAATTTTAATTAATTATTGCTTAAAATTCTGGATTTTTCTGGGTCAGTTCTGACCTGAATCCTATTTGATTTGACCGAACCAAAATTGACCCGAAGGGCAATTAGGGTTCGGCGAAACCCTAGCCGCCAGGACTGGCCGTGGCGGGCCGCCTGGCCAGTTACGGTCAGGTCGTGGCCTTCCCCTGGCCGGAGTCGAGAGGCTCGGCCAGATCTGCCACGGGCACATCTGGTCGGCTCTCCCGTTCCGGCCGGTCTCTCAGCTAGCCTCGGCCTCCCGCGGGTCTCGACCTGATCTAACTCAATCAAAACTTAACTTTTACGCGATAAAAATTAATTTTCCAGCAATTAATTCATTAACCAAAACATAAAATTATTTAGCAATTTGAATCTCACAATACCGAAATAAATTACATAATTAAATCTAGCCTATCATGTTCGAATACAATAATCATGTGTAACCAGGCTCTGATACCACCGAAGGAATTTTTTGAGGGATTCAAATATTTAAATTCATGCTCATACAAGAATTTAACCTCAAAAGTCCATATTTAATAAGGATCTTACATGCTCATTAATTCATCATGAGATCTAGGCTAAAATAATAATTCATAAATTATCTTGAATCAAAATCCCTTTGTAACTTAATTAGATTTAGTGACCTCTAAAGAATGTCCACACAGGAAGAGCAATCCAGAGATACTCACAACGATCCTTGCTAGAAGATCGAAGCAGGCAAAACGAGAAGAAGAGAGGGAAAGGGGGTCGACAGGCCAGTGAGAGAGAGAGAGAAGAGGGACTAGGGTTTTTGAACAAATTCCTTATCATCAAAAATCTGAAAATTTCCCTTTTTAAGAAATAATTAATTAAAAGCCTTAATGGGCTTAAAGTCCAAAGCTTATTAATTAATTAAGTGGAGAAGCCCATTCTGTCTTAGCCCAATATGGCTAGGCCCTGTTTAGTTAAATTAATTAAATTAATTTATTTAAATTCTAATTAATTGGTGCAGCTAAACCGTTCTTGATTTCCGGTTTAATCCTAAATCGAAATCGGTCTAATCCTGTTTAATCCAAAACCGGATTTTATCTCTCTCATGATTCCTCTATATGATTTCATCCGTTTTACTCAACCTTTAGTGTGTGACCCTCTAGGCTCACGACACATTGGCGGACTAGTAAATTTACTATTTTCCCCTTTCCATCATGAGTGGCCTCTAGCAAGACATCATGATTACCCAACGCTTGTGATTATCGAGATTTCGACTTAACCTTGTGTTACATGAAACTATCTCTATATCCTCTTGATATCTTGACGACCACGAGGCATAGACAAGTCATCCTCGTTCAATTGTCCTGATTTTTTATCTAAGTTAACTGAATTGTATCTGATACTCCGTATCGACTGCATGACCATGCTATTGTATTTTAATTGTATTCATCAATTGGCATAAACAGATATCTGCTCATACATCTGTATGAGGGATAAATCCTTCAGTGATCTATTAAGCCAATTCATGTGACTCGTGATTGAGCCAATCATAGTCGTTATTGTAACCCTTTTACAGGAGACGTTAGACTGAGTCAAACTCGTCACTCATCACATGGTGATCTCAATGATCCTTCCGTCTGAGGATTTGATTTCACGTACCGACATATGAGTATGTTCATGAATGTGTCTATGTAACATACTCACGATCGGGTCGTCCTATATCACCCTGTCTGGCGATACTATGACCTAACTCCGGCCCCTTCCTGGCCATGATCCGTAGAGCGTGATCATTTAGAGTTAGCCTCATACCAATCGCTTCTTATGAAGCTGTTCTGATAGGGGACAACTTAAGTAAGATTTTATCTGATCTGTAGATCTACTATTATGTGTTGACACATCAATGATACAAATCAAATCATACTTAAGATATTACTACAACACTTAGTAAAATAAATGCCGATTTTATATCAACTAATAATCTCATTACATGAGTAGATTGAAAATACATTGTGCTAGGGCACAAAATCCCAACAAGTGTTCCAAAAGGTGTTGGCTCATGTCCTCTTTGGTAGAGCCGACAACACTTATGATGTGAGTGCCAAAGAGTTGAAGATCTTGTATGCATATGAGCGTGACATGAGGGCACCATGGGAACAAGTGATTTGGGACCACCTTGTGAGGATTTTGGGTCGACCCCCGGCCGCTATATTTCGTTGGAACATCGTGACGCAAATTGCATTGAGTTTGGCTCTGAGGCCGGATCGGGGGCCCCCAATATGGGATTGCACGCTCACCGAGAGTCCGCAAGTCCCGGGGTATTTGACGGGAGAAGTTACTTTCAAGATCTTTCCGCGTGCGAGTGAGATTTTGAAGAAGAAGAGGGAGGCGGCTACGGCAAGCTCGAGTGGGACAAGTTCTCAACCAACATACATCAGCACCGGACAATTCACCGAATGGACAACGCACATGAATGGATGGATGACCAATGTCAACAACTTTCAAGCGGACACCGGAGTAAAGTTGGGGCTAATGGACGAGAAGATTGATCGAGTATGAGATGATGTGAGAGAGGTGCTACGGTGGGTTCGGCCTCAAGACTACAACCAAGCGGGGACATCCGGGGCAAGCGGGCATGAGCCTTACGAGCGGAGCTTAGCATCATACGTGCCAATGGAGGGTGATGACATGTTTGACTATTTTTCCGATGAAGGTCAAGGGGAAGAAAAAGATCCGGACCATATGGTCGACCCGAAGAACGAGGACGACGAATGAGGTACACCCTTTCCCATCTTTGTAAATCCATGATTATTTTTGTTTGGTTAGTTTGTTTTGGAAGTTTAAATTTTGAGTGCATGTTAAGGTTGAGACCTTTGGAATAAATGCTTGCTTGTGAACTATTCAAATTGCTAATAATCGGATTTTGGGTTCAATTGCCTTGTTGCGAAATTTCTATGCATGTTCGTAAGTTATGGTGAGTGGGGATGTCCATCGAGTCGGGTTGGGTAGACTCGGCTCGGGTCGTACTCGACTCGGTTGGAGTTGGGTACCAAAAACCAGAACCGAAACTCGACTCGGTTGAGGAATTGGGTAGTCGGGTTCGAGTAGAATCGGGTGTCGGGTGAGTCGGGTATACCCAAGACACCCAATGGGCCTAAATACTCAAATTCAATTTAAAACTGAAATCCCCAAATGTTAAACAAACCCCTAACCCCCAATTTGAAATTGAAATTGAAAATGAAATCCCCAAAATTGAAATTTAAATCTGAAAACCTAAACCCTAACCCCTAATTGTAAATTGAAATCAAAATCTGTAAGCCCTAACCCCCAATTTGATTTTAAAATCAAAATCCCCAAATTTAAAATCACAATCGAAAACTCTAACCGCTAATTCCAAATTGAAAGAAGAAACCCCCAAAATTTATTTCGAAATCATAAAACCCTAAACCCAAATTTTAAGTTAAATACAAAAACCCTAACCCCTAGCCCCCAATTTCATTTTCAAATCGAATTCCCCAAAAATTATATCAAAATCAGAAAACCTTAATTTCAATTTCAAATTGAAATCCAAATCTCCAAACCCCCAATTGAAATTCAATAAACCCTAAAACTTAAACCCATAATTGAAGATGGACACAGAAGAAAAGAGAACATGCAAACCTAGAAGAGAAGAGGACATGTAATATTCGGTTTCGAAAGCTTACCGTCACCGGAGTTCCAGACATCGTCAGCGAGTCTCCACTCCACCGGGGTTGCTTGAATCTCCAATGGAGAATCGAGCCGTTGGAGATTCTCCTCCCCACCGTCGCTTGATTTATAGTGATGTGGTGGTGGAGAAGCACCTACAACTACTAGATTTGCATTAGTGATAGCGAGGAGATGAGAGGAAGGGGAGGACGAGTCGAGTCGACAGAGAGAGAGGGGCACTTTTTTTTGGGTAGGGTTTTCGTCTGACTCGAACGAGGAGAAACTAAGAAAGAAAAGAGAAGAGTGAGGTCGTGAGTGGAGGAGAAGAGCCCACGTCGACATCAACGGACGACTCAGACCAGCTCGCGCGTTCACGATGGACGGACAAGAAAGCGCCACGTCTGGGCTGGAGCCTCAACTCTCTTTGTGTCTTCACATCCCACATCGGAAGCGTATAAACGTTTTAGCTTCCATGTATCTGAACCTTGCAAAATCAAGAGTTGGGCTGGGTTGTGCGTGTAACTCTTCGTGGGCAGTTTGGGCTTGTGGGAACGCATCTGGGCTGGCCCTTTGTATGAATTGTGAAGTGGTTTTGTCAGGCTTGGTTCTGGGCTATATCATATTTATAACAATTATATATATATATTATCGGGTAGTCGGGTACCCGACGGGTTCAACAATGGTACCCAATACTCGACTCGGTTGGCTTGTCGGGTAGTCGGGTATCGGATCAGTCGGGTATCGGGCCAGTCGGGTGTCGGGTAAGTTGGGTCGGGTGTCGGATGAGTCGGGTCGGGTATCAGACTACCAGGTAAAATGAACGACCCTAATGGTGAGGCTCTTTGGTTTGTGTTAGTTTGGACGTGATGTTAAGTATTTGCGAATTTTGTGGTATGATTGATGTGTGAAAATGGAGTATTGCATGAATGTTAGTTTGCTATGAGTTAAACTTCAAGTGCTTAATCTATTTTGAATTACTCACACACCAGCACGTGACCTCGACTTGAGATTAGTGAGGGCGTTAAGGGTAAACAAGAGGGATCGGGAGATAGAATAATTGAGCAAAGAGAGAAGTGAGTTGAGAGAAGAAAAGAGTGTTTGAGTTTGTCCCTTGATCCCCAAACTTGGACATGGTCCGGGGTAAAAGGCAAGGGGAGAGATTGAGAGAGCTTCAGTAATCATTGTTCCCCAAACTCGGACATGGTCCGGGGTAAAAGGCAAGGGAAGTGAGAGACGGGACAAAATGAGCAAAGTTCAAAGCCCTTGCACAAAAGATCACAAGAGTACCCCTTAAATCAAAAGCTTAAAGGCATAAAGGCCAATTTGGGGATATACTCAATTCATGAGTAATAGAAAGGGGAACAAGGGAAATACAAATGCTCTTGGGGATAGAATGCGAGGGAATATGCTAACTCCAAAAATAAAAAGCGACCTCCCCTTAATGTTTATCACTAGTTTGTAACTCGAGGATCACAAAGTTTTCAACACGAGTGTCATCGAAAAAATCAAGTAGTTGAATGTGGTACTTGTGTTAAACTAAAACTACATGTACGAAACACTCAACTAACAAATCGGATACTCACGCATCGAATTTGGCATTTTGGGTTCGTGTTGCTATTGTAGAAAACGGCCGATCCATAAAGTGCTAGCATGTCGGTAAGAAATATGGGCGTTGTGGTTATGAACGATTGCTCAAACTTTTGATGAAACGAATTGTGAATTGTGAATGCTAAGTAGATTGAAATGTTTTCGGGTAGGGGATTCTTCCCCGTGATCCCTTGAGATGGTAACGCTTATTGCTCAAAGTTCTTTTGTTTATTGAGACGATAAACCTTTAAGTTTGTGGTGTTGTTATGGGCCCGAAAGGACGCCGTACCGATGCATTTTTCCCATAACCTATTGTTTTATTGCTCGTCTTTGTGCTTGGTTTGGTGTTATGAAGAATTTGTGATGCTGCGAGAACTTTGGTGTGTGCAGCTGGGGGAATTAGGATCTTAAAAGAGGGTCGAAGAGGAGGTAGCTTGCACTGCAAGCTTTGGGCAGAGAGCATATCTGGTCCAACATCAGGTCTGGATAGTCCCTATCCGGCCACACATCCGGACCGGATAATCCACCAGATGCGGCCTAACGGTCAAGACATCCGCTCCGTTATCTGGTCCGGATAACGGACCGGATAGGCTCCTTCTTCAGGACATACAAAAGAGTTTGGAGCTCGATTTTAAAAGGGGTTGAACATATTTTAGCCATCTTGTGGAGAAGACACACCAAGAGTAGTTGGGATTTACGTGACAGCTGGAACTTGGAGTGGAGAACTATTGGAAGGAGCTTGAAGGTGGAGAATCAAGGAGCAAGGCGCACCAAATCCAAGGGAGAAAGCTTGGAGAAGAAGAACGCTATCATTTCCTAAGCTTCCTTCTACTTTTCCTATTTCTTTTAGTTGATTTTGGTTATGGATTGTAATTTTGTGTTAGGATTTATGAGATTTGCCTTAGACTCCATGGCTAGGTAGTAGTTTCTTGGCTATGGAGGCTAATTTGTGTAAAACACTTTGAATCTATTAATTTTGAGGTATTAGTTTTAGGAGATTTGGTTTGTTGATGTGGATTGCTTGAGCTTGATTGTTATTGTCTATGGTTGATTGTATGGGATAGAGATATTTTATGTTGAAAACCTAGGATCCTTGACATTAGTCGATTCATAGTCTCGAGAGAGCCATTGAGTCGATGTACCTATGTAATCCCGGGAATAGAGATTTGGAATCTTGAATCCCCAAATGTTGAGTGAGGTATGAGTGCTAAGAAGTTTGGTGTGGATTAAGGATACGGCTTGCTCGAACAAGCATTCATCACAAGTAACGACTTGTATTTTACAAATTTTGATCATGAAGCAGTGAGAATTGCACTTGATCTCGAGAGAGTCGAGAACGTTAGAGCACTAGGCTAGACTCAATGTCAAGAGATGACTCTATTTTCGTAAGACATAGACTAACCACCACCAAGTCTGCCATTGTCCTTCGCCACAAGACTAGGAGCCTAGTTGTCCAAGTGAGTTAGGATCGGTCTCGAGAGAATCGTGAACATCTCATTGTTGAGTCGGTTTCAATGTCGAGAGACAAAATCGACACAATACGGTTGAATATCTTCACACGTAAATTTGCTAGAACATTTGCCTCAATTGTTGGTTTCACTAGTGCATTGCACGAATTAGCTTCCTAAGCCCTGTTGTCACTTGAGAATTAAACTTTTGTTCATTAGCTTGCATGATAAGTAATTGATAAAGCACTCAAACATCTTTACATGAGCTTTACACTCATAGTTCTATACATTCCAAAACGCATGATCACATGACAAACAAGACCAAGCCCTTTGTTAGTCCCTGTGGAAAATGACTAGGGTTTCATTACTTACTCTATATTACTTGTGTTGATTCATGTCGCTCCCGCGACGCCTTTTGGTTTACAAGTTGGTTGTTATGGGCCCGAAAGAACGCTCTACTAACGCATTTCCCCCATAACCTATTGGTTTATTGCTCGTCTCTGTACTTGATTTTGGTGTTATGAAGAATTTATGATGCTGCGAGAATTTTGGTGCTCTTTGTGCAGGTGCGGGAATTATGAGCTTAAAAGAGGGTCGAAGAGTAGGTTGCTTGGACTGCAAGCTTTGGGCAGAGAGCATATCTGGTCCAACATCCGGACCGGATAGCCCCTATCCAGTCACACATCAGGACCGGATAGTCCAACGGATGCGGCCCAACGATCGAGACATCTGCTCTGTTATCCAGTCCGGATAGGCTCCTTCTTCAGGAAATACAAAAGAGTTTGGAGTTCGATTTTGAAAGGGGTTGAACACAGTTTAGCCATCTTGTGGAGGAGACGCACCAAGAGTAGTGGGGATTTTCTTGAGAGCTCGAATTTTGAGTTGAGAGCTATTGGAAGGAGCTTGAAGGAGAAGAATTAATGAGTTAGGAGCACCATATCCAAGGGAGCGAGCTTGGAGAAGAAGAACTCTATTATTTCCTAAGCTTCCTTCTACTTTTTCGATTTCTTTTTGTTAACTTTTGCTATGGATTGTAGCTTTGTGTTAGGTTTTATGAGATTTTCCTTAGACTCCATAGCTAGGGAGTAGTTTCTTGGCTATGGAGGCTAATTTGTGTAAAACACTTTGAATCTATTAATTTTGAGGTATTAGTTTTAGGAGATTTGGTTTGTTGATGTGGATTGCTTGAGCTTGATTGTTATTGTCTATGGTTGATTCTAGAGGATTGAGATATTTTATGTTGAAAACCTAGGACCCTTGACCTTAGTCGAATCATAGAGTCTCGAGAGAGCCATTGAGTCGATTTACCTATGTAATCCTAGGGATAGAGATTTTTAATCTTTAAACCCCAAATGTTGGGTGAGGTATGAGTGCTAAGTAGTTTGGTGTGGATTAAGCGAATGCACGTGCTTAATGTTCGTTTGGCATGAATTAGCTACTCGTGAGCGAGTACATAGGCTAAGGACCGATTCCGAGAGGATAGGGCTTACTCGAACTAGTATTCATCACAAGTACAGACTTGTATTTTACAATTGTCGATCATCAAGCGGTGAGAATTGCACTTGATCTCGAGAGAGTCGAGAACGTTAGAGCACTAGGCTAGACTCAATGTCGAGAGATGAGTCTAGTTTCGTAAGACATAGACTAACCACCACCAAGTCTAACATTGTCCTTCACCACAAGACCATGAGCTTAGTTGTCTAGGTGAGTTAGGATCGGTCTCGAGAGAGTCGTGAACATCTCATTGTTGAGTCGGTTTCAATGTCGAGAGACAAAATCGACACAATACGGTTGAATATCTTCACACATAAATTTGCTAGAACATTTGCCTCAATTGTTGGTTTTACTAGTGCATTGCACGAATTAGCTTCCTAAGCCCTGTTGTCACTTGAGAATTAAACTTTTGTTCATTAGCTTGCATGATAAGTAATTGATAAAACACTCAAACATCTTTACATTAGCTTTACATTCATAGTTCTATACATTCCAAAACGCATGATCACATGACAAACAAGACCGAGCCCTTTGTTAGTCCCCATGGAAAATTACTAGGGTTTCATTATTTACTCTATAGTACTTGTGTTGATTCGTGTCGCTCGCGCGACGCCTTTCGGCTTTACAAGTTGGTTGTTATGGGCCCGAAAGAACGTCCTACCGACGCATTTCCCCCATAATCTATTGGTTTATTGCTCGTCTTTATGCTTGCTTTTGGTGTTATGAAGAATTTATGATGCTGCGAGAATTTTGGTGCTCTTTGTGCAAGTGCGGGAATTAGGAGCTGAAAACAGGGTCGAAGAGTAGGTTGCTTGGACTGCAAGCTTTGGGCAGAGAGCATATATAGTCCAACATCCGGAACGGATAGCCTCTATCCAGTCACACATCTGGACCGGATAGTCCACTGGATGCGGCCCAACGATCGAGACATCTGCTCCGTTATCTGGTCCGGATAGGCTCCTTCTTCAGGACATACAAAAGAGTTTGGAGCTCGATTTTGAAAGGGATTGAACACATTTTAGCCATCTTGTGGAGGAGACGCACCAAGAGTAGTGGGGATTTTCTTGACAACTCGAATTTGGAGTGAAGAGCTATTGGAAGGAGCTTAAAGGAGGAGAATCAAGGAGCTAGGAGCACCAAATCCAAGGGAGCAAGCTTGGAGATGAAGAATTCTATTATTTCCTAATTTTCCTTCTAGTTTTTCTATTTCTTTTAGTTAATTTTTGCTAAGGATTGTAGCTTTGTGTTAGGTTTTATGAGATTTTCCTTAGACTCCATGGCTAGGGAGTAGTTTCTTGGCTATCGAGGCTAATTTGTGTAAAACACTTTGAATCTATTAATTTTGAGGTATTATTTTTAGGAGATTTGGTTTGTTGATGTGGATTGCTTGAGCTTGATTGTTTTTGTCTATGGTTGATTGTACAGGATGGAGATATTTTATGTTGAAAACCTAGGATCCTTGACCTTAGTCGATTCATAGAGTCTCGAGAGAGCCATTAAGTCGATGTACTTATGTAATCCCGGGGATAGAGATTTGGAATCTTGAATCCCCAAAGGTTGAGTGAGGTATGAGTGCTAAGTAGTTTGGTGTGGATTAATCGAATACACGTGCTTAATGTTAGCTTGCCACGAATTAGCTACTCGTGAGCGAGTACATAGGCTAAGGACCGATTCCGAGAGGATAGGGCTCTCTCGAACTAGCATTCATCACAAGTAACGACTTGCATTTTACAATTGTCGATCATCAAGCGGTGAGAATTGCACTTGATCTCGAGAGAGTCGAGAACGTTAGAGCACTAGGCTAGACAATGTCGAGAGATAAGTCTACTTTCGTAAGACATAGACTAACCACCACCAAGTCTAGCATTGTCCTTCACTACAAGACCATGAGCTTAGTTGTCCAAGTAAGTTAGGATCGGTCTCGAGAGAGTCGTAAACACCTCATTGTTGAGTCGGTTTCAATGTCGAGAGACAAAATCGACACAATACGGTTGAATATCTTCACACGTAAATTTGCTAGAACATTTGCCTCAATTGTTGGTTTCACTAGTGCATTGCACGAATTAGCTTCCTAAGCCCTGTTGTCACTTGAGAATTAAACTTTTGTTCATTATCTTGGATGATAAGTAATTCATAAAACACTCAAACATCTTTACTTTAGTTTTATACTCATAGTTCTTTACATTTCAAAACGCATGATGACAGGACAAACAAGACCGAGCCCATTGTTAGTCCCCGTGGAAAATGACTAGAGTCTCATTACTTACTCTATATTACTTGTGTTGATTCGTGTCGCTCGCGCGACGCCTTTCGGCTTTACAAGTTGGTTGTTATGGGCCCGAAAGAACGCCCTTCCGACGCATTTTTCTCATAACCTATTGGTTTATTGCTCGTCTCTGTGCTTGATTTTGCTGTTATGAAGAATTTGTGATGTTGCGAGAATTTTGGTTCTCTTTGTGCTGGTACAGGAATGAGGAGCTTAAAAGAGGGTCGAAGAGGAGGTAGCATGGACTGCAAGCTTAGGTCAGAGAGCATATATGGTCCAACATCCTGAATGGATAGCCCCTATCTAGTCACAAATCTAGACCGGATAGTCCACCGGATGCGGCCCAACGATCGAGACATCTGCTCTGTTATCCGGTCCGGATAGGCTCCTTCTTCAGGACATACAAAAGAGTTCGGAGCTCGATTTTGAAAGGGTTTGAACACATTGTAGCCATCTCGTGGAGGAGACGCACCAAGAGTAGTGGGGATTTTCTTGAGAGCTCGAATTTGGAGTGGAGAGCTATTGGAAGGAGCTTGAAGGTGGAGAATCAAGGAGCTAGGAGCACTAAATCCAAGGGAGCAAGCTTGGAGAAGAACTCTATTATTTCCTAAGCTTCCTTCTACTTTTTCTATTTCTTTTAGTTAATTTTTGCTATGGATTGTAGCTTTGTGTTAGGTTTTATGAGATTTTCCTTAGACTCCACGGCTAGGGAGTAGTTTCTTGGCTATGGAGGCTAATTTGTGTAAAACACTTTGAATCTATTAATTTTGAGGTATTAGTTTTAGGAGATTTGGTTTGTTGATGTGGATTTCTTGAGCTTGATTGTTATTGTCTATGGTTGATTGTATAGGATGGAGATACTTTATATTGAAAACCTAGGATCCTTGACCTTAGTCGATTCATAGAGTCCCGAGAGAGCCATTGAGTCGATGTACCTATGTAATCCCAGGGATAGAGATTTGGAATCTTGAATCCCCAAATGTTGAGTGAGGTATGAGTGCTAAGTAGTTTGGTGTGGATTGAGCAAATTCACGTGCTTAATGTTAGCTTTCCATGAAATAGCTACTCGTGAGCGAGTACATTGATAGCATTTTGTGCCCTAGTCCAATTGCTAGTAGCCTGTCAACGTCTATGTACATTATCATCGTTTGTAATATATATATATACATATATATATATATATATATAAACGGCTTTATATTACTTATGTGTTGAAGTAATATGTTGAGCATGATCTAATTTATGACCACTAAAGTAGTAGAACCATAAATCTGTACGGATCACACTTAACGATTCCCTGGTCAATCTACGCTTCTATAGAAGCGACCAGTATGAGGATGGTTCATAATGACGTAGTTCTACTTGTCATAGGGATGAGGGATCCCGGAATCATATCATAGATATCATGAGGTGATTGATATCGGACGACCCGCTTTGAATAGTGCTTTCATAGATTAAGGATAGTGACTTGTGATCAATCGGGATATCTAGAGATAATAGGATAGTGACTTGTACGCACAAGGTTAAGTCGAATCATTGATCGTCATGTACCTTGGGTAATCATAACGTCTTACTAGAGACCACTTATGATGGATCAGACAAGAGCGATCTTTTGCGCCGATCTGCCAACGGTGGCATGAGCCTAAAGGGTCACACACATTCAAGACGGATAACTTGAGACAAGGAAACCTTAACGTTTCTTTAGGAGCAATACATGGACAAAACTGAAGGTTTTGTGCCATGGGTTCGATTTGAGAGAATAATTAGCGAATCGAGAAAACTGAGTTTTTTCGTCAATGTCGCGTCGGACTTTGTTTGATAAGTAACGACAAAAAAGGTCGGGCGACTTTTGGACATGGCACGAAACCACATGGGCGAGCCCATTGGGCTCGGCCCATGAGGTCTCGTGGTTGGCCCAAACAAGGGCCCAATAAGCCCTCTTGGCCGGCCCACAAGGTGGGTCCATGTGTGGGGGCACACAACACCATGCTTAGTTGGTGATTGTGAATTAAGAGGTGAGTGATTTAAGGGGTATGGGTTAAAGGACCTTTAAGCCCATACCAATCACTTTTGACCCATGCTTGTGAGTTGAATGATGAATTGAAATATCTAACATTCATTCATTAATCAAAGAATCATACAACTCTCACAACTCTCTCTCTCCTCTGTTTGCTCTCTTGTTCTTCATTTAATTGTTCTAGTAGGCAATTAAGTGAAGGATCTTCATGATCATCCCCTTGGTGTGGACTTGCTCTAGAGAAGAAGATCCGAAAGTTCTTCTTTATCGATTCAACAAAGACTAAATGCAAAAATGGAGAAACTGTCCAGATTGTCCAGTTCCGGCGACCGACATTGCGTGAGCCATAGCTGCTATGTCCGAGGTCCGATTGATCTGAAACTGGCGGCGTTGGAAAGATAAGTTAAAGGGCTTCAACTTATGTGAAATACTGATTTTTCAAAAGAGTGCTGGTTTGGGAGATACAAGGCCGAGAATCTGAGTGGTCCGCAGAGTCTGTCCAGCTAGATGGGAAAAATATTTTGTTCCAGACAGAGGTCTTCTCGTCCGAACTGGGTTCGGAGTGAAACACAAAAGATGTGGAGAATTGGCTGAGGTTTAATCTCCAGAAAGAACCGAAGTAATTAGAGATCTGTAGCTTGAGATATGAAGCTTCAAAGTCTCGGTTTTCTGCCGGGCAGATTCTGGTAAAACTAGAAAACTCGATTTCCTAAGGATCTAACTTGGTAGTCGATCTTGCGCAGGTAAGAGGCGGTTTATAGGTTGCTTCTGCTGCCATGAACGTGATTAGGATGCCCCGGAACCCAACAGTGGTATCAGAGCCGGTCTACCACTATGAGATCCTTGTTTGTTGTTTCGATTTTATGGAGATATGCATGTCATATTTGTTGATAACATGTTTTTAATTCTTTTTGGGATATATGCATGAAATATGTTATTTTTGGAAAATATATTGAATTTGGAATTTTTCGGAAATTATTGGATTTGTCGGGTCCGACAAGAGACTCTCAGGGAGCCGGATCGGAGGCCGGGGAGGCCGGCGGTGACCGGGGCCTTCCCCACTCTTGGCCGAGGCCGAGAGTGGAGGCAAGCTCGGTTTGGGCCTTCCAAGGCCCAAACCGAGCCGTGACATGTTGGGCTCGGCCCATTGGCTTGGCCCGACTTGGTTCGTGCACGGTGTTTGATCCGTGGCACGAACCCGCGATCCAATATTTCGAAAACTTTCAAAATTTAATCGGTTTCGATAAACTGTTTTTCGAAAAGGTCTAGTTTCGATAAACCCGACCAAGTAACTTGGCAAAATTAAAACCGGAATTATTGCATATTATTTGATAACATGTTTGTGTGATAACATGTTAGATGATGTGATGAGAAGTATGATGCATTAGTAGCCCATTAGATTCTATCGCTTTCACGGTTTGCATACCGTTAGTGTTAGCGTGTAATTATTCTTTCATTCAATCCCATAAAGTGTAATTATTTTTTATCCGGTCTACGAACCGAGTATTAATTGTAATTACTACTCAAAGACGACAAGGATGGAGAATCGAGCACAATGACGGTCTTCGAGGATGTCCAAGAGCTAGTGGGATCCCGAATGAAAAAGACGAGAAGATGTTGTGACTCGTAGAATCCTAAGATTAGGATGGGATATAAAATGCATATTTAACGCTTTATGTTTCCTTGCTTGTATTATTTAAATAATAACATGCTTGCATGCTTAGCTTATAAGTTTATAAGCCATCACCTCGCATGCAAAAATTAAAATCGACTTTAATTGTTTGCATGTTTAAAGCGTTTTGAACCGTCATCGCACGGGTTGTGATGGATGAGTTCAAATTTGAAACGTGTTTGCACGGGTTGCAAATGACGATTTCAAATGAAGATAGTATGTGATACAATTAGAACACGGGTTGTTGATGATGGGTTCGTAATTGTGCCAAATACTTTCGAATTATTAAGCACAACCAATTTACGAGATAATTTGAGTCAAGTGAGATGCCACCCAAATTAACACCCATGTAGAAACATTTTATCGGTGTCGTGCGCCTTAGCGGAGCATCGATCGAATGGGTTCTAGATGGGAATGGTAAACTTTGTGGGATGTCGTGCGCCTTAGCGGAGCATCTGCACAAAGTTAACTCGTTAGTGAAGGTTGGTTGACTCGACCACGATTCTTGGCCTGAGGTCGAGCTGGGGCATAGGAAGGGTAAGTCGTGTGTTTTTGCACATACCCTGACCAAGAGTTACACGGGTTGTAATTGGACGGACGTCCTACCTAAATAAGTCAATTGGAACGGTGCGCCTTAGCGTACTTCAAATGACGAATAAGGGATCTTGGTTTAAAGGTTCTAAACCTTAGAACCGGATGGTTGGTGTTTAATTCGGATCTTCGTAAATTTATTCAACTTTTCTGATTAAAATTACTTTCTTCGTGTAGAAATGGCTAGTAATTCAACAAACTCGTCTAATTTGTCGTTGAGGACTATACTCAAAAAGTGTAAACTCAACGGGACAAATTATCTGGACTGGGACAGAAATTTGCGACTTGTGTGAAAGTTGGAACGCAGGGAGTACGTCCTTGATAAGGCTATCCCGGTGAAGCCAGCTACCAACGCAACGAGGGTCATTAAGGATGCGTACCAGAAACACCTTAGCGACTCTATCGACGTTGCGTGTGTCATGCGGGGCTGCATGGAGGCGGACCTCCAGAAGCAGTTTATGGAGCTATCCCATGATCCGTTTGCAATGTTTGCACAGATCAAGGATATGTTCAAAGAGAAATTACGTATTGAAAAATACACTGTTCTCCGAGAACTCATTGCCTGCAAGATGTCAGCATGCAGCTCCGTAGGTCCACACGTCCTACGTATGAAGGGACATTTCGACCATATGACTAGTATCTGTATGTCTATGGAAAAGGAAATGGTTGCGGATTTTATTCTACAATCCCTTCCTCATGCATATGGTGGATTCGTCATGAACTATCACATGCATGACATGGACAAGAACGCATCGGAGTTGCACAGCATGTTTGTAACTGTAGAGAAGAGCATAAGGGGCAGTTCGCCCAAAAGTGTTCTTATGGTCAGCAAGGGATCCAGCTTCAAAGCTGGTGGTGGCAAGGGTAAAGGCCCAATGCACCTGGCAAGAAATATCAGACCATTTGTTCCTAAATCTTCCATGCCTGTAAAGGGCAAGGGGAAGGCAAAGGAGTCGGTCTGTTTCTAGTGCCAAAAGCCTGGTCACTTGAAGAAAGACTGTCAGCAGTTGAAGGATGATCAGAGAAAGGGCGGTGGGGCCGCTACTTCGTCAGGTATTCCATTTGAGCTAAATCTTTCTACTATAATTGTTTGGGTACTAGACACTGGAGCTGAGTCTTATGTCTGTGCAGATATACAGGTGTTGAATAGTAGAAGAGATATGGGGAAAAGCGAGGTGGACCTAAGAGTTGGGAACAACGTGAGAGTTACCGTAACTGTCGTGGGTTCTGTTAACCTTGTTTTGCCCAATGGGCTTGTAATTGAACCTTTTGATGTGTTTTGCGTACCTGCTTTCATCAGGAATATTATTTCAATATCTCTTCTTGAAAAGGAAGGTTATTATTTTAATATTAAGAACTGGTTTTTTAATATTATGCGCAACAACATGTTTTATGGCAATGCTCACAATGTTGGAGGTTTATTCATATTGAATATGTAAAACTCGAGATCCAACATGCTCTATAATATAAATGCTAAGAGGTTTAAAGCTAATGATTTAGACCAAACTCTAATCTGGCATTGTCGTCTAGGTCACATAAATAAGAAACGCATCTCAGCGCTTCATAAGCGCAGACTTCTAAGTCAGTTCGAATACCAAACGATTGATAGATGCAAAGCTTGTTTAATGGGCAAGATGACTAAAGCGCCCTTCACTGGTTTAGGTGAGAGGGCAGGTGATCTATTGGGTTCAATACATTCAAACGTATGTGGACCAAATGAGACACCAGCCAGAGGTGGTTTAGGCTACTTTATCACGTTTACTGATGATTTCAGTAGATATGGTTATGTCTATCTCATAAGACATAAGTCTGAAGCCTTTGATAAATTCAAGGAGTCTAGGACTGAAGTAGAAAACCAACTCGAAAAAAGTATCAAGGCACTCCGTTCTAATCGGGGTGGAGAATACTTATCCGAAGAAGTTTCTTAGTCATCTTACAGAAAGTGGAATACTATCTCAGTGGACTCCGCCAGGAACACCGCAACTCAATGGTGTGTCCGAGCGAAGGAATCGGACATTGTTGGATATGGTTCGATCGATGTTAAGTCTCACTGATCTCCTGATCTCCTTCTGGGGTTACGCTCTGCAAACGGCCGCATTCATAATCGAGGTGGGACATTCTTGGACGAGTAATTTATTTCCAAGACAGTCGGTGGGAGGGCTGTTCATCTTATGGAGTTCTAGATGAGATGGTCACTCGAGAATCACTGGACTACCCACCAGAAGTAGTCGTTGACCAAGAACCAATAGCTACAGTTAATGAGGAAAGAAATGCAATCCATATCAGATAATTAAGTGTGGGACTTGGTGGATCAAACCCCTGACGTAAAAGTCATGGGGTATAAATGGATCTTTAAAATGAAGATAGACATGGATGGCAAACCTCAGACCTATAAAGCAAGACTGGTAGCAAAAGTTTATAGGAAAGTCCACGGAATTGACTATGAAGAGACCTTTTTCTCTAGTAGCTATGGTCAAATCTATCCGCATTCTACTTGCCGTAGCAACTATGCGATATGGCAAATGGACGTCAAAACCGCCTTCTTCAACGGGAGGTTAGCTGAGGACGTTTAAATGTCTCAGCCTGAGGGTTTTGAGGATCCTAAGAATAAGGGAAAGATTTGCAAGTTGCTCAAATCAGTTTATGGTTTGAAGCAAGCATCTCGGAGTTGGAATCAACGTTTTGATGAAGTTGTGAAACAGTTTGGCTTCATCAAGAACGATGATGAACCTTGCGTATATAAAAAAGGAAGATGGGAGCAAAGTAGTCTTCTTAGTGCTTTATGTTGATGACATACTGCTCATTGGAAACAACGTCCCTACCTTGCTCTTAAGAAAGACTTGGTTAGGTGAGTGTTTCGCAATGAAGGACTTAGGCGAGGCCTCTTGCATCTTGGGGATCAAGATATATAGAGACCGTGCCAAGCGGGTCTTGGGCTTAAGTCAAAGCACCTACATAGACAAGGTGTTGAGAAGATTCTCGATGCAAGATTCAAAGAAAGGACTGCTGCCCATGCGTCATGGCATGAAGCTAAGCAAGAAGTAGTGTGCTGAGACACCTGCAGAGCTAGCAAGAATGAATGAGATCCCATATGCTTCGGCTATAGGGACCATAATGTATGCCATGATATATACGAGACCGGATGTCTCGTCTGCCCTAAGCTCTACCAGTAGACATCAGTCCAAAACTAGTGAGGAACATTGGATTGTCGTCAAGGCGATTCTCAATTTTTGAGAAAAAACAAAAACGCTTTTCTTGTATACGGGGGAAGAAATGATGATCTAGTCGTCAAAGGATATGTCGACGCAAGTTTTTCAAGACAGACCCCGATGACTTTAAAATTCAGTTGGGTTATATGTTGATGTTGAACGGTGGAGCTTTCAGCTGAAAAGCAAGAAGCAGGACACCATTGCCGACTCTACGACAGAAGCTGAGTACATTGCTGCATCAGAAGGGGCAAAATAGGATGTATGGATCAGAAGTTTCATGACTGGGTTAGGTGTAATTCAAAACCCATCTAACCAAGTAGACTTATATTGTGACAACACCGGGGCCATTGCGCAAGCTAGGGAACCCAGGGCACATGACAGATCCAAACATGTACTCAGAAAGTATCACATCATCCGCGACATTGTTGCTAGAGGTGACGTGAAGATCCACTACGTTGCAACTAATGATAACACAGCCGACCCCTTGACCAAGGCTCTTTCACAAGCAAAACATGATAAACATGTTAGGTCAATGGGTATAGACTGGGACTTAGATTGGAACTAGGGGCAAGTGGGAGATTGATAGCATTTTGTGCCCTAGTCCAATTGCTAGTAGCCTGTAAACGTCGATGTACATTATCATCGTTTGTAATATATATATATATATATATATATATATATATATATATATATATATATATATATAAACGGCTTTATATTACTTATGTGTTGAAGTAATATGTTGGGCATGATCTGATTTATGACCACTAAAGTAGTAGAACCATAAATCTGTACGGATCACACTTAACGAGTCCCTGGTCAATCTACGCTTCTATAGAAGCGACCAGTATGAGGATGGTTCTTAATGACGTAGTTCTACTTGTCATAGGGATGAGGGATCCCGGAATCATATCATAGATATCATGAGGTGATTGATATCAGACCACCCGCTTTGAATAGTGTTTTCATAGATTAAGCCATGAACATATTCAAATGCGATAGCTTGTCACGATGTCCTTAGACCGAGGAGTCTTTATGATCACTATGCAATGTACGTGCGGCTTTAACTTGCGCCTAACGCTTTCTGTAACAGGATTGCAATAACGGGCATGATTGGGTGGCGGAACGGGTTGCATGAGTGACACGAAAGACGGCTAAGGGATTTATCCCTCATACTACGGTATGGGAAAGATATCCGTTAAAAGGCCTCTTGTCACGCCCCAAATTCGGTAGAGACCGAGCCCGGAACGCGAACGAGGAATCAGTGTCCGAAACAACTGAAACAATAATAGTAATCAAATAAAAAGAACACAAATACAATGAACCGCGAATTTTATAACTGCTCAAAAGAATATACAACACGAGTCAGAGACTCAAAGTATGATCAAGAAACAACAAAACGTCGACACTAAATTGTACGTCAACTAACACGCCCAAAACAACCCGGACTCTCCAGCTCCTCCAGCTTCGAGATATCCTCCTATCCACAATCACGATCCTCACCTGTCTGCAGGAAAAGTAGCAGGGGGTGAGCATTTACGCTCACCGCAACGGATACCCGACTGACAACGGCATACAAGTAATTGACAGGGTGATACATAAGCACAGTTCGAAAAAGATCAATAGTAAAAATCAACCATTATCCAAACATTTCGTCTCATTCTCAATACTCAAATCATCACACAATCAACCAAGCAACATCAATCAAACAAACCTTTCACTCAAGGAAAGGCAACAATCCGGGTACTTCGTCGAGTCCATCTTGCCAAACACGCACGGTGTTGGACAAGGTCTACACGACCAGGTGATGCAACCTATAACACGCCAGTTTACAGTCGCAAGCTGTCTGGGCCTGGTCTGCCTCCCACTTTTCGATAGCTAGTCGTAGGCGTGAAACCTCTTCGCGGCCGCCAGTTTACAGTGGCTAGCTGTCTGGGCCTGGTCTGCCCCCCACTTCTTCGATTGCTAATCGAAAGGCGTGGACGCCTCTTCGCGGCATGGATGGAGAAGCGCGGTAAGAGCGCAAATCTACCCCACCCGAACGGAGATCACGGACGTATCTTTCCCACCTGGGCGTCAACCAGCAACAAACACAAACCACCACGCACACTGGGCTCCCGCCCGTAACCAACATCCACACACACTGGGCTCCCGCCCGTAACCATCATCCACAAAACATTTCAACCACAGGAGAGAAATAATCAACTCAAGTCATTTCGATTTACATGTTAAGGCACAACATTTTCAACACATCAGATCGCATTTACCATTTACTCACAATACAGTTCAACCATAGTGAAGAATATACTCAACTCAAATCATTTCAATTTACATGTTAAGGCACGACATCTTCAAACACGTCAAATCACAATTTACCATTACTCACAATTGAACAAGTATAACACATTCAAACCAAACGCAACGAGTAAAGCGGTAACACCCCCAACAAAGCATACAGCGGAATGGCACGTCGCTGTAGTATAATCAACCTATAGACACAACCAGGTGCCCACATGCAATTCTACACATACATATACTAAGAACACAAAAGGTGCCCACATGCAATTACTAGTAACTTTCCCAAGTCATGTACGGATATACGGCTACTTTTCCCTACCTCGATAATTATCCAACGTTAGCTCCAAGTCTCTCGCGACACCACGTCTAAATCCTTCCCTTTCCACGAGCGATGGAAGAATCTAATAACGACAAATGCACAAACTTTAGCAATTGATCGAAGTCCGATTCTAACGAAACTAACGCCCAAGTACACCCCAATGAGTCCCGATCACTCCAATACTTCCTAATTACACCGAGTTGCCAAAAAGGACCCGGAACGGCCCAATTCGCGCACTTTCCCGAATCTGCCCGGAAACGCTAAAATGACCTCGGGACCCCGAAAAATTCCATTTTCGCATCAACAAATCATAATTATATTCAAGGGGTCCAACGCAATCGACGGAACCAAATTCCGACGCCCGAGCGACTCAATCCCGTCATTAAGGTTCCTCAAATAATAAATAATCTTTTCCCACAATTCAATTCCAACAATTCTCAAATTTATTCTACGCGCATAATTAAATTCGAGATCACCAATAAAATTGACGGAATTACGTTCCGACCTCCGGGGGATTTAATCTCGACTTTAAAGTTTAGCGAAACAAACACATTTTAGCCAAATTAATTCCAATTTCTTCCAAAGTCACGAATTAGTGTTCTAGGGATTTTCCGGGATTGCATAACACGTAAAAACCCGAACTCCGGGCACGCGGGCCCCACCTCCGGTGACCGGCCGGAGCTCCGGCGAGCTCCCGGTCACCGGACAAACCTCCCGTTTGTCTCAAAACGCTCCAAATTACCCCCTTAACACTAATCCAACCTCAATCAAACCATATTCCACAACTCCATAAATCCAAACTCAAGGAAATGAGAATCCAAAACATACCTCTTGTAGCCCACGACGAGGAGAACCCGAATACGCAAAAATCAAGACGTTTGGACGGTCGGAACGTCGGGAAATCGCCACAATCTTTTCTCTTCTTCTTCCTTCTTTCTTCTTTCTCTTTCTCTTCCTCTTTCTCTTTCCTTGTGTTCTGCCGAGAATCAACTCCCTCCCCCTCTCTTATAACTTAAATATAATTATTTAAACATTAAACTAATAAAATAAACCTATTTTCCATTTTCTTTTAAATCTAAATTAAAACAATTAATATTTTTTAATCACTCAAAAGTCTCCCCCCCCCCTCTAGATACATGACAAGTGTAAAGTAGAGGGGTCCCACAAGCCACTTTTGTCATTTTGGACCCGAAATCGTCCGAAACGGACACGTTTTTCGAAACCGTCGGAACCGTGATGTTTCGCTAAATTTTAGCTTCCATATGAACCTAATATCCATAATATTACAGTTCCAACTTAAAATGGCTCAAATAGTAGTCCTCGGTGACTCTCGGGTCGAAATTTGGTCAAATCGCGAATTATTAAATTTTCATCCATTTTTCACAAAATTGACCCAAATTGACCCAAATTGACCGGGAGCGGTCCTTACAACTCTTGATTGAGACTGACTGAGAGTAAGAGCATGGCCATGCCGGTGATACGGGTTATCAGTTCTTAGCCATCTCACATATCAAGTAACAATGATTGATTAAACAAGGGTGACGACTCTATGCCTTGTGATCAATCTGGATATCTAGAGATAATAGGATAGTGACTTGTACGCACAAGGTTAAGTCGAATCATCGATCGTCATGCACCTTGGGTAATCATAACGTCTTACTAGAGACCACTTCTGATGGATCGGACAAGAGCGATCTTTTGCGCCGATCTGCCAACGGTGGCATGAGCTTAGAGGGTCACACACATTCAAGACGGATAACTTAAGACAAGGAAACCTTAACGTTTCTTGAGAAGCAATACATGGACAAAACTGGAGGTTTTGTGCCATGGGTTCGGTTTGAGAGAATAATTAGCGAATCGAGAAAACTGAGTTTTTTCGTCGATGTCGCGTCGAACTTTGTTTGATAAGTAACGACAAAAAGGGTCGGGCGACTTTTGGACACGGCACGAGACCACATGGGCGAGCCCATTGGGCTCGGCCCATGAGGTCTCGTGGCCGGCCCAAACAAGGGCCCAATAAGCCCTCTTGGCCGGCCCACATGGTGGGTCCATGTGTGGGGGGCCACACAACACCATGCTTAGTTGGTGATTGTGGATTAAGGGGTGAGTGATTTAAGGGGTATGGGTTAAAGGACCTTTAAGCCCATACCAATCACTTTTGACCCATGCTTGTGAGTTGGATGATGAATTGAAATATCTAACATTCATTGATTAATCGAAGAATCATACAACTCTCACAACTCTCTCTCTCCTCTCTTTGCTCTCTTGTTTTTCATTTAATTGTTCTAGTAGGCAATTAAGTGAAGGATCTTCAAGATCATCCCATTGGTGTGGACTTGCTCTAGAGCAGAAGATCCGAAAGTTCTTCTTTATCGATTCAACAAAGACTAAATGCAAAAATGGAGAAACTGTCCAGATTGTCCAGTTCCGGCGACCGACATTGCATGAGCCATAGCCATTTCTTCCGAAGTCCGATTGATCTGCAAATGGCGGCGTTAGAAATATAAGTTAAAGGGCTACAAAGTTTGTGAAATTCTGATTTTACAAAAGAGCGCTGGTTTGGGAGATACAAGGCCGAGAAGCTGCTGGTCCGCAGAGTCTGTCCAGCGAGATGGGAAAAATATTTTGATCCAGAAGGAGGTCTTCTCGTCCGAACTGGGTTCGGAGCGAAACACAAAAGATGTAGAGAATTGGCTGAGGTTTAATCTACAAAAATAACCGAAGTAATTGGAGATCTTTAGCTCGAGATATGGAGCTTCAAAGTCTCGGTTTTCTGCTGGGCAGATTCTGGTAAAACCCGAAAACTCGATTTCCTAAGTATCTAACTTGTTAGTCGATCTTGCGCAGGTAAGGGGCGGTTTATAGGTTGCTTCCGCTCCCATGAACGTGATTAGGATGCCCCGGAACCCAACATACATATGTAGGAATTCCATGGGTTCCATAGATTTAATTACATGCAGCGGACAAGAATCTAACCATGGAATTCAATAAACAAGATCTTATGTGATAAAAATTTCAGCATATATTATGATCATACACTCAAAAAATTACCTTTTGTGAATCAATCAAACACAAAGAATATGTGTTCTCTAGATAGTCCACACCAACACAACACCTAGACCAAGGATTCGACACACAAGTTTACTAGTTTTGTGTGTAAAAGAATAGAAAAAGCCCTAGCAATGGAGAAGAGAGGGAGGGTCGGCTAGGAGAGAGATAAGGAGCCAAAAAAGAGATGGATTAGGGTTAGAATTAAGTGAAAAAATCGGATAATATTTATCTTTATTTTTCACATAATTAAACTCTTAAAAATCTCTTAATTAAACTTATGCCCAATCTCAATTAATATTAAGAATGGGCTTGAAGCCTGTTGCTACGTTTAAGTGTTGGCATAATTTTTTAGCGCAAAAGTAAGAAGTCAGTACAACATGTTACATGACATGTGGAGGGACTAGATGCGATCCAGATTAGGAAAAATCTGAAGCTTTCCTATTTCGACGACGCTTGGAGCGAAAGAAGAAAGACGCCACGAAGACTTGGAGCGCAAGAGAGTGACGTCGGCAAGCCAGGTGACTTCCACCTGTCAGTAACACGTCAGCAATATGCGGCAACTCTACTTGCCTGATTTATTCAGGAAGTCCAAACAAAGGAAGACGACTTCAAGCTGGCGTTAAAGGCGGCAACGACTTGCCTAATCTGTTCAAGAAGTCTGAAACTTCCTATTCCTAATCAAGGAAGGATTAAGAATGTGAGCTGCTATAAAAAGTGTAAGGACCGCTCCCAGTCAATTTGGGTCAATTTTGTGAAAAATGGATAAAGATTTAAAAATTCGCGATTTGACCAAATTTTGACCCGAGAGTCACCAAAGACTACTATTTGAGCCATTTTAAGTTGAAATTGTAATGTTATGGATATTAGGTTCATATGGAAGCTAAAATTTAGCGAAACGTCACGGTTCCGACGGTTTCGAAAAACGTGTCAGTTTCTGACGATTTTGGGTCCGAAATGACAAAAGTGGATTGTGGGACCCCCCTACTTTACACATGGCATGATTTTAGAGGGGGGGGGGAGACTTTTTGAGTGGTTAAAAATTGAATGGGTTAATTTAGATTTAAAAGAAAATGGAAAATATGTATATTTAATTAGTTTAGTGTTTAAATAATATAGTTTAAGTGATAAAGAGGGGGAGGGGGAGCCACAATCGGCAGAAGCAAAGAAAAGGAGAGAGAGAGGGGTGCTTGGCCAAGAGAAGAAGAAGGAAGAAGAGGAGAAGGGATTTTGGCGATTTCCCGACGATCCGGCCGCGTGATCGACCATTTTCTTGCGTATTCGGGTTCTTCACATCATTGGCTCCAATAAGCAACTCACTTTTTCTCATCGTGATGAGTTTGAGTTTTGGGTTTAATGAGAAATGAGTGAAATGATGATGGATTGGAGTTGTAGGGGTGTTTTGGAGCATTTTGGGACGTTTTTAGAATTTTCCGGCGGCCGGATGGTTTGCCGGAGTTCCGGCCGGTCACCGGAGCTCCGGCCAGGGTGGTGGCGCGCCGGAGGTGGTCCGGCAGTGGCCAGCCCCTGCCATGGCTTGCCGTGGCAGCCTATGGGCGACCGTGGGCAGTTTGGGCCTCTCGGGCCGTGAGTGGCCCGGATGGTCCCACGAGCCCGGAATTCGGGTTTGTGAGTTTCGGGAGGTCTCGAGTAACCCTCGAATCGATAGTTGGCACCCTTGATGATTTTTGGATTTAAATTACGAAAATTGGAAAATGTGTGTCGAAACTTTAAATTGCTCGATTAAATCGCTCGGGTGTTGGAATTCGATTCCGTCAATTGCGTTGGTCCTCTTGAATATAATTAGGAATTTAGACACAAATTTGGGAATTTTTGGAGTCCCGAGGGACAAATTCACACAACCGGGCAGATTCGAATTAACGGGCAAAATGGGCCGTTCTGGGCCCATTTTGACAACTTAGGTTAATTAAGAAGTGTTGGAGTGAGCGATACTTGTTGGAGTGGCACTTGAGTTTAATTTCGTGAAAATCCGGATTTCGGTTAATTATTAAAACTTGTGATTTGTCACTTTTAGATTCCTTTGACGACCGCGGGAAAGGAAAGGCATAACTTGGCGTCCGAAAATCTTAGGAGCTTACGTTGGAAAATTTGAGGTAGGGGGACATAGCTTACCTAGACCCATTCGCTTGATGCATTGATTGAATTTATTTGAGTATTTAGTTGAGATAAAATGAAATGTTTGAACACCTTTTGCTCGATGTTGTGAATTAAATAGCATGTTGATGTGTTGATATAAATGCCTCTCTGTGAATTAGTTGAGTACCAAACTTGAACTGCTTGTGAACACCTAGTTGTGCATGGTTATATTATTGCTTTTCAGACGATGACTTATTCCGTCTCGCACTTGTCTTGTTTGTGTGGATGTAAATGCCTCTCTGTGAACTGGTTTCTTGCACTTGGTTTGTGTTCTGTGAATGTATCGAAGGGTGTTGGGGTGTGGTTGGTAAGGGTGTTGTGATGTGGAAGGGTGGAAAGGTGATGGGAGGCTGTGTGGTTGGATGGATAATCGAGTCAGGAGCGGTACCCTTCCTGGCCGTGATCGATTTCCATTCGAGGGTTGAACCGAGTCAAGGGTGGTACCCATTAGCCGTGATCGGTTACCTCAATTGTATGGCTGTGTGGTTGGATGGATAGTCGAGTCAGGGGCGGTACCCCTCCTGGCCGTGATCGATTTCCATTCGGGGGTTGAACCGAGTCAAGGGTGGTACCCCTTGGCCGTGATCAGTTACCTCAATTGTGTGGTTGTGTTTGGATGGGCAATCGAGGAAGGAGCGGTACCCCTCCTAGCCATAATCGATTCCCGTTCGGAGGTTGAACCGACCAAGGGTGGTACCCCTCGCCTGTCGTAATCGGTTACCTCGGGAGTTGTGACGTGGTTGGTGGATGAGTAGTGGAAGTGTTGTGATTCGTACTTTACTGACTTCTTTGTGCTTACATGTATGTATTTCTCATCCTTGCTGTTTGTTTTAGTCTCTGGGTAGCGTGTTCACCCCTACTTGTAGTTGTGCAGGTTGGTGATCCTGAGTACACTTTTGGTGGGAGCTTTTCGGGGCGTGTCGTGTCGACGCACTGTGTATTTTTGTTGTTGTTGGCTTTTGTAGACTCTGGTCTGAGTCATTTGCCATGGATATTGCTGTATCGCAACTTGTATAAAATATTTTGATGTAAATATTTGATTGACTGGCCATGTCGTGCCTCACTTTTATACGCGTTACTTGTTGGTTTAATACAGATTTTAAAAGGAGAAAGGGTACTGATGCATTTGTTGTAAGCAGGTTTCTTTATTTGACTCGTGCAATCCCATTTTGAACTAGGGACGCCTAAATCAAAATGAGATGGCCTCGTGCGAGAATAGTTATGTTGTAATTTGAGGACGCTCGAGTTATTTCATAACTATATCGCATCGTGTTATTTCAAAGGTTTTAATTCGTCGGGTAACGACTTTAATTCGTGAAACCGGATTTTGGGGCGTTACAGTTTGGTATCAGAGGTCTCAGGTTCAACACCTGTGCCTTACGTTGACACGTCGGGTAGAGTCAGTTGTAGGAAAGTTTGCGTGATTTTAGTCAATTTGGTCTTGTGGTGCGTGAATTGGATGTTAGTGTGAGTTAAATGACGACTTGTGTGCGTGTGGTGACAATAAAATGACATGGTGACGGGTGGAGAAGTACCTATGTTAAGGTTGTGAAATGTTGATAGGGAAACATTGCGGCATGAAAATGAGTATTGGCACGTTAATGTGAATCTTGTTTGTTAGGATTGGACTGTACTAGGATAACAATCAGTTAGTACGTAGAGTAAATGTGGAGAATGTGAGAAGTTCTCGTCGCCCTTTTGCGCGGTGCTCTTTTGAAAAGAAATCCTAATTATGAACCGTCTTTCGTGCAGTAGGGCACATGGCTCCGAGAACTAGGCGAGGTGGCGCCTTGAGGGGGAGAGGAGCACAGCGAGCGACACATGAGCCTCCCAGGGCCGAATCCGGGGAGAGGACTACAGGGGTGGAGACGCCATCCACAGAGACTGCGTCAGGTAGCACAGGACAGGCAGGGACCGCGGCTGAGGTTCCCCCGTCCACTGCAGGGATCCCCACTGAGGCTACCACCACTCCTCCCAGTGATCAGGTAGTGGACGAGATACTACGGTCGATACAGTCGTTAGCGGCCATGTTGGGACAGAGGGAGACTGTGCCCACGGCTCCTGAGATATCACCAGTGCCGCCAGAGGTACCTGCAGTGCACGCACTCCGAGACTTCCTGCGCCTGAACCCCCCAGCTTTCCATGGAGAGCCTGACCCTACGCGAGCTGAGCAGTGGCTGCGACAGATCACCCGCGACCTTGATACATCTGGGGTTACAGATGGGAGGACCAGAATCACCTTTGCCGTCTATCAGCTCAGGGACGATTCTTACTACTGGTGGGAGCGAGTTAAGACAAGAGTGGGAGAGGACTATGAGGATTTCAAGGAGATTTTCCTTGAGAGCTATTTTCCCGAGTCGGCACGGGATAGCCGTCAGCAGCAGTTCCTGGAACTGCGACAGGGTGCGATGACGGTGCTAGAGTACGAGGCACAGTTCACAGCCCTGTCGAGATTTGCGCCAGACCTAGTGAGGTTCGAGGCGAACCTATGTAAGAGGTTCGAGAGGGGACTACGACCAGAGATCTTCGACAGGATCCTCTCTCACCGGATAAGGGTGTACTCGGTGATGGTCGACACTGCAGCGGCCATCGAGGAAGGGATGGTAGAGGCACCGAGGCTCAGGGGAGCAGAGACCCAGGCCGAGCAGCTTCACTAGGCAGACGGAGTCAAGGGACTTCAAGAGGCCTCGAGTTTCGAGCATTCCTCCGCAGTCGTGGGGAGAATGTTGCAGAGACCGCTAGCATCGCTGGATACCGTGGGATCCAGCCCAGTAGGCCCAAGGTCACCACCGGTATGTTATGAGTGTCATCAGCCAGGTCACCTCTGCAGGGATTGCCCTCGAACCCGAGCACCTACGAGGCAGCTTTCGGGGGGAGCTCAGAGCGGTCAGTTCAGAGCACCAGTAGAGAGACCGAGCGGTCGGCCAGGACAGGCCGGCATGCCTAGTTCTGGACCACCCACGTGCTTTGGGTGTGGACGTCCAGGACACCTCGCTCGGGATTGTTACTCTGGCAGAATCGGGAGTCAGGGCTCACGACAGCAGTCTGCACCTTCTGCACGGTCGTCAGCAGCACGACAGGATTCCCGACCCCGACAAGGGGCCGGACCAGCCCAGTCGACAGGACCAGGTACTAGTCGGGGGCAGCCGAGGGCAGATGGACAGCAGGTCCAAGGTCGGGTCTATGCAGTGTCGGGTCATACCGAGTCTCCACAGTCAGAGGACCAGAGAGCAGCTCAGGGTACGTTCCTTGTTTTTAATTTGTGGGCGTTTATTCTTATCGACACGGGTGCATCAAACTCTTTTATCTCAGCACAGTTTGCACGAGCACTAGGGTTGGTTGTCGAGTCGCTGAGTCCGCCCTTGTGCGTCGATACGCCTTTAGGGGACGATACTGTTCTAAGTAGAATCTGCAGGGCCTGCGAAGTTAGAGTAGCAGACCACTCTCTTGTGTGGGACCTTATCGTGCTGGACATGACTACTTTCGACGTGATCCTCGGCATGGACTGGTTGAGGCGATACAGGGCTAACATTGATTGTTATCGGAGGAGGGTGACCGTATCGAGTGGGGACTCGATGATTTCATGTTCATTGGGTAGCCGGAGTGGAGTTCTTCTTGCGGCGTTGTCCACTACGGTTGACGGACCGAAGGACGGAGGCAGAGAGCTACCACGAGTTGTCGACGAGTTTCCAGACGTCTTTCCAGGTGATCTTAGCGGATTACCGCCAGTGCGCGAGGTGGAGTTCACTATCGAGTTGATGCCGGGAACCTCGCCGATCTCTGTGGCACCATATCGTCTCGCCCCCGCGGAACTCGAGGAGTTGAAGAGTCAACTCCAGGAACTGCAAGAGAAGGGGTTCATACGGCCGAGCACCTCGCCGTGGGGCGCTCCGGCGTTGTTCGTAAAGAAGAAAGAGGGTTCGCTCCAAGATCGACTTGCGGTCTGGATATCATCAGTTGCGAGTACGGGAGGAAGACATCCCGAAGACTGCGTTCTGAACGCGGTATGGTCATTTCGAATTCCTAGTGATGCCGTTCGGCTTGACCAACGCCCCAGCGGCATTCATGGATCTTATGACTCGCATCTTCCGACCTTACCTCGATCGATTCGTCATCGTATTTGTCGACGATATTCTCATCTACTCGCCGGACGAGGGGACTCATGAGGCGCATTTGAGGACTGTACTCCAGTTGCTGCGATCGTACCAACTTTACGCGAAGTTGGAAAAATGCGAGTTCTGGCTTACCGAGGTGAGATTCCTCGGACATGTCGTATCTGGTGACGGCGTGTTTGTCGATCCGTTGAAGATCGACGCGGTCTCGAAATGGGCGCGACCGACGAGCGTTTTCGAGATCCGCAGCTTCCTGGGATTGGCAGGGTACTATCGGAGGTTCGTCAAAGACTTTACGCGCCTTGCAGTACCTTTGACTCGCCTCACGCGGAAAAGAGTTAAGTTCGATTGGGATGAGGCTTGCGAGCGCTCATTCGCGGAGTTGAAGACTCGGTTGACCACGGCTCCGGTTTTGATAAAACCTGAGCGAGGGATAGGCTATGACGTTTACTGCGACGCATCCGGCGAGGGACTGGGGAGTGTTCTGATGCAGCAGAGTAAGGTGGTGGCTTTTGGGTCCCGACAGCTTAAAGTGCACGAGAGAAACTATCGGACACACGATCTAGAACTTGCAGCGGTCGTGTTCGCACTAAAGCTTTGGCGTCACTACCTCTACGGTGAGAAGTTTCAGGTCTTTTCGGATCACAAGAGCCTGAAATATCTCTTTACCCAGAAAGATCTGAACATGTGACAACGGCGCTGGATGGAGCTGATTGAGGATTATGACTTCAGTCTGCTATACCACCTGGGCAAGGCGAATGTGGTCGCCGATGCCCTCAGCAGAAAGTCACTCCATAGCCTTGTCTCCGTAGCGGTTCGGGAATGGAAGATGATGGGAGAGCTCAGCGAGTTCAGGGTTGAGTTGGAGGAAGTTACTGGACGAGTCGCACTGTGTTCATTGGTGGCGCAGCCTACACTGGTGAGTCGGGTGATTGAGGCTCAGATTGATGACTCAGAGACAGCAACGTTCCAGATGAAAATGGCTAGCGGAGTTGAGTCCGAGGGGTGGTCGATGGGCAATGATCAGGGCCTTCGTTTCCGGAATAGATTGTTTGTGCCCAAGAGTCTCCGCGAGGAAGTACTATGCGAGTCACACAACTCACGACTCGTTGTGCATCCTGGTGGGACTAAGATGTATCACGACATCAGGCGCCATTTTTGGTGGAATGGGATGAAGCAGGAGATAGCAGGGTTCGTAGCTCGATGTCTCACTTGTCAGCAGGTGAAGATAGAACACCAGAGACCAACGGGACCTCTACAACCGTTGGAGATAGCCGAATGGAAATGGGAGCATATTACGATGGATTTCGTATGCGGACTGCCGAGGTCAGCAAGGGGTAATGATGCGGTGTGGGTGATAGTTGATCGACTGACTAAGTCCGCGCATTTCTTGCCAATGAGGATGACAGACTCGGTAGATAAGTTGAGTAGGCTATATGTACGCGAGATCGTGAGGTTACACGGAGTGCCGGTGTCGATAATATCGGACCGAGATCCTCGCTTTACATCTCGATTCTGGGATAGCCTACAGGGCGCGTTGGGTACGGATATTCGTCTGAGTACGGCTTACCACCCACAGACAGACAGTCAGTCAGAGCAGGTAATTCAGATATTAGAGGACATGCTCCAAGCGTGTATACTAGATTTCCACGGAGCGTGGGAGGATCATTTACCGTTGGCAGAGTTTGCGTATAACAACAGTTACCAGGCTAGCATCGGGATGGCACCATTTGAGGCTTTGTATGGTAGACCGTGCCGATCACCAGTTTGTTGGGCTGAGGTGGGAGATAAGAGCCTACTGGGACCCGAGCTGGTAAGGGAGACTACTGAGAAGGTAGCCTTGATTCGAGAGCGACTGAAAACGGCGCAGAGTAGACAGAAGAGTTATGCGGACCGGAGACGTCGACCTCTCGAGTTTGAGGTAGGCGACCACGTCTTCTTGCGAGTGAGCCCGAAGAAAGGGCTAATAAGGTTTAAGAAGGCAAGAAGCGACGGTAAGTTGGCCCCAAAGTACATTGGCCCCTTCGAGATCATCGCCAGGATTGGAGCAGTGGCTTACAGACTCGCATTGCCGCCATCCCTTGCAGCGGTTCACAACGTATTCCATGTATCGATGCTGAGAAAATATCACCCTGACCCGTCGCACGTGATAGAGTGGGCTGAGTTGGAGTTGACTCCAGATGCCTCGTATGAGGAAAGGCCAGTTCAGATCTTAGACTCACGAGATCAGATATTGAGAGGCAGGACCATCCCACTAGTGCGAGTGCTTTGGCAACATCACGGTGTCGAAGAGTCGACGTGGGAGCGGGCAGATGAGATTCGTGCTAAGTATCCCCGCCTTTTCGAGAATTGAGGTACGTTTTAATTTCGCGGACGAAATTCTTTAAAGAGGGAAGGTTGTAAGGACCGCTCCCGGTCAATTTGGGTCAATTTTGTGAAAAATGGATAAAAATTTAAAAATTCGCGATTTGACCAAATTTTGACCCGAGAGTCACCAAAGACTACTATTTGAGCCATTTTAAGTTGAAATTGTAATGTTATGGATATTAGGTTCATATGGAAGCTAAAATTTAGCGAAACGTCACGGTTCCGACGGTTTCGAAAAACGTGTCAGTTTCTGACGATTTTGGGTCCGAAATGACAAAAGTGGATTGTGGGACCCCCCTACTTTACACATGGCATGATTCTAGAGGGGGGGGAGACTTTTTGAGTGGTTAAAAATTAAATGGGTTAATTTAGATTTAAAAGAAAATGGGAAATATGTATATTTAATTAGTTTAGTGTTTAAATAATATAGTTTAAGTGATAAAGAGGGGGAGGGGGAGCCACAATCGGCAGAAGCAAAGAAAAGGAGAGAGAGAGGGGTGCTTGGCCAAGAGAAGTAGAAGGAAGAATAGGAGAAGGGATTTTGGCGATTTCCCGACGATCCGGCCGCGTGATCGACCATTTTCTTGCGTATTCGGGTTCCTCACATCATTGGCTCCGGTAAGCAACTCACTTTTTCTCATCGTGATGAGTTTGAGTTTTGGGTTTAATGAGAAATGAGTGAAATGATGATGGATTGGAGTTGTAGGGGTGTTTTGGAGAATTTTGGGACGTTTTTAGAATTCTCCGGCAGCCGGAGGGTTCGCCGGAGTTCCGGCCGGTCACCGGAGCTCCGGCCAGGGTGGTGGCGCGCCGGAGGTGGTCTGGCAGTGGCCAGCCCCTGCCATGGCTGGCCGTGGCAGCCTATGGGCGACCGTGGGCCGTTTGGGCCTCTCGGGCCGTGAGTGGCCCGGGTGGTCCCACGAGCCCGGAATTCGGGTTTGTGAGTTTCGGGAGATCTTGGGAAACCCTCGAATCGATAGTTGGCACCCTTGGTGATTTTTGGATTTAAATTACGAAAATTGGAAAATGTGTGTCAAAACTTTAAATTGCGCGATTAAATCGCTCGGGTGTTGGAATTTGATTCCGTCAATTGCGTTGGTCCTCTCAAATATAATTAGGAATTTAGACACAAATTTGGGAATTTTTGGAGTCCCGAGGGACAAATTCACACAACCGGGCAGATTCGAATTAACGGGCAAAATGGGGAACGGCCCATTTTGACAACTTAGGTTAATTAAGAAGTGTTGGAGTGAGCGATACTTGTCGGAGTGGCACTTGAGTTTAATTTCGTGAAAATCCGGATTTCGGTTAGTTATTAAAACTTGTGATTTGTCACTTTTAGATTCCTTTGACGACCGCGGGAAAGGAAAGGCATAGCTTGGCGTCGCGAAAATCTTAGGAGCTTAAGTTGGAAAATTTGAGGTAGGGGGACATAGCTTACCTAGACCCATTCGCTTGATGCATTGATTGAATTTATTTGAGTATTTAGTTGAGATAAAATGAAATGTTTGAACACCTTTTGCTCGATGTTGTGAATTAAATAGCATGTTGATGTGTTGATATAAATGCCTCTCTGTGAATTAGTTGAGTACCAAACTTGAAATGCTTGTGAGCACCTAGTTGTGAATGGTTATATTATTGCTTTTCAGATGATGACTTATTCCGTCTCACACTTGTCTTGTTTGTGTGGATGCAAATGCCTCTCTGTGAACTGGTTTCTTGCACTTGGTTTGTGTTCTGTGAATGTATCGAAGGGTGTTGGGGTGTGGTTGGTAAGGGTGTTGTGATGTGGAAGGGTGGAAAGGTGATGGGAGGCTGTGTGGTTGGATGGATAATCGAGTCAGGAGCGGTACCCCTCTTGGCCGTGATCGATTTCCATTCGGGGGTTGAACCGAGTCAAGGGTGGTACCCCTTGGCTGTGATCAGTTACCTTAATTGTAAGGATGTGTGGTTGGATGGATAATCGAGTCAGGGGCGGTACCCCTCCTGGCCGTGATCGATTTCCATTCGGGGGTTGAACCGAGTCAATGGTGGTACCCCTTGGCCGTGATCGGTTACCTCAATTGTGTGGTTGTGTTTGGATGGGCAATCGAGGCAGGAGCGGTACCCCTCCTGGCCATAATCGATTCCCGTTCGGAGGTTGAACCGACCAAGGGTGGTACCCCTCGCCGGTCGTAATCGGTTACCTCGGGAGTTGTGACGTGGTTGGTGGATGAGTAGTGGAAGTGTTGTGATTCGTACTTTACTGACTTCTTTGTGCTTACATGTATGTTTTTCTCATCCTTGCTGTTTGTTTTAGTCTCTGGGTAGCGTGTTCACCCCTACTTGTAGTTGTGCAGGTTGGTGATCCTGAGTACACTTTTGGTGGGAGCTTTTCGGGGCGTGTCGTGTCGACGCACTGTGTATTTTTGTTGTTGTTGGCTTTTGTAGACTCTGGTCTGAGTCATTTGCCATGTATATTGCTGTATCGCAACTTGTATAAAATATTTTGATGTAAATATTTGATTGACTGGACATGTCGTGCCTCACTTTTATACGCGTTACTTGTTGGTTTAATACAGATTTTAAAAGGAGAAAGGGTATTGATGTATTTGTTGTAAGCAGGTTTCTTTATTTGACTCGTGCAATCCCATTTTGAATTAGGGACGCCTAAATCAAAATGAGATGGCCTCGTGCGAGAATAGTTATGTTGTAATTTGAGGACGCTCGAGTTATTTCATAACTATATCGCATCGTGTTATTTCAAAGGTTTTAATTCTTCGGGTAACGACTTTAATTCGGGAAACCGGATTTTGGGGGATTACAAAAAGCCTTGGGTTTCCCATTAGCAGTCATCCGTTCTTGTTCTAATAATTGCAAGATTTCTCAGAGCTCTTAACTGTGCACGATTGGCGTGTTGAGAGGCTGATTAAGATTTGCTAGAACGGCTTTGCTCCGATCAAACTTTAAGTCGTGAAGACTAAGTGCTTGATCGGTTAGGGTTTTTGTTTGTGATTGAAGATTCACAACTCCGTCAAAGAAGACTACGACACTGAGCATAGGCTTGCTGGAAGGGTGGAATTGAGAGGATCTCAAAGACAGGGGGAGAGTCCCTTGGTCGAGGTTGTTCACGGGGAGATCTATAGTAGCTTAGGACAATAGCTTGTGTGATAGCTAGTTGGTGCTTGAAGTTGTACTATTGACTACCTTATAGTGAAAACCTTTCCACTGGCAAAGTGCCCCTAGACGTAGGTGCGGAGTCACCGAACTGGGTAATCATCTCTAGTGTCGTTATTATTATATGTTTATTGTTTAGCTTACGGTTTACGTTTTAGCCAAGTAGTCGATACACAAGTTACGACTTTGTGTTCGACTTCTTGACTCGCCTACGATTCAGAATTTCAATTGGTATCAGAGGGGGCACCTTATCTCTTTGGTGATTTTCCTGCAAAAATTCTAAGTAGCTAATATGGACTCAAAGGAAGGAGGATCTTTCAATCGACCACCGGTGCTCGACGGAACAAACTATGGGTACTGGAAAGCTCGGATGTGTGCCTTTTTGAAGTCTCTCGACAGCAAAACCTGGAAGGCTGTCATCAATGGATGGGAGGAACCTCACTATGCTGATGCTCAAGGAAATCAAACTAGCATTAAACCAGAAAAAGAGTGGAGCGCGGAAGAAGATGAAGCCGTCCTAGGTAATTCTCGTGTACTAAATGCCATATTTAATGGAGTAGACAAGAATGTGTTTTGACTTATCAACACGTGCACAAGTGCCAAAATTGCTTGGGACACTCTTGTTGTTGCTTATGAGGGTACATCCAAAGTCAGAGAGCAAAAGTTACAGTACCTCACGACCAACTTTGAGGCCCTTACCATGAATGAAGACGAAACTATCGCTGAGTTTAATTTTCGTATCAAGGATCTAGCCAATGAATCATATTCACTCGGCAAGCCTATGACCGATAAAGACTTAGTCAGAAAAACGCTGAGAGCCCTAAGTCCCAGATTCAAGATGAAGATCACTGCCATAGAAGAAGTTCATGACTTGAAGACGCTGAAGTTTGATGAACTCATGGGATCCCTTAAGACCTTCGAGCTCTCTCTACCTCTTATCGAGAAGAAACATAAAGGTGTGGCTTTCAAGAGCTGTACCCAAAAGTAGAAGAACTTGATGCACTCTGATTCAGAAAGTGACATAGAGGAAACTATCGCTATGGTGGCAAAAAACTACAATAAAGTGCTCGACGAGCCAATATGGACTCAAAGGAAGGAGGATCAGTAAATCGACCACCAGTGCTCGACATAACAAACTATGGGTACTGGAAAGCACGGATGTGTGCCTTCTTGAAGTCCCTCGACAGCAAAACCTGGAAGTCTGTCATCAATGGATGGGAGGAACCTCACTATGCTGATGCTCATGGAAATCAAACTAGCATCAAACCAGAAAAAGAAAGGAGCGCGGAAGAAGATGAAGCCGCCCTAGGTAATTCTCGTGCACTCAATGCTATTTTTAATGGAGTAGACAAGAATGTGTTTCGATACATCAACACATGCACAAGTGCCAAAATTGCTTGGGACACTCTTGCTGTTGCTTACGAGGGTACTTCGAAAGTCAAAGAGCAGAAGTTACAGTACCTCACGACCAACTTTGAGGCCCTTACCATGAATGAAGACGAAACTATTGCGGAGTTTAATGTGCGCATCAAGGATCTGGCCAATGAATCATACTCACTTGGCAAGCCTATGACCGATGAAGTTTTGGTCAGAAAAACGCTGAGAGCCCTAAGTCCCAGATTCAAGATGAAGATTACCGCCATAGAAGAAGTCCATGACTTGAAGACACTAAAGTTTGATGAACTCATGGGATCTCTATAGACCTTCAAGCTCTCCCTACCTCTTATCAAGAAGAAACATAAAGGTGTGACTTTCAAGAGCTCTACCCAAAAGCAGAAGAACTTGACGCACTCTGATTCAGAAAGTGACATTGAGGAAACTATCGCTATGCTGGCAAAAAACTACAATAAAGTCATGAAAAGATTTAGCCAGATGATAGGAAGGAATGTCACCCGAGAAGTCAGAGACAAGCCGCAGCACAAGTTTCAGAAGTTCGAAAGCACAAATAGTGATGGTAGAACATGAGAGTGATCAGGAAAAGAAAGAGGAGTTCAGTGCTTTAAATGTGAAGGGTATGGACACATGCAGAAAGAATGTCCTAACTTCGTAAAGAAATAGAAGAAGGGATTCAATTCATCTCTAACTGACGAAGAAGATGAGGAGGACAGTGACGTTGAGCATACAAGTAACTATGTAGCTTTTACTTCCTCCACAATAGAGCAACCTTCCGAGAATTCAAAAAGGTATGACTCTGATGATAAGCTATCCGATGAGACTCTCAACAATGCATACAACGAATGGTATGTCAAGTGGCTTGAATACTCTCAGGTAATCGAAAAACAAAATGCTCTCATTCTTTCTCTTAATGAAGACAAGTCACGACTTCTCGAAACCACTGTTGATCTCAAAAAGGAAGTTGCTCGGTTAAAAGGCGAGTTAGAACAAGTCACCAAGTCTGTAAAGATGATGAATCCAAGCACTGACACTCTAGACCAAATTCTCTCGATTGTAAAACCAGCTAGAAATATGGAAGGTCTTGAATATTCAAAAGAAGCCTCATCATCGCACACCGTCTTCGTCCCTCAGAAGGTTGTCACCCAGAAGCCCCGTCAGAAGTCTCCTAACTTAACGCCTGACCAAGCGACCAAAAAGCCTCTTACCCTGGCCGTTTCAAAGACACAGAACAAAAGACATAACTGGGTGTGTCACCACTGTGGACGAAGAGGTCATATTCGACCTTTCTGCTATCGTCTATATGGAAGGAGCTTTGTCAAGCAAAGGATCACCATCAAGAAAACACAACCACGTAAGGAATGGCGAGTTAAGGAGGTAAACTATCGAGCTAATATCGCGTACATCGCTCTAAAGGCTTCAACCAGCAATGATTGGTACTTTGACAGTTGATCTTCTCGACATATGACTGGTGATAGCTCATTCTTGGTCACTTTAATACCTTGCACAAATAGCTTCGTCACTTTTGGAGATGGAGTAAAAGATAGAGTACTCAGGAAAGGAAAACTCAACCTTCCCAACTCACCATGTCTAAAAGAGGCTCTACTGGTAGAAGGTCTTACAGCCAATCTCATCAGCATCAGTCAAATATGCGATCTGAATCTGGATGTCAACTTCACTCGTGACAAGTGCAGTGTCAAGGACGAACACCACAAGGAAGTCATGACAGGCCACATGTCTCTTGGTAACTGTTATCTATGGTCTCCAACAGTCACAACCTTGCCAACCAAGTGCCTTTTATCGAAAGCTCAAGAAACGAAGCTTTGGCATCAAAAACTTGGTCACAACAATTCGAGGAGAATGCAAAAGATTCTCTCTGAAAAGGAGATCATTGGAGTTCCCAACCTCAAGATCATTGAAGGAAAAATCTGTGGAGAATGCCAGATTGGGAAGCGTCAAGACGTCACACAAGAAGATACAACATCTTACTACTTCTCGTGTTCTAGAACTTCTTCATGTTGACCTTATGGGACCTATGAAAGTAGAAAGTCTAGGAGGGAAGGATCGATCTGCTACATACTTGCAGATAGCGAACCTCGACGCAAACTTGACCCTAAAAGCGACGAAGGCATCTTCCTTGGATAGTCTAGAAATAGTCGGGCTTTTCGTGTATTCAACAAACACACCCGGAATATCATGGAATCCATCAATGTCATGATCGATGGCAGTAATGAGCAACCCAGTGACGAGGACGAAGAAGTCCTAAATCTCTCAGGAGAAGTCATATTAGAAGTCAGAGGAGAAGTCAGACAGGAAGTCAGAGGCGAAGAGCGCAGCAAAGAATCTGAAGATGAAAGCCCAATCATCCCGGACAAAGTGGCATCTCCTATAGTACAGAGAGCTCCGTCAAGAAGAATTCAGAAGAATCATCCACCCCAGGATGTGATAGGAGACATAAATGAGGGAGTGCAGACTCGACAAAAGGCATCTCTAGACTACAAAGAGATGATAGGTAACATTTGCTTTATTTCCAAAATTGAGCCAAAGAATATACAAGAAGCCATCAATGATGAGTACTGGGTCTGCGCCATGCAAGAAGAATTGGTTCAATTTGTAAGGAATGAAGTCTGGGAATTAGTACCCAAGCCAAACAATGTCAATGTCATCGGGACAAAGTGGATATTCAAAAACAAGTCTGACGAGCAAGGAAACATCACTCGAAACAAAGCAAGACTGGTGGCTCAGGGTACACACAAGTAGAAGGAGTCGACTGTGAAGAAACCTTTGCTCCGGTAGCCAGACTGGAAGCCATACGACTTCTGCTCGCATAGCATGCCATCTGCGTTTCAAACTCTATCAGATGGATGTAAAGAGTGCCTTCCTCAATGGAAATCCCAACGAAGAAGTCTATGTGGCTCCACCAAAGGGATTCGAAGACCGTGACTCTCCTCATCATGTCTACAAACTAAAGAAAGCCCTCTACGGTCTCAAACAAGCTCCACGAGCATGGTATGAACGTCTTACTCAATTCCTAGTTCAGAATGGCTATATTCGAGGGAGTAGACAAAACTCTCTTTGTAAAGAAGGAAGGAAGGGACATCATGATCGCTCAAATATATGTCGATGACATTGTATTTGGAGGAAAGTCAGACAAGATGGTGGAGCATTTCGTCCAACATATGCAGTCTGAATTCGAGATGAGTATGGTCGGGGAGCTCACATACTTCCTAGGCTTCCAGATCAAACAGATGTCAGATGGAATATTTATCTCCCAAAGCAAATATGCAAAGAACATTGTCAAGAAGTTCGGGTTAGAAAAGGCCTCACACAAGAGAACTCCTATTGCCACACATGTCAAATGCACAAAGGAAGAGATGGGAGAATCAGTTGATCAAGGCTTTTATCGAAGCATAATAGGAAGTCTTCTCTATCTAACAGCAAGTCGACGCGACATCGCTTACTCCAAAAGTTAGTCACTTAGCTCATGCCAAGAGGATCATAAGGTACATCTCGGGAACTTCTGAATTGGGTTTGCTATATTCCTTTGATACCTCTCCTACTCTTGTTGGATATTGTGATGCTGACTGGGCGGGAAGCACACCAGATCAAAGAAGCACCACTGGAGGTTGTTTCTACCTGGGGAACAATCTTGTATCTTAGTTCAGCAAAAAGCAAAATTGTATTGCTTTGTCTACTGTTGAGTCCGAATATATTGTAGCTGGAAGTAGCTGTACTCAACTTCTTTGGATGAAACAAATGTTGGTAGAGTATGGAGTCAAGCAAGAAGTCATGACTTTGTTCTGTGACAACATTAGTGCAATCAATATCTCGAAGAAACCAGTTCAACATAGCAAAACAAAGCACATTGATATCAGGCATCACTTTATTCGAGAGCTTGTAGAAGACAAGAAGATAAAGCTCGAGTATCTACCCGCTAAGAAACAAGTCGCTGACATCTTTACAAAGGCGATAGATGCTAACAGGTTTGAAAGTCTGAGGTCATCCCTTGGACTTTGTTGTTTGGAGTAACCAGAAGTCAAGACAGAAGAGAGGGAGCTTTTGAGTGAATTTTTACTCTCTCTCTATCAGGACCAACTAGGGTCCACAAAATCTAGCCGGGCCCAAATCTCATTATCGAAAGCCCAGTTGATATTTTTTTTTAAAAAAAATTGAAAAAGTGGAATGATTGAAAAAACTGACGACAAACCAATCAGCTCTCAACCCCCTTCAACTTCCGTAGAAAAAGCCTGCACATCCCCTCCATCTTCCCAAAACCGCTACGGCACCTCGAAAAGGGTAAAACAAATCTGCAAACAACAAGCAGTTGTTCTTCCCCTCAGAATCAAATCCGATCAAGTTTTTTTGTCAAATGGTTGGTACCCGAAGTGGACACATACCATCTACCTCTAAGATGCTACGAGCAAAAATGAGGGCAAAGGTGATTGCCAAGAAGTTGTCGGCCTAAAATCAACAACGAACAAATACGGAGTGAAAATTCGTGGAAGGAATCTCCCTGGGGAAGGATCGGCAAAACCTCAGGATGCACCAATGGAGGCAATTACCTCCACTGTAGAGAAGGACAAATCTGCTAACCTGGAAGAGGAAGGGTCTCACACTTCGCAGACGCCCCCATAAGGTACTCCTACTACCCCTTCTATAGTAAACCCCGTAGACAAAGAGGTGTCTGAAGAGGCTCAAGGAACTCTCGCCCCTGAGATTCATGATGCCGTCTGTGGAGATACTTCTAGCCCCCAGAAAACTACACCTGCACCAGAGAAGTCCCCACCAAAAGAAGTCTTGAAAAAAGCCGACAGTCCATTTATTGCCCAGGACAGTGATCCAAGGATGAATGAAGATACCGAAGTTATCCCAGAAGTTGCTCAACCTGTAGAGAATATTGTCAGTATAGAAGAAGGAGATACAACAGAGACCATGGAAGAAGAAGCTGTGCCTAAAAGGCTTGAGAGAAGGAAGCTACCAACAAGAAGGTTGGTCGATGAAGAAGAAGAGTCCCAAGTACCAAGGAGATCAACCCCAAAAAGGAAAACCACAGAGAAAGAAGGAGCATCGACTTCTAAACAGCCGAAGAAGTCTAGAAGAAAGTCACTAACTTCTGTAGCAACCTTTGCTCCAGAAGAAGAGGAGTCTGAAGAAGAAGACACCCGTGTTATACTACCACGGGTCAAAAAGTCAATGGGAAGGCAGAAACTCCCCAAGAATGTTCCTAAAGCTCCTACGGATAATGTCTCATTCTACTCTGTAGACAACGCGGTTAAATGGCAGTATGTATACCAACGCAATATCTATCCAGAGAGAGAGAGAGCTCTCCATAGAAGCGCAGGGGATGAACTCAATTGTGGGACTTCTCCGAAGAGCAGGCCTGACCAATATGGTCATAAACATCGGGCCATTCTACCTAGCGTTAGTCAAAGAGTTTATTGTCAACCTCTCAAGTGAGTTTGATGACCCGGAAGATCCGGAGTACAGAAAAATATTTGTTCGGGGGAATGCTTCGAAATATCTGGCACAACTATCAATACTTATCTAGGTAGAGAGGACCCATAAGTCACTCCAGAAGTCCGGCACTTGAACAAAGTGGCGGTTGAGATCACTGGAGGACGGAAGAGGGTCTGGCCCTTCAAGGACACCATTGCGGCTACTGAGCTTACTGCCAAATACTCAATTCAGTACGGCATTGGCTTGGCAAATTTTTGCGCCTTCTACACACGGGTCGAGCATCAAAACCGAATTGGCTAAACTCATATACAAAATAGGTACGCAATCTTCTCTTGATTTTGGCTCATATGTCATTGAACATCTAGACAAACATGCCAAACATGCGCTGTCAACCTTCCTATCAGGTTTCCTTCATTGATCACAGGTCTTCTTCTCCAACAATGTCCTCACATTGTCCGAGAGACGGATGTTCCGGGTAAGAAGCCACTACCCCTCGCTATCAACCTCAAAAACTTCGAAGGCAAGCATATGAGGGATCTCGCACCTCCTATGGCCAAAGCATCAGAAGCTGGTTCCAGCTCCCGACCTTCAGGACCACTTGGCACTAGGATGGAGGAAGAGATGGTGGAGATGATCATTGACCTAGAGAAGTCAATTGCTGTTCTGACAACCCGCAAAGCTGCCTGTGAAGCTCTTCTCAATGACCTCCGCTCTGCTCCTGCTGATGAAGATGATGTTGATGACTCCACTTAATTTTAAGTATTTCTCTGATTTACTATGAAAACTTGTTCCAAGCACACTCTAAAATCCTCGGGGTATGTCCGAGTTAATTTCATGCACACTATGACACTTGTTTTATTTTGGGATATTTTGCTCATGTTTGAGCTGACTTATTTGCTCATGTTTGAGCTGGTTCATACCCTGCTGTTTGTCGAATTTCATTGTATGATTGCCTTTGGCAATATTGTTAGACAAACAGGGGGAGATAGATAGGCGACGCCAGAAGTTACGCCAGAAGTCGCATGACGTTGTGCACAGAAGTCGCACCAGACGTTGCGCACAGAAGTCGCCGCTCCAGAAGCCGCTCCAGAAGATGCTCCAGAAGCCGCTCCAATAGCCACACCAGAAGTCGCATCACTTGCTGTGCGTAACTGCCACAAGATGACGATGGACTTAAACAGGTGTTTAGCCGCATCGCTTGCTGTGCGTAACTGCCACAAGATGAACGATGTGCCTAAAAATGTGTTTACCTAAAAAATTGCCAAAGGGGGAGATTGTTGCTACGTTTAAGTGTTGACATAATTTTTTAGCGCAAAAGTAAGAAGTTAGTACAACATGTGGAGTGACTAGCTGCGATCCAGATTAGGAAAAATCTGAAGCTTTCCTATCTCGACGACGCTTGAAGCGAAAGAAGAAAGACGCCACGAAGACTTGGAGTGCAAGAGAGTGACATCGGCAAGTCAGGTGACTTCCAGCTGTCAGTAACACGTCAGCAATAGGCGGCAACACTACTTGCCTAATTTATTCAGGAAGTCCGAACAAAGGAAGACGACTTTCAGCTGGCGTTAAAGGCGGCAACGACTTGCCTAATTTATTCAGGAAGTCCGAACAAAGGAAGACGACTTTCAGCTGACGTTAAAGGCGGCAACGACTTGCCTAATCTGTTCAGGAAGTCTGAAACTTCCTATTCCTAATCAAGGAAGGATTAGGAATGTGAGCTGTTATAAAAAGTCTTGGGCTTCCCATTAGCAGTCATCCGTTCTTGTTCTAATAATTGCAAGATTTCTTATAGCTCTTAACCGTGCACCATTGGCGTGTTGAGAGGCTGATTAAGATTTGCTAGAACGGCTTTGCTCCGATCAAACTTTAAGTCGCGAAGACTAAGTGCTTGATCGGTTAGGGTTTTTGTTTGTGATTGAAGATTCACAACTCTGTCAAAAAGACTACGACACCGAGCATAGGCTTGCTCGAAGGGTGGAATTGAGAGGATCTCAAAGACAGGGGGAGAGGCCCTTGCTCGAGTTTGTTCACGGTGAGATCTATAGTAGCTTAGGACAATAGCTTGTGTGATAGCTAGTTGGTGCTTGAAGTTGTACTAATGACTACCTTATAGTGAAAACCTTTCCTCTGGCAAAGTGTCCCCAGACGTAGGTGCGGAGTCACCGAACTGGGTAATCATCTCTAGTGTCGTTATCAATATCTGCTTATTGTTTAGCTTACGGTTTACGTTTTAGCCAAGTAGTCGATACACAAGTTACAACTTTGTGTTCGACTTCTTGACTCAGCTACGATTCAGAATTTCAAAGCCCAATTAGCTAAAGTGTAATTAAACCCATTTAATTTGGGTTCTAATTAAACGGTTTGGCTAAACTAGTCAAATCCCTTTAATTTGATTTCCTCGACCGTCTGGTTATAAACCTAGGTCAGTATCAACCGAATCATTTTCAATTTGACTAAATTGAAAAGAGGATTCTATCAATTTCCATCCAAATCTGTTCTGCTATATACTGTGCTTAAAGTGTGTGACCCTCTAGGCTCACGACCCTTTGGCAGACTGGTAAAATTACTATTTTACCCTCTTTTTTTATCATAAATGGCCTCTAGCAAGACATTATGATTACCCAACGTCCGTGATTATCGATGATTCGACTTAACCTCTTATTGTTCATGTCACTATCCTTTTATCATACAGATATCCAGATTGATCAATAGGCATAGAACCGTCATCCTAATTTATCAATCACTGTTTGTTGATATCTGAGATGACTGAAAACTGATACTAAAGTATCACCTGCATGGCCATGCTTTTCTTTCAGTCATACTCATCAAGTGGCCTAAACGGATATCTTTCCCATACTGGAGTATGAGTGATAAATCCCCAAGCCTTCTTTCGACTTCACTCATGTAATTCATAAACAAGCCAATTAGAGCCCTAATGGCTACCCTTTTACAGATAATGTTAGACTAGGTCAAACTTAGAGATTCATTACATAGCGAACACAAAGACTCCTTGGTCTTAGGATATAATGAAAAGCTACGATCTGTGAGTATGCTCATGACAGTATCTATGTTGCATACTCACCATCGGGTCGTCCAATACCATCGCCCTGATGATATCTATGATATAACTCCGGCACTACCTTGCCATGATCAGTAGAGAATGATCACAAAGTTAGTCTCATACTGATCACTTCTTAATGAAGCTTGACTGATCAGGGACACATTAAATGTAATTCTTTTCGATCTGTAGTTCTACTATTAGTGATTACACACATAATGATACAGATCAAATTACATCTACTAAATTACTACAACACATTAGTAATTTATGCCGATTTATTTATTCGGAGAGATGATAAAACATTACATCTGCAGATCACTTTTATATTGGACTGGAGCATAACTCCAACAATCTCCCACTTGCCCCTGGTTCCAATTTAAGTTATGATCTACTCCCATAGACCTTGCATGTTCCTCATGCCTAGGCTGCAGCTGAGCCTTTGTCAAGGGATCGGCCATATTATCATCAGTCGAATTGTGTTTATTCTTCACATTACCTCTATCTGTGATAACTCTAATGAGGTGATGTCTGCTGAGTATATGTTTGGATCTATTGTGGAATCTGGGCTCTTAAGCAATAGCTACGGCACCTGGGTTGTCCCACAAAAAGCTTATCGGATCAGACGCTCGCGGCGTTGCATCTAATCCGATCAGGAAGCTTCTAATCCATACGGCCTCGTTAGGTGCTTTTGTTGTAGCTATATACTCAGCCTCTATCGTAGAGTTGGTAATTTTGGCTTGCTTAAAGCTTATCTAGCTGAAAGCGCCACCATTCAAGAAAAAATATTTCCTGACTGAGTTTTGAAGTCATCTGGATATGTCTGAAAACTAGCATCAACCTGCCCTTTGACTGCTAGTTCTCTATCTACACCCCCATACACTAGGAATGCATCATTGGTCCTCCTCAAAAATTTGAGGATTGCCTTTGACAACAATCCAGTGTAATTGGCTGGGGTTAGATTGGAATCTGCTGGTGCAGCTCATTGCGAACGAGACTTCCAGTCTCATGCATATCATGGCATACATGATGGATTCTATAGCCAAAGAATATGGGATCTTATTCATCTGCTCAGCACATCAGGTGTACTAGGACACTCTGTCTCGCTGAATTTAATGACATAATGCATAGGTATGTATCATTTTCTTATATTCAAGCATTGAGAGTCTTCTCAACACTTTATCTATGTACGTGTTCTGACTTAGGCCCAAAATCCTTTTGGATTGATCTGTAGAGATCCTGATGCCTGCAATAAATGTAGCATATTCTAAGTCCTTCATTGATAAGCACTTCCCTAACAAAGCTTTGGCGGCAAGATCAAGATGTCATTCCCGATGATAAGTACCAAGAATGCAATATTACTCCCACTCGCTTTCTTATAAACACAATGCTGACTTTCATTCTTGATGAAGCCGAGTTCTCTTACACCATCATCAAAACGAAGATTCAAACTCCATGACGCTTGCTTCAATCCATAAATGGATCTTTGCATCTTGCACATCTTTATGAGATTCTTTGGATCTACAAAACCCACAGGCCGTGTGATATACACACCCTTTAGTAAGTTCCTGTTAAGGAAGGGGTTTTGACATCCATCTGCCATAACTATGGCTAAGAATAATCTGGATCGATCTGACCATTGCTACTGGTGAAAAGGCGTCATCATAATCCATGCCTTGAATCTGACGATAACCTTTTTCAACCATCCTATCCTTTTTGGTCTGAAGATTTCCATCCATGTCGGTGCTGATCCTATAGACCCACTTAGAACCGATGGGTTTTATCCCAGGTGTTTGATCAACCAAGCTCCATACTTGGTGGTCATATATGGATTTCATCTCCTCATTCATGGCATTCTGCCATTTTCCGGAGTCTGGACCGGCCAAAGTTTGTCTGAAGGTTTCTAGATCATCCTAATCCACCAATATCAAGTCATTTCCCTCATTGGCTGTGAAGCCATATCTGACGGGAACATGACGAGATCTTTCAGACCTCCTTGGACCATCAGGAATTTCTGTAGGGATTGATTCTTCATCTACGACCTTCTGAGGCTCCAGTACTCCTACATCTTGCATAGCATGCTCCTTAATTGCTTTAGGTTGTTCCGTACCCTCTCGAATTTCTTCGAGATGCACAGGACTCCCACTAGCTGTTTTGAAAATAAATTCTTTCTCCAAAAATACCCTTCCTCGAGCAACAAAGACTTTGTTCTCGCTAGGTATGTAGAAGTTGTATCTCTTAGTTTCTTAAGGATACCTTACGAAGACACACTTGTCTGATATGGATGCAAGCATCTCTGCTACCCAAATCTTTAGGAAAAACATATTAGGATGTTTTCCCACACCATATATGACTATGGTCCATTTCTTATTTGGCTACAACGCGAAGGCGCACGCATCCAAATAGAACTGACCATCTCATCCCGCTCCTATCCCAATGAATACTACGCGAAGGCGCACGCATCCGCGGTAACGGGAGTCGTAATGAGTATCATGTCATGTATCTTCTGTGACTCCGGTCCAGTTCTTATTTGGCTACTACGCGGAGGCGCACGCATCCAAATAAAGTTGATCACCTCATTTAGCTCGCATCCCAATTAATACTACGCAAAAACGCACACATCCACAATAATGGGAGACAGAATGACTGTCACAAGGTGTACTTTCGTTGTCTTCATCGGAGCCCGAATCAAAATGAATGCGGCCGTTTCTAGAGTCAAGTATTGGTTGATCCCTCTTCTGGCCTAACAAATGAATGCGACCGTTTCCACATACGTCGGAATGTATTAGACCTAACAAGCCACTTGCCCTTTCACCTAAACCTGTGAAAGGTGTCTTTGTCATTTTGCCCATTAGGCAAGACTTGCATCTTTCAATTTGAATGAATTCAAACGGACTTAAAAGTCCACACTTGTGAAGTGTTGAAATGCGTTTCTTGCGTATGTGCCTTAAACGACAATGCCAGATTATAATTTGGATTAAATCATCAGATTTGTGCCTTTTCTTATTTACGATATAGCGATTAAGCTCAACAACGTAAATACCTGATCATGAAGACGTGGATGCCCACTCTTCTTCACATGATCCTTGTATTGCTTGCAATACCTGATTCCCGTGTCCTGGCTCATTGTAGTGATAGCAGACCTCTTCCATTTTGTCCTTAGCCTTCACAGCAGCTTTGGGAGCTGCTTGAACCTTTGGACCCTTGGGGTGTCTGATCTGCCTTGCAAGGTGCTCAAGAGCCTTACCATTACCCTGATCACCTTTCTTGAAGCTGGCCTTCTTGTTGACCATAAGGACCTCCTTGGTCTTGCCCTTGTGGTTCTTTTCAGTGGTCACAAGCATCCCATGAAGCTTTTTCAAGGACTCATCCATGTCATGCATATTGTAATTTACTAAGAAATCACTATATGTATCTGGAAGTAACTGCAACATAAAATCCGCAGCTATTTCCATCTAGTCATCAAAACCGAGTCTGGTTAGATGTTCCTGAAGAAATTTCATCTTCGTGACACGGGGACTAACAGGGCTCCAACCTTAAACTTGCAGGAGATAAGTTCTCTAAAAGTATCATACCTTATAGGCATGAGGGTCATCTAAAATGTTCATGAACTGCTTCTGCAACTCTAGCACCCTACTGCCCACCATAAAGCATGACACGTCAATTTGGTCACTAAGGAATTTTGATAAGTATCCTTAGTGCCCTAGTGGCGTTTAGCGGTGGCTCAGCAGGTGGTTCCTGAGTAAGGATATACTATTTGCATTCATGCTTGAGTACAAGCCTCAAGTTTCTATCCCAATCTGAGTAATTCACGCCCTTGAGACTGTCCTTCTCAATCTGGACTCTCAATGCGCTATTACTAATTTGTGTTGTGTTTTCCATTTAGTTCTATATGGTAAAAAAAAATTTAATCATTAATTCAAATTCAGGTTGGAGATTTAGTTATAAAACACTTGTCTGGTTCTAACATTAGAATCTGGACTAGGATCCTCGCATACCCTCAATTGAAGTGAACGAAAGTTCACCGCTACAACTGAGAGAACTAATGTAGGAATACATTCATTTACAAATCCATGTAATTCCTGGCTAGGGTATGTACTTAAAAAGTACACGGCATACCCTATGCTGATACCTGGGGTCAACCCTAGCTGACAATCGTAGACAAGTCTACCAAGACATTATGATTACCCAACATCCGTGATTATCGAAGATTCGACTTAACCTGTTATTGTACATGTCACTGTCCTTTTATCAAACCGATATCCAGATTGATCAAGGGCAAGTCCAAGGAGGTTCTTATGGTCAACAAGCAAGTGAGCTTCAAGAAAGCCAACCTAGGCAAGGATAAGGCCCTTATGCACCTAGCGGGAAAGATTCGACAACCTAAGGGTCCAGCAGGTCCCAAGGTTGTTGAGAATCCTAAGAAGGATGTCGTTTGCTTCTATTGCCAAGGGCAGGGGTACTGGTAGAAGGATTGCAAGAAACACAAGCAGTTTCTAAGGAAGAGTGGAGCTTCCACATCTTCAGTATCAGGTATATATGTTGTTGAGCTCAATCTCAGTTTATCTACTTCAGATTCTTGGGTACTTGATACTGGTGGAGAATATCACATTTGTGTTAATGTGCAGGCTCTAGGAAGTAGAAGAGATGAGGGCACGGGCGAGGCGGACCTACGAGTTGATGATGGCAATCAAGTCTCAACAATTGCAGTAGGGAATATTAGTCTCAGTTTTCCCAGCCGGCTTGTTTTATTGTTGAACAATGTGCATTGAGTACCTGCGTTTCGCATGAATATTATTTCTATTTCCTTGCTTGACAAGGAAGTATATTGTTTTTCTATTGATAATGGAGTATTCAATATTTTTAAGAATGTTATTTTTTATTCCAATGCATCGTTGGTTGGTGGTTTATATATTCTTAATATTCAAAACACCAGCACAAGCTCAATTTTTAACATAAGTAATAAAAGGCTTAAATCCGATGATTTAAACCAGACTGTGATATGGCTCTGCCGTTTAGGCTACCTAGGCCAGAAAATCATCTCAACACTTCACAAGTGTGAACTTTTAAGTCCGTTTGAATTCACTTCAATTGACAGATACGAGTATGCCTTATGGGTGAAATTCTGATTTGTAGCCGAGTCAAGAAGTCGAACACAAAGTCGTAACTTTTGTGTTGACAACTTGCCTAAACGATAAACAAGCAATAATAACGACACCAGCTCTTCCTCTACCCTAGTGCCGAGAGGTCCGGAAGGACGTGAGCTGGAACTAGCTTCAGATGTTTTGGCCAAGGGAGGAGCGAGATCTCTCATATGCTTGCCCTCAAAGTGTTTGAGACTTATAGTGAGAGGCAGAGGCTTCTTTCCAGGCACATCAGAATCTCGAACAATGTGAGGACATTGTTAGAGGAGAAGTCCAGTGATCAATGACGGAAAACCAATAGGCAATTTGATAGCACATGACTTGGCATGTTTGACAAGATGCTCAATAACATATGTACCAAAGTCAAGAGGGGATTGAGCACCTATTTGGTAGATGAGCTTTGCTAGCCCTGTTTTGATGCTAGACCCGTGAGTGGAGGGCGCCCATTTTGCCAAACCAATGCGGTATAGAATGGAATGCTTTGCTGTGAGCTCTGCGGCCGCAATGGTATCCTTGACGAGCCAAACCTTTTTCCTTCCTCCAGTGATCTCAAACGCATTTTTGTTCATGTGAGGGACGTCTGGAGTGACTTCTGAAGCCGTTCTGCCTAGATAAGCATTGATTGTGGAGGTAGATACATCAAAGCACTCTCTTCGAACAAAGACCTTCCTATACTCAACGTCTTCTGGATCATCAAACTCACTTGAGAGATTGACGATGAACTCCTTGACCAAAGCGGGGTAGAACGATTCGATGTTGATGACCGTGTTGGTTAGGCCTGAGCCAAGGAGGAGCTCCACAACTGCATTCATCCCTTGAGCTTCTGTAGAGAGCTCCCTCTCCGGGTAGATATTGCGTTGATACACGTATTGCCATTTGACTGCATTGTCTACCTAATGAAAGGAGACATTGTCTGTTGTGGCTTTTGGAACGTTTTTTTGGTGTTTCAAACCTCCCATAGACTTCTTGACCTGTGGGGGTAAGACACAAGTTTCCTCCTCTTCTTCTGACTCTTCTTCTTCTAGAGCAGGGGTTGTTACTGAAGTGGATGACTTCTTTCTTAACTTCTTCACTGGCTTAGGAGCGGGTGCTCCTCCTTTCTCTGTAGCTTTTCTTTTCGGAGTCTGTCTTCTCTGCACTAGAGGTTCTTCCTTTTCATCAATCATCGTTCTCTTTGGTTGTTTTCTCTTCTTAAGTCCTTCAGGCACAGACTTTTTCAGAGGCGTTATGTCCTCTCGTGTAGCTTCTTCTTCCACAGTTGTCTTGGCTGTATCTACTTCTTCTATGTTCTCAGGATCGGCTAAAGGTTGGGGGACTTCCGGTATGACTTCTGTATCTCCATTCCGCCCCGAACCACTGTCCGGAGCGACAAGAGGACTATCGACTTTCTGCATGGCTTCGTCTATTGGGGACTTCTCTGGTGCAGGCGTTGATTTTGGAGGAATAGATCGATTTTCACAACTAGTACCAGGGATCTCAAGAACAGAGGTCCCTAGAGTTTCTTCAAACTAGTTCTTATCTACTGGATCCACTATAGGAGGGACAATAGGGTTACCTTGTAGAGGCGTCTGACTGGAATGAGAGGCCTCCTCTTCAACGCCAGCAGTCTCAGGTAAGATGTTGTCCTTCTCGACAATAGGGGTTGCCTCCATTGGTGCGATAGTTGGAGAAGAGGTTGTTGCTCCCTGAGGTCTTGCTGAACCCTCCCTTGAGGAAATATCCTCCACGAATCTTCACTCCATATTTGTTTGTTGAAGATTTTGAAGTTGATAACTTCCTGGCGATCATCTTCGCCCTCATCTTGGCTTGCTTTTGCTTCGAGGCAGAGGGAACATGTCCACTTCTGGTTCCGACCATTGGTAAGAGTAAATCGGTGGAATGTAGAGAGAAAATTTGAAGCAGGACAAAGCCTGAGCGAGATGAGGAGATTTGATTTTTGAGAGCAACAAAGGAAACCCTAACTGTTTTGAGACGGTTTTGAGAAAACGTGCAGAGTTCTGCGCGGAAGCCGAAAGGATTGAAGCTTGATTGGTTAGTTGTCAAATTGTAATCATTCTGTTTTCCCCCCTTTTTGTTTTAATAAAAAAATCAGACTTGAACTGGGCTATGATAAAGAAATTGGGCCCGGTTTGATTTTGTCGACCCTTGCTGGTCCTAATAGAGAGAGAGTAAAATCAACTAAAAGCTCACTCTCTTCTTTCCTGACTTCCAGTTACTCAAGGCAGCAAAGTCCAAGGGATGACCTTAGACTTTCAAACCTGTTAGCATCTAATGCCTTTGTGAAGATGTCAGCGATTTGTTTCTTAGTAGGTAGGTATTCGAGTTTTATCTTCTTGTCTTCTACAAGCTCATGAATAAAATGAGGCCTGATATCAATATGCTTGGTTTTGCTGTGTTGAACCGGATTCTTCGAGATATTGATTGCACTAATGTTGTCACAGAACAAAGTCATGACTTCTTGTTTGACCCCATACTCTGCCAACATCTGTTTCATCCAAAGAAGCTGAGTACAGCTACTTCCAGCTGCAATATACTCGGACTCAGCTGTAGACAGAGCAATACAATTTTGCTTTTTGCTGAACCAAGACACAAGATTGTTCCCAAGATAGAAACAACCTCCAGAGGTACTTCTTCAATCTGGTGTGCTTCCCGCCCAGTCAGCATCACAGTATCCAACAAGAGTAGGAGAGGTATCAAAAGAGTATAGCAAACCCAATTCAGAGGTTCCTGAGATGTACCTTATTATCCTCTTGGCATGAGTTAAGTGACTAGCTTTTGGATTGGCTTGATACCGATTACAGAATCCCACTAAGAAAGCAATGTCGGATCGACTTGTTGTGAGATAAAGAAGACTTCCAATTATGCTTCGATTGAGGCTTTGATCAACTGGTTCTCCAAGATAGTCCTTTGTGCATTTGACATGAGTGGCAATGGGGGTTCTTTTGTGCGAAGCCTTTTCCAACCCGAATTTCTTCACAATATTCTTTGCATATTTGCTCTGGGAGATAAATATTCCATCTTTCATCTGGAAGCCTAGGAAGTACGTTAGCTCTCCAACCATACTCATCTCAAATTCAGACTGCATATGTTGTACGAAACGTTCCACCATCTTGTCTGACATCCCTCCAAATATGATATCATCGACATATATTTGGGCAATCATGATGTCACTTCTTTCCTTTTTCACAAAAAGAGTTTTGTCTACTCCCCCTCGAATATAGCCATTATGTACTAGGAATTGAGTAAGACGTTCATACCATGCTCGTGGTGCTTGTTTGAGGCCGTAGAGAGCTTTCTTCAGTTTGTAGACATGATGAGGAGAGTCATGATCTTCAAATCCCTTTGGTTGAGAAACATAGACTTCTTCGTTGAGATATCCATTTAGGAAGACACTCTTTACATCCATCTGATAGAGTTTGAAACGCAGATGGCATGCTATGCCGAGAAGAAGTCGGATGGCTTCCAGTCTGGCTACTGGAGCAAAAGTTTCTTCGAAGTCAACTCCATCTAATTGTGTGTAACCCTGCGCCACCAGTCTTGCTTTGTTTCGAGTGATATTTCCTTGCTCGTCAGACTTGTTTTTGAATATCCACTTTGTTCCAATAATATTGACATTGTCTGGCTTGGGTACTAGTTCCCAAACTTCATTCCTTGCAAATTGAACCAATTCTTCTTGCATGGCGCAGACCCAGTACTCATCCTTGATGGCTTCTTGTATATTCTTTGGTTCAATTTCTGAAACAAAGCAAATGTTACCTATCATCTCTTTGTAGTTTATAGGTGCCTTTTGTCGAGTCCGCACTCCTTCATTGATGTCTCCTATCACATCCTGGGGTGGGTGATTCTTCTGAATTCTTCTGGACATAGCTCTTTGTTCTGTGATGGGGGATGCCACTTTGTCAGAGATGATTTGGCTTTCGGCTTCAGATTCTTCGTTGCGATCTTCGGTTCTGACTTCTGGCCTGACTTCACCTGAGACATTTAGAACTTCTTCCTCATCGTCACTCGGTTGCTCATAACTGTCATCAATCACGACATTAATGGATTCCATGATAGACCGGGTGCGTTTGTTGAATACACGAAAGACCCGACTTTTTCTGGAATAGCCAAGGAAGATGCCTTCATTGCTTCTAGGATCAAGTTTGCGTCGAGGTTCCCTATCTGCAAGTATGTAGCATATCGATCCAAAGACATGGAAATATTTGACATTAAGCTTTCTCCCCCTCCATATTTCATAAAGAGTGAGCAATGTTCCAGGGCGGAGGGTCACTCTATTATGAATATGACAAGCTGTATTCAGAGCCTCAGCCCAGAAGTGTTGCGGGATGTCTTTGGCTAGCATCATGACTCTGGCCATTTCTTGAAGAGTACAATTTTTCCTTTCCACGATCCCGTTCTACTGAGGATTGATGGGGGCAGAGAATTCATGAGCTATTCCTTCAGCATCACAGAAGTTTGCGAAGCTGATGTTTCAAACTCCTTTCCATGATCACTTCTGGGTCAGACGACTTTGTCAATGGCTTCTCCTTTTTCTCGTTGAACTCTTCGACATAGGGCTTCAAAGACTGAGAAAGTGTCTGACTTTTCTCTAATAAAGTCAACTCGGGTGTACCTTGAGAAGTCGTCGACACAGAAAAATATGTACTTCTTACCTCCTAGACTTTCCACTTGCATAGGCCCCATAAGGTCAACATGTAGAAGTTCTAGAACACGAGAAGTAGTAAGATGTTGTACCTTCTTGTGTGACGTCTTAACTTGTTTGCCAATCTGGCATTCTCCACAAATTTTTCCTTCAACAATCTTGAGGTTGGGAACTCCAATGATCGCCTTTTCAGAGAGAATCTTCTCATGCTCCTCAAATTGATGTGACCAAGTTTTTGATGCCATAGCTTCGTCTCTTGAGCTTTGGATAAAAAGTACTTGGTTGGCAAGGTTGTGACTGTTGGAGACCATAGATAACAGTTATCAAGAGACCTGAGACCTGTCATATGTCGAGAGGATCCACTATCAAAGTACCAATCATTGCTAGTTAAAGCTTTTAGAGAGGTGTAAGCGATATTTGCTCGATAGTTTACCTCCTTGACTCGCCATTCCTTACGTGGTTGGGCTTTCTTGATGGTGGTCCTTTGTTTGACGAAGCTCCTTCCATATAGACGATAGATGAAAGGTCGAATGTGACCTCTTCGTCCACAGTAGTGACACACCCAGTTATGTCTATTGTTCTTTGTCCCACGAGCGACCAGGGTATGAGGCTTTATGGTCGCTTGATCAGGTGTGAAGGTCGGAGACATCTGACGGGGCATGTGGGTGACAACCTTCTGAGGAATAAAGACGGTGTGCGATGATGAAACTACTTTCGAATATCCAAGGCCTTCCATATTTTTAGCTGGTTTTCTGATCGAGAGAATTTTATCTAGAGTGTCAATGCTTGGATTCATCATCTTTACAGACTTGGTGACTTGGTCTAACTCGCTTTTTAACCGAGCCACTTCCTTTTTGAGATCAATAGTAGTTTCGAGAAGTCGTGACTTGTCTTCATTAAGAGAAACAATGAGAGCATTATGTTTTTCGATTACCTGAGAGTCTTCAAGCCACTTGACATACCATTCGTTGTATGCGTTGTTGAGAGTCTCATCGGATAGTTCATCATCAGAGTCATACTTCTTTGAAATCTCGGATGGTTGATCTATTGTGGAGACAGTAAAAGCAACATAGTTACTTGTATGCTGAGAGTCACTGTCTTCTTCTTCTTCATCGTCAGTTAGAGAGGCATTGAATCCCTTCTTCTGTTTCTTTAAGAAGGTAGGACATTCTTTCTACATGTGCCCATACCCCTCACATTCAAAGCACTGAACTTCTTTTTCTTTTCCTGATCGCTCACCACGTCTACCATCGTTATTAGTGCTCTCGAACTTCTGGAACTTGTGCTGAGGCTTGTCTCTGACTTCTCGGGTGACATTCTTTCCTGTCATCTGGGTAAATCTCTTCATGACTTTATTGTAGATTTTGGCCAGCATAGCGATAGTCTCATCAATTTCACTATCCGAATCAGAGTAAGCCAATTTTTTATGCTTTTGGGTATAACTTTTGAATGATACACCTTTATGCTTCTTGACGATAAACAGTAGGGAGAGCTCGAAGGTCATAAGGGATCCCATGAGCTCATCAAACTTCAGCGTCTTCAAGTCATGAACTTCTTCTATGGCCGTGATCTTCATCTTGAATCTGGGACTTAGGGCTCTCAGCATTTTTCTGACTAAATCTTCATCGGTCATAGGCTTGCTGAGTGAATATGATTCATTGGCTAGATCCTTGATACGAACATTAAACTCAGCTATAGTTTCGTCTTCATTCATGGTAAAGGCTTCAAAGTTGGTCGTGAGGTACTGTAACTTTTCCTCTCTAACTTTGGATGTACCCTCAAAAGTAACAGCAAGAGTGTCCCAAGCAATTTTGGCCCTTGTGCAAGTGTTGATAAGTCGAAAAACATTCTTCTCTACTCCATTAAATATGGCATTGAGTAAACGAGAATTACCTAGGGCGGCTTCATCTTCTTCCGCGCTCCACTCTTTTTCTGGTTTAATGCTAGTTTGATTTCCTTGAGCATCAGCATAGTGAGGTTCCTCCCACCCATTGATGACAGCCTTCCAGGTTTGGCTGTCGAGAGACTTCAAAAAGACACACATCTGTGCTTTCCAGTACCCATAGTTAGTTCCATCGAGCACCGGTGGTCGATTGACAGATCCTCCTTCCTTTGAGTCCATATTAGCTACTCATAATCTTTGCAAGAAAATCACCTAAGAGATAAGGTGCCCGCTCTAATACCAATTGAAATTCTAATTCGTAACCGAGTCAAGAAGTCGAACACAAAGTCGTAACTTTTGTGTCGACAACATGCCTAAAACGCAAACCGTAGGTTAAACAATAAACAAGCCATAATAACGACACCAGAGATGATTACCTAGTTTGATGCAACGTCACCTACATCTGGGGGAACTTTGCCAGTGGAAAGGTTTTCACTATATGGTAGTCAATAGTACAACTTCAAGCACCAACTAGCTATCACACAAGCCATTGTCCTAAGCTACTATAGATCTCACCGTGAACAACCTCGACCAGGGTCCTCTCCCCCTGTCTTTGAGATCCTCTCAATTCAACCCTTCGAGCAAGCGCCTATGCTCGGTGTCGTAGTCTTCTTTAACAGATTTGTGAATCTTCAATCACGAATACAAGAACCCTAATCGATCAAACACTCAATCTTCGTGAATTGATGTTTAATCGAAGCAAAGCCGTTCTAGCAAACTAATCAGTCTCTCAATACGCCAATGGTGCACGGTTAAGAGCTCTGAGAAATTTAGCAAATAAAGAACAAGAACGGACAGGCCGCTAATGGGGAAGCACAAGCCTTTTATAGCAGCCCCACATTCCTAATCTGGCTCGGATTAGGAATAGGAAGTCTCAGACTTCCTAAACAAATTAGGCAAGCAGTTGTCGCCTTTGCTAACGTGTTAATGACAGCTGGAAGTCGCCTGGGCTTGTTGACGTCATTCCCTTGCTCTCCAAGTCTTTCAGTTGTTGTGACGTCATTCTTCTTGCGTTCCAAACGACTCTAAATAGGAAAACTTCAGGCCTTTCCTAATCTGGAGCGTAATGAGTCGCTCCAAATGTCTTGTACCATGTTGCACTGACTTCTTACTTTTGCGGTAAAAAAATTATGCCTACACTAAACGTAGCAACAATGGGCAAGATGACAAAGGCACCTTTCGCCGGTTTAGGTGAAAGGGCTAGTGACTTATTAGGTCTCATACACTCCGATGTGTGTGGACCTATGAGCACTCAGGCCAGAAAGGGTTTTCACTACTTCGTTACATTTACTGATTACTTCAGTAGATACGGGTATGTCTATCTTATGAGACATAAGTCGGAAACCTTTGACAAGTTCAAAGAGTTCTAGAAGGAAGCACAAAACCAGCTTGGGAAAAGTATAAAAGCGCTTTGATCTGACCGAGGCGGTGAGTACTTGGACCAAGAGTTTCACAGTCATTTAAAGGAGTGTGGGATCCTCTTTGAATTGACTCCGCCAGGAACACCTCAGATGAATGGTGTGTCTGAACGGAGAAATCGGACCTTGCTTGACATGGTTCGGTCAATGATGAGTCAGGCTGACCTCCCTATCTCCTTCTGGGGCTATGCCCTAGAGACGGCCGCATTCATTTTGAATCAAGCTCCTACAAAGGAAGTGGAAAGCACTCCATACGAAGTATGTAATGGGAAAAAACCCTTATTGGCTTTCCTTAAGATTTGGGGATGTGAAGCTTATGTCAAGAGTTTGCTAGGCGATAAGCTCGAGCCCAAATCAGATAAGTGTGTCTTTGTGGGGTACCCCAAGGAAACAACGAGTTACTGTTTCTACAAACCCAGCGAGAACAAATTTTTTGTTGCTCGAGGAGGGGTATTTTTGGAAAGAAATTTATTTCCAAAAGTGCTAAGCCCAAGTTCATTCATTAGAAAGAAGAAGGGAGCACCGAAGAAAGGAAAGAGTGAAATGGTGGTCTTTGTTGTTCTCGCGAAGCGAAGATCATTCGCTTGGACAATCAAGCGGGTCAACTCTTTTTTGGCTTCGGAAAAAGATCCTTTCTCGCTGGTATAGTTTTCTACAAAGAAGGCGATGCGAGAGCGTATTCTCTTAAAAGAAGCACTAGGAGTGTCGTGCATCTTGAAGAAATTCAAGGTGATACGGAACAACCTCCTATGCAAGATGTAGATATACAGGAGCCAGAAGTGATCGTTGATCAAGAACCAATCCCTACACCTATTCTAGAGGGCCCAAGAAGGTCTGAGAGATCTCGTCAAATTCCCATCAGGTATGGATTTCTAGCCACTGAGGGAAATGACTTGATGTTGGTGGAGCAGGATGATCCAGAAACCTTCAGACAAGCTTTGGCCAGTCCAGACTCCGAAAAATGACAGAACACCGTGAGTGAGCAAATGAAATCCATGTATGACAACCAAGTCTGGTGCTTGGTGGATCAAACCCCTGGGATAAAACCCATCAGTTCTAAATGGGTCTAAAAACTTAAGACCGACATGGGTGGAAAACCTCATACCTATAAAGCTAGTTTGGTTGCAAAAGGTTATCGCCAGATCGAAGGTATCGATTATGACGAAACTTTCTCACCATTAGCTATGGTTAAATCTATTCGGATTATTCTAGCCATAGCAGCATACTACGACTATGAGATATGGCAGATGGATGTCAAATCTGCTTTCCATAAGGGGAACTTAAAAGAGGATGTGTATATGACACAGCCTGAGGGTTTTGTAAGCTGCTTAGATCCATTTATGGATTGAAGCAAACTTCACGGAGTTGGAACCTTCATTTTGATGAAGCTATAAGGGAATTCGGCTTTATAAAAAACGAAAGTGAGCCTTGCGTATATAAGAAAGCGAGTGGGAGTAATATTGTATTCCTAGTGTTGTATGTCGATGACATATTGATCATCGGGAACGACATCCCAACCTTGCTTGAGGTTAAAGCTTTGTTAGGGAAGTGCTTCTCGATGAAGGACTTAGGTGATGCTGCTTTCATTTTGGGCATCAAGATCTACAGAGATTGTCCCAAAAGGATATTGGGCCTCAGTCAGAGCAATTACATAGATAAGATGTTGAGAAGATTCTCAATGCTTGATCCTAGTATCCTGCACTGCTGTCAAGAGTATTCTCATGTATCTGAGGAGAACTAAGGATGCATTCCTAGTATATGGTGAGAAAGATGGAGAACTAGTAGTTAAAGGATATGTTGATGCTAGTTTTCAGACATATCCTGATGATTTTAAATCTCAGGCAAGATTTGTTTTCATGTTAAATGGTGGAGCATTCAGCTGGAAGAACTTCAAGGAAGCCACAACTGCCGATTCTACAACAGAGGCTTAATATATAGCTGCAACAGAAGCATTTAAGGAAGCCGTATGATTTAGAAACTTTCTAACCGGATTAGATGTAATGTCGCAAGCGTCTGATCCGGTAAGCTTGTTATGTGACAACACAGGGGCCATAACATTAACTGAAGAGCCCATATTCCACAATAGAACTAAACACATACTAAGGAAGTATCACATTATCAAAGAGTATATTGATAATGGTGATGTGGAGATTACTTATGTACCGACTAATGATAACGTTGTAGATCCCTTGACGAAGGCTCTACCGCATCCTAAGCATGAGGCACATGTGAAGTCTATGGGAGTAGATTGGAACTTAGGTTGGAACTTGGGGCAAGTGGGAGATTGTTAGGATTGTGCCCTAGTCCAATGTAATTTCTTAATCCATATCGTAATGTTTATCATTTTTCGATCTAATAAAAACGGCATTATATTACTAATGTGTTGTAGTAATATATCGAATGTAATTTGATCTATGTCATTATGTGTGTAACCACTAATAGTAGAACTGTAGGTCAGAAAGAATTACATTTAATGAGTCCCTGATCAGCTAAGCTTCTTTAAGAAGCGATCAGTATGAGACCAACTCCTTCTGATCACGCTCTACTGATCATGGCAAAGTATGTGTCATAGTTATATCATAGATATCATCAGGTCGATGATATCGGACGACCCAATTGTTAGTATGCAGCATAAATACTGTCATGAGATACTCACAGATCGTAGCTTGTCATATATCCTTAGACCAAGGAGTCTTTGTGTGCACTGTGTAATAGATCTCTGAGTTTGACCTAGTCTAACGTTACCTGTAAAAGGGTAGCCATAACGGCTCTAATTGGCTTGGTTATGAATTGCATTAGTGAACTCGAAAGACGTCTGAGGGATTTATCACTCATACTCCGGTATGAGAAAGATATCTGTTTAGGCCACTTGATGAGTATGACTGAAGGAATAGCATGGCCATATGGGTGATACCTTTGTATCAGTTTTCAGTCATCTCAAATATCAAGAAACAGTGATTGATAAATTAGGATGATGGTTCTATGCCTATTGATCAATCTGGATATCGGTTTGATAAAAGGACAGTGACATGTACGATAACAGGTTAAGTCGAATCGTCGATAATCACGGATGTTGGGTAATCATAATGTCTTGCTAGAGGCTACTTATGATGGAAAGGCTAAAATAGTAATTTTACCAGTCTGCCAACGGGTCATGAGCCTAGAGGGTCACACTTTAAGTACAATAGGTGACAAAACAAGCTTGGATGGTAATTGGGAGAATTCGCTTTTCAATTTAGTCAAATTGAAAACGATTCGGTTGATTTCTAGCCTAGGTTAGTAATCAGACGGTTGAAGAAATCAAATTAGTGACATTGGACCGGTTTAGCTAAATCATATAATTAGAACTCAATTGAAATGGGTTTTAATTAGGTTTAAGCTAAGTGGGCTTAAAGCCCATTTTTTGTTTTAATTAAGAATGGGGCTTAAGTGCAAATAAGGGTTTTAAGGGTTTTATTTTGTGATTTTAATAAAGATTAAAAATCAGCACATGATTTTATTCCTAAAACCCTAACCTATTTTCAGCACTCCCTCTGTTCTCTCTCTTCTCTTGGCCGACCTTCCCTCCCTCACCTCCTTTGATTGTTCTTGATCGATTCTACAGACAACGCTAGTAAGTTTGTGTGTGGAAACCTTAGTCAAGGTGTTGTGCTTGTGTGGACTACCTAGAGAAACACATACCCTTTGTGTTTAATCGATTTACATGGTAAAAATCCAAATCTATTATTATTTATTTGAATGCTGAAATTTTCGCAATAAGATCATACAAACATCTATTTCCATGGCTAATTTCAGTCCGTTGCATGATATTATTTTCTTTGGAACCCATGGAAATCCTTCACTTATGATGGAAAGGGTAAAATAGTAATTTTACCAGTCTGCCAACGGGTCGTGAGCCTAGAGGGTCGCACACTTTAAGTACAGTATGTAGCAAAAGAAGCTTGGATGAAATTGGGAGAATCCGCTTTTTGATTTAGTCAAATTGAAAATGATTCGGTGATTTCTGGCCTAGTTTTGTTAACCAGACGGTTGAAAAAATCAAATTAAAGAGATTGGACCGGTTTAGCTAAACCATTTAATTGAAAAACCCAATTTAAATGAGTTTAATTAAGTTAAGCTAATTGGGCTTAAAGTCCATTCTTGGTTTTAATTAAGAATGGAGCTTAAGTGTAAATAAGAGGTTTTAAGGGGGTTTAATTATGTTAATTAATAGATATTAAAAATCAGATTTTTTATCACATAATCCTAATCCTAATCCTCTAATTTTCGGACCCCCTGTACTCTCTCGTAGCCGCCCCTCCCTCTTCCACCATTGTTGGTGTTTTTGCTCTCTTCTACAAACAACACTAGTAAGATTGTGTGTAGAAACCTTGGTAGAGGTGTTGTGCTTGTGTAGACGATCTAGAGAACACATATACTTTGTGTTTTTAATCGATTTGCAAAGGTATTTTCACATCTGATTATTTTATATGCATGCTGAAATTTTCACAATAAGATCTATTCAAATCGATTTCCATGGTTAATTTCAAGTCCGCCGAATGATTTTAATTGTTTTAACCCATGGAATTTCTTCGGTGGTATCAGAGGATGGTTGTTTGTGATAGATTTGAGCATGATTAGGGTTTATTTTATTCCTTAATTTTTTCATGTGTTCATCAGTTTTTACTATGCATGAAACTATGAAAAAAATCAGATTTTATTAATTGATTTGAAAGTTAGAAAATTTATTTTTTTTTGGCTGATTAGGGTTAGCCATGGCTAGCCGGGGTCGAGACCTTTGGTGGACCATGGAAAGCCCTAGGGCCGACCATGGTCGGCACCAAGGGCCGACAAAGTCTCTTGCGGGCGACCATGGTAGCCCTCGTGGGCCACCATCATCGCTGCCGCGGGCAACCAAGGTCTGCCCCGCGGGCGACCATGGCAGCCCTCGCATGCCACCATGGTCGCACCCGTGGGCGACCACGGTAAGTCCCGCGGGTGACCATGGCACTCCTCGCGGGCCACCGTGATTGCCTTCGCGAGCGACCTAAGTTGGGCCGGTTCGGCTCGACCAATTTCGAGCTGAACCGGTCGGTTCGCGAGAATATTTTATGCCCTAGAATTTTAATTTTCAGATTCGGTTCGGTTTCGATAAACCAGCGTGAACCAGTTAAAATTCAATTAATTAATTTAAACCGTCCGATTTCGATAAACCGGAAATTTTTCCACACTTAAGAAAGATAAAACTTGAAATAAATTTGTTGTTTGATAAGAATGACGTGTGATCACATGATCTTTGACAACATATTGCTTTCCACATGATGTATAGCTAAGCCCTCTAGACTTGTACGTTTTAAATTTCATTTTTACAACCTGCGAGTTGCTAAGTTTTGGGTTGTAGTAAATAAACTTACGTGTCATGATTTTTGCATTTATTTATTTTCTTTAAATTTGTAATTACGAAGACCGACGCAAGATACAAGTCAAGAGGGAGATTCGATGGATAGAGGAGACTCGGAGCCAGTGGGATTCTACAAGGATGGAGCAAGTCTGGATCTTGAAGACTTAGTCTTTAGGATTAGTTTTGCTAGAATCCTAAGATCCTTAGGGTGGGCTTAGCTATGCATGTTTTATAGTTACATTTATATATTGAGAATGTATGAATGTATGGATAGTTTTATATGCATCAGATTATGTATGTTTAGCTATCACCCACATGCGAAGATTAAAACTGGTATTAACTAGACTTGCATGTTATTGGTTAAGGGATCATCTTTGCATGGATTTGCATTTGATGATTCTAGTTAAGATTGTATCGGTATACAATCAGGCAATAATAATTCACTTAAACGCAAATAATTACAAGTCAAGCGTGATACCATCCAAGTTTGGGCATTCAAAAGGGCTTTGAGCCTATGGATGTCGGTACGCCTCCGCGTAACATTCATAGAGGAGAAGTCTGGATGAGATGTGCAGTTCTATGTGGCTACGTGCGCCTCCGCGTAGTAGCCACATTAGTTCTGTCCATAGTTCAAACTTGGTAGACATGTCTATCGGTTCCATATAGAACCTTCAAAAGACATGTCTATCGGTTCCATATAGACATGTCTACCAAGTTTGAACTATGGACAGAACTAATGTGGCTACTACGCGGAGGCGCACGCAGCCACATAGAACTGCACATCTCATCCAGACTTCTCCTCTATGAATGTTACGCGGAGGCGTACCGACATCCATAGGCTCAAAGCCCTTTTGAATGCCCAAACTTGGATGGTATCACGCTTGACTTGTAATTATTTGCGTTTAAGTGAATTATTATTGCCTGATTGTATAAGTGAATTATTTTGAAGTCTGGCACCGATTTTATATGGAATGGTCACATACTATCTTCTTTAGCGGAGCACCGATTGTATTGTGACGTTTCTAATTGTATCACATACTATCTTCTTTTGAAGCCGTCATTTGCAACCCGTGCAAACACGTTTCAAATTGAACTCATCCATCACAACCCGTGTGACGATGGTTCCCAACGCTTTAAACATGCAAATAAATAAAATCGTTTTTAATCTTTGCATGTGAGGTGATGGCTTATAATCTCATAAGCTAAGCATGCTAGCATATAAATTATCATCTAATAATTCAAGCAAGCATTTTAAAGCGTTTAAATATGCATCAATAGCCCATCCTATCCTTAAAATTCTACGAGACATAACATCTTCTCGTCTTCCCCATTCGAGCTCCCACTAGCTCTTGGACTTCCTCCAAGACTGTCATCATTCTCTATTTTCCATCCTTCTCGACTTTCAGTAGAAATTACAATTAATACTTGGTTCGTAGACGAGATAAAAAATAGTTACACTTTAAGGCCTCGAATGAAAGAATAATTACACGCTAATATTAACGGTGTGCAAACCGTGAAAGCGATAAAATTCTAATGGGCTATTAATACATCATACATTTCATCACATCATCCAACATGTTATCACACGAACATGTCATCAAATAATATGCAATATTCAAGTTTTAATTTTGTTAGAATTATACCCAGTCCAATATATAAGTGATCTACAGATATAATGTTTTATCATCTTTCCGAATAAATAAATCGGCCTATATTACTAATGTGTTGTAGTAATATATCGAATGTAATTTGATCTACGTCATTATGTGTGTAACCACTAATAGTAGAACTATAGATCAGAAAGAATTTCATTTGATGAGTCCCTGATCAGTTAAGCTTCTTTATGAAGCGATCAGTATGAGACCAACTCCATGTGATCACGCTCTACTGATCATGGCAAAGTATGTGTCGGGGTTATATTATAGATATCATCATGTCGATGATATCAGACAACCCGATTGTGAGTATGCTGCATAGATCCAGTCATGAGATACTCACAGATCGTAGCTTGTCATTATATCCTAAGACCAAGGAGTCTTTGTGTACACTATGTAACGAATACCTAAGTTTGACCTAGTCTAACGTTATCTGTAAAACGGTAGCTATAATGGCTTCGATTGGTTTGGATATTTATTGCATTAGTGAACTCGAAAGGCGTTTGAGGGATTTATCACTCATACTTCGGTATGAGAAAGATATCCGTTTAGGCCACTTGATGAGTATGACTGAAGGAATAGCACGGCCGTGCAGTGGATACCTTAGTATCAGTTTTAAGTCATCTCAGATATCAAGAAACAGTGATTGATAAATTAGGATGACGATTCTATGCCTATTGATCCATCTGGATATCAGTTTGATAAAAGGACAGTGACATGTACGATAACAGGTTAAGTCGAATAATCGATAATCACGAACGTTGGGTAATCATAATGTCTAGCTAGAAACCACTTATGATTGAAAGGGTAAAATAGTAATTTTACCAGTCTGCCAACTGTTCGTGAGCCTAGAGGGTCACACGCATTAAGCACGATACATGACAAATAATTATGGATGGAAATTTGGAGAATCAGGTTTTCAATATAGTCAAAATGAAAACGATTCGGTGGTTTTCTGGCCTAAGGTTTTAACTAGACAGTTGAAGAAATCAATTCGAGAAAATTAAACCAATTTATCTAAACCGAAATTAGAACTCAATATAATGGGTTTAGTTTGAGTTTTAGTTAAACGGGATTAAAGTCAATTTAGGGATTTAAGTGATGAATGGGGAAATGTGCAAATAGGAGTTTAACTAAAACTCCTATTTGCAATTAGATATGCAATTAATTGATTTTGAAATTCAATTAAGATTTTTTAGTTTTAATTTCAAATTAATTGCAAAATATCTCCCTTGTTTTCTCTAGCTATTATTTTGGCAACTTCCCCCACTAATTCCTCTTGACTTGGCCGACTCTCTCTTCCAATTCCTCCATAGTTTTTGTTAATTTTCTTCTCAAAACATTCATAGCAAAAGTGTGTGAGAAAATCGGGCTTTGGTTGTTGTGCTTGTGTGGACTCAATAGAGAAACACTACATTGTGTTTTCATCGATTGACAAAGGTAATTTTCAGATTTAAAAAGGTAAAGAACATGCTGAATTTTTCATTAAGATATTCGTCTCTTTCGATCACCATGGTTACATAAGGCTCCGCTGCATGAAATTAATGTTTGGAACCCATGGTGATCTCTTTCAGTGGTATCAGAGGATGGTTGTTAGAATTTTATTCAACATGTTTAATTCTGGAATTTTTATTTTGTTTATGTGTTCATCACTTGAGTATGCATGTAATTGAAAAAAAAAATCAGATTTAATTGATTTTGAAAAATTGGAAAATAATTTTTTTTTAGCTGTTTCGGGTTAGCCATGGCTAACCAGGGTCGAGACCCTTGGTGGACCATGGAATGCCCTAGAGAAGACCATGATCGGCACCAAGGGCCGACCAGGTCGCCTACGGGCGACCATGGCAGCCCTCGCGGGCCACCATGGTCGCTGCCGCGGGCGACCACAGTCTACCCACGTGGGCGACCATGGGAGCCTTCGCAGGCCACCATGCTAGCCTCGCGGGCGACCAGGATCTGCCCCAGGGGCGACCATGGCAGCCCTCGCGGGCCACTATGGTCGCTCCCGTGGGCGACCACAGCAGTCCTCGCGGGCCACCGCGGTTGCCTCCGCGGGCGACCTCGGTTTGGCCGGTTCGGCTCGACCAGTTTCGAGCTGAATCGGGCTGGTTCGTGAGAAAATTTAAAGCCCTAAAATTTTAATTTTCAGATTTGGTTCGGTTTCGATAAACCAGCGAGAACCGGTTCAAAATTCAATTAATAAATTAAACCGTCTGGTTTCGATAAACCGGAATTTTTCCACACTTAAGAAAGATAAAATTTGGAAAACTGTGTTGTTTGATAAGCGTGTTGAGTGTTCACATGATCTTTGATAACATGATGTTTTCCACATGATGCATAGCTAAGCCCTCTAGACTTGCATTTTAGTTTCGGTTTTGCAACCTGCGTGTTGCTTAATTTTTGGGCTGTAGTAAATACGGCCTGCGTGTCGTGATTTGTAATTTATTTTATTTTATTTAAATTTTTAATCACGAAGACCGACGCAAGAAGCAAGTCAAGAGGAAGACTCGAAATTTGGAGGAGGCTCGAAGCAGTGGGAGTTCACAAGAATGGAGCAAGTCTAGACCTTGAAGACCAAGTCTTTAGGATCAGTATTGCTAGATACTTAGGAACTTAAGATGGGCTTAGTTATGCATAAATTTACCGTTAGATTTATATGTATGAATGTATGATAGTTTAATATACAAGTTCATGTATGATTTGCTATCACCCACACGCAAAGATTAAAAACCGGTATTTAATCAGACTTGCATGTAACATGCTAAGGGATCATCTTTGCATGGATTTGCAATTGACGATTCCAGATTAAGATTGTATCGATATACAATCAGACAGTAATAATTCACTTCAATGCAAATAATTACAAGTCAAGCCTGATACCATACAGGTTTGGGCACTCAAAAGGGCTTTGAGCTTATGGATGTCGGTACGCCTCCGCGTAACATTCAAAGAGGAGAAGTTTGGTTGAGATGGGCAGTTCTATGTCGGTGCGTGCGCCTCCGCGAAGTAGCCACATTAGTTCTGTTCATAGTTCAAGCTTGGTAGACTTGTCTACGATTGTCAGCTAGGCTTGACCTAGAGTATCAGTATAGGGTATGTTGTGTACTTTTAGTACATACCCAAGCCAGGAACTACATAGTCTTGTAGATGGATGTATTCCTACCTTGATGCTCTCAATTGGAGCAGTGAGCCTCCGTTCACTTCAATTGAGGGTATGTAGGATCCTGGTTCAGATTCTAATGTTAGAATCAGACAAGTGTTTTATAACTTAATCTCCAACTTGAATTTTAATTAATTTCACCATGTAGAACTAAAAGGCAAACACAACACAAAGGAGTAATAGTGCATTGAGAGTCGAGATTGAGGACAGACTCAAGAGCGTGAATTACTCAAATTGGAATAGAAACTTGAGGCTTGTACTCAAGCATGAACGCAAGTAGTATATCCTTACCAAGGAACCTCCTGTTGACACACCGCTGAATGCCGGTAGGGCACTACGGATACTTATCAAAGTTCCTTAGTAACCAAATCGATGTGTCATGCATTATGGTTGGCAGTAGGATGCCAGAGTTACAGAAGAAGTTCAGGAACGTTTCATATTACCCTCATACCTGTAAGGCAGAGGTCAAGGAAATGTTCAAGGAGAAAGCTCGTATCGAAAGATATGATACTTTCATAGAACTTAACTCCTACAAACTTAAGGATGGAGCTTTGTTAGTCCCCATGTCACGAAGATTTAATGTCTTCAGGAACATCTAACCAAACTCGATTTTGATGATCAGGTGGAAATGGCTGCGAATTTTATGTTCCAGTCACTTCCAGATACATATAGTGATTTCATATTAAATTACAATATGTATGACATGGACAAGTCCCTAACAGAGCTTCATGGGATGCTTGTGACCGCTGAAAAGAACCTCAAGGGCAAGACCAAGGAGGTCCTTATGGTCAACAACAAGGTCAGCTTCAAGAAAGCCGATCAGGGTAAGGGTAAGGTTCCTAGGCACCTTGCAGGGCAGATCAGATACCCCAAACGTGAAAGAGATCACCACGGGTTCCAAAGATTGAAAATCATGCAGCGGACAATATGTAACCGTGGTGATCGATTAAAACTTGATCTTAATGTTATTTGAACATGTTATAAACTCAATTAAAATCTGATATTTTACCTCTTGAAATCGACAAGAACACAAGCGTAGTGTCCTCTCTATCAAGTCCACACAAGCACACAACCGAAATGGTTTTTCTCTCTAATTTTTGCTAGAAATTTTGAGAGAAAACAAGAGCAACAATGGAGGAAGAGAGGGAGAGAATTTTCAGCCATTAGAGGGAGAGAGAGTGGGAATTAGTTGCTGAAAAAATCAAAAGGATAAGATAATTATAGATTATGTGATTTTTAATTTGAAATTAAATTGAATTTAAAAATAAAAATTGCATTATCCATCCTTTTAATCCTTCTTATTTGCATTTAACCCCTCTCTTATCTTAAACCCTAAATGGGCTTTAAGCCCATTTAACTAAAACCCAAATTAAACCCATTAACTTGAGTTCTAATTTCGGTTTAGTCAAAACGGCTCAATTTCCTCGAATTGATTTCTTCGACCGCTGGTTAAAACCTTATGCCAGAAAACTACCGAATCGTTCTCGAATCTCATCCATAATTATTGTAATGTATTGTGCTTAATGCGTGTGACCCTCTAGGCTCACGAATAATTGGCAGACTGGTAAAATTACCATTTTACCCTTTCCATCATAAGTGGCCTCTATCAAGACATTATGATTATCCAATATTCGTGATTATCGATTATTCGACTTAAGCTGTTATCGTACATGTCACTGTCCTTTTATCAAACCGATATCCAGATTGATCAATAGGCATAGAATGGTCACCCTAATTTATCAATCACTGTTTCTTGATATCTGAGATGACTGAAAACTGATACTAAGGTATCACCTGCATGGCCATTCTCTTTCTTCAGTCATACTCATCAAGTGGCCTAAACGGATATCTTTCTCATACCGAAGTATGAGTGATAAATCCCTCAGACGCCTTTCGAGTTCACTAGTGCAATAAATGCCAAAGCCAATCGAAGCCGTTATAGTTACCCTTTTACAGATAACGTTAGACTAGGTCAAACTTAGGTATTTTTTACATAGTGTACACAAAGACTCCTTGGTCTTATGATATAATGACAAGTTACGATATGTGAGTATCTCATGACTGGATCTATGCAGCATACTCACAATCGGGTTGTCCGATATCATCGACCTGATGGTATCTATGATATAACTCCGGCACGCACTTTGCCATGATCAGTAGAGCATGATCACAAGGAGTTAGTCTCATACTGATCGCTTCATAAAGAAGCTTAGCTGATCAGGGACTCATCAAATGTAATTCTTTCTGATCTATAGTTCTACTATTAGTGGTTACACACATAATGACATAGATCAAATTACATTCGTTATATTACTACAACACTTTAGTAATATATGCCGATTTATTTATTCGGAAAGATGATAAAACATTACATCTGTAGATCACTTTTAAATTGGACTGGGGCATAACTCTAACAATCTCCCACTTGCCCCTGGTTTCAATTTAAGTTCTGATCTACTCCCATAGACCCTGCATGTTTCTCATGCCTAGGTTGCGGCTGAGCCTTTGTCAAGGGATCGGCCATATTATCATCAGTCGAATAGTGTTTAATCTCCACATCACCTCTATATTTGATAACTCTCACGAGGTGAAGCCTGCTGAGTATATGTTTGGATTTGTTGTGGAATCTGGGCTCTTGAGCAATAGCTACGGCACTTGTGTTGTCCCACAACAAGCTTATCGGATCAGACGCTCGCGGCGTTGCATCTAATTCGATTAGAAAGCTTCTAATCCATACGACCTCTTTAGCTGCTTTTGTTACAGCTATATACTCAGCCTCCGTTGTAGAGTTGGCAATTTTGGCTTGCTTAAAGTTTATCCGGCTGAAAGCGCCACCACTCAACACAAAATATATCCTGACTGAATTTTGAAGTCATCTGGATATGTCTGAAAACTAGCATCGACTTGTCCTTTGACTGCTAGTTCTCTATCTTCATCCCCATTTGCCAAAATGCATCCTCAATCCTCCTCAAATATTTGAGGATGGCCTTTGACAGCAATCCAGTTTAATTGTTCGGGGTTAGATTGGAATCTGCTGGTACAGCTTAGTGCAAACGAGACTTCCAGTCTCGTGCACATCCTGGCATACATGATGGATCCCACAACCGAAGCATAAGGGATCTTACTCATCCTGCTCAGCTTATCAGGAGTACTAGGACTCAGTAGCTTGCTGAGCTTAATGCCATGACGCATGGGTATGTATCCTTTCTTAAAATCAAGCATTGAGATCTTCTCAACACTTTACCTATGTACATGTTCTGACTTAGCAACATGTTCTGACTTAGGCCCAAAATCCTTTTGGAATGATCTGTAGAGATCCTGATGCCTACATTAAATGTAGCATCACCTAAGTCCTTCATCGATAAGTACTTCCCTAACCAAGCTTTGGTGGCAAGGTCGGGATGTCATTCCCGATGAATAAATATCAAGAATACAATATTACTCCCACTCGCTTTCTCATGTACGCAAGGCTCACTTTTGTTTTTATGAAGCCGAGTTCCCTTACAGCTTTATCAAAATGAAGGTTCCAACTCCCTGAAGCTTGCTTAAATTCATAAATGGATCTTTGCAGTTTACATATCTTTCCGGGATTTTTTGGATCTACAAAACCCACAGGTCGTGTGATATACATGCCCTCTAGTAAGTTCCTGCTAAGGAAGGGGTTTGACATCCATCTGCCATAGTTATGGTTAAGAATAATCCGGATCAATCTGACCATTGGTACTGGTGAAAAGATGTCATCATAATCCATGTATTGAATCTGACGATAACCTTTTACAACCATCCTAGCCATATTGGTCTGAGGACTTCCATCCATGTCGGTCTTGATCCTATAGACCTACTCAGAACCGATGGGTTTTATCCCAGAGGTTTGATCCACCAAGCATCCGACTTGGTTTTCATACATGGATTTCATTTCCTCACTCATGGCATTCTACCATTTTTCGGAGTCTGGATTGGTTAAAGCTTGTCTGCAGGTTTCTGGATCATCATGATCCACCCACATCACGTCATTTCCCTTAGTGGCTGTGAAGCCATATCTGTCTGGAACATGACGAGATCTTTCAGACCTCCTTAGACCATTTGAAATTTCTGTAGGGATTGATTCTTCATCGGCGACCATCTGAGGCTCCAGTATTTCTACATCTTGCATAGCAGGCTCCTGAATTGCTTCAGGTTGTTCCGTATGCTCTCGAATTTCTTCGAGATGCATGAGACTCCTACTAGCTATTTTGGAAATAAAATATTTCTCCAAAAATACCCCTCCTCGAGCAACAAAGACTTTGTACTCGCTGGGTATGTAGAAGTTGTATCTCTTAGTTTCTTAAGGATACCTTATGAAGACACATTTGTCTGATTTGGATGACTGCATCTCTGCTACCCAAATCTTTCAGGAAAAACATACTAAACTGTTTCCCACACCATATATGACTATAGTCCATTTCTTATTTGGCTACTACGCGAAGGCGCACGCATCCAAATAGAACTGACCATCTCATCCCGCTCCCATCCCAATGAATACTACGCGGAGGCGCACGCATCCACAGTAACGAGAGACGTAATGAGTGTCATGTGGTGTACCTTCTGTGACTCTGGCCCAACTCTTATTTGGCTACTACGCGGAGGCGCACGCATCCAAATAGAATTGATTACCTTATTCAGCTCACATCCCAATGAATGCTACGCGGAGGCGCACGCATCCACAGTAATGGGAGACAGAATGACTGTCACAAGGTGTACTATCGTTGTCTTTATCGGAGCCCGATTCAAAATGAATGCGGCCGTTTCCAGAGTCAAGTATTAGTTCAACTCTCTTCTGGCCTGAGTACTCATAGGTCCACATACGTCGGAATGTATTAGACTTAATAAGTCACTCGCCTTTCACATAAACCTGTGAAAGGTGCCTTTGTCATTTTGCCCATTAGGCGAGACTTGCATCTTTCAGTTTGAGTGAATTCAAACGGACTTAAAAATCCACACTTGTGAAGTGTTGAAATGCGTTTCTCGCTCATTAGGCAAGACTTGCATCTAGGGGATGGCGGTGGAGGAGATGAAGGTGGTAGTGGTGGTGGTGGTGGATGAGATGGATGAGGTAGGGACGGAAGCGGAGGAGATGGTGGTGGTGGCGGTGGAAGGGCGTAGAGGAGATGGATGTGGTGGTGGTGATGATTGAGGAGGTGGAGGAGATGGAGGTGGTGGCGGTGGCGGTGGTGGAGGAGGTGGCGACGGAGGGGGAGGAGATGGTGGTGGTGGTGGAGGGAATGGTGGTGGAGGAGATGGAGGGAGGGAGGGAGAGAGAGAGAGAGAGAGAGAGAGAGAGAGAGAGAGAGAGAGAGAGTGCGTGGTATTTTTTTGAAAATTAAATTAATAGTGAAGGGTATTTTAGTCTTTTCATTCAATTTGAAAACAATTATTTACATCTGAAGGGTATTTTAGTCTTTTCACATGTAAAAAAATGTTAACAACTAACGGAGTTGGACGGAATGAGTAAAGTGAGACAAATGAAATTCTTAGGTATTCACCCCGACACGAAAAATTCTAGGTGTAGTCATCTGATAATGTGATATATCCAAGTGTAATCATATGGAATTATCCCTAAAATAAATACTAAATGCATACTGGAATTATCCCTAAAATAAATACTAAATGCATATAACAAAAACTAATTCGAGCTTGATTATTTATTTATTTAATTGAGTTCGAATTTAATTTCCTATGAATAAAGAAATACAAATAAAGTCGGTTGGCGAGTCTCACAAATTCTAATAAATTGGACTCGAGCTTTTCATCAAACGACTAACATTACACTCAAACTCGGCTCGAGATAGATTAGAACTAGCAAATATCAAGTTTTTAGTATATGAAGAGGTCAAGCAACTCGCTAAAAGCTCGAATTATTTATTCAGATGTTAATTCATGTATAATAATTTATTATGAAAAAATTAAATCTTGTTTTTTTATTAAATTATTAACATTTACATCTCAATACTGAAAATAGTTAACGTGGTAAAGTGCAATTTCCTAAATGGGCTATAGCCCACTAGTAAATTGTCATTTAAAATGTTGTGGACAAGGTGAGTTGAACTCATGACCTTATGGTTAAAATAACTATTACAACCACTAGACTAAGCAATTGTTTGTGAAGTATTAGAAAACTTATATATATATATATATAGGGGGCAAATGCAATTTTCGAACAAAAATTTATGTTTAGATTTTTTGAATTCCCGAGTCGGGAGGGGGGCGGCTGCCCCTCCTTGCCCCCCTGTGGATTCGCCCCTGATAGCTGCGTAAACATGATCACTTCCATTGGGGTTCTCACCAAGACTTCAAAGACCCACTTATTTCTGTATATCTAGTGATACAAATAGATTCTTCGTAGTTGTTCGAGTTAAATCAATCCATATTTAACTTGATTTAGTCTAGAAAAGAGGCGAAATGTTATTTTGGACCAGAAGAATTGAAGGGGCGGAGGAGGAAGAAGTGGCGGTGGAAGACTCCTGCCACTTGACCACTGCTAGGCACCGAACAAGACCAGAGGAAGAGGCGACCAGGAGTGGCTAAGGTACATGCCCACCACTCTTGCAGGAGAGAGAGGCATGCAACAATTGCGACCTACGATGCCCGCCACTCGACTCTCTGGTGGTCACTAGAGTTGGAGGAATGAGAGGCCGAGAAGGATGCCCACCACTCTTGCCCACAAGAGCTATTTTGAGTTCCTGCTCAGTCAAGTCAAAGGCGAGTTTTGGCTGGTTAAAGGTAGAGGATTGAAATTCTGTTAAGTAGCATGGATAAGATGTCGAACACAATATTGTAACGATTGTTTCGACAACTTGCCTAATCACTGTTTATGGGAAGTAAAGAGTAAAGCAGTAAATAGAAGACAACAATATGTTTACCCAGTTCGGTGACTCCGCACTTACGTTTGGGGGCACTCTGCCAGTGGAAAGGTTTTCACTATTCGGTAGTCAATAGTACAACTTCAAGCATCAACTAGCTATCACACAAGCTATTGTCCTAAGCTACTAGAGATCCTCTCAATTCCACCCTTCGAGCAAGCCTACGCTCGTTTTAGTTGTCTTCGACAATCTTCTCATGAGTCTTCAATCACGAATCCAAAACCCAATAGATCACAAACACTCAAATCTCCTTGAGTTAATGTATGTGATCGACAACGCCCTCTCTAAATTGATCAGCCTCTCAATCCGCTAGTCGTACACGGTTAAGAGCTCTGAGAATTTAGCACAAAGAAAGAATTGAGCTGCTAAGGGGGTAACACCTGCTTTTATAGTAACTCATATTGCATAATCGGATTCCAATTCCGATTAGGAAGTCTCTTGCTGCCTTGCGTTTTTGGCAAGTGACAAGTTGGCCTTGCCGCTTTCATTAAATCTTGCTTGCGTGTCTTTTTTATAGCTGGACCTTGCCTAATTCATCCATGGACTTTATTTTTTTGCGCACGGAGCTTCTGTGCTCAAAACAGGAAGTCTTCGATGTCTTGCCTAATCCTGCGAGTATTATGTCGCACCAAATGTGTTGCAGCATGTTGTCTGACATCTTGACTTCGCACTAAAAAAATGTCAATACTAAACGTAGTAACAATCTCCCCCTTTGGTAATTTTTTAGGCAAGCACATTTTGTCGACAAACTTCGGGCGAGCACTATTTTCGGCTAGTAGCGTCTTCAGCAGCTTCGGGCGAGTATTGTTTCTGGCTAGCAGCGTCTTCAACTATGATAACTATCTTTAGTTATCATTCATCGTTTTTGAGCGGAGCGTCGTCTTTTTGAGCAAGGTTGTAACATGTTGTGGCACATGTTCCAACATCTTCATGACATCTTCTGTAGCATGGTTGTAACATGTTGTGACACATGTTCCAACATCTTCATGACGTCTTCTGTAGTAAGGCACATAACACGTGGTAACATGTAGTGACACATGTTCCATCATGTTGAGCAACAAGTCACCAAATATTTTGATGACCTGAAACTGCCTTACCTTCTAACATATCTCCCCATGATTGCCTCAAAAATGGAAAAGAGCAACAAAAGAAGGATTGACACACAAAAACATAAAACAAACAACTCTAACTGCGAGCAAACTAACCCTTAAACACGGGGCACAAATCCAAGCTCCACTGAGGAGCAAAAGTATTCAACAATAGTTAACCTAGACACACCTCGGGGATTCAAAATGTTTCAAAATAAGTTTTTTAGAGCAGAGAGTAAGATGTTCTTTACTAAGAGAAGGTGGAATGAGTATCAACTTGTTCAACATCAGGACCCTCTTGAGAAGCAGCCAGAAGATCATGGAGGAGCTATTCATAGATAGCTTTTCTGCTCGTCAGAGTAGCAATTATTGCTCGGACTATTATGACTTCCCCCTTGTAGGTCATTCCCATATACCCGGTCATAGGTTCCTCTCCCCCTTGGTTGTTTTTGGGTGAAGGACGAGTATTATTGTTACCATGTCCATTACCACCGGGGTAGGGTGATGGTGGCATTCGATCTTGAGCTCCCCCGTTATATCGTTGGTTCGCAGCACTTCCAAATATGCCTCGATTATTGTTGTAATGACCTCTATTGTTGTCATAATCTATCCGTTGGACTTCCACTTGTGGTCCCGATCCTTGACTTGGGCCTCCTTGCATCAATTTTGGCAATGAGTTCATCTTTAATGCTAGATTTCTCATGGTTTCTTGTTCCTCTTTTCCCACGGTCAATGAAGCCCCTTGCCTCGGGTCCCTTCCTCCGTTGTCGTTCCATTGGTAACTATTCAATGCACACTTCTCCACAATGTCGTACACCCTATCCGGCGGCAAGGAGAGCAATGCTCCTCCTCCTGCGGCGTTAACCGCCATTTGAGATGCTTGAGATAGCCCTCCGAAAAATAGCTCATTTAAGACCACATCGTTGATTTGGTGGTCGGGGCATCTCTGTAGCATAGATTTGAACCGTTCCCAAGTTTCACCCAAAGTCTCTCCATTCCATTGCACGTAATTATAGATGTCTTTTCTCAATACCGCACTTCTCCATGGTGGAACGTACTTTGCTAAGAAGAGTCTCTCCAGTTCCGCCCAATCATGTTTGTCTCTAGGATCCAAAGCCATGTACCATTTCTTCGCGGATCCTCCCAATGAAAAGGGGAATAACATGCACTTCACAACGTCTACGGGATATCCCCCCGCGGTCGTCTCGAACACTTGGTCAAACATTCGAAGATGGCCATGCGCCTCGTCACCGGCCCCCTTGAATTGAGGGTTGGTTTGAAGAGCGCTGAACATCATTGTCCGGAGCTCGAAATTGTGCATCCGGTGGTGATGCTCTTCTCGTCCCCCGTAGTGTGGAGGATGAAGACGTTGATGATGTCTTTGTTCCTCACTGTGTGGTGGATAACGGCGAGGTGAGTTCCAACCGTCCTCGCGCTTATCCCCAAAATCGTCATGTTCTCCTCGCATGTCCACTTCCTCGCGGACTTGTTCTTCATGATCGTCATTACGTCCTTCTTGCGGTGTATTACTCTCGTGCCCCAGAGATTGTGACATATTTTTTCCTCCAAACCCCTTCTTCTTAATGCGTTATTTCTACGACAAAGCGCTTCAATTTCCAAAATGTAGTCGAACTCAATGCGCCCCCTTGCTTGGGTCATGCACTATCAATGGTACCTACAAACAAACCAACAAATATCAATTTTCCTCAAAACAACACAACACTACCAAACACAACCAATGCCGATTAGTCCCCGGTAACGGCGCCAACTTGTAAAGCCGAAAGGCGCCGCGTGAGCGACACGAATCAACACAAGTAATATAGAGTAAGTAATGAAACCCTAGTCATTTTCCACGGGGACTAACAAAGGGCTCGGTCTTGTTTGTCATGTGATCATGCGTTTTGGAATGTAAAGAACTATGAGTGTAAAACTAATGTAAAGATGTTTGAGTGTTTTATCAATTACTTATCATGCAAGCTAATGAACAAAAGTTTATCTATCAAGTGACAAAAGGGCTTAGGAAGCTAATTCGTGCAATGTACTAGTGAAACCAACAATTGAGGCAAATGTTCTAGCAAATTTACGTGTGAAGATATTCAACCGTATTGTGTTGATTTTGTCTCTCGACATTGAAACCGACTCAACAATAAGATGTTCACGACTCTCTCGAGACTGATCCTAACTCACTTGGACAACTAAACTCACGTTCGTGTGGTGAAGGACAATGCTAGACTTGGTGGTGGTTAGTCTATGTCTTACGAAACTAGACTCGTCTCTCGACATTGAGTCTAGCCTAGTGCTCTAACGCTCTCGACTCTCTCGAGATCAAGTGCAATTCTCATCGCTTTACGATCGATAATTGTAAACTACAAATCTCTACTTGTGATGAATGCTAGTTCGAGCAAGCCCTATTCTCCCGGAATCGGTCCCTAGCCTATGTTGTTGGAGTTATGCCCCAATCCAATATAAAAGTGATCCACAAATGTAATGTTTTATCATATTTTCGAATAAATAAATCGGCATAAATTACTAATGTGTAGTAGTAATTTATTAGATGTAATTTGATCTGTATCATTATGTGTGTAATCACTAATAGTAGAACTACAGATCGGAGAAAATTACATTTAATGTGTCCTTGATCAGTCAAGCTTCATTAAGAAGCGATCAGTATGAGACTAACTCTTTGTGATCACGCTCTACTGATCATGACAAGGTAGTGCCGGAGTTATATCATAGATATAATAAGGGCGATGGTATTGGATGACCCGATGGTGAGTATGCATCGTAGATACTGTCATGAGTATACTCACAGATCGTAGCTTGTCATTATATCCTAAGACCAAGGAGTCTTTGTGTTTACTATGTAATGAATCTCTAAGTTTGACCTAGTCTAACGTTACCTATAAAAGGGTGGCCATAAGGGCTCTGATTGGCTTGAATATGAATTACATGAGTGAACTCGAAAGACGGCTGAGGGATTTATCACTCATACTCCGGTATGGGAAAGATATCCGTTTAGGCCACTTGATGAGTATGACTAAAAGAAAATCATGGCCATGCAGGTGATACTTTAGTATCAGTTCTTAGTCATCTCATATATCAAGAAACAATGATTGATAAATTAGGATGGCGGTTCTATGCCTATTGATCAATCTGGATATCGGTATGATAAAAGGATAGTGACATGTACGATAAGAGGTTAAGTCGAATCATCGATAATCACGGACGTTGGGTAATCATAATGTCTTGCTATAGGCCACTTATGATGGAAAGGGTAAAATAGTAATTTTACCAGCTTGCCAACGGGTCGTGAGCCTAGAGGGTCGCACACTTTAAGCACAATATATATAAAAAAAAGATTTGGATGGAAATTGGGAGAATCTGCTTTTCAATTTAGTCAAATTGAAAACGATTCAGTTGATTTCTGGCCTTGGTTTATAATCAGACGGTTGAGGAAATCAGATTAAAGAGATTGGACCGGTTTAGCTAAACCGTTTAATTAAAGAGATTAAACCGGTTTAGCTAAATGGGTTTAATTACACTTTAGCTAATTGGGCTTCAAGCCCATTCTTAATATTAATTGAGATTGAGTTTTAGTTTAATTAAGAGATTTTTAAGGGTTTAATTATGTGAAAAATAAAGATAAATAAAATCAGATTTTTACACTTAATTCTAACCTTAATCCATCTGTTTTTCGGCTCCTTCTGTCTCTCCTAGCCGACCCTCTCTCTCCTCCATTGCTAGGGCTTTTGCTATTCTTCTACACACAAAACTAGTAAACTTGTGTGTAGAATCCTTGGTTTAGGTGTTGTGCTTGTGTGGACTATGTAGGGAACACATATTCTGTGTTTGATTGATTCACAAAAGGTAATTTTCTGATTTGCATGTTCATGAAGGAATTCCATGGGTTCCAAACAATTAAAATCATGCAGCGGACTTGAAATTAACCATGGAATTCGATTTGAATAGATCTTATTGTGAAAATTTCAACATGCATATAGAATAATCAGATCTGAAAATACCTTTGCAAATCGATTAAAAACACAAAATATATGTGTTCTCTAGATCGTCCACACAAGCATAACACCTCTACCAAGGTTTCTACACGCAATCTTACTAGTGTTGTGTGTAGAAGAGAGCAAGAACACCAACAATGGTGGAAGAGGGAGGGGCGGCTAGGAGAGAGAAGAGGGGGGCCGAAAATTAGAGGATTAGAGTTAGGATTATGTGATAATTTTTTTTTTTTTTTAATATCTATTAATTCACATAATTGAACCCCCTTAAAACCTCTTATTTACACTTAAGCCCCATTCTTAATTAAAACCAAAAATGAGCTTTAAGCCCAATTAGCTAAACTTAATTAAACTCATTTAAATTGGGTTCTAATTAAATGATTTAGCTAAACCGGTCCAATCTCTTTAATTTGATTTCTTCAACCGTCTGGTTAACAAACCTAGGCGAGAAATCAACCGAATCGTTTTCAATTTGACTAAATCGAAAAGTGGATTCTCCCAATTTCATCCAAGCTTGTTTTGCTACATAATGTACTTAAAGTGTGTGACCCTCTAGGCTCACGACCCGTTGGCAGAATGGTGAAATTACTATTTTACCCTTTCCATCATAATTGGCCTCTAGCAAGACATTATGATTACCCAACGTCCGTGATTATCGACGATTCGACTTAACCTATTATCGTACATGTCACTATCCTTTTATCAAACCGATATCCAGATTGATCAATAGGCATAGAACTGTCATCCTAATTTATCAGTTACTATTTCTTGATATCTGAGATGACTGAAAACTGATACAAAGGTATCACCTGCATGGCCATGCTATTCCTTCAGTCATACTCATCAAGTGGTCTAAACGGATATTTTTCCCATACCGGAGTATGAGTGATAAATCCCTCAGATGTCTTTTGAGTTCAATTATGTAATTCATAACCAAGCCAATTGGAGCCGTTATGGCTACCCTTTTACAGGTAACGTTAGACTAGGTCAAACTTAGAGATTCATTACATAGTGCACACAAAGACTCCTTGGTCTTAGGATATAATGACAACCTACGATCTGTGAGTATCTCATGACAGTATATATGTTGCATACTCACCATCGGGTCGTCCAATACCATCGTCCTGATGATATCTATGATATAACTCCGGCACTACCTTGCCATGATTAGTAGAGCGTGATCACAAAGAGTTAGTCTCATACTAATCGCTTCTTAATGAAGCTTGACTGATCAGGGACACATTAAATGTAATTCTTTCCAATCTGTAGTTCTACTATTAGTGATTATACACATAATGATACAGATCAAATTACATCTAATCAATTACTACAACACATTAGTAATTTATGCCGATTTATTTATTCGGAAAGATGATAAAACATTACATCTGTGGATCACTTTTATATTGGACTGGGGCATAACTCCAACAACATAGGCTAAGGACCGATTAAAGGAGGATAAGGCTTGCTTGAACTAGCCTTCATCACAAGTAGAGACTTGTAGATTACAATTGTCGATCGTAAAGCGGTGAGAATTGCACTTGATCTCGAGAGAGTCGAGAGCGTTAGAGCAGTAGGCTAGACTCAATGCCAAGAGACGAGTCTAGTTTCATAAGACATAGACTAACCACCACCAAGTCTAGCATTGTCCTTCACCACACGACCGTGAGGTTAGCTGATCAGGGACTCATCAAATGTAATTCTTTCTGATCTACAATTCTACTATCAGTTATCAGTTATTATACACATAATGATATAGATCAAGTTACATTCGATTTATTACTACAACACATTACTAATATAATGCCGTTTTATTAGATCGAAAAATGATAAAACATTATAATGTAGATTAACTTATTATATTGGACTAGGGAACAATCCTAATAATCTCCCACTTCCCCCTAGTTCCAACGTAAGTTCCAATCTACTCCCATAGACCTCAAATGTGCCGCATGCTTGGGCTGCGGTAGAGCATTTGTCAGGGGATCAGCAATGTTATCATCAGTCGGTACATAAGTAATCTCCACATCACCATTATCAATTTATTTCCTGATAATGTGATACTTCCTCTGTATGTGTTTACTTCTGTTGTGGAATCTGGGCTCGTGAGCTAACGCTATGGCCCCCGTGTTGTCACACAACAAGCTTACCGGATCAGACGCTCGCGACAATACATCTAATCCGGTTAGAAAGGTTCTAACCCATACAGCTTCCTTAGCTGCTTCTGCTGCAGCTATGTACTCATCCTCTGTTGTAGAATCGGTAGTTGTGGCTTCCTTGAAGCTCTTCCAGCTGAATGCTCTACCATTTAACACGAACATAAATCCTGCTTAAGATTTGAAGTCATTAGGATCTGTCTGAAAAAGAGCGTCAACATATCCCTTGACTGCTAGTTCTCCATCTTTCCCACATACTCTAGGAATGCGTCCTTAGTCCTCCTCAAATACTTGAGGATACTCTTGAAAACAGTCTAGTGTTCCTAGCCTGGGTTAGATTGATATCTGCTGGCACAGCTTAGCGTAAACGAGACGTCCGGTCTCGTGCATATCATGGCATACATGATGGATCCCACAGCCGAAGCATATGGGATCTTACTCATCCTGCTCAGCTCATAAGGAGTACTAGGACTTTGTTGCTTGCTGAGCTTAATGCCATGCCCCATGGGTATGTATCCCTTCTTAGAATCAAGCATTGAATATCTTCTCAACACTTTATCTATGTAAGTGCTCTGACTTAGGCCCAATATCCTTTTGGGACGATCTCTATAGATCTTGATGCCCAAAATGAAAGCAGAATCACCTAAGTCCTTCATCGAGAAGCACTTCCCTAACCAAACCTTAACCTCAAGCAAGGTTTGATAGCTTTTTTGTGCCCTAGTCCAATTGCTAGTAGTCTATAAATGTCTATGTATATTAATCATCGTTTGTAATAAATAAAACGACTTTATATTACTTATGTGTTGACGTAATATGTGGAGCATGATATGATTTATGACCACTAAAGTAGTAGAACCATAAATTTGTACAAATCACACTTAACAAGTCCCTGGTCAATATACGCTTCAATTGAAGCGACCAGTATGAGGATGGTTCTCAATGATGTAGTTCTGCTTATCATAGGGATGTGGGATCCCGAAATCATATCATAGATATCATGAGGTGATTGATACCGGACGACCCGCTTTGAATAGTGTTTCATAAATTAAGCCATGAACATAATCAAATGCGATAGCTTGTCACAATATCCTTAGACCAAGGAGTCTTTGTGATCGCTATGCGGTCGACGTACGGCTTTTACTTGCGCCTAACGCTTTCCGTAACAAGATTGCAATAACGGGCATGATTGGGTGGTAGAACGGATTGCATGAGTGACACGAAAGACGGCTAAGGGATTTATCCCTCGTACTACGGTATGGGAAAGATATCCGTTTAGGCCGCTTGATCGAGAGTGACTAAGAGGAAGTGCATGGCCATGCCGGTGATACGAGTTATCAGTTCTCAGTCATCTCGCATATCAAGCAACAATGATTGATTAAACAAGGATGACGACTCTATGCCTTGTGATCAATCAGGATGTCTAGAGATAATAGGATAGTGACTTGTACGCACAAGGTTAAATCGAATCGTCGATCATCATGCACCTTGGGTAATCATAATGTCTTACTAGAGACCACTTATGATGGATCGGGCAAGAGAGATCTCTTGCGCCGATCTGCCAATGGTGGCATAAGCCTAGAGGGTCACAAACATACAATATGGATAACTTAAGACAAGAAAACATTGGCGTTTCTTGAGGAGCAAAACATGACCAAAACTGAGGGTTTTAGACCATGAGTTCGGTTTTGTGAGAATGATTAGCGAATCGAGAAAACTGAGTTTTTCGTCGATATCGCGTCAGACTTTATTTGATAATTGACGACAAAAGGGTCAGATAATTTTTTGACACGGCGTGCGACCGCATGGGCGATCCCATTGGGCTCGGCATATGAGGTCACTAGGCCAGCCCAACAAGGTCCAATAAGCTAGACATGGCTGGCCACTTGGTGGGTCCAAGTGTGGGGGCCACACACCATGCTTAGTTGGTGTTGTTGATTATGATGAAGAGTGATTTGTGGGATTAGGTGATGACTTGCCTTTTTAACCAATGCCTTCATCATTTGTTACTTAAATCAATCAAGCTTTATTAGTTGATGTAGTAGACAAAATATCACACAAGTGAAATCATTCTCTCTCTCCTTCACTAGCTTGGCCGGCCACTCCCTCCTCCTCTCTTCCCTTGCTCTCTTGTTCTTCACACTTAAGTTCTAGTAGGCTAACTGTGTTGGATCTTAAGGATCATCCTCTTGGCGTGGACTTGCTCTAGAGAAGAAGATCATCTTGTTCTTCTTTCTTGATTCAAGAAAACAAAAAGGTAAACTCTTGTGGAATAAGTTTTGCCTTGAGATATAATGGTTTATGTTCTTGGACAGTTTTTGGAGTTTATATAGTTAATGCTTCCGCTATGTTGATGATCTTGAACGCTCCAAATCCCTACAGTGGTAACAGAGCGTGGTTAACCCTCTTAATCTTTGTTTTATTGAACTTGTTTCAGTTTTATAATGATTTACATGTCATATTTGTTGATAACATGATTTTAATGCTTTTTGGGTTAATTGCATGAAATATGTTAATTTTGAAAAATATATTAAATTTGGAATTTTTCAGATTTTATTAGATTTGTCGTGTCCGAGACGGGACTCTCGGGGAGCCGAATTGGAGATACCGGACGGAGGTCACCAAAGGCCGGGGTTAGCCGGCGGTGATCGGGGCTGTCCCCCCTCTTGGCCGAGGCCGAGAGAGGAAGCAAGCCCAGGTTTGGGCTTTCCAAAGCCCAAATCGGGTCGTGGGCTTGGGCCCATTGGGCTTGGGCCCGACATGGTTTGCGCACAGTGATTTTTGATCCGTGGCACGAACCCGCAATCCAATATTTCGAAAACTTTTAAATTTGATCGGTTTCGATAAACCGTTTTTCGAAAAGGTCTAGTTTCGATAAACCCGACCAAGCAAATTGGCAAATTTGGAAAAAGATCACCATGGGTTCCAAACGTTACTTTCATGCAGCGGAGCCCTATGTAACCATGGTGATCGAAAGAGACGAAGATCTTAATGAAAAATTCAGCATGTTCTTTACCTTTTCAAATCTGAAAATTACATTTGTCAATCGATGAAAACACAATATAGTGTTTCTCTATTGAGTCCACACAAGCACAACAACCAAAACCCGGTTTTCTCTCACACTTTTGCTATGAATGTTTTGAGAAGAAAATTGACTAAAACTATGGAGGAATTGGAAGAGAGAGTCGGCCAAGTCAAGAGGAATTAGTGGGGGAAGTTGCCAAAAAAATAGTTAGAGAAAATAAGGGAGATATTTTGCAATTAATTTGAAATTAAAACTAAAAAATCTTAATTGAATTTCAAAATCAATTAATTGCATATCTTACCCTCTTAAACTCCTATTTGCACTTTTCCCCATTCATCACTTAAATCCCTAAATGGGCTTTAAGCCCGTTTAACTAAAACCCAAATTAAACCCATTAAATTGAGTTCTAATTTCGGTTTTGTTGCTACATTTAAATGTTGACATAATTTTTTAGCGCAAAAATAAGAAGTCAGTACAACATGTTACATGACATGTGGAGCGACTAGTCACAATCCAAATTAGGAAAGATCTAAAGCTTTCCTATTTCGATGACGCTTGGAGCGAAAGAAGAAAGACGCCACAAAGACTTGAAGCGTAAGAGAGTGACGTCGACAAGCCAGGCGACTTCCAGCTGTCAGTAACACGTCAGGAATAGGTGGCAACTCTACTTGCCTGATTTATTCAGGAAGTCCGAACAAAGGAAGACGACTTCTAGCTGGCGTTAAAGGCGGCAACGACTTGCCAAATTTGTCCATGAAGTCTGAAACTTCCTATTCCTAATCCGGGAAGGATTAGGAATGTGAGCTGCTATGAAAAGCCTTGGGCTTCCCATTAGCAAATCATCCGTTCTTGTTCTTAAATTGCAAGATTTCTCAGAGCTCTTAACCATGCACCATTGGCGTGTTGAGAGGCTGATTAGTTTCTCCAGAACGACTTTACTCCGATCAAACATAAAGTCGTGAAGATTGAGTGTTTGGATCGGTTAGGGTTTTTGTTTGTGATTAAAGATTCACAACTCCGTCAAAGAAGACTACGACACCGAGCATAGGCTTGCTGAAAGGGTGGAATTGAGAGGATCTCAAAGACAGGGGGAGAGGCCCTTGGTCGAGGTTGTTCACGGTGAGATCTATAGTAGCTTAGGACAATAGCTTGTGTGATAGCTAGTTGGTGCTTGAAGTTGTACTATTGACTACCTTATAGTGAAAACCTTTCCACTGGCAAAGTGCCCCCAGACGTAGGTGCGGAGTCACCGAAGTGGGTAATCATCTCTGGTGTCTTTATTGTCTATTTATTGTTTAGCTTACGATTTACGTTTTAGGCAAGTAGTCGATACACAATTTACGACTTTGTGTTCGACTTCTTGACTCGGCTACGATTCAGAATTTCAATTGGTATCAGATGAGGCACCTTTTCTTTTAGGTGAATTTTTTGCAAAATTTCTGAATAGCCAATATGGACTCAAAGGAAGGAGGATCAGTAAATCGACCACCAGTGCTCGACGGAACAAACTATGGGTACTGGAAAGCACGGATGTGTGCCTTCTTGAAGTCCCTCGACAGCAAAACCTGGAAGTCTGTCATCAATGGATGGGAGGAACCTCACTATGCTGATGCTCATGGAAATCAAACTAGCATCAAACCAGAAAAAGAGTGGAGCGCGGAAGAAGATTAAACCGCCCTAGGTAATTCTCGTGCACTCAATGCTATTTTTAATGGAGTAGACAAGAATGTGTTTCGACTCATCAACACGTGCACAAGTGCCAAAATTGCTTGGGACACTCTTGCTGTTGCTTACGAGGGTACTTCCAAAGTCAAAGAGCAGAAGTTACAGTACCTCACGACCAACTTTGAGGCCCTTACCATGAATGAAGACGAAACTATTGCTGAGTTTAATGTACGCATCAAGGATCTAGCCAATGAATCATATTCACTTGGCAAGCCTATGACCGATGAAGATTTGGTCAGAAAAGCGCTGAGAGCCCTAAGTCCCAGATTCAAGATGAAGATTACCGCCATAGAAGAAGGCCATGACTTGAAGACACTGAAGTTTGATGAACTCATGGGATCTCTAATGACTTTCGAGCTCTCCCTACCTCTTATCGAGAAGGAACATAAAGGTGTGGCTTTCAAGAGTTGTACCCAAAAGCAGAAGAACTTGATGCACTCTGATTCGGATAATGACATTGAGCAAACTATCGCTATGCTGGCCAAAAACTACTATAAAGTCATAAAAAGATTTAGCCAAATGACAGGAAGGAATGTCACCCGAGAAGTCAGAGACAAGCCGCAACACAAGTTCCAGAAGTTCGAAAGCACAAATAGCGATGGTAGAAGAGGAGAGCGATCAGGAAAAGAAAGAGGAGTTCAGTGCTTTGAATGTGAAGGGTATGGACACATGCAGAAAGAATGTCCTAACTTTGTAAAGAAACAGAAGAAGGGATTCAATGCCTCTCTAACTGACGATGAAGATGAGGAAGACAGGGACGTTGAGCATACAAGTAACTATGTTGCTTTTACTGCCTCCACAATAGATCAAAAACCCGAGAGTTCAAAGAAGTATGACTCGAATGACGAGCTATCCGATGAGACCCTCAACAACGCTTACAACGAATGGTATGCCAAATGGCTTGAAGACTCTCAGGTAATCAAAAAATAGAATGCTCTCATTCTTTCTCTTAATGAAGACAAGTCACGACTTCTCGAAACTACTGTTGATCTAAAAAGGGAAGTGGCTAAGCTAAGAAGCGAGTTAGAACAAGTCACCAAGTCTGTAAAGATGATGAATCCAAGCACCGAACTCTAGACCAAATCCTCTCGATCGGAAAACCAGCTAGAAATATGGAAGTTCTTGGATATACAAAAGAAGCTTCATCACCACACACCGTCTTCATTCCTCAGAAGGTCGTCACCCACAAGCCCCGTCAGAAGTGTCCTAAATTCCCACCTGACCAAGCGACCAAAAAGCCTTATACCCTGGACGCTTCTAGGACACAGAACAAAAGACAGAACTGGGTATGTCACCACTGTGGACGAAAAGGTCATATTCGACCTTTTTGCTATCAGCTATATGGAAGGAGCTTCGTCAAGAGAAGGACCACCATCAAGAAAGACCAACCACGTAAGGAATGGCGAGTCAAGGAGGTAAACTATCGAGCAAATATTGCTTACACCTCTCTAAAAGCTTCAACCAGCAACGATTGATACTTTGATAGTGGATCTTCTCGACATATGACGGGTAATAGCTCATTCTTGGTCACTTTAATACCTTGCACAAATAGCTTTGTTACTTTTGGAGATGGAGTAAAAGCTAGAGTACTCGGGAAAGGAAAACTAAACCTTCCCAACTCACCGTGCTTGAAAGAGGCTCTACTAGTAGAAGGTCTTACAGCCAACCTCATCAGCATAAGTTAAATATGCGATCTGAACCTAGATGTCAACTTTACTCGTGACAAGTGCACTGTCAAAGACGAATACCAGAAGGAAGTCATGAAAGGTTACAGATCCCTTGATAACTGTTATCTATGGTCTCCAACAATCACGACTTTGCCAACCAAGTGCCTTTTATCCAAAGCTCAAGAGACGAAGCTATGGCATCAAAAACTTGGTCACATCAATTTGAGGAGCATGCAAAAGATTCTCTCTGAAAAGGCGATCATTGGAGTTCCCAACCTCAAGATCACTGAAGGAAAAATCTGTGGAGAATGCCAGATTGGGAAACAAGTCAAGACGTCACACAAGAAGGTACAACATCTTACTACTTCTCGTGCTCTAGAACTTCTTCATGTTGACCTTATGGGACCTATGCAAGTAGAAAGTCTAGGAGGGATCTCAAGATCATTGTCTGGGTAGACGACTTCTCAAGGTACACCTGGGTAGACTTTATTAGAGAAAAGTCAGACACCTTCTCAGTCTTTGAAGCCCTATGTCGGAGAGTTCAACGAGAAAAAGGAGAAGTCATTGGAAAAGTCATCAGACTTCGATGTGATCATGGCAAGGAGTTTGAAAACATCAGCTTCGAAAACTTTTGTGATGCTGAAGGAATTGCACACGAATTTTCTGCTCCCATCACTCCTCAACAAAACGGGATTGTTGAAAGAAAAAATCGCACTCTTCAAGAAATGGCAAGAGTCATGATGTTAGCCAAAGACATCCCGCAGCACTTCTGGGCTGAAGCTTTGAATACGGCTTGCCATATTCATAATAGAGTAACCCTCCGCCCTGGAACTTCGCTCACTCTTCATGAAATATGGAGGGGGAGGAAGCCTAATGTCAAATATTTCCATGTCTTTGGATCGATCTGCTACATACTTGCAGATAGGGAACCTCGACGCAAACTTGATCCTAAAAGCGACGAAGGCATCTTCCTTGGATACTCCAGAAATAGTCGGGCTTTTCGTGTATTCAACAAACGCACCCGCACTATCATGGAATCCATCAATGTCGTGATCGATGACAGTAATGAGCAACCCAGTGACGAGGACGAAGAAGTCCTAAATCTCTCAGGAGAAGTCAGGCCAGAAGTCAGAGGAGAAGTTAGACTGGAAGTTAGAGGCGAAGAGCACAGCAAACCATCTGAAGACGAAAGCCCAATCATACCAGACAAAGAGGCATCTCCTATAAGACAGAGAGCTCCGTCAAGAAGAATTCAGAAGAATCATCCACCCCAAGATGTGATAGGAGACATCAATGAAGGAGTGCGGACCCGACAAAAGGCATCTCTAGACTAAAAAGAGATGATAGGTAACATTTGCTTTGTTTCAGAAATTGAGCCAAAGAATATACAAGAAGCCATCAATGATGAGTACTGGGTTTGCGCCATGCAAGAAGAATTGGTTCAATTTGCAAGGAATGAAGTCTGGGAATTAGTACCCAAGCTAGACAATGTCAATGTCATCGGGACAAAGTGGATATTCAAAAACAAGTTTGACGAGCAAGGAAACATCACTCGAAACAAAGCAAGACTGGTGGCTCAAGGGTACACACAAGTAGAAGGAGTCGACTTTGAAGAAACCTTTGCTCTAGTAGCCAGACTGGAATCCATACGACTTCTGCTCGGCATAGCATGCCATCTGCGTTTCAAACTATATCAGATGGATGTAAAGAGTGCCTTCCTTAATGGAAATCTAAACGAAGAAGTCTATGTGGCTCAACCAAAGGGATTCGAAGACCATGACTCTCCTCACCATGTCTACAAGCTAAAGAAAGCTCTCTACGGACTCAAACAAGCTCCACGAGCGGTATGAACGTCTTACTCAATTCCTAGTTCAGAATGGCTATATTCGAGGGGGAGTAGACAAAACTCTTTTTGTGAAGAAGGAAGGAAGGGACATCATGATCGCTCAAATATATGTCGACGACATTGTATTTGGAGGAAAGTCAGACAAGATGGTGGAACGTTTCGTCCAACATATGCAGTCTGAATTTGAGATGAGTATGGTCGGAGAGCTCACATACTTCCTAGGTTTCCAGATCAAATAGATGTCAGATGAAATATTTGTCTCCCAAATCAAATATGCAAAGAACATTGTCAAGAAGTTCGGGTTAGAAAATGCCTCGCACAAGAAAACTCCTATTGGCACACATGTCAAATGCACAAAGGACGATCTGGGAGAACCAGTTGATCAAATCCTTTATCGAAGCATAATAGGAAGTCTTCTCTATTTAACAGCAAGTCGACCCGACATCGCTTACTCCGTGGGAGTCTGTGCTCGATATCAAGCCAATCCAAAAGTCAGTTACTTAGCTCATGCCAAGAGGATCATAAGGTACATCTCGGGAACCTCTGAATTGGGTTTGCTATATTCCTTTGATACCTCTCCTACTCTTGTTGGATATTGTGATGCTGACTGTGCGGGAAGCACACCAGATCGAAGAAGCACCTCTGGAGGTTGTTTCTACTTGGGGAACAATCTTGTATCATGGTTCAGCAAAAAGCAAAATTGTATTGCTATGTCTGCTGTTGAGTCCGAATATATTGCAGCCAGAAGTAGCTGTACTCAGCTTCTTTGGATGAAACAAATGTTGGCAGAGTATGGAGTCAAGCAAGAAGTCATGACTTTGTTCTGTGACAACATCAGTGCTATCAATATCTCGAAAAACCCAGTACAACACAGGAAAACTAAACGTATTGATATCAGGCATCACTTTATTCGAGAGCTTGTAGAAGACAAGAAAATAAAGCTCGAGTACCTACCCACTGAGAAACAAGTCGCTGACATTTTTACAAAAGCGTAAGATGCTAACAGTTTTGAAAGTCTGAGGTCATCCCTTGGACTTTGCTGTCTGGAGTAACCCAAAGTCAAGGCAGAAGAGAGGGAGCTTTTGAGTGAATTTTTACTCTCTCTCTATCAGGACTAACCAGGGTCCACAAAATCTAGCCGGGCCCAAATCTCATTATCAAAAGCCCAGTTGATATTTTTTATAAAAATTCAAAAAGGGGAATGATTGAAAAACTGACGACAAACCTATCGGCTCTCAACCCCTTTCAACTTCTGCAGAAAAAGCCTGCACATCCCCTCCATCTTCCCAAAACCGCTAGGGCACCTTGAAAAAGCTATAACAAATCTGCAAACAATAAGCAGTTGTTCTTCCTCTCAAAATAAAATCCGATCAAGTTTTCTGTCAAATGGTTGGTACCCGAAGTGGACGCATACCATATACCTCCAAGACGCTACGAGCAAAAATGAGGGCAAAGGTGATTGCCAAGAAGTTGTCGGCCTCCAAATCAACAACAAACAAATACAGAGTGAAAATTCGTGGAAGGAATCTCCCTGGAGAAGGATCGGCGAAACCTCAGGATGCACCAATGGAGGCGATTACCTCCACTGAAGAGAAGGACAAATCGGCTAACCTAGAAGAGGAAGGCTCTCACACTTCGCAGACACTCCTACAAGATACTCCTGCTACCCCTTCGACAGTAAACCCTGTAGACAAAGAGGTATCTGAAGAGGCTCAAGGAACTCTCGCCCCTGAGATCCATGGTGCCGTCAGTGGAGATAAATCTAGCCCCCAAAAATCTGCACCTCCACCAGAGATATCTCCACCAAAAGAATTCTTGCAAAAAGCCGACAGTCCATTTGTTGCCCAGGACAGTGATCCAAGGATGAATTAAGATACCGAAGTTATCCCAGAAGTTGCTGAACCTGTAGAGAATATTGTCAGTATAGAAGAAGGAGATACAGCAGAGACCATGGAAGAAGAAGCTGTGCCTAAAAGGCTTGAGAGAAGGAAGCTACCAACAAGAAGGTTGGTGGATGAAGAAGAAGAGTCCCAAGTGCCAAGGAGATCAACCCCAAAAAGAAAAACCATAGAGAAAGAAGGAGCATCGGCTTCTAAACCGCCGAAGAAGTCTAGAAGAAAGTTACTAACTTCTGTAGCAACCTCTGCTCCAGAAGAAGAGGAGTCTGAAGAAGAAGACACCCGTGTCACACTACCACGGGTCAAAAAGTCAATGGGAGGGCAGACACTCCCCAAGAATATTCCTAAAACTCCTACGGATAATGTCTCATTCCACTCTGTAGACAACGCGGTTAAATGACAGTATGTATACCAGCGCAATATCTATACAGAGAGAGAGCTCTCCATAGAAGCGCAGGGGATAAACTCAATTGTGGAACTTCTCCGAAGAGCAGGCCTGGCCAATACAGTCATAAACATCGGGTCATTCTACCCAGCGTTAGTCAAAGAATTCATTGTCAACCTCTCAAGCGAGTTTGATGACCCGGAAGATGCAGAGTACAGAAAAGTATTTGTTCGGGGGGAATGTTTCGAAATATCTGCCACAACTATCAATGCTTATCTAGGCAGAGAAGACCCAGAAAGCACTCCAGAAGTCGCGCACTTGAACAAAGTGGCGGTTGAGATCACCGGAGGACGGAAGAAGGTTTGGCCCTTCAAAGACACCATTGCGGCTGCTGAGCTTACTGCCAAATACTCAATTCTGTACCGCATTTGCTTGGCAAATTGGGCGCCTTCTACACACGGGTCGAGCATCAAAACCGAATTGGCTAAACTCATATACCAAATAGGTACGCAATCTTCTCTTGATTTTGGCTCTTTTGTCATTGAACATCTAGTCAAACATGCCAAATCATGCGCTGTTAAGCTTCCTATCGGGTTTCCTTCATTGATCACCGGCCTTCTTCTCCAACAATGTCCTCACATTGTCTGAGAGACGGATGTTCCCGGAAAGAAGCCACTACCCCTCGCTATCAGCCTCAAAAACTTCGAAGGCAAGCATTTGAGGGATCTCACACCTCCTATGGCCAAAGCATCAGAAGCTGGTTGTGCCAGCTCCCGACCTTCAGGACCACTTGGCACCAGGATGGAGGAAGAGATGGTGGAGATGATCAATGACCTAGACAAGTCAATTGCTGTTCTGACAACCCGCAAAGCTGCCTATGAAGCTCTTCTCAATGACCTCCGCTCTGCACCTGCTGATGAAGATGATGTTGATGACTCCAACTCATTTTAAGTATTTCTCTGAATTCACTCTATAAACTTGTTCCAAACACACTCTTACATCCTCGGGGTATGTCCGAGTTACTTTTCTGCACACTATGACACTTGTTTTTATTTTGGGATATTTTGCTCATGTTTGAGCTGACTTATTTGCTCATGTTTGAGCTGGTTTATACACTGCTGTTAGTCGGTTTATACACTGCTGTTGAGCGGGTTTTCAATACACTGCTGTTAGGACAATAGCATATGTGATAGCTAGTTGGTGCTTGAAGTTGTACTATTGACTACCTTATAGTGAAAACCTTTCCACTGACAAAGTGCCCCCAGACGTAGGTGCGGAGTCAGCGAACTGGGTAATCATCTCTGGTGTCTTTATTGTCTATTTATTGTTTAGCTTACGATTTACGTTTTAGGCAAGTAGTCGATACACAAGTTACGACTTTGTGTTCGACTTCTTGACTCGGCTACGATTCACAATTTCAAGTTTAGATAAATTGGTTTAATTTTTTCGAATTGATTTCTTCAACCGTCTGGTTAAAACCTTAGGCCAGAAACCACCAAATCGTTTTCAATGTGACTATATTGAAAACCCGATTTTCCAAATTTCCATCCATAATTATTTGTCATGTATCGTGCTTAATGGGTGTGACCTTCTAGGCTCACGAACGGTTGGCAGAGTGGTAAAATTACTATTTTACCCTTTCCATCATAAGTGGTCTCTAGCAAGACATTATGATTACCCAATGTTCGTGATTATCGATTATTCGACTTACCCTGTTATCGTACATGTCACTGTCCTTTTATCAAACCGATATCCAGATTGATCAATTGGCATAAAATCGTCATCATAATTTATCAATCACTGTTTCTTGATATCTGAGATGACTGAAAACTGATACTAAGGTATCTCCTGCAAGGCCGTGCTCTTCCTTCAGTCATACTCATCAAGTGGCCTAAACAGATATCTTTCTCATACCGAAGTATGAGTGATAAATCCCTCAGACGCCTTTCGAGTTCACCAATGCAATAAATATCCAAGCCAATCGAAGCCGTTATAGCTACCCTTTTACAGATAACGTTAGACTAGGTCAAACTTAGGTATTCGTTACATAGTGTACACAAAGACTCCTTGGTCTTAGGATATAATGACAAGCTACGATCTGTGAGTATCTCATGACTGGATCTATGCAGCATACTCACAATCGGGTTGTCCGATATCATCGACCTGATGATATCTATGATATAACTCCGGCACATACTTTGCCATGATCAGTAGAGCGTGATCACAAGGAGTTGGTCTCATACTGACCGCTTCATAAAGAAGCTTAGCTGATCAGGGACTTATGAAATGTAATTCTTTCTGATCTATAGTTCTACTTTTAGTGGTTACACACATAATGACATAGATCAAATTGCATTCGATAAAGAAGAACGTTCGGATCTTCTTCTCTAAAGCAAGTCGACACCAAGGGGATGATCTTGATGATCCCTCACTTAATTGCCTACTAGAACAATTAAATGAAGAACAAGAGAGCAAAGAGAGGAGAGAGTGTTGTGAGAGTTGTGTGATTCTTGAATTAATGAATGAATGCTACATATTTCAATTCATCATCCAACAAGCATGGGTCAAAAGTGATTGGTATGGGCTTAAAGGTGCTTTAACCCATACCCCTTAAATCACTCACCTCTTAATCCACAATCACCAACTAAGCATGGTGTTGTGTGGCCCTCACACATGGACCCACCATGTGGGCCGGCCATGAGGTCTTGTTGGGCCCTTAATGGGCCGGCCATGAGGCTTCATGGGCCGAGCCCAATGGGCCCTCCCATGTTGTCTCATGCCGTGTCCAAAAATCGCCCGACCCTTTTGTCGTCACTTATCAAACAAAGTATGACGCGATATCGACGAAAAACTCAATTTTTCTCGATTCGCTAATTATTCTCTCAAACCGAACCTATGGCACAAAACCTCCAGTTTTGTCCATATATTACTCCTCAAGAAACATCAACGTTTCCTTGTCTCAAGTTATCCGCCTTGTATGTGTGTGACCCTCTAGGCTCATGCCACCGTTGGCAGATCGGCGCAAAAGATCGCTCTTGCCCGATCCATCATAAGTGGTCTCTAGTAAAACATTATGATTACCCAAGGTGCATGATGATCGATGATTCGACTTAACCTTTGTGCGTACAAGTCACCATCCTGTTATCTCTAGATATCCCGATTGATCACAAGGCATAGAGTCGTCTCCCTTGTTCAATCAATCATTGTTACTTGATATGCGAGATGGCTGAGAACTGATAACCCGTATCATTGGCATGGCCATGCTCTTTCTCTCAGTCAGTCTCCATCAAGAGGCCTTCTAACGGATATCTTTCTCATACCGTAGTAAGAGGGATAAATCCCTTAGCCGTCTTTCGTGTTACTCATGCAACCTGTTCCGCCACCCAATCATACCCTTTATAGCAATCCTTTTACAGAAAGCGTTTGGCGCAAGTTAAAGCCGTACGTTCATTGCACAGTTATCACAAAGACTCCTTGGTCTAAGGATGCCGTGACAAGCTATCGCATTTGAATATGTTTATGGCTTAATCTATGAAAACACTATTCAAAGCGGGTCGTCCGATATCAATCACCTCATGATATCTATGATATGGTTCCAGGATCCCTCATCCCTATGACAAGTAGAACTACGTCATTAAGAACCATCCTCATACTGGTCGCTTCTTAGGAAGCATGTTTTGACCAGGGACTCGTTAAGTGTGATCCGTACAGATTTATGGTTCTACTACTTTAGTGGTCATAAATCAGATCATGCTTAACATATTACTTCAACACATAAGTAATACAAAGCCGTTTTATATATATGTTACAAACGATGATAATGTACATAGACGTTTACAGGCTAATAGCAATTGGACTAGGGCACAAATGCTATCAATCTCCCACTTGCCCCTAGTTCCAATCTAAGTCCCAGTCTATACCCATTGACCTAACATGTTTATCATGTTTTGCTCGTGGAAGAGCCTTGGTCAAGGGGTCGGCTGTGTTATCATCAGTTGCAACGTAGTGGATCTTCACGTCACCTTTTAGCAACAATGTCGTGGATGATGTGATACTTTCTGAGTACATGTTTGGATCTGTCATGTGCCCTGGGTTCCTTAGCTTGCGCAATGGCCCCGGTGTTGTCACAATATAAGTCTACTGGGTTAGATGGGTTTTTAATTACACCTAACCCAGCCATGAAACTCCTGATCCATACAGCCTCTTCTCCCGCTTCAGATGCGGCAATGTACTCAGCTTCGGTCGTAGAGTCGGCAATGGTGTCCTGCTTCTTGCTTTTCAGCTGAAAGCTCCACCGTTCAACATAAACATATAACCCAACTGACTTTTTAAGTCATCGGGGTCTGTCTGGAAAACTAGCGTCAACATATCCTTTGACGACTAGATCATCATTTCTTCCCCCGTATACAAGAAAAGCGTCTTTGGTTTTTCTCAAAAATCGAGAATCGCCTTAACGGCAATCCAATGTTCCTCACCGGGTTCGGACTGATGTCTACTGATACAGCTTAGGGCAAACGAGACATCCGGTCTCGTACATATCATGGCACACATTATGGACCCTATAGCCGAAGCATATGGGATCTCATTCATTCTTGCTAGCTCTGCAGGTGTCTCAGCACACTACTTCTTGCTTAGCTTTATGCCATGACGCATGGGCAGCAGTCCTTTCTTTGAATCTAGCATCGAGAATCTTCTCAATATTTTGTCTATGTAGGTGCTTTGACTTAAGCCCAAGACCCGCTTGGCACGGTCTCTATATATCTTGATCCCCAAGATGTAAGAGGCCTCGCCTAAGTCCTTCATTGCACACACTCACCTAACCAAGTCTTTGTTAAGAGCAAGGTAGGGACGTTGTTTCCAATGAGCAGTATGTCATCAACATAAAGCACCAAGAAGACTACTTTGGTCCCATCTGCCCTTTTATATATACGCAAGGTTCATCATCGTTCTTGATGAAGCCAAACTATTTCACAACTTCATCAAAACGTTGATTCCAACTCCGAGATGCTTGCTTCAAACCATAAATTGATTTGAGCAACTTGTAAATCTTTCCCTTATTCTTAGGATCCTCAAAACCCTCAGGCTGGGACATATAAACGTCCTAAGCTAACCTCCCGTTGAAGAAGGCGGTTTTGATGTCCATTTGCCATATCTCAAAATTGCTACGGCAAGTAGAATACGGATAGATTTGACCATAACTACTGGAGAAAAGGTCTCTTCATAGTCAATTCCGTGGATTTGCCTATAACCTTTTGCTACCAGTCTTGCTTTATAGGTCTGAGGTTTGCCATCCATGTCCATCTTTATTTTTAAAGATCCATTTACACCCAATGACTTTTACGTCAGGGGTTTGATCCACCAAGTCCCACACTTGATTATCTAACATGGATTGCATTTCTTCCCTCATGGCTTCCAGCCATTTCTCAGAGTCGGTTCCGTCCTTATTAACTGTAGCTATTGGTTCTTGCTCAACGACTACTTCTGGTGGGTCGTCCAGTGGTTCCTGAGTGACCATCTCATCTAGAAATTCATTAAGATGAACAGCCCTCCCACTGACTGTCTTGGAAATAAATTCTTTTTCCAAGAATGTCCCACCTCGATTATGAATGCGGCCGTTTGCAGAGCGTAACCCCAGAAGGAGATCGGGAGATCAGTGAGACTTAACATCGATCGAACCATATCAAACAATGTCCGATTCCTTCGCTCGGACACACCATTGAGCTGCGGTGTTCCTGGCGGAGTCCACTGAGATAGTATTCCACTTTCTGTAAGAAACTCTTCGGATAAGTATTCTCCACCCCGATCAGAACGGAGTGCCTTGATACTTTTACCGAGTTGGTTTTCTACTTCAGTCCTAGACTTCTTGAATTTATCAAAGGCTTTGGACTTATGTCTTATGAGATAGACATAATCATATCTACTGAAATCATCAGTAAACGTGATAAAGTAGCCTAAACCACATCTGGCTGGTGTACTCATTTGGTCCACATACGTTTGAATGTATTAGACCTAATAGATCACCTGCCCTCTCACCTAAACCAGTGAAGGGCGTTTCAGTCATCTTGCCCATTAAACAAGCTTCGCATCTATCAATCGTTTGGTATTCGAATTGACTTAGAAGTCCGCGCTTATGAAGCGCTGAGATGCGTTTCTCATTTATGTGACCTAGACGACAATGCCAGATTAGAGTTTGGTCTAAATCATTAGCTTTAAACCTCTTAGGTAGAACAAGGTTAACAGAACCCACGGCAGTTGCGGTAACTCTCACGTTGTTCCCAACTCTTAGGTCCACCTCGCTTTCCCCATATCTCTTCTACTATTCTACACTTGTATATCCGTACAGACATGAGACTAAGCTCTAGTGTCTAGTACCCAAGTATTTATCGTAGAAAGATATAGCTCTAATGGAATACCTGATGAAGTAGCGGCCCCACCGCCCTTCATCTGATCCTCCTTCAACTGCTGACAGTCTTTCTTCCAGTGACCAGGCTTTTTGCAGTAGAAACAGACCGACTCCTTTGCCTTCCCCTTGCCTTTTACGGGCATGGAAGGTTTAGGAACAAATGGTCTGATCTTCCTTGCCAGGTGCATTGGGCCTTTACCCTTGCCACCACCAGCTTTGAAGCTGGATCCCTTCATACGTAGGACGTATGGACCTACGGAGCTGCCTGCTGACATCTTGCAGGCAATGAGTTCTCGGAGAACAGTGTATTTTTCAATATGTACTTTCTCTTTGAACATATCCTTGATCTGCGCAAACATTGCAAACGGATCATGGGATAGCTCCATAAACTGCTTCTGGAGGTCCGCCTCCATGCAGCCCAGCATGACACACGCAACGTCGATAGAGTCGTTAAGGTGTTTCTGGTACGCATCCTTAACGACCCTCGTTGCGTTGGCAGTTGGCTCCACCCGGATAGCCTTATCAAGGACATACTCCCTGTGTTCCAACTTTAACACAAGTCGTAAATTTCTGTCCCAGTCTAGATAATTTGTCCTGTTGAGTTTACACTTTTCGAGTATAGTCCTCAACGACAAATTAGACGAGTTTGTTGAATTACTAGCCATTTCTACACGAAGAAAGTAAATTTAATCAGAAAAGTTGAATAAATTTACGAAGATCCGAATTAAACACCAACCATAAGATTCTAAGGTTTAGAATCTTAAACCAAGATCCCTTATTCGTCATTTGAAGTACGCTAAGGCGCACCGCTCCAATTGACTTATTTAGGTAGGACGTCCGTCCAATTACAACCCGTGTAACTCTTAGTCAGGGTATGTGCAAAAACACACGGCTTACCCTTCCGATGCCCCAGCTCGACCTCAGGCCAAGAATCGTGGTCGAGTCAACCAACCTTCACTAACGAGTTAACTTTGTGCAGATGCTCCGCTAAGGCGCACGACATCCCACAAAGTTTACCATTCCCATCTAGAACCCATTCGATCGATGCTCCGCTAAGGCGCACGACACCGATAAAATGTTTCTACATGGGTGTGAATTTGGGTGGCATCTCACTTGACCCAAATTAGCTTGTAAATTGGTTGTGCTTAATAATTCGAAAGTATTTGGTACAATTACGAACCCGTCATCAACAACCCGTGTTGTGACGTTTCTAATTGTATTACATACTATCTTCATTTGAATCCGTCATTTGCAACCCGTGCAAACACGTTTCAAATTTGAATTCATCAATCACAACCCATGCGATGATAGTTCACAACGCTTTAAACATGCAAACAATTAAAGTTGATTTTAATCTTTGCATGTGAGGTGATGGTTTATAAACTTATAAGCTAATCATGCAAGCATGTTATTAATTAAATAATTCAAGCAAGCATTCATAAAGCGTTAAATATGCATTTTATAGCCCATCCTAAACTTAGGATTCTACGAGTCTTCACATATTCTCGTCTTTCTCATTCGGGCTCCCACTAGCTCTTGGACTTCCTCCAAGACCGTCATCGTGCTCGATTTTCCATCCTTCTCGTCTTTGAGTAATAATTACAATCAATACTCGGTTCGTAGACCGGATAAAAAATAATTACACTTTATGGGCTCGAATAAAAGAATAATTACACGCTAACACTAACGGTATGCAAACCGTGAAAGCGATAAAATCTAATGGGCTACTAATGCATCATACATTTCATCACATCATCCAACATGTTATCACACAAACATGTTATCAAATAATATGCAATAATTCCGATTTTAATTTTGCCAAGTTGCTTGGTCGGGTTTATCGAAACTAGACCTTTTCGAAAAACGGTTTATCGAAACCGATTAAATTTTGAAAGTTTTCGAAATATTGGATCGCAGGTTCGTGACACGGATCAAACACCACGCACGAACCAAGTCGGGCCAAGCCAATGGGCCGAAGCCCCATTGGGCCGAGCCCAACTATGCACGGCCCGATTTTGGGCCTTGGAAGGCCTAAACCGGCCTTGCCGCCACTCTCGGCCTCGCCCGAGAGTGGGAACGGGCTCGGTCACCGCCGGCCTCCCCGGCCTCCGGTGACCTCCGTTCGGTACCTCCAATCCGGCTCCCCGAGAGTCCCTTCTCGGACCCGACAAATCTAATAATTTCTGAAAAATTCCAAATTCAATATATTTTCAAAAATAACATATTTCATGAAAATATCCCAAAAAGCATTAAAATCATGTTATCAACAATTATGGCATTTGTATCATTACAAAACCGAAATAACATACAAGGATCTCGGAGTGGTAGACCGCCTCTGATACCACTGTTGGGTCCCGGGGCATCCTAATTACGTTCATGGCAGCGGAAGCAACCTATAAACCGCCCCTAACCTGCGCAAGATCGACTACCAAGTTAGATCCTTAGGAAATCGAGTTTTTCGGGTTTTACCAGAATCTGCCCGGCAGAAATCCGAGACTTTGAAGCTCTATATCTCGAGCTACAGAACTCCAATTGCTTCGGTTCTTTTTGGAGATTAAACCTCAGCCAATTCCCTACATCTTTTTTGTTTTTCTCTAAACCCAGTTCGGACGAGAAGACCTCCGTCTGGAGCAAAACATTTTTCCCGTCTCGCTGGACAGACTCTGCGAACCAGTCTGCTTCTCGGCCTTGTATCTCCTAAACCAGCACTCTTTTTGAAAATCAGTATTTCACAAAAGTTTTAGCCCTTGGACTTATCTTTCCAACGCTGCAAGTTTCAGGTCAATCGGAGCTCGGACGAAGCGGCTATGGCTCACGCATTGTCGATCATCGGAACTGGACAATCTGGACAGTTTCTCCATTTTGCATTTAGTCTTTGTTGAATCGATAAAGAAGAACGTTCGGATCTTCTTCTCTAAAGCAAGTCGACACCAAGGGGATGATCTTGATGATCCCTCACTTAATTGCCTACTAGAACAATTAAATGAAGAACAAGAGAGCAAAGAGAGGAGAGAGTGTTGTGAGAGTTGTGTGATTCTTGAATTAATGAATGAATGCTACATATTTCAATTCATCATCCAACAAGCATGGGTCAAAAGTGATTGGTATGGGCTTAAAGGTGCTTTAACCCATACCCCTTAAATCACTCACCTCTTAATCCACAATCACCAACTAAGCATGGTGTTGTGTGGCCCCCACACATGGACCCACCATATGGGCCGGCCATGAGGCTTCATGGACCGAGCCCAATGGGCCCTCCCGTGTTGTCTCATGCCGTGTCCAAAAATCGCCCGACCCTTTTTTCGTCTATTATCAAACAAAATCCGACGCGATATCGACGAAAAACTCAATTTTTCTCGATTCGCTAATTATTCTCTCAAACCGAACCTATGGCACAAAACCTCCAGTTTTGTCCATATATTACTCCTCAAGAAACATCAACGTTTCCTTGTCTCAAGTTATCCGCCTTGTATGTGTGTGACCCTCTAGGCTCATGCCACCGTTGGCAGATCGGCGCAAAAGATCGCTCTTGCCCGATCCATCATAAGTGGTCTCTAGTAAAACATTATGATTACCCAAGGTGCATGATGATCGATGATTCGACTTAACCTTTGTGCGTACAAGTCACCATCCTGTTCTCTCTAGATATCCCGATTGATCACAAGGCATAGAGTCGTCTCCCTTGTTCAATCAATCATTGTTACTTGATATGCGAGATGGCTGAGAACTGATAACCCGTATCATTGGCATGGCCATGCTCTTTCTCTCAGCCAGTCTCCATCAAGAGGCCTTCTAACGGATATCTTTCTCATACCGTAGTATGAGGGATAAATCCCTTAGCCGTCTTTCGTGTCACTCATGCAACCCGTTCCGCAACCCAATCATGCCCTTTATAGCAATCCTTTTACAGAAAGCGTTTGGCGCAAGTTAAAGCCGTACGTTCATTGCATAGTGATCACAAAGACTCCTTGGTCTAAGGATGCCGTGACAAGCTATCGCATTTGAATATGTTTATGGCTTAATCTATGAAAACACTATTCAAAGCGGGTCGTCTGATATCAATCACCTCATGATATCTATGACATGGTTCCAGGATCCCTCATCCCTATGACAAGTAGAACTACGTCATTAAGAACCATCCTCATACTGGTCGCTTCTTAGGAAGCATGTTTTGACCAGGGACTCGTTAAGTGTGATCCGTACAGATTTATGGTTCTACTACTTTAGTGGTCATAAATCAGATCATGCTTAACATATTACTTCAACACATAAGTAATACAAAGCCGTTTTATATATGTGTTACAAACGATGATAATGTACATAGACGTTTACAGGCTAATAGCAATTGGACTAGGGCACAAATGCTATCACAACCAAGCACAAGACTTGGCTGTCTTACATGGATTTCATTTCCTCATTCACGGCGTTCTGCCATTTTTCGGAGTCTGGACTGGTCAAAGCTTGTCTGAAGGTTTCTAGATCATCCTGATCCAACAACATCAATTCTTTTCTCTCAGTCGCTGTGAAGCCATATCTGTCTGGAACATGATGTGATCTTTCAGACTTCCTTAGACCATCTGGAATTTATGTAGGGATTGATTCTTCATCTGCGACCATCTGATGCTCCAGTACTTCTACATCTTGCATAGCAGGCTTCTGAAATTTCTTCGAGATGCACGGGACTCCCACTAGCTATTTTGGAAATAAATTATTTCTCCAAAAATACCCCTCCTCGAACAACAAAAACTTTGTACTCGCTGGGTATGTAGAAGTTGTATCTCTTAGTTTTTTAAGGATACCTTACGAAGACACATTTGTCGATTTGGATGCCTGCATCTCTGCTACACAAATCTTTTAGGAAAAACATACTAGGATGTTTCCCACACCATATATGACTATGGTCAATTTCTTATTTGGCTACTACGCGAAGGAGCACACATCCAAATAGAACGGACCATCTCATCCTGCTCCCATCCCAATTAAATACTACGCGAAGGCGTACGCATCCACAGTAACGTGAGACGAAATGAATGTCATGTGGTGTACCTTATGTGACTCTGGTCTAGTTCTTATTTAGCTACTAAGCGGAGGCGCACATATCCAAATAGAACTGATTACCTTATTCAGCTCGCATCCCAATGAATACTACGCGGAGGCGCACGCATCCACAGTAATGGGAGACATAATGACTGTCACAAGGTGCACTATCGTTGTCTTCATCGGAGCCTGATTCAAAATGAATGCGGCCGTTTCCAGAGTCAAGTATTAGTTCAACTCTCTTCTGGCCTGAGTACTCATAGGTCCACATACGTCGGAATGTATTAGACTTAACAAGTCACTCGACTTTCACATAAACCTGTGAAAAGTGCCTTTGTCATTTTTCCCATTAGGCGAAACTTGCGTCTTTCAGTTTGAGTGAATTCAAACGGACTTAAAAGTCCCCACTTGTGAAGTGTAGAAATGCGTTTCTTGCTCATTAGGCAAGACTTGCATCTTTCAGTTTGAGTGAATTCAAACGGACTTAAAGTCCACAGTTGTGAATCTATGTGTCTTAAATGACAATGCTAGATTATAACTTGGTTTAAATCATCAGATTTAAGCCTTTTCTTATTTACGTTATACCGATTAAGATTACCAACGTAAATATCTGATCCTGAAGACGTGGATACCAACTCTTCTTCACGTGATCCTTGTATTTGTTTACAATCCCTTATTTCTGTGTCCTGGCTCATTGCAGTGATAGTAGACCTCCTCCATTTTGTCGTTAGTTTTCACAGCAGCTTTGGGAGCCGCTTGAACTTTTGGACGTTTTGTTAGAGTTATGCCCCAGTCCAATATAAAAGTGATCTACAGATGTAATGTTTTATCATCTTTCCGAATAAATAAATCGGCATATATTACTAAAGTGTTGTAGTAATATATCGAATGTAATTTGATCTATGTCATTATGTGTGTAACCACTAATAGTAGAACTATAGATCAGAAAGAATTACATTTGATGAGTCTCTGATCAGCTAAGCTTCTTTATGAAGCGATTAGTATGAGACCAACTCCTTGTGATCACGCTCTACTGATCATGGCAAAGTATGTGTCGGAGTTACATCATAGATATCATCAGGTCGATGATATCGGACAACCCGATTGTGAGTATGCTGCATAGATCCTGTCATGAGATACTCACAGATCTTAACTTGTCATTATATCCTAAGACCAAGGTGTCTTTGTGTACACTATGTAACGAATACCTAAGTTTGACCTATTCTAACGTTATCTGTAAAAGGGTAGCTATAACGGCTTCGATTGGCTTTGGCATTTATTGCACTAGTGAACTCGAAAGGCGTCTGAGGGATTTATCACTCATACTTCGGTATGAGAAAGATATCCGTTTAGGCCACTTGATGAGTATGATTGAAGAAAGAGCATGGCCATGCAGGTGATACCTTAGTATCAGTTTTCAGTCATCTCAGATATCAAGAAACAGTGATTGATAAATTAGGGTGACCATTCTATGCCTATTGATCAATCTGGATATCGGTTTGATAAAAGGACAGTGACATGTACGATAACAGGTTAAGTTGAATAATCGATAATCACGAATATTGGATAATCATAATGTCTTGATAGAGACCACTTATGATGGAAAGGGTAAAATGGTAATTTTACCAGTCTGCCAATTATTCTTGAGCCTAGAGGGTCACACGCATTAAGCACAATACATTACAATAATTATGGATGAGATTCGAGAACGATTCGGTAGTTTTCTGGCCTAAGGTTTTAACCAGACGGTCGAAGAAATCAATTCGAGGAAATTGAGCCGTTTTGACTAAACCGAAATTAGAACTCAAGTTAATGGGTTTAATTTGGGTTTTAGTTAAATGGGCTTAAAGCCCATTTAGGGTTTAAGACAAGAGAGGGGTTAAATGCAAATAAGAAGGATTAAAAGGATGGATAATGCAATTTTTTTTAAATTCAATTTAATTTTAAATTAAAAATCACATAATCTATAATTATCTTATCCTTTTGATTTTTTCAGCAACTAATTCCCACTCTCTCTCCCTCTAATGGCTGAAAATTCTCTCCCTCTCTTCCTCCATTGTTGCTCTTGTTTTCTCTCAAAATTTCTAGCAAAAATTAGAGAGAAAAACCATTTCGGTTGTGTGCTTGTGTGGACTTGATAGAGAGGACACTACGCTTGTGTTCTTGTCGATTTCAAGAGGTAAAATATCAGATTTTAATTGAGTTTATAACATGTTCAAATAGCATTAAGATCAAGTTTTAATCGATCACCACGGTTACATATTGTCCGCTGCATGATTTTCAATCTTTGGAACCCGTGGTGATCTCTTTCACGTTTGGGGTATTTGATCTGCCCTGCAAGGTGCCTAGGAACCTTACCCTTACCCTGATCGGCTTTCTTGAAGCTGACATTGTTGTTGACCATAAGGACCTCCTTGGTCTTGCCCTTGAGGTTCTTTTCAGCGGTCACAAGCATCCCATGAAGCTCTGTTAGGGACTTGTCCATGTCATACATATTTTAATTGAGTTTATAACATGTTCAAATAACATTAAGATCAAGTTTTAATCGATCACCACGGTTACATATTGTCCGCTGCATGATTTTCAATCTTTGGAACCCGTGGTGATCTCTTTCAGTGGTATCAGAGCATGGTTATTATGTTTATTTGTATATGTTTAAATCTGATTTTTTTTATGTTTATATGTGTTCTTCATCATTAGCATGCATGTAAATCAAAAAAAATTTCAGATTTGATTGATTTTGGAAATTGGAAAAATTAATATTTTTTTGGGTTTTTTCGGGGTTAGCCATGGCTTAGCCATGGCCGACCAGGTCGAGTCCCGTGGTGGACCATGGAATGCCCTAGGGCAGACCATGGTCAGCACCATGGGCCGACGAGGGTCGCCTACGGGCAACCATGGTCGCAGCCGCGGGAGACACGGTCTGACCTTGCGGGCGACCATGGCAGCCCGTGAGGGCTCCCAAGGTTCCCTTGCGGGCGACCAGGGTCTGCCCTAGGGGCGACCATGGCTGCCCTCGCGGGCTACCATGGTCGTTCCCGTGGCCGACCACGGTCAGCCCCACGGGCGACCTCGGCAGCCCTCACGGGCCACCGTGGTTGCCTCCGCGGGAGACCTTCGGTTGAGCCAGTTCGGCTCGACCAGATTTGTGCGAACCGGTTGGTTCACAAGGATATTTGGAAACCCTAATAAAATTTAATTTTTCAGATTTGGTTCGGTTTCGATAAACCAGCGAGAACCGGAATTTTTCCACACTTAAGAAAGATAAAATTTGGAAAAATTATTTGTTTGATCAGCACATTGATTGATAATATGATCTTTGATCACATGATTTTTTCCACATGATGCTAGCTAAGCCCATTAGATTTGCATTTTAATTTCGGTTTTGCAACCTGCGTGTTGCTTAATTTTGGGTTGTAGTAAATACGGCCTGCGTGTCGTGATTTGTATTTTATTTAATTTATTTTAATATGTAATCACGAAGACCGACACAAGAATCAAGCCAAAAGGGAGACTCGGATTGGAGGAGGCTCGAAGCCAGTGGGAGTTCACAAGAATGGAGCAAGTTTGGATCTTGAAGACCATGTCTTTAGAATCGGTTTTGCTAGATTCTTAGGAACTTTAGATGGGCTTAGCTATGCATATTTTATTGTTACATTTGTATATTTGAATGTCTGAATGTATGATAGTTTAAATATACAAGTTTATGTATGATTTGCTATCACCCACATGCAAAGATTAAAATCGGAATTTAATCAGACTCGCATGTAACCTGCTAAGGGATCATCTTTGCATGAATTTGCAATTGATGATTCCAGATTAAGATTGTATCGATATACAATCAGACTTTTATAATTCACTTAAACGCAAATAATTACAAGTCAAGCGTGATACCATCCAAGTTTGGGCACTCACAAGGGCTTTGACCCTATGGATGTCGGTACGCCTCCGCGTAACATTCATAGAGAAAAAGTCTGGATGAGATGGGTAGTTCTGTGTGGGTGCGTGCGCCTCCGCGTAGTAGTCACATTAGTTCTATCAATAGTTCAAGCTTGGTAGACTTGTCTACGATTGTCAGCTAGGGCTGACCTAGGGTATCAGTATAGGGTATGCCGTGTACTTTTAGTACAGACCCTAGCCAGGAATTACATGGTTTTGTAAATGGATGTATTCCTACCTTGATGCTCTCAATTGGAGCAGTGAGCCTCCGTTCACTTCAATTGAGGGTATGATAGGATCCTGGTTCAGATTCTAATGTTAGAATTAGACAAGTATTTTGTAACTTAATCTCCAACTTGAATTTTAATTAATTTTACCATGTAGAACTAAAAGGCAAATACAACACAAAGGAGTAATAGCGCACTGAGAGTCCAGATTGAGGACAGACTCAAGGGCGTGAATTACTCAGATTGGAATAGAAACTTGAGGCTTGTACTCAAGCATGAACGCAAGTAGTATATCCTTACCAAGAAACCTCCTGCCGAGCCACCGTTGAACGCCGCTGGGGCACTAAGGATACTTATCAAAGTTTCTTAGTAACCAAATCGAGGAGTCATGCATTATGGCGGGCAGTAGGATGCCAGAGTTGCAGAAGTAGTTCAGGAACGTTTCAGATGACCCTCATACCTGTAAGGCAGAGGTCAAGGAAATGTTTAAGAAGAAAGCTCGTGTCAAAAGATATGATACTTTCATAGAACTTAACTCCTGCAAACTTAAGGTTGGAGCCCTGTTAGTCCCCATGTCACGAAGATTTAATGTCTTCAGTAACATCTAACCAGACTCGGTTTTGATGATCAGGTTGAAATGGCTGCAAATCTTATGTTGCAGTCACTTCCAGATACATATAGTGATTTCATAAGTAAATTACAATATGCATGACATGGACAAGTCCTTATCAAAGCTTCACGGGATCCTTGTGACCACTGAAAAGAACCTCAAGGGCAAGACCAAGGAGGTCCTTATGGTCAACAAGAAAATCAGCTTCAAGAAAGCTGATATGGGTAAGGGTAAGGCTCCTGGGCACCTTGCAGGGCAGATCAGACACCCCAAGCGTCCAAAGGTTCAAGCAGCTCCAAAAACTACTGTGAATTCTAAGGACAAATTGGAGAAGATATGCTATCACTGCAATGAGTCAGGACACGGGAATAAGGGAATGTAAGCAATACAAGGATCATGTGAAGAAGAGTGAGTATCCACGTCTTCAGGATCAGATATTTACGTTGGTAAGCTTAATCGCTATAACGTAAATAAGAAAAGGCTTAAATCTAATGATTTAAACCAAGTTATTATCTGGCATTGTCACTTAAGGCACATAGGCGAGAAACGCATTTCAACACTTCACAAGTGTGGACTTTTTTAGTCCGTTTGAATTCACTCAAACTGAACCACGCCCCTCCACCACCACCATCATCTCCTCTACCACCGTTGGAGCCTTGTCGGAAGTCGGTCGGAGCCTTGCCGGAAGTCGGTCGGAGCTTCGCCGGAAGTCGGCCGGAGGTGGTGATAGAGGGAGAGGAGATGGAGGTGGTAGTGGAGAAGGTGACGACGGAGAGGAAGGAGATGGTGGTGGAGGAGACAGATGTGGTGGCGGTGGAGACGGAGGTGGTGGCGGTGGTGGTGGTGGTGGAGGAGGTGGCGACGAAGAGGGAGGAGATGGTGGTGGTGGAGGAGGACATGGAGGAGAGAGAGAGAGAGAGTATGAGTGGTATTTTTTTCAAAATTAAATGAATAATGAAGGGTATTTTAGCCTTTTTACATGTAAAAAAATGTTAAAAACTAACGGAGTTGGACGGAATGAGTAAAGTGAGACAACTGAAATTCTTGGGTATTCACCCTGACACGAAAAATTCTAGATGTAGTCATCTGATAATGTGACATATCCAGGTGTAGCCATCTGGAATTATCCCTTTATTTTATTATTATAAAATTTAAATTTGAACTCATTCCTGTTCGAGGAGAGTTGGACACTTTGGGTGGGATGAGTAGTTTAAGATTTGTTGTACAAATCGTCAAAAAAAAAATATTTAGTATCAAATCTTGCCCCCCTTAAAAAAAAATTTGCATTCGCCCCTGGATGCAGTCGTATACTTTGATGCAAGTAGATGAAGGAAGAGCGGTCGAGATCAAAGATGAAGGGAACGAGCTTAAATGCCTATTTAGTGATGACTCTCTCCAAAAGATCGAGGAAGAAGTGGTCGGAGAGCCACTAGGCAAAAAATAGGTTTTCTTTGCCTCAAGAAGTATTGAAGGTCAACAATGGAAGAGAAAAGTAGCATAAGGTAGAGCCAAGTCCAAAGAGTGAAGAACAAGATAAATACTACGCAAAAAAAATGAATATTACGTTAATAGAGCCCATGATTGACACAACAACATGGGTTCTTAATCCTTTTCACGTTTATGATAACCCCTGACTCGAGTTAGAATTAAGGACAATGACACTTTGATACATCAAAAAAATTATGTTTATAACTTTGATACACTCAAATATTACTTTACCTTTTTTGCGCATCCAACTTACGAAAAAAAAAAATTTGACCCACTTACGGAGTTAACTTGTTTTGGAAAAAGGCTAAAATACCCCCTCATAATTTTTAAATTTCCAAAAGTGTGTCATTTGACCTATTGTGTATGTTCCCTCCATCCAAACACCATGAATCTTCACCCAGACACACTGCCATTTCACAGCCACCGCTCCTCCCACCTGAACTGTTTCAAAACCCAAAGCTGCCCATTCACATCCAATTGTATTAATTTGACATCATTTATATTAGTTAAATACATTAATCAATAGTTCTCTCTCCTCTATCTCCCTGTAATAAAAGCCAAATTAAATAATGGAGACAAAATCAATATGTTATATTTTTTTTCTCAATGACAAGAAAATATTTTATTGATGAGACCAAACTAATGCTTCCAAGAAAAAAACAAATCCAGCTAAGTACATCAACAAAAATAGAGAAAAATGACGTGATACATAAGAAAAAATGATATTGAATAAGAGAAAAAGAAAAAATCAGGGATGGACTCAATCGGCCCTGTTTCTGATTTCCATTTCTTCAAAGATTTGAATCATTCGAGAATCAGGCAACTAGCACGTGATACCCATGTATTTGCATATGTCCCAAGTGTGAGTTGCATTAGCCCGAGGATCGAAAGTATCTTGAATGTTTGGTTGTGCGATAGAAACAATCGAGGTCTCATGAGAGGAGGGAGTCTCTTTGGTGGACGGGGAGATCAAAGGTTCCTGATGAGATTTCGTGCAATTAGAGGACATGGGAGACTTCTTTTGGGAAAGAGGTCGAGAAGAACAATGTCGACGATAAACTAAGGGGTCCAGAGACCTCCACCTTTTATGTCTCCGAGAGTGAACCTTCTTTATCCTTTTCTTTAAATTTCTGAACATGACGGCTAAAGGGATGTCGAGGTCCTCGTTATGATGAATATCAAATGAACCATCAGCAGAATCATTACTCGCAAGGGAGCTATCTTGCAAGTTGACTTGGGAGCCCTTTAATACATTCACCATTCCAAAAGGTGTCAGCCTAGTAAAAGAAATTGGGCCTAAATGAGAAGTGAAGGAAACCCCATTTTGGTGGCCCAATGAGATAGAAATGGGTAGTTGGGAGCCACCAGGACCACTTTCTAAAGAAACAGTTCCCGAGTCAACACCGAGAACTGAAACGGTTCCAACATCAGGAGGAGAGGACGGCGCAACAACTGTGGCATCGCCCAACCCGACTCCCGAAGCTGAACCTCTCGGGACCCCCGAAAATGTCCCGAGAACATCACCCATCGATTCGCCCAAGGTAGCACCGATAACCGTGTCTGTCGGCAAGCCCAAGAGGCCGAGCATGTATCGGATGATGGCGAATCAGGACAAAACTCGCCGGCCTCCAAATCCTCATCTGATTCGTGAAGGGATGATTCATCCGATGATTGATTAAGACAACAAGATAATATTCCTGGTGAATCTGATCGGCAAGGGAGAGTGAGAGGAAGGCTCGAAGCATTGAACTCATAGATTAAAATGGGGAAGAATTTGTCAAAAACCCGAATCATGGCCTTGAAATCAATGGGATCAAGAGTTTTAAAGTGAACGAGAACTAATCCATTATCAAAATAACCTCTAGAGATACTTTGAGGATGAATAAAGACCACTTCCCCTGCTAAAGCAGCTGCGTTTCGAATTGACTCTAGAGACCAGCAAATCGGAGGGAGTCCGACCAGAGAGATACACTTGAAAACACCGCATTGCTTCAGAACTTGAGTCGAGAGATGGAAAGCGAGGAACCATCGAGAGAGTTGAGCCCAACCCTCCTACTTTGCCATTAAGAAAGCTTCTTTTGTCGAGAAAGTGACCAGGAAGACTCTGTTTCCCAAAAAATGAACTGAGATCCCCGATAAGTTGTCTTCTTCCATCTGTCTTTGAATTAAAACCGCGTTAGTGTTGGAGTGAGCAATAGAAAGTATACTAGTTTCGAGATTCCGAACAACTAAGAAATTAGGTTTTCCTCAACAAAGAGGCATAGCAGGATTGGTTGCTTCGGGTATTGAGGTTTGGCCGGTGATGACATCTTTGTATGAACGTATTGGGGGGCGAGAGGAAGCAGATGGGTTGTGGTCTTGAGCAGGAGGTGAACCGCGGGGTTTTGCGACGATAAGCCTACCATGGCCAATACTGTAACCATTGAGGGCGGAGATGGCTTTGTCGGGGTCCTCTGGTCTCATGAAGAGAGCAAAACCGAAAAACCTCCCTGACCTGCTGGGTTTTTTTGGAATGAAGATAGAAGTAACCTCTCCATAATTAGAGAAAAGGTTCTGTAACCAGGCTTTTTGTTCATGAGAGGGGAGGTTGAAGATGAAGATTGAGGAGGGAGAGGGTGGGATAAGTGGGGGAGGGTCGGGTGGCTTGCGAGACATTTTGTGCTTCCTTACTTAATATCAATATGTTATATTAACTCGAATGACTCAACAATCGTCAAACGAATGCGATCAATACCATACAAATTTACATTCAATTACAGTTCTCATCTCACATAAGCTTCAAATTAGAGTTGATAAAATCATCCTCGTACACACCACAGTCTAAATCGATAGTTCTCACTAATCAGCGAGAAACTCCGAAACAACTCAACACAAATCCAATTTGTTATATTGAGTATTTTTTTTGTAGTTTTGGAGCTGGGCATTTCAATTTTCAAACCAAAAATATAACTTGGAAAATTATATTTTTGCCTTCACCTTTCTTTTGTTTTCACAACCATCATCTTTTCCGACTTGAGGACGAATTTTGGAACGCCTACAAATCTAATTTGGTGTGACTCTCTCCTTGAACATGAGGATCTGGTGGACATTTTTGGGCATCTGAAAAATGAGATTGGTGGTCGAGGTATGTTCATCACTCTTTTCAACCGTCCGATTGGCAATCCCGAAAACATCATCCTCGATCCGGATTCCGAGAACCTCTCCTTCGCTGGTGACGACTCCAACCTTTCGATATATGCTCTATTCCTTATCTGCACCACCCTCAAATTGTACAAGATGAAGAGCTCCAGCCGGAGAAGACGATGAACTAATGGCAGAACAATTGCAGTCGCTTTTTTGGAAAATGTCGCTTACCTCCCGTGTTGTACCCACTTTTCACTTACCTCTTCTGTTTATGGAATGCGTTCGGTGGAATTCTTGAAGTATACTACTTTTCCAGTTATCCCTAGCGGCGTTAGTTTTGGTCAAAATAACGAAAATGCTCTTGTATTTAAAAATTTTAAAAACATTTTCTTAAAATAATTTTTAATAAAATAAGTAATCAAACTGATTCTAATATTATTTTTTAAAAATAGTTCTTTTATAAGTATTTAAAATGAAAAACAGTTTTCAAACATCGTTCTTTTATGATTTATAATTTTAAAAATTTTAAAAGATAATATTTTATAATACTAAAATCAATTTTAAAAAAAAGTTTGAAAAATAACTTTACGAAAAACAAGTGTGAAAACCGCGTATAGTACGGGGAAGGTAAGTGACATTTTTCCTTGGCTTTTTTTCTTCATCTTGCATCTGGAATTTTGGACCGAAGTAGTAGAGATCCATGGAGAGAGAAGGGTAATGGTGAGGCGTCAAAAACAAGGGTGAGAGAGAGAGAAACAATTAAGTGAATTAAGTATGGGTATTTTTGTGATTTCAACAAACAAATTTGAAACAAACTATTTAAACACCATTATGGACGGAAATGAAAAATGGTAAGTAGGGGGTACCGGAAAAGTAAAATAATACTTGGATGTGTTCAAGTTAGAAACTTTAAATTTTGAGTATATCAAATTGTTATTTCCCATTAGAGTATCTCCCACATGAAAGAGATGTCTTTGAGCAAATTTCGATTCCAGAAAAATTTAGATATGCATTTGTTGATAATGATTTATCTTTACACGTTTTTTATTTTTAAAAGTGGTAATTTCATGTCAGTACCCCAAGTTTTAAAAGTTTTTTGTCGGTACCCCAAGTTTAATTAGTTGCAAATAAGTACCTAACCTGTTAAATCTAACAGAATTGAGATGTGAAAAGACCAAAATGCCCAAAATGCTTATAATAATTAATATTACATTGAAACTTTCGAATTTAATAACTCTCTCATACGACCTCCGTTTCGGCCTCATAGTATATCAAATCGAAGAAAATCGGAAGATAAACAACTTTGAAGAATATTAACAATTAAATAAAAGTTTATTAATTCTTAATAGTTAAATAATATTTATAATTAATAATTAAATAATATTAATTTTTATTTTATTTTAATTATTGATATTATTTTTCAAATTTTTTATCTTCCGATTCTCTTCGATTTGATATTTTATGAGAATAAAACGGAGGTCGTATGAGATAGTTATTCCACTCAAAAGTTTCAATATAATATTAATTATTATAAGTATTAGGGGCATTTTTGTCTTTTCACATCCAAATTATGTTAGATTTAACCGATTAGGTACTTATCTGCAACTAATTAAACTTTGGGTACCGGCAAAAAACCTTTTCAAACTTGGTGTACTGATTTGAAAATGAGGCAAAATTGGGGTACTGACATGTAATTACCCCTTTCTAAAACATTGTATGTGAATTATGAAAGGTACCTCTTGAATAATGTATGAGAAAATAAGTACGTGAGAGAAATAGGAAAAGTGTTGTGTCTCTCGAGTGGAAAAATACTCCTGAAAAGGAGCTAACGCATAAAAATGACCGTAGTGATATTTCTCCTTACTACTTGTATGCATCATATTCATTTTTGGTGTAAAATACTTTTGAGATAATTAAGGGCAATTGCATTTTTTATGCTTCTAGGCAAAATTTTCATCGTTTTCCCTGTAACAGTGATGTTTGGAGGAGACGAATTTTTGTGCGGTCAATGGAAATTTCCCTCACTTACATAAGGAAAAGATTAAATTTCTCTCATTGAGTCCCTGATTTCGAAGAGTTATCCTATATTCGATTCCCAAGATGCGAAATAGAAAAACTTTTCCCTAAATCAAAATGTTGGCCGATGTACATACGTGACTCAGTGAAAACGAGTATGAAAGCGCAATCAAAATAGAGTTCTAAACTGTTATGAGGGTGGATAAAACAACTTAGCCAACCAATCATGCAACGTTTTTGGTGGATTCCACCATCTAATATATAGGTGGGGAGGCGATTTATAGAAAGTCATTGAAATAGACTGCCTCGTTCAAGCAAATCATATTTGAGTTGAACACTATGAATCATCGATTGAGATTACACCATTCTTATGCTTCGAGCGATTTAGGGAGTCCAGGGTGGAGAATGAAACAAGGTGAGCTTTAACATCCAATTTCATTGTCACCGAGAAGTTTGGAGAACCAGAGACTAAGGCAAACGGGTGCATCAAAGTTTGGGATTGGAGCAGTTTTCGACAAAGGCATCCAAGGGAGAACGAATGGGATTGCTGGGATGATGAACAACGTCAAGGTCTTGACAACGCGAGCAATAGGGCGAGAGGGAATTAGTAAGCTGGTCATCGAGTCCTCCTACGAAGGTGAGGCGAGCAATAGGGCGAGTCGCCAATCCTTTTTCGTGAGTCTACACGGCCTTGGTGCGAATGAATAGGCCGGTGGGCGTGGGCTTCAAGAACCGGGGTCGAGGGGTTGTAAGGGGCTCTTGGCTGATCTGCTGCTTGACTACCCGACAGCGAGGGCAAAATTTTGTACGGTGAGGGCCATCAAAAAAATGACAGGGTTTCTTCGGGGCGTCCACGGAAAGCCCTTTGTGGTACTTTGTATTCTCTCGTGTCCTTAATAGTTGAGCAATTGTATGATCAGGTGTCGTAAGTCTACGAAAAGAGCGTTGTCGCTTACAGTCAGAGTGAGCAACATGAGGGGGGAAATTTAGCCCGAGGTTCCTCTGAACGGGTGGTTTGGCGGACCATTGAGGAGGGAAATCATCGTTTCGGACACTCTTGAAGTCCGCTTACTCAGAATGTCTACGGGCGAGTCGTCCATATTAGGGCTCGACTCGTGCTACAGGTATGTAGTTTTAAGTTAGTTTTTGAATGTGAAATAACCAAAATATCCCTATATTTCTTTCAAATTTTCAAATGGATGACATTAGTCTCTTTTTCTTTATTTTCTTTAACAGATTGTAGTGGAGTGAGCGAAAAAATTCTCAACGCACCTCTCAGAATAAAATATTAGTTAGTTGTAAGTAGGTGAGAAATGTGTCAAGTCAGTTGTAACCGGGTAAAATTATCCCTAAAAGTTATATAGAAAAGTGGGTTGGTATATTATAGAATGTGTACATAGCCAATGATAAAACATACATCGGGAAACTAAACAAAATGTCATCGTAAAATTATAGTTGATAACAAACATGTATCACTAATAGTTGATAACAAACATGTATTATGTAAACTATGTGTTTAAAAGTCAATACAAATATGCTAGTGTGACATTTGTACACAATAAAGGGTTTTAAATAGTTATTAAGTGTCTTTTAGACAATTTATTTCAACAAAATTTGCTGATATAAAATAGTTGAAGTTTCAACATAATTTGGGGATATAAAATAGTTGAAGTTTAAGACATGCAAAAATAAAAATAAGAATGACACTTAATACTTAAAAAAATCAAATTTAAACTGTTAGTTTTTGCAATTGTACCTTAACTTCATTCAGAAACAAGAACAGTAAAGAGGAGCACTCGCAAGAATAGTTGGGCCTCTCCCGTTCCTGCTTCATATATCACTTCAATCCATATCTGAACATCTGAGTGCAGAGACCACTTCAATCCAAAATCATGCCTACATCGATTAAAATTGTCAGGGAAGTTAAAACAAGTTAATTATGACAATTACATGAATAATCACACTAGGGTTGACCCTGGTGAATGGTGATCAAGTGAGGTCAAGGTTCTAATCTTAGTGCATGGTACCTGCATGTGAGCATGGGAGGTTGAGGGAAAGATTTTTTCATTATTACAGATGTAATCCTGTCCTAATAGACATTCTTTATTAAGGAGATCTACCAGCAAAATCTTAATCAATAGTCACACATAATAAATGACACTTAATAAACAACAGGAATCACCTCTTTCTCTTCTGTAGGTCCTTCAATCTCAGTTTTCTGTTGACTACTAAAGGATTCTTCAATGTCCTCGGCCTCGGAACATCCTTCCATTTTTAACCAATGCTTCTTGAAATTTGGCTTCAACTTATATGCCGACGATGGGAAAAGGCTGATGAGCTCCGGTAAGTTGTTCAGTCTTAACCACTCAAGTTCCGGGAAGAGCACAATAATATTGTTGTTGACAACATTATCCTTTTGATCTGCGATCACAACATGCTGTAACTTACTGCATTGCTCTACAGTGAGGAATCTCAATTTCAGCATACTTCGAGCAATTGTGGTTGTGAAAAGTTGCTTCAGTTCGTTGCAGTGTTTCACAACTACTGCATTCAGGTTGGAGAAGTGCACGTTTGTTGCAGGGCCTTTCCATACACACTTAAGACCTTGTAGATGATACAAGTTCAACCATTGCAGATAGAAGGTCAACGACTTGTTCACGTTTTTCCGCTGTAGCTGAATTACCTCTTCTATTCCTTCTATTTTCTCCAAACTAATGATCCTTAGCTGCACAGTAACCAGATATACCAATGCAACTTCTAATAAAATTCATTTGATTATATAGCATATGCATCATCTAATTGTAGTTTGAATCCAGTCTTCAAGAAAAATTATATTTTTCTCGGCAAAATATTAATTTGATAGAAAGAGGACCTCACAGAAATATAAAGATATTATATTGATTGAATTGATGTATGTGATTACAATGGTGGTTATATACAGAGAGTATAATAACTCATAATGTAACCCTAATGGACCTTAAATTAATCTAACAGTACCAGAACCAATAACTTCAAAACATTTTTAAGCTTGTGTACTTATATATGTTTTTTCCATTCAATTGTTATACTTATAGAAATTGGAAACCAAACACTATTTTCGATTCAAATATCACTATTCTCATGTGCTAACCCACTAACATATTTCATGTGTTAGTTATAACCTACTATGCCTCAACCCAAAAAAGGACCTCTTTTCCTTTTTAGTTAGTTAATTGGACACGGAATACACTTATTTTGAGACTGATGGGATAATCAACTTCCTAAAATGATGACTGGGGCATTCATTAAAGGATATTTAAAAGTTGGACACTTGAAGGAGTTTCCATTTATATTAAGACTAGGAAGGGTATGATCACAAGGAGCAGAGGACATGCTATTATAAATTCTACAATCCACACGACTGAATGAAAAAAAGAAAATACCTCTGCAGGAGCTTGGAGTTGAATGTTTAGCTGTAAATTTTTTTGTGAGATTTGAGGGCATCCTGACACCACGAGAACTTTTAAAGTTGATGAAGGGAGCTGCAGGACATTCATATCAATCATACTGTCTTCACTTTTTGCATCCACAATTTCGTGGCCAGATATATTTCTGAGTTCTGGATTGCCTTTCAGATGAAGCTCTTCTAGCTTTGGAAGATGATGATAAGTCGCAGAGTATGAGAATATTGTCTTTAGTCTCTCACATTGAACGACCTTTAAGATTCTCAAACTTTTCAAATTCCCGTTCTCATCCCCTTCCTCTACATCATCTACCAGGATGACATGCTCTAACTCACTGCATCTTACTATAGTAAGACATTCCAGTTGTGCTAGGACTTTGACAATTGTGCTAGTGAAAACTTGTCTCAGTCTGTTGCAGTCTGTCACTGTCACGCATTTAAGAGAGGCGAAACACATAGTAATTTCTTGTGGAGAGCCTCTCCATATGCACTCAATGTCAACCACATCTCTCAAGCATAACCCCAGCAAATAAAAACACCATGGTTGATGGTTTTCATCTTCTCTTCGGAGCTGCATCATAAATTCTCCTCCTTGGAAGTTGTTTAGACCAATGCTCCTAAGTTGCTGTAGAAAAAACTTAACCATCAACACTATCCATATAGGCAGAGCCCTCAATCCATAATAAAAAAAATTACTGGTATAAAATAAATCTTATACTGGATGTTTCAAAGTAAATGTTTGTTTTCTTTCTATGGAAGTAAATTGTGCATGAATTATGATAATATTCTTAGTGAGTCAGTTATTACCATACGTGTGTCACATCACATTGGAGCACATAGGCATGATTGGAAAATAGAGCACTTATTCCACTAATCCTTCATTTACATATAAAATATAAAATATCAAACATGAAACTTATTTTTATATTGATCGATAGTTTGCTGTATATACAGCAAGGCACAGGTACACGGTGATTATTAAACTGGATTTCGAAAAAGTGTTCGATAAAGTGGACTGGTCGTATCTCAGTGAAGTGCTGAAAAGAATGCACTTCGGTTCCCGCTGGATAGGTTAGTTCAGAGTTGTCTAAAGGCTAACACCTCGGTTCTAGTTAATGGCTCACCTACAGAGGAGTTCCTCGTCTCCCTAGGGGTAAGGCAGGGATACCCTCTTTCACCCTTTTTGTTTATCCTTGCCACTGAAGGGTTGCACCTACTGATTCAGAGAGGGTTACAGAGGCGTGACTTTGCAGGGGTGACCATTCAAGATGGACTGGCCGTGTCACGCCTACAATTTGTTGATGACATTATCTTATTTTTATCCAGTTTAAATGAGGGGCTTACAAGCATTAAGATGCTCCTCTCCGGCTTTGAAGCGCTATCGGGACTCTGTATAAATTACCATAAGTCAGTCCTGATTGGGCTCGGGAATAGTTCACACTGCTCAACCAAATTGGCTGAAATTTTTGGATGCTCAGCAGGCACCCTCCCTATCCCTTATTTAGGGTTCAAGTTGGGCACCAGTCCAGCTCAGATCAGCTCATGGTCTGATATTGTTGGCTGACATCCTTACCTTGCGCTAAACAATATGCCAACACTAATCGTAGCAACATACTCTTTACTGGATTCCAGATTAGAAGATCACGTCCCCTGGGCCTTGGCTTTGTGGATTTGTAGGCATCCCCCCCCCCCCCCCTCCTTAGAGATGCAATGCTTCGCTTGGCTAGCAATTCATAAAGTTATTTTAACCCGCTGCTTTCTCGAATACAGAAGTGTCCTGATTTTTCTGGCAGATTGTTTCTGCCCTTTTTGCAGGAGATTTTTTGAAGACTCGGGACTACTTACTTCTTCATTGTCGTTGGGCATGACTTATTTGGAACGCCATTTTCCGTTGGTGGGGTGTTCATTCTATTTTACCAGCGGAAGTCTCACAACTTCAGGTCAGTTGGCCACATATGATCTCGTCGAGGCAACACCTGCCTCTTTGGTGTCCTTTTTTCAGCATCGCTCTTTTGCATATCTGGTTAGCTCGTAACTCTCTCATCTTCGACAGAGTTGCAACATCCCTGTCCTGAGCCTATCTATTCATCTCACTCACAATGCAGATAGAGGAAAGCTACAGCAAACAGTCCAGGCTTGGAATCAGTCGTTGAGACAGTCAGCAGCAACTTTTCTTCACCAACTCTACTAAATCCTCTGTTCGGTTGTCGGGTGGCTGGCTCAGCTATCTATTCTTTTCCTCTTTGTTTTGTTATAGTTTACTAATGGGGTTGGTCTCTTGGTTTTTTACATTTTTTCTGAGTAGCCCTTTCTTTTTCTAGGTAGCTTACTTATTTTGTCTTTATTGTACTTCTTTTCTTGCAATAAAGTTCCTCAGCTTATCATCAAAAAAAAAAAAAACAATTCAGTTGTCTGTCGCAAGCTAGGATAAAGGAGGACGGTTGTCGGTAGACCTGTGACGACCAAGCGTAAAATCAAGTCACATCCTTATGCTATGAACTATAACACAACGCTGGGCGACGCACTGAATCACCAAGGACTTGGTAATTGATCGCAGTCAATGGAGAAAACACATCCATGTGTGTGTGTCTATATATATTCATGTGATGAAGTGAAAGATTAACAAGAGAATAGCCGAACAAAGAAATGAGATTGAATGAAAGGTTTTATCTTTAAGGATAAATATTAGGATCAGGTACCTTTGCTGCTTGAGCTAGCAGTTGACTTTGCCTATTAGCAACAAAAAATGTGGAAAAGTTAGGACAGCCCAACACCTCCAGCACTTGCACTGGTTGACATTGCAAAAATAAGGAATCCCAATCTTTAGACAGCCAGGATGACGAGATGCGATCACTTTGCCAAACACTAATAAGATTTGGTAATTCGTCAATTTTAAGTTTTGTAAGTAGAGGCAGCCAGTAATCTCTCCCATGCCAATCTCCCTCTTCTCTACGGTCTCCAAATAAATGCTTTAACTTGGGGAGTTTTGACACTTTGAGCTTTCGTAATTGTGCAAGACCATGGGCAACAAAAGATGGGAATAAGAAACTTGACATCATTTCACAGTCAGTCACTTCAAGTTCCTCTAAGTGTGGGAAGCATGCAGCATGTGCTTCATCACCAGTTAATTCTGTTTCCTTGCCCTCATCCTGATTGGTAAAGATAATCTGCTTCAGTTCATTGCACTTGCTTACCTTGAGAACTTTCAGCTGCACCATGCTTCGAGCAACGGACACTGAGAACAGAGATGTTAATTTCCTGCACCCAACTACTTGCATCTTTTTGAGTCTCACGAGGCTTATTATGCCGTCCTTAAGCAAACAGGAATCCCTCCTAACCCATTTTCCACTGCCACCAGAATAAGAAGCAAAATTGGTGATATTTTCACATTCTCTCACCTCAAGTTCTTTTAATTGTGAGAACCATGCTCCACTCCCCTTATCATCAAATGACTGTATTTCTTCTCTCTCGTCTTCGACTGTAGATATAATCTGTGTCAAATTACTGCACTTGCTTATTTTGAGAACTTCTAGCTGCATCATACTGCGAGCCATGGAGATTGAGAATAGAGATGCCACTTGGAGGTTGTCAACTTCAATATTTGTTAATTGCTGTGAAGACCCACAAAAGGCATTGATGAGTACTATCATTGAAATATATATCAGCCTATCACATATTACTATTTAATTTCACTTTGGAAAATTTAAATAGCTGGAGTTGTTTATAAGGTTGTATTTGAATCAATATGAGAATGAAAATGTAAATTAATCCTGGTAGTAGGATTTAAATTAGGAACTTTATATTCTTAATTTTGTCATATAATCATCAATTCACATTCCACCGTTGTCATATAATTAGAATTACAGTGAATATGAAAATAAGGATTAAGTGATAAACAGCTCTTCAGTAACATACAATCTCACACAAAAACAATCCAAACAGAATTTAACACTAAACTTCTTGTTAAGTAACCCTATTTCTCTTTATGTTCTAATCATGTGACCAACCATATTGTCTTAACATATAAGATATTTTATGAAATGATTTCTTTCCTTGAATGGTTTGATTGGTCAAGAAAATCATTAATTGAATTTCTTGGCAAATAGTGAGGATGAATACCTTTGCTGGTGGAGCTTGCAGATGACCAACAACAAAATGAGTGTACATTTCAGGACAGCCCATCACAGACAAGACTTCCAGAGGACAGTGTAAAGTGTGCCTCCAATCTACATGTCCATCTTCCATCTCGTGTTGGTGCCCAAAAACATGCTTTAGCTTTGTGTTATCACGAAGAAAAAGTTTCTGTAGTTTGGGAAGATGACGAAGACTGGGAGGAGCTCTAGGCGTTAGCACTGAAAATACTGTTTCCAGTTTATCACATCCATATACTTCCAACTCTTTCAAATTTGGAAAGCAGTTACTGTTGCAGTATTCATCACAACTATCAACCTGCAGATCTAAATGACCGCTTGTAGAAATAACTTCTTCCAGATCAATGCACTGTCTTATTCTTAGGATTTCCAGTTGCTGCAGACTTGAAGCAAGTGATTTTGAGAAGATAAATGTTAGTTTTGAGCACTTTGATATGCTAACCTCCTTAAGCATGGACAAACTTACTAACTGGGTAGGTTCTTTCCATACATGCTTCAGTGCCGGCAATTCTTCCAACTCCAATATCTCCAATGGCAATGTACTACCAGTACCATTTTCTTCGAACACCGACTCCATTTTGTCGCAATTCAAGATTCGCAATTTTCCCAGCTTTTGTAAGAATCCTGAAGGACTATAGAGAGCTCTTAGACCATACAAGTTCTTGCATTCTTCCAGATATAAATATTCTACTGTGGGCAACAACAACTTAAATGTATGTTTTATCATGGACACTTCTTCAAAGCCTCTCAACTCTAAAGTTCTAGCTTTCCTTCCTGCCATGTCACACCATTCTCGACCCACACTTATGTCATAGCTTTGTAGACTTGGGAAACAATAGTCCTTAGGAAGGGACCTCACATTCTCAATCGCAGTGGATAACACAGTCAAGTTTGGTGGTAGGTTCAGCCCAGACAAGCTGCTGCTGTTTATCCCGTCAACCTCACTTTCTTGAAAATAGCAGCCATGTAACTCCTCTAATCTGGAAAGCTCTTTGACAATATTGGAGGCCAGCATGTCTTCCTTGCTGAACCCTGTCAAATCTAAAATTTTTAGTTTCTTCAGTCTTTCTATTACTTCTACTCCACAATCAATAGCAGATCTCTCGAGTGATAATATCTCCAAATTTCCCATTTCTCCTAAAATAGAGCTTTCCAAACATTCACAATTTCTCAACATTAAAACCCTGAAGTTGCTCAAATTCTGAAGTGATTTTGGTAGGGTAAACTTGCACCTTTCCCTTCTCCCACCACTCCTAACCTCCAAAACCTTGAGTTCTTTCATTTGTTTGAAAATTCTGTCAGGAAGCTCAACCGGAAATCTGCCTTCATTCCCATCAAAGATTAACACAATTTCTAGATAAGGACACTCAAAATCATATTTGCAAAGCTCAGCTATGCTATTGTTCATAAAGGACACTCCTCTGCAATTTTGAAAGGCTTTTTTTTCTATTAATTTTTTCAAATCATGCTCGTTTTCCACTCTGAATACACACTTTTCTCGAGATTCTTTGCTTCCAATCTGCAAGACAGCATCCTGAACCAAATCGTGTAATTGAAGACAGTTTTTCTTCTCTGTGTCTAACAACAAACATGAATCTTTCAGAAGCTGAATTGAAACCTGCAATGCTCTCCTTGCATCCTCAATGGATCTGACACTATCAAATAACTCCAGCCCAAATACACACCGAGTCAAATCCTCCACATCAATTTGATAATCTTCTGGGAAGAGAGAGCATAGCAACAATACAAATTGAGTGTGTGACTGTGTTACCCCATTCAAATAATCATAACTTAATCGAATAGATTGGTAAAGAGTACTTTCAAGATTATCGCCTGCAACAACATTCAAAGGTCTTGCACCTCTTAGTGTTTTTAATGCTGCTATCATTGCATCTTCATTCTTATCTTTTAGGGCTCTTCCTACTGTTACAAGCGCAAGAGGAAGACACTTGCATTCTTCAACTATTTGTTTCATGGTGTCACTCAAATCAAATTCATGGGATAACCCTGCATTCACCTTAAACAAAAGTTGTGATTCATCTTCAGACAGCAAATTTAGTGAGATGTTTATTTCACTGTTCATGGAGGTGCAAACATCCCTGCGTCGTGATGTCAAGAGAATCTTAACACCTTTGGAGTTATTTGTAGGTATTCCTATATTTCCCAAGTTGATTTGATTCCAAACATCATCCAGGATTATAAGTATCTTCTCAGTCCTCAATCGATGGTTTAACCTGCTTGCTCTTCCCTCAACTGTCACTTCAAGTAAAGTCAAACCTAAAACATCAGCAATTGTAGTCTGTATCATTCTCACATTCGGGATTTGAGAGACAATAACTATGACAACATGATTAAAGATCTTGAGCCTCGTAACTTCCTTGGCTACTTGTGTTGCAAGTGTTGTTTTCCCGATCCCGCCCATTCCATACAATCCTATTATCTTTACATGGTCATCATTCAATGCCTCCATAATATTATCAAAAGCTGATTTTGCAGACCGGGACAGAAAAACGTCAGATGAAAAAGATCCCTTGTCTTGAAAAAGAGCAGCATTATAAAGTTCCTTGATGTGGGCTGTAATCTTCCTCACTTGCTTGGTTAATCGGTACCGGCTACCTAGGAAAAAACTCGTGTTTTCCTTCAACTCATTATCTAAGTTTTGCACTTCTAGCATTAGTGCATCCACTGCTGCTAGCCATTCTTCTATATTTTTGTTGATTACTTGACCATGCTTACGGGCCTCTCCCACTGCTGGTTCCACTTCTTCTCGGACGGCCATCAGTTTATTCATTTGATGATGAAAATCATCAACAAAGCTTTTGGAGTTTAATACGGTGCGGATGGATCTGACAAATACCACTGCTAAAGATTCGATTATCACAGATCCAACCGAGGTAACTATTTCCATTTTCTATAATCCACTACCTGAAAACGAAGAGTGGAAAGGTAGATTTGATTAAAAATCAGAGGATATATGCCCACGTAAAGTGGCCAGAGAAAACTAAAAATGACAATATTATCTCATGGAATACCAACTGCAATTGCAGTTGAAGAGCGGTGATATATATCTTAGAAGAAACCACTCAATCTTTTTAGGCCTTGGCAGAACAAATAGAAGAATATCTGACTTATTGATTCCAAACAAATATATCTGTGATACTGCAAAAAAGAATTTTCATTTGAAAATAAAACAATATTCTGTAACCAAGAAAAATACAGAACTTTCCCCAGTACACAAATGAGAGTGAGGCAAGTTAGTGGTGGCTTCACAGCTTGACTGGGTTTAGAGGAGTGAGTGTGGTATAAGAGCATCTCCAATGCATATTACATTTTTAGCATAAAATTTATGATATATGGCATTTTTTTAGCATCCATATGCCATTTCATTGCAACCATATATGCTATATGTTATATGCCATTTTAATATTTCAATCCTAAAACAAAATGAAATATATTGTTTTATTGTGGTTAATTGGTAAAAGTAACATTTGGATAATAAAGTAATAATAATAATATTTTTTCTTGGAGAGGCAAATAACATATGCTACATTTCCATACCAAATATGTCATGAAAATATAGCATATGTCAAAATAGCATGTGGTTGGAGTTGATATAAAAAAATTTGCATTGGAAAGACAAATATAGCATGTGTCTGGAGATGGTCTAAGAAATTGTGAAAAATATTTTGAATTTGTAAGAACGTTCGATGCCTATAAAATGAAGAAAAATGGGCAAATCTCTATCTTATAGAAATGAATATTTTTTATTTTGTTTAATTTTCTCGTAACTAAGGAGAATGTCACTTTACTATACCTAAGTATAATCGGATTTCACATAATTATACATAACTATGATTTTGGTTTCTGTGGTACCCTAACTATTTTATTGTTACACTTTACCAAATTTTAGAAAATTTTGTTAGTACTTTTAAAAAATGACAAAATTACCCCTCATCAAAGCTCAAACAAAAATGAAATGTTGGTTTAATTGTGAAATGACATTTGTACCACAATCTCAAATTAAAATTAAAAGGCATAATTGTCTTTCCAAAAACTATATAAATAGTATAAAGAGGTTTCGCGGATCTCAAATCGGGACGTGTACTCTTGTTAGGTCGGAGGAGGAACACGTACGGCTTGAGCTCACAGCCAACAATAGGGATGACAAAGAGAAAATGAACCTGCAGCACGCTCAACATGCTTCACTAGAGCCACTTTTTGCCTACCAAGTCATAGAAATCTGGAGACTCTAAGCCTCCTGTCAATAGCAAAGTTATGGTTAACCACTTTCCTATTTCCTATCTTTTAAGCAGTAAGGAAAAAAATGCAACGACCTGTTTTGTCTACCCAAACTATTCTTATGCATAAGAAAATAGATTTTTGAACCCTTATTCTACCCCAATAACAATGTCAGGATCTCAAATAAAAAATGTTCAGTCATTATTATAATTGGGTTCGGAAAGTGATAAAGGGTAAACAATTTTGGTGCTTTATGGCTGGTGGTGAATGTGAGCTAAGCATAGTGTGGACTGTGGCTAGAGAAATGGGTCGCTGTTGGTGAAAAACACAAGGGCTTGAAGCTAGCGCAAGGAGTTGAGTTCAATCAGTTGACAGAGGTTGACAAAATATTCATTGCAAATTACGTTGACACAAAAGCAACTCTTATTTGGTGCCATATCAATGGAGGAAACATTTTGCAATGGACAGTTGAGCTTTATGATACATTGATCATTATTGTCATGGCAAAGAGAAGTTGGGAACGTGAGCTAAATGTGGGCAAGGACCGGACCATTAGATACTTGAAACTTTTCGCTACATTGGATCCCTTGTTGATGAATTACAAATCTTGTAAGCGACTGTAAGAGATGGCTAAGGAGAAATTTTGGAGCATTATTGAAGACAAATTGTTCTGGATATTGCTAAAATTTTAGAGCCCTTACAGCTTGTTGTTTTTCTAATGAGTTGGTAGAGTTCTTACAATTGGCCAATCGGGTAGATGGTGACTCCAACGGGTTTGGGTTTCTTGCAACGAAGACTCATGAGGGACAGCTTGAAGGCTTAATTTCTGAAGGTCAGCGTGATGGGTTCATGGCTGAAGGATGGCTTCAAAGTACAAGCTTAAGAACAAGCTTTTCTAAGGAGAATGGTTTGTAATCTCAAATGAAAGTCTCTGAAGAAGATAGGTTGAGCGGCGTCGATTTGTGGAATTTCAGCCCAAACCGAAACGGTACCGTTTTGGTTAAAGAGTTCAGCCGTTGGAACCCATGTGCGAGGTGTCTTCTTCCTTGTCAACGAAATTGTCGATTTGGAGTGGTCCCGGAGAGTACCTTGCGAAGGTGAGGTGCTGCTGTCGGAAAGAGACGATCCTAGCCATGAATTGTACTATAAATAGCTAGCGATATCCATTAGGGCTTTTTTATCTTGAATGTTGTAGGAACTTACTGTATTGCGGCCTCTTTCAGGCTAGGGTTCATTTCTCTAGTCTTCGATTTAGGGATTTGAGCGTTTCTACCTATTTGGGATCAAGTTTCAGTTTTGATTAATACAATCGATTCGATTTAGCTCTATAATTGTTCAATTCGTATTTGGAGTCTTAAAACCCAAATCCCACGACTAGTAAAAAAACAAAACCCCCAAAATTCGACAGAGAAGGAATGAGTTCTGGGACAGCTATGGTGCATATCGAACAAATTGGATTGAACTGATTGGCGAGAAATGTATCCGAGTAATTGCATAGGGAGAGAGAAAGAGAAGGGAATCGATTGCTAGGGTTTTAGAGAAGAAGAGAAAAGGAGGTGTCGTATATGAGTAGGGGGTGATTCGATTAGGGTTAGGGTTATGGGCATCAATTTGAAAAATTGAAAATATTAAAGAGCAATTCTGACTTTTGAAAATAAAAATTAGAAGGATTTGACAGAGTTTAGTAGCGTAACAACGAAATATTTAGGGTACCACAGAAACCAAAATCATAGTTAGTACAGTTCCTGTGAAATTCGACTATATATAAGTACAGTAAAGTGACATTTTCCCTACATTTTATCAACAATATTTAAGGTTTGTTTAGCCGTGAAAAAATTAATTTTGTACTGTTTTTTATACGTAGAAAAATTAATTATTTATACAATTTTTATTTTTAGCATTGTTTTAAAACTCCTAATTTCTCCCCCCCAAGTACTTGGTAAAATTGAGTTGATTGAGTTTTGGAGCAAAATTTAGAACTTGTTCGCTGTGGTTCCGTTTTACCGAGTTCTCACTCGGTCAAAATTTATTTTTATTTTCTACACGTGATTCGAAACTTTTCAATAATTTTTACTTTTGTGTTAAATTATTAAATTATTTGATAATATTTTAAAGGGTTAATAACAAGTTATTATGCTTAGTTGGAGGCTTTTTACAAATTACTATATTTATTTCAAAAAGTTCCGTTTTGACTCACCTAATTACAATTTTTTTTTACAACTTGCCAATTTCAGTTAAATTTAACTGATGTTGCTATTAATATCTTTCAAAACGGTGAAAATACCCTCTTGTCCTTTCCCTATCTCTTCTCCAACCCACTATTCTCTGCAACTTCTCCATCCCTCCACACCCACAGGTTTTTTCATACTCACTGTTCTCTCAACATTCAAGATCACTCAATTAAATTCCACAACCTGAGTATCAATTTCTATGCTACTAAATTGAAAACGAAAAAAAGCTATTGATATTTCCAAAATAGAGGCTTAGAAGCTAAAACCATTCAAAACTTCTCAAAAAGCAGAGTGTTTTGAAATAAAATTTGAGACCACAAATGGCATTGACTAGTTGAAAGAATTAAGGATGCAAAATTGAGAAATAAAGAGAGGAAGAGAGTAAATACAGAGCAGGAGTAAAAGTTGCTCGCCTCCCAATCTATGACTTTGATTTTAAGTTTTGAACCTTTTCAGATTCCTATTCAATTTTTATTTCCCTTTCCTAATATTAAAACTAAAATTTACTTTGATTGTTTTATTTATAATTAATTATAAAAATTAAAACTAATTAATCATGAAAATGTGAATGGAGGTCATGGAAATACAATAGAAGACCAAAACCGATTTTTTTAATTAACCCTTGATTCTATAAATAAATTGGTCCTCTAATTAGGTATAGTAACTTGTAATTAACCCTATTTTAAATCTTCATTTCTAGCTCATGTCACCTTAAATCTTCCGACCTCAACGGCCTATGAAGATGGACATCTCTTGAAGAAGAAGTCGCAATCCATCTCAAAGTAGTAAATACATTTAACTTCTTGGACAACTACTAAAATTAGGACATTTAACACTCCCCGGACATTTTAAGGTATAGGAACAGTTTTTGTGTAGATAGCAACTGATTCTTAATTTGTAAATAAAGTGATACTTTTTTTTTGAAGACAGACAGACAGAATAAGATTATATAATTTTGTTTGACAAGTTCTATATTTCTAATTGACAACCAATCTAAATTAAGAATTAAAAGCACGAAAATGAATTTGGTGCTTTTTTGAGTACATACCTGAATATATGTATATATAGAGTGGCTCTACTTCGAACCAGTTTCAGATGCTGAGAAACAAGAGAGTGAGAGTACAGAATCGGAATCAATCCTTTCACCCCAGACAGAGAACAAGAACACAGCCTTGCCTGAACAGACATGTATCATTCATGGATTAAAGAAGCGAGAAGTCAGAAGCTGACAGAAACAAGCAAGTACACTGAATATATTATCAATTTCTGACCTCTTAACTGGCGATATACTAGTAGATCTGAGCACCAAGAACACAGAAAATGCAGGAAAAGAAAAGAGAAATGACTCAGAACCTTCGAAACCAGAAAGTTAGAGATGCGTGGAGACAATAGAAGAGAGAGTTGGAGGCTCAAACTGTAATGATGAACACAGCAGGAAAAGGAGTACAGATCTTTTAATTGCTTCATCTTTGATTTACCATTAATCGGGTCAACTAATATTAATTAAGCAAAAGATCAACTCTTTTTTTTATTTACAACCCAAGTGGTCCAGCTTTATATACTGGTATTTTCAAGATTTTCTATGAAAATACCGGTAAAATCCGGCAAATCCAACTAAATTTAAATTACTTCCAAATCAATTAATTTTAGTATATTTACGTCATTTAAATTAATTATTTTATATTTTGTTGTGAATTATTTTTCAACTTGTATAAAAAAAACAGTAATTATTAACAAGTTTGAAATTAAAAATAATTAAATATTATTTATTTTGTTTTTGTTTAATAATAAATATGAGATTATATATATTTATTTATTTATTACAAAACATGTTTTACCGTGATCTCCTCGAGTTTGTCAAATCTTCTCTTTTTTTTAATTGGTTGATATTCCCCGCAGTTCGAGTTCCGCAAACTTATGTGAAACATAGAAGAAACGAATAATTTCAAATGACTACACCTAGATATATCACATTATCACATAACTACATCTAGAATTTTTTGTGTCAGGATGAATACTCAAGAATTTTATTTTTCTCAACGTTACTCATTCCATCCATTTCGGTTAGTTTTTAACATTTTTAACGTGTGAAAAGACTAAAATACCCTTTAGAGGTAAATAATTGTTTTTAAATTCAATGAAAAGACTAAAATACCTTTCAACATTCATTTAATTTTCAAAAAAATATCTCTCTCTCTCTCTCTCTCTCTCTCTCTCTCTCCTCCACCATCACCACCTTCATCTCCTCCACCCACCATTCCCTCCCCGCCCCCTCCTCCTCAACCAACATCTCCTCCCCCTCCGTCGCCACCTCCTCCATCTCCTCCACCACCACCGCTACCACCTTCATCTTCTCCTTCTCCACTGCCACTGCCACCACCTCCATCTCCTCCACCATCACCCCCTCCCCGCCTCTCCACCACCACCATCTCCTCCACCACCACCACCATGGAGGTGGTGGCGGTGGTGGTGGTAGTAGTAGAGGAGATGGAGGAAGTGGCGACAGAGGGGGAGGAGATGGTTGTGGTGGTGGTGGAGGGGGGGATGGTGGAAGTGGTGGTGGTGGTGGTGGTGGTGGTGATAGAGGAGATGGAGGTGGTGGCGGTGGTGGTGGAGGAGATGGAGGAGAGAGAGGATGAGGGGTATTTTTTAAAATTAAATGAATAGTGAAGGCTATTTTAGTCTTTTCACACGTTAAAAATGTTAAAATCTAACGGAAATAGACGGAATGAATAATGGTGAGAAAAATGAAATTCTTGGGTATTCATCCTAACACGAAAAATTCTAGGTGTAGTCATGTGATAATGTGACATATTCATGTGTAGTCATCTGAAATTATCTCTAGAAGAAATGGCCATTTTAATTCATGACATACTCAAGTTTTAAAAAAAGATCGGTCCATACAAATTCTTTTTTTCTCGTATACTTAAGAAATGAAATTTTGAGAGCATAATAGATAAAGATAAATAGAGACATGTCCATATTACAAATATAAAATTTTGAATGTACATTTTGTTTGGAATAACTATATACATATTCCAATGTATATAATCGGAAATTGTCATTTCCTACCCATCCAATATTTCTCCCACACATGAATTGCACACAAAAATATGATCTTAAACATAAATCTAATGGGTTTTGGGTTTTTCATCATATATATTTTAAAGGGATAATTTCACGTAGTTACAGCTAGTTTGACATGTCTCTCACATATTTACAGTTAACTTCAAAATGTGAGGTCGTTTAGTAAGTCAAAAGTGTGTTAGTATTTTAAGTTGGAAACTTGTTTGTTCAAGAAGTTCATGTTTCCAGCAAAAATTTGAACCCACTTTTGACTTAACAAACGATTTTCAAATTTCACGAAACATAGTAGTTTAGTAATGTATGAAATTTAGCTACATATCTTATGAAAACCCAAAAATCATTAAAAGTCTCTAAGTGTCTCTGTATAACCGAAACGTGTCGCGCGAACGACATGAATTAGCACAAGTAATATTGAGTAGTCAATTATGAAAGAGATCACCACGGGTTCCAATCGATAAATATCATGCAGCGGACGTTATGTAACCGTGGTGATCGATGCAAGCTATGATCTTAGTGTAAATTCAACATGTTATATATACTTTTTTGAATCTGAAAATTACCTCTTCTAATCGATGAAAACACAAGCTTAGTGTTTCTCTATTAGGTCCACACAAGCACCACAACCGAAGAAGGTTTTCACTCAAATTTTTGCTATGAATTTTGAGAGAAGCTTGACAACAATAGAGGATGAGAGGGGAGAGAGAATTCAGCAATGAGGGGAGGAAGAAGATGGGATTAGTTGCTGAAAATTAGAGAAGATAATGGAAGATATTATGTGATTTTAATTTGAAAATTAAAATTGAATTTCAAATTAAAATTGCATATCTATCCTTCATAATCTCTTATTTGCATTTGTTCCCATTCATAACTTAAATCCCTAAATGGGCTTTAAGCCCGTTTAACTAAAACCCAAATTAAACTCATTAACTTGAGTTCTAATTTCGGTTTAGACAAAACGGCTCAATTTCCTCGAATTGATTTCTTCAACCGTATGGTTAAAACCTTAGGCCAGAAAACTACTGAATCGTTCTCAATTTTCATCCATAATTTTTGTCATGTATCGTGCTGAATGCGTGTGACCCTCTAGGCTCATGAACAATTGGCAGACTGGTAAAATTACTATTTTACCCTTTCCATCATAAGTGGTCTCTAGCAAGACATTATGATTATCCAATGTTCGTGATTATCGATTATTCGACTTAACCTGTTATCGTACATGTCAATATCCTTTTATCAAACCGATATCCAGATTGATCAATAGGCATAGAATGGTGATCCTAATTTATCAATCACTGTTTCTTGATATCTGAGATGACTGAAAACTGATACTAGGGTATCACCTGCACGGCCGTGCTATTCCTTCAGTCATACTCATCAAGTGGCCTAAACGGATATCTTTCTCATACCGAAGTATGAGTGATAAATCCCTCAGACGCCTTTCGAGTTCACTAGTGCAACAAATATCAAAGCCAATCGAAGCCGTTATAGTTACCCTTTTACAGATAACGTTAGACAAGGTCAAACTTAGGTATTCGTTGCATAGTGTACACAAAGACTCCTTGGTCTTAGGATATAATGACAAGCTACGATATGTGAGTATCTCATGACTGGATCTATGCAGCATACTCACAATCGGGTTGTCCGATATCATAGACCTGATGGTATCTATGATATAACTCCGGCACATACTTTGCCATGATTAGTAGAGCGTGATCACAACGAGTTGGTCTCATACTGATCGCTTCTTAAAGAAGCTTAGCTGATCAGGGACTCATCAAATGTAATTCTTTCTGATCTATAGATCTACTATTAGTGGTTACACACGTAATGACATAGATCAAATTACATTCGATATATTACTACAACACATTAGTAATATATGCCGATATATGTATTCGGAAAGATGATAAAACATTACATCTGTAGATCACTTATATATTGGACTGGGGCATAACTCTAACAAATTAACCCTAGTCATCTCCCATGGACTAACAAAGGGCTTGGTTTCGTTTTGGTGTGATTAATTTGTTTCAAAGTGTACGATACGATGGTTATACTACTCTTTTCCAAATGCTTTTGGTATTTTCTCAATTACTTAAAGTGCAAGTAACTACAAACGAGGATATATCAATCTAAAAAGGGGCTTAGGAGACTAACTCGTGCAAAGCACAAATGAAACCAACATTAGAGGCACACATTCCAAGCATCTTAAGTGTTCCAACCTAAATGGAGATGTTCACGACTCTCTCGAGATCGCTACGAATTCACATCACAAATAAGCACAACGGTCTTGGTTGTAATGTACAACACTACGTATGGTAATGGTCGTCTATGCCTTAGGTCACTAAACTCGTCTCTCGACATTGAGTTTACCCTAGCATTAGGTTGTTCTTTCCTCTCTCGAGCTCAATCACAACCTAACATCGCACTAAATTCGACAATCCTGGACGACGAGTCTACACTCGCGATGAATACTAGATCAACTGAGTCCTATCCTCTCGGAGCTCGGTCCTCAACCTAGGCGATTGCTTATGAGTGGTCCACTCAAGAAAATTTATTATCAAGCACAAGCATTCATGCAATCCACCCCAAACTACCTAGCACTTATATCTCACTCAACATTTGAGGGTGCAAGATTCCAAACCTCTGCCCCCGGGATTATCTAGGTCCATCAACTCAACGACTTTCTCGAGACTCTATGAATTGACTAGGGTCAACTATCCTGGGCCTTCCACATAAAATATCTCTATCCTACGCATTTAACCATGGATGGTCACAAGTACAATCAAGCAATCCACATCAAGACATCAAGTGACCTAGAACTAATACCTCAAAATTATGGAATTATAGTGTTTTACACAAATTAGCCTCCATAGCCAAGAAACTACTCCCTAGCCATGGATTCTAACATAAGTCTCATGAAATCAATCTCAAACCTAAAATCCATGTCTAATATCAACTAAAAGAAATGAAAAGATAAAGGAATGCTTAGGAAATGGTGATGCTCTTCTTCTCCAAGCTTGCTCCCTTGAATTGATTGCTCCTAGCTCTTGGATTCTCCATCTTCAAGCTCCTTCCAATGGCTCTAGACTTTCAATCTTCGAGCTCTCAAAGCCTTTCCCCAAATCTATGTGTAGTGTGTTCAAAAAGTAGTCAAAAGTCCCCCTAAAACGAGCTCCAAAATCCTTTTATATGGCCTGAAGAAGGTTCATATGCGGACCGGATAACAGATCGGATAGCCTGACCGTTAGGCCATATCCGGTGGGCTATCCGGTCCGGATGTGGGACCGGATAGTCTTTCTAAGCTGGGTCTCCGGTGGGCTATCCGGTCCGGTTGTGGGACCGGATAGTGTCTCTGCCTATGGCTTGCAGTCCAAGCAACCTCGTCTTCGACCCGATTTTAAGCTCCTAATGCCCGCACATGCACAAAAAATTCCCAAAGCTCTCGCAGCATCAAACGTTCTTAATAACATCGAATTTAAGTACAAAAGCACTCACTAAACTAATAAATTATGAGCTGGGTCTCTAGTGGGCTATCCGGTCCGGATGTGGACCGGATAGTCTCTCTGCCCACGGCTTGCAGTCCAAGCAACCTCCTCTTCAACCCGATTTTAAGCTCCTAATGCATGCACATGCACAAAAAATTCCCAACGCTCTCGCAGCATCAAACGTTCTTAATAACATCAAATTTAAGCATAAACGCACTCACTTAATCAATAAGTTGTGGGCGAAATGCGTCGGTACGATGTCCTTTCGGGCCCATAACAGTCTCAACTCACCCGTTTTTGAATGAAGATTAAATGAAAAAATGGCAGGAGTTTGAAAATTTGAAAGTCAAGTATCCTCTCGAAGTTCCATCGGGAACCATGCTATGAAGAGTTCAAAGCAGCGAATGGAGAGATATTTATTAATGACAAAACCAGTAAATATTTTTATATTCAACTCTTTCCAGATTATAAGATAAAATTAAGGGAATGAGTTGAGCAGAAGAGGATCGAGAACAAAATCAACAAACAAGTGACATTCGTGAAGCGAAGAAATGGCCTTCTCAAGAAAGTCTATGAGCTCTTTTTTCTCTGAGGTGCAGTGATGCAAATATTGCTCTCATTGTCTTCTCCAATAAAGGAAATCTTTACGAATTTTGCAGCAGCTCAAGGTACGTTTTTCGCTTGAAAAAAGATTTATAATAAATATATGAAAATGAAAAAAAAAACTAAATTAGAATTTAAATTCAATTAAAATTGTTAATTGTAAATATATATTTGTCTCATATATATTCTCTATTCTCAATAGGTTTCTTATTCGTATTGTAACCCTAGGTACATGTAGCCTATATATATATATAGTCCCTATCATCAATTCATTAATACTCCATATTATTAACATGGTATCAGAGTAAATATCGGTCCAAAGCTATTTTTTTTCTCTTCCGCACCAACAAGATCTCTAAGGCCAATAGTTGCTTGTTGCACTAATCTTGCAATACACAACATTAGGCAACACGATACACAACATCGGCCATCACCACGCGAACCCGAGCTCATCACCTCTCATCGAAAGCTTGCCGGCTCAGTCGGATTCTTGCTGCTCCACGCGAGCACGACTAACGACCAGCACCAGAAGAAGAGATGGCTCCAGCGCCGACGACTCCAGGTAACCCACGCGAGGATGAAGCTCGACGGCTGACCTGCAGAAGAAGAATCTCGACGTTCCAAGCGTCGATTTGTCTCGCCGTCGACAAGTGCAGGTTCCCGCCACCTAGTTCGACTCTTATGCTGCATCTCCGGTCGTCGACGATCTCCGAACCAGCCGAATCGTCACATTCCAAATTCTAGATCTACTTTCGGGACGCTCGATTGGGCGTTTTTTGGACACTTGCTGACCTCACCGCCAGTACGTCCGACCTCCCGACGTTCCTGTGCAGACGCTGTCTCCATCAGCCGCGCGTGAGTCTCACGCACCACACGCCACGCACTGCCGCCACGTGCCGCCGCCTATGGATTCCAGAATCTCAAATTTTTTAAATTCTTTTTCCTCAAAATTTTGATATTTTTTTGTGATGGAAAATTAAGATATTTTGAAGCCTATTTCCGTACTTTTTGATGACTTTAATTACGTGTTGCGGGCTGAGGAGATGTCTAGTTTTCTCCGTGGCAGAAAACTATAGAGATATATGACTGGTGATATTATTGCTCCTCTTAAAGATAAAGATGAAACTCAAGAAGCATTCAATGATCGATTCGATGAGTGGGATAGTAAAAATCATCAAATACTTACTTGGTTCTGCAACACATGCAGTCCGCCTGTTGATTCTCACTTCGGTCGCTTTTGACACTACAAAGGAAGAACTCACATATTTTCTTGGGTTGGAAATCTCGATAGTGTCGTCTGGTTATCACTTGTCTCAAACAAAATATGCAGCTGATCTTATTTATCGGGCAGACTTATCTGATAGTATGGTCGCCTCCACTCCCATTGAACCAAAAGAGAAGCTGACACCCTCCGACATAAAACTTTTTTCGGATGCTACCCTTTATCGACAACTTGTTGGTAGTCTTGTCTATTTAATTGTCACACGTCCGGATATTGCATATGTAGTACACTTGGTAAGTCAATTTTTTGGGGAATAAATCAAGTATTCAACCTTTAATTACGGATATAAAGATTGAAACTTTAATTCCCTTAGATTTTGCGGAAGCTAACCACCTTAGATTCGACCAATTCTGAATCAACAAGTAACAATCAACAATACTAAGATACGCAAGTAATAACAAAGACAGAGACACGAGATTTAACGTGGTTTGGCAAAGCCTACATCCATGGGGCCCGGAAAATCCACTAGAACAAGAACTCGACAACTTGTACAACCCACAAGTCTGTCACAACCAAGAGATTTACAATTAACTTCAAATCAACTCTTTGTTCAAGTCTACTCTCTTTCTAAAGATTTTCCCACTCACTCAAGATTCGTTTCACCACAAATCTATCTAAATAATTTCTCTACCCAAATACCCAAGAGCTCACACCCAAAGCAAAAACCTAGAGTAATACCTCAAGATAGATGACAATACCTTGTCTTCTCTTCTACTTGATGCCCTCAAAAAGATAAACCTCCTTTGGAATCTCCTTGCTTCGACAACGGCTCAATAATGGAGTTTGGAGCTCTTTCTTTTCTTCACTCTCGGGCAGCTTCTTCTCTCACAATTGACCACACAGCAGTAAGCATTATGTTTGCTGCCTATTTGTACCACTTGTAGCCCTAATGGGCCTAAGTCATTGGGCCCAACACTTGGGCCAAACCTCTAAAATTCTCCACCTCGTTCATCATTTGATCAACCTCAAATTTTGGACGAACACATGCACATCCCGCACATCATATGTAGAACAAACCCGACTGCACCACTATACCATGGTTGCCTACGTACCCAAAATCGGGATCAAGCCTTCGTAGTTCATGAAACTGGGCGAAGTCTCCACCTTACCCCAACACCGCCCCGCATGGCTGCTTTCAACACAGACTAATATCAAGCAAGTTCAAGCAATGCTGAAACTTGCTAAATGTCGCCACCTTAGCCAACATGTCCGCCCGGTTCTTATCCGAGTGCCCCTTCAGTAGAGAAATATCACATTCCTCTATGACTTCCCGCACAAAAGAATCAGCTTGCTTCTTGTACATCCACTTACAACACTTAGCTTTTTCCCCAGTAGGTAATGGGCTAACCTCCCATTTTTTGTTCTTCTGAGTAGACTTCATCTTCTCTTTTATCGTAGTCAACCAACTCTCGCTATTTCTGTCCCGAATAGCTTCTTTGAAGAAGACCAGTTCATTTTCCTCCACCGAGAGTGCGAAATCAACCAAGTTAACCTGCCCATAATGCTTCAAAGGTTGGTCTGACCCCAACTTCTGAACCTACTTATACACTCGCCTTGGTCTCCGGAAGCCAAGTTATCCACGAGTTGTTGTTGTTGTTGGACTTGTACATTTTCCTGTCGAACCGTTTCCTGCTCAAGCTCATCATCACTCTTAGCCAGAGTGGCTCCATGATCCACCTCTTGAACATAACTAGAACTTGCCTGACCATTAGGTTATAACTCAAATTCCTGATACCTAGGAGTCTCACTGCTAACACCACCGGGCACCGTAGCTTTTGAAGAAGCTGCCATGGAGTTCTCATCAAAGGTAACATCCCTACTAATCATAAACTTAGAATCTTCTACACACTAAAGGCGATAGCCTTTAACTCTGGTTGTATACCCCAAAATTATTGTCTTTTTGGCTCTTGCTTCAAGCTTTCCCTTGTTGACATGATAGTATGTTGTGCACCCGAAAATTCTCAACATGTCATAATCTGCATGTTCACCTGACCATACTCTATAAGGTATATCTCCATCTAAACTTCGGTGTGGAGATCGATTGACAATGTAGCAAGTTGTTGCAACCGACTCTGCCAACCATTCCGTTCCCAAACCAGCATATAATCGCATACACACTGCTCTTTCCTGCAATGTATGGTTCATTCTCTCTGCGACCCCATTTTGATGTGGTGTATCCCTGACTGTCCAATGCTTGACAATTCCCCTTTCAGCATAGAACCTCTTGTAGGCACCATTTGTATACTCTGTATCGTTATCAGATCTCAGTGTCTTCAATTTTCTACATGTTCTATTCTCAACCATTTTCTTCCACCGCATGAACGTGTCAAATACCTCATTCTTATGCTTCAGGAAATAAATCCAAACATATCTAGAATGATCACAAATGAAAGTGACAAAGTATCTGAAATCTCCCTTTGAAGTAACTGGAGACTGACCCCAAACATCTGTATGCACATAGTCTAATATGCCTTTGTATCTATGTCTGCTTTCCTTGAACTGAACCCGATGTGCTTTACCGTACATGCAATGCTCACAAAAATCCATGCAAGGCTTCCTCATGTTCTTCAGCAAACCTTGTTCACCAAGCAGATCTATACCTTTTTCTAACATGTGCCCAAGCTGCCTATGCCATAGCTGAGTGCATTCACATGGGTCACTGTTGCTTATAATAGTTCCAACTGCTGCATTTCCTGTCATTTTCGAGCCCAAAAGAGGATACAAGTTCCCTTTCTTGATGCATTTCATCACTACCAAAGAACCCTGAACAACTTTCTTAACTCCATTCCATGCAACAATTTTGCAACCACCGGAGTCTAGAACACCTTCGGAAATAAGATTCTTCCGCAATTCTGGGACATGTCTCACACTTTTCAAAGTTCTTACCACTCCATCATGCATCTTGATCCTTATTGTACCCAACCCCACTATCTTACAAGAATGATCATTTCCCAGCAAAACAGATCCAACATCAATACTCTCGTAGGTAGTAAACCACTTCCTATTTGGAGTCATATGATGTGAGCACCCAGAATCAAGTATCCAATTACCGGAGTTTTCCTCTTCAACATCAACGGAGAAACAATCACCATTGCTCTCATCCGAAACATAATCCGCTTCTTGCTCATCGTGTACCTTTCCCTTTACTTTGTTCTTGTTCTTTTGACTTGCCCTCTTATTAGGACAATTTGCCTTGAAATGCCCAAGCTCACCGCATTTAAAACATGATCTATCTCCCGGAGGTCTAGAATTTCCCTTAGACTTTCCTCTTTTGGCTTTCCACCGGTCATTGCTTCTACCTTTTGTAAACAACCCTTGTGCTTGCTCCTTGCTACCACCACTAGACATATCACCACTTGCAATCTTTTGAAGATTATCCTCAAGAAGTGAAGTTCTAATATCATCCATAATAAGGGTACCCCCACCAAGCATCAATGTTTGAAAAAGATTCTCATAAGACTTCATCTTCTACCTTTACATCAATGTCTCTCAAGTCTGATATAAGTCTATCAAACCTGTTAATATAATCCCGGATTGAAGTACCTTCCTCCATCTTGCAAGTGTACAATTTGGATTTCAAATAGATCTGATTATTTAGAGTCTTCGTCATGAAGTTTGCCTCCAACTTTAACCACACTCTCACAGCCGTTTCCTCACTATCAACCAAGAAAGTAACATCCCTCTTAAGGCAAAGAATGATAGTTGCTCGTGCTTTAAGATTTAGCTTTTACCAATCCTCATCTGACATATCTTTGTGCTTCTTTTCTTTACCCTCCAAAGTCTTGTGCAATTCTTGTGAGATTAGCAAATTCTTCATTTGTATCCTCCAATAGGAGAAATCATTCTTCCCATTGAATTTCTCTATTGTATACTTCCCAGCTTTTACCGTATCGCTTGATGATGCCATATTCCACTTGCTTCAAAAAAGCCTCTCTTAGAAATTTTGTCGAACACCTTGCGTGCGCCACACAAGATACCAAACCGAGCGCCCAAATTCGGAAGCTAAAACCGAGCGCCACACACCTTGCGTGCGCCACACAGCATTCAACATTTAAATACAGATATAACGATCGAAACTTTAATTCCCTTAGCTTTTGCGGAAGCTAACCACCTTAGAGACGACTAATTCTGAATCAACAAGTAACAATCAGCAATACTAAGATAGGAAAGTAATAACAAAGATAGAGACACGAGATTTAATGTGGTTCAACAAAGTCTACATCCACGGGGCCCGGAAAATCCACTAGAACAAGAACTCGACAACTTGTACAACCCACAAGCTTATCACAACCAGGAGATTTACAATTAACTCCAAATCAACTCTTTGTTCAAGTTCACTCTCTCTCAAGATTTTCCCACTCACTCAAGATTTGTTTCACCACAAATCTATCCAAATAAGTTCTCTACCTAAATACCCAAGAGCTCACACCCAAAGCAAAAACCTAGAGCAATACCTCAAGCTAGATGACAATACCTTGTCTCATCTTCCACTTGATGCCCTCAAAAGGATAAATCTCCTTTGGAATCTCCTTGCTTGGACATCAGCTCAACAATGGAGCTTGTAGCTCTTTCTTTTCTTCACTGTCGGGCAGCCCCTTCTTCTCTCACAAATGACCACACAGCAGCAAACATTATGCTTGTTGCCTATTTGTTCCACTTGTAGCCCTAATGGGCCTAAGTCATTGGGCCCAACACTTAGGCCTAACCTCTACACAATTTATGCGCGCGCTACGTACTACACATTATGAGGTTGTTCTTCGAATCTGAATGCTTCGCCTAGCAGCACGACGCTTGTATTGATCCTAATCCTACCCTTTCTTTATCCTCTCTTGTTCTCCCACAACCCCGTTTTCACGGTTTAGGCTGCTCCCATTTCGCTCGCCGCTACTACGGGAATCGCTTTTGCTTTCTTTTCATCTGGCTACTAAGATGTTTCAGTTCGCCAGGTTGTCTCTGGCCTGCTCATGGATTCAGCAGCAGTTTGAAAGGTTACCCTATTCGGGAATCTCCGGATCTCAGCTTAACTCCCCGAAGCGTTTCGTCGCTTACAGGGGGGCCCTTGTACTCTCATGGTCTTCACTTCTCGTGTCAAGCACATAGTATATTACATGCATTCTCTAACGCAGATTGGGCTGATGATCCTACTGATCGGCGTTCTACTACGGGATACTGCTTCTTTCTTGGGACATCTCTAATCTCTTGGAGAAGTAAGAAGCATACGACTGTTGCCCGTTCTAGTACATAGGCAGAATATCAGGCTTTTGCTAATACTACTTCTGAACTCCTCTGGCTACGTTGGTTGCTTAATGACATGGTCGTTGTTCACCGCACGACTATTTCTATTCATTGTGACAATTGAAGTGCTATCCAGATCGCTCATAATGACGTTTTTCATGAACGAACCAAACATATAGAAAATGACTATCATTTTGTCCGCCATCACCTCAATCAAGGCACTATCACTCTATGTGCTGTCTCTTCTGATGATCAGACTGCTGATATTTTTATCAAGTCTCTGATTTCTGGACGGTTCAATACTTTAGTTTCCAAACTTAATTTGTTGAGACCACCTTATGTTTGAGAGAGTATGTTAATTGTAAATATATATTTGTCTCATATATATTCCCTATTCTCAATAGGTTTCTTATTCGTATTGTAACCCTAGGTACTTGTAACCTATCTATATTGTAATAATCACTTTAGACAAATCATCAATTCAATACTTGTTACAAAAATTAAGATGAGAGGTTTTTTTGAAAAAGAGATAAAACTCTGGAGCCGTAACTTATGCAACAGTAGCCCCCGAATTTTAACACCTGACTGCCTTGATGGTTCACTCTTCTGGCCAAGAAGAAGAATATTTTGTTGAATTTCAACAATATTTACAATTATACTTTCTAAGATTTGAGGTTAGTTCAGTGGTTTTTGGAACATTTTGTTTTTTTAGCCAACGTGCACAACAACTAATTTTATGTATAGACCGGTGATATTTCCCCTTTGTTATTACCAGAGTTGGTAGATCAATAATGATGTTATATTGTGTTTTTAAGGTTAGGATTTTTTATTAGTTTTGCTATTGGGACTTGAACTATGGCCTCGCCACCATCAGATAAGCAAGATTTGGTAGAAGACCGGATAATGCATTACGAGAATTTTCTACTTACTATCATTTTTTTGATGATGACTCATCTTTCTTATTATTAAATACTTAACTTTGCAATTATGAAATCCCATGTATTAGTGCCGGTATAATCACGTCCAATGATATGATCTTGCTAAAACTGTACGTATTTTTAATTCTCCAAATAATTGAGTAGTTGAATTTATATGGTCTACTTATTGGAGTTTAAATCACAAAGCTATATATACCATCTTGATCGGACCATAATCTTCCTTTGTGAAGAATTTTATTGGATTGTTGTAAGCGTATACATAAGACTCAATTGTGAGCCACATGAAATATATCCAAGAAAAATACACCTCCACATGCATATACACTATCAGCTTTTTCTTTTCTAACGGCGCACATAAACTATGTGCGCCGTTAGAAAGAAAAACACTAACGGGGCACAACTATAGTGCGCCGTTACAAATGTTTCTAACTGCGCACTGGATTTGTGGGCCGTTAGTAATGAAAATTAGTAACGGCGCACACGATAATGTGCGCCGTTACAAATGTTGTTGACCGTTGACCACTTTGTTGCCGTCATGGAAAACGGTCGGAAATGAAGTCGTTGTTGTTACTGTTACTTTGTAACGGCGCATCTAACAGTGTGCGCCGTTACAAGCAATTTTGTAACGGCGCACAATACTCTGTGCGCCGTTACTAAAATGTAGTATAAATCTTGGCAGAACCTCCCCTTCTTCTTCCTACAACTTCTCACAACAAATTTTCTCCCGACAAAGGTAATTTCATAATTTCGATACCTTACAAATTTTCTCGAATACCCTATATTTGTCCCTCACAAATCTCCCGACAAGGTATGTACATATTTTTAAATAATACAATATATAAATAATGCAAATTTGTATATGATTTCATATGAATTTGTATGGTTTTGTATGAATAATTTGCGTATTATATTTATTAATTTAGTTTTTAAATTGATGAAATAAACTACCCGATTCCATAAATTGCATGATAACATTAGTGTAAATTCTCCCGATTCCATGAATTGCATAATAACATTAGGGTAAATTCTCCTGATTCCATTAATTGCATGATAACATTAGGGTAAATTCTCCCGATTTCATTAATTGCATGATAACATTAGGGTATTTGGTCATAAATGACCAAACAATGGTATTTCAGTCATTTATGACCTAATTAGGGGTAATTTGGTCATAAATGACCAAACAAGGGTAATTAGGTCATTTCTGTGAATTAGAAGGTACGTACATATTTTTAAATAATGCAATATTATGTAAATTATTATAGTTAGTATGATTTATGTGAAATAGTGCATATATTCTACATTATTATTTTTGTTGTGATTTTGGTGAAATAATAATGAATATTAATGTCATTTTTGGTATATAGTTATCGAATATTAATTGTTAACCATATATATATATAATGGATCGGAGATCCATAGGATCAGTAAAAATGAGTGAGGAATGGATGAACGGATTAAGCAGTTTTGTAAAATTTGTTAGGAAAAACGCTCCAAGAGATGGTGTGGGACGTTTCAAGTGTCCATGCACGAGGTGTTGTAATTCTGCTTGGCACGAGGTGTTGTAATTCTGCTTGGCACGATATGGACACCATTTGCGATCATATATTGAAGAAAGATTTCCTTAGATCGTATAATGTGTGGTTCCATCACGGCGAAGCCGAAGGAGCTAGCTCGAGCCGGAATTGGGATATCAGTTTGAGGGCAACATCGGCGAATCAACCTTGTTCGACGTCGGACAACAATCCAGTATACGTTGATCATGTGCATCAGCTCGTGGATGATGTAGACCCAACTAGAGATGTAAGGATTGACGAGGACGAGGACGAGGACGAGGACGAAGAACAGAACATAAATATAATAATCGAAGTCGAGGAGGGAGTCGCTAAGGCAACCATGACAACATACAACCGGTTGGTGACGGAGTCGCAAAAGCCGTTGTACGAAACTAGTGAGGACACTTCTTTAACATCAATGTTAAGGATGTTGTCCATCAAGCAGAGCACCGGGATGTATGACGAAACTTTTACCAAGGTTGCCAAAGATTATTATTCTACGTTACCCCAACCTAATACGTATCCATTTAGCTACGCAACGGCGAAACAGAGAATGAAGGCAATTCAACTGCCACACGTGAAATATGATGCATGTCTATACGGATGCACTTTGTACTACTGAACACAATCGCAACTCTATACATGTGGTATTTGTGGAGAAGCATGATACGCTAAAGTGGGAAAAAAATTTGTTCCGAAAAAGATGTTGTGGTACTTCCCATTGACTCCTCGACTTCAACGTTTATATCTTGCCCAGAGACGAATGAGTAGATGCGATGGCACGGGGAGCGGGAGAATGAGGACGATGAAATATTAGTACATCCATCGGACGGTGCAGATTGGATTCATTTTAACGCAAACTACCAGTATTTTCAGGAGAAATACGGAACGTGCAGCTGGCGCTGTCATCCGACGAGTTCTCTCCATATGGGCCTAATGCGCCGAGTTACAGTTTGTGGCCTGTAGTCGTTATCCCGTTGAATTTTCCGCCCTCGATGGCTATGAGAAAGGAGTATAACATCCTCACCTTGTTGATATCTGGTCCAAAATTACCTAGGAAATGCTTAAATAACTTTATGCGTCCGCTGATTGATGAGTTGAACCATCTGTGGGAGCACGGAGCTGTCACGTGGGACGGTTCTAAGAAAGAGGCTTTCATAATGCGGGCTGCTGTGATGTGGACAATAAGTGACTTCCCGGGTTTGAGAATGTTGGGGGGCATCCAGACTAAAGGCTATAAGACATGTTCTTTATGCTTGGACGAGATCGATTCTGAACGCAGTAACTCAAGAATCTCTTACCAAGGTGCTCATAGGTTCTTACCACCGAAACACCCACAGATGTACTCAGTGCGATTCTACGTCATCAATACCCACCGCCTAGTCTGCATCTGAAGTTCAGTAAACGAAAAGGTGGTGGTGTTCCTATATGTTGGTCATTTCGGCCGAATTAGGGGTAATTCGGTCATTAATGGCCTAAAAAGGGTAATTCGGTCATTAATGGCCTTAAAAGGGTAATTCGGTCATTTCTGGCTGAATTAGGGGTAATTCGGTCATTTATGACATCAAAAGGATAATTCGGTCATTTTCGGCCGAATTAGGGGTATTTCGGTCATTAATGACCTAAAAAGGGTAATTCAGTCATTTTCAGCCGAATTAGGGGTAAGTCGGTCATTAATGACCTAAAAAGGGTAATTCGGTCATTTCCGACCGAATTAGGGGTAATTCGGTCCTTAATGGCCTTAAAAGAATAATTCGGTCATTTTATGACCTTCTCCTTCTTACAATTACAGATAATGGAGCCGAAACGTAAGGCACCTAAGGCCAGGGCACCTCGGCGGGCCAGAATGGACGTTCCGTTCTTCGAGGCTTCACAAGCGCCGGAGTTATAGGATAAGATGTACACTCCGTCACCGCCGCAGCCAACTCAACCGACTCATCCAGGGCATACGGAGGTTGACTGGAGTTTCCATGTCCCGGATGATCGGACTTTCCAGGAGATGCTCGGAGACGTCGCTGGACCCTCTGAAGAGGACATTGTGCCGGATGAGTCCGAACTCCCGTTGAACAAGTGGAGGCTCCTTCCCCTCCACTACAGAGAGATTTCGAGGTACGAGCTGTACTTCGATTACAAAGTGGAAGTCAACTGCCTAATCACGAAGAGCTGGGAAGCCAGGGTAAGAAAGGAGCAAAAGGTCGACCTCAACATAGACCCAGAAGACAAAGCGGTTATGGTGAACATAGGTCCTTTGCTGTTGACTTGGTCCACGGAGGACAGTTTTCAATGGAAAGGGTAAAGGCTATATAGAGAAATTCGCTCGGGAACGCGACGCGTCTTACCAGACGTTTGAGGATCTGCCGGCGTCTGAGTTTCAGTTATTTTGGAGGAGCTTTAAGGGTAATTTCAACACTTACTCAAAATAAATTTTCAAATGCCACGTATTATAAATATTGACGTGGTGTTTGTCAATTTCAGCTTTTGTTTGCAGTGGCCGATTCCGTTGAGCTGAGGGGTTGGATTCGTGAGGCGGCCATAAGCGCTTACAAGGAGCAAAAATCGAACATGAAACGGTTTTACAAGCTCTACGTGGACCCTACTAGATTAGACCGTAATGGGATTCCCAAGTGTTTGAAAGGGAAGAAGTCCTAGTGGCATTGGCTCGTTCATCATTTTGATGCCAACGAGGTATATTACAAATTTCACATTTAATAGGTTTAATTTCAATTAATTTTTTTTCAATTAATTCAATTTACTTTAATTTTTTTTCAGGAAGAAGTTGAGTCTCAAATGAGTACCATTCGGATGAGCGAGAACAAATTAAACCACCACACTAGAAAAATCCCATTTCGAACTCTTTGGGAGAGGATGACGCAGGCCGGGGAAGTGGTGGTCTCCAAAAAGTTGGAGGCCTTACTGAAGGCTCTAAAGGTCCCTAAGCCTGGTGATGAAGTTTGACACATTTTCATGTCAGTATGGTAAACTTTTTTAAATTTCACTTCAATATGGAGAACTATTTTTATGTGTCGTTTTACCCTAACGTCGTTAAAACAGATGAAAAATATATTGTTTAACTTTCAAATTCTATTAAATGTCGAAAATACCCCTGTATTTAAAAAATTAAAAAAATATTGTTTTTTTAACTTTTTTTAAAAAATATTTTTTTTGTGGAATAAATAATAGAAACTGATTTGAATATTAGTTTTTAATTTTAATTTTTAAAAAATATTAAAAATAAATAACGTTGTTCAAATTCGTTTTTTTTTGTTTTTATTGTTTTTTTCGAAATTTTTATAAAAGTAATAATATTGAAATCAGTTTTTAATTATTTATTTCATAAAAAATATTTTTTAGATTTTTTTTAAAAATTCTAATACAATGCAATATGGACATTTCATATTAAAATTAACTCTATTAGAAACGGTGATACTTAAAAATACATCGCCGTATTGAAGTGACACTTAAAAAAGTTCACTGTAGTGACATGAAAATGTGTCAAACTTCACCGTAGTGATCATGAATTATCCCTTAATTTAAAGTGTAGAGTTTTATAGAAGATGCTTACACCAAATTATCATAGATATTGAAGTTGAAAAGAATTGATCCGTACTCTATTTTCTTCCATTTTCCTTTCCTTTCGTTTTATTTTCTTTGAATTAAGGTTTTGTATAAGTTGACGACTCAGGCATATAGACACAATTGAAACATAAATGTCTCAAACAAGGCACTATAATTATATATATAGTAGAGTGCATCCCTATATGTATCCCTATATGGTGGATATATATAGTAGAGTGCATCATATGTGTGTGTATATATATATATAAGAAAGCGATAAGGTGAGAACCACATCATGTGGTGAGAACAGAGAACCAATCTCAGTCCTAAAATAAGCTAAAATCTATGGTTCTAGCACGCAACAACTATTAATGAAAACAGCTGCAACCAATTGTATGTTAAGGACATAATGGTCATTCTTTTTTAAAAATATCACTAAATCACGGTTATACATTATCGAATATGTAAATAGGAAATCGATTTCTAATAAATCTTCCATTGATCGACCTCGACCGAACCTGTGAAGCTTTTGAGATAGAATTTTTGTCTCATTCCTCTACCGATCGACGAATATTTTGAGATCAAACGACAAAATCTGTAAAATTTATGCGATCAGTTCATCGACGAACATTCTGACACCGATTGAACGCTTTCTTCTGTACTTTACAACACTAACCCTTGGTTTACAATGTCGCTTTAGTGTAACTAAATTACAACAATTTGAGTGTACTTTAAAATGAATTAGTGTTTACAATAGGCTACTCTCAGACAAATGTGTTGTAAAGTACACACAGAGCATTGTAAAGTAGTGATTGTGAAACATCATTGTAAACTACGTTACTAATCAATATAAATTATAGACAAAATATTGTAAAGTACACAGTCGATCCCTCAGGTCATAGATCTTGACAGAAATATAGATAGCGTGCAAATTTTCAAATATGTAGTGGTTTGATCTTCAGCAACGGTGAAACTCGTTGTTGGTGCCGCAAAATCGCCGATGAACTGCCTTGAATCACTAGTTTGATTTCCGAGAATTCAGAAAGAGCTAGGTTAGAAAATTGAGAGAGTTATGGACATATATGAAGTTCATTGTGTTCAAAATTTAAGTTGGGAGTAGGGTGGGTAAAAAACAAAACTGTCCTTACTAATAGTTAATTGACATAAACAATATAAGAGTTGGTGTTATTTACGACCAGCTGCCATTAATGAACCATTTAATCTAAGCTTTCGAATTTTTAAATCTAAAGGCTGAGATTTGTTCTTGTTCTCAACACAAGATGTGGTTCTCACATGATCGCTTCCACATATATATACATGAAGTGTTGGGCGGGTTTTGGATTTATCTTATAGTCCCATTTTCCTTCTGATTGGATGAGAAATGTTAGGTCTCCGTCGAGTTGGTATATATTTTCATCCCTCAACAGCGTAGAAGAAAGGTGTGAAAATCATGGCACAAAAATTCATTGGAGAAAATAGTTAAATAAAACTAGGAAAGAGTGAATAAAAATAAGCACATCTTAACATGTATATGGTCCAAGCGTTGGTTACAATTCTTCCCATGGATTAAAAAAACTATAAATGAACAATCTAATTTCCGAATTCTCAAACAACCTCTAAGAGTTTAAATCATAAGACCATAATATTCCTTTGTGAACAAATTTATTGGACCGTTGTAACCGTATACATAAGACTCAATCGTGAGCCACATGAAATATATCCAAAAAAAATCATCTTCCTCGCACACACACATACCTCCACATATATCCCATCAAATCTTAGAGTAAAAAAAACAAAAGTCAAGTTAAATTAGCATCCTGAGAAACGCTCTCACCACCATCGGTTTGTTCGACCCATTCATGACCAGGCTCACTCCAAGACCTCGGTCTGAGCCCAAGCTTGAAGAAGAGAGCCATCTCCAACGCCTCGAACACCTTGTTCTCGTCGAGCCACTCGTTCCATACCCCGCTCACAATGCAGTAGTTGTTGTTATACGGAGGCCGGTGGTGTGCCCCGTGCTGCACCCGGGACACCAGCACCCCGGCCTCCTGCAGCGCCACCACGGCACCAGGCAGCCTGCTCCTCGTGCCGTGTGCCCACGCGTGGAACTGCTGGCTGAACATGATGCAGCCAGAGCACACCCCCACGAACCCGTGGACCACGGGGTCGTCGCACAGGAGATCTAAGGGAAGCACCACGAACGTGACCACGCGCGCCAGCGCGTGCAGGTTGTTGGCGAACTGGCGCCTCGTGATCGTCCAGGGCCACCTGTGGTGGCCCTGGAACGCCTCGATCTGCGCCCCGAACACCGGGGTGTGCGCGCCGCCGTAGTTGTCTATCCCCCAGTGGTACACCCCGGACCCCAGGTCTGCCAGGATGTACCCCGCCACCCCCGCGATCGCGGGCTCCACCCACGCGTGGGACCCGGCGATCGCGGGGACGAGAGACCTGGCCAGGGAGGCCAGGACGGTGGTGCACCCGCCCGCCACCCACGCCCGGTGAGCCCACGTGGAACGCAGGGTCTCCTCGTTTTCGGGCGCGGCGGGGCGGGGAGTAATGGGTGTAACCGCTGCAGATGAGTTGAGTGTTATAGCCAAACGATCAGGGTTGGGCTTCTGTTCAGTAGCGGCGGAGGTAGAGAAAGAGCACGAGGCGCGGGGGAGGTGGCGCGGCCGGAGACATGATTGGGAGCTCAAAGGGTACTTGTGATGGGCTAAGGTGGCCATTGGTAGTGTAGGAGAAACAATTGAAGCAATGCCAAATGAGAAGAAATAATGTGATGTGCAGGAGATAATAAAAGAAAGAGAAAAAAAGTGGTTGATGATCAAATTCAAAGGGATGGGCTTAAAATGGTGTGGTGCGTAGAGAGGATGCGTGGGAGTTTCGGGGACGCAAGTGGGTTTAATTTGGGAGTGAACAATTGCCGCACGATTGTTGTATCGTAGTAGCATAGGGAAGAGGAGAACATTTTATTATTATATGGCACCAATTGACTCCATTTGGTGTCATATATTTCATGTGGTTGATACATGTGACCAACTCTCTTCTTCTTCTGATCATGACTTGTGAATTTAAAGGGGCCATTCAATTAATTTGTTTGAGGAATTAGTTGGTAAGTATATACGATAGTATTGTTATTATGCTTTTTTTTTTTGTGGTAGTGTGTATGGTAAGCCATAATTTCTTGATTAATTAATACTAAATGTTTATGGTGACAATATAGCTTTGTCTTGTCAATAATCACTCACATGTAATGTTTTGAGAGATACGGACATTCTTGACCTTGAACTTTATGTGTAAGCACAGAAAATGAAAATAAACAAATAATAATACATGAGTTTATTTACATTCGAACTCGCAATATTAATATTCTTGTTTTATTTCTGATTTTCATTTTCAAGGAAAGCATCCGTAAATAAATTTCCTTAGTCTCTCTGGTTGCAAGTCACTACATTATATCATATTAAATTATTCACAATTTTCAGTATAAGACATTTAATTTTAAAAAATATTGGGCCTTCAATTATTTGTGGTGTTCCATTTATCACATATAACTTAAAATTGTTTTGTAGATAGATCACCAATTTAAACTATTAATGAACTTTATATAACTTAATTTCTTATAGAGATGTTCATGACTTTCAATTATTAGTTTTTGCAACCCTCCACGTTTAATTATTCATAATTTTCCATATTCATTGTTATCTTAAAAACATTTAAAATTGACAAGTTGAAATTATGAATGATTGAATGTCAGGAGATCAAATTCTATTTAAAAAATAAAAATGATGCGTGGCAGCAATCAATATATCCATGATAGTTACTAAGTTATATATTGGTGGTGAAATAGAAAAGGTATCAAAGAAGTAAATTAATCAATCAACCAATTTATAAATAAAAATATATGATAGGTGACACAAAATTAGAGAATTCTCTAATTCGATCAATCCAAGGCTGTAACATTGAAGATGTTTTTTTTAACTATTTCCTCTTAATATTGTTATGTTAAATTATATTGTGTGTAATAACGAGAATCATCGTAAGAATGTTCACCAAGTTGATATTGGCTATCATGTTTAACTTATTGATGGTATCAAAATGCTCGAGGACAAAAATGGCATGATAAAAAATTGCTGTATGTTTTTAAAAAATTATGAAAGATGTAACTGAAAGTTTGTTCTCACTCTCATCCCTAAGTGTAATTTATTTTCTTATCAACAACTATCACATTTAAGAGTTTAATCGAATACAGATGTTATATTTATGTACAAATATAAGAATAGTTTTCAACCTCTAAATGAAATAATAATAATTTCCTAATAACAATGGTAATAGTAATAATTTACTTGCACTTTCTTTTTGTCATTTAACACTAATGACAATGATAAATTAGTATTTTATACTATTTTCTTTTAATTATCTCAATTAATTCGTATTTAACACCAGCAATTACTTCCACAATTATGAAGTCTTTCCATCCACGATTAATTAATATTTTTTCGTTGTTGACCATTAAAACATTTATCTTTTCATTCTATTGTTCTATTGCATTAATACGAGTTTCTATTGTTTCATGAACAATATATTTATTTTCATTGTTCTATACCAATGTCTATAATTTCGTTATATCATTGTAGTGTCATATGTTTTCATTGTTTCATGAACAATACATTTATTTCCATTGTTGCATTGCCAATGTCCTATGTTTTTATTATTTTACATATGTTATTTTTATTACTATTTTATGCCAATGTCCATTGTTTCATGTGTGTATAACCACCGTATTCATCTCGGTCACATCCATCATAGAACCAATATCATCTGATGGAACCAATATCATCCGATGGAACCATGGAGGCAATATCATTCGATTGAAATATATAACCAATATCTGTCTGGAATTATGGAACAAATATCACATGTTGCAGCAGCGACATGAAATAACATGGATCTGAGTAAATAAAATAGAGATCAAAAAGAGAGGTTTTTACCTTTAGGCAGCTTCAAGAGTCATGGCTGGAGGCGTGGAGGTTACGGGCTAAGGCTACGGACGTAGGCGGAGAGGGAAGAACCGTGGAGGACATATGCGGTGGCGCAGAGGGACCGTTACCGGACTAGATTCTCAAGTTCTCCATTTTAAGAATCAGAACTGTTACTCGTGGTTCTCGATTTTTCGATACCGGTTCAATTTGGATTTGGTTTGCGGTTCTGTTGCCAAAGTGCCCACCCCTAAACATGTTTGAGAACATTTAAATAACACTTCCATTAATTTTCACGAATGATCATAAACGTGCAAAAATGATCATAAGTAAGGAAGAGTTTTTGCAAAAATATAGTGAAGAGAGAGTTTGTACAAATAAAAAAAATTATAAAGAGATTTTATGCAATTTTCCCCATAATTTGCAAGTACAATATACATACCCTTTCTTGAACCTCATATCATAATTACATGACATAGGATCATGATTCACAAATATACTCTTAAACCAATAATGATATTTTTGTTTTGAACATAATGTCACAGATTACTTTCAAAGCGACATCCATTGAAACTAGTTTCTTGGAGCAATTTTAAGGTGAAGTCCTTCAGTAGGCACTGGCATGGGATCTCTGCAATAAAAGTTGTCTGAAAGTAGCTTCCAAGTGAATTGAGTGACAAGATAATGGAGCGTGATGAGGACTTCGATCCTTGCAAACTCAAAACCTGGACATATCCGAGGCCCTCCACCAAAAGCAACGAAGCTGTAGGGAGGAACTTGGTTCTCGAATCTGCCTGGATCGAACTTTGCTGGTTCCGGGAATATGCTGCCGTCCATATGAGTCATGCTCGAAGCCCAGAATATCTATATACATCAAAAGGAACTCTCTTCAGTACTGATAGAAGTATATGTTAAAATCTGATCCATCTAAAAGCAGAAAGCAAATAGTTGGAGGTCTTAAATGTTTATATGATTTATATCATTTTGATGTGAGATAGTAATACCCTTCCCTCACATGTAGGTCAGATTGAGAATATCATATTATATGAGATTCAACACGCGGAATAATAGATTGAATATTTTCCCACGAGGTTACAAGTAAAAAAGCAAACTGAACTCTGATGTCATGTTAACACTTTTTTCTTTTTGATCAGCAATATCATGTTAAAACTTAATTCACTTAAAAGCTCGAACTTATAGGTAGAGTCCCCAACTGGAGATATGACCATACATTTTCTATGAGGACTGCTAAGACCTCTCACGTTCATACTGCGGTGATGGGATCCATAATAGCGAGACTATGCCCCCTACGGGAGTGCAAGTCGAAAACAAAGTCTACTTTGATATCCTATTAAAGCCTGATCCACCTAAAAGCTTAAGCTTATAGGTGGAGAGCAACTTGTGATTTGATCCATGTTATGTGGGGCTATGTATGTAAGATGAGGTAAAAATTACTTACTTGCCATCCTTTAGGAATGAGGTATCCATCAAACTCAATATCCTTGACAGCCCTCCTGAAGCCACCAAAAACAGGAGGAATCATTCTAAGAGTCTCCATTGCTACTTTCCATGAATACTTCATCTTGGCCAAATCTTGCCATGTTAGAGCCTCACCTTCTGCCTTGCTTTTTGCTATATCTTCATGCTCTACAGTTCCAAATAAACCAAACATGCTTTAGTACCAAAAGCTGTTGGTAAAAAAATGATAGAGAAGTATCATGCAATAAGCATGCGGTAGTTGATTTCAATTCTCGTATCGAAGATATTGCTGATAAAAAAACATCACCTAAGAAGTTCAATTATTTTGTGTACCTTTGAGAATGGCTACATAAATCGTTGGATCGTTGGCCAGAAGGCGGAGAATGAAGGTTAGCAGAACAGATGAAGTATCGTATCCTGCTACCATGACGACCATAACATTATGCACAATCTCATCCACTGTCAACGCTTCCTCCTTGTCTTCCCCCCGTATGCTAAGCAAGTAAGTGATAAGGTCTTGGCGCGAAGAAGCGCCTTCTTGCTCAAACTCTACTCTCTTCTTGCGTATTAGGCCTCTCACCATCTCCTGAACCCTCACGCTTGCGCGGATGCTGCTGTTGTAGCGCGTGAATGGCAAGTTAACCGGGACTGACCACATTCCTTCTATCATCTTCTGGAAGTAATCCAAGAAATCATCTCTCAGCGCTCCACGCTCGACCCCAAATAGCAGAGAGCAAATTATGTTAAACGTGAGGATCTTCATCGATGGCAAGACCTATCAGCAAACAGTGAATCAGAAAATCTTAATTATATAATTATGTTACCAGTATTTGTTTCATTGCATACCTTGATTTGTTTTTTGCCTTTCCAGTGTGAATCAAGATGGTTCTTGATCTCTCCATCCATCTTCCCGATATACTGCTTCAATGATTCAGGCTTCAAGAATGATACAAGTGCGCCTCTGACGCGCTTATGATCTTCCTGACTCAATTCGAATATGTTTCTCTCGCCTAATATCTTGGTGATGGACTGAGTCTGATTGCTAGCCACTGTGTTGATGTCACTGGTGAACACAAACTTGTTTGCAGCTTGTCCGTGGATGAAAACAGTTGGTTTTCCAAAGAGGGTCAGCTTTGAAATAGGACCATACTTGCTGATTCTCTGCTGAAGCCATTTTTCTGCAGTATTGGCTCTCATGGCCCAGAGGAGACCCAGGCTCTGCCCTATTATGGGCACTCCTAGAGACCCGGGAGGGAGATTTTTCGGAGACGATCTCCGGTTGAACAGGAAGAAGAGAATTGGGATGAGGAACACCAAAACAGTGAAGAAAATTTTCATACTGTGATGTGTAGTGTGTTCCATGTGTGTTTCAGGTGGGTTTTATCAGGAAATCAGAGGATTATTTGGGTTTTGTTGGGTTATGGAAAGGTATCAATATTGAAATATACTTGATTGTATGTGCTTGTCTTCAACAAGTATATCTGAATAGATGAAGACAAGTAGTATCTTTGGAATCTCTACCAAGTTCCTAGGATTGACCCATTCTTATTTTTGTGAAATATGATTCTGAAATGATTATTATGTGTTTAATAGCTGTTCTCTATACTTGGTTGGTACAAGATTATTAAAATGATGTAAGATGCTGAAGCCCAAAGTCTTGATTCACTGAGTTCAAGGACAAAAGGAGACATTATGGCTGATCAGAGCTTTCATAGTCTTAAAAAAACCTTAAGTTGTAATGTTCTGGAGATCAGTTGGAGCAGCTGTGTTCGGGGACAGGCAATTTGCCAAACCTCTTATATTTGGCTTGTTCTTTCTTTCCTCTCGTCTTTTAATATTTTGCATTTGAGTTTCATTGTTTTTGTTCATTAGTAGTAGTATTTGATATATCTCTATATTTTTCATCTTCTAGATGTAAGGCATTGACTTAAACTATCAAGTCCTATGCTACACTTTTGCTGGTGAAAAGTCATCCATATTATAATAGCAAGTGAAGATGGGGATGCTAAGTAAACAAACTCAAGTTTCAAAATGTTCAGCAACACAAGTATGTCATTCTGATACATACAGCAACAAGACCCACAAACAAGGATTTCATTCAGTCTTAGACAAAGCATCTAAGGGTCTATTTAGCTGTGTTTACAAGTAGAATACAACATTCACCAAATATTAATCAACATTAAATTGAAACATATGGATTTGGGAGATCTCAAATCATCTCTCAGTTTTGCATCAAAAAGTACCTCAACTACTCGGCCTTGGGTGGGATATGGTTGCCACCAGTTGCAATTTTGAACAAATAAAACACCGTCATGAGAACACTGCAGGGGAACCAAGTTGTTAGTCAACAACTGCTAAACATATAAAACATTATCTCGGCAAAGTAAATATACAGGTACTCCATAAGCCATATAACTCAGTGTACATGGTGGAAATAATGCATCGGTCATGATGATGATATCAAATGTCAGATGAGGAAAATAAATAAAGCTGTTCCAATACAGCAAATCACGATTCAAGAACTATTAATTTTCAATTCAGATGTGAAAAGCATTTGAGTATTTTGATCGCAGAACAAGCACAAAAAGAAAGTAGAAGCCCAGGAAAAAAGCTATTAAGATGATCCAACAATCTTAAAAATTCCCCACTACTTACGGACTAAAACTAGAAAACTACATATGGGATAGTTATAAAATGTGAGCAGTATATGGCTTTTTGTCCATTTTTTTATTTGAAATTTTGAATTAGTATGATAGCTGAATCCAGCACTATTCTAAAACACCGTCCCAAATGTCATGCTAATCACATGTCATACACAAAAAAATGAATTCAATCACTTAAAGCATAGGTAAGAAGGTGAGACCGACATGCAATATATCCAAATGCACAAATCTAAAATATGTTTGCTATGGATATTTTTGTTTATAGATAGAGCTGTATATTATAATAATCATGTCTGATAGGCGTAGTATGAAGTTTGCAGTTCCGTAAATAAAGTGATGGAAATCTAGCATATGACGAGCAATCATGGGAATTTGAAACCATGGCTTATACTAAACCAACCTGATCCCAGCAATAATGCCAGCTGGCATAATCTTAGAGGTGTGGATATAGCGCTGCCCCATGATGAATGCGAGTGTAGCAGCACAGACTGTAGAAAAAGAAAATGAATCAGCGTGAATTTCGGTATTTGGCATAAAGAGGTAAGGAAAAGGCAAATTCTGTAATCACATATGCTATGAAAACTACAGTTTGCCTCTGGTCCCAAGTTTGCTACACATGTGCACGAGCTACCACATCAGATCTAGACCCTTCATTAATTTGTGGAGAACATATGCCAATCAATTTTTTGTGTGTGGAGAACATACGCTAAGATACACTGCAAACCATGCTCGAACGGGCAGTACAAAGTAATGAGCATTTCCACAACTATTTGCAATCTCATAACAGAAGGGGCAGTATGGGGTCATATTGTATTCGCAAAAAGAAATCTTCCCAGTGAGCAAGAACTTACACATAGAAGAGATTCTTGAAGAACTAAGAAATGGATTGTTATTTTTATAAGACTACTTCTCAAATGCCAAAACTAATTACCTCAAGTAATGCTTACAAGATGTGTATAATTTAAAAGATAACATATACATTTGCTAGTAAGCTCAATTCAATTAGGGTACATCTAGAAAAAGAAAGATATGACTCTATACTTCCAACTTTTTTCCAAAGACTAAGAGTGAGCTAAGCTCAGAAGTACCACACTGCAAGACTAAATTCCTACAGCTGAACTTTTTTATGTTACCAAGGAAAAAGAAATTAAACTTGGATCAGTGGGAAGTACTCCCTTCTTCTATGTCAGTACTATAACATGAAACTTTAAGCTAAGATTCAAGTTAACTGTTTTTTCACTGTAACATGCTCAAGATCAAGACTGGTCCAAACTGATTACTTTTACGGCCGTGAGCAATCTACAGCTCTGTACTCATTTCATTCTCCCTTCAATATCCTCCAGGATACAACAACAAAGTACAAAGCTGGCAATAGTATTCAAATGCAAATATTATTTGTCCATAGGAAAGGCAGCATAATCTACACAAACCACCACATCAGTCTAAGATCATTAAACTACTGCAACGGGTAGTCATGGTTTCATTTCTAAGATAAGCTACAAGAGCAAAGGGTCATGCCACATACCATAATGATTACCACCCAACTTGAATATACTGACCATTTGAAGACAACTACATTTCATCTTTTACATGAGACTAAATTAAAAGTAATATTCCTTGATGCAAAAAAAGTCCTCATTTGATCGTTTACAAAGTTAAAGATTCAGACTTTAGTGTTCAACTTTCCACCATCTGCTCCCATAGGCTCTAGTCACCACCGATTAAGTTGTTGTAACTAATTTACGAGAATATCATTGCTAACTAACCAACTAAAATGCAAATGAGTCATAAGAGGAAGTACAAAATCTTTGCCAATTGGAAATAAGCCAATTTTTCTTTCCCGGTGCCTAAAGCATGTATTGATGTTGGAAATTCACTTCCCACCCATCCCATAATTCTCACAATGCATCCACTTCAAGGAGCATTCAGTTGATCAAACAAATACACCAATTGAAGCCCAATTAATTTTCTTGAGACACGTCACCATAAAATTACACAATCCCAATCAGCTGGAATCACCAAACAGAAAACATTGAAAGTGTCCATAAAATTTAGCATTTTCAGTCATTAAAAATAACACCAAACAATACCAACTTCACATTCAATGAAGTAACAGATACGGGATCTACAATTAAAATTCAAAATCAAAATCTTACCAGTCTCAATAATGAAAGCCAGATACGAGTTCTTCCTCTTCTCAAAGGCCTTGAGGCTCAAATACCCAGCGAAAATGAGGAGCAATCCAGTGCCCACGCCCCCACCTAGCGACGCCAAGCTCCCTTTTGTAGCATACCCAATCGCTCCTCCACCCACCAGGATCAGCCCGTACGGGATCGTGAAGCAGAAATCGTACATTGTCGACGAATTGAATTGGGTTTTTCCAGGAAACAGAAAGTTCGGATTTTCCCGGAAAATTATCGAAAGATTTGGCGGATCCAACTCCGAAAATCTCACACAGAACGCTTCTTCGCAGTCTCTTCTTTGTTCTGTGCTCTGTCCACGAAGGTCTGTAGCTCTCTAATGGCGTGTGGGTGTGGCGTGCCGCTGGTCAACTTTCTTTTTCTGTTTCCGATTTTGCCCTCCATATACCATCAAATTTTCTGGTTTACCCTTCTAATCATTCTAAATCCATAGGAATGACAATAATATGGACGTTGAAACATTCCGGTACTATCTTAAATTAAATTGGTACATTCAACTTTAAATTACATTATGTTATTACATTGAACTCTAATTTTGTAAGAACATCCCCAACCTTAAAAAAAGTCAATTGTTATTACATTTAAAATTTGGGATGTAATCATTGGAAAACAAAACATTAATATGAAAATTGGGGAATGGATATTGCGTTGGATTTGAAATCTGATGGTCACAGAAAACAATGAATTTTTTTTTGGATGACATGTGTTTTATTTTAAATATTATTTTAATTAATAAATTAGGGTTTTAAAGTAATTTTTATTTGCGAAGAGGTAGTGCACGATCTATAACTGTTTAGACGTGGGTGTGGTGAGGTGGAATAACTGGTGATGGGGTGACGTGAGCAATTAACCGTTGGCTTCGTGTAATTTAAATTTGCAAGTTTATGTTTGAGGAGTATAATCGAGGTTTGTAGCAGAGTGCTGATCGAGACGGTAGTATGAAGATCGAGCATTCAGGTAAGATGTATTTTGTGTTTGATTATTTGTGGTGTATGGTTATTTGTGATTGACGTAATTAGGGTTAAGGATTTGTTCTAGTTTGCTGATTTGTTACTCTTGTTTTTGGGATGTTGGTATGTTCTAGCATAGGAGAAGCGACCAGAGGTGATTGTTTTGCCAGACGATTCCGATGTGGAAGACCATGAGACATTGGCCAATCGGTTGAAGCGAAGGAGTGACGTGTCTGCAGTTGGGCCATCTCAGAAGAGGACTGTAAGGAAGTCTAATTCGAGGGTGGTAGTTGGGGTGAATTTTTTGGGGGCCAAAGTTGTACCTAAGTTGATTCACTATATGGGTTTAAGGAGTGTTGCTAGAACTAGGATTAGGTCATCTATTCGGAGGGGGGTTATTAGTGTTTTAACTGGGAAGGCTAGGTTACTTAGGCACTAGAGGGTTGAGCCAGAAGTAGTTGCGCCTCTAATTCCATTGGAGAGACTGGACACCCGTTCATCTCCGATGGACCTTTTTAATGATGTGAAGAAGATGTCGATAGAGCAAAGGCGGGATGTTGAGGAAATTGGGTTCGGAAGCATTCTTCATTTAGGGGTAAGTCATGTTCCTACTACACTTGGTTATTGGCTTGTAGACAGGTTCGATGCGAGTTGTGTTTCCCTTATGTTGGAGGGTGGGAGGCAGGTTAGGATAACTGAGGAAGATGTAGAGTGTACGTTGGGGATTCCGCGAGGTTGCAACGACATTGTGATAAAGAAAGCAGGGGAGACATTTGTTTCGTTGTTGCAATGGCGCGCCCAGTTCGAGACAACAAATAGCAACATATTACTGTCTGACATTTATGAGAAGATGATTGAGCAGAAGGCGGGTGGAGCGCTCTTCAAACAAAATTTTATAGTTATTTTCTGTACGACAATGATTGACTTTGGTTCTAGCCGGTTGCAAATCAGGCATATTTTAAGGCGATTGAGGATGTTGAGCGAATTAGGGAATATAATTGGTGCGCAGCTGTGATAGATATTCTGGTGAAGTCTAAGCACCAATGGGTTGCTCAAAGGAACAACGAAAGAATGAGGTTTTATGGACAATTGACTTTTCTTATGGTAATGTTTTGTATTTTAACGTTGATTAGTGTTATACAGTATGTTGGTATATTATGTTCATGTTCATGTGTTAATTGTGTTGGTGATTAGTGGTTGGTGACTAGTGTGTTTTTTTGTGTAGTTTTGGATGGCTTAATATGTCTGTTGTATTGTTAATGTCTTTGTTTTTAATAGTAGAATTTTGTGTAGTGCAGCTATTTTATCTTGATTGGGTGGAGTATGAGCGTACGAAGGTAGGATGGAACGATGATATTGAGAGACAACGAATAAGGAAAGAGGAGAGGCGTAGGGACTTTGGAAAGGGTTTTTTCTATTATTGGACAGGGTTGTTAGGCATGGAGGTAGTTGAGGTAAGTCATGTAACAATGCGGGGGATATGATGTATGCGAATTGTGTTCTGGAAGGTGTATCACTAGGGACGGTAAGTGACCAATTTTTAATGTTTATAATAATTTAAGAATATAGTTTTATATTTTTGATTTGTTTTTTTTGGAGTAGGTTGTGATGAAGAGGATAGGTATGGTGTGGAAGGACATACAAGAGAGGTTCGTGCAGCTAAGGAACCTCTTTGGTGCTGCGGAGCAGGAGATGGGTGGCGCTGATAAAATAGTTGAGAGGTGCAAAGCAGACAAGGGTGTTAACAAATATTGCGGGTTTGCCGATGATCCATATTGGGAAAATCCTTTGGTTTTGGATGCAGTTGATGCAATTTTTGAAATTTTGCAGAAGAAGAATGTGGGGCCTTCTGTTAGTAACGAAGGTGGTGTTCCAATATCGGTAGGTGGTGAGGTTGTCGACAAGGTAGGAGTTGTTATACCTAAGAAGGAGGAGTGTACTCCTGATTGTAAGCAAAGAAAGTTGGAGTTCGATGATGACAATGAAGATGCTGGAGATGGAGAAGGCGAATTGGGAGATGGAGAGCTCGGGGCCAGGGTGCACAGGCTGTCTATATTTCAGCTGTCTCCGTTTATTGAAAGGGCTACAAATTTTATAGGTGGATTAGAGGCAAATGAAATCAGACTGTATGATTGGATCATGAAGGGAGAAGTTGGTGGGGACAAGTAAGTGAATTTATATTTATATTTTATTATTGTGTGGTTGCAATATTTTAGGTAATTAAGATTTTGTATTTATATGCAGCAAAATGGTTTTCAAGTAGGTGAACGATATTTTTTCATTGTTCTGGAAAGATGTTCAGACGATGGGAAAAAAGGTTTGGGTACATTGTAGTATAATTGATGCTTGGTGTCGGTTCTTGAATGATATGGAGAGCTTGAAGTGTCCGGAGGCTCCGTCACGGGCATATATTAGTACATATGCTCCGATAAAATTTTAATAAAAACGAATAATTATATGTACGTAGATATCAGCTTATTTTTTTTAATCTGTTCTGGTAGAATCAAGTTGTTAATGCGGAAGTGCTGAATAAGGAGGTTGGGATAAATTTCAAGGAGCAGGTTAGGATTGAGTCAAGAAGGTTTAACAAAACTATAGTTACATATATATACATACTTTTTTTTATTGGTATTGTATTACGTATCTTTTGGGTAAAATAATTGACTTATGTTTGAATTGTGTAGTTGTTTGTTTGCATCTACATGGACAAGCATTATTTTATGATGTGTTTCGATACTCGGGATGCAACAATCGAAATATATGACAACTTAATTGATGATGTATCTGATGAAGAACGTTACCGGCAGAAGCCTGATTGGAATGTAAGTTGTTTAATGGTTATTGTTATAAATTTTTGCATATTATCGATGTGAATATATTATTTTTTATATTTATGGAGTAGCGTAAGTGCATGTGTGTTGTGGTAGCAGACTACGATGTTCAGTTGGCAGTCAGGTTTAAAGAAGCTGGCATATGAAGGGTGGGTGTTCCATGGACTTCGGCGACAAACAAGGATGACTGTGGCATTTTCACGATGTGGCACTGTGAGGATTACATGGGAAAAAGATCTTGGAAGGCATGCCTAAAGAAAAATGCAGTAAGTGTGGATTATTGCTTAATTAATTCAAGGTATATGTAATTGTATAGCTAGTTAATTGGTGTATTTGTAGGCGAGGCATATGTTTAAATTGAGGGTGATGTTTCTTTTCAAGCTCACGACATGGTCAAGAAATGTGTGCTGGGATGATATCTATGCAGAGGTTGGCTGAATGTTTAATGAGCGGAGCTTGGAATTTGTTTTCAAAAATGAAGACCGAGCTATATGATAATTCATGGAGATGGGATATTGGTAACGAAGTAGTATGGCTTTCGTTTAGTTATCTTTGATTAATCTTGGTCTTTGATGTTTTTAGTTTATTGGGTTAGTGTACTTTGTTTGGTACTGTTTGTATGGTCTAGCAAGATGTTTTGCCATGATGGATGATGTTTAGTTAGCGTCTGGATCAGTGGCGGATCCAGAAAATTTTTCAAGGGGGGCAAATTTTTCACTACAAATTTATTTAATTAATTAATAAATAATATATTTAATTAAAAATAATAATTTAATTAATAAAATAATTACTAAATGCATATAACAAACTTTAACTCGAGCTTGATTATTTATTTTTTAGTTGAGTTTGAATTTAACTTTCATGTATATATAAATACAAACGAGTTGGTTCGCGAGCCTTTCAAACTCTAATAATTTGGTCTTAAGTTCGATTTGTTTATCAAACGATCCACTATTGTACTTAGTATCTGCATAAATTTGTTTAGAAAATTGACAATTTATAATAATTTCTAAATATAATATACCAAAAACAAAGTTTAATGAAAAATGAAAAAACAATTTAACTAATACAATTAGTCAATAATTAGTAAAATAAAGAGAGAATGAAATATGATACATTTTAAAAGCCCACACAACTATAAAAGTAAGATTAGGCCCATCCATTCCAAAGTTTAAACCTATGACCTCATTAATAAAATACTACTCCTTTACCACTAAGTCAAACAACTTTTATTGTTAAGTGGCACAGTTTTTGTATACATATCAGAATTTAAGGGAGGTATATCCAATTTTCGGAAAAAAAAAATTATATGATTTATTTTTTGAATTCCCGGGCCAAGGGAGGGTGGGTGCCCCCTGGATCCGCCACTGGTCTGGATTATGTTTCTAAGTTTTTGTTGGTTTAATGACAATGGTTTTTGTGTTCAGATTGGTATTGTTGCATGTACTATCTTGTTGGCAAATGTTTGGTATATTTGGTTTTGTAAATGCATGTTATATCAGGTGTGGGATGTGATTATACAGATGAGGAAGCTTTGTTCTCTATAACTCATTATGCAGATAAAGAGTGTTTGAGATGGTTAGTTTTTGAAACTGTGTTAATGTTTTTTTAAAAAACTCAGTGGTGTTTTTTTTGATGTGATGTTTTGAAATTTGTTTGCCTTAATATTGTTGGGGTGAGTTTCATTTTCTTGTTTTTGAATTTTTGGTTGGAGGTAAATGAGACTTTTAAGTTCCAATATCTTAAAGGGTAGTATTGGTTTGTGGGTTTGGGTTTGTTTAGGTGATCAAATTGTGCTTGCTGAAGTTTCATTAACGTGTGTGAGGGTTGTCAATTAAGTTGTTTAGTTTATAAGTTGTATCATGGAGTGGTTAAAATTTTTGCAAGATAAGGTCAAGGCATATAAGGACGATGTGTAGGCTGAAATGTTACCTGCAGCCAATACTGCTTAATCAATTTACTTTACCTGCAGCGGTATAACAGCTTGTGTGTATTCGAGGCACAACAAATTTTAAATTCTTTCATGGTTTGCAAGTTGTCGGTAGTTTGATTCGGTAAATAGGTTAAATTATGACCAATTTTATGTTGCAATTTGCGATTTCCACATTGGTTGTGAGGAAATTTGTTGTGAGATTTCTAATCATGCAAAATGGAAAAGTAGGTGAAGGGGATAGTGAGTGGTATTATTTCATAATTTGAATGCCAATTTTCAGTAAATATTGATACTGGGTTTCATTTAAGAATATATTATTTATTGTGTCTACAATGGACACAGATTGAAATTTAAGCTAATTGGAATATAGAATCGAATGTGAAGGTGAAATTAATTAGCAGCATTTCATAATTTGAATGATGAAATTTAAGTAAAAATATGTAATTCCGGGTTTTCATTTAAGAACAGGGGACTATAACTCACACATTATGAAATTTAAGATAAAATGAAAATTGAATAGTAGGTAAAAGAAAAAGTAATTAATAAGATTTAATATTTAAAATGACAAATATTGTTTGAAATTATGAAATATTTGTTTTCCACGTAACAGTAGCCAAATTACTGGAACTTTAGTGCAGACAATGAAATTTAAGCTACATTTAAAATGGAATAGGAAAGTAAATACTAACGTTGCATTGGCAATTTAGTACACACATAGGGGGGGTGTATTCAATCATGATTTTAATGGATTTAAGAAGTCTTTCAAAATCTTGTGGTATTCAATCATGATTTTGAAAATACTTTTAAAGTCTTGTGGTATTCAATCATGACTTTAAAAAAACTTTTAAAATCTTGTGGTATTCAATCATTACTTTTAAAATCCAAAAGTATTGTAAATGTCAATGACTTTAAATGATTTTGAGAAATGGATGACTTTGAATGATTTTGAAAGTCTTTGTAGGCATAAAAAACTCTTTAGAAGTATCATCTCAAATCATGAGATTTGCAAAGTCATTCCATTAAAATCATCAAGACTCTTTCAAGTTTTGAAAGAGTCTTGTAAACTTTAAGAATCCATGAACTTTTAAAAGTCATTCAAAATCCATTAAAATCCTAATTGAATACACCCCCCATAATGAAATGTAAGATAAATTGAAAATTGTAGAGATGCATTTCACTATCCAACATACACCAGATAATGCATATGTCATATGAGGGATAATTTAGTGCAGGGTCAATTATATTTGGAGATCACCGCAAATTTAAACATAGGTACTTTATAGGTAAGCAGTAATGCGTATCGAAGAAATAGAAGAAAAATAAATGTTAGGGTATTAAGCTTAGCACGCAAATGTTAGTGTGATGTAGATGTAAACAGTAGGGATTGAGTGATGAAAAATAAGGCAAGTTGAGGTCGGGTAACATTGTTAGGGAATGCTCGTCTCGGAGCCGTGCTTCACAGTTTCTTTTCCGGTGTGTACCTTCTTCTAAGCAGTAGGTACATTTGCGGGGCTTAGTGTTTTTCTTTCGGTTGATATCTTTCTCTCGTTCACTTTGTATACGTCTCATGCGACCTTCGGGATGTGGACATTGATTATTGGAGGCTTTGGAATTCCAGTCAAGGACTCCATACTTACATCGTTGACATCAGGTGTATCATGGCATTGTGATGTTCATGTGCCAGCACAATTCTTTAGTAATTTTAAGAACTGTTCACGATCAGCGTAACTTTGTTTTTGGTCGGATAATATTGAGTGGACTGTAGTCCATATCTCTAGGTTCAAGAGTTCAAGTTTCTTTGTATCGACATAAGCTGTGTTGTTAGATAAAGTAGCAGGAGGATCTCTACACCACCGTTCGTGCACAATTGATCTTGGGATTTTTCTGATTCGTGCAATGTTGAGGGTGCAGAATATGTGCATACAAATTAAATCGTAACCCTATAATCGATTGCAAGTGCACACACAATGAAGCGTTCTTCTGGTAATGAAAACTGTGTGCAGTATACCATCGTCGTCAATGACTTTGTATATTGTGTCGTCGCCATCATCAATGATCATGTCAATTCCACACTTAATTATACCCTTCATTATCGCATGACGTATCTTGTAAAAAATATGTCGTATGTAAATAGACCAGGCGTCAACCTCTACTTCGGATATAGCTATAGTTGTAGGTCTTGCATCCAAGGCATATTGGGTCACAGTTTGCAAGTGGTTTTGACGTTGGTTTCTCTAAACAGTATCAAAACGCCACATAAATTCTACAAGGGTGATTACCTTGGGTGTATTAATTTCAAAAGCGCTATTTTCGCTTTCTGAGCGCGAAGTTGTTCGTAGGAGCATTCTTATTGCAGTATCTTTGAAGTATATTGGGATCCAGGATGAACACAATACATACATGCTTGCAAGGAAAGGGTTGCCTTGTAGGGAGAAGTCAGAGATGATTGTGTACCAAGCTGCTTCAAATTCTGGTATTGTCATTGTTTCTATCGAATTATTTCGTTGAAGCGCGTGTAGAAATCTCGATCAGGTGGAAGGTAAGGTGTAACATGTTATAGTTATTTATAAGGAAGGAATTATGATATACTAGTATAAGAGAGTAGTATTGTTTACTGTGGTACATATAATTTTCAATATGATGCATTATGAGTAAATGTAGCACAAAAATTTGTACCCTTTCATGTACTTTTTTTGTAATGTGCCACATGCAAAGACGATGTCGGCTAGTTGGAAGGATTTGTGCAATTGCGTTTCGCATGGCTGGGTCTTGGTCAGTGATTATACAAGTAGGTTGCTTGTCTTTAAAACACTTCATGAAGCATTCAAAGAGTCATATGAAAGAATCGGTGTCCTCACTTGATATTAATGTTGCACCGAATGTTATGCTTTGTTCATTGTTGTCTACACCCGTAATTGTGCAGAAGATCATTGAGTATTTGTAAGACGGTATTAGTTAATATCAAATGTTGGTGACAAATATTTAGTAGGACGGTACAAGTGATTGTATATATTCAAGCTAATATTGAAAATAAGTGTATAAATGGGTAGTTCCTGTAGGTTCCATATGTCGTGTCGAAGGACAAAGAATCGCCATATCGAGCATAATTTTGTTGTGAGGTTCCGTCCAACCAAAATAGTCTTGTTAGGGAATCACAACTGTCGCTATCGTATGCGAAAAATAAATCCGGATCGGACTCCCTAGCTCGGGTGAAGGTGTTAACCACCATTTGAACATCGCCTTCGCCGATATGTATTTTAAGTGATCATTGAAAATTTCTGAAATCCGTAAGTGATGCTCCTACATGCTCCGGACCTCCAGCTATGGCGCTGCAAACATTATGGGCAGTCGTTGGTCCGGCCCACGTTTTTTGACAGTTGACTAAAAACTATTTGTGTGTTGATGTTAGATTTCTATTTGGCCGCAAGAATTGGTAACTGGTTGGGGTATAGAATTGATGATTGCGTATGTCAACAAACTTTGCAACCACATAATGCACTGGGGTTAGCTTAAATGAAATCATTACTCTACAGCTTGTTCGGGATATTACTCGACGTCGTTTAGGCTTGGTGTCTTCGATCTCGTCATTGTTTGGTATGTTTGTACACTTGTCTCCTGCCTTTGAGCAGAGAACGTATTTCCGGGTCACAAAGTTTTTATGGGTTTTCTGGATCCCTAATCGGGTGATGAAACCATAGTGTTGTGCGTAATTTTTGTAGGCTGAGATACATGCTGATAGTGCTGAGAATCTCTTTCCTAACGATGGTATGTGGGAAGGGTCACATTCTTGCTTGTAAAGTCCATTGCCATAAGATATCCATAGGTCGTTGATGTTAGAGGTTGCATCTGTATAGAATGGAGATGTTATATAAGTATGTACCGATTGATGTTTATTCTTTATGGGTTACAACAATTAATATAAAATAATGTATAAAGAGAGAGTTGGATATGCAATACCCTGACAATGATCCATTAAATCTGGCGTATGTTGAATCAAATGGAGACACATCAATTGGTGCTTGGATGGATTAAGGGAGTGAATATTACAAAAGTGTTGCCGCTGTAGAGTAGCTTCTCTACTATTGGGTTTTTGGTGTCGATTTGAAGCGATGGTTTTGAATAGATAGACGTGAATCGTGATATATATAACTGTCGAAGACGGTTATAGGAGTGGATGTGTCAATGGCTGTTTTGGTCTTTTATCTATTTATTAGTATTTATAATGATTAATAAAATTTACTGACTATTAACGCAAATTATCACCAGAAGATGGATTCTTATTGGTTCTCTGTTTTGCAAGTTAAGAAGGATTTGTCAGTGATTGCATCCTTAAAATTTAGGGTACTATTTTAAGTTAAGTGGCTAGTTTATACTTTCTAACAATAACATGATATTTTTTAAATAATTTCTTCTCACTAACAAACATAGAATATTTATAAAGAAGAAAGAGAAAGTCAAACTTATGATTTCAAATAAATATTATCCATGTTTTAAGGATCTTTGAGATAGATGTACGTTCTTTCAAATAAATATGAATTAGATTTTATAACAGATATTTATCTTGAGACATGAATAAGCTCCATAACAAATACAGCTATATGTTACAATGTATATACATACGAGACAACTATGATACAAAGTTGATATACAACATGGATCCTTCCAGATACAACCAAGAAATAAACAATTGTCGTTGTGAAGTTCACTGTGGAACTACAAAGATGAAGTGCAAGATTAACAAAACTCTTAAGCTTCAAGTAGTATCTTCCTCAACTCATCACGGCTCTTCTCAGCAACACATCCTGAGCTGACCAAAGAGCTTATCCACACCTCATCAGATTTCACTGGCTCGTCGTCATCGTTCCTGTGCCAGCTCCAGAACGCGTGAGTTTCGTTAGCTAATCTGAGCTCGCCATGTCCAAAACTTGCTTCGCGGAAGACAGACCATTCTGGAGGTGGGTTTATATACCTGCCAGTTATTCACAACAAATACATCAATTCAGGCCGAAGACAGTTTTTTTTTATCAGCAAGAATTTAATAGCAATATTGCCAGCATGTGGATTGGAACCATTGAATTCATGTTTATTACATTAGGTCTCTGCCACTTCACTCACAACCTTTTCTTAATCGGCAATTTTGTATCAAGATTTGGGCTTGACTATGCTATAATGGAGCAACACGTCACCAAATTATTGATTCTTAAGAGTTTCTTAAGATACAACTTTTGATAGGCCTAAGACAGTGAATCCTGTCTCTGCTTTATTGTACTTAAAACTCAGGTCAGAAGTGTAATGTAATCTCCTAAAGAAAACATGAGATGGTAACAAAATCTATACTTCCCACAAATTTGTGATAGCCAATGCACTAGTTAGACAATTACTCATTTGAAAACGTTTGTACAACTTTCTCACACCTATCTTCTATTGTTTGGTGTTTTGTTCCTGATCTGTATGTTTAAAAGGTTTTTTATGTGGGTATTAGTGAAAACATACCAGTGAGCTAAACCTTCTCTGTTTCCTCCATCACCAATGGTTATGTGGACAGCCCCGCATGGATTTGATCTCCCATTATTCACACGTTTCTGTATAATCAACGACCATACAATATAAGCCAATTGTGGTAAGTTGAAAGGAAATAATACTATGCTAAACCAGTATTTGGCATACCGTGCGTTCATAGGCATGAACATGGCCAGAAATGACAATATCCACACCAGCAGTGTAGAGCAATGGCTCCATGGCTGCCATCATCCCATCCCCTTCCCCTTGGTGAGCCCTGTTACTGTTATACCATGGCACATGAAATAGCACGATCAGCCACGGCGTCTTTTTCCTATCCACTTTTGATAGATCAGCCTACAAATCGAGAGTCACAAAAGTCGTGTTATATAAACAGATGGAGATTGCCCTCTATGATGAACCACTGATTGAAGAAAGGAACAAAGGAAAAAGATAAAAGATACACCACCCTAACTTTTATATGCATAAGAAAAAATTCTTTAAATTAATAGATAACAAAGATAAGGTTCAGATGTGCTATGTCTTATTAAGTACATCATGAACTCCTATTAGCTTCCGTGCTTGGTCATACAAAGAAACGAATATATGTCTGATATTTGACAGTTATAGCTGAACATGCATATGGCATGTGTTTTTGGTGAAAACTAAAAGCAACGTAGAATTGAAAAATGAGTTTTTCATTTTAGCCATTCATATTTGATTCATTCTAAACACACTCACGTAAGAATGTCTTCATATACATGACATTCAAAACGGAGGATAGGAACCAACCTGCAGCCAGCTATATTGGTCTGAATACTCATCATAGTCTGTATATGAACCAAGCATGACAATATGTGCCCCTGCAACTTCAAAAGAATAATAAAGATTCGAAGTTGATCCGCTCTCCTCGAATGCCATCTTCCACCTCGCATTGAAAGATTGAAACCCGTCCTTCAGAAATGGTATACTCTCCCTCTCATGGTTTCCTTGTGTCACCATCCAAGGTCTGGCACTAGCAAGTGGCTCCACCAGCTCGCCAAACGAGTCCCACAGTTGCTGCCTGTAATCAGCATACGAAAGATCTCCAGGAAGTAGGTACACGTCGTACTTGCACTGATCGATGTGATCCAGAGTTGACTTTGTCCAGCCAGTTTGACCCAGATCCCCTGCCACGGCAAAGGTAACAGGGAACTGAGCTGGAGGAGTCTTGAATTGAAACTCGGGACCTTCTCCCCCGCATTGATAATAGTAGACCGTGTTATTGTCAAGCGGTCCAATGATGGTATGATGTATCTTTCCAGAGGTATATAGGAAATAGCTATAAGATGTGCTCTCTCCTTGAGCTGTGAAGTCGTATCTACCGGGTGATGTTCCATAATGCACGACTGAAGGAGAAGATTTATCGTCAGTGACCCATGTGATTCGCATGTATTTGTCTCCCGCTAATGAAATATGCACCTGTAAATGGCATTTGGATAGCAAGAACTTCAGTCCGGTTTAACCTAGCGCGTGATGCAACACTCGATTATAACAGAATATTTATGTGAAACAAAAAAAAGGTATGACAGAATAAATAACACAAACAAGACTTGAATAATTTCAGCTACTATACCAATTCTATCTAGCTATGTCAACCTTATTTAAGTTGATGCTCACTATTAAATATTCAAGTGCAACAAATGAAGTTTTTTGTTCATAAAAGAGAACTTCACTAAACCAACAAGAAAAACAAAAACTATTTTCCATTCTTCAAAATCAACACCTCCAATAGTTTGTCATGTCTCCTTAAGTTTGATTTCTTGGATCTCAAAGATATACAGAAGAAAACATTTTCCATTGAACTAAACACACCATAATCATGTAAGCTTGAATGAAATGCTTAATATGATTCACTATATATACATATTATCTAAGATTTCAACTGATTTACAAACATCTAGAATAACATCTTGATAAAATTCCCCTCAGATATATTAGTTAAAAAAACATCAATCAAACAGACTGAGATTCACATAACAGAAAAACAACAAATCCCTCTAAATGAGAAAACCGTATCCACCCAAAAACATATTTTCTGCAGAAAACAAACAGAACCCAGAATTCAAAACACAAAGCAACACAATAAAAAATTCTCAAAAGAGAGAAAATCAATCGAGACCCAGAAACCAAAATCTGATCAATCAACCTGCTGAGGAAGAGAAGAAGATCTGGGTTTCCGGGGAAAAAGCAGATTCTTCCGGGGAAGCGGTCGCACGTAATCAGCAGCGGCGACGGCGGTTAGTAGAAGAGTTAGAGCCAGAATCGCCGTCGTCGGATTCATGGTTCGGTCCCTGAGATTTTTCTGCAGAAATCATGATAAGCTTCATTTTCTTCTCAAGATTGTGCTTTTCACTGTGTCATTGGTTGAATTGAATCTGTGGCATCGTGATATTACCAAATTGCCCCTGTTTGGTGTGTTTTTGGTATCTTGTTTGTTTATTGTCTTTGTTCGATTACGTTATTATTAGGCAAGAATACCAAATTGTTGCTGTGGTGTCTGTTTCAGTTCGAACCGCGGCGGTGGCGCGTGGGGCTCAATACTCGCTCATTGGGTCAGTTGGAGTCGTCGGAGGTGTCGAATTCGCCTACATTTGCATTGTTTACGGGGATAAATCCACTCAACACTGCTTCATTGTACACAACTTCCACTTCACCACACCATAAAAGAAATTTTGCTCTTTAAAAATTTGATAGCTTTTTAGATGTATTTTACTCTGGTTAGGGTTAAGACTTAATAGCAAGATTATAGAACTCGGATCGCAGGAATACATCGGTCAAATATAAAAAAAAGAGATCTGGAAAACTCGCGAAGATCGCGAGAAGGTCGGAGCAAAATGCGTTTTATAATATTAATTAAATAAATAAATAAATACATATAAACTCATATTTATTATTTATGATATCAAATTTGACTATAATCCCAAAGTTCAAACGTGAAACTAAAAAGGATAAGTGAATGAGAGTTTGACTTTTTGTTGTAGTTTATAACTTAAATTCCAAACCGGAATTAATTAGGTGGAGTGAATAAGATTGGATTAGATCGGATAAAACCAGAATTAACTCATTGAAATTGAAGTAGACCAAAATTAATTGATTTGGACCAAATTAGACCAGAATTAATTTAAACTTTGCTGGGTTAATCGGTATTTTCAATGATATCGACCGTTTCGTTTCGAAAAGCTTGCAAAAACTGATATATCGCCGGTATATCGGCCAGTATGAAGAATATCTATAACAATAGTTAAGAGTAATTATGTCATTTCAGAAAATAACACATCCACTTGATTATCGTGTGAGCTAAAATACTGATTTATTTGTTAATTTTGCAAGTAATAAAAATTAATCCAAAAAACACGTTCAATTTAATTTTTGATTAATTGTGGTTTTACGTTAAAAGTGCAAAGTTAATTGTAAATTTATACCATTTCTCCTTAAAAAATTGTTCTATAAATAACTTAATTTATTGTAAGACTCACACTTCTCTTACTGAGTAATTCTTGTTCAAAATTGGAAATGTCACATGTGCATTGTACTGTACACAACTAATCAATAATGAGAAAGGAAAGAATCGTGTTGGGGGCTATCTGTAAGGTATTATGCAGTAATATTAACAAATTGCAAAAGTTAAATAGTTATAAATAATAATGAATTATGACAATAACAAAGATACATGAATCTTTACAGAATATTTGATACAAACTCGGGAAATAAGTTGAGGCGTGTTGGACACTTTCCTTAAAGTGTATTCGCTCTCCCTCGGGTGTTGGAATCAACGAGCGTACACCTCCCATGATACAGCGACTTCGAACTAGCACCGTACACCAAAGGTCTAGTTCCGACGAACTTGAACTTGTGGCTTTCTCTATCACCATACTTACGAAGAATATTTGAGACTAACGAAAGAGAAGAAGAACAAAGAACTCGTGTTCTTGGTGTTGAGATGAGTGAAATGAGAAGAGAGGTGACCATCTATTTATAGTCTCCAACTCTTCAACCAAAAGACTCCTTAAATCAATGCACATTAATTTAGAAAAATGAAAAGTTTAGCCATAAATCAATGATTTCATAACCTATGCATTCAAGATAATGAAATGCATATAATGGATATTAAATCATGAAATAAAAAATAATTTCATTCATATGATTGTTAATATGAATTAATTCATATTTTTCTGACCCAAGTTCGGTTCTCATGGTTATGTTCATTTTTGTCGTGAACAACGTCTTGGTTCTGCAAGAGTTTCTAAAAGATTTAGCCCCTCAATCTTCCTTTGAAGCAATCCCACTTCTCTCTCACATAGTGATTTCTTATTTAAGAGTAACTCGCTTTACCGTTAGAAAATAATCAAATGATTTTTCTATCTTGCTCTTTGCTAAGTCTAAACATTGCTAGCCCATCACCCTTTTGAGATTTTTTCTCACAATTCTCAAGAATTCATTTAGATGATCTTAACTCATCTCGTTTGTCTGAATATACCAATTCTAGACTTTAATATAATATTCGCATATATATTTTTCAAACAATTTTGTTCACGTATCCATTTTCCTTGGAGTATAAGTCTAAGCTTTTGCTAAGCACCCCCACACTTCCAAGCAAGGTTATGAAACTCGGAACTCGACCAAAAATTCGACTCGTTGAAACATGATAAAAACTCGGAACTCGAAAAAAACTCGGTAAAACTCGGCGAACTCGTTTTGTATTAAAATATAATTTTATATATATAATATTTATTATAGAAAAAATAAATAATATTTAATACCCATTAATATTAATATATATGTATGTATATATATATATATATATATATATATATATATATATATATATATATATATATATATATATATATATATATATTATTTATTTAAAAAATTTCATGTTTAAATTATAATCATATTTAAAAAAACTACTTCTGACTTAAATTTAAATTTTACAAAAAAGATCCATATATATGGAATGAAAGCTATTGTTAATAAATTGAAAAACACATATGTCTGGAAAGTGTTACGTTCTCGAAACCATAGCTATAATTAATATTAAATTAGTATAATTAAGTAGTAAAAGCAAGAAGCGTGGTAAAAAAACGCATACATTTAACAATTTAAATGGCCTGGTTGACAACAAGTCCATTAAAGCCCAAAAGATAAACCATTAAAACCTTAAGTACACACATTATACTTTGATTCCAATACACACATTATGATAAACCACTAAATGGGCTGTTTGACCGTCGTTGACCGAGTTTTGGCCGATTTTCGGCTTCTCGTCTCGGTGAGGTCAGAATTTCCGGGTTCCTGCTGAATTTCGGGTGAGTTCCGGCGAGTTTCATAACACAAGTAGCCGTAGAAAATCTTTCTTTCTCTTATTAATTTAAATAAATTTTTATCAACTTTCTTTGTATTACCTTATTCAAAGGTAATTTGCTGAAAAATCATTGCCCCACATGTATAGTGGTGACCCAAAAACTTATAAATATCACATATTTCTCTCATAAAATGTGATATTTTGTTTTCAGCAACATCATTAAATTGGTTGTGTTACAATATGAATATTTCGTATTCGATACTCATATATCAACCATTTCAACATATTCATCTTAAAGTCATAACAATTGACTTTATCTTCATTATTACTTTTAAGCAACTATACACAATAATATTTTGTAGAATCAAACTATAATTCACAAAATATTTATATTCCATCTCTTATTTGAGCATATTGTAAATCACTATGTCAATGTGAATTAGCTCAAGAGATTCAACTTTTCTTCCAATAATTTGAAAGACATTATAAATTCTTTCGTTTACACAAAATTCTCATTTGTGTTTACCGATCTTGAAACAGTATATGTGGTCCAAGTGAATAATCTACATATAGAATTATATCTCACTTGACCAAGTTTATCATACCATTATATGACTCAATCATATAAATGAAAGACTCTTCTTTATTCGTATCAATCCACATAATGACATTTTCATTCATGTTCATTGTGTCATCGGTTATATAACATTTGTCAACATACATTGTATTTTGAACAAACAATTTTTTCTAGAAATCAATTATTAGTGAAACCATGAGCATCAAATAATGTATAAACAATTATATTATTTCTCATGTCGCACATACAACATATTTGTAAGTTTGACTTTGCGCATTGTGATGACATATTGTATATGTACACTATCTCACAATCATCAATAATTTTTAGATTAGAATTCTTAATTTAATTTAAACAAATATGGCTTCAAACAATCATGTCAAGTCAACACTTTTTGAGAGTTGATAGCCCAAAGTTTTTTTTTTTGAGATTGCAACATAATTAGATCATCACTTATATCTGTTATGTTGATCTCATTATTTAGTTGATATGATTTCAAACTAATCATTATCAACTCAAGAATGAAAACCATTATTTCATTCAGCTTAATCACATTCAATTCATATTGATATGATTTATCTATCAACTAATGAAATCGTATTTATATTATATGATCCAAAACAATCTTTCTTCCATTGAACATGCTCAACTCATATTTATATGATTCATGAGTTCGTGAATGAAATCGTTATATCATTCAACTCATATGATTCATCAATTCATGGTGTATCAATGAAAATCATTCAAATTAATCATATAATTACGATTTTCAACTCATGAATGAATTCGATTTTCATTAATCATATTAAATTTCATTAATATGATTAATCATTACATGAATAAACCCATTATTTCATTCATGTTAATCAATTCATATGATTTCACAAATCACATTCTTCTTATGATTCTCCACTATTCTTTGATATTTTTCTTCACTTGTGCAATGAACATTTACAAGGAATACTAAGTTATTCAATAGCTAGTTTTTAAGTACATGAGAATCAACTTCTCCTCTTTTGCTTTTGAGGTTCTTCATTTACAATACTTGGTAAACTCAACATGTTTACCATCTTTTCTTAGATTTTTTTAAAGATTAAATCAATAATCTTTTCAAGTCCTTCGACATTTTTCTTTTCTTATTGATCATTCACAATCTGTTGTATTTCATGGTACACATTTTACAAATAATATCAAAACTATACAATGCATAGTTTTGAGTACAACATGACCAATTTCTTTCTCTTTCAATATTGAGGTTGTTTGTGTACCATACATGGTGAATCCATTATGACCACCATATTTTGTTGTCTTCTTTCAACAATGAAGCCACCAAATCATTCAAGTCATTTGACATATCTTATCTAAACAAAATCGATATATTAGTGGTAGACATTCGTGTCTAAAACCCACTTGGAATTTGACCCAAAAGGTGCATTCCCGGCCTCAGACATATTGTCCAAAATATTCCATAAGATGAATTAGGTAAGCAAGCTTGTTGCTCCCATCACCAAACTCTTGTTTTCAATAATTTCTTCAAAATTGGAGCAATTACGAAGTCCCGATATTTGCATAAATATGATCCATTTTTTGTTTTCCATCTCTACAACAAGAAAGACAAACCTAATTAGTATTTGTAAGATTATAAATTAACTCACATGACAAAATTCATTATGTTTCAATAATTTATTCAAATTTGGAGCAAGTATGAAACTTTATTGTTTGTATTCAAAAAAGGCTAATGATTTCCAACTTTTGTATCTACAAGAAATAAAAATCATTAGTATATGTAACATTATAAGTTTAATATTCATATAATTGAAATTTTAACTTTTTTTATTTTCGCAACCTGTTAAAACTCAAGAGAACGCTACACTTTAAGATTGTTAGGTATTATGCAATAATATTAACAAATTGCGAAAATTAAATAGTTATAAATAATAATGAATTATGACAATAACAAAGATACATGAACATTTACAGAATATTTGATACAAACTCGGGAAATAAGTCGAGGCGTGTTGGACACTTTTCTTAAAGTGTATTCGCTCTCTCTCGGGTTTTGGAATCAACGAGCGTACACCTCCCAGGATACAACGCCTTCGAACTAGCACCGTACACCAACGGTCTAGTTCCGACGAACTTGAATTTGTGGCTTTCTCTATCACCATACTTACGAAGAATATTTGAGACTAACGAAAGAGAAGAAGAACAAAGAACTCGTGTTCTTGGTGTTGAGATGAGTGAAATGAGAAGAGAGGTGACCATCTATTTATAGTCTCCAACTCTTCAACTTAAAGATTTCTTAAATCAATGCACATTAATTTAGAAAAATGAAAAGTTTAGCTATAAATCTATGATTTCATAACCTATGCATTCAAGATAATGAAATGCATGTAATGGATATTAAATCATGAAATAAAAAATAATTTCATTCATATGATTGTTAATATGAATTAATTCATATTTTCCAACACTATCTAGCAAGAAGGAAGAGAGCCCTTCTATCATCACTATCTTCATTTTTTCAAACTCGATGTATCTTCTCTCCAGCGTGTTTCATCTCCGACTAAAATAAATTCGTAACCCAATTTGAAATTTAAAGCTCTACATAAGACAATCTCGTAAATCAATATGAAAACGTATGAATAGCTATCTGTACTATACACAATTTGCACTTAATTATCATAACTAATATTTGGGTCATTTGGTTACATTCAAGTTTCATATATTCTCATATGTTAAGTTTTCGTATGAAAAATGTTAGATTTAAAAGTGAAAAGACAAAGATGTCATTTGCCTAAAATTCTAATTTTAGATCTTAAAATTGAATTTTTTAGTATGAAAATTGATGTTTTAGCCAAAGTAATTTTCTTTATTTCACTTTCAAAATTTTAGTCAGGGATAGTTATATGTACTTTTAGGGGTGGATCTATCTATATAAATTGTTTAAACTTTTCAAACTATCCATGTGGGCGCCCCCTAAAATGTAATCAGTACCCTAATTTTGCCTCATTTTTAAATCAGTACCTCAAGTTTGAAAAGATTTTTGCCGGTACCCCAAGTTTAATTAATTGCAGATAAGTATCTAATATGTTAAATCTAACATAATTGGGATGTGAAAAGACCAAAATGCCCTAATGCTTATGATAATTAATATTACATTGAAACTTTCGAATTTAATAACTCTCTCATACGACCTCCATTTCGGGCTAATAGTATATCAAATCGAAGAAAATCGGAAGATAAACAATTTTGAAGAGTATTAATAATCAAATAAAAACTCATTAATTATTAATAATTAAATAATATTTATAATTAATGATTAAATAATATTAATTATTAATATTATTCTTCAAATTTTTTTATCTTCTGATTCTATTCGATTTGATATTTTATGAGCCCGAAGCGGAGGTCGTATGAGAGAGTTATTCAATTCAAAAGTTTCAATATAATATTAATTATTATAAGCATTATATAGGGCCATTTTGGTCTTTTCACATCCCAATTTTGTTAGATTTAGCAGAATAGGTACTTATCTACAATTAATTAAACTTGAGGTACCGATAAAAAACATTTCAAACTTGAGGTATTGATTTTAAAATGAGGCAAAATTAAGATACTGACATGAAATTATCCATATATAAATTGTTTAAACTTTTCAAACTATCTATGTGGGCGCCCCCTAAAATGTAATAGTTATATAAATTGTTTAAACTTTTCAAACTATTTATGTGGTTCAGTGGTAAGGAAGCAGCTCTCACACTCGGTTGAACATGGGCCATTTTCAATTTCATAATATAGTAAGTAAACTAACATGATGGCTGAGTTTCCAAGTAATTGGTAAAATTTACAGACACATAGTGGGTACAACCACGAAGGAGGTATAGGGATTAAGATAAGGAATTAAGGTAAGGATTATGTAGGGAATTTGGTAAGGTAAGAACAAGAGGAGATATACAAGGGGAAGCTTTTATTGATAATCTCACAAAGGTTTACAAGAGGACACTCTAGAGAGAACTTCACACTTCTTACTTGCTATGACTTAGCTTGAAGATGGCTATGCCAAGCACCTCTATTTATACTACTTTGGGAGGGAACTATTCCCGACATCTACATTACCTATTTTGGCATTATCAACAAAGAATAGATTCTCTGTTTGCCATTATCACACTTAGTGGCCATCATGTCACTTAGTGGCCATTATTACATCACTACTAATAGTAACTTGCATTATCACACTTGTCCTTACAAAGCAAGAAGTTACCAAGAATGTGAAAATATTTTACTACACCATTTTTATACTTTGTTATTACCTTAGTTGTATTTTTACTTGATTATTTTATTTGTTAAATTATTATATGTGTTTTCTATTAATTTTATTTATTATAATTTATTAGTTATTAATTTTTTTTATTTAGCACAAGGTTTAGATCATTTGATATACGAGTCAAGCTCGAGCCCAACTTATTAAAATTTATAACGCTCAAAAATCGATTCGCTTCGTATTTTAACATACATAGATATTAAATTCGAACTCAACTAAAAAAATTAATAATCAAGCTAAAATTAATTTTTCTTATATTCAATTAATAATTATTTTTGCTTTTCTAAAGGGCTTTCCTGGGTTTAAATCCTAATTGGGTGCGGCGACTTGTACCCTTTTCTTGGGTTTGTTTCGTTACAATTGGGCGAAGTCTCGCAGCGTCGATTTCATATGGGTGTCGACGTCTGCGTGGTGCAGCGGTAGGAGCAGAGCTCTTGTGAAGGTAGATCTGGGTTTGATGGATGTGTGGTCGGGTGGTAGATCGGGTTTTGATGGAGGCGAGGTTGGATGGTTTGGGGATGGGCTGAGATGGGTGAGGCTGGAGTTGCAGATGGGTCGCGCTTGGGTTGCGACGACGGAGCCTGGAGGGTCGGGGGGTTTTGCTTTTGGTTGGTTGGTAGGCCAGTACTGGAAGGGAACCGGAGTTATCTGGCGTCGGTGGGCAGACTCATGCAAGCATACTGAACTAGGGGGGCTCGACTTGCTCAAGATTCAATACGCGTCTTATTGTGATCAATATTGGAAGGAAACTGGGAGTTCCTGATGTTGATGGGATGATCCGGTTAAACCCAATGAGCTGGGAGGATTTGAATTTCGCGATGATCATATTGATCGCATGGTTAATCGAGGAGGCTGGTTTAAGTCGGTCTGTAGCAAGATCACGAGATTTCTCCATCCATATGAGTTGGAGGCCGTGACTCTGCATGATTCTAACTGGTTTGAGTCGATTGGTCTCTGGGGCTATCAGAGATGCATGTGTAAAGCATCCCGCAACAAGATCACGGGGTTTCTCCCTCCGTATGAATTGGAGGCCGTGGCTCTACATGATGCTAAACGGGTCGAGCTGAACAACTTTGGAGGAATCATTATCGAACGGTATTGCGTACTATCCATTATCGAAACTTTTGTACTTTGTTTTGCTCGTAATCAAATGGCTTACTAATTGACCATATTTGTTTTAACTAACAGTAGCTGGGATTATGGTGAGGGGTCTGTCCCACTATCTGTACTTTCAGCTATCCGACTTGATGTCAGGTTAGTTGTAATTTAATTAATAAAATTCGATTTTTCTTTAAAAAAATTATTCTTTTTGTATTAAACCCCGTTGAGAAAATTTCTGAATCCCCCTGTGTACGTTATCTATGTTATGTAATTATTTATTGAAATTTTTGTTATCAGTGGATGATTAAACTGAACACGTCAACACCTTGCACTCCAAATCATTACGAACCACTGTCCGAAAAATGTATGTTACATTTACTTGGAGAGGTGATCGAAGACAGGTAATTAATTTTCACGTTACTTTAATACTAATTAACACATATTATATTTAATTCATCGACTAGTTTATTTATTCTGCACTATTCAAGATCAAAATATATTACTAACACGCTACACTCTTTGGTCGCACAATTCTATAATGTGGTGATTTGTATTTCAAATTCTAATATATATATATATATATAATGGCATCAACTTAACTTGTGCACCTAGAATTATGTTTACTAAACTGTCGTATATGTTTTGAATGACTTGTTGAAACAGATCACCTAAAGAATCAATAATCAAGAATATTGACTCCTCTGGCTATTTTATTGCTAACCTCAGAGGGACAGAAGAGCAAAAATTAGCAGGTAATTAAGATTATGTATATTTAGTGAAGTCACTTTACATGCCATCAACTCTATCTTATGGTGTTCAACTTATTATGCTTCAAGTCGAGTCCATAAATTTGCATCATTGTTTCTATTTCATATATTTATTTATCAATTTTGTATGATGTAACAAAATTGTAGGAATGCCTGAAGTATTGCAGATTATACCTTATGTTTTCTACGGTCCATAAATACGAAGCTTTGGTAAAATATGAGACAGGGATCATATCGTCATACAAGTGACGGCGAACAAATTCTATTGTCTCCATGAATAAATATTTAATATTCCTTTGAAAATCCTAAAGTGTGTATATATATTAAGTTTAAATCATATATAAATTTTGGCTTATTTACAAACCGTACAAACCCATGACAGACATAGAAATTTGCGCGCGACACGTGTCTAGCGTGTTCATGAAGGCTGACACACAGTGACTTTTGAGGTCGCAAAAAGTTCCACACTCAACGCAAAAAGTTCCACATGAACCCAAAAGTTTCACCTTCAGCTCAAACAGTTTCACCTAGCACAAAAGGTCAGGTGGAACTTTTTGCGACCCCGAACATCACTGCGTGCCAGTTTTCATGGACATGCAAGGACACGTGTCGCGCGCTGAAAAAATGTGCACGCATATTTCCATAAAGCAATACTTCTGATTAGTTGGTGATGAGTTTGTACGATTTGTAAATAAGTCAAAGTTTGTAGTGGAAGACATCCATATATATATATTAATTATACACGTTTTTGTTATAAAGTTTGATACGAAATAAAGTGATTGACTATGTTGCATCCATGTTGTTCCAGAATTCCCATAATAAATTAGATGATCAATTGACCAAAAATATATGTTACATATTAACAGTTCGAAATAGATTTGTTGGTGTGATCCTGTTAGTTAATGACGCCAAGCTTTGTAAGTTCCGCAATTCTTAAGTTAGTGCATCGAGTCTCACCAAGTCCGACGTCACTAATACTTATTGTAATCACAAGAGACATTTAATTTCTTCCTCTTTATTTACAAATTTTATGTTCCCTCTATTGTACTCGTGCATTCAGTAGATACTGGTAGGGAAGAGGAAACATTGTTGTCGGAGTCTAGAGGAGGCATCGTCTTCAGCAGGTTAGCACAGTGGGATCTACGCTGGGACAAGTACTTCAGCGCCATCTTCAGATTGATGATGTCCTTGTCAAGCACAAATATTTCTCTTTCGAGCATTAATGCATCTCTGCTGGTAGTCTTTGTTGGAGGAGCAGCACTGGTAGCCCGATCTGTATGTTGTACCTGTAATAGTAGCATCGGGTAGTGATCTGTATGATGATCGCCGATACTTGTATGTTGTGACTTATTACTTCATAGTGAAACCATTGCACTGGTAGAGTGCCCCCAGACGTAGGTGAGATTGCACCGAACTGGGTAAACATATCGTGTGACGTTGTTTATTGTTTTGTATCGTTATTATTCATATTTGCTTACTGACGAGTTGTCAAGAACATTGTATTGACATTGTTCGTGACATCTTGTCTAACTCATCTAATCAGAATTTTAGTAAGAATTCATGAGTTAGAAAATTTGGTAGGAAATTTGAATCTCTTCAAATGAATTCAGTCATAATTGAAATTTTGATCAGGTAGTTGTGCAAGATGCCACACACAATGTTATGTATAAAGTTATAACACCGTATATGACAACTTGCGTAAATAAAGCAAGACAGTAAATATAAAACGTAACAAACAACGACACAGCAAATTGTTTACCCAGTTCTGTACAACATCACCTACGTCTTGGGGCTTTCAGCGTAGTGGAAAGTGTTGCTACGTTTAAATGTTGGCATGATTTTTTAGTGCAAAAGTAAGAAGTCGTGCAACATGTTACATGATATGTGGAGCGACTTGTTACGAGCCGAAGATTAGGAAAGTCTGAAGCTTTCCTAATTCGACGAAGCTTGGAGCGAAAGAAGAAAGACGCCACGAGAACTTGGAGCGCAAGAGAGTGACGTCGACAAGTCAGGCGACTTCCAGCTGGCAGTTACACGTCAGCAATAGGCGGCAGCTCGACTTGCCTGATTTCATCAGGAAGTCAGAATAGGCAAGACGACTTCCAGCTGTCGTGGAAGGCGGCAACAACTTGCCTGACTTTCCTGTTCCTGGTCCGAGGAGGATTAGGAATGTGAGCTGCTATAAAAAGCCCTTGGCTTCCCATTAGTAGATCATCCGTTCTTGTTCTAACACTGCAAGATTTCTCAGAGCTCTTAACCGTGCACCATCGGCGTGTTGAGAGGCTGATGAATATTCGCTAGAACGGATCTTTTGCTCCGATCAAACATTAAGTCGCGAAGACTAAAGTGTTTGGATCGGTTAGGGTTTTTGTTTGTGATTGAAGATTCACAACGCCGTCCAAGAAGACAACGACACCGAGCATAGGCTTGCTCGAAGGGTGGAATTGAGGGAATCTCAAAGACAGGGGGAGAGGCTCCTGGTCGAGGTGATTCACGGTGAGATCTATAGTAGCTTAGGACAATAGCTTGTGTGATAGCTAGTTGGTGCTTGAAGTTGTACTATTGACTACCTATAGTGAAAAACCTTTCCACTGGAAAAGTGCCCCCAGACGTAGGTGCGGAGTCACCGAACTGGGTAATCATCTCTGGTGTCGTTATTATTATCTGTCCATTACTTTGCTTACGGTTTCCACAAGAAGTCGATACACAAGTTAAAGACTTTGTGTTCGACTTCCTGACTCGGCTACGATTCAGAATTTCAATTGGTATCAGAGGAGGCACCTTTTCTTTTAGGTGATTTTCCTGCAAAATTTCTGAATAGCCAATATGGACTCAAAGGAAAGAGGATCAGTAAATCGACCACCGGTGCTCGACGGAACAAACTATGGATATTGGAAAGCACAGATGTGTGCCTTCTTGAAGTCCCTCGATAGCAAAACCTGGAAGTCTATCATCAATGGATGGGAGGAACCTTACTATGTTGATGCTCATGGAAATCAAACTAGCATCAAACCAGAAAAGGAGTGGAGCATGGAAGAAGACGAAGCCGCCCTAGGTAATTCTCGTGCACTCAATCCTATTTTTAATGGAGTAGACAAGAATGTGTTTCGACTCATCAACACATGCACAAGTGCCAAAATTGCCTGGGACACGCTTGCTGTTGCTTACGAGGGTACGTCCAAAGTCAAAGAGCAGAAGTTACAGTACCTCACGACTAACTTTGAGGCCCTGACCATGAATGAAGACGAAACGATTGCGGAGTTTAATGTGCGCATCAAGGATCTGGCCAATGAATCATATTCACTTGGCAAGCCTATGAATGATGAAGATTTAGTCAGAAAAACGCTGAGAGCTCTAAGTCCCAGATTCAAGATGAAGATAACAGCCATAGAAGAAGTCCATGACTTGAAAACACTGAAGTTTGACGAGCTCATGTGATCTCTAATGACTTTCGAGCTCTCCCTACCTCTTGTCGAGAAGAAACACAAAGGTGTGGCTTTCAAAAGTTCTACTCAGAAGCAGAAGAACTCAATGCACTCTGATTCGGATAGTGACATTGAGGAAACTATCCCCATGCTGGCCAAAAACTTCAACAAAGTCATGAAAAGATTTGGCCAGATGACAGGGAGATAAGTCACCCGAGAAGTCAGAGACAAGCCACAGCACAAGTTTCAGAAGCTCGAAAACACAGCTAACGATGGAGGACGAGGAGAACGATCAGGTAAAAGAGTTCAGTGCTTTGAATGTGAGGGGCATGGACACATGCAGAGAGAATGTCCCAACTTCTTAAAGAAACAGAAGAAGGGATTCAATGCCTCTCTAACTGACGATGAAGATGAGGAAGACAGTGACCTTGAGCATACAAGTAACTATGTTGCTTTCACTTCATCTACAATAGATCAACCAGCTGAAAGCTCAAAGAAGTATGACTCTGATGATGAGCTATCCAATGAGACTCTCAACAACGCTTACAACGAATGGTATGTCAAGTGGCTTGAAGACTCTCAGGTAATCGAAAAACAGAATGCTCTCATTCTTACTCTTAATGAAGACAAGTCAAGACTTCTTGAGACGACTATTGATCTCAAAAAGGAAGTTGCTCGACTAAAAGGCGAGTTAGAGCAGGTCACCAAGTCTGTAAAGATGATGAATCCAAGTACTGACACTCTGGACCAAATACTTTTGATCCGGAAACCATCTAGGAATATGGAAGCTCTTGGATATTCGAAAGAAGCCTCATCATCGCACACCATCTTCGTTCCTCAGAAGTCTGTCTCCCAGAAGTCTTGCCAGAGGTCTCCTAACTTCACGGCTGACCAAGTGACCAAAAAGCCTTCTACACTGGCCGCGTAAAAAACCCAGAACAAAAGACATAACTGGGTTTGTCATCACTGTGGACGAAGAGGACATATTCGACCCTTCTGCTATCAGCTATATGGGAAGAGCTTGGTCAAGAAAAGGACCACCATCAAGAAAAGCCAACCACGGAAGGAATGGCGAGTCAAAGAGGTCAACTATCGAGCTAACATCGCGTACACCGCTTTAAAGGCCTCAACCAGCAACGATTGGTACTTCGATAGTGGATCCTCTCGACATATGACGGGTAATAGCTCTTTCTTGGTCACTTTAATACCGTGCTCAAATAGGTTCGTCACTTTTGGAGATGGAGTAAAAGCTAGAGTGCTTGGGAAAGGAAAACTCAATCTTCCCAACTCTCCATGTCTGAAAGAAGCTCTACTAGTAGAAGGCCTCACAACAAATCTCATCAGCATAAGTCAAATATGTGATTTAAATCTGGATGTCCACTTCACTCGTGACAAGTGCTCGGTCAAAGACGAACAACAGAAGGAAGTCATGACAGGCCACAGGTCCCTTGACAATTGTTATCTGTGGTCCCCAACAGCCACCAACCAAGTGCCTTTTGTCCAAAGCTCAAGAGACAAAGCTATGGCATCAAAAACTTGGTCACATCAATTTGAGGAGCATGCAAAAGATTCTCTCTGAAAAGGCGATCATTGGAGTTCCCAACCTCAAGATCATTGAAGGAAAAATCTGTGGAGAATGCAAGATTGGGAAACAGGTCAAGACGTCACACAAGAAGGTACAACATCTTACTACTTCTCGTGTTCTAGAACTTCTTCATGTTGACCTTATGGGACCCATGCAAGTAGAATGTCTAGGAGGGAAGAAGTACATATTTGTATGTGTAGACGACTTCTCGAGGTACACCTGGGTAGACCTTATTTGAGAAAAGTCAGATACCTTCTCAGTCTTTGAAGCCTTATGTCGAAGAGTTCAACGAGAAAAAGGAGAAGTCATTGGGAAAGTCGTCTGACTTCGGAGCGATCATGGAAAGGAGTTTGAGAACATCAGCTTCAGAAACTTTTATGATGCTGAAGGTATTGCACACAAATTTTCTGCTCCCATCACTCTTCAGCAAAACGGAATCGTTGAAAGGAAGAATCGCACTCTTCAAGAGATGGCAAGAGTCATGATGTTAGCCAAAGACATCCCGCAGCACTTATGGGCTGAAGCTTTGAATACGGCATGTCATATTCATAATAAAGTGACTCTTCGCCCTGGAACTTCGCTCAATCTTTATGAAATATGGAGGGGGAGAAAGCCGAATGTCAAATATTTCCATGTCTTTGGATCGATCTGCTACATACTTGCAGATAGGGAACCTAGACGCAAACTAGATCCTAAAAGCGACGAAGGCATCTTCCTCGGATACTCCAGAAATAGTCGGGCTTTTCGTGTATTCAACAAACGCACCCGGACTATCATGGAATCCATCAATGTCATGATCGATGACAGCAACGAGCAACCCAGTGACGAGGACGAAGAAGTCCTAAATCTCTCGGAGAAGTCAGACTTGAAGTCAGAGGAGAAGCCAGACCATAAGTCAAAGATGATGAGCGCAACAAAGAGTCTGAAGACGAAAGCCCAAGCATCCTGAATAAAGAGGTATCCCCTATAAGGCAAAGAGTTCCGTCAAGAAGAATTCAGAAGGATCATCCACCCCAGGATGTGATTGGAGACATTAATGAGGGAGTGCGGACTCGACAAAAGGCATCTCTTGACTACAACGAGATGATAGGTAACATCTGCTTTATTTCCAAAATTGAGCCAAAGAATATACAAGAGGCCATCAATGATGAGTACTGGATCTGCGCGATGCAAGAAGAATTGGTTCAGTTTGCAAGGAATGAAGTCTGGGAACTTGTACCCAAGCCTGACAATGTCAATGTCATCGGGACAAAATGGATATTAAAAAACAAGTCTGACGAGCAAGGAAACATCACTCAAAACAAAGCGAGACTGGTGGCTCAAGGGTACACACAAGTCGAAGGAGTCGACTTTGAAGAAACCTTTACTCCGGTAGCCAGACTGGAAGCCATACGACTTCTTCTCGGCATCGCATGTCATTTGCGTTTCAAACTCTATCAGATGGATGTAAAGAGTGTCTTTCTCAATGGAAATCTGAACGAAGAAGTCTATGTAGCCCAACAAAAGGGATTCGAAGACCATGACTCTCCGCACCATGTCTACAAGCTAAAGAAAGCTCTCTGCGGACTCAAACAAGCTCCACGAACATGGTATGAACGCGTTACCAAATTCCTTGTACAGAATGGCTATACTCGAGGGGGAGTAGACAAAACTCTCTTTGTGAAGAAGGAAGGAAGGGACATCATGATTGCTCAAATATATGTCGACGACATTGTATTTGGAGGGAAGTCAGACAAGATGGTGGAACGTTTCGTCCAACATATGCAGTCTGAATTTGAGATGAGTATGGTCGGTGAGCTCACATACTTCCTAGGCTTCCAAATAAAGCAGATGTCAGATGGAATATTTATCTCCCAGAGCAAATATGCAAAGAACATTGTCAAGAAGTTCGGGTTAGAAAAGGCTTCGCACAAGAGGACTCCTATTGCCACACATGACAAATGCACAAAGGACGAGATGGGAGAATCAGTTGATCAAAGCCTCTATCGAAGCATAATAGGAAGTCTCCTCTATCTAACCGCAAGTCGACCCCACATCGCTTACTCTGTGGGAGTCTGTGCTCGATACCAAGCCAATCCAAAAGTCAGTCACTTGGCCCAAGCAAAGAGGATCATAAGGTACATCTCAGGAACCTCTGAATTGGGTTTGCTATATTCCTTTGATACCTCTCCTACTCTGGTTGGATACTGTGATGCTGACTGGGCGGGAAGCACACCAGATCGAAGAAGCACCTCTGGAGGTTGTTTCTACCTGGGGAACAATCTTGTATCGTGGTTCAGCAAAAAGCAAAATTGTATTGCTCTGTCTACTGCTGAGTCCAAATATATTGCAGCCGGAAGTAGCTGTACTCAACTTCTTTGGATGAAACAAATGTTGGTAGAGTATGGAGTCAACCAAGAAGTCATGACTTTATTCTGTGACAACATCAGTGCTATCAATATCTCGAAAAACCCAGTGCAACACAGCAAAACAAAGCATATCGACATCAGGCACCACTTTATTCGAGAGCTTGTAGAAGACAAGAAGATAAAGCTCGAGTATTTACCCACTGAGAAACAAGTCGCTGACATCTTTACCAAAGCATTAGATGCTAACAGGTTTGAAAGTCTGGGGTCAACCCTTGGACTTTGTTGTCTAGAGTAACCAGAAGTCAAGAAAGAAGAGGAAGAGCTTTTGATGAATTTTTGCTCTCTCTCTATCTGGACCAGGCAGGATCCACAAAATCTAGCTGGGCCAAAATCTCATTATCAGAAGCCCAGGTGGAATTATTTGGTTAAAAAATTCAAAAAGGGGAATGATTGGATAAACTGACGACTATCCAATCAGCTCTCAACCCCCTTCAACTTCCGTAGATGAAAGCCTGCCTGTAGAGGGTTTAGAAACCCTTGTTCCTGGAAGTCAAGGCACTAGCACCAAGGACAAATCCAACCCCTCTAAGTCGACACCAGCACCAGAGAAATCTCCTCCAAACGAGGACTTGCAGAAAGAAGGAAGTTCCCATGTCGCCCCGAACAGTGATTCAGGGCTTAATGAAAATCCGGAAGCCATTCCAGAAGTCACTCGACCTTTAGAGGAACTTGTTAACATCGAAGAAATTGTCGACACTGAGACCATGGAAAAGGAAGAAGCTGTGCCCAAAAGGGCTGAGAGAAGGAAGCTACCAACACGAAGGTTGGATGATGAAGAAGAAGAACCTCAACTACCGAGGAGATTGACCCCAAAGAGGAAAGACACAGAGAAAGGAGGAGCATCTGCTTCTAAACAGCCAAAGAAGTCTAGGAGGAAGTCAATAACTTCTGTAGCAACATCTGTTCCTGAAGAAGAAGCCACCCAGATTGTGCTACCACGGGTCAGAAAAGCAATGGGAGGGCAGAAACTCCCCAAGAACGTTCCGAAAGCTCCTACGGACAATGTCTCTTTTCACTCTGTAGATAATGCTGTTAAATGGCAGTATGTTTACCAGCGCAAGATCTATCCAGAAAAAGAACTTTACACAGAGGCGCAGGGGATAAACTCTATCGTGGAACTTCTCCGCAGAGCAGGCCTGACCAATACGGTCATAAATATTGGGCCATTCTACCCAGCATTGGTCAAGGAGTTCATTGTCAACCTTTCAAGCGAGTTTGATGATCCAGAAAATGCTGAATACAGAAAGGTGTTCGTTCGGGGAGAATGCTTCGATATATCTGCCTCAACCATCAATTCCTATCTTGGCAGAGAAGACCCAAAAGTCACTCCAGAAGTCCCGCACTTGAACAAAGTAGCGGTCGAGATCACTGGAGGACAAAAGAAGGTATGGCCTGTCAAAGACACCATTGCAGCTACTGAGCTTACAGCAAAATATCCAATTCTCTACCGCATTGGTCTGGCTAATTGGGCACCTTCTACGCATGGGTCGAGCATCAAAACCGAATTGGCTAAACTCATATACCAAATAGGTACGCAATCTTCTCTTGATTTTGGCGCTTATGTCATTGAACATCTAGTCAAGCACGCCAAATCATGTGCTATCAAACTTCCTATCGGGTTTCCTTCATTGATCACCGGTCTCCTTCTCCAACAATGTCCTCACATTGTTCGAGAATCGGATATTTCGGGTAAGAAGCCACTGCCCCTTGCTATCAGCCTCAAGAACTTCGAAGGGAAGCAGTTGAAGGACCTCGGACTTCCTATGGCCAAAGCATCAGGAGCTAGTTCAAGCTCTCGACCCTTAAGACCAATTGGCACTAGGATGGAGGAAGAATTGGTGGAGATAATCGATGATCTAGAGAATTCAATTGCGATGCTATCAACCCGCAAAGTCGTCTGTGAAGCTCTGCTCGATGATCTCCGCTCTCCTGCTGCTGCTGAAGATGATGTTGACGACTCCACGTCGATTTAAGTATTTCTCTGAATTTGCTTTGATAACTTTGTTCCAAACACTTTTAAATCCTCGGGGTATGTTCGAGTTAATTTTTCGCACGTTATGACTTTTTATTTCTGGATATTTGCTCATGTTTGAGCTGTTTATTTTGCTCATGGTGTGAGCTGGTTTTTACCCTGCTGTTTAGTCGAATTTCATTGTATGATTGCCTTTGGCAATAATGTTAGACAAACAGGGGGAGATAAGATAGGCTACGCCAGAAGTTACGCCAGAAGTCGCGCCGAAAGTTGTGCATAGAAGTCGCCGCTCCAGAAGTTGCTCTAGAAGCCGCTCCAGAAGATACACCAGAAAGACGCACAAGAAGTCGCATAACTTGCTGTGTGCGTAACTGCCTCAAGGTGACGAAGATGTGCCTGCTTGGAGTAAAGAAGTCACATCACTTCCTGTGCGTAACTGCCACAAGATAAATCACTTGCTGTGCGTAACTGCCACAAGATGACGATGGGCTTAAAAAGGTGTTTGCCTAAAAAATTGCCAAAGGGGGAGATTGTTGCTACGTTTAAATGTTGGCATGATTTTTTAGTGCAAAAGTAAGAAGTCGTGCAACATGTTACATGACATGTGGAGCGACTTGTTACGAGCCAAAGATTAGGAAAGTCTGAAGCTTTCCTAGTTCGACGAAGCTTGGAGCGAAAGAAGAAAGACACCACGAGGACTTGGAGCGCAAGAGAGTGACGTCGACAAGTCAGGCGACTTCCAGCTGGCAATTACACGTCAGCAATAGGCGGCAACTCGACTTGCCTGATTTCATCAGGAAGTCAGAACAGGCAAGACGACTTCCAGCTGTCGTGGAAGGCGGCAACAACTTGCCTGACTTTCTTGTTCCTGGTCTGAGGAGGATTAGGAATGTGAGCTGCTATAAAAAGCCCTTGGCTTCCCATTAGCAGATCATCCGTTCTTGTTCTAACACTGCAAGATTTCTCAGAGCTCTTAACCGTGCACCATCGGCGTGTTGAGAGGCTGATGAATATTCGCTAGAACGGATCTTTTGCTCCGATCAAACATTAAGTCGCGAAGACTAAAGTGTTTGGATTGGTTAGGGTTTTTGTTTGTGATTGAAGATTCACAACGCCGTCCAAGAAGACAACGACACCGAGCATAGGCTTGATCGAAGGGTGGAATTGAGGGAATCTCAAAGACAGGGGGAGAGGCTCCTGGTCGAGGTGATTCACGGTGAGATCTATAGTAGCTTAGGACAATAGCTTGTGTGATAGCTAGTTGGTACTTGAAGTTGTACTATTGACTACCTATAGTGAAAAACCTTTCCACTGGCAAAGTGCCCCTAGACGTAGGTGCGGAGTCACCGAACTGGGTAATCATCTCTGGTGTCGTTATTATTATCTGTCCATTACTTTGCTTACGGTTTCCACAAGAAGTCGATACACAAGTTAAAGACTTTGTGTTCGACTTCCTGACTCGGCTACGATTCAGAATTTCAGAAAGGTTTCACTATCAGCAATACGTCAAAACATACAAGTACCTATGATCATCCCAAGATCTATAGTTTATGGTGCTTATTACACGTGCAAACCTATCTCAGGGTCTCCCCCTGAATCCAAGACTCCTTCTTGATTCCACTCTTCGAGCAATCGCCTTGCTCTGTCGGTTCAAGTCATCGTTGAACGTTGTGGTTGCGTGCAGTCTTCACTCATGCGATCAGTAAACCCTGAATCACCTAACTCTCAATAGTTATGGGGATACACAATATCCTTAGCACAATCTACAACCTCTCAGCCCGCAAACCTTCACGTCTAAGAGCTTTGTAAATTATTGCTAGATAACAATAAAAGAACCACACAATTGCTAAGGGGGTAGCTTAAGCTTTTATAACAATCGTGTATGAGTACTAACACTAATGGGTTTCCTGTTTATCACCGTCTTTCTTCTTTCCTGAATCGGAGACGCGCTGGAACTCTACATAATTCATAATCGTAGTCGTACTTTGTGCAGAGCAGGGACTTTCCTGATTTCCGTTGAACAGGATGTTTGCCGAGATGTCGCTATCAATGTCGTACAAGATGCCGCATACGATGTTTCGACATTCTTTATGACATCTTCTCTAGTTCCTTAAAAATAAGCCAATTACCAAAAAAACGTCGTAACTACAATCTCCCCCTACGGCTGTTTTTAAGGTCAGCATTCTTCGTCGCATTTTGTGTCGCATTTTGTGTCAGCTTTTCTTGCAGCGATCGGCACTCGTCAAGTATTTGTTCGCGCGTCGTTTCACTTACCATCACGTATCTTGTACGTACGTCTGCGTCTTACGTCTTACTCTTACTCCCCCTTGCTGGCTCAAAAAGAGCAAACTTAAAAAAAAGTTTGAATAACAGAACAGGAAAATAAAACACAAACTTAACTCACACACATTCCCGATCAGCAGTCGAGAATATGTATGAAACATGTTCTGAGCAAATACAAAATAAAAGTTGTTCAGTTTTTAGCAAATCCATAAAGTACTTAAAATTCAAACAGAACTGCTGCTGGAGCTAGCAGTATCTTCTCCTGTAGCAGTTGCAGAGGGTTCTTTGGTAGTGTCTTCAATAGAATCAGGTAGGGAGGAGGAACCATTGTTGTCAGAGTCTTGAGGAGGCATCGACTTCAGCAGGTTAGCACAGTGAGATCTACGCTAGGACAGATGTTTCAGCGCCATCTTCAAGTTGACGATGTCCTCGTCAAGTACAACTATCTCTCTCTCGAGCATTATTGCATCTCTGCTGGTAGTCTTTGTTGGAGGGGAAACACCGAGAGCTCGACTGGTTGTCGCCTTGGTTGGTTTGGCTTCTATCCTGACAAGATCAGGAGCATGCTTGCCCTCGAACAACTTGTGGCTTACCACGATAATTCCTCCACGCTTTCTTGCCTTATTGGTTGTCTTCAACACACCAGGGTGTTGGTGCACTAGTAGCTCAGATATAAGGGAGGGAAAAGCAATAGGTATCTTTACAGCTTGTGATCTGGCATGTCTAAAAAGGTGGTCAATAACAAACTGGCCAAAATCAAGTGTGGAACTAGTACCTATTTGGAAGATGATAATTTCCAGCTCCGGTTTAATGGAGGATGCATGTGTGGAGGGTGCCCAATTTGCTACTCCGATACGGAACAATATGGAGTATTTTGAAGTGAGATCCAAGGCTGCCAAGGTGCCTTTATGTTGGAGTTATGCCCCAGTCCAATATATAAGTGATCTACAGATGTAATGTTTTATCATCTTTCCGAAAAATTAAATCGGCATATATTACTAATGTGTTGTAGTTATATATCGAATGTAATTTGATCTATGTCATTATGTGTGTAACCACTAATAGTAGATCTATAGATCAGAAAGAATTACATTTGATGAGTCCCTGATCAGCTAAGCTTCTTTAAGAAGCGATCAGTATGAGACCAACTCCTTGTGATCACGCTCTACTGATCATGGCAAAGTATGTGCCGGAGTTATATCATAGATACCAGCAGGTCGATGATATCGGACAACCCGATTGTGAGTATGCTGCATAGATCCAGTCATGAGATACTCACATATCGTAGCTTGTCATTATATCCTAAGACCAAGGAGTCTTTGTGTATACTATGCAACGAATACCTAAATTTGACCTAGTCTAACGTTATCTGTAAAAGGGTAACTATAACGGCTTCGATTGGCTTTGATATTTGTTGCACTAGTGAACTCGAAAGGCGTCTGAGGGATTTATCACTCATACTTCGGTATGAGAAAGATATCCGTTTAGGCCACTTGATGAGTATGACTGAAGGAATAGCACGGCCGTGCAGGTGATACCTTAGTATCAGTTTTCAGTCATCTCAGATATCAAGAAATAGTGATTGATAAATTAGGATGACCATTCTATGCCTATTGATCAATCTGGATATCGGTTTGGTAAAAGAACAGTGATATGTACGATAACAGGTTAAGTCGAATAATCGATAATCACGAACATTGGATAATCATAATGTCTTGCTAGAGACCACTTATGATGGAAAGGGTAAAATAGTAATTTTACCAGTCTGCCAATTGTTCATGAGCCTAGAGGGACACACGCATTAAGCACGATACATGACAACAATGATGGATGAAAATTGAGAACGATTCAGTAGTTTTCTGGCCTAAGGTTTTAACCAGACGGTTGAAGAAATCAATTCGAGAAAATTGAGCCGTTTTGTCTAAACCGAAATTAGAACTCAAGTTAATGGGTTTAATTTGGGTTTTACTTAAACGGGCTTAAAGCCCATTTAGGGATTTAAGTTATGAATGAGAACAAATGCAAATAAGAGTTTATGAATGATAGATATGTAATTTTAATTTTCAAATTAAAATCACGTAATATCTTCCATTATTTTCTCTAATTTTTCAGCAACTAATTCCCTCATCCTCTCCCTCTTATGGCTGAATTCTCTCTCCCTCTCATCCTCCATTGTTGTCAAGTTTCTCTCAAAAATTAATAGCAAAATTATTGAGTGAAAACCTCTTCGGCTGTGGTGCTTGTGTGGACTTGATAGAGAAACACTATACTTGTGTTTTCATTGATTAGAAGATGTAACTTTCAGATTTATATTTATATGTATAACATGTTGAAATTGCATTAAGATCAGTGCTTGTTTCGATCACCATGGTTACATAACGTCCGCTGCATGATATTCATCTATTGGAACCTATGGTGATCTCTTTCACTTTAGTAGGTCACACTCTGCTCTTATCACCATGTATCTCCTTGAGTACCTTGTTCAGGTTAGGTGGTGGTATAGAGCGGACACACTTCCTTCCCAGGAAGGCATTTATGATGTCAGAGGAAATGTTGAAGCGTAGGCCTCTGACATAGACTTTCTCACATTCCGAATCATCCGGAGTACCAAATCCAGCAGACAAGTTTGCAATAAACTCTTTAACCAACAGAGGATAGTGAGTACCTATATCGGTGACAGTTTTCATGAGTTCTGCCTTTTGCAAAAGCTTGACGATGTCTTCCAGTCCAAGAATCTCCGAGGACAAGGTCTTCTCGGGATAGACCGTTCTTTGGAACACAAACTCCCACCTTGTTGCACTAGCAGCTGAATGGAATGACACATTGTCATATGGAACACATTGGGTGTTCTTGGCTTGCTTCTGGCTCACTACCTTCTTTGCTTCTTTGACAGTCACAACTTCTTCATCGCTACTTTCCTCATCAACAAGTCTCCTTTTGGAGACAACCTTCTTCCCTTTGTCCTTGGCGGTCAATTTCTTCTTCTTGCTGGGGCCTCCAGCATCTTTCACCTCCTTCCTCTTCTTGGTCTCTTTCCGTTTTCCTACCATTACTGCAAGACTTTCATTTTCTTCTAACACTTTTTTCTTCATGGACGAGAGCATTGTGTGCGCTTCTTCCATGACATTTGCTGCAGCGTCTTCTGGGACAAACTCTGTGGCAGCAACGGTTACAACATCTGCTACACCATCTGTAGTAGTAGTCTCCTTGACAATTCCTGCGTCATCAGCAGGGTCGTTCTCCTTCTCAGCTTCTTCCAAACCGGCGTCTTTGTCTTCGGTCTCCTCCTTCTCAGAACCATTCTTGTTACTAGTTTCTTCACCAGCTTCTTCAGAATCAGCAACTTCTTCTTCAACCACACCTTCTTCTGTGGGTACAGGAACATCATCTTTCACGACTTCTTCTCCACCATCTCCTTCAGCAATTTTCTCTAGCCCATGACTGACGGGAGTCGTCTCAGCCTTTCCCCCTATCAGATCCTCAACAAATCCTTCGCGAGGAGGGTCCTGATTTTCTAGAAGTGACTCCAACAAGTCTCTGTTCCTCGAGGTATCAATATTTGAAACGATGGAGGAATCGATACCTGTTGTGGGAAAGATTGCTGATACTGGAGCAGGGATGATCTGCATGGAAGCTTCTTGACTTCCTTGGCCAAGGTCAGCCCCTCGTTCTGGGCATGTCAGATCCGTCATGGTGAATGCATAGCTTCTGGTTCGAGTTCTCTTGGGAACTCGGGAGAAAATAGGTGTTCGAGCCTCTACTGGTAGGTTTTTTCTGGATGAACCCTCGGTATCCTTCTTTGGGTTTAGTCCTTTGATTCGTACTCCATATTTGTTGGTGCCAGGTTTGCTCTTGGGGCTTTTCTCCTCTGCATTCTTAGGTTTGTTTTTCTGTCCGTCAGTAGCTTTCTTTGGCACAAGAGTACTCTGTTAGAGTTATGCCCCAGTCCAATATATAAGTGATCTACAGATGTAATGTTTTATCATCTTTTTGAATAAATAAATCGACATATATTACTAATGTGTTGTAGTAATATATCGAATGTAAGTTGATCTATGTCATTATGTGTGTAACCACTAATAGTAGAACTATAGATCAGAAAGAATTACATTTGATGAGTCCCTGATCAGCTAAGCTTCTTTATGAAGCGATCAGTATGAGACCAACTCCTTGTGATCACGCTCTACTGATCATGGCAAAGTATGTGCCGGAGTTATATCATAGATATCATTAGGTCGATGATATTGGACAACCCGATTGTGAGTATGCTGCATAGATCCAGTCATGAGATACTCACAGATCGTAGCTTGTCATTATATCCTAAGACCAAGGTGTCTTTATGTACACTATGTAACGAATACCTAAGTTTGACCTAGTCTAACGTTATCTGTAAAAGGGTAGCTATAATGGCTTCGATTGGCTTGGATATTTATTGCATTAAAGAACTCGAAAGGCGTATGAGGGATTTATCACTCATACTTCAGTATGAGAAAGATATCCGTTTAGGCCATGACTGAAGGAATAGCACGGTCGTGCAGGGGATACCTTAGTATCAGTTTTCAGTTATCTATGATATCAAGAAACAGTGATTGATAAATTAGGATGATGATTTTATGCCTATTGATCAATCCGGATATCGGTTGATAAAAGGACAGTGACATATACGATAACAGGTTAAGTCGAATAATCGATATTCACGAACGTTGGGTAATCAGAATTGAAATTCTGAATCGTAGCCGAGTCAGGAAGTCGAACACAAAGTCTTTAACTTGTGTATCGACTTCTTGTGGAAACAGTAAGCAAAGTAATAGACAGATAATAATCACGACACCAGAGATGATTACCCAGTTTGGTGACTCCGCACCTACGTCTGGGGGCACTTTGCCAGTGGAAAGGTTTTTCACTATAGGTAGTCAATAGTACAACTTCAAGCACCAACTAGCTATCACACAAGCTATTGTCCTAAGCTACTATAGATCTCACCGTGAATCACCTCGACCCGGAGCCTCTCCCACTGTCTTTGAGATTTCCTCAATTCCACCCTTCGAGCAAGCTCCTATGCTCGGTGTCGTTGTCTTCTTGACGAGTTGTGAATCTTCAATCACAAACAAAAACCCTAACTGATCAAAACACTTAGTCTTCGCGACTCAAGGTTTGATCGGAGCAAAAGGTCCGTTCTAGTGAATATTCATCAGCCTCTCAACACGCCGATGGTGCACGGTTAAGAGCTCTGAGAAATCTTGCAATTGTTAGAACAAGAACGGATACTGCTAATGGGAAGCCAAGGGCTTTTTATAGCAGCTCACATTCCTAATCCTTCTCGGATCAGGAACAGGAAAGTCAGGCAAGTTGTTGCCGCCTTCCATGACAGCTGGAAGTCGTCTTGCCTGTTCTGACTTCCTGAATAAATCAGGCAAGTCGAGTTGCCGCCTATTGCTGACGTGTAACTGCCAGCTGGAAGTCGCCTGACTTGTCGACGTCACTTTCTTGCGCTCCAAGTCTTCGTGGCGCCTTTCTTCTTTCGCTCCAAGCTTCGTCGAAATAGGAAAGCTTCAGATTTTCCTAATCTTCGGCTAGCAACAAGTCGCTCCACATGTCATGTAACATGTTGCACGACTTCTTACATTTGCGCTAAAAAATCATGCCAACAAATCATCCGGAGCTCTTTGCCTTGTAGGAGTTGCCTCTTCATCCGGGATGATTTGGCTTTCGTCCTCAGACTCTTTGTTGCGCTCATCGTCCTTGACTTCTGGTCTGACTTCTATTCTGACCTCTGGTCTGGCTTCTCCTCTGACCTCTGGTCTGACTTCTCCTGAGAGATTCAGGACTTCTTCGTCCTCGTCACTTAATTGCTCGTTATTGTCATCAATCACGACATTGATGGATTCCATGATAGTCCGGGTGCGTTTGTTGAATACCCGAAAAGCCCGACTATTTCTAGAGTATCCGAGGAAGATGCCTTTGTCGCTTTTAGGATCCAACTTGCGTCGAGGTTCCCTATCTGCGAGTATGTAGCAGACCGATCCAAAGACATGGAAGTATTTGACATTCGGCTTTCTCCCCCTCCATATCTCATAAAGAGTGAATGAAGTTCCAGGGCGAAGAGTCACTCTATTATGAATATGGCATGCCGTATTCAAACCTTCAGCCCAGAAGTGCTGCGGGATGTCTTTGGCTAACATCATGACTCTTGCCATCTCTTGAAGAGTGCGATTCTTTCTTTCAACGATCCCGTTTTGCTGAGGAGTGATGGGAGCAAAAAATTCGTGGGCAATTCATTCAGCATCACAAAAGTTTGCGAAGCTGATGTTTTCAAACTCCTTTCCATGATCGCTCCGAAGTCGGACGACTTTTCCAATGACTTCTCCTTTTTCTCGTTGAACTCTTCGACATAAGGCTTCAAAGACTGAGAAGGTATCTAACTTTTCTCGAATAAAGTCTACCCAGGTGTACCTCGAGAAGTCATCTACACATACAAATATGTACTTCTTCCCTCCTAGACTTTCTACTTGCATGGGTCCCATAAGGTTAACATGAAGAAGTTTTAGAACACGAGAAGTAGTAAGATGTTGTACCTTCTTGTGTGACGTCTTGACTTGTTTCCCAATCTGGCATTCTCCATAGATTTTTCCTTCAATGATCTTGAGGTTGGGAACTCCAATGATCGCCTTTTCAGAGAGAATCTTTTGCATGCTCCTCAAATTGATGTGACCAAGTTTTTGATGCCGTAGTTTTGTCTCTTGAGCTTTGGATAAAAGACACTTGGTTGGCAAGGTACTGACTGTTGGAGACCATAGATAACAGTTGTCAAGGGACCTGTGGCCTGTCATGACTTCCTTCTGTTGTTCGTCTTTGGCTTATGCTGATGAGATTTGCTGTGAGGCCTTCTACGAGCAGAGCTTCTTTCAGACATGGAGAGTTGGGAAGATTGAGTTTTCCTTTCCCGAGCACTCTAGCTTTTACTCCATCTCCAAAAGTGACGAAGCTATTTGTGCATGGTATTAAAGTGACTAAGAAAGAGCTGTTACCCGTCATATGTCGAGAGGATCCACTATCAAAGTACCAATCGTTGCTGGTTGAGGCCTTGAAAGCGGTGTACGCGATGTTGGCTCGATAGTTGACCTCTTTGACTCGCCATTCCTTCCGTGGTTGGCTTTTCTTGATGGTGGTCCTTTTCTTGACCAAGCTCTTCCCATATAGCTGATAGCAGAAGGGTCGAATATGTCCTCTTCGTCCACAGTGATGACAAACCCAGTTGTGTCTTTTGGTCTGGGTTTTTGAAGCGGCCAGAGTAAGAATTTTTTTGGTCGCTTGGTCAGCCGTGAAGTTAGGTGACTTCTGACGGGGCTTCTGGGTGACGAACTTCTGAGGAACGAAGATGGTGTGTGATGATGATGCATCTTTTGAATATCCAAGTCCTTCCATATTCCTGGCTGGTTTCCCGATTGAAAGGATTTGATCTAAAGTGTCAATGCTTGGATTCATCATCTTCATTGACTTCGTGACCTGCTCTAACACGCCTTTTAGTCGAGCAACTTCCTTTTTGAGATCAACAGTCTTCTCGAGAAGTCTTGACTTGTCTTCATTAAGAGTAAGAATGAGAGCATTTTGTTTTTCGATTACCTGAGAGTCTTCAAGCCACTTGACATACCATTCGATGTAAGCGTTGTTGAGAGTCTCATCGGATAGCTCATCATCAGAGTCATACTTCTTTGAGCTTTCAGCTGGTTGATCTATTGTGGAGGAAGTGAAAGCCACATAGTTACTTGTATGCTCAAGGTCACTGTCTTCCTCATCTTCATCGTCAGTTAGAGAGGTAATGAATCCCTTCTTCTGTTTCTTTAGGAAGTTGGGACATTCTCTCTGCATATGTCCATACCCCTCACATTCAAAACACTTTGCTCCTTTACCTGATCGTTCTCCTCGTCCTCCATCGTTAGCTGTGTTGTCGAGCTTCGAAAACTTGTGTTGTGGCTTGTCTCTGACTTCTCGGGTGACTTTTCTTCCTGTCATCTGGCCAAATCTTTTCATGACTTTGTTGTAGTTTTTGGCCAGCATGGCGATAGTTTCTTCAATGTCACTATCCGACTCAGAGTGCGTTGAGTTCTTCTGATCAGAACTTTTGAAAGCCACACCTTTATGTTTCTTCTCGATATGAGGTAGGGAGAGCTCGAAAGTCATCAGTGAGCCCATGAGTTCATCAAACTTCAGTGTCTTCAAGTTATGGACTTCTTCGATAGCGGTGATCTTCATCTTGAATCTGGGACTTAGAGCTCTCAGCGTTTTTCTGACCAAATCTTCATCGGTCATAGGCTTGCCAAGTGAATATGATTCATTGGCCAGATCCTTGATGCGCACATTAAATTTCGCGATAGTCTCGTCGCCATTCATGGTCAGAGCCTCAAAGTTAGTCGTGAGGTACTGTAATTTCTGCTCTTTGACTTTTGAAGTACCCTCGTAAGCAACCGCAAGTGTGTCCCAAGCAATTTTGGCACTTGTGCATGCGTTGATGAGTCGAAACACATTCTTGTCTACTCCATTAAAGATAGCATTGAGTGCACGAGAATTACCTAGGGCGGCTTCATCTTCTTCCATGCTCCACTCCTTTTCTGGTTTGATGCTGGTTTGATTTCCATGAGCATCGGCATAGTAAGGTTCCTCCCATCCATTGATGATAGACTTCCAGGTTTTGTTGTCGAGAGACTTCAGGAAAGCACACATCCGTGCTTTCCAATATCCATAGTTTGTTCCGTCGAGTACCGACGGACGATTGACAGATCCTCCTTCCTTTGAATCCATATTAGCTACTCAGAATTTTGCAGGAAAAATCACCTAAGAGATTAAGGTGCCTCCTCTTATACCAATTGAAATTCTGAATCGTAACCGAGTCAGGAAGTCGAACACAAAGTCTTTAACTTGTGTATCGACTTCTTGTGGAAACAGTAAGCAAAGTAATAGATAGATAATAATCACGACACCAGAGATGATTACCCAGTTCGGTGACTCCGCACCTACGTCTGGGGGCACTTTGCCAGTGGAAAGGTTTTTCACTATAGGTAGTCAATAGTACAACTTCAAGCACCAACTAGCTATCACACAAGCTATTGTCCTAAGCTACTATAGATCTCACCGTGAATCACCTCGACCCGGAGCCTCTACCCCTGTCTTTGAGATTCCCTCAATTCCACCCTTCGAGCAAGCTCCTATGCTCGGTGTCGTTGTCTTCTTGACGGAGTTGTGAATCTTCAATCACAAACAAAAACCCTAACCGATCCAAACACTTAGTCTTCGCGACTCAAGGTCCGTTCTAGCGAATATTCATCAGCCTCTCAACACGCCGATGGTGCACGGTTAAGAGCTCTGAGAAATCTTGCAATTGTTAGAACAAGAACGGATACTGCTAATGGGAAGCCAAGGGCTTTTTATAGCAGCTCACATTCCTAATCCTTCTCGGATTAGGAACAAGAAAGTCAGGCAAGTTGTTGCCGCCTTCCATGACAGCTGGAAGTCGTCTTGCCTGTTCTGACTTCCTGAATAAATCATGCAAGTCGAGTTGCCGCCTATTGCTGACGTGTAACTGCCAACTGGAAGTCGCCTGACTTGTCGACGTCACTCTCTTGCGCTCCAAGTCTTCGTGGCGCCTTTCTTCTTTCGCTCCAAGCTTCGTCGAAATAGGAAAGCTTCAGACTTTCCTAATCTTCGGCTAGCAACAAGTCGCTCCACATGTCATGTAACATGTTGCACGACTTCTTACATTTGCGCTAAAAAATCATGCCAACAAATAAACGTAGCAACAATAATGTCTTGCTAGAGACCACTTATGATGGAAAGGGTAAAATAGTAATTTTACCAGTCTGCCAACCGTTCGTAAGCCTAGAGGGTCACACGCATTAAGCACGATACATGACAAATAATTATGGATGGAAATTGGGAGAATCAGGTTTTCAGTATAGTCACATTGAAATCGATTCGGTGGTTTTCTGGCCTAAAGTTTTAACTAGACGGTTAAAGAATTCAATTCGAGAAAATTAAACCGATTTTTCTAAATCGAAATTAGAACTCAATTTAATGGGTTTAATTTGGTTTTAGTTAAACGGGCTTAAAGCCCATTTAGGCATTTAAGTGATGAATGAAGAAAAGTGCAAATAGAAGTTTAAGAGGGTAAGATATGCAATTAATTTATTTTGAAATTCAATTAAGATTTTTTAATTTTAATTTCAAATTAATTGCAAAAATATCTCCCTTATTTTCTCTAACTATTTTGGCAACTTCCCCCACTAATTCCTCTTGACTTGGCCGACTCTCTCTACCCATTCCTCCATAGTTTTTGTCAATTTCATTCTCAAAACATTCATAGCAAAAGTGTGAGAGAAAACCGGTTTTTGGTTGTTGTGCTTGTGTGGACTCGATAGAGAAACACTACATTGTGTTTTCATCGATTGACAAATGTAAATTTCAGATTTGAAAAGGTTAAGAACATGCTGAGTTTTTCATTAAGATCTTCATCTCTTTCGATCACCATGGTTACATAAGGCTCCGCTGCATGTAATTAACGTTTGGAACCCATGGTGATCTCTTTCAGTGGTATCAGAGCATGGTTGTTATGATATTTATACAACATGTTTAATTCTAGAATTTTATTTTTGTTTATGTGTTCATCACTTGAGTATGCATTTAATTGAAAAAAAATTCAGATTTAATTGATTTTGAAAAATTGGAAAAATAATTATTTTTGGGCTGTTTCGGGTTAGCCATGGCTAACCAGGGTCGAGACCCTTGGTGGACCATGGAATTGATAGCATTTTTGTCCCCTAGTCCAATTGCTAGTAGCCTGTAAATGTCTATATACATTATCATCGTTTGTAATATATATAAAACGGCTTTGTATTACTTATGTGTTGAAGTAATATGTTAAGCATGATCTGATTTATGACCACTAAAGTAGTAGAACCATAAATCTGTACGGATCACACTTAATGAGTCCCTGGTCAATATATGCTTCCATAGAAGCGACCAGTATGAGGATGGTTCTAAATGACCTAGTTCTACTCGTCATAGGGATGAGGGATCCCGGAATCATATCATAGATATCATGAGGTGATTGATATTGGACGACCCGCTTTGAATAGTGTTTTCATAGATTAAGCCATGAACATATTCAAATGCGATAGCTTGTCACGATATCCTTAGACCAAGGAGTCTTTGTGATCGCTATGCAATGTACGTGCGGCTTTAACTTGCGCCTAACGTTTTCCGTAACAGGATTGCAATAACGGGCATGATTGGGTGGCGGAGCGGGTTGCATGAGTGACACGAAAGACGGCTAAGGGATTTATCCCTCATACTACGGTATGGGAAAGATATCTGTTAAAAGCCTCTTGATCGAGACTGACTGAGAGTAAGAGCATGGTCATGCCGGTGATACGGGTTATCAGTTCTCAGCCATCTCACATATCAAGTAACAATGATTGATTGAACAAGGGTGACGACTCTATGCCTTGTGATCAATCGGGATATCTAGAGATAATAGGTTAGTGACTTGTATGCACAAGTTTAAGTCGAATCATCGATCGTCATGCACCTTGGGTAATCATAACGTTTTACTAGAGGCCAGTTATGATGGATCGGACAAGAGAGATCTTTTGCGCCGATCTGCCAACGGTGGCATGAGCCTGGAGGGTCACACACATTCAAGACGGATAACTTGAGACAAGGAAACCTTAACGTTTCTTGAGGAGCTATGCATGGACAAAACTGAAGGTTTTGGGCCATGGGTTCGGTTTGAGAGAATAATTAGCGAATCGAGAAAACTGAGTTTTTTCGTCGATGTCGCGTCGGACTTTGTTTGATAAGTAACGACAAATAGGGTCGGGCAACTTTTGGACACGGCACGAAACCACATGGGCGAGCCCATTGGGCTCGGCCCATGAGGTCACGTGACCAGCCCAACAAGGGCCCATTATGGGCTCAATAAGCCCAATATGGCCGGCCACATTGGTGGGTCCAAGAGTGGGGGCCACACAACACCATGTTTGGTTGGTGATTGTGGATTAAGAGGTGAGTGATTTAAGGGGTATGGGTAATGACACTTTAAGCCCATACCAATCACTTTTAAACCCATGCTTGTGAGTTGGATGATATATGGGAAATATCTAATATTGATTCATTACACAAAAATCAAACAACTCTCACAAGCTCTCTCTCTTTCTCATAGTGGCCAGCCACTCCCCTCTCTCCTCTCATCTTGCTCTCTTGTTCTTCATTTAATTGTTCTAGTAGGCAATTAAGTGAAGGATCTTCAAGATCATCCTCTTGCTGTGGACTTGCTTTAGAGAAGAAGATCTGAAAGTTCTTCTTTATCGATTCAACAAAGACTTAAAGGTAAATTTCTTGTGGAATAAATTTTGCCTTGGGATTTAACGGTTCATGTTCTTGGACAAGGTTTGGAGTTGATTTTGTTAAACGCTTCGATGATCTAGAACGCTCCAAAACCCTACAAGAATGCCCTAGGGCAGACCATGATCGGCACCAAGGGCCGACCAGGTCGCCTACGGGCGACCATAGCAGCCCTTGCGGGCGACCATGGTCGCTGCCACGGGAGACCACGGTCTGCCCACCCGGGTGACCATAGGAGCACTCGCGGGCCACCATGGTTGCCTCGCGGGCGAACAAGGCAGCCCTCCCGGGCCACCATGGTTGCTCCCATGGGTGGCCACGGTCAGCCCTGTGGGCGACCATGGTCAGCCCCGCGGGCGACCATGGCAGCCTCGCGGGCCACCGTGGTTGCCTCCGCGAGCAACCTCGGTTGGGCCGGTTCGGCCCGACCACATTCGAGCTGAACCGGCCAGTTCGCAGGAATAATTTGAAGCCCTTAAAATTTAATTTTTAGATTTGGTTCGGTTTCGATAAACCAGCGAGAACCGGTTCAAAATTCAATTATTAAGTTAAACCGTTTGGTTTCGATGAACAGGATTTTTTCCACACTTAAGAAAGATAAAAATTTGGAAAATTTTGTTGTTTGATAAGCATGTTAAGTGTTCACATGATCTTTGATAACATGATGTTTTCCACATGATGTATAGCTAAGCCCTCTAGACTTGCACTTTAATTTCGGTTTTGCAACCTGCGTGTTGCTTGATTTTGGGTTATAGTAAATACAGCCTGCGTGTCGTGATTTGTATTTATTTATTTTATTTAAATTTGTAATCACGAAGATCGACGCAAGAAGCAAGTCAAGAGGAAGACTCGAAATTTGGAGGAGGCTCGAAGCCAGTGGGAGTTCACAAGAATGGAGCAAGTCTGGATCTTGAAGACCAAGTCTTTAGGATCAGTATTGCTAGATTCTTAGGAACTTAAGATGGGCTTAGTTATGCATATATTTACCGTTACATTTGTATGAATGTATGAATGTATGATAGTTTAATATACAAGTTCATGTATGATTTGCTATCACGCACATGCAAAGATTAAAACCCGATATTTAATCAGACTTTCATGTAACCTGCTAAGGGATCATCTTTGCATGGATTTGCAATTGATGATTCCAGATTAAGATTGTATCGATATGTAATCAGACTTTTATAATTCACTTAAACGCAAATAATTACAAGTCAAGCGTGATACCACCCAAGTTTGGGCACTCAAAAGGGCTTTGACCCTATGGATGTCGGTACGCCTCCGCGTAACATTCATAGAGGAGAAGTCTGGATGAGATGGGCAGTTCTATGTGGGTGTGTGCGCCTCCGCATAGTAGCCACATTAGTTTTGTTCATAGTTCAAGCTTGGTAGACTTGTCTACGATTGTTAGCTAGGGCTGACCTAGGGTATCAGTATAGGGTATGCCGTGTACTTTTAGTACAGACCCTAGCCAGGAATTACATGATTTTGTAAATGGATGTATTCCTACCTTGATGCTCTCAATTGGAGCAGTGAGCCTCCGTTCACTTCAATTGAGGGTATTATAGGATCCTGGTTCAGATTCTAATGTTAGAATCAGACAAGTGTTTTATAACTAAATCTCCAACTTGAATTTTAATTAATTTTACCATGTAGAGCTAAAAGGTAAACACAACACAAAGGAGTAATAGAGAACTGAGAGTCCAGATTGAGGACAGACTCAAGAGCGTGAATTACTCAGATTGGAATAGAAACTTGAGGCTTGTACTCAAGCATGAACGCAAGTAGTATATCCTTACCAAAGAACCTCCTGCTGAGCCACAGCTGAACGCCGCTAGGGCACTAAGGATACTTATCAAAGTTCCTTATTAACCAAATTGACGTGTCATGCATTATGGTGGGCAGTAGGATGTCAGAGTTATAGAAGCAGTTCAGGAACATTTCAGATGACCCTCATACCTGTAAGGCAGAGGTCAAGGAAATGTTCAAGGAGAAAGCTCGTGTCGAAAGATATGATACTTTCATAGAACTTAACTCCTGCAAACTTAAGGCTAGAGCCCTGTTAGTCCCCATGTCACGAAGATTTAATGTCTTCAGGAACATCTAACCAGACTCGGTTTTGATGATCAGGTTGAAATGGCTGCAGATTTTATGATGCAGTCACTTCCAGATACATATAGTGATTTCATAGTAAATTACAATATGCATGACAGGGACAAGTCCTTAACAGAGCTTCATGGGATACTTGCGACCACTGAAAAGAACCTTAAGGGAAAGACCAAGGAATTCCTTATGGTCAACAAGAAGGTCAGCTTCAAGAAAGCTGATCAGGGTAAGGGTAAGGCTCCTGAGCACCTTGCAGGGCAGTTCAGACACCCCAAGCGTCCAAAAGTTCAAGCAGCTCCCAAAGCTGCTGTGAAGATTAAGGACAAAATGGAGGAGATATGCCATCACTGCAATGAGCCAGTACACAGGAATAAGGGATTGTAAGCAATATAAGGATCATGCAAAGAAGAGTGGGTATCCACGTCTTCAGGATCAGATATTTACGTTGGTAAGATTAATCACTATAACGTAAATAAGAAAAGGCTTAAATATGATGATTTAAACCAAGTTATAATCTGGCATTGTCATTTAAGACACATAGGCGCGAAACGCATTTCAACACTTCACAAGTGTGGACTTTAAGTACTTTTGAATTCACTCAAACTGAAAGATGCAAGTCTTGCCTAATGAGCGAGAAACGCATGTCTACACTTCACAAGTGTGGACTTTTAAGTCCGTTTGAATTCACTCAAACTGAAAGATGCGAGTCTCGCCTAATGGGCAAAACGACAAAGGCACCTTTCACAGGTTTATGTGCAAGGCGAGTGACTTATTAAATCTAATACAATCCGACGTATGTGGACCTATGAGTACTCAGGCCAAAAGAGATTTGAACTAATAATTGACTCTAGAAACGGCCGCATTCATTTTGGATCAGGCTCCGATGAAGACAACGATAGTACACCTTGTGACAGTCATTCTGTCTTCCATTACTGTGGATGCGTACGCCTCCGCGTAGTATTCATTGGGATGCGAGCTGAATAAGGTAATCAGTTCTATTTGGTTGCGTGTGCCTCCGCGTAGTAAACAAATAAGAGCTGGACCAGAGTCATAGAAGGTATACCACATAACACTCATTACGTCTCCCGTTACTGTGGATGCGTGCGCCTCCGCGTAGTATTTATTTGGATGGGAGCGGGATGAGATGGTCAGTTCTATTTGGATGCGTGCGCCTGCACGTAGTAGCCAAATAAGAAATGAACCATAGTCATATATGGTGTGGAAAACATCCTAATAGGTTTTTCCTAAAAGATTTGGGTAGCAGAGATGCAGGCATCCAAATCATACAAATGTGTCTTCGTAAGGTATCCTTAAGAAACTAAGAGATACAACTTCTACATACCCAGCGAGTACAAAGTGTTTGTTGCTCGAGGAGGGGTATTTTTGGAGAAATATTTTATTTCCAAAACAGCTAGTGGGAGTCCCGTGCATCTCGAAGAAATTCGAGAGGATACAGAACAGCCTGAAGCAATTCAGGAGCCTGTTATGCAAGATGTAGAAGTACTGGAGGCTCAGATGGTCGTAGATGAAGAATCAGTCCCAACAGAAATTCCAGATGGTCCAAGGAGATCTGAAAAATCTCGTCATGTTCCAGACAGATATGGCTTCACAACCACTGAGGGAAATGATTTGATGATTGTGGATCAGGATGATCCAGAAACCTTCAGACAAGCTTTGACCAGTCCAGACTCCGAAAAATGGCAGAACGCTATGAATGAGGAAATGAAATCCATGTAAGACAACCAAGTCTGGTGCTTGGTGGATCAAACTCTTGGGATAAAACCCATCGGTTCTGACTGGGTCTATAGGATCAAGACCGACATGGATGGAAATCCTCAGACCAATGAGGCTAGGATGGTTGTAAAAGGTTATCGTCAGATTCAATGCATGTATTATGATGACACCTTTTCACCAGTAGCAATGGTCAGATTGATCCGGATTATTCTTAGTCATAACTATGGCAGATAGATGTCAAAACCCCTTTCTTAGCAGGAACTTACTAGAGGGTGTGTATATCACACAACATGTAGATTTTGTAGATCCAAAGAATCCCGGAAAGATATGTAAGCTGCAAAGATCCATGTATGAATTGAAGCATGCTTCAGGGAGTTGGAACCTTCATTTTGATAAATCTGTAAGGGAACTCGGCTTCATCAAAAACAAAAGTGAGCCTTGCGTACATGAGAAAGCGAGTAAGAGTAATATTGTATTCTTGGTATTTATTCATCGGGAATGACATCCCGACCTTGCCACCAAAGTTTGGTTAGGGAAGTACTTATCTATGAAGGACTTAGGTGATGGTACATTTAATGTAGGAATCAGGATCTCTACAGATCATTCCAAAAGGATTTTGGGCCTAAGTCAGGACATGTTGCTAAGTCAGAACATGTACATAGCTAAAGTGTGGAGAAGATCTCAATGCTTGATCCTAAGAAAGGATACATACCCATGCGTCATGGTATTAAGCTCAACAAGCTACAGAGTCCTAGAATTCCTGATAAGCTGAGCAGGATGAGTAAGATCACTTATGCTTCGGCTGTGGGATCCATCATGTACGCCAGGATGTGCACGAGACTGGAAGTCTCGTTTGCACTAAGTTGTACCAGCAGATTCCAATCTAACCCCGACCAATTACATTGGATTGCTGTCAAAGGTCATCCTTAAATATTAGAGGAGGACCAAGGATACATTCCTAGTGTGTGGGGATATAGATAGAGAACTAGCAGTCAAAGGACAAGTCGATGCTAGTTTTCAGACATATCCAGATGACTTCCAAATTCAGTCAGGATATATTTTGTGTTGAGTGGTGGCGCTTTCAGCTGGATAAGCTTTAAGCAAGCCAAAATTGCCAACTGTACAGCGGATGCTAAGTATATAGCTGCAACAAAAGCAGCTAAGGAAGTCGTATGGATTAGAAGCTTTCTGATCGGATTAGATGCAACGCCGCGAGCGTCTGATCTGATAAGCTTGATGTGGGACAACACAAGTGCCGTAGCTATTGCTCAAGAGCCCAAATTCCACAACAGATCCAAAAACATATACTCAGCAGGCATCACCTCGTGAGAGTTATCACATTTAGAGGTGATGTGGAGATTAAACACTATTCGACTGATGATAATATGGCTGATCCCTTGATAGAGGCTCAGCCGTAGCCTATGCATGAGGAACATGCAGGGTCTATAGGAGTAGATCAGAACTTAAATTGGAACAAGGGGCAAGTGGGAGATTGTTAGAGTTATGCCCCAGTCCAATATATAAGTGATCTACAGATGTAATGTTTTATCATCTTTCCGAATAAATAAATCGGCATATATTACTAATTTGTTGTAGTAATATATCGAATGTAATTTGATCTATGTCATTATGTGTGTAACCACTAATAGTAGAACTATAGATCAGAAATAATTACATTTGATGAGTCTCTGATCAGCTAAGCTTCTTTATGAAGCGATTAGTATGAGACCAACTCCTTGTGATCACGCTCTACTGATCATGGCAAAGTATGTGTCGGAGTTACATCATAGATATCATCAGGTCGATGATATCGGACAACCCGATTGTGAGTATGCTGCATAGATCCTGTCATGAGATACTCACAGATCTTAGCTTGTCATTATATCCTAAGACCAAGGTGTCTTTGTGTACACTATGTAACGAATACCTAAGTTTGACCTATTCTAACGTTATCTGTAAAAGGGTAGCTATAACGGCTTCGATTGGCTTGGATATTTATTGCATTAGTGAACTCGAAAGGCGTCTGAGGGATTTATCACTCATACTTCGGTATGAGAAAGATATCCGTTTAGGCCACTTGATGAGTATGACTGAAGGAATAGCACGACCGTGCAGGGGATACCTTAGTATCAGTTTTCAGTCATCTCAGATATCAAGAAACAATGATTGATAAATTAGGATGACGATTCTATGCCTATTGATCAATCTGAATATCGGTTTGAGAAAAGGACAGTGACATGTACGATAACAGGTTAAGTCGAATAATCAATAATCACGAACGTTGGGTAATCATAATGTCTTGCTAGAGACCACTTATGATGGAAAGGGTAAAATAGTAATTTTACCAGTCTGCCAACTGTTCGTGAGCCTAAAGGGTCACACACATTCAGCACGATACATGACAAATAATCATGGATGGAAATTGGGAGAATCAGGTTTTCAATATAGTCACATTGAAAACGATTCGGTGGTTTTCTGGCCCAAGGTTTTAACTAGACGGTTGAAGAAATCAATTCGAGGAAATTAAACCGATTTATCTAAACTGAAATTAGAACTCAATTTAATGGGTTTAATTTGGGCTTTAGTTAAACGGGCTTAAAGCCCATTTAGGGATTTAAGTGAAGAATGGGGAAAAGTGCAAATAGGAGTTTAAGAGGGTAAGATATGCAATTAATTGATTTTAAAATTCAATTAAGATTTGTTAGTTTTAATTTCAAATTAATTGCAAAAATATCTCCCTTATTTTCTCTAACTATTTTGGCAACTTTACCCATTAATTCCTCTTAACTTGGCCGACTCTCTACCCTTTCCTCCATAGTTTTTGTCAATTTCATTCTCAAAACATTCATAGCAAAAGTGTGAGAGAAAACCGGTTTTTGGTTGTTGTGCTTGTGTGGACTCAATAGAGAAACACTACATTGTGATTTCATCGATTGACAAAGGTAATTTTCAGATTTGAAAATGTTAAGAACATGCTGAATTTTTCATTAAGATCTTCGTCTCTTTCAATCATCATGGTTACATAAGGCTCTGATGCATGAAATTAACGTTTGGAACCCATGGTGATCTCTTTCATACTCCTGGTTTTCACCATTGTTGTGAGAGTGGTAGAGTTTCGACACAGGGTTTGAGAGATGTGGGAGATGAGAGCGAAATAACAAATTGAGGGAAAATAGGTTTTTGAAAAAAAAAAGAAATCAAATCTGAGGCAAATCGTATCTCGCGACCTTTCCTCTTTATATATTGGATTGGGCTTTTGGTATACTTGACCCAATGGCATGTGTTGGGATTTTGGACCGCTTTATGAAGAGGTACCAACTAACTCCTCTCAACTATTTAGCAACTTCTTTTATATGTTGATAGTGCAGAGTCCGAGTGACGATCTGAGGAACTCGAATCTGCTTGCATCTAGTGGCTTAGTAAAAATGTCAGCAAGTTGTTTCTCTGTATGGATGTGCTCTAGGACGATCATCTTGTCTTCGACCAGCTCACGAATGAAGTGGTGTCTAATGTCAATATGCTTGGTTTTATTGTGTTGAACCAGATTCTTAGAGATGTTGATTGCACTGACATTATCACAATACAAAGTCATGGCTTCTTGTCTGACATTGTATTCGACTAACATTTGCTTCATCCATAGTAATTGTGTGCAGCTACTCCCAGCAGCGATATACTCAGATTCAGCAGTGGACAAGGCAACACAATTTTGCTTTTTACTGAACCATGATATGAGGTTATTGCCAAGGAAGAAACAACTTCCATATGTGCTCTTCCTATCTGTTGTGTTTCCAGCCCAATCAGCATCACAATACCCCACCATGGTAGAGGATGAGTCGAAAGAGTATAATAAACCCAAGTCTGTGGTCCCAGAGATATATCTTATAATTCTTTTAGCTTGAGATAGATGACTAACCTTAGGATTAGCCTGATATCATGCACACACTCCCACGGAGTAGGCAATATCATGTCAACTAGCAGTAAGGTAGAGAAGACTACCAATAATGCTTCTATACAGGTGTTGGTCGACAGCTTCTCCTGGATCATCTTTAGTTAGCTTGATATGTGTAGCTGCAGGTGTCCGTTTATGTGAAGCTTTCTCTAGCCCAAATTTCTTAACAATATTCTTCTCATATTTGCTTTGAGAGATGAAGATGCTATCTTTTAGTTGTTTGATTTGAAAATCTAGGAAATAGATGAGCTCTCCCACCATGCTCATCTCGAATTTTGATTGCATTTGTGGGATAAAATTTTCTACCATCTTTCTTGACATCTCTCCAAAGACAATGTCATCGACATATATTTGGGCTATCATCAAATTCCCGTCCTCATTCTTCACAAATAGAGGCTTGTCGACTCCCCCTCTAGTGTAGCCGCTTTGAATCAGAAATTTTGTGAACCTTTCATACCAAGCCCTTGGTGCTTGTTTCAATCCATAGAGGGCTTTCTTGAGTTTATACACATGATCAGGGAAGTGAGGATCAACAAATCCTTTAGGTTGTGACACATACACTTCTTCGTTGAGATCTCCATTCAGGAATACACTTTTGACATCCATTTGGTAAAGCTTGATCTGTAGATGGCATGATATCCCTAGTAGGAGTCTGATTGCTTCAACCTTGCTACTGGAGAAAAGGTCTCATCGAAGTCTACTCCCTCAATTTGAGTGTACCCTTGAGCTACTAACCTTGCTTTATTGCGAGTGATGTTACCAAGCTCATCGGACTTATTTTTGAAGATCCATTTTGTGCCAATGACATTTCCTTCACTTGGCTTAGGTACTAGTTCCCATACCTGGTTCTTCTCAAATTGAATCAGTTTCTCTTGCACGGGATTGACCCAATACTCATCATTGATGGCTTCGTTGACATTCTTAGGTTCAATCTTTGAAACAAAGCATATATTACCTATCATCTCGTTGTAATTCACAGGAGCTTTTGTCGAGTCCGTATGCCTTCATTTAGATCTCCAATTACTCCAGAGATAGGATGATTAGCCTGGATTCTTCGTGAGGGGTTCTTATTGCTGGCTTCAGGAACTGCCTTATCGTTATTGACACTTGGGCTAGGATCATTGTCTTCTGGCTTGCTGCTAGCATCTTCACTAATATATGTAATAACATCCTTCCTAATATTGTTGGGATAAACTCCTTCTTCGTCTGTCGCATCTTCTAGGGCATCTTCACAGTCATCATCAACAACAACATTGATTGATTCCATCATAGTCTTGGTTCGTTTGTTGAAGACCCGGAACGCGCGACTATTCCTTGAGTAGCCAAGGAAGATGCCTTCATCACTCTTTGGATCAAGTTTTCGACGAGGTTCTCTATCAGCCAGAATATAACAGGTGGATCCACATATATGGAAGTACTTAACATTATGCTTTCTCCCCCTCCATATTTCATAATGAGTTACTGACATACCTGGTTGGAGAGTGACTCGATTGTGGATATGGCAGGCAGTGTTAAGTGCTTCTGCCCATAAGTGAGTTGGTATGTCCTTGGCCAGCATCATAACTCTAGCCATCTCTTGTAGAGTCTTGTTTTTGCGCTAAAAAATGTCATTCTGAGCTGCAGAATTCTGCAAATTTACTGTTTTCAAACTCTCGACCATGATCACTGCGAAGACGAATTATTTTGCTAATTGTCTCCCCTTTTTTCTCGTTGGACCTGGATGCACAGAGTTTTAAAGATTGAAAAGGTATCCGACTTGTCACGAGGGAAATCAACCCATGTGTATCGTGAGTAATCGTCTACACACACAAACACGTAGCGTTTTCCTCCAAGGTTTTCAACTTGCATTGGCCCCATGAGGTCAACGTGTATTAGTTCGAGTACTTGTGAGGTGGTGATATGCTGCAGCTTATTTTGTGACATCTTTGTTTGCTTTCCAATCTGGCATTTTCCGCAGATCTTTCCTTCCACAATTTTTAGGTTTGGAATTCCAATAATGGCCTAATCTGAGATTGCCTTCTGCATGCTCCTAAGGTTTAGATGTCCAAGCTTTCTATGCCAAAGTTTGGTTTCTTCTGCTTTGGAGACAAGACACTTTGCCGCCTCGATATGTGAATCGGGCGACCAGATGTAACAATTATCCATTGAGCGGATTTCTTGTAGGATAGTGACTTGATCGAGATCTTTTACTATACAGGCTTCTTTTGTAAATTTTACTTCTGAACCTAGATCACAAATCTGGCTGATCTTAATTAGATTTGCCTTGAGTCCTTCTACAAGTAATGCTTCAGTTAGGCAAGAAGCTCCTGGATGCTTAAGTAGTTCTTTTCCAATGATTCGGGCTCGAATCCCATCTCAAAAAGTAACATAGCAGTTTGTATATAATTTGAGATTGGAAAGAAACTCAGGAGTACTTGTCATGTGTCGAGAACATCCACTATCGAGATACCAGTCCTTGTTGGTTGAAGCACTCAAGGAGGTGTATGCAACATTAGCTCGATAGACTAGATTTTTTGGTCTCCATTCAAGGCGGGATGTTTTCTGAGGAGTCGAGAGATGACCTTGATATCTCCTTTGATTTTGTAGTAACTGAGCTTGCTTCTTCCGATGGAGTTGAAAGCAGAATTGTCTGATGTGACCCCTTTGACCACAGTAATGACATATCCACTGATATTGATATGCTGGATTTCTGGAATATCGATGTCTGGGTGGAGGATGTCTTTTGGCAGATGATTGACAAGAACATGTTATAGAAGATGTCACGACATTTGTTGTAGGTTGTCCTGTAGGATGTGTCGTCTCATCTTATAGTTTCTTATCAGCCATGGCTTGTTGTGGGACAAACTTTGTGAGTGCTGATGAGAAGGTATTATGTGTGTACCCTAGTCCCGTCATATCTTTGGACTGCTTTCCTACTGATAGGATTTTGTCAAGACTTTCTGAGCTAGGATTCATCATCTTTACTGATTTAGTCATAAGACTAATTTCTCCATTAAGTTTGGTAATTTCGCGTTTTAGCTCCACAATCATCTCTAGGAATCTAGACTTGTCGTTGGTAAGAATGATGACCCGTTCACCTTGTTGATCAAGGATCAAAGTTTCCTTGACCCATCTGGTATGCAAGCTTTTGTATGCCTCGACCAGTTGCTCTTTAGTCCAATTCTCGTTTGGGGTTGGATGATGGAGATCATCATTGATATTAGCAGAGTTATCAATGTTACATACATAAGTGGTAGTAGTGAATGCAACAAAATTGCTTACCTCCTCAGAACCACTCTCTTCATTGTCATCATCTGATAAGGTAGCATTATATCCTTGTTTTTGTCGTTTGAGGAAATTTGGACATTCTCTACGAAGATGACCAAATACTTCACATTCATGACACTGAGGTCCTTTGTTCTTGTTGTTTTCCTGTCAGATTTTTTTGTGGAGCTTTGTTTCTGGCATCTGTTGTAACATTCCTTCTGCCCATTCGGCTGAATCTTCTCATGACTTTGTTGTATTTTTTTTGTGAGAAGGGCTATTGTAGCATCGATGTCTTCATCAGAGTCAGAATCCTCAGATTCTGGTTGCTTGTGTGTTGAGCTTTTGAAGGCAACTCCTTTATTCCTTTTGTCGATATTGGGCAGATATAGCTCATAGGTCATTCGAGATCGCATCAGTTCATCAAATTTTAAGATCTTGAGGTCATGAACTTACTCAATTGCGGTGATCTTCATCTTAAATCTAGGGCTAAGAGCACGCAGGGTTTTTTTAACCAGTTTTTCATCAGACATTGGTTCGCCTAGAGAAAAGGATTCATTGGCTAGATCTCGAATTCGAACGTTGAATTCAACGATTGATTCGTCCTCTTTCATGACAAGGGCTTCGAAGTTGGTTGTCAAGTATTGCAGCTTTTGTACTCGAACCTTGGTTGATCCTTCATATGCAACAGCCAGGATATCCCATGCGGATTTGGCAGTTTTGCATGTGTTGATTAGTCTGAATACGTTCTTGTCAACACCATTAAAATAGCATTTAGGGCTCGAGGGTTTCCCAATGATTCCTCGTCTTCATTATCAGTCCAGTCTTTTTCTAATTTTGGGCCGATAGGGTTACCATCATTATCACTGAGTTGTGGGGCATTCCAACCATTGGGTTACCATCATTCCATGTTTTGTTGTCCAGGGACTTCATGAAGGCACACATGCGAGTCTTCCAATAGCTGTAGTTACTTCTATCTAGAACAGGTGGTCGGTTGATGGATCCTCCTTCTCTGGTATTGTCCATCTTGATGATCAAAATATTTGTTTAGGAACTCACCTAAAGCTGTAGGTGCCCCCTCTGATACCAATTGAAATTTTGATCAGATAGTTGTGCAAGATGCCACACACAATGTTATGTATAAAGCTATAACACCGTATATGACAACTTGCGTAGATAAAGCAGGACAGTAAATATAAAATGTAACAAACAACGACACAGCAAATTGTTTACCCAGTTCGGTGCAACGTCACCTACGTCTAGGGGCTTTCAGCCTAGTGGAAAGGTTTCACTATCAGCAATACGTCAAAACATACAAGTACCTATGATCATCCCAAGATCTATACTTTATGCTACTTATTACACGTGCAAACTTATCTCAGGGTCTCCCGCTGAATCCAAGACTCCGTCTTGATTCCACTCTTCGAGCAATCGCCTTGCTCTGTCGGTTCAAGTCGTCGTTGAACGTTGTGGTTGCGTGCAGTCTTCACTCACGCGATCAGTAAACCCTCAATCACCTAACTCTCAATAGTTATGGTGATACACAATATCCTTTGCACAATCTACAACCTCTTAGCCCACAAACCTTCACGTCTAAGAGCTTTGTAAATTATTGCTAGGAAACAATAAAAGAACCACACAATTGCTAAGGGAGTAGCCTAAGCTTTTATAGCAATCGTGTATGAGTACTAACCCTAACGAGTTTCCTCTTTATCACCGTCTTTCTTCTTTCCTGAATCGGAGACGCGCTGGAACTCTGCATAATTCATAATCGTAGTCGTACTTTGTGCAGAGCAGGGACTATCCTGATTTTCGTCGAACAGGATGTTTGCCGAGATGTCGCTATCAATGTCATACAAGATGTCGCATACGATGTTTCGATATTCTTTATGACATCTTCTCTAGTTTCTTAAAAATAAGTCAATCACCAAAAAAACGTCGTAACTACAATAATAAAAAACACTTAAAATAATTTGTGATCGAGCAAAAATTTTCTTTTTAAGGCAAAACATTAGAAACATCAAGAAATAATTTTTTATCAGGTTAATAATAAAGAACTACCCATATGAATAGACTACTTTCACATCACTACCTAAAATTCTTTTTCTAGCGTACATTTATCTTAATATTTGAGGTCGGACCATCAGAGGTTTCAACATCTATCGCCAGATATTGGCACGGTCTATTGGTAAAGGGCCTGAAATAATAATTTTGAAACTCGACCAACATAAAAACTTAACGATAACTTCATGGTGATACAGTTGCATCCGAGTATACTTTTTCATATCTTTTCTTATGTTTTAGTTGTTTTTGTTAGAAACAGGTGAGTCCATAAACGCCAATCGAGTAATTGAATCATTCATTCATGCAATAATCAAAGCAATTGAAGAAGAAGACGAACAGAAGATATAATTCTTTATTATTATCGAATATCGCCGTAGAAATACAACCAGATTTACTTGACCTGATATTCGGGATCTGACGGATGAACGCGATAAAGAGGATTCCGTCGAGGCATGATTAGACCGCTTTCCTTAAGACGATTACTGCCTAGTATGGGCAACTCACTCCCAGTATACAACGACAAACGAGATCGAACTTTAACCGGGTTCTAGAGATTAATCGAGGAGGAATGAACGAGAGAGATAGAGAAAGAGATGACGGCTAGGGTATTTCGATGTTTTGTATATATTTCATCTCTAGCAAAGATACTTATTTATATGTTCAAGGGAAGTAGAAACTTAAAAGAATTGGAATGAAAGACTTACCAATTTCATTATTCTTGGGGAACCAGTAAAATTCAACTTGTCGTTCAAGCAAGAGAATTTTTCTTTAATGGCAAAGTATGACAACACTTATTTCCAAATAAATAATTATTTTGAAAATATTTTACACTTGAAAAATATCACGGAAATATTTTATTTTGTGAATAAAAATATTCTGTAAGAATATTAATTCTTCAATATAAATATTTTGAAAATATTTCCTTATTTTCACATTGCAAGTATCCATTTAAGACACTTCTAACAGTTTTTGCCCTTGATATTATATGTTTTAGGAAAAATGACATTTTTGTGCACCTGAATATACACTTTTGACACTTTCATACTCTAACTTTTTTTTTCTCTTTTTTCCATACCTTACTTTCATTTTGGGACAATTTTCTTTAGAAATTTCAAAATATCCCTAAATTGAACCAAAATTAAATCTGGTTTAATTCTGTTCTAATTAAAGAGTATGAAAAGACAAAATTGCCCTCAACTATTCATCAAATTTTTAAAGGTATGCCACCCTTTCAACTATTCCTCTCCTCTTCCTCCGCCATCCCCTCCTCACCAGCGTTTCTCCAGCATCCATCGTCGGGGTTTCTCCGGCATGTGGGGAGCACGGTGGACCGACGAGGCCTCCTAAACACCTCCGCCAAGGTGTCCATCTCGACCTCATCATCCTCGACCCCTCCTTCTCGTCTTCTCTGGTGATTCTTCGCCGGAGTCGGCCATGGTTCTTCCTCTGCAACCTCCACAATATAAAATGGCGAGCATCGACGAGGTTGGCAATGGGCAGCGACCAAAAGGGTAGAATACGGTGCTCCGACGATCGTCTCTGGCATAGAATGTTCGGAAAAGAGATAGAGGGAGAGAGGGAATAAGAAATGAGTTCAAGAATTTAAAATTTTCAGTCGCCGAAAAGTGTGCCAGAACATATTTTCCGGCACACTTTCCGGCGAGTGAAAATTTTGGCACAACTTCAGTCACATACACCAACTCCGGTCACCAGGTACGAAGACCAGCAGGTAAGCTCCGGCAATCGACGATGCTCCGGCGATCGACGAGGTACTCAAGATGCTCTGTTGTGATGAAGTAGGAGGGTTCAATGGCATTCACTTGAAAATTTGATGAACAGTTGAGGGCAATTTCGTCTTTTCACACTCTTTTAAAAATTGGGCCGGTTCTCTCCATTAGACTAGGGGTAATTTCGGTATTTTGAGATTTAGGGGTAAATTGTCCAAAATGAAAGTCAGGTATGGAAAAAAAAGAAGAAAAAAAAGTTAAGGTATGAAAGTGTCAAAAGTGTATATACATGTGCACAAAAGTGTCATTTTCCCTATATTTTATCATCATTGTATGTTTTTTTTTCAACTTTACTTGTAGTTGAGTGTTTGTCTAGCAAAAACATGTCAATTTAAGATTCATTTTGAGCCTATTCGTCGCTAATAGTGCGGAGAACATACATTGAGCAATAAAGTTTCAAATGAGACGACTTTGTGCACCAAGGTGAACAGAATTCAAAGATCTACAATTTTGTAAGAGGAAGTTTTGGGAAAGTCTGACATTTGGGACATGTCACGGTCGTTACAACTTCTAGAAAATCATTGAGAGACACCCCGTGCCACAGAAAAGGTATTACGACCATGTCACTTTTGGCCGAGGCTGTGACATGTACGATTTCACTTTTAAAAGATGATTTTGACCTATTTTTCGACGGACTATTTTCTTGAGCACACAAGTGACACCCAGAGACTCCCCAGGCGACATTGGAGGCTTTGAGAGAATGTTCAAGACCATTAGGGGCAATTTCGGGCACATGAATCGATTGTACAACCAATAGCGGATCCAGAAAATTTTTCAAGTGGGGCAAAATTTTACACTAAAAATTTAATTAATTAATAAATAATATATTTAATTAAACTAATAATTTTATTAATAAAATAATTATTAAATGCATATACAAAAATGAATTCGAGCTTGATTATTTATTTTTTAGTTGAGTTTGAATTTAACTTTCATGTATATATAAATACAAAGTGAGTCGGTTCGCGAGCCTTTCAAAATCTAATAATTTGGTCTCGAGTTCGATTTGCTTATCAAACGATATTCGCATAAATTTGCTTTTTAATAATTAGTAAATATAATAGACAAACAAAAAGTTTAATGAAAAATGAAAAAACAGTTTAACTAATACAATAAGTCAATAATTAGTAAAATATAATTGTAACTATGAACCACAAATAAAGAGAAAATAAAATATGCTCAATTTTAAAAGGCCACACAACTGTAAGAGTAACATTAGACCCATAAATCATTAAAAAAGAACACAACTATTAAAAAGTTTGTCAATTCCAAGGTTTGAACTTATGATTTCATTAATAAAATATTATTCCTTTACCACCAAGCAAAACATTTTTTATTGTTAAACTGCACAGTTTTTGTATACATATCAGAATTTAAGAAGGGCATAGCCAATTTTCGAAAAAAATTTATATGATTTTTTGTCGAATTCCCGGGAGAGATTCAACTACCTTCGGGGTCTAGGGTTTCATTGTTTCTCTTCTCTTTCCAATTTCATGTTGTACTTGATATTATTATGGTCTAGCACCATGATTATATTTTAATGACCTATAATCGTGAGTGCTAGGTCGAATGTTTTGAATCTATATATAAATTATTGAATTTCGAATTGACTTTGAATGCATGTGAGACTTGATAAACTATTTTATTCATGACATCGCCAGTCTCGTCTCCTCAAGCCCCTCCTGCCGTTGCCACCAGCACCCTCTCCCGGTTCTAGTCCCTATTCCTTCCCACCACCCTCATCCACACCAGCACTGTCCACTCTAAGTAGCACTACCGCAACAATACTGCGACATTTTTTTTTTGAATTATATCATATCTTAAATCTATCCTTTAACTCGCGGTGTTCGAAATTCAAACATCTCCACTATCGTTGCGGTGTCTCCTCAAAGACAACACTGCGAAGTTTGAATGACACGCCATCACAATTAAATGAAACAACTTCCACCAAATGTGTTTGTACAACCATGACACCGCAAAACCACTTCATATTTCGCCATCATTTTTATCTCCCAGCGACAGTTATTTGCTTGGATGAAATTGAAATTACACAAATGCCCCTACAGTATATACAATGACCAAATTATATTCCAGAATTCAGTTATTTACACATATTGCCACTCGTGCATTCACATCAATCTCACACTATACATTTTACACCCTGACATTTTGTAGGCATGTAAAATAAGGGGAATTTTCTATTAATTACTCCCCTTAGACAATTATTATTATCTAACAAAGTTACAAAAACATTAGCCGATTTATTAGTTTCTTACACAGTTTAATTCTTTCCAGCTTTCCATTTCCACCTTAATAAGTTTGAACATTCTAATTTGACCCAACAACTTCAAGAAGTTGACATATTAAGCACACCTTTTCGCCTCCCGCTAACTTCCAAAGCCATGCTCCGCTCTGCAGTGGCACCTTGGACGTGAAATCAGACCTGAAGAAGAGATCGACCATCCTTTTTCGTTAGCGAGAAGAAAACATGGTGGAAGAGAGAGAGGAGGTCATGGTTTCACTCACGGGCGGCGACCCAACTCCAACTCCCAGACAAGCTTTTTTTCTCAAACCCTCTGTCAATGGAACAGTGACAGGTTTACTTTCTCCTTCTCTATCATTTCCATCTCCAACTTTTGATCCTCAAAATTGGCCACTGAAGGTCAGTTTTTGTGGTTGGAGGTACCCAGGACTGTATTGGGACAAATGGGTCGATTTGATGCTTCCCCACTACAAGTCTGCGTGGGAGCAAGCTGGGATCTGTGATGCAATCTTGAGCACCACCCATGAAATCAGAAGGGATGATGATTTGGTGTGTGGGGTTGCTGAGAGGTGGTGTCCTGAGACCAAAAGCTTTGTGTTTGTTTGGGGTGAAGCAACAATCACTCTTGAGGATGTCATGGTTTTGGGGGGTTTCTCTGTCATTGGGGAGCCTGTTTTTCTCCCACTTGTGACCACAGAGCTGAAGGAGATAGAAGAGAGATTTGTTGTGGCTAGGAAGGAGCTTTGCAAGGGGAAAGCTGGAAAGGCTCTTCAAAACTATTGGCTCAAGAAATTTATGGGGAGCGGGAGTGACATTGAGAATGAGGCATTTCTTGTTTTCTGGTTGTCAAAATTTGTTTTTCCCAAAAGCCTTGATTTGATCAGTAGTAGTGTCTTCTCGATTGCCATTCATCTTGCTCGCGGGAAGCGGATCGCACTGGCTCCAGCAGTTCTTTCTGCCATTTACAGGGACTTGACATTATTGAAACGAACAATTGTTGATTCAATCATGCTCGATGGAAGCAGAGATGGCGATGATGTATCGTGCCTGACCCTTTGGTCGTCATTCCAGTTAGTGCAGCTGTGGGCGTGGGAACGATTTCCTGAAGTTCAGCCTGTCCCCAATGCGTTGAAAGAGGGTGACATAAGATCAGCGAGGTGGCACGTAGTCAAAAGAGTTAGAGTTGAGAATGTGAGGTCAGTTCTGGACTCTTCTGGTGAGAGTTTCCTTTGGCGCCCTTATACTAATGCTATGCACAATTGGAGGTTCCATAAATTTTACACAGACCATGAAGGTTGGATACATGTTGACTCGGGATCACATGAAGCGTTACTGTCATTTGCCCGTTGCATTAGGGTCTCTCAACTGGTGGGGCTAGAAGTCATAGAGCAATACCTCCCGCATAGAGTTGCAATGCAATTTGGGATGGATCAAGATCTTCCAACCAACATTCGTCAACCCGATGAGACCACAGAAATTGCTTGGAGAAATTACTGTAAGCCTATTGGTAACAAGTTGTACATTCCTTTCCGGCTTTTTGAGTCAGATGTAACTGTTGGATACTTGGAGTGGTGGAAAAAGTCGGTTCTATGCGAGTTTGAAGCTAGTGATGGTGTCTTACAACAACCAAGAAGCTCAAAGAGATTGAAGCAGACTGTGACTGGTAAACCAAGACCATGTAATGGACATGAAAGTGTGGGCAACAAAGCAGTTGGAGATTGTGAGGATTCTGTTCAGAAATCTCGACCTTTGAAAGCTGAACCAGCTAATGAGATTGGAGATGATTGGAGGGTAGCGAGTCCTGCTGAGATTGAGAAAGTGATAGCTGAGCTGAAAGAAGAATTTGGTATCTGGTTTTGACACTCAACCTGAGAAATGTCTGAGAGTGAAGGTCAATTTGAATCATAACAGCACAATCCCATTATTGGTCTAAGTTTATTTCTTCAGAACCATTCATTGCAGCAAAGATGTGGTGGTGCTTCTATTTTAAAGATTTTGTCAACTCTCAGTTGCACATGTGTTCAAGCATACCTTTTTTTTGTGAATGTGCAGATATGGATGGATATGAACTGGAATATCCATGTAGTATCAGATTCCAGATGTACATTCAGTTTTAGCATTTACATGTGGATTATGAAGTAAATTCTCCAGTACTCCTACATGTTTTCCTTAGCAAAATTCCAACAACAAAAAAATCAATGTTAGTTTGTATATATTGTCAGTAAAAATGTACGAGTTAGAAATCTAAGAAGTTCAAATTTAATTCGTAGTTAGTAGAACCTCAATTTTTGGGTTTTTTTTTGGAGAATTGAGTAACATCCAAAAGTGTTGCTACGTTTAGTGTTGACATAATTTTTTAGCGCAAAAGTAAGAAGTCATTACAACATGATGTACGACATTTTGTGCGACTGCATATACTCCAGATTAGGAAAGGAATGGAAACTTTTCTATTTCGAGTCGCTGAAACATGGAGCGCAAGAAAAATGACGTCACGATAAGATCAGGCAACTGAAACTTGCAGCGCAAGAAGAATGACGTCACGACGAGTTTAGGCAACTTCCAGCTGTCAACAACACGTTAGCAAAGGCGGCAACGCCAACTGTCAGCTTGCCTAAATTGTTAAGAAGTTTGAAACTTCCTATTCCTAATCCGAGACAGATTAGGAATGTGAGGTTGCTATAAAAAGCTTGTGCTTCCCCAATAGCAATCTGCCCGTTCTTTTATTTGTGCTGAAATTTCTCAGAGCTCTTAACCGTGCAACATAGGCATGTTGAGAGTCTAATTGGTTTGCTTGAACGGTGTGCTTCGAATAAACATCAATCCACAAAGATTGAGTGTTTGATCGATTAGGGTTCTTGTGTTCATGATTGAAGATTCACAAATTTGTCAAGAAGACTACGACACCGAGCATAGGCTTACTCGAAGGGTGGACTCGAGGAGGACTCGAAGACAGGGGGAGTATGACCCTGGTCTAGGTACGAGAGCTAGTAGTTAAAGTAGCTTAAGTCAATAGCTTGTGTGATAGCTAGTTGATACTTGAAGTTGTACTTTTAACTACATTATAGTGAAGTATCTTTCCACTGGCCGAGGGCCCCCAGATGTAGGTGACGTTGCACCGAACTGGGTAATCATCTCTGGTGTCATTATTATTGCTTGTTTATGGTTTAAACTGTTGTCTGTGTTTAGGCAAATTGTCGACACAATAGTTACGACTTTGTGTCTGACTTCTTGGCTCTGCTACATGTCAGAATTTCAAAAAGGTTTGTAATATTTAATTTATGATTTTGCAATTTTGTTAATTAATTTTTATTTTGGTTCCATTAATTATTTGTCCTGATGCAAATATGAAAGCTCACAGGTTTTATTGTCCATGATTAACCACAATTGTGTTTTATCTATGGTTTACTAAAATATGATAGTATGTTTGAATTCTAAGTGGCTGAAGATTTCCAGTTTTAAGTTCTTCAGCCACAACCATCAAACTATAGCCAAATATCACAAGAAAGTGGTGAAACCCTACATTGTTCATAGTGTGACTTGAACAAATTGTCCCATAGTTTGAACATTGAATACAATTCAACAATAAATTAATATAAAATTTCCCAAAACATAATCAATCAAAAACAAAATTTTGGTTATGGAGTTGGTCAAGTACCAAAATTTGCTATTAAATTAATACTGGACATGCACTTTTGATTTGCTATTAAGTTCATCTATTCATCTCTCACTGTTCTCTTTCTTTGTCACGTTCAAGTTAATAGTTGAATGATCAATTATAATTTTATATCATAGCATTCCTCATCGACGAACTCGTTTTAGTTTGGACATGTATTTCTTCCTCTTCTTTTTTGTTTAGAATAAGAGTTTGAGTTCATTGTCGAGAATTTAGGTTTTTTTTTATTAGAATAGAAGATTGAGAAGTCCATTAACAGTTAGAGAGCTTTGAGATGTGCCCAATGAAAATATTTAAGATTCTATGATAAATCGAATACAAACCACTATTTAGCGTACAAACTTACAAACTCTTTTTGGACCAGAAAAATTTAGTGTGTGAAATTTATACTGACTCATCTAATGACAAATTATGTAACTATGAATTACTTATCTATTTATTTTTTCTCAAAAAAAAGTTATCTATTTATTCCAGTCATTTAACACAAATAAAATGGTATTTTTCTTAATTTTATATAATAATTTAATTTATTTACAAATTAATTTTATTATTTCGTTACCTCAATTTATTAAATCAAGTTTCACTTCTACTTGAATCGAGTCCATCGGTTTTCATGAAATATGTTTCATCAATTTATTTGTGAAACATGTTTCATTAAACAAGTTTCATGGTTTCGTCAATTAATCAAGTTTTATAGTTTCGTTCATCAATTGGGAGTTTAATCAACTTCCCACACCATCATTCTCAAGATATTTTTAATGGCGGATCAAATTCAATAGAGAAATCTCTGGTTTTTCATTTCACTTCATTGTAAGCTCTATCTTTTTATCATTTACTGTTTATCTGTTTGAACCATTTTTTCTTCATTGGGATTCAGTTGCAAATTTCTCTCTCCCTCTCTATATATATAATAATCCCTTTTGATGAGAAAAAAAACAATTACTGATATTTATATGTAGCTTTCCCATGCAGTAGTCATGTTCCCACTGATCCAGCTTCTTAGCATTTGAAGTGATACTTTTGGTTGATCCATTGGAACTATATGACCAGCATTGTGTACCTTGAGGAAAGTAAGTGGACCATGGCTCTTCACTTCACCTGCCTTTACTCCATCGACCACAAATGATACTTTCGGAGACGCTACAAACTGCTTCTGACCAGACCACTTCAAGGCACGAACCCAATTCCAATTCCCTACCAAAAACAAATACAAATACAACCACAAATTACTGTATAAATATTTGTGTAGTCAATAGTGTCCGTCAACTACACTAATTATGCGTTTAGGTGCCACAAATTTTGTGTCACCGTTAGTATGTCATAACTCATATGTCATGTATTACCAAACTGACATCACATATTCATTGTCACCAGAAACTTAGGATGACATAGGGCATGGTAATGTCACCCTCTGTACCACCCTTACCAGAAACGGGTGACAAACAGAGTTGTCACCCATAATACGAATAAGATGACACATTAAATTACCCATTTACTGGAGAATGTGACACGCTCTCTAGGTCACCCATTACACATGGTCAATCTCCCCTTATATCCGACTAGACACACTTGTACACGTTTAGGTACGTCAGGTATAATATGGCCAATGGTTAACGAAAAGGCACATCACTGGACAAGATTTACATGAGCAAATCACGCATAAGGTGGTCGATGACAATTTTTTGTGTGGTGTTATGGTGCGGTTTTGTGTTGTTTAGAACTTCAATAGTCAATAAAACTTCGTATTTGTAGTTTTGAAGATTACTATATTCCAATTGTTAGTTTTTATCAATTATCAATTTTTAATAATCAATTGTTGTATTGATCGCTCTTTCCTTTCGCCTTGGAAGGGATTTGCAGGGCTCATTAATACTCATCTATTTGCTGAGAAAGAAAAGACTAAAGATATGCTTACCGAGCCAATTGCATATGAAGTCAAACTCTCCAGCGTAAATCAAAACTTTAATTCCATCATCAAGAAGTTCAGGAATCCCCACGTCGAGATTCTTCATCCGGTCCGGTGTCATTGCAAAGTATGCCTTGCGATCCACCAACGAGAATACTTTGTTCCCTACGCCGAGAGCCTCTCTAACATATTTTTCGTTCAAAAACTTCTCCATACTAGGGAATTTGTGACACGGCGCTGCCGCGCATTTCTTCCTCACATCATACTCCTACGGATCAAAGATATACGAGTTTCATCAAACAACGTTAATAATATCGAACAGTGACATATTAAATCGATGTGCTCCCTTACATTGATATTTTTAATGATGTCCTTGATACTATAGAACATGTCCTCGCAGACAGCAAAAGCGGAATCGCAACCTTGTCCCTCTTTAGAATCTAAAATAACATATTCAAATTAATAAAACAAACTTTTATTGAGCTATTACAAGAGTGTGTATGAAGAACATTACTACAAATTTGAGCAGACCGAGTACACGCCGGGAGGAGATTCTTGGTGATCCTCTCATAATCTGAGAATTGAATCAACCCCAATTGCAACGCATAATCTGGCAGTGATGCATACTGAATTTCAGGATTAGTTTTACCGTTTCCTATAGCAAATCCCTGTTCATCATCCATTCACATTGTCTATTAGGTGCCCAAAAATCAAAATGTGTAAGTCGATATGGCTTAAAATCTTAAACTGATACGTGGAAGTCTACATTTTCTATTTAAGGTCGTATTCGGATTAACATATTTTCAATGTAAAATATAACACCTCCCTCACTCGTCAATTGGGTAACAAAGATTTTTATCATGTGAGTTGTGGGTCTCGGGATTAGAACAAACTGGAGTCTCACATGAGAGAAGTATCGGAGTCTCACATAGTAAATATGTGAGTTTGAAGACCGACTTAAATAACAATTCTTGAAACTCAATCGAGCTTTTAGCTTGGTGAGACGTCTATGACTATGTATCTGTGAGATGCTTTATATACAAGTAAGTTAGAAACTTAGTATATACCATGCGCATGTTTTTATACAGGGAAAATTACACAACTCTTCTTATTTATATTGTTTTACACTTAGCACCCCTTGGTGTTTTGAGTGATACCCTAACTATTAAGTTACACTGTACTCTAACTTGAAAAGACAAAACTACTTCCAAACAAATTTCAAAAGCATACCCCTCATTAACTCTCAAATTTCATGAACATGTCATTTTCGATGTTGAAATAGATTGACTTTAGAGAGAATGACATGTTTATCAAACTTTGAGTATTAATGAGTGGTATGCTTTTAAAAATTTGATAGGTGATGAAGGAAATCTTGTCTATTAAAATAAAAGAACAACTAAAAGTGTAAACGTGTAATAATGACAATAGACATTTACTAAAGAGGAGCACACTCCAAAGAAAGCTTACATACACATTAAAGTCCACAACTGACTAAAAAACTAGCATTTCAAATATCGGAACCGATGTGTACATAAACTATCATTATACATATACTCTTCTTATGTGGAACATGCATTCATACTTGAAATCCTACCATATATAAATTAAGAAAGGTTGTTAATCTTTGCATCTGGTATTTTGAAGAACTATGAGTTAAAATCTTAATTTCTCAATATACAAATTTTGAGTTTCAGTTTCTCATTCATCTCTCTTATATTTTGAGCAGGTGATAAACAATTGAAAAAATATAATTATTTTGAATACATAAATGTTTTCACAATATTAAAAGTCGAGTCTAATCGTTCCAAATATAACTTGTATCAAAATTGAAACTCGTGAATGCTTTACCTTGAGGTTTATGGGAATCCCTTGATTTGCCTTGTTTCCACGGTGGATCCGAGAGGCGATAGCCGGAATGTAGTGTCCGGCATATGATTCTCCTGCAATGTAAAATGGATTCTTGGCCAATTCGCGGTGTTTCCCGAAGAAGTCCTGACATATAAGCAAATACACAAAAATCAAAATTCAATATTTCAACATCAAGCAATGCTAGAAACATATCATGAGACATACAAAAATGAGTAACGTAGATATGAGAAATCATATAAGTACCTGTAAGAAATCATTCAAGTCATTACTCACACACTCTTCGTCATGGCAAAGGTCATTCTCATCAAGAATGTTGCTGAAACCAGATCCAACGGGCTGGTCCACGTATACAATGTTTGCTGCCTAATCGATCAAGTTCATTCAAAATTATAAGTCAAACAATGTTCTAGGGGTTCTCGAGGGCACAACAACGGTTTGAGCCCCACACTAATGGAGAAGAGTATATTAGTTTCGAGCGATTAGGATGGAGAAAAGTTAAATGGTAGATTAATTATAATGTAATTAAAAAAATAATCAATGTTTTAGGAAAAATGACAAAAAATGTTCTATAATTCAACATTTTTGCAATAAGGTGGTGTATTTTTCCTTCATGACAAAAGTGTGTTTTGTTGTTGTGCAATTTTTTATTAAATTGCCCTTGAAATTAAGAACTACGACTTTAATAACATAATTTTAACTAAAAACTTAATTACAAAATTTAATCATATAAATTTTAGTTAAAAGATAAAAGCAGAAAATTGTTTAAAATAATTTTTATAAGAAAAAACTAAATTTCAAAGGTACTTTCCTCATTTTCATAGAGTACACATTTTGTAAAAAATATCAAATAATACAGTATTTTTCTCACTAACAAACAACACAGTCCCTATTGCAAATGTGTCAATATTGTAAGACATTCTTCTCATTTTCCCTGTATTTTAAGAATAAGAGGATGAGAAAGAGACATGATACCTTGTTCCAACCGTATTCGTTCCATACAAGAGACATGTTGTCCGCAAGATGGACGGGACCGTTTATGTAGAGTAAAGCTACTTCGTCGCCAGCACCCGGTCCTCCAGTCAACCATAGGACGATCGGGTCCTTCTCGTTTGTCGATTTGAAAAAGAAGTAGAACATCCTGCAACGAAATTAAGAAATTTTTTACGTCGGAACTGTTAGATTAACTATCCCTTCTCATAGATCTAATATATTGATCCCATTTCTAAAGCAAGCACGATTAATTAAGAGATGGTTAGGCAAGTAAGAGACCCAGTGGTCCATTGCTCGAGGACAGGGTGAAAAATGATAGATTGTAAATTATTGTGAAATTTCTTCTGGCGTAAAATGATGAAAACACTCTGCAATATCATTTAAAGATGTTAAGGACGTCGTTTTGTATCGAAATTGTGTTAGATTTAACTGTAATTACTTTATTTGTAACGAAAATGAAAGTTGGAGAGTTTTTTTTTCGAGAACTTAACTTTATATGCATAGTTATCCGGTGTCACACTAGACATCGGCAATCGGACCTAACGGTAAATTACTATCATATATTATTTTTATTAATATTACATCGCTTTCCCTAACTACCTTTATACCTGCCCTACTCAAATATCGTGTTGAGCCTCTAATCATGGTCTGAACCCAGAGAGCGAGCAGTATCAACCACTAGGCACGCTCAAACTGATTCATATATACTTTGATATATTTACTATAAAATTGCAAATACATTAAAACGTATCATAATTCTACTCATCTCTACTTGATTCCAAGCATGATTCAAACATTTAACATCTTATGTGTAAAGAAGTTTACTCGACACTAGAGTGCTCCAATTGAGATTTTGATCGAGATGGTAAACTTTATATAATAATTTGGTGAGCTGAAAATGCAATTTAAACATGGGTGTAATTATATGTTAAAAAGACAAAATTTTAAATATACCTGATAAATTTCCCTTTTAAATATATAAGTTATAAATTAGTCAATAACGTTCGTTCCTGTACTTTCATATTGAACAACTTTCTCCGTTGACTATATATACAATTAAGCTACAAACATAATTTGACATCGGTGTCTATTCGATTAGATGATAAAAAAATTCGTAGTCTATACCTTGCCCCTCTAGAACGAGGAAGGCTGAAGTATCCGGCATTTCGGGCGAGATACTCGACGGAGGGATTTCCCGGAGGCTTGAAAAGCTTCTCGACATGGAAGCGTCGTTGCTCAGAAGCGGCTATGAAGATGAAGATGGAGATGGAGATGAGGAAGGCGATGATTACAGCGAAGAGACACTAGTTATGCAAAATTTAAGCTTCTTTAACAGAAAATACGTGGAAGCCATATGTATAATCAACAACAAAAAATACAAGGAACTTACGTGTGCGAATTTCCAAAACATGGTGAAGAAATCAACCAAAGCCTATAGAGAGAGCTCGGAGAAGGTGAGATTAGAATGTGCTAATGGTTATGAACAAGTATGAGGAATGAATCATTATTTATACATCTTGTAAAAAAATTTGCATTATTGAGTCGAAGTCCATGTAGTTGACAAATTTTCCAACTTTTTCTATTAACAATTGGTTGTGTTAAACATTAAACTCTAGCTCACCCTCACAAGATAACAGTTTTTACCGGAGATGTTCACGGTTTGGTTTTGAGTTGGTTCAATTTGACTTTGAACTTATTGATTTTTGGTTCGATTCGATTATTGTGAACCAAATTTCATGAAACTCTCACATTTTAAGCTATATATTGACTTATTAACTAGACTTGTCGATTTTCGGTTCGATTTTTATTGAACTGATTTTCATAGAATCCTCACATTTTGACCAGTGTTGACTTAATTTTTGTTGACCCAATATCTTTAGGTCCAATTAATAAATATCGATGACCTAAAATGAGCCATAAGAACAAATCGATCGATTTTCAGTTCGTTTTTTTATCAGTTCTTATTTTATAAAATGAAAGTGATCCAATATAATTTTCGTTTGGTTCGATTTGAACCGAATAAATCAGATGTGATTATTTTTTGTGTCGGTTCGGATCGAATCGGATCGGTTCGATTTGATTTGATTGGTTCAATTAGTTTTGAACACCCTAATTTCCACAGTTAAGAATGGTCTTGATATTAGTATTTTTATAAGTATTAGTTGTAGGCGTGAGAATTGAAATCAACATTCTCATATTTATAACAAAAAGTTTCAGACTTCATCTGCATCTCTAGTTTTTCTTTTTTCAGCCCTCCATGTTCAGTTAACGAGAGGCATAAGCTCAACAACCGAGTAAAATGGTTCAATCATAAACGAAAACTATATAATAAAAATAAAATAACTAATAAATATGGGATTTTGTAATGTAGAGAGTTTGACCTTTTTATTTAAATAGTTGTATCATAATCGTGACTCCTTCAAGCCCACAGTCGATTTAATTATAGGATTTGACAAATATCTAATGGCAATAAATCCTCAAGTCTCTGACCAAACATGTTATTGGTTCCCTAATTAATCATAATATAAGTTGTTTGATGATTTCAATTTTCCTTAAAGTCAACCCAAACAAGTCACTGCAAAACAAATGGTTTAAACTCGGCGTTTTCCAAGTTAATTGGGATTTGATTAGGGTGATGTCACAACTTATGTCTCGGATTCTAGGTCTCAAGCAGGCCGGCTCGTTCATAAAACAAATGAAACAATTACTTCAGGTCCATCGAAAAAGTAGAGTCAAAATATGATAAAAATTGCCACAAATTTAAATATTTTAGGCCTATTCTAAAAATTTATTCCTAAAATAATACTCTATTCATCACTTTTGTTTTAGGCCTCATAAACCATTGAGTCGGCCCTACTCAAGTGTGCCTTTCAGAACATGAGATTCGCAAAGTGTATTCATTTCAGAACGTCCGATTACAGAAAACATCTTGGTCTCGTCTATGCCTCTAAAACTCAATATGAGTAACAGCTAATTGATGCATTCGCATCGGACATTATGTTTATGACGTCATTACTCACATTATTAATATATTTTGTCATATATTTGAGTATTTTTGCACCCTCTCCGTCTTCCTGTATTTTCTGGTGTCTTGCACGCTTGAGCAAGTCATGTCAAGATGCATTATGAGCCTAAGTGTCTTTTGAAACTCGTGGACACCATAATTCAATCATTAGAAATTCAAATCAGTCAAAATTATATACCAAGTCAAAAGAAATTTGAAGATCTATAAATTTGCATACGGGAGTTTCACTAAATTTTAATGTTTAGGCATGTTATGACCATGACACCTTTTGTCGATGTTGTGATACTTGGGATTTCACAAGATTTCAAGGCAAGTTTTGACCTATTTTAAAGGGTATCTATTATTTTGAGACGTAGAAGTTGACTGTACGAGCTCCAGAGGCAGTTTTCAAGAACTTGAATAAGGATTCGAATGCGCGAAAGATGACTTGTGGTCTAAAGATGATTTGGGTAATGAATATACACATGACTAGAGAAAAACATGCAGATACTCGCATTTACTTTTGATGCGATCGCATACGAGTATACTTTTATGATATGGTTGCCTATATTTTAGAAATGTTTCTTCCCTTAATATGGTGTTATTTTCATCCTTATATGTTAGAGTTATGCCCAGTCCAATATATAAGTGATCTACAGATGTAATGTTTTATCATCTTTCCGAATAAATAAATCGGCATATATTACTAATGTGTTGTAGTAATATATCGAATGTAATTTGATCTATGTCATAATGTGTGTAATCACTTATAGTAGAACTATAGATCAGAAAGAATTGCATTCGATAAAGTCCCTGATCAGCTAAGCTTCTTCTGAAGCGATCAGTATGAGACTAACTCCTTGTGATCACGCTCTACTAATCATGGCAAAGTATGTGCCGGAGTTATATCATAGATATCATCAGGTCGATGATATCGGACAACCCGATTGTGAGTATGCTGCATAGATCCAGTTATGAGATACTCACATATCGTAACTTGTCATTATATCCTAAGACCAAGGAGTCTTTGTGTACACTATGTAACGAATACCTAAGTTTGACCTAGTCTAACGTTATCTGTAAAAGGGTAACTATAACGGCTTCGATTGGCTTTGGCATTTATTGCACTAGTGAACTCGAAAGACGTCTAAGGGATTTATCACTCATACTTCGGTATGAGAAAGATATCCGTTTAGGCCACTTGATGAGTATGCCTGAAGAAAGAGCATGGCCATGCAGGTGATACCTTAGTATCAGTTTTCAGTCATCTCAGATATCAAGAAACAGTGATTGATAAATTAGGATGACCATTCTATGCCTATTGATCAATCCGGATATCGGTTTGATAAAAGGACAGTGACATGTACGATAACAGGTTAAGTCGAATAATCGATAATCACGAATATTGGATAATCATAATGTCTTGCTAGAGGCCACTTATGATGGAAAGGGTAAAATAGTAGTTTTACCAGTCTGCCAATTATTCGTGAGCCTAGAGGGTCACACGCATTAAGCACGATACATGACAACAATTATGGATGAGAATTGAGAACAATTCAATAGTTTTCTGGCCTAAGGTTTTATCCAGACGGTTGAAGAAATCAATTCGATGAAATTGAGCCGTTTTGACTAAACCGAAATTAGAACTCAAGTTAATGGGTTTAATTTAGGTTTTAGTTAAACGGGCTTAAAGCCCATTTAGGGATTTAAGATAAGAGAGGGAAAAAATGCAAATAAGAAAGAATAAAGGGATAGATAATGCAATTTTAATTTTGAAATTCAATTTAATTTCAAATTAAAATCACATAATATCTATTCAATTATCTCTTGAATTTTTCAGCAACTTACCCTCCTTTCTCTCTCCCTCATTGCTGATTTTCAGCTCCCTCTCTTCCTCCATTGTTGCTCTTGTTTTCTCTCAAAATTTCTAGCAAAAATTAGAGAGAAAAACCTTTTCGGTTGTGTGCTTGTGTGGACTTGATAGAGAGGACACTACGTTTGTGTTCTTGTCGATTTCAAGAGGTAAAATATCATATTTTAATTGAGTTTATAACATGTTCAAATAGCATTAAGATCAAGTTTTAATCGATCACCACGGTTACATATTGTCCGCTGCATGATTTTCAATCTTTGGAACCCGTGGTGATCTCTTTCAGTGGTATCAGAGGATGGTTATTATGTTTATTTGTATATGTTTAAATCTGATTTTTTTTATGTTTATATGTGTTCTTCATCATTAGCATCATGGCAGCCCTCGCGGGCGACCATGGTCGCTGCCGCGGGCGACACGGTCTGCCCTTGCGGGCGACCATGGCAGCCCGTGAGGGCCACCATGGTTGCCTCGCGGGCGACCAGGGTCTGCCCTAGGGGCGACCATGGCTGCCCTCGCGGGCTACCATGGTCGTTCCCGTGGCCGACCACGATCAGCCCCGCGGGCGACCTCGGCAGCCCTCACGGGCCACCGTGGTTACCTCCGCGGGCAACCTTCGGTTGAGCCGGTTCGGCTCGACCAGATTCGAGCTGAACCGGTTGGTTCACGAGGATATTTGGAAACCCTAAAAATTTAATTTTCAGATTTGGTTCGGTTTCGATAAACCAGCGAGAACCGTTCCAAAATTCAATTAATCGATTAAACTGTCCGGTTTCGATAAACCGGAATTTTTCCACTCTTAAGAAAGATAAAATTTGGAAAAATTATTTGTTTGATCAGCATATTGATTGATAACATGATCTTTGATCACATGATGTTTTCCACATGATGCTAGCTAAGCCCATTAGATTTGCATTTTAATTTCGGTTTTGCAACCTGCGTGTTGCTTAATTTTGGGTTGTAGTAAATACGGCATGCGTGTCGTGATGTGTATTTCATTTTATTTATTTTAATTTGTAATCACGAAGATCGACACAAGAATCAAGTCAAGAGGGAGACTCGGATTGGAGGAGGCTCGAAGCTAGTGGGAGTTCACGAGAATGGAGCAAGTTTGGATCTTGAAGACCATGTCTTTAGGATCCGTTTTGCTAGATTCTTAGGAACTTAAGATGGGTTTAGTTATGCATATTTTATCGTTACATTTGTATGTTTGAATGTATGAATGTATGATAGTTTAAATATACAAGTTTATGTATGATTTGCTATCACCCTCATGCACAGATTAAAATCGGAATTTAATCAGACTCGCATGTAACCTGCTAAGGGATCATCTTTGCATGGATTTGCAATTGATGATTCCAGATTAAGATTGTATCGATATACAATCAGACTTTTATAATTCACTTAAACGCAAATAATTACAAGTCAAGCGTGATACCATCCAAGTTTGGGCACTCAAAAGGGCTTTGACCCTATGGATGTCGGTACGCCTCCGCATAACATTCATAGAGAAAAGGTTTGGATGAGATGGGTAGTTCTATGTGGGTGTGTGCGCCTCCGCGTAGTAGCCACATTAGTTCTATCCATAGTTCAAGCTTGGTAGACTTGTCTACGATTGTCAGCTAGGGCTGACCTAGGGTATCAGTATAGGGTATGCCGTGTACTTTTAGTACAGACCCTAGCCAGGAATTACATGATTTTGTAAATGGATGTATTCCTACCTTGATGCTCTCAATTGGAGCAGTGAGCCTCCGTTCACTTCAATTGAGGGTATGATAGGATCCTAGTTCAGATTCTAATGTTAGAATCAGACAAGTGTTTTATAACTTAATCTCCAACTTGAATTTTAATTAATTTTACCATGTAGAACTAAAAGGCAAACACAACACAAAGGAGTAATAGCGCACTGAGAGTCCAGATTGAGGACAGACTCAAGGGCGTGAATTACTAAGATTGGAATAGAAACTTGAGGCTTGTACTCAAGCATGAACGCAAGTAGTATATCCTTACCAAGAAACCTCCTGCCGAGCCACCGTTGAACGCCGCTAGGGCACTAAGGATACTTATCAAAGTTTCTTAGTAACCAAATCGACGAGTCATGCATTATGGCAGGCAGTAGGATGCCAGAGTTGCAGAAGAAGTTCAGGAACGTTTCAGATGACCCTCATACCTGTAAGGCAGAGGTCAAGGAAATGTTCAAGGAGAAAGCTCGTGTCGAAAGATATGATACTTTCATAGAACTTAACTCGTGCAAACTTAAGGCTGGAGCCCTGTTAGTCCCCATGTCACGAAGATTTAATGTCTTCAGGAACATCTAACCAGACTCGGTTTTGATGATCAGGTGGAAATGGCTGCGGATTTTATGTTGCAGTCACTTCCAGATACATATAGTGATTTCATAGTAAATTACAATATGCATGACATGGACAAGTCCTTAACAGAGCTTCATGGGATACTTGTGACCACTGAAAAGAACCTCAAGGGCAAGACCAAGGAGGTCCTTATGGTCAACAAGAAGGTCAGCTTCAAGAAAGCTGATCTGGGTAAGGGTAAGGCTCCTGGGCACCTTGCAGGGCAGATCAGACACCCCAAGCGTCCAAAGGTTCAAGCAGCTCCCAAAACTACTGTGAATTCTAAGGACAAATTGGAGGAGATATGCTATCACTGCAATGAGCCAGGACACGGGAATAAGGGATTGTAAGCAATACAAGGATCATGTGAAGAAGAGTGGGTATTCACGTCTTCAGGATCAGATATTTACGTTGGTAAGCTTAATCGCTATAACGTAAATAAGAAAAGGCTTAAATCTAATGATTTAAACCAAGTTATAATCTGGCATTGTCATTTAAGGCACATAGGCGAGAAACACATTTCAACACTTCACAAGTGTGGACTTTAAGTCCGTTTGAATTCACTCAAACTGAAAGATTCAAGTCTTGCCTAACGAGCGAGAAACGCATTTCAACACTTCACAAGTGTGGACTCTTTAAGTCCGTTTGAATTCACTCAAACTGAAAGATTCAAGTCTTGCCTAATGAGCGAGAAACGCATTTCAACACTTCACAAGTGTGGACTTTTTAAGTCCGTTTGAATTCACTCAAACTGAAAGATGCAAGTTTCGCCTAATGGGCAAAATGACAAAGGCACCTTTCACAGGTTTATGTGAAAGGCGAGTGACTTATTAAGTCTAATACATTCCGACGTATGTGGACCTATGAGTACTCAGGCCAGAAGAGAGTTGAACTAATGCTTGACTCTGGAAACGGCCGCATTCATTTTGAATCGGGCTCCGATGAAGACAACGATAGTACACCTTGTGACAGTCATTTTGTCTCCCATTACTGTGGATGCGTGCGCCTCCGCGTAGTATTCATTAGGATGCGAGCTAAATAAGGTAATCGGTTCTATTTGGATGCGTGCGCCTCCGCGTAGTAGCCAAATAAGAGCTGGACCAGAGTCACAGAAGGTACACCACATGACACTCATTACGCCTCCCGTTACTGTGGATGCGTGCGCCTCCGCGTAGTATTCATTGGGATGGGAGCGGGATGAGATGGTCAGTTCTATTTGGATGCGTGCGCCTTCGCATAGTAGCCAAATAAGAAATGGACCATAGTCATATATGGTGTGGGAAACATCCTAATATGTTTTTCCTAAAAAGATTTGGGTAGCAGAGATACAGGCATCCAAATCAGACAAAATGTGTCTTCGTAAGGTATCCTTAAGAAAATAAGAGATACAACTTCTACATACCCAGCGAGTACAAAGTCTTTGTTGCTCGAGGAGGGGTATTTTGGAGAAATATTTTATTTCCAAAATAGCTAGTGGGAGTCTCGTGCATCTCGAAGAAATTCGAGAGGATACGGAACAGCCTGAAGCAATTCAGGAGCCTGCTATGCAAGATGTAGAAGTACTGGAGCCTCAGATGGTCGCCGATGAAGAATCAATCCCTACAGAAATTCCAAATGGTCTAAGGAGGTCTGAAAGATCTCGTCATGTTCCAGACAGATATGGCTTCACAGCCACTGAGGGAAATGACGTGATGTTGGTGGATCAGGATGATCTAGAAACCTGCAGACAAGCTTTAACCAGTCTAGACTCCGAAAAATGGTAGAATGCCATGAGTGAGGAAATGAAATCCATGTATGAAAACCAAGTCGGATGCTTGGTGGATCAAACCTCTGGGATAAAACCCATCGATTCTGAGTAGGTCTATAGGATCAAGAGCGACATGGATGGAAGTCCTCAGACCAATAAGGCTAGGATGGTTGTAAAAGGTTATCGTCAGATTCAATACATGGATTATGATGACATCTTTTCACCAGTAGCAATGGTCAGATTGATCCGGATTATTCTTAGCCATAACTGTGGCAGATGGATGTCAAAACCCCTTCCTTAGCAGGAACTTACTAGAGGGCATGTATATCACACGACCTGTGGGTTTTGTAGATCCAATGAATCCCGGAAATATATGTAAGCTGCAAAGATCCATTTATGGATTTAAGCAAGCTTCAGGGAGTTGGAACCTTCATTTTGATAAAGCTGTAAGGAAACTCGGCTTCATAAAAAAAAAACAAAAGTGAGCCTTGCGTACATGAGAAAGCGAGTGGGAGTAATATTGTATTCTTGATATTTATTCATCGGGAATGACATCCCGACCTTGCCACCAAAGCTTGGTTAGGAAAGTACTTATCGATGAAGGACTTAGGTGATGCTACATTTAATGTAGGCATCAGGATCTCTACAGATCATTCCAAAAGGATTTTGGGCCTAAGTCAGAACATGTTGCTAAGTCAGAACATGTTGCTAAGTCAGAACATGTACATAGGTAAAGTGTTGAGAAGATCTCAATGCTTAATTTTAAGAAAGGATACATACCCATGCGTCATGGCATTAAACTCAGCAAGCTACAGAGTTCTAGTACTCCTGATAAGCTGAGCAGGATGAGTAAGATCCCTTATGCTTCGGCTGTGGGATCCATCATGTATGCCAGGATGTGCACGAGACTGGAAGTCTAGTTTGCACTAAGCTACACCAGCAGATTCCAATCTAACCCCGATCAATTACACTAGATTGCTGTCAAAGGTCATACTCAAATATTTGAGGAGGACCAAGGATGCATTCCTAGTGTATGGGGAAATAGATAGAGAACTAGCATTCAAAGGACAAATCGATGCTAGTTTTCAGCAATATCCAGATGACTTCAAAATTCTGTCAGGATATATTTTGTGTTGAGTTGTGGCGCTTTCAGCTGGATAAGCTTTAAGCAAGCCAAAATTGTCAACTCTACAACGGAGGCTAAGTATATAGCTGCAACAAAAGCAGCTAAAGAGGCCGTATGAATTAGAAGCTTTCTAATCGGATTAGATGTAACGCCGCGAGCGTCTGATCCGATAAGCTTGTTATGGGACAACACAGGTGCCGTAGCTATTGCTCGAGAGCCAAGATTCCACAACAGATCCAAACATATACTCAGCAGGCTTCACCTCGTGAGAGTTATCAAGTATAGAGGTGATGTGGAGATTAAACACTATTCGTATGATGATAATATGGCCGATCCCTTGACAAAGGCTCAGCCGCAGCCTAGGCATGAGAAACATGCAGGGTCTATGGGAGTAGATCAGAACTTAAATTGGAACCAGGGGCAAGTGGGAGATTGTTAGAGTTATGCCCCAGTCCAATATATAAGTGATCTACAGATGTAATGTTTTATCATCTTTCCGAATAAATAAATCGGCATATATTACTAATGTGTTGTAGTAATATATCGAATGTAATTTGATCTATGTCATAATGTGTGTAATCACTTATAGTAGAATTATAGATCAGAAAGAATTGCATTCGATAAAGTCCCTGATCAGCTAAGCTTCTTCTGAAGCGATCAGTATGAGACTAACTCCTTGTGATCACGCTCTACTAATCATGGCAAAGTATGTGCCGGAGTTATATCATAGATATCATCAGGTCGATGATATCGGACAACCCGATTGTGAGTATGCTGCATAGATCCAGTCATGAGATACTCACATATCGTAACTTGTCATTATATCCTAAGACCAAGGAGTCTTTGTGTACACTATGTAACGAATACCTAAGTTTGACCTAGTCTAACGTTATCTGTAAAAGGGTAACTATAACGGCTTCGATTGGCTTTGGCATTTATTGCACTAGTGAACTCGAAAGACGTCTAAGGGATTTATCACTCATACTTCGGTATGAGAATGATATCCGTTTAGGCCACTTGATGAGTATGCCTGAAGAAAGAGCATGGCCATGCAGGTGATACCTTAGTATCAGTTTTCAGTCATCTCAGATATCAAGAAACAGTGATTGATAAATTAGGATGACCATTCTATGCCTATTGATCAATCCGGATATCGGTTTGATAAAAGGACAGTGACATGTACGATAACAGGTTAAGTCGAATAATCGATAATCACGAATATTGGATAATCATAATGTCTTGCTAGAGGCCACTTATGATGGAAAGGGTAAAATAGTAATTTTACCAGTCTGCCAATTATTCGTGAGCCTAGAGGGTCACACACATTAAGCACGATACATGACAACAATTATGGATGAGAATTGAGAACAATTCAATAGTTTTCTGGCCTAAGGGTTTAACTAGACGGTAGAAGAAATCAATTCGAGGAAATTGAGCCGTTTTGACTAAACCGAAATTAGAACTCAAGTTAATGGGTTTAATTTAGGTTTTAGTTAAACGGGCTTAAAGCCCATTTAGGGATTTAAGATAAGAGAGGGAACAAATGCAAATAAGAAAGAATAAAGGGATAGATAATGCAATTTTAATTTGAAATTCAATTTAATTTCAAATTAAAATCACATAATATCTATTCAATTATCTCTTGAATTTTTCAGCAACTTACCCTCCTTTCTCTCTCCCTCATTGCTGATTTTTAGCTCCCTCTCTTCCTCCATTGTTGCTCTTGTTTTCTCTCAAAATTTCTAGCAAAAATTAGAGAGAAAAACCTTTTCGGTTGTGTGCTTGTGTGGACTTGATAGAGAGGACACTACGCTTGTGTTTTTGTCGATTTCAAGAGGTAAAATATCATATTTTAATTGAGTTTATAACATGTTCAAATAGCATTAAGATCAAGTTTTAATCGATCACCACGGTTACATATTGTCCGCTGCATGATTTTCAATCTTTGGAACCCGTGGTGATCTCTTTCATTATATGCATTCATGCCTTCACGGGTTGTTGATTGCTTGTTGTGGGGAACATGTCAATTCATTACACATTTTGAGTCTAACCATCTCTATAACTTGCGGAGATAATAACTTAGCCAGTTGAGCTTTAAATAATGTGAAATTGTTCACCAAACTGAAGAGAATTCGTAGATCTCTAAAACTTTGTAGTAGAAAGTTTTGTCAAATTTTGTAGTTTAAGGCCTATCATGGCCGTGACAAAAATCATTCCAAGGTTGTGACATCAACTGGAGACTAACTCAAGAGACACCCCATGTCACGACCTAGGTGTCACAGTCGTGAAATCTTATTTTTGAGGCCGTAAAATGTTCGATTTCAGTTTAAGACACGAGTTTTGACCTATTTCCGGTTGGAGTGGTTCTCAAAGCATATAGGGGCGGACACTGGAGCTCCAAAAGCAATTTTGGAGGCATTGGGAGGCGTTTCAAGACTGTTAAAAGTGATTGTTGGGATTGCGAAAATCAAGGGCATCACAAAGAGACACAAGATTGGGAGAGTACCAGTTCAATTTATGGTCTTCAACCCCTCAAGGTCTAGAGTTCTATTGTTCTTACCCTCTCTTTTTAATTTCGTGTATTCTTAATATAATCTTTAATATTTTGAATTTATGAATTAATGTATTTCAATTACACTTTGAATGCACGTGGAACATGAATTTTTATTTATATTTAAATTGCTTAATGTTGACGAATGTTAGGTAGTTGCATGAGTTCGATTCCGAGTTTGAGATGGTCAGTGGGTGACTGGCACATCGCAATTTAGGGGGTTCAACCCTTCGAAACCCCATCCTGATATTGTTGTACACTTTGTTGGGCCGAAAAGTGACGTGAAAACGTCTCGCTCCGGAATCCCTGAGCAATTATACACGGTACAAGTAATAAAATGGTAAGATATCGGGTTTATACCGATTCCGGGACCAAATTGGTCCGACAATTTTGGGCGAAATGCTAATCCGAGCGTCTAGACACGATTTCAAACCCCTAGCACTTTGTGATGCCTAGATCCGCCCCTCTCGAGATCGGCTTAGTCACATAAACGTGTATCCTAAATAGCTAGGTCAAGATACAAACATTCATATAAGGCAAACACACATCACAAACATATAACCTACAACTAATACCTCAATAACTCATAATAAGACCATACAAAGTCTACCACCTATGGCTAAGGTTTTATCTCTCAACCATGGTGCTCATGTCAATACGCATACTCAAATACAACTAAAAATACAAGAACATCAACATGAATAAGTAGAAAAGGTTAAGAAATGCTCGTGTGTTCTTAAAGTGTAGAGCTCTCTTGCTTGGTGGAAATGATGAACTTCTTGTATCATTGGTGACCAAATGGTGGAAAATGTCTTCTTTTGCTCTCATTTAACTTGAAAATGGAACCTTATGAAGGATCCACTTGAAGCTCTCTAGAAGAACAATAATGAAGAAGAAAGGGAATGTAGGGTTTTTGCAGATGTGACTGTTGATAGGGGATGCTGGTAGGTAAGAAGTGTTGTATCCAATGCCTAGGTCAAGTGGTCCTTATATAGGCTTTGAAAAGTAGGCTAGTGACCATCGTGCCTAATGGTGTCACAATCGTGACTCAGTGATGGTCACGATCGTCCCTTGGCTTGGCACGCTTGTGAATCGAGCTGAGGGGATCACTTCGTACAGGTCAACGCCACAGTCTGCGGTCTCGTAGTCACGATCGTCTCTGTTGTTTGAAATGGGTGTTGTGGGGTCGAACGGTCTCTGTTTGATCCTGATCAACCTCACAATTAGATTCCCATTCTCCTCGTAGTGGCTAGTTAGAGCTGATTAGGGCCATTTTACGTTCTTTGGTGTTTTCAAGAGTATATGCAGGAACTGATGAAATAGGGCAAGAATCGAGGGTCGAGATGAGCAAGGCTTGGAGCATAAGGAACCAAGAAAGGATGGAGAACATATTAGGCACGATCGTGCCCCATTTAGGCACGATCTTGACCACAACAGGCACGATCGTGCCAAAATGAATATCTTGAGCTGATAAATTTGGTCAACTTAATGAGGCGACCCACGATCTCAGTCACAGAGCTCACACGATCGTCACCTAAAGAGAGTCACAATCGTGACCCGAATTCAAATTGACACACGATCGTGGCGAAGAAATAAAGACTGTGGTTTTGACTTGCTTGAAATGGTCCCCCCCTATTGAGGCATGATCGTGGGATGCCAAGCCACGATCGTGACCATATCTGAGTCACGATCGTGACCAGGAGAAATTTTAGAGCATATAAAAGGCCAAGTAACCTAAATATTAAGTGGATTTTTGTTAAGAACCCTACAGATATTAGATTGTGATGTCACTTCAGCAAAGGGAGAACATTCCCTTTGCATTGTTCTTCATCATTTGAAGACTTGGGAGTGGATTTCTCTACAAGAGTCCATTTGTGGAGCCAATTAGAAGATTTGGAAGGCCTTCAACCACTAGCTCACCAAGAAGACAATGATCTTCACCATTCCCCCGAGGCTTGAATAACCATCTCTCTCAAGAACACCAAGAACATTTCTTATCTCTATTTTTATGTTTATTTTAAATCTTTGTTTACTCTTTCTATTTGTATGATGATATTTGACATGAGCACCATGGTTGAGGGCTAAAACTCTTAGCCAAAGGTGCTGAATATTGTGTAATTTGATTATTATGTCTTAATATGAGGTATTAGTTCTAGGTCTACTTATGGTTGTTGTGTGAATTTCTTGATATTATACTTGCATAGTGATATTCACGTAGAATGCATGTTTTAGAGATTAGTCCGTGCTCGAGAAAGACGGATAATCTCGGACCTAGGAGTCACCGAGGGTTGGAGGCTCGAAACCATATTTTGACCCCTCATATCAACCCTTAGCCAATAATTGTCAGTTGAATGCAATCTCGAGTTAGTTCCTAACCCAAGAAGGAACAATGGGCAACTCGAGATAATGCCAACCTCAAGGCCGAGAGGTGAGGTTGGTAATTAATGCATAGGTTCAACACCAAAAGACCGTTAGGACGAATGTCTCTCTTTAAGTCAAACTCGAATTACACATGTTTAACACCCTAGGCGTTTTACTTAAATTGTTATACAAACTTCTATTTTCTAGCTTGCCTTAATCTCAAAGACCAACAAGATTCATTTTCATAATCACCAATCACAAACATGAACTCAAACAAAAAACCTTCATTAGTCTTAGTGGATCGACCCGATATCTTACCGGTTATAAATTTATTACTTGTGACCACGTACGCTTGCGCGAGGGGACCCTTTCCGAGACGTGACAATTTACGCGACACGTTTCGGCCCTACAATGGGTTCATGATCGTGACATATGAGTCATGATCATGACTCTCTCTAGGTCCCGATCGTGTTGCATCCGTGATCGGAATCGTATGTCACCTCGGGTCATCGAGCAAATATTCACCAAAGATATTCATTTTGTCACGATCGTCTTTGATGTGGTCACGATCATGATGCCAATTAATCACGATCGTGCCTAATCAGGTGACGATCGTGATTAATGCTCCTTGCAGCTTAATCCGGTTTCTTGCTCCTCATGTCTCGATGCTTTCAACCCTCTATCCATGACCTATTTCCTACCAATCCTGCATATGGTCTTGAAAATACTCCCAAGCATAAAATTTCCCTAATCGGCTCTATAGTAGCCACTACAAGGTAAATAAGCATCCAAATGTGAGGTCGATCGGGATCAAACGGAGCCGTTTGACCCCGCATCACACTTATACTCCTCGGGAACTCGCAATGTGCTCTATCACGAGAGGGATAATATAAATTCTGAGCATAGACTGTCTCCAAGTTCGAGAGGTGGAGTTGGTATATTTGCGATCATAAGATATTCTTATTGGATGATAAGTTGGGTTTAGTTATGCGATTTGTAGAATAAAGGAGACCTATCACTCATGGTTATTTTCTTTTTGATTCATGAGATTATCTTAATGTTTTTTTTTTGAGTTATTATCTTAAATCTTTTTTAGTATATCTAGCCTATATAACCCAATCCCTTCCTAAATCCCACACCTCCCCAATGAGAGAATTGCAGGCTCGAAACTTGCCATTTGCCAGGTCGAACTAAAGATGTCAATAAGATAGGTTTAGGATAGATTTTACCATTCCATTCACGTTCTCGTTAGAAATGGGATGGAGATTTCCTGTTTTCAACAGATGAGAGAATTTATGTGAGATTCGAAAATTTTTCATTCCGTTTCTATTCGGGGATCCTCATTGGAGACGAGAAATATTGTCATCCCTAAATCAAGCGCCTTAAAAATCTTAAGTGCCAAGCAACTCCTCATTATCTTAATGTTAATCTACTTAATGATTAGTTGTTTACTATTATATTAATATTTAAGGATAATGAGTACCCTAACTTCAAAAATCAGATAAGTCTTGAAACGACCAGACCAGTCTTATTTCAAATTAAAACTATTGAGGGTATTTTAAACTTTTTAACAAATCAATTTAGTTAGATTAAACCGAAGTTAAGCTAAATATCACTTAAACAATATTCAAATATCCGAAATAAAAAATTTTTCAGGTAAAATACTGATTTTAAAGAGTGACATTTTTAAGTGTAGTCACGTGTCATTATCTATAATATCTTCGTTAGACAAAGTGGGAAGGGTTATCTTCTAACCAATTCACTTAATTAATACTCCTTAATTCATTCACTATGTTTCTCTTTCTGCTCTGTCCCTCTCCTTGCACAGTGTACTGTACTGTACTGAGAGTTGACTCCCCAACTCCACAGCTCTTGAAGTGTCTCTTCTCTTTCCTTTCCTTTCAATTCCTTTTTCTTGCCCATTCATCAGCTCTGAATTCATGTTTTGCTCCTCTTCTTCTGTTGTAGATCTATTGAAGCTTCGATTTCTAATCTTAACATTCCAATCGCAGCTTTTTTCCACAACTAGGTACTTCCTTTTCAATTCCGATAACCATTTGTTGCACGTGTTTCTAAAGACTCTAACTTTCATCGTTTTATTCCAATTTATTCATAAATTCATCTACTTTTATTTCGATTTAGTCTTCAAGTTTAACCTGATTCTGCTCCAACCTGATTCTGCTCCAATTTATTCTCAAATTCATGTGTTAAATATTGGGGATTTGAAATTAAAGACTTGTCATGCATATTTTTAACTACTCTTTCCCCTTTTTAAGCTGTGAATTCCTCATGTTTAAACTGCAGTGTTCTAAAAAATGATAGGCCCTAGTTGGAGTTGGAGAGGATTAACTGATGAATTAATCAGAGACTAATGGAGGATTAATTGGACAATTGGGGAATTTTTAGACACTGTTAAATCGTAAAATTCCAACTTAGCTGTCATGGCCTTGAACTTTGATTCTGTTTGTAAGATAGATGATTGTTGTCAGGCAAAAATTAATTTGATCATGAGAAATGAAATAGAAGCTCATAGACTTGGGTTATGAGATTTTAAAAGGTACAAGAATGCCTTTAATCTTCTTTTACTTGGTAGCTCCACTCTGAGGTATCAATTTGGTGTGTTGAAATATCAGTTATCAGTATTGATCAACACGAGTTGAGTTTCACTGGTATGCTAAGTGCTTCCTTCTATTTCTTAGTCTTACGACAACATACGTAACTTAAATGAGATCAAAGATTCACAACTTGATAAACGAATTTGTATAGTAGAAATAAGTGGACCAGAGTCGTCATTATATTCATTCCTTCCGTTCACAGCTGGTATCGTATTTTGGAGGAAGCTAGCGGAGCTAGTTCGTGACCATTTTCTAATCGGTCTCATTTTTTGTTTGTTTGCAGTGCTCTCGTTGTACTGCTACCACATCTTCCCAGATCTCGATAATTGTCTTGAATGTTCTTCTTTTGTAGATGTATTGAAGCTTCTATATCTGCCTATATCCCAATATTCTAAGTAAGGACAATTTAGCTGCTGTTTCCACAAAATCGGTAATACTTTGTTAAAAAATGTTCCAAATTATGATTTTTTTTTAAAAAAAAATTAATGGGTTTTATATGCAGTGCCACATATCCACCGAGAGGTTTATTTGAAATGAAAACCGTCATTACATTGGTTGCACCACGGAGCAAAAGAATTAGCTAAAGTGGTATAAAGATATATGTACATCTTCTCTCCATTCACTTTGCAACTGGTATTCCATTTTAATTCTGTCGCTTTTATTTCTTCCATCTAATTTATATACATATACGTGTTATTTTATATTTAATCACCTCACCATCAGAAATTGTTATTAACTTCAGGTTGGCGGGGGGGGGTAAAAAATGACAGAAATTATTATCTCCATTGGAACGAAGATATTGGAGTATTTGGTGGAGCCGATCTTAATAAGGCCTCTTCGTCCTGTATTCTGCTATAGAAGCATTGTTGATGATTTTCGTGATACCCATACAAGGCTGAGAGGAATCCGAGAAAGGGTGGGAAACAAGGTACAAGAAGCCAGAAACAATGTTCAAGTAATTCACAACGGTGTAGAAAAATGGGTAGAAGATGTGGATGCAGTAATGTCAGAAGTGCGGCACCTGGAGAGTCGATTGGAGGAAAATCGGAGCTGTTCTTGCAATAGCTGGTGTCCCAATTGGAGCTGTCACCGCCAATTTAGCAAGAAAGTGTTGAAGATTACAGCCACTATGAAGACATTATGTGAAGACGGCAGTTTATTCAACTCAGTATCGCACCCTCCTACTCTTCATCAAGACATTATTGGATCATCCTCATCTGTCAACTTTGTGCATTCCAACTCTTCAAAATCAGCTTTCGATCAAATCATGGAGGCGCTGAAAAGGAATGACATCAACTTGATTGGACTTTATGGCGAGGCCGGTACAGGGAAAACCACGTTGGCCAAACAAGTGGGAGAGGAAGCTAAAAAGCTCTTCAATCGCGTCATCTTGATTTCTGTTTCTCAGCATCCACAAGTTAGAAGCATGCAAGGTTTTATAGCGGATTTTCTTGATCTCCCATTGAAGCAGCTGGAGAGTGACCAAGGAAGAGCAGCTAAATTGCAGTTGAGGTTGAAGAATGGTGAGAAGATCCTTATAATTCTTGATGATGTGCAGAAAGAGTTCAATTTGCGTGCTGTAATTGGAATTCCCTCATCACACAATGGCTGCAAAATTTTGTTGACAGCGCATGCTGAAATCCATGTTCTGGAGTCTATGCATACACAAAAAGACATTCAGCTGGGTGCCTTGTCAGAAGATGAAGCTTGGACTTTGTTCAAAAACATTGCCGGCGTTGGTGATGAAGTTAGGATGCATGGTGTGGCTAAAGATGCCCTCACACAATGCAACAGCCTTCCCAAAGCCATTGTAGCAATGGGAATGGTCCTAAATGGAAGAAGTGTTTCTGAATGGAGAGAAATTCTTGAACAACTCAACACAGCTAAATTCTTAATCATTGATAGTCTCAAGGAAGATGCCAAGAAACTTAGCCTAAGACAAGATAGGGTGAAAACTAAAATCAAGATGGCAAAAAAGAATGACGATGAAATTTATCATGATGTTGAAAAGTGGTTGGAAGATGTGGAAAGAGTTATGAATGATGTTGAGCAGTTTGAGAATGAGTTGAACAAAAACAAATGGTGTTTTGACGAGCGTGAACTGAAAACCAAAGTGGCGGCATTGGCGATCTTCGTTAATGATCTTTATGCAGAAGGCCATTTCGACCAAGTCTCGTATCCTATTCCACTTGTGCAAGACATGGGATTGTTACCATTTGAAGATTTTATGTTTTCAAACGCTACAAAATCCGCTTTCAATCGAGTCATGGAGGCATTAGACACAAATGGCATCAACATGATTGGATTGTACGGCATGGGAGGAATCGGGAAAACAACATTGGCAAACCAAGTGCAAAATGAAGTTTTAAAGAAGCATATATTTGATTGTGCCCTTATGGTTACGGTCTCTCAAAAGCCAGATGTTGGAAAAATCCAGGACGAAATTGCAGATTTTTTGAATCTTGAATTAAAAGAAAAGACGGTGAATGGAAGAGCAAGCAAATTGAAACATAGATTGAAGAATGAAAAGATCCTCGTAATCCTGGATGATATTTGGAAGCCGTTCGATTTGAGAACAATAGGAATAATGCTTAATGATTGCAAAGGTTGTGCCATTCTTGTGACAACTAGACAAAGGAATGTCTGCTCTTTCATGAATTGCCAACATGAGATTCAACTACATTTGTTCTCTGAAGTTGAATCACAAAAGTTTTTCCAAAAAAAGGCGGGTCTGTCCCATAAATTTGAGTTGGATGATGTGTCAAAACAAATAGTGGAAGAATGCAAATGTCTTCCTATAGCCCTTGAAACCGTGGGAGCCGCTCTGAAAAAGAAAGGCAGCGATGAATGGATTGAAGCATTGGAAAAACTGAGAAATTCAAGGCTTGTGGACGTTATCGGGGCCGATGATGATGAAAAAAATGCTTACAAATGTCTTCGGCTCAGTTATGACTATTTGAAAGGTCAGACACAAGCTCCTCAAATACAATTTATTTTGTTGTTATGCTCTCTTTTTCCAGAAGATCACAAAATCGAGGTGGAGGATTTGACTAGATATGCATTTGGGTTGGAGTTGTTTGAACGTGTTAGGTCAATTGAGGACGTGAGGAGAAAAGTTCGAGTAATAATTGGAATTCTCAAAGATTCATGTTTGCTGTTAGACACGGAAGGAGAACAATATGTTAAAATACACGATGTGGTTCGTGATGCTATGTTATGGATAGGAAGCATGGAACGTCAGGAAAGGAATGTATTAATAGTGAGAAACAACATCGATTTGAAAGACCTGATAAAGAAGAAAAGTTTTCAGAATTGCAGAGCAGTATCGTTTATGTCTGACGTCTTTCCTAAGCTTTCAAAATATAATAAGTTGGAATGTCCAAATGTTGAGGTTGTTATATTCTTCAGCAATGGTGAAGATGATTTTGGCGTTGAGCTTGGGGAAGGATTTTTTGAACATATGAAATCCCTAAAGGTTTTGGATGTCAGGGGTGCTCGGAGATGGAGCAGGTGCAAGTTTTCAATGCCCCAATCACTTCATAGTTTGGAGTATCTCCATACTCTAATGTTGAGATATTGTGAATGTTTTAACAGTTCTATTCTAAGAGAGTTGACAAGATTGGAAATTTTATCTCTGAACAGTTGTGTACTTGATTGTGGAGTAGAAGTAGTGTCAGGATTGAAGAAATTGAGATTGTTGGATTTGTCCGACTTGTGGGCAGAAAAAAGGATATTTGCTTCCAATGTCATAGAAACATTCAGAAAATTAGAGGAGTTACATGGTTACATATTTGCAGAATTTTGGGATGAAGGGGCATTCAGCAGCTTATATGAGCTGAAGTTACTACCCAACTTGGTTGCATTGTCTGTGAGGATTGAGGACCTGAGCTGTATTCCTACGGGCTTTTCTTTCCCAGATCTGCGAAGCTACTTTATTCGTATGGGTGCGGGGGGTTACAGGCCTGAACTATGGCCAGAGTATTTAGGACAGGGTAGACGTTTAGAGCTAAGAGACAGTATTGAAGACGTAACAGTGGTGACAAATACATGTAAGAAGTTGTTGCCCACAGTACAAGACTTATGCGTGGAAGGGTGCGAAGACTTGTGTTCTCTAAATGCTTTCAACTCCAATGCTGACGGGTTCTTGCACGGACTGGAAAGCTTGGTAGTTAAAGAGTGCTACAAAATGGAATGGGTGTTCGAGTTTCAAGTGAGCGAAGATGTTCGTAATATGCAACTACAGTTCTTGAAGATACTGAAGCTGAAACAGTTGTGGGAACTGAAGCACTTATGGAAGGGGCCCACGAGGTTATTAAGCCTATGCAACCTCACTCAAGTTAAGATTGTCAGGTGCCTGAAAATTAAATGTGTCTTTTCCTCACCGTCATGTGCTAGAAGCCTCCTGCAACTGAAAATACTCATAATTAAACATTGTCATGATCTGGAGGAAATTATTTCGAGAAGAGGAGATAGTGATGATGGCGGTGATGATTTTAGCTGTTGCTGCTGCCTTACAAATTTGAGAGAGCTGGAAGTGTATCATTGTTACAAAGTGAAAACAATATTCCCAATAGTGAAGTCAACTGGCAGAGCTCCTCATCTTCACCCTCAAAGTCGTTGTCGTCTTCCCAATCTCAAAAGCATTGATGTACAAATTAACAGTGAATTAGAGCACATATTTGGCCATCAAACTCAAGCGGAAGAGGGAGTGGAATGCCCATCTTTGCAAGTGCTGGAGGTGACAGGTTGTCCTAAAATATCCACCACTCATTTTGCTACAACTCAACTGCAAGCTCCATTCCGAAAGGTGGTTATTTTATTTCATTTCCCTAATATCGTCTCTACTAAATGGTTGATTAGTGGTGGTAGTGAAAATAATTTTTGTGTAATATACATTACAGCTATTAAAAGATAATAACATCCGAGGAGTTGAAGAACAACTACAAAGGCGAGATGATGAGCTGTCACAAAACAGAACTATATGTTTCTCCTCACTAACAAGAGTAGAGCTGACAGGCTGCCGGAAATTGAAACAAGTTTTCACGATGTCACTTACTACCAGTTTTCACCAATTGAAGGTACTTGTCATACAGAAATGCAATGAACTAGAACAAGTCATTAGCAAGGTTGAAGATGGGGAAGAAGGGCCTACCATCAGATTTCGGTTTGAGAATTTGAAGACATTGCATGTGAGTAAATGTAGGAAATTGAAAAGAATATTCCCGGTTGTTACGAGTTTACATCAATTGGAGGAGCTTATTTTACAAAGATGCAACCAATTAGAACAAGTCATTGCCAAGGTCGAGGATGGAAGAGAAGGATCTGTCATCGGAGTTAGCTTTGCAAATTTGAAGACTTTGGAGGTGAGTGAATGTGGGAAATTGAAAACGATTTTCCCAATCTCAATAGCTCTTCCCAAACTAGAAAGGCTTCGGCTGGAAAGGAATGCGGAAATGGAGCATGTATTTGGACGATCAGATTGGGATTGCACTTGGCAATGTCCGCTTATGAAAAAACTTTGTGTTATGGACTGCCCAAAAATGTGCAGACAATTTGGTGCCTCTATACCAAATCTGTCAACAGCAAAGGTAATCACACTATTGCTTAGCATTTATTTAATTATCTTCTAAGCAACTTATTAAATAAGTTTAACTTACCAAACACTTCAGGAGCGTCAATTTAATCTTATAAAAGGTAATTTGAAATTGTTAATCCAAACCCCCTGTAAGCATTCTATTTTATTAATCTTTTGTCGTTTGCGGAAATTATGTATAAGTGAATGATGCAGGGGTATTAAAGAATTTAAGCACATGGGCTCAACCCTTTCTAATTGCCTATTTTATATTTCCTAATCTCTAGTTTCTAGAATAAGTGGCTTGTAGCCCAAGTTGATCTACTTTCCAAATCGTTATATCCTAGTTTATTATTTTCTAGTATCATAGTTTCTAGTGTATTGTTTTCTTTTCTAGTTTCTAGTTGTTATTTCCTACTTACACGTATTTAAAGGGGCTTTGGCTCTTGGAAAAATCATATTGGAGAGAATAAAAATTATAGTTTTGTGTTTGAGACTTTGTCTTATTTTACCTATCACCTTAGGCCGAGGATCCTAGGTGTGGCATAAAAAACCTTATCTTAGCCTATACCCGACTAAGTGGCGGTTCTATTCCCCGAAACCATACCCAATTATCCTAGGTGTGTACAAGTAAGTGTATACGTCTGTGACCTTTACTACAAAGGAGACATGAACTTAAACCTGGTTGATGAATCAGGAACGCATGACCAGAGCATGATCAACGACCTGCCTTCCATCTGATGGTTGTCCCACCAATCTAAAGCGTGTTTCCTCAATCTTGTCGCTACTAGCTTTTCTTTCCAATCCTCTGGTGGTTTAGTATGATGGAACAGTATGATGGAACACCCTCTCTACGGTGCTCAACCACTCTAGAAATTGATCTTTATTCACGCGACCTTCAAACTTCAGGATTTTTAGCTTTGGCATGTTAGTGTAGCCAAAATTATCCTTATCTGGCCTCCTCTCATAGAAATCACGATCTTCATAATGTGTGATTTTCTCTAGATTTTTTATGCTCATCGGAGCTTCTTGTCACACCCCTATTTGATTGGGTATGGGATTGAAACTTCTCTTGTTGCATGAAATTCTCTTCGAAATCAAATCTTTGACCTTGGCATGGTTCTCTCGCATTACCACTCACAAGAACAACCTTTTTGGAATCACTAACGCGCCCTACGTGCTCAAGAAGTTTCTGAACTTGTAGTTCGAGATAATTAATACGCCTCTGCTCATCTGACAATGACTTACTGTCATCCTCCCTGCCATTAGCAATGCCTGTAGATTTACCACCGGCCATCCAACCGAGCTCTGATACCACTTGATGCGGGGATGGCTACGAAAATAAGTAGAACATGATGTATTTGAATTTATTTTGGTGGTTTCTAAAGATTGAAGATTTCGATCGAAGAAAGTGTAGGAATGTGAGAAAATAGGGTAGAGGTAGAGAATTGGGTAGGGTTTCGGGGAATAGAACCGCCACTTAGCCGGGTATAGGCTAAGATAAGGTTTTTTACGCTACACCTAGTACCCTCGACCTAAAGTGATAAGTAAAATAAGACAGTCTCAAACACATAGCTATAAATTTTATTCTCTATAATCTGATTTTTCCAAGAGCCAAAACTCCTTTAAATTAATGTAATTAGCAAATAATAACTAGGAACTAGAAAATGAAATAACAAACTAGAAACTAGGATACTAGGAAATAATAAGCTAGGATATAACAATTTGGAAAGTAGATCAACTTGGGGAGATTAGGAAATATAAAATAAACAATTAAAAAGGGTTGAACCCATGTGCTTAAATTCTTTAATACCCCTGCATCAGTGAAGTACTGTTTTGATTCTCTCATATGTCCTCTTTTTTCAGTATGTGTTGACTGCTGTAGTAACTACTAACTAACGGTAAGAATATTACTGATATGTCATGCATGATTAAATTTCAAAAAATGAAAATGCTCATTTTCGGGACATTCAAAATAGGAAGATTTTGATTCTGCAAAGATCACTTCCTAAAATAAATTCACTACAATGGTTCTAATAGTATAGTAGCATTACTGTGTGTAAACATACATTATTTTGGTCATTTCAGGAAATGAAGAAGATTAAACTTGGCCATGCCCAAGGAGTACAAGAGTTAATCCAAGTTCAAAGACGAGGGAATAACTTGCTGATTTTTTTGAAAACTTTGTCGCTGTGGAATTTAGAAGAGCTCAAGTGTATATGGCGCGGACCCTCAGATACAATATGCTTAGCAAATCTCTGGCGAATAAAAGTAGTCAGTTGCAACAAATTGAAACATGTTTTCACGACCGTGGCTGCTAGAAATTTACCCAAACTGAAGCAACTCATCATAAGAAGATGCAATGAATTAGAACAAGTGATCGTGGTCGAGGATGGAGAAGAAGAACGAGAGGATGATAGAAACGCAGAACTCACCGCAAAGGTTGGCTTTATGAATTTGGAGGTGTTACATGTCAGTAAATGTGAGAAATTGAAAACAATATTCTCAATGTTCATACCTCTTCCAAAACTAGATTGTCTTCGGCTGAAAAGTAATGCAGAATTAGAGAGTGTATTTGGGCAATCACATTGTGACACTTCACAGTGGGCATGCTTGAAGGTGCTATCTGTAACTGGCTGTCCGAAATTGTGCACTCAAATTGTTGCTATTTTAAAAGGTCGAATACAAGGCCAGTCAGCTACGAAGGTAATGATTTATTTTGTTTCAGAATCGGGATCAACTTTACTATATTTCTCTTTAACATGAAGGAAGTGCTAGTTTGCTCTAAATTATATTTGACGCTTAATTAATTATTTTTGGTTTGAAAATTAAGTACAATGTCGTTTATTACAGTTAACTAATTAATATCTTGTTAATCAGCATTACATTTATTTCCTTTTTACTCAGTTATAACTATTAGAATGATATTATTTTGGGAGTGGAGTGCTGTATTAAATAGTTTTTATCATTAATTAGCAGTGTTCTAAAAACGATAGGCGCTAGGCGGGCGGAGAGGGCTTTCTGGGGACTGATCGGGATTAGTTAGGGATTAATAGAGGACTAATCGGACAAGCCGGAGATTTTTATAACATTTTTAATCAGTACAAATCAAAGTATATGTAGTATTATGGATTGATGCATCAAAAGTGTAATATGAGATGATGGTATTGGTGAATTAATTTGATTATTGAGAATAGGAGGTGTACCTAAATATTGATGTTTTTATATGTATCTTACTAATTTACAGCAATTGGAGATTATCAACTTGTCTGGCATTCAAGGAGTTGAAGAGTTAGTTCAGTTTCAAAGAAAAAAACTCCAATTGTTGAAACTGGAGGAAGTACCAGACCTGAAGAGGATATGGAGTGAGCCGACACAAAATAAAAGCTTCTCCCAGCTGACTGGAGTAAGAGTGATAGGATGCAACAGATTGAAACAACTCTTCACTTCCTCCATGGCTAAAACTCTACGTGAATTGCGTCTGCTTGCGGTGGAGAGATGCCATGATCTACAGCAAATAATTCAAGAAGAAGACGGGTATGAGGGCGATAGTATAAAATCGCTTCAACGACTTAAGTTCTCTAGTCTTGAGATATTAAGACTGATGGATTTGCCTAAGCTCGTCAGTTTTTGCCCATCCTCGTGCAATTTGGTGTTTACGAGTCTGAAAGAAAAGAACTTAAAAGTGGAAGGTTGTCCTAAACATATTACTGAATTCTTTAGCAAAAAAAGTTACAAACAAGATGATAAGGACGAGTGCTTTTCCAAGGATGATGAGGACATAGATGAAGATGATGACTCTTGCGGCAACGAGAATGAATACAAGGATGATTGTGACAAGGATGAATATAATGACTTTGAGGGCAAAGAGAATGATGATGATGATGATGATGGTGGTAACTCTAAAGATGATGACTCTGGCAGCAACGAGATTGATGAGGATGATTGCAAGGATGACAGTGACATTAAGGATGAACACGATGACTTTAAGGATAAAGATGATGATGATGCTAACACTAAAGATGATGACTCTGACGACGAAGATGATATCAAGGATATTATAGATGATGACTCTGACGATGATGATATCAAGGATATTATAGATGATGACTCCAACTATGACAATTCTTCTGCTGAAAATTATGTAGCAGTAAGTTCACTTGCTGTGGTAATACAATTTAATCAGTTCAGTGTGCACATATTACCTTTTTCTCAATACATCACGATCACGCACACTTCACAATTAGGATATTTGGTTAACAGTTATCAACTTTTTTCATCCCTATGGTCCATAATTTTATGCGCAACATAATTTAGTTACTTAAAAGACTGTTCTCTACATTTTACATTTTTTTAATTATAATAAAAATATAATCATCCACTGTACCTTATTGTTGATTAATATTACAAGCAGGATGATGAGTTCAAGTATGGACATGAGGATGAAGATGACTCAGACGATCACGGCTATTATGATGAAACATCTATTAACGTAAGTCCATGGCTTTATTATTAGTACAATTTAGTCGAGTGTTATATTAGCTTAATTTATTCTCATACACCATCCACGCTTCACAGCTAGGATACTATTTAGTATAAACCCTTCATTATAGAGTCAACCTTAATCCTGGTTTAGGCACTGCACTCTCTACAAAGTATCTTAAAAATATGTTTTCTATCGTTACATTTTGGATCATAATAAAAATACAGTCTTCTGTTGAAACTTATTCTGATTGTAATTTGATTTAGGCACTTTTTGGGGTGCGGAAGCTGTTCCGAAGACACCACCTCCGGATGAGGATGTTTGACTAGTAGGAGCCGTAAAATGAATCATGATCCTTCTTGGCATTCTTTTTTCAGATATGAGTGTATTTATTACCTTTTCTTTTTTAATAATTGAGTGATATCTTTCAAAACCTTGTACAATTTAATAGTTGTTGTTGTTGTGATAAATAAAGCTAGCTTGAAGACAACATGGTTTGTCTGTCTTTTTATTCTGCTGAATTTGAGTTTTTGATCTACATGTTGTGTTGCATTGCAAACAGTTGTGTAATTGGGATATTGGTAGAGTAAAGAACAATTCCTAGCAGCTAATACTATAGCTCTATACACGCAGTTGATATTCAGAATACCAATTTTGTACTGGAATTATATTGGCTGAAACATCTCTACCAAGACACAGTGCTTTTTGTCTTTGTGGGTTCATAGATACATATGGAGATATGAGGTAGGTACATGTATGAGCATTTTATAGTTTTTAACTAGTCCAGTTTAGAAATTGCAACAAACCCGAATTTTTGTATTTTTTTTCTCAGAACCCACCCAGGCCCCAATTGGATGCAAGGAATACACATTCCAAGAAGAACCAAAACGAAATGTATTTTAAGACTTTTAGAATCAATCAGAAATATAGTCTACACAATTATTGTGATTTTTTTTATTTTGACTATGTCTAGTCCTATACAAAGGGATCTTTATTATTGTAATTCAGACGTCCAAAACACATAAATTTAATATGTCAATATTTTATATTAAAATATAATTTTTAATATATTAGCGGGATGGGTTTTATCCTCCCCGTCCCAACCTTATCTGGTTAAAGATATTGGATCTATGTTAGATTCAAATTGTTTTTCATTCTAAACCATGTTATAAATTTGAAGTTCAAAGTTTAGATTTTCGATTTACATGAAACTATGCTAATGGATTGTGAGTAATTAATCTAATATGAGAGATATTTATATATTATTGCACTTAATTAGTTTGACGACCTATTTTATCTTGGTGTCATTTTTTTAAATTTTGTGACACAACAACATTCTTCAAAGTTTAAATAAGCATGTCTCAGAACTTTTAGTTTGATTATATCCTTGCATACAAAATTTCAATTTTGGTGATTCAAATATCAAAATACTTGAAATTTAATTATGCTCGTAGTAAAATTATGGTCAAATATAATTTGGAGAAACTAACATTTGTTCTCATTAACGATGGGAAACAATTAAGTTGATTAATTTGTTATAAGGTGACTGTTGCTACGTTTAAATGTTGACATAATTTTTTAGCGCAAAAGTAAAAAGTCGGTGCAACATGTTACATAACATGTGGAGCGACTAGTTACGATCCAGATTAAGAAAGATCTGAAGTTTTCCTATTTTGACGCTGCTTGGAGCGAAAGAAGAAAGACGCCACGAAAACTTGGAGCGCAAGAGAGTGACGTCGACAAAGCCAGGCGACCTCCAGCTGTCAGCAACACGTCAGCAATAGATGGCAACTCTACTTGCCTGATTTATTCAGGAAGTCCGAACAAGCAAGACGACTTCCAGCCTGTCATTAAAGGCGGCAACGACTTGTCTAATTTATTCAGGAAGTCTGAAACTTCCTATTCCTAATCCAGGAAGGATTAGGAATGTGAGCTGCTATAAAAAGCCTTGGGCTTCCCATTAGCAGATCATCTGTTCTCGTTCTAAAATTGCAAGATTTCTCAGAGCTCTTAACCGTGCACCATTGGCGTGTTGAGAGGCTGATTAGATTTGCTAGAACGGATTTGCTCCGATCAATCCTCAAGTCGCGAAGATTGAGTGCTTGATCGGTTAGGGTTTTTGCTTGTGATTGAAGATTCACAAATCCTTCAAAGAAGACTACGACACCGAGCATAGGAATTTGCTCGAAGGGTGGAATTGAGAGGATCTCAAAGACAGGGGGAGAGGCCCTTGGTCGAGGTTGTTCACGGTGAGATCTATAGTAGCTTAGGACAATAGCTTGTGTGATAGCTAGTTGGTGCTTGAAGTTGTACTATTGACTACCTTATAGTGAAAACCTTTCCACTGGCAAAGTGCCCCCAGACGTAGGTGCGGAGTCACCGAACTGGGTAATCATCTCTGGTGTCGTTGTTATTGATTGTTTGTTATTTACCGCAGTTTGCAATTTAGACAAGTAGTCGATACACAAGTTACGACTTTGTGTTCGACTTCTTGACTCGGCTACAATTCAGAATTTCAATTGGTATCAGAGGAGGCACCTTATCTCTTAGGTGATTTTCTTGCAAAAATTCTGAGTAGCTATTATGGACTCAAAGGAAGGAGGATCTGTCAATCGACCACCGGTGCTCGACGAAACAAACTATGGGTACTGGAAAGCACGGATGTGTGCCTTTTTGAAGTCCCTCGACAGCAAGACCTGGAAGTCGGTCATCAATGGATGGGAGGAACCTCACTATGCTGATGCTCATGGAAATCAAACTAGCATTAAACCAGAAAAAGAATGGAGCGCGGAAGAAGATGAAGCCGCCCTTGGTAATTCTCGTGCACTCAATGCTATTTTTAATGGAGTAGACAAGAATGTGTTTCGACTCATCAACACGTGCACAAGTGCCAAAATTGCTTGGGACACTCTTGCTGTTGCTTATGAGGGTACATCAAAAGTCAGAGAGCAAAAGTTACAGTACCTCACGACCAACTTTGAGGCCCTTAACATGAATGAAGACGAAACTATTGCTGAGTTTAATGTGCGCATCAAGGATCTAGCCAATGAATCATATTCACTTGGCAAACCTATGACCGATGAAGATTTGGTCAGAAAAACGCTGAGAGCCCTAAGTCCCAGATTCAAGATGAAGATTACCGCCATAGAAGAAGTCCATGACTTGAAGACGCTTAAGTTTGATGAACTCATGGGATCCCTAATGACCTTCGAGCTCTCCCTACCTCTTATCGAGAAGAAACATAAAGGTGTGGCTTTCAAAAGTTCTACCCAAAAGCAGAAAAACTTGATGTGCTCTGATTCAGATAGTGACATTGAAGAGACTATCGCTATGCTGGCCAAAAACTACAATAAAGTCATGAAAAGATGCAACTAGATGACAGGAAGGAATGTCACCCGAGAAGTCAGAGACAAGCCGCATCACAAGTTTTAGAAGTTCGAAAGCACAAATAGCGATGGTAGACGAGGAGAGAGATCAGGAAAAGAAAAAGGAGTTCAGTGCTTGGAATGTGAGGGGTATGGGCACATGCAGAAAGAATGTCCCAACTTCTTAAAGAAACAAAAGAAGGGATTCAATGCCTCTCTAACCAACGATGAGGATGAGGAAGACAGTGACTTTGAGCATACAAGTAACTAAGTTGCTTTTACTTCCTCCACAATAGATCAACCATCCGAGAGTTCAAAGAAGTATGATTCTGATGATGAGCTATCCGATGAGACCCTCAACAACGCTTACAACGAATGGTATGTCAAGTGGCTTGAAGACTCTCAGGTAATCGAAAAACAGAATGCTCTCATTCTTACTCTTAATGAAGACAAGTCAAGACTTCTCGAAACGACTGTTGATCTCAAAAAAGAAGTGGCTCGACTAAAAAGCGAGTTAGAACAAGTCACCAAGTCAGTGAAGATGATGAATCCAAGCACTAACACTCTAGACCAAATCCTCTCGATCGGAAAGCCAGCTAGAAACATGGAAGGTCTTGGATACTCGAAAGAAGCTTCATCATCACACACAGTCTTCGTTCCTCCAAAGGCTGTCACCCAGAAGCCCCGCCAGATGTCTACTAACTTCTCGCCTAACCAAGCGACCAAAAAGCCTCATACGCTGGTCGCTTCTGAGACACAGAACAAAAGACATAACTGGGTATGTCACCACTGTGGACGAAGAGGTCATATTCGACCTTTCTGCTATCGCCTATATGGAAGGAGCTTCGTCAAGCAAAGGACCACCATCAAGAAAGCACAACCACGTAAGGAATGGCGAGTCAAGGAGGTAAACTATCGAGCAAATATCGCGTACACCGCTCTAAAGGCTTCAACCAGCAATGATTGGTACTCTGATAGTGGATCCTCTCGACATATGACTGGTAATACCTCATTCTTGGTCACTTTAATACCTTGCACTAATAGCCTTGTCACGTTTGGTGATGGAGTAAGAGCCAGAGTACTCGAAAAGGGAAAACTCAATCTTCCCAACTCACCATGCCTAAAAGAGGCTCTACTAGTAGAAGGTCTTACAACCAACCTCATCAGTATCAGTCAAATATGCGATCTGAACCTGGATGTCAACTTTACTCGTGACAAGTGCACTGTCAAAGACGAACACCAGAAGGAAGTCATGACAGGTCACAGATCCCTTGATAACTGTTATCTATGGTCTCCAACAACCACAACCTTGTCAACTAAGTGCCTTTTATCCAAAGCTCAAGAGACGAAGCTATGGCATCAAAAACTCGGTCACATCAATTTGAGGAGCATGCAAAAGATTCTCTTTGAAAAGGCTATCATTGGAGTTCCCAACCTCAAGATCAATGAAGGAAAAATTTGTGGAGAATGCCAAATTGGGAAAGAAGTTAAGACGCCACACAAGAAGGTACAACATCTTACTACTTCTCGTGTTCTAGAACTTCTTCATGTTGACCTTATGGGACCTATGCAAGTAGAGAGTCTAGGAGGGAAGCAGTACATATTTGTCTGTGTAGACGACTTCTCGAGGTACACCAGGGTAGACTTTATTAGAGAAAAGTCAGACACCTTCTCAGTCTTTGAATCCCTGTGTCGGAGAGTTCAACGAGAAAAAGGAGAAGCCATTGGAAAAGTCGTCCGACTTCGAAGTGATCATGGAAAGGAGTTTGAAAACATCAGCTTTGCAAATTTTTGTGATGTTGAAGGAATTGCACACGAATTTTTTGCTCCCATCACTCCTCAGCAGAACGGGATCGTAGAAAGGAAAAATCGTACTCTTCAAGAAATGGCAAGAGTTATGATGCTAGGCAAAGACATTCCGCAGCACTTCTAGGTTGAAGCTCTAAATACGGCTTGCCATATTCATAATAGAGTGACCCTCCGCCCTGGAACTTCGCTCACTCTTTATGAAATATGGAGGGGGAGGAAGCCTAATGTCAAATATTTCCATGTCTTTGGATCGATCTGCTACATACTTGCAGATAGGGAACCTCGACGCAAACTTGATCCTAAAAGCGATGAAGGCATCTTCATTGGGTACTCCAGAAATAGTCGGGCTTTTCGTGTATTCAACAAACGCACCCGGATTATCATGGAATCCATTAATGTCATGATCGATGACAGTAACGAGCAACCCAGCGACGAGGACGAAGAAGTCCTAAATCTCTCAGGAGAAGTCAGACCAGAAGTCAGAGGAGAAGTCAGACCGGAAGTCAGAGGCGTAGAGCGCAACAAAGAATCTGAAGACGAAAGCCCAATCATCTCGGACAAAGAGGCATCTCCCATAGAACAGAGAGCTCCATCAAGAAGAATTCAGAAGAATCACCCATCTCAGGATGTGATAGGAGACATCAATGAAGGAGTGCAGACTCGACAAAAGGCACCTATAGACTACAAAGAGATGATAGGTAACATTTGCTTTATTTCCAAAATTGAGCAAAAGAATATACAAGAAGCCATCAATGATGAGTACTGGGTCTGCGCCATGCAAGAAGAATTGGTCCAATTTGCAAGGAATGAAGTCTGAGAACTAGTACCCAAGCCTGACAATGTCAATGTCATCGGGACAAAGAGGATATTCAAAAACAAGTCTGACGAGCAAGGAAACATCACTCGAAACAAAGCAAGACTGGTGGGTCAAGGGTACACACAAGTAGAAGGAGTTGACTACGAAGAAACTTTTGCTCCGGTAGCCAGACTGGAAGCTATACGACTTCTTCTCGGCATAGCATGCCATCTGCGTTTCAAACTCTATCAGATGGATGTAAAGAGTGTCTTCCTCAATGGAAATCTCAACGAAGAAGTCTATGTTGCTCAACCAAAAGGATTTGAAGATCATAACTCTCCTCATCATGTCTACAAGCTAAAGAAAGCTCTCTACGGACTCAAACAAGCTCCACGAGCATGATATGAACGTCTTACCCAATTCCTAGTTCATAATGGCTATATTCGAGGGGGAGTAGACAAAACTCTCTTTGTAAAGAAGGAAGGAAGGGACATCATGATCGCTCAAATATATGTTGATGATATCGTATTTGGAGGAAAGTCAGAAAAGATGGTGGAACGTTTCGCCCAACATATGTAGTCTGAATTTGAGATGAGTATCGTCGGTAAGCTCACATACTTCTTAGGCTTCCAGATCAAACAGATGTCAGATGGAATATTTATCTCCCAAAGCATATATGCAAAGAACATTGTGAAGGAATTCGGGTTAGAAAAGGTCTCTCACAAAAAAACTCCTATTGCCACACATGTGAAATGCACAAAGGACGAGATGGGAGAACTAGTTGATCAAAGCCTTTATCGAAGCATAATAGGAAGTCTTCTCTATCTAACAGCAAGTCGACCCGACATCGCTTTCTCCGTGGGAGTCTGTGCTCGATATCAAACCAATCCAAAAGTCAGTCACTTAGCTCATGCCAAGAGAATCATAAGGTACATCTCGGGAACCTCTGAATTGGGTTTGCTATATTCCTTTGATACCTCTCCTACTCTCGTTGGATATTGTGATGTTGACTGGGCGGGAAGCACACCAGATCGAAGAAGTACCTCTGGAGGTCATTTCTACCTGGGGAACAATCTTGTGTCTTGGTTCAGCAAAAAGCAAAATTGTATTGCTTTGTCTACTACTGAGTCCGAATATATTGCAGCCGGAAGTAGCTGTACTCAGTTTCTTTGGATGAAACAAATGTTGGCAGAGTATGGAGTCAAGCAAGAAGTCATGACTTTGTTCTGTGACAACATCAGTGCAATCAATATCTCGAAAACCCAGTACAACATAGCAAAACAAAGCATATTAATATCAGGCATCACTTTATTCGAGAGCTTGTAGAAGACAAGAAGATAAAGCTTGAGTACCTACCCACTGAGAAACAAGTCGCTGACATTTTTACAAAGGCATTAGAGGCTAATAGATTTGAAAGTCTAATGTCATCCCTTGGACTTTGCTGTCTGGAGTAACCAGAAGTCAAGACAGAAGAGAGGGAGCTTTTAGTTGATTTTTACTCTCTCTCTATCAGGACCAACCAGGGTCCACAAAATCTAGCCGGGCCCAAATTTCAGTATCAAAAGCCCAGTTGGAATTTTTTTCAAAAAAAAAGAAGGGGAATGATTGAAAAACTGACGACGAACCAATCGGCTCTCAACCCCCTTCAACTTCCGCGGAAAAAGCTTGCACATCCCCTCCACCTTCCCAAAACCGCTAGGGCACCTCGAAAAAGCAAAAACAAATCTGCAAACAATAGCAGTTGTTCTTTCTCTCAAAATCAAATCCGATCAAGTCCTCTGTCAAATGGTTGGTACCCGAAGTGGACGCATACCATCTACCTCCAAGACGCTACGAGCAAAGATGAGGGAAAAAGTGATTGCCAAGAAGTTGTCGGCCTCCAAATCAACAACGAACAAATACAGAGTGATGATTCGAGGAAGAAATCTCCCGGGGGAAGGTTCGGCGAAACCTCAGGATGCACCAATGGAGGCGATTACCTCCACTGTAGAGAAGGACAAACCTACCAACCTAGAAGAATAAGGCTCTCACACTTCGCAGACGCTCCTACAAGGTACTCCTACTACCACTTCTGTAGTAAACCCTGTAGACAAAGAGGTGTCTGAAGAGGCTCAAGGAACTATCGCCCCTGAGATCCATGGTGCCGTCTGTGTAGATAAATCTAGCCCCCAAAAATCTGCACCTGCGCCAGAGAAGTCCCCACCAAAAGAAGCCGCGCAAAAAGCCGACAGTCCACTTGTTGCCCAGGACAGTAATCCAAGGATGAATGAAGATACTGAAGTTGTCCCAAAAGTTGCTCACCCTGTAGAGAATAGTGTCAATATAGAAGAAGGAGATACAGTAGAGACCATGAAAGAAGAAGTTGTGCCTAAAATGCTTGAGAGAAGGAAGCTACCAACAAGAAGGTTGGTCGATGGAGAAGAAGAACCCCAAGTACCAAGGAGATTAACCCGAAAAAGAAAAACCACAGAGAAAGGAGGAGCATCGACTTCTAAACAGCCGAAGAAGTCGAGAAGGAAGTCACTGACTTCTGTAGCAACCTCTGCTCCAGAAGAAGAGGAGTCTAAAGAAGAAGAAACTCGTGTCATACTTCCACGGGTCAAGAAGTCAATGGGAGGTCTGAAACTTCCCGAAAATGTTCCTAAGGCTCCGACAGATAATGTCTCGTTTCACTCTGTAGACAACGCGGTCAAATGGCAGTATGTGTACCAGCGCAACATCTACCTAGAGAGAGAGAGCTCTCCACAGAAGCTCAGGGGATGAACACAATTGTGGAACTTCTCCGAAGCTCAGGCCTGACCAATACAATCATAAACATAGGCAGAGAGGGCCGTTATACCCAGCGCTGGTCAAAGAGTTCATTGTCAACCTCTCTAGTGACTTTAATGACCCGGAAGATGTGGAGTACAGGAAGGTATTTGTACGGGGAGAATGCTTTGAAATATCTGCCACAACTATCAATGCTTATCTAGGCAGAGAGGACCCAAAAGTCACTCCAGAAGTCCCGCACTTGAACAAAGTGGCGGTTGAGATCACTGGAGGATGGAAGAAGGTCTGGCCCTTCAAGGACACCATTGCGGCTGTTGAGCTCACTGCCAAATACTCAATTCTGTACCGCATTGGCTTGGCAAATTGGGCGCCTTCCACTCACGGGTCGAGCATCAAAACCGAATTGGCTAAAATCATATACCAAATAGGTGCGCAATCTCCTCTTGATTTTGGCTCATATGTCATTGAACATCTTCTCAAACATGCCAAATCATGCGCTGTCAAGCTACCTATCGGGTTTCCATCGTTGATCACCGATCTTCTTCTTCAACAATGTCCTCACATTGTTCGAGAAACAGATGTTCCTGGAAAGAAACCACTGCCCCTCGCTATCAGCCTCAAAAACTTCGAAGGTAAGCATATGAGGGATCTCGCTCCTCCCATGGCCAAAGCATCAGAAGCTGGTTCCAGCTCCCGACCTTCAGGACCACTTGGCACCAAGATGGAGGAAGAGTTGGTGGAGATGATCAATGATCTGGAGAAGACAATTGCTATGCTATCAACCCGCAAGACTGCCTGTGAAGCTCTTCTCAATGACCTCCGCTCTGCTCCTGCTGAAGATGACGATGTCGATGACTCCACCTCATTTTAAGTATTTCTCTGATTTACTCTGATAACTTTTTCCAAACACACTCTTAAATTCTCGGGGACTGTCCGATAACTTCTGCACTCTGAGACATTTGTTTTTGCTTGGGATATTTTGCTCATGTTTGAGCTGGCTTATTTGCTCATGTTTGAGCTGGCTTATACCATGCTGTTATTTGAATTTCGTTGTATGATTTCCTTTGACAATGTTGTTAGACAAACAGGGGGAGATAGATAGGCTACGCCAAAAGTTACGCCAGAAGTTGCGCACAAAAGTTGCGCACAGAAGTCGCCGCTCCAGAAGCCGATCCAGAAGACAAACCAGAAGACACACCAGAAGTAGCATCGCTTGCTGTGCGTAACTGCCACAAGATGACGATGTACTTAGAACGGTGTTTAAGTCGCATCGCTTGCTGTGCGTAACTGCCACAAGATGACGATGTGCATAAAAATGTGTTTGCCTAAAAAATTGCCAAAGGGGGAGATTGTTGCTACGTTTAAATGTTGGCATAATTTTTTAGCGCAAAAGTAAAAAGTCGGTGCAACATGTTACATAACATGTGGAGCGACTAGTTACGATCAAATTAGGAAAGATCTGAAGCTTTCCTATTTTGACGCCGCTTGGAGCGAAAGAAGAAAGACGCCACGAAGACTTGGAGCGCAAGAGAGTGACGTCGACAAAGCCAGGCGACCTCCAGCTGTCAGCAACACGTGAGCAATAGGAGGCAACTCTACTTGCCTGATTTATTCAAGAAGTCCGAACAAGCAAGATGACTTCCAGCCTGTCATTAAAGGCGGCAACGACTTGCCTAATTTATTCAGGAAGTCTGAAACTTCCTATTCCTAATCCGGGAAGGATTAGGAATGTGAGTTTCTATAAAAAGCCTTGGGCTTCCCATTAGCAGATCATCCGTTCTTGTTCTAAAATTGCAAGATTTCTCAGAGCTCTTAACCGTGCACCATTGGCGTATTGAGAGGTTGATTAGATTTGCTAGAACGGCTTTGCTCCGATCAATCCTCAGGTCGCGAAGATTGAGTGCTTGATCGGTTAGGGTTTTTTCTTGTGATTGAAGATTCACAAATCCTTCAAAGAAGACTACGACACCGAGCATAGGAGTTTGCTCGAAGGGTGGAATTGAGAGGATCTCAAAGACAGGGGGAGAGGCCCTTGGTCGAGGTTGTTCACGGTGAGATCTATAGTAGCTTAGGACAATAGCTTGTGTGATAGCTAGTTGGTGCTTGAAGTTGTACTATTGACTACCTTATAGTGAAAACCTTTCCACTGGCAAAGTGCCCCCAGACGTAGGTGCGGAGTCACCGAACTGGGTAATCATCTCTTGTGTCGTTGTTATTGAATGTTTTTTATTTACCGCAGTCTGCAATTTAGGCAAGTAGTTGATACACAAGTTACGACTTTGTGTTCTACTTCTTGACTCGGCTACAATTCAGAATTTCAGTGACGATAAATCATATTTACCTTTTGTAGTTGAGTGAACACTACTGAAATTTATCTCCAAGCCGGCAAGACTTTGCTCTCACCGGGCAGGAGATCTCGTCTCGCCGGCTTGGCCAAGTCGGCGAGATATTCGTCTGAAGCTTGCCGAGGCCAAGCCGGCGAGATATTCGTCTGAAGCTCGCCGACTTGGCTCTTGCCGGGCAGGTCTCGACGAGAATGGTCATAGCTGGCGAGATATTGAATCAATATCTTGCCGACTTGGAGGTGACCAATATCTCGCTGGGGTAGTGAAGTTTTCCCGGCGAGATATTGACAATATATCGCCGGGTAGGATGTAAACCCTAACCGGCGAGATATTGGTCAAAAACTCGCCGGGTAGGTTGTAAACCTTAGCCAAACCTAGCCGGAGAGATGTCAATATCTTGCCGGCTAGGTTTGATAAATTTTGGACAGAATCTGCCCCAATTTCTCAGTTTCCCGTTACCAATTACACCTATAAAACCTGGCAATTCAACTAAATCCTAAACTGTAATTTGCAGCGATCGAGAACAGATATTTCGTAATTGCAAACCAATTAAAAGTCAAACAATAAATTTATAATTACAAAACGTCAACAAAATCGTAACGTAAGAAACTACGGGAGTTGTCCTATCCGTTTTTTCTTCTGCGTCGTCTTCTTGAACCTTTTGCTCGGGCGCGGTTGTTCGTCAGCAGGTGCTGGAGGTTGCAGTTGGTCCGAAGGCAGTCCCGGCGAGATAGTCAACTGCGTCACCGTCTGAGATGGAGTCGGGCCCGGAGTCGGTATCAGCGTCGGCGTCGGAGTCGGAGTCGGAGTCTGGGCCGGAAGCGGCATTTACATGCCACCCGGCAAGCCGAAGTTCACCAGGTGATCTCGGATAGTGGCGAGAACCTCGGCCTTAACCCGAGCATCGATCTCGGCCTTAAGCCGAACTTGGTGATCGTCGAAACGACGTTTTAGCTCAGCTATCTCCCCCTCCGCAATAGCAGCTCTGGCGGCCAATTCTGCCTCTCTCACGCGAGCCTCTGCCTTTCTCTGGCGAGCCCTCTCCTCCATTTCCGCCGTTCTGGCAGCGACTGCAGCATCTATCTGCTCAAGCGACGCCGCGGATGTACGGCACCACCTCTCAGTTTCGCCGGTCGAAGGAACTCGCCGCCCATGCCAGGAACAATACACCCCCGCTCTTCTCCGTACCCATCAACCGCTGAAGGATTTCGGCCTCTACCTGCTTCAGGACCGAATATTGTTCTCCTTTGGCAGCCGCTTCTACGACAAGTGCTTTGTGCCGCTCGATCTCGTCCTTCACTTTTTGGACCTGCAAACGAAAGTGTTAAATTGTATGACATAATAAAAATTTCGATAAATTTATAAACAAATTAAAATTTTATCGTCTCCGGGTCGCTGTCTTTTTCGTAGACGCGCACGTAAGTTTTCAAACTCGGAAGGAGAACTCCAGCCTTCTGTTGGAGTAGAGCATGTTTGTCGAAGGGCCGGGAACCGCCACTATGCTTTTTCCGATTCTCGGCGAGGGCTTTCGTTTTTCCATAATGTTCCTGCACACGGAAAAATATCGATCGTGAATAAAGTATTTGAAAAACTTAAAGAAAATATTACATATTTATACATACCTTTTATTCTAAGCTCTCGAAGTAGTCGCACATCCAATCCCATGCTTGCTCTCGGCCTATGAAGTCTTCCGGGACCGGCCTCCGTTTTTTCTCGTCGTACCTCTTGTACTCCCCCGTAAACTCCCCGTAGCGCCTCTGAGTATGGAAAAAGGAGCCACTGGTAGACTCTATTTGGCGCTACGTGGTAGCGTAGTGCGCTCTTCAATGAAAATAGAAATACGTTAATGCAAATATATTTTTAAATAAAATAATTTTTATATGAAAAAAAATTATAAACTTACCGTGAGAGCTCCCCATATCTTACACTACTCATCGAAGTCCAGCTTCCGAAACGTCGGAGCGCGAGGTAATATACTTGTCCTGATGTGAACGCCGATGAACTGGATAATCTGGGACGAGTCAAATTCTGGGTCGTAGTTGATGAGGATGTGAATTTTCTCGAAGTCCCACGTGACCGATAGGGGCCCTTTCTCTATCATATCTTGGAGCTTCTTGCACTTCGCAAGCCCACGAGAACATGTCTTCCGCTCCTGTGGCCCACTCGTAGATCCTTCTTCGTACGTGCTGTTCAACGACTTGTACCGGATGTGTTGTCCGGAGCGCATAGTCGTACCGCACGTGTTCGAGTCGTTAGACTCCATTGTAGGAATGCACGAGGGACCGACGGAGAGAATGATGCACTCAGTCAGCTCATGCTCGTGTTCATGCACCTCCTCCGGAATCAAACCACCCCGCTCGGGTCTGTTGACCTCCTCCTAGGCCGGTCTACCCTGCTGGGGCCGAGTACCCTCCTCGGGTCTAGTACCAGCCTGGGCCCCATTTTCTACCCCCAAGTCCTGGGGCCCACTTTGTACCCCCGAGCTCTCAGACGGTGCCAAGGCCGAAGCATACCACCGAATTTGGTCAAAATATTGCTCCTTGAGTGTCTTATGCTCCGTGTTCCTTCTAGGAGCCATTTTCTGCGTGGACAACAACAACATATGTATTAAATCATTTCCCTAAACCCTAAATAATATCAGAATTTCAGCAAATCAATAAATCATTTCGAGCATTTCCCTATACCCTAAATCAAATAAAGACATAATTACTTCACAGATACAAATACTAATATGATTCTTTCAAAATATGGTCATCTACAAAATAAAGAGCTTATCCAAATTAATAATCTCATATCTCATGCTAAATGATAGATAACAGTATACCAAACCTTCATGAGTAACTGCTACAAGCGAAGTTCGGAGATCCATAATAAAATAACATGATATTTGGTCGATAACTATTCAAACAGAAGCACAATCCAATCTATTCACGTTCTATACACAATATATTCAATCTATTTACGTTCTATCCACAATTATAATGACTACATTTGTAAGTGAGCCATACTTAAACCAAGCAATACTCAACATATCTCGCAATCATGAAAATCTATATTCACTATTTCAAATAAATTTGATGATGAACCCAATAAATTTGATAAGTAACCACTGAGGATCAAGTTATATTGAATTTATTGTGTAAGAATGTAATTAACTTATGATTTTAAAGAGTGTCCCTTCAAATTTCAAGGTAACATAGTGTTAATCGTGTTACACCGAGATACCAAATTGTAACTTCCCCGAAAGAAAATGAGATTGAGTGCTATATGGCCAGATTTTCTTATTCAAAATGGTAAGTTCAGTCTTGTATCCATTTTTATACCCACCAAATGTTCAGTGTTCACCCGATTAAGTCCACGGTAGCTAAAGATGCTATATATTATGCTCTTATTTTTTTTGGTAAGTGTTGTGCTCATAAAAAACATTGCATCCACGAAGATTACTAGTTTTGGGCAGAAATTGACAAAAGAACTTCATTCATGGATAAGTTTGTCCAAAGCAATGGTTTAGCATTATCACAAATAGCAGTATCATAAATAGCTAAAGAACTTCATCGTTTAGCATGAACTTCACGGAGCCGTGAGACCAGTATCACAAATAGCAGAAATTTGAATCATAATAGTAGAAATTTGAGCCAAATTTTAAGAAATTGAACCCTAATATCACAAATTTTCAGAAAATGAACCCTAAATTATCACTTACGTATATTGAAGAGGAAGACGGAGGAGGTTGACCGGAGCCGATGGACGGCGAGGCGAGGCGATTGGTGATGGAGCTCGACGGATACGGGCGAGGCGATTGCGAGCAGAGAGTGTGTCGGTCCGATTGCGATTATGTGTGGCCGAGAACGAGACGGAAATCGGAGGCGGGAACCACCTACATTTGAAAACTCGTTGAACCACATACACTTGAAAACTGTAACAGGCATCCCTTGCGTGTATACGAGTTCAACAACTTGAAACAGGATTTCATAATACTTTATCGAATTGGCTTTGAACATCACACCACAATTTTGTGTCCTTCGCGACTGATCTTGTCGGTGACACACGTATTTGACTTCATTAACGGTGCATTTTGAGTAAGTGCGAGTATGAATCGGGCCTCGCGAGAGAATATACAATTCAATGTTTCTCATCGCTTTTATTTGCATGATTGAAAGAAATTCACGTCAGATATTAGTCTACAATTGCAATGATTACGATATTCTCTCGCAAATTGATTTAAAAAATGCACTCACTTTATTGGAGAACGATAAGAAGAATGATTCTACGCGCAACTTCTCGGAACCATTCGGGCACTTCATGTTGAATTGATTGTGGTGGCTATCAATGTATGGATGTGCTTCCTCGCAATTTAGCATAACCGTCCAATGGGCCCAATTTTGGTCCACAGCTGTGACAATCGCGTGACCGACGAAGCCACTAGGAATGAAAACTGAGGAGAAAACTGAGATGTTCCATTGCCAAACCTCATTAAATTGTACACTGGGAGTAGACGATTCGTCGTCGAGGTATAAGTTGATGAAATTCACTCGTTCGTGCATCAAATACGATTCAGCTATGCAACCCTCCGGGTATCGATGGTTCCGTATACTCTTCTTGTACTCGCCAAGTTCCCTACACCAAAAATATAAATTAGTTCAGAAGAGGAATACTGTGAATGATATAACTTACAAGTAAAAATATGAATGTTATCTTGCCAGTTTACCATTCAACTGGAAACATCCCACTGTAAAGAACTGGGAAAATCATCAAAAGTTGTTCGGGCAGATGATGACAAAGGTGAACCATGATTGTGAAGAATGCAACTGGGAATATACTCTCCAAATTGCATAGCATCAAGTTGATATCACATTGGAGCTGATGGATTTCTTGCACCTTCAGTTCCCTGACACATAACCTCTGAAACCATCGAGTTAAGTCCACTAAAGTATCCGCCATGCGCGACCCAACATATGGTCGAATTAGTATCGGGAGAATTCCCTGGAGCAACACATGACAGTCGTGTGTTTTCAATCCGTAAAATTTTTTGTCCTGGACATTCACTTTACTTTTCAGCTGACCGGCATACCCACTCGGATATTTGATAGCAGCAATTTTTTCAAACACTTCGCCCCGTTTCTGAGGCAACACGGTGAAATCAGAGGAAGGTCGACTGATGCCCATATCCGAGAGAGTTGGACGGGCATTTGCATCGTCCTTAGTCTTTGACTTAAGGCCAAGTACGGTGCCCATGACATTATCGCAGATACGTTTCTCGATATGCATGACAACAAGAGCATGCCTAACCCAAATTGACTTCCAGTACGGGAGCTGCCAGAAAATAGTTTCATGCGTCCAGCAACACGGAGCCCTACCTTGTTTCGGCGTTAACAACGTATGCAAACTCTACACTGAAAATCCATGAAGTCTTGTCTATTTGAGGACTTCCTCCGATGAAGGTGCATGTAAGGGTGGTCGTTCTTCCGTTGCCCCGTTAAACTCACGAGTCTTGAACCGATATGGATGAGGGGCGTGTAACCATCTATGGTGTCCGAGGTATGACATTCTACGTCGACTGTATGTAACGTCGGGGTTGTTCAGGCAAATGGGGCATTCCTTGTACCCCTTTACCTGAATTCCGCCTAAAATTCCCAACCCTGGATAGTCGATGATTGTGTACATCACGGCTGCACGCATCCGAAATTGCTCGCAACTCTTCTGATCATATGTTAGGACACCTGTGCCCCACAATACTTTAATATTGTCTATTAATGGCTGCATGAACACGTTCAAACACTTACCCGGTGATTTTGGTCCAGAAATCAGTATCAATAGAATATTGTACTCTTTCCTCATACACATGGACGGGAGGAAGTTGAGAGGAATCATCACCACTGGCAAAATACTGTGAGGCATAGAAGCAGGCCCGAACGGGTTAAAATCGTCGCTCGCTAGAGCAAGACGCACGTTCCGGAAGTCTGCAGCAAATGTTGGGTACAATTGATCAAACTCTTTCCAAGATACGCCGTAAGCTGGATGGCCAACGTTGTTTTTTTCTCTGACCGTTTGCCCGTGCCAACGCATTTGGTCGACAGTCTTCGCTGACATATACAAACGCTGGAGCCGCAGAATAATAGGTAAGTACCAGACAATTTTCCTTGAATTCTTTTTTTTCTGTTTCCCGTCTACCCATCTAGATGTCTGAAAAATAGGGTAGAAATTGGCAGATTGGTACTGTTTATAGTACAAGATGCACCCGAACTCGCAAGCAGCGTACTTGATACAATTCATCCCTATCTTCTTCAACGTCTTCTTCGCTTCGGCATATGATCTAGGGTGAAAATTTGGCGACGGGTGCGAATTTATGTAAAATTCGCAATTCATGTCAAATGCTATGTTTGACGTTGCTGATTTTTCCTTAATTGTCATCAACTTCAATAGCGCCTTCAGACAGGACAAGTTAGACCCTGGAAACAATGGGGTGTTCGCAAGACGCGTTAGTTCGTCATACGCGTCCATCGCCGATTTTGTCGTAGGGTGCTCACCCTCCACTGTATCTTCACCAAAGTTTTCAGCCCGCTGGAATAAATCCTCCACAAGCTCTACATCAGGATCGACATTTCGAATACTTGAAGTCTCGTCCCGCACCCAAAAATGAATTTGCCTTATGCACTTCACCGTGACAGATCCACACAATGTATGTCGAAACTATGCCGTATTACAATAAGTGGGTACGTATTGTATTCTCGTATTGGGCAATTATATTGTGACAGGTTTTGCACGGGCATAGATATCGGTCACAACCGTGTTGGAACGCATTTTTTTGGATAAAATTTATGAAATTTTCGACACCGTCCATATACGCTTGCGACCTTCTATTTTCCATATCCATCCACATACGGCGGTCAATAATTGATAGATCTACATACAATACAATACATGATAGTTATTATATGTATATGTATTACTACACGTAATTAAAGGTAAATATCCACAAACAAAAGTACGATTTTGAACCACACGGTCATAATTCATAGCATATAGTTCACCAAAATTTCACTAATTCATCATACCCTATTTTACCAAAATTACACGTATTCATAGTCTAGTTCACCAAAATTTCACTAATTCATAGTCTAAGTTACAAAAATTCATAACAATGTCGAAATATCATAGAAAAATTAAAATTTCATAGCAAATCGAAACCCAAACTAACCTGCAAATCTGGAGATCGACCAACGTGGACGACAAGATTAGAGACAACGAGGGGAACTCGAGAATCGGACTAGTAATCTTCGACTTTGTATGCACTCCAAATACACCTCTATCAATATAGGTCCAAATGATCCTTCACAAATCAAATTTTGACAAATGAAGTCATGCATAGACCTTTTATAGAATTTTCAAAACCTGCAATATCTCGCCGAGAAAGGTTATGGTCGTTGATGGTCAACATCCGACCGTTGACAGTCAACAACTCCAACCTAGCAAGATATTTCAATATTTCGCCGGGTTGGAGTCGTTGACCATCAACGGTCATAACCTTTCCCGGCGAGATATTGTGCAATATCTCGCCGGGAAAAGGTTATGACCGTTGTGGTCAACATCTGGGCGTTGACGTGTGTCATCAGCCTAACGAGATTTACAATATCTTGCCGGTTTGGTGAAACAAACCCGGCGATATATTGAATATCTTTCCGGTAAAGGTCATCACCTTTCCCGGCGAGATATTGCGCAACATCTCGCCGGGAAAGGTGATGGCCGCTGTGGTCAACATCCGACCGTTGACTCGTGAAACCAACCCGGAGAGATTGAATATCTCGCCGGAAATAAGCAAATTTCCAGTAGTGAAAGTTGTAGTTGATTTGTTACAAAAGCAATAGAATGTGTGCCCAAATTTGGACAGCCAGTAACGGATAGCACATTCAAACATGTCCCCTGTGCACCGCAACCGATGTTCTTTCATTCACAGGCGTGCTTTATGTCAGCCGCCAGTAAGACACAAATTCAGTAGTGATACATTTGAAAATTTGAATGACAATCAGTCGCAACAATGAGATAAAACTCTCAACAGACTCTCACAATAAAAAACTAATAAAGTGTAATCATGTAATGATGACATCAATGTCTTGAAATTGAAATTCAGATAACAGAAGGAGACTTTATCATGTCTTGGAGCTTTATTCATCACAATAGCAACAAAATATGAACTGTAAGGGGTTTTGAAAGATCTGAAAACAAAACCAATGGTAAGGTGCCAAATAACAAGTGTTTGTCATTCTTAATTAGGAACAGCAACATCTTCATCGCAGCAAGTTACTTTCAGGCCAAGACAGATTCTTCTATATATGACTCGTTTTTTGGGCCTCTATGCTGCTAATATTACCTCTTTCAAATCCATCTTCCCCGTGAAGATAGCCCAAAAAGTTCCTAAATAGAAACACAATTGAGGATGAGATAACACAGAATGGTATTTTATTACCTTTGAAAATACAGAGAGCATTTTCGTAAGAACATATATTATAGCAGAGCAATGTCTAAGGGAGAGTTTACCAACTATATGTAGTTGTGAAGCATGCATGGTGTATGAGTATGAAATTAACTAGCTTAGGCTGAAATAAATTATATTTATAATTAAAGGGATGAACTTACCTTGATAGATCTATTCGAATAATGACTTTCATGGCCGGAGTCATCATCTTTATCCTCATTCTCGTCCTTGTCGTCGTCATGTTTGTAACTTTTTTGATTAAAAAAATCAGTAATAGGTTTTGGGCAGCCTTCCACTTGTAAGTGCTTCTCTGTCAGAAGTGGTAACACCAAATCGCAAGAGGATGGGCAAAAACTAACGAGCTTAGGCAAATCTAATAGTCTTAAGAACTGAAGACTAGGCAAGTCAAGTTGTTGAAGTGATGGTAAATTATTCTCCTCATTCCCATGTTCTTTTTCTTCAAATACTTGTTCTAGGACATGGCATCTCTCCACCGAAAGCACTGTCAAGTTAAGTAGAGTAGTAGCCATGGTGGTAGTGAAGAGTTGTTCCAATCTGTTGCACCCTATCACTCTAAGTGCAACAAGGAAGGAGAATCTTTTATTTTGTGTGAGCCCACTCCATATCCTCTTCATCTCTCCCACTTCCTCCAATTTCAGAAGTTGTCGTTCTTCTTCTTCATCATCCTCATAATAATAATCATCATCTTCTTCTTCTTCTTCTTCTTCTTCTTGAAAGTGAACTAGTTCTTCTACTCCTTGAATGTTGGACAAGTTGATAATCCTCATTTGCTGTAAATATGTTAAGATATGTATAACAATATAAACATTTAGGTACAACTCTCTTATACATAAAAATATAATTTGGACCAACCAACATTTATTCTTATTACGATAAAAAACAATAAAGATATAAAGAAACAAACAAATGGTTACCTTTGTAGTTGACTGAAGTTGTAGTTGACTTGCTACACAAGCAATAGAATGTGTGCCCAAATTTGGACAGCCAGTAACTGAGAGCACCTTCAAACATGTCCAGTGGTGTAAAGTGCAATCCCAATCTGATTGTCCAAATATACTCTCTAGCTCTGCATTACTTTCCAGGCGAAGGCAATCTAGTCTGGGAAGAGGTATGAATATTGAGAATATTGTTTTCAGTTTCTCACAGTTACTCACATGTAAGACTTTCAAATTCTGGAAGCCAACTTCCATGTTCAGTTCTGCATTTGCATGATTCTCCCTTTCTTCTTTTCCATCCCCGACTGCAATCACTTGCTCTAATTCACTGCATCTCCATACAATAAGCTTCTCCAAATTAGGTAAACTTGTAGCAACTGCGGTCGTGAAAACATGTTTCAATCCGTTGCAACCTATTACTTTTATTTCACAAAGATTTGGAAAGCATATATTATGTGTTGGACCGCGCCATATACAGTTGAGCTCTTCTACATTCCGCAGATATAAAGTTTCCCAAGGAAAAGTCAGTAAGTTATTCTCTTGACTTTGAAGTTGGATTAACTCTTGTAATCCTTGGATATAGCCAACTTCAATGGTCTTCATTTTCTGGAAACCAAACATTTAATCAGCAAGAGGATGCAGGTATATATTGAATAAATTATGCAAATCAACAAAAACTATGCAGGTATATATCGAACTAATTATATTTGATAGCTAAAATTGGTACCATTTGAGCTCTTAAGAAGAATAATAGATTAAAGATAATTAGCTACCATTTGTATTCAAGGTAACCTTTTAGCAACCACGTGCTTATTACATGGTAAGTATATAATACTGTAATTACCTCTGTAGCTGTTGTCGTCAGATTCTGTATCAATTGTGTGCGCATTTTTGGGCAGCCCACAACACAAATGTTTTCCAAAAACGGACATTGCGAAGTGCAATCCCAATCTGATTGGCCATATACATGCTCCAACTCTGCATTGGTTTCTAGTTGAAGTGTTTCTAGTACCGGAAGAGCTATACAGACCGTGAATATTGTTTTCAATTTCTCACATTCACTTACTTCTATAGTCCTCAACTTCTTAAAAACAACTCCAATCTTTTCTTTTCCATTCTCAGTCATGACGATCACTTGCTCTAATTCATTACATCTCTTGACAGTAAGAAATTCCAATTGGGGTAGAGTTGTAGCAATTGTAGTTTGCAAAAGATGTTTCAGTCTGTTGCACCCAATCACTTCTAGTCGAACAAGACTGACAAAGCATATATTTTCTGTACGACCACGCCATATACACTTGAGGTCTACTACATTTCTCAGATCCAATGTTAGCAATTGACAAGTGACAAATTCATCAATATCTTTGTCCTTTTGTGTTTCAATCTGCATTATCTCTTCCACTCCTTTAATGTCATCAAGTGTAATATTCTTTGCCTGGAAAGCATTAATTCAGTATATACATATAAGCCCCACTGATAATAAATAAAAATAGTAGTATGATAGTATGATAGGATCATTGTAAATACCTTGGCTATGGGCATATTCTGTACACACGCGGCAGCAAATTTCGTGTACATTTTTGGGCAGCCCACAACACAAATTTCTTTCAAAAATGGACCTGGCCAAATGTAATCCCCATCTGACTGTCCAAATACATGCTCCATTTCTGCGTTGCTCTTCAATTCAAGTGTTTCTAGTTTCGGAAGATCTATAGTGATTGGGAATATTGTCTTCAATTTCCCACAATTACTCACCTTTAAAGTCTTCAATTTTTCGAAGCTAACTAGCATGGTAGATTCTTCCTTTCCATCCTCGGCCTTGCTGATGACTTGTTCTAATTCACAGCATTCTTCTACAATAAGCACTTCCAGTTGACATAAATCGGTAAAAAGTGTTGTTGTGAAAACTTGTTTCAATTTCTGGCATCTTCTCAGCTCTACTATTATAAGAGCGGATGAGCAGATAATTGTATATTGTGACAGATCATCTAGTCGTCTTTGTTCAAGTCCTTGAATGTTATCCATGGAATCATCTCTTAATGGCTGTAATGTAGATTAAAGAAAATTATATTCAATACATAACCATTTAGTCAAGACTGTGTAAGGGAATTAAATGAAACGAAATAAATATTGCCTTTGGTGATGGAGCTTCTTGCCATTGCAGTTGAGTTGCAACAAAATGAGTGGTGGAAATATTAGGACAATCTGTCACCACAAGAACTTGCAAAGATGGGCATTCCACTTGAGTTTGATGGCCAAATATGTGCTCTAATTCATTGTCATTCTTCAGAACAATGCTTTGTAACTTGGGGAGATGGCAATGACTTAGAGGATGAAAATGAGGAGCTCTGCCAGTTGGAAATACTGTTATGACTTTGTTGCATCGAGACACTTCTAGCTCTCTCAAACTTGTAAGGCAGCAACAACAGCTGAAATCATCATCATCATCATCACTGCCTCCTTTCATTGAAATAATTTCTTCCAAATCATCACACACATTTATACTGAGTGTTTCCAGTTGTTGCATGCTTCTTGCGAGAGACGCTGATGGAAAAATACATGTCAACTTTTCGCAGCTGCGGATATCCACTTGAGTGAGGTTGCATAGGCTTACAAACCTCGTAGGCCCCTTCCATATGTGCTTGAGTTCCCCTAACCATTCCAGACTCAGAATCTTCAACGACTGTACAATAGTATTATTTTTGCCCACCTGAAACTCAAATATCCATTCAATTCTGTAGCATGCCATAGCCTCCAAACTTTCTAGCCTTTGCAAGAATCCCTCAGCATGGGAGTTGAAAGCATCCAGAGAACACAAGTCATTGCATCTACTCAAGAACAGGTGTTGTAAAGTGGTAAGCAAATTCTTATATGTGTATACCAACACGGACTCGTCTTCAACAATGTCCATAAGCTCTAAACGTCTTCCCCCCTTCCACCACAGTCCGGACGTGGAACCCACACGAATGTAGTAGTTTGTCAGATTTGGAAAACAAAAGCCTGTAGGAACACCTATTGCATCTTCAACCTCGAGGGATAATGCAACCAAGTTGGGTAGTGACTCCAAATGAGATAAGCTTCTGCTCCTCCCTTCTTCATCCTCACCTTTTGAAACTGTATAGCCCTGCAACTCTTCTAGCTTTGTCAATGTTTTTATGACATTGGAACTAAGCATCCTTATTTCTGCCTTCGACCCTACCACATCCAACAATCTTAATTTCTTTAATCCCGACACTACTTCTACTCCGCCATGAATTTCACATTCATTTAGAGATAAAATCATCAGTTTACTCAGCTCCTTAAGAGAACTATTTGAGCATTCACAATATCTCAACATTAGAGTACGAAGTGATTGGGGTATAGCAAACTTGCACTTTATCCGTCTCCGACTGCCCTTAATATCCAAAACCTTAAGTTTCGTATGCTCAAAAAATCCTTCTCCAAGCTGAACATCTTCTTCGCCTGTGCTGAAGATTAAAACTGTCTCAAGATCTGAACATTCCAACATATTATATTTGGAAAGCTTAGGAATGGCATCCAGCATAATCGATACTGCTCTGCAATTCTGAAAACTTTTCTTCTTGATCAGGTGCTTCAAATCTTCATTGTCTCTAATTGTCAATACCTTCCTCTTTTGAGATTCCGTGCCTCCAATCCATAACACGGTATCACGAACCACATCGTGTATTTGGACGTATTCTTTATCACCAATGTCTAACAATAAGCATGAATCTTGGAGAAATCGTATTGTCACTCGTACTTTCCTCCTCGCATCTTCAATCGAGCTAACACGTTCAAATAATTCCATCCCAAATGCATATCTAGTCAAGTCCTCCACCATAATTTTATAATCTTCTGGGAAAAGAGAGCATAACAGCAACATAAATTGTGCTTGATGAGCCTGTGTTGAACCTTTCAAATAATCATAGCTTAGCTTAACACATTTGTAAGCATTCTTGTCATCATCATCTACCCCCATAATGTCAACAAGTTGTGCATTTCTCAATTTATCCAGTGCCTCTCTCCATTCATCTTCACCTTTATTTTTCAAGGCTGTTGCCACTGTTTCAAGGGCAATAGGAAGACATTTACACTCCCCAACTATTTGTTTTTCCACATCATTTAAATTCACATTATCGGATAGTCCCGCCTTTTTCTTGAAGAAGCTTTGTGATTCATCTTCGGAGAACAACTTTAGTTGAATCTCTGTTTGGGAATCCATGGAAGAGCACACATCCCTCCGTCTAGTTGTCAAGAGAATTTTACAAGCTTTGCAGTCACTGAGCATTATTCCTATGCTTGCCAAGTCAAACTTCTTCCAAACATCATCCACAACTATGAGGATCTTTTCATCCTTTAGTCTCAGCTTTAATTTGCTTGCTCTTCCCTCCAAAGACTCAATATGTTTTAGCTCATCAAAACCCAAAGCTTCTGCAATCTTATTTTGCATTCTTCCCACATCTGGATTTTGAGACACTGTAACCATGACTGTACGATTAAATATATATTGTCGTACGACTTCCTTCTGCACTTGGTTTACCAATGTTGTTTTGCCGATCCCTCCCATGCCGTATAGACCAATAATGTTGACATCATCCGTCTTCATTGCTTCCATGATTTGAGCCCAAGCTAATTTTGCAGCCTTTGAAAACACAAATTCTTCTGATGGAAGCAATCCCATGTCTTGCCCACGTTGAGTAGGATATGAGACTTGGTCCAAATTGACTTCTGCATGGAGATCCTTAGCGTAGGTCGTCAATACCTCTACTTCGGCTCCCACATCACCCTCGTCAAAACACCATATGTTCTTGTTCAACTCATTCTCAAACTGTCCAACATTAGTTAGGACCCTATCCACATCTTTGAGCCACCTTTCAACACCTGGATAAATTTCATGGCCATTATCTTTTGCCTTCTTGATATTACCGTTCACTTGATCTTGTTTTAGACTAAGCTTCTCGACCTCTTTCTTGAGGCTATCAATGATTTTAAGTTTGGCTTTCTTGAGTTGTTGAAGAGTTTTTGTCCATTCAGGAAAACCCTTTCCATTTAAGGCAGTTCCTATTGCCACGACAGCTTTAGGAAGGCCGCAACATTCTGCAAGAGCATCCTTAGCCTCATCATGCATCCTGACTTCATTACTAAAACATGCAACACTTTCAAACAGAGTCCAAGCTTCATCTTCTAACAAGATACCCAACTCAATGTCCCTTTGAGTATGCATAGAATTAGGAACTTGCACTTTACCATGTGCCGTTAAAAGAAGTTTGCAGCCAACTGTGGGAATCCAGACTGCGCCCAAATTGAAATCCTTCCACACGTCGTCAAGAATTATTAGGATCTTGTCACCTTTCTTCAACCTCTTCAGCAATGTAGTTGCTCTTGCTAGATCGCTCTCCAGGTGCCCAAGTGAAAGATTCAAGAAATCAGCTATCAAACCTTGTACTCTTCTAACATCTGGTTTTTGGGAACCAGAAACCAGGATGACATTGTGAAATTTGTCTTTGGCTTCTTGGGCAACTAGTTCAGCCAAGGTTGTTTTCCCAGCCCCTGCTCCGCCATAAAGTCCAATCAAGTTGACTTCGTCGTTGTTGAGCGCCTCCATGATTTGATCTAAAGCTGATTTGGATGACTGTGAATGGATGAAGCCTGCAGAGGAGGAGGATCCAATAATGTCTTGATGAAGACGAGGAGGGTAGGAGACGGAGGTGTTGAATAATTCACCATTTTCACATAATTTCTTCATAGTGGTTGTTATTTTGGATACTTGGTTGCTGAACTTGTAGTGACAAGTCTAGTTGGGACACCAGCTACAGCAGCAACAGCTCTTCTTTTTCTTCAACTTGCTTTCCTTCTTTTTCTTCAACTTGCTTTCCACACGTTGTACTTCATCCGTTGATGCATTCACTTCTTCCAACCATCTTTTAACATTCTCATAAATTACTTTAACATTATCTCCGCCACTATTCACATCATTTTTCACCTTCTCTAGGATTGCACTCAGCTTCTTATTATGATCTTCAAAATCATCAACAATGCTTTGAAAGCAGAATATGGGATGGAGCAACTTTTTGAGTGCTGGCACCACCAAATATTTTGAAATCTGGTTTCCACAGGGAATATTTGCCATCTTTAGCTAACCTGAAAATGAATAATTAAGTGAGCTATAAATGATTAATGAAATTAAAACATGCAGAGAAATAGAAATGAGGAAATTATTGTATTGGAGGAGTAACCTGTGCAGTTGTAGGGTGCAGAACAAATGCGAAAGATGTCCTCTGCGCAAGTATTTGACGCGTGACGCTAAATATACAATGATTAGTAATTTGTAAGTCGAGGCCATTTAATGTAGCACATTAAGCTACTATGGTGAATTTTTGGAGTATCTGTTGCAGTACCTGATGCTGCAGTTGCAGAGTGATTTTTTTGTAGCAATTGGCAGAACGAATGACAAGGCTGCCCTCTGAATTTCCAGCAAATATATATATAAATGATGAGTGACACTGCATATAAAAGGATCAGTTATTTGTACGTCCCAGAGACAAACTAATGTAATTGACAAACATAAAAGATTTGGAATCTGGAGCTTCAAATTTAGCATACCTATGTCGACATCTGTTGGACTACCTCTGAATGAAAACCAGCGTCAAATCTGAAAAGGCAGAGCAGCTCTTCCTCTGCACACATGAACATGATTACCATTAACTGTGTACTATTACTATGCAAGATTTATCATTCCTAATTGTGAAGAGCATCAAAATGTAACAATTATCAAGTGTTAAACTTTTAAATTTTTAAGGGAAATTCCAGAACTCTTTTAAATGACAATTTGGAAAATAACCAGAACCAGCTTCTCTTCTCTTTGCGTTGATCTCTCCATCTCCATGGGAACAGCAACAGCTTCCCATGGGATATTGGGTGCAGCAACGTCTTGAAGCAATCTCCTCTACTCGGCCGTTGTAAGGTTTTGGTCTTAAATTGGGGCTCACCGTCCCTGCAACCTTCTGAAATCCCCAGCTTCCTCATCGTCTCCATTGGGAGTTTTTGAGTGGTGGTGGAGTTGGAGCAAGAGGACGATTCTGACGGTGGACGAGTGGGTGTGTTTGAAACCATTAATTTAGTTTTAGTATTCTATGTGCAAACTGTAATTAACTCAAAAATAAACTAGCTGTAGTTATGTGAGAATTGCGTCAAACTAGCTGTAGCTAGCTGAGATTATCTCTTGGAATAACTCTCAGAGGCATTTTGGTCATTTTGCAACGAAAATTGACGGTGTTAAGTTAAAACTGACGGAAAATGTAATTAGGTGATATTTACCAAAACTAGATGAGTTTTCAAGTGAAAAAATAAACTAGCTGTAGTTACGTTAGAATGACGTCAAACTAGCTGTAACTAGCTGAAATACTGAGGAATTTTCTACTTAAATCTTTTTGGATCGAAAAATAGGAGAATACTTAAACTTCATTCGCTAAGGAGAGAAATTTAATAGAAATCAATCCCCAACCAAATTGAAAGTTTTATGTTCAATTCCATTAACTTCCAAACAAGCATGACTTAAGTTGCAACCCTTCATTTTCCATTCATTCTTCTTCCTTTTCTTCCATCCATTCCTTTTCTTTAACTTAAATTTTTCCAAACACACAGTTGGGGATGCACCAATCAGTCGATCGATCTTCTTCGCCACATCTGATGAGTTCTTGCTGATGTATATCCTCCTTTCCGTAGGGGTGACCAAAAACTAACTGGTCATTCGTCCGCTAATCTGGTGTATTCTAGACGGGCAGTGGACACGAAAAACTCAATCCAGACATTTATTGGCTGGTCATCGATTTAGAGAAACTTAACCCGCTCAAATCTGCTTCAACCTGTTACCCAATTATCTAAACGGGCATAAGAAATTTGTGTAATTAAAGTAGCATTGTGTTACGAGCCAACAAAATGGGCCCAAATACTTGACCCAATTCCTCATGAGTTCTTGAGAGAACTCTAGATTCTTCCCGCCCGAATTGTCCAAATTGCCCGAAACTTGCCAAGCAAGCTACCCAAGATATTTAGATAAGTATGAATATTTTATTTAGGATATTTTTATAGAGAAATCTAGAGGATTAATCATAACCGTCCATTTAGGTAAAAACCTACTATAAATAGAGTTGGTGTCATTTGGCCAAACCACTCAAGCCTTGTAAGCAAAATCCACTTGTTATACAAACAGCTCTTACACATCTTTCTCTTGTTTTCAAGTTTCCTTCCCTCTCTATCAGGTTTTCTCACTTTCCTCTTGTTCTTACATTATTTCGTGTAGGATCAAGGCTGACTTAGGGCATGCACAGGGAGTGCTAATCACCTAATTGTCAGACGTACCGCGAAAAGTTAAGGGGAAGCTCTCGGGTCGTCACAGTTGGTATCAGAGCTGGTCGTTGAGGAAACGATCAAGGAAAGTATGTCAGACATTGCCGTTGGAAGCACACCTTCTCAAAACGACACTCTGCATTCAGGTGTTCGGACACGGGGAAGGTCGAGGGATGCAAATATCGCGAAAGAGTCCATTGGTGGCAACCTTCAAGTTGTCGTGGGAGAGATGAAGGACAGGCTGGATGCTGCCGAGCAAGACCTGCACGATCATAGGGAGGATCTTGAAGTTATTTGTGAAGGCATGAAGGAGCTCGAAGGATCTATGGATGCCAAGATGAAGGAGATCCGTCAAACCATTCGCGATCTTAAAGACTCTTCCCATCGGGAGCAAGTGGTGCTTAAGGGAAAGTTCATGGAGGCACTTAATCAAATCCAAACTAGTCTCGAGAGACAGGTCGCGGAGCTAAGAGCTAGCCTGGAGGAGACGCGAGCTGACTGGGCCATATGTTAGCAGAGGTTGCGAGCGGCGCGAAAGGAGCGCAAGGGCAAGAGGTTCCGCGTGTGAATGCTCCAAAGATGAATAGCTATGGTGGACAACCCGATCCCAAGAAAATTGACAACTTCATTTGGCACATGTAGCAATACTTTGAGGCACTGAACGTAGTGGACGATAGGACGAAGCTGCGCACATTCGTTCTTTACCTTTCGAACAAGGCGGCGATATGGTGGAGGCACAAGCACGCAGAAGCACAACAAGGTAATCCCTCCATCACAACTTGGGATGAATTTAAACTCGAATTTAAGTGTCAATTCTTTCCGTCCCACGCTGTTCACGATGCACACTTACGAATGCAAGAGCTGAAACATAGCTCTTCCATTCGTGAGTATGTGAAAGAGTTCTCTGCGCTCATGCTCTAAATCCCCAACATGGGAGAGGAGGGCTTGTTATTCAACTTTACAGCTGAGCTTAAACCATGGGCGCGGACGGAATTGGACCGACGCGGAGTGCGGGACATCTCGACGGCGCTCACCGTGACAGAGTCATTGATGGAATATCATCAAAATGAGAGGGGTGAACCGTCAAGATCAAAATATCTCAAGCAAAGTGCGAGTCCAAGTCATGCTGCCAAGCCCCACAACCAAGGAAACGGTGGGAGAGCACCCAAAACACTGTCCCAAAATAGCAACCACAACAAGCCTGCATGGAAAGCATTACAGAGTATCGAAAAGAAGGATCGTGCACCAGGGAAACTTTTTAAGTGAAATAGACCGTATTTGGTGCGAGATTGCCGAAAGCGCAATAGGCTTAGCGCCATGCTCGAGGAAGAGCCCGTGGAGAAACTCGCGAAGGAGCAAGCCAACTTGGGAAGTCTTCGCCTTAGTGCATTGGAAAAACGGAGAGGAAGTCGAGCCCAAGCAAAAGAAAGTTCACCCATGGAAAGAACTCTCCTATATGTGAAGAGAGAGCTTAATGGGAAAACAGCGTCCATCATGATTGACACCAGAGCAAATCACAACTTCATCCGCAAGAAAGAGGCAGAATGACTCGGGTTGACGATGCAAAGGAGTGTTGCAACTCCCAAGACCGTCAATTCGAATCCTATCCCGGTAGAAGGCGCTATCCATAGTCAAGATATGCAATTATGTGCTTGGTGAGGTAAGGTCGATCTCACGGTGGAAAAGATCGACGATTATGACATCGTGATTGACACGGAATTCATGTGAAGGCATCATGCATTCCCCGATCCCGCACGAGAATGTCTTCGTGATACTCTCGGGAAGTCAACCAACTGTTCTGCGAGGTACACCTGTTCCCTCTCTTCAAGTTAAAATTAATTCTATGGTTTTGTCGGTCATGCAAGTAAAGAAGGGTGTTAATAAGGGAGAGCCCACATTTCTGCCCACTCTCAAGGAGGAGAAGCCTCTAAGAGATTCTATTACAATACCATATGAGATTGAGGGAGTACAGATCGAGTTCAAGGACGTCATGCCTCCCGAGCTTCCGAAGAGACTACCTCCACGGAGGGAGGTGGATCACAAGATTGAATTAGAGCCTAGTGACAAATCGCCGGCAAGGGCACCATACCGCATGGCTCTGCCGGAGTTGGAGGAACTCCGAAAGCAACTTAAGGAGCTACTAGATGCTGGATACATCCTTCCGTCCAAGGCCCTTTTCAGTGCACCCGTGCTCTTTCAGAAGAAAACGGATGGTTCGTTACGCTTGTGCATCGATTATCAGGCGCTTAATAAGGTAACCATCAAGAAAAAGTATCCCATTCCTTTAATTGTTGACTTGTTTGATCGCCTAGGACGTGCCAAGTATTTTAGGAAACTAGTTTTTCGATCCGGGTACCACCAAGTGAGGATCACAGAGGGAGATGAGCCAAAGACCGCGTGCTTGACCCGCTATGGCTCATATGAGTACCTGGTGATGCCATTAAGACTCACAAATGCCGCGCAACCTTCTGCACACTCATGAACGAAGTCCTCCATCCATACTTAGACCGGTTCATGGTGGTGTACTTGGAAGACATTGTCATCTATAGGTAACACCCTGGAAGAGCATGTGCAACATCTACGGACCGTCTTCAAGGCCTTATGAGACAACAACTTGTACGTGAAGAAGGATAAGTGGTCATTTGCAGAAGAGGAGGTCCACTTCCTAGGACATATTATTAAGGAGGGACAATTACACATGGACCCGGACAAGATCAAGGCGATCGTAGAATAGGAACCGCCAACCAAAATTCCAGAGTTGCGGTCCTTCCTCGGGCTCGTCAACTACTACCGACAGTTTATCGTGGGATACTCCTCCATCGCAGCACCACTCACGGATATGTTGAAGAAGAATAAGCTGTGGGTATGGACGGACGAATGCCAGAATACCTTTGAGAAACTTAAGGAAGCATTCGTGAAGGAGCCAGTCATTATGTTGCTAGACTACGAGAAAGTATTCGAGGTGCACACGGACGCGTCTAACTACGCCATCAGTGGAGTACTCATGCAAGACCGGCATCCCATCGCATACGAGAGCAGGAAGCTCAATGATACGGAGTGACGCTACACGGTGCAAGAAAAGGAGATGTCCGCTATTGTGCATTGTTTGCGGACATGGGGCCACTACTTATTGGAAAGCAAATTCGTGGTAAAGACTGATAACGTTGCCACGAGCTACTTTCAGTCGCAGAAGAAGTTGTCTCCAAAGAAAGCTCGCTGGCAAGACTTTCTCGTGGAGTTTAACTTCATCCTGGAGTACAAGCCGGGCAAAGCCAACACAATGGCAGACACTCTTAGTAGAAAAGTAGAGTTTGCAGCCATTACTTGGCTCAAGGGACAATTGCTTAGCTTGATCAAGGAGGGGCTCAAGCACGATGCGGTAGCACGTCAGCTCATGAAGCTTGCTAGCAAAGGGAAGACCCGCGAAATCTGGATAGAGGATGGCCTACTCCTAACCAAGAAACGACGGCTCTTTCGTCCGAAGTGGGGAAACCTGCGGAGGAATCTACTAAATGAGTGACATGATACGATGTGGGCAGGAAATCCGGGTCAACGACGGACGCGAGCATTATTAGAGACACACTACTACTGGCCACAAATGCGGGATGAAGTCGAGCAGTATGTGAAGACGTTCTTGGTGTGCCAACAAGACAAAACAGAGAATCGACTACCTGCTGGGTTGCTAGAGTCGCTTCCCATTCCCTCTTGTCCATGGGAAAGTATAAGTATGGACTTCATCGTGGGACTGCCGATATCAGAGGGATGTGGTATGATTCTCGTGATCGTGGACAAATTCTCAAAGTATGGTACATTCATTCTCGCACCAAAGGATTGCAAAACGGAAATGACAACAAAACTCTTCTTCAAGCACGTCGTGAAGTACTGGGGGCGGCCACGTTCCATCATAAGTGATCGGAATCCTCGCTTCACTGGTAAGTTTTGGACCGAACTCTTTCGCCTCATGGGATCCGAGCTATGCTTCTCGACAAGTTTCCATCCGAACTGTTAGAGCTCTACTTGAGGCACTTCGTTAGTGAAAATCAAAAGGATTGGGACAAGATCCTTGACATTGCACAATTTTCATATAACTTGCAACGGAGCGAGTCAACGAATCGGGATATGTGGGTAGTAGTCCAATTGCCTTCAAGACTGCTCAGGAGTGGCACACTCTTACCTCGATGAGGCCGCTAAAAGAAGAAGAAGTGGGATGATGAAAGGTGAACACTAAGAGAATTTCAAGTCGGCGACTTGGTCATGGTGAAATTTCAAAGCAACCAACTAAAGACTACACGGCCGCTGCACAATGGACTTCTTCGGATATATGATGGGCCATTCCAAATTCTTAAGAAGGTGGGAAATGTAGCTTACAAAATAGAGTTGCCACCTCAACTTAGAATACATCCGGTCTTCCACGTGAGAAATCTCAAGCCTTATCATGGAGACAACGATGATCCGAATCGAGGAACGAGCAAGAGGGCACCATTGGCGACATTCATCTCTAACGAAAAAAAAGTAGAGAAAGTGTTAGCCGAACAAAAACTCTCGAGGAGGGGTGTTCTAGCATACACGGAATAGTTGGTGAAATGGAAAGACCTTCCCAATAGCGAGACAAATTGGGAACGACAATTTTGTGACGGTTCAGCGACGAGGACGTCGCAGATTAGGTGGGGGAGAATGTTACGAGCCAACAGAATAGGCCAAAATAAATTAGCCTACTTGGCCCAATTCCTCATGAGTTCTTGAGAGAACTCTAGATTCTTCCCGCCTAAATTGGCCAAATTGTCCGAAACTTGCCAAGCAAGCTACCCAAGATATTTAGATAGGTATGAAAATTTTATTTAGGATATTTTTATAGAAAAATATAGAGGATTAATCCTAACCCTCCAAAGTGGAATGCACAAATTAATCCTAACCGTCCATTTAGGTAGAAACCTATTATAAATAGAGTTGGTGTCATTTGGCCAAACCACTCAAGCCTTGTAAGCAATCCACTTGATGGGTCGCTATGAGGCGCCCTTAGTCGATCAAGTAAATTTTTATTTCCGGCTAGAATCCGGGTCGATTTCCACATGGATCCAAATAGGGTTTTATCCTCAATTAACTTAAATTCAAATTGTATGAAAGCCGGTAAAGTCTAAAAGACTGATTTTGTAATTGTGTGTGTTTGTAAAAATTTAGAAAATAAGTAACAAGTAACTAATAGGCAAGTGATATGGATAGTTTTGTGAACAGTTAACTAGCAACCACGGGTGCTAGACCGACGTCTTAGTGCCAGTCAAAGATTTACCAGTTAATCTCAACCATGCAATCTTATTAGGCATACGCTATAATTACACTATCCGCCTCTCGACATTGGATAGTGCCTAATTTCGGATTAGTCAACCCTCTCGGGAATTAAACATATTCCTCCACGACAACACAAACAACAATTTTCGAACCAACGAATCGACTCCAGGAGACCGATTCCTCAATCTTACTTATAGTCAATTCTCAATTGTCCCTCTCGGGATCAACCTCGAACTCAAATAACAAGTATTAAGTAGCTAATTTAACACATGTATAAGAACTAAGCAAGATATAACAAGTTCATGCATAAATTCAATTAAAAAGCAATCTAGAATCAAACACCAATCGTCATAAGTCTAGCACCCATGATTAGGGTTCTTAGCCCATAATCGTGGTGCAAAATACAAGAAGCCAGAAGAAAAGAGTAAAAGCTCAAGAAGAGAATATGAACGAGCAAACTCTAAGCACTAAGGCTTGGATTGAATACTTGCAATCTTCAACTCTACTCCCAAATTGATGCTTCCTTGCTAGCTTCGCGTTCTTGGTGATAGGTGATGGAGATTGAGGCTTCAAATTCTTCTAAGAAAATATATGGAGTAGTGGAAGTTGCCCAAAAATTGCATGTCTTCAATTTAGGGAGAGCTGGGTATTTATAAAAAAGAATAGAAAATTCGTATTTCTTTTGGAGACTCTTTTTTTAACGCACGGTACAGAATTGGCAGCTGGCTTCTCCATGAACTTGTACATCTTTCCAAAACGTTCGTTTTGATATATCATGAGCCCAAATCGAGATCGCATGCAAAATTTATGCCTTATAGAAAATTCAGATGTACTTCATAATTAATTATACCGATTTTCTTGCTGAAATTTCCTATTCTGTTTAGTATATGCTCACGGAGTTGTAAAAAAATCCAAACGTTGGAATTTTCCAAAACTTCCTTCTGCAAAGTTGTAGATTTTGAATTCTTTTCGATTTGGTATGTAACTCCACTATATTTCAATGAAAGTATGAAAATACCCCTTTTCACCTTAAAACCTGCACAAGTGTACCAAACATACCCGAAGGCGTAAAGTAGTACAAATGGAGCTCTAAAAGCCGGATAACGAGAAAAAATTTGGCACTAAATGTGGGTAAAGCGGTGTCAATATGAAATCCGATGGACCCACATCAACATCTTTCTCTTGTTCTCAAGTTTCCTTCCCTCTCTTTCGGGTTTTCTTGTTTTCCTCTTATTGTTACATTGTTTCATGTAGGATCAAGGCTTACTTAGGGCGTGCACAGAGAGTCCTAATCACCTAAGTGTCGGACGTATCATGAAAAGCTTAGGGAAAGCTATCGGGTCGTCACAATTGTCCGACATACCTGAATTAAGAAAGAACATTTACTTTTAGCATGATATGCAGGGAAAAGTTGCGGGCATTTGCGTTTATCGAGGACATAATTATTCGCAGAATATCTTCATGGAGCAACATGTTCCTGTCAACGGTAGGGCGGGAGGTTATGATTAAAACGATTATGCAATCTTTATTGACATACGCCATGCAAATTTTCCTTTTTCCCAAGGGATTGTACGAGGAAACTGACAAAGTTCTCAACATATTTTTCTGGTGCGGAGGTTCAGGTACGACCAGAGTTGTATGGAGACGATGGTTAGAACTGTGTAAGCACAAGGACACAAGGGGCATGGGCTTTCTCAACCTGAGAGAGTTCAACATTGCTTTATTAGGCAAGCAGGCGTGGAGGCTCCTATCCAATCATGATTCGTTAGCAGCCCAAGTTCTTAAAGCAAAGTACTACCCTCGCTCCTCGTTCATATTAGCTCCGCTTATACATTCTCCAAGCTTTGTATGGAGGACCTTATGGGAGACACGAAGTTTAATTATTGAGGGAGCTCACAACAGCGTTGGCTCAGGTCACGTCCCTGTAACGGGGTTTCTGTGGATTCCTGGAACCGATCCTATATCCATAACATGTTCTACCCAATTGGTGATGCTCAAGTCAAGACCTTATTTCAAGCGGACAGCAGAGCTTGGGATATTCAAAGGTGACTTTTATCTTTGACTCTCAAATTTGCTCTAGAATATTCTCGCTTCAGCCGAGAGTATTATCTGATTCAGATGATTAGTTTTGGATGTTTGATTCTTTGGGCAGTTACACAGTAAAGAGTGCTTATAGGTATTTGTTGAGACATGAGAACCTGTGGTTTTCTAACACTTCGTCAGACTCGTGGAAGGCCGTTTGGAAGATAGACGCTCCTCCTAAAGTTCAAACATTTTTCTGGAGGGCTATTTCTGATTACCTGTCAACAGGTACATGACTCTCCCAAAAAGGAGTTCAAACTAGTAGAGTGTCCTATATGTCGATCAAGTTAAGAGACGGTAGACCATATCCTGCTATCTTGTACTGAAGTCAGTTCTTTATGGCAAGACCCAATAATGTTAGGTATCAAAATTCGGATGGGCCAAGCTCCTTCAATGTCGAATTGGTCTTCTTGGATCACATAACCTTAGGAAGTCGAGACTCTTATCATGACTTTGTGGGCATTATGGACAGCGAGAAACGAGTTGGTATGGAAAGGAACAATGTGTCATCCTCAAAGAATTCTGGTAGTAGCGCGAGCGTCAAGACGAGCTTTGAAAGAGTCTCACCTAGCCTATTCTAATGGGAATTTGGGTTTAGCTCCTCGGGCTTCGCATTGGACTCCTCCTATCGAAGGCAAACTCAAAATAAATGTCGACGCTGTCATCGATTCTCACATAGGGCACTGGGGGTTGGGAGTCATTTGCAGAAACAACTCAAACTCAATTATGGGAGCTTTTAGCAGGCGCTTTGTGGGGATTCTCTATCCATCGGAGGTGAAAACCGCGGGGTGTCACGAGGTTTTATGGTTGGCTGAACATAACAACTTGAGACATGTTACAATTGAATCGGATTGCAAATCCGTAGCGCATACTATCCTAGCGGGAGTGCAGAGAACCCACCATTTGGGAATCCTAGTTTAAGATTGTAATTCAATTATGAATAGTTTTCCTTATGTTTCTTTGGAGTTTGTTTCGAGAGCATGTAAAATGTCAGCGAACACACTGGCCAAGTATGCTTTGTGTAATCCAAAATGGGATTTCAGAGGCTTTTCTGTTCCTATTGTTCTCTTGGTCGTCGTTCAGCTTGATGTCGTCCGGTGTGCTTGAATAAAATTGGAATTTGAAAAAAAAAGAAAGAACATTTTTGTGAGATTTCATATTTAATTAATCTCATTTAAGGTTATGAGAATTTTATCACCAATTACATTTTTATAAACTTGAACTCAAAATTGTTAATTAAACTAGTTGAGACTTTAATGACCTCAAATTTATACTCCATAATAATAAAAGAGAGTTATTTATAAAATGTATAATGGAGTTAAGTAAAATATAAATAAGCTTATTTTGATAAACTTAGGAATTTTATTGCATGAACAAAACAATACAATAAAAAAGAGAGAAAAAAAAGACCCTAAGATACTGAGACAACCCAAACCACATGCACGAAAGCACATACTTAAAATTCAACCGCCCAAAAATAAAGAAAAGCATATAAGAAAAAGATATAATAAGCCAACTAATTAGTGATGATGAAGAGGCTTCCCTGCTGTCTGCTGAAGTGGCGATGAGTTCCAAGTTTGGAGAGTATGCTGGATGAGAAAAATCGTCTGGGAAGCTATGACTTAGAAAGAAATAAGAGCGTTCCGAGCTAACTAAATATGTTAGAGAGGAATATTGATAAGAGTGCTCTAAGGCCGATACTTCCTGTTTGGGAGACTAATTTAGGCGCTAGCCATGAGAGGAATTTGAGGTCATTAAAGCCCTCCCGCATATGAGATTTTAGAACTTTCGATATAATGACCTCAAATTCATACTCCATAATAATAAAAGAGTTATTCATAATGATGTATAATGGAGTTAAATAAATTTTTTTTTGATAAACTTAAGAATTTTATTGCATGAACAAAATAATACAATAAAAGAGAGAGAAAAATACCCTAAGATACTGAGACAACCCAAACCACATGCATGAAAACCTATACTTAAAAGTCAACCACCCAAAACTAAAGGAAATGCATATAAGAAAAAATATATATAATTAGCCAACTAATTAGTGCTGATGAAGGGGCTTCCCCGATGTCTGCTGGAGTGGCGATGAGTTCCAACCTTGGAGAATATGTTGGATGAGAAAAATCGCCGGGGAAGCTGTGAATCGGAAAGAAATGAGAGCGTTCCGAGCTAACTAAATATGTCTGAGAGGAATATTGATAAGAGTGCTCCAGGGCCGATGCTTCCTGTTTGGGAGACTAATTTAGGCGCTAGACATGAGAAGAAAGGTTTGAATCAAGTTGTCAAGATTCATCCCCAATTCTCCATTGAAGGTGCTAAAATCTCATATGCGGGAGAGCTCGCAAGCTCGAAATGAATCTGAATGAGAACTTCGCACTTTGTTTTTAGATAGGAGGTTGGATTGTGCCAAGATAAGAGGATGGTTGTGGCTCGGTGGCTCTGGGTTGCAATTAATCCTCTAGCATTCCACGAAATGATCCTCACGGTGAGGATCAAGTCTCCGGTCACTTGCTTCTTTCACAAATCTTAAGTCTTGATTTATTTGTTCAATGCGGAATATGATGTCTTCCTCGGTATCCCTCACTTTGAATCTGAGGGATTTACAATAAGCCCAAGTATGTTGAGCTAATAGTTTGGATTTCAAAGGTGGCGGATAAATTAGAGCTTTTCAATTTGTGAATGTCTTTGTATTTTTCTCCCGAGGGGCCGAGAGGGGGTCAAGCCGTTGAACTAATTTTTTTTTCAAGAATTAATTGCGCCAGTGGGTGTGGCATTGGATGCAGAAGAAGAGGCTTGGGGATTGTTGGCGACCTAGAGCGGTGTTTACCTTTGATTCTGAAAACTCCGCCTGCCCGTGGGCATCTTCGATATGGGAGGGGATTTCGGCCGCTCACTTGATTCCGAGAGGAAATTGATCTCCTTCTCAACCGGAGTGGTGTCATCAGGCTGGCCACTTTCCTCCTCGGGGGTCTCTTCCCCAGATTCAGATGTTAAGATTCCACATGTGAGTCCAGGTCCCACATCGGAAGTGTGCGGGTATAAGGAGAGTTTATATACAATTAGACCCAAGACCCACTAGGCTAGTCTTTTTGGTCAAAAGTGGGCTCTAATGTGTGTATGGGCTTTTCTCGTGGTGTGCTCCTCCTTGGTAAGGCCTGGTTCTTCCCCAACAAGTGGTATCAGAGTCAGGTTTGCACATATCTCATTGGACCAGCCGGCCAGTGGATCTAATGGTGGATCAGAGCCAGGTAGGCCGGAGGATCCAGAGAGCTATGATTGATCAGTCTAGGATTGCCAGGTGGGCCAGCGGGTGAGAGTGCAAGGCGATTTGGGCTTAATGGGAGCAACCCGATGTGATGGGGCTCAATGTTGAGGGGGAGATTGTTAGGATTCCACATGTGAGTCCATGTCCCACATCGAAAGTGTGCGGGGTATAAGAAGAGTTTATATACACATTAGACCCAAGACCCACTAGGCTAGTCTTTTGGGTCAAAGGTGGGCTCTAATGTGTGTATGGGCTTTCCTTGTGGTGTGCTCCTCCTTGGTAAGACCCAGTTCTCCCCAACATCAGATTCCCTCTCCCTTTCTTCTCCTGATGTTGCTTCAGAGTCTTCCACTTCGCTCGTACTAGTGAACTCATAGTCAGATTCTACTAGTGCAATGACTGGGATTACCTTGGCATCGATCAAATCCACTTTGAACAAATTGCTGAATTTTTTGTGCCAAATTTTGACTTCCTATTATGCAGATCGAAGGTCGCTCGTGTGCACTAAGAGTAAACCTTAATCGAGCGTATATCCCTTGTTTGCTACTGGATGAACCACAACCGGCGAACCAATTGTTGCTGCAACATTAAAGAGGGACTATGGGTTTCAGTAAATAACGGGGATCCCTTTGATGTTGACCAAAGAAAATTTCCCCCCTTTACTGATGAGATTATCCATCTCAGAGAAGACAAAGAATCATTTTCGTAGCGAGCTCCAACCAGTACATCTCATTGATATCATAAGGTCTTCGTTAAGGAAGGACAAGATGAAAATTTGGTTATCTATAGCTGAAATTAATATATCTTCGATTTCTAACGAGTGAAACTATGCTCTAATTGTGTCCGGGTCTGAGGAAGTGTTCGAGACAACAATTAGAATTTACTTGATGCTTGATTTGAAATAGTCATTTAGTTGCACTGAGCAGGTTCTCTAGGGTAGAACAAAGTTGTGGTGGGTAGGTTCTGATTTGAGTTCTTGGTCACGAGTTGACCTCTTAGCCTTGGGCAGAGTACGCAAATCATGCCAACGCGAAAAATTTCAAATCCGCTGTCTTCTTTGCTGGAGTCCAGATGGCGGCCTAGACGAAGAACCTGCGTCAACCCTCCACAACCACCGAGAGAAACCTTCCTCCGACCCCGCCCTCAAACGGACATGTAACCCCAATTTTCTACACTCTGTAGTTGATTCTCCTCTAGAAACCCCATCTACATCGCTCGGCTAATTCACCTCTGGTAGAGAAACCTCCTCGTCACAAATATGGTAACCGAAAACACAAGTGGACTTTTGTGGTCCACCACTCGGATGGAGGTCAGGCTAGAAATTTAGAGCATCCATCGTATATCACGTCGCCGAAAAAGCATCTGGAAGCAGATGCCCTGAAATCTATCTCTCCAACATTGAGAATCGTTATAAAGAGGTAGATCTCAAAGCAGTCTTACTCGGAAAAAAACCCCCTTTTCCTTGTCATTAATTTTTTCTCTGTTCGAGCCATCTTGCCTACTGAACCGAGAGCCTCACCTTCTGTATGCGTTCCACCATGGTTGCTCAGACCACCAGAGTCATAGATAGATGGTCGGAAAAGACCAAACCAGACCAATATAGATCATATTGTGCTTCCGATGCATCACAAATCATTTTTATTGTTCAAATAAGCTATCAAACAATTCTTTATTCAAACTGATTAGATTATTGTTACTGTTCAAATTGATTAGATTATTGTGTATTGTTCAATGGAGAAAGAAAATCGGTAAGAGAAATGGTGAAAAAAGAAGAGAGATTGTGGAGGTTGAATGAGGTTGAGAAAGTGGGAGGGAAAATCGGTTCAGGTAACATCTCAAATTGAAAAAAAAATTAGGTCTCAAATAAAAAACATGTTTCGTAAGTTATATCTAACTGGAATAACCTCTTACTTTTATTTTTTAAATTTTGAAAATGACCAAAAAAATCCCTAAATGTATTTTCAATTTGAAATTATGCCTCTTTTATCATAAACTTGAAGACCCCCGACAAAAAAATGCTTAATAAAATTTTAACTTTACCACAAATGTGAAGGCCACCGACAAAATTTCCTAAATTTCACCCCAAATCGAATAATCACGGATTGAAACTCAAGCGGTACCTTAAAATTAAGAAGTTATACTATCTATAGGTCATTGAGATGGTAAATTTCTAATCTAGGGTTCCCTAGTTCACACAAATTAAATAAAAAATTAAAAGTTGAAGAACAAAAAAATACCTCACGGGGAGATGGAGATAGACGAAAAGCTCCTAGATAGCCTGACTCATTAGTGCTGAGAGAGAGGAGGAGAGAGTGGTCAAAGGGGTATAATTTGAAAATTGAAACACAAATTTATGGGCCTATTGATCATTTCCAAAATATTAAAAATATAATAAAATAAAAATAAAAACAAAAACAAAAACAAAACAAAACAAAAAAAACTATCTGAGGGAGAAAAAACATTTTAGGTGACTTGCCGAATAAAACAAAATCAGGTGACCTAAAAATGAATTAGTTGCAGGAGTACATGTATGAGAATCCCAAAAATATAATGAGTATAAATAATAAAAATACATCATAAAGTAAAATTTAATAGCCCCCGTGAGAGAGAATGTTGAAGTAAAAGGCACATGAGTACACGAGTATGAAAAGAAAATAAGTCTCACGCATACACGAGTATGAGAGGTAGAATTAAGTGAATCCTACGTTTAAAGATTATGAAAACAAAAAAATTACATGTAAAAGTAAGAGTCAAACCCAACTAATAATATGTACAACCTAATTTCACATTTAAGATTAAATTAGCCCCAAAGTTTTGCTTCTCAACTTTAGTCAAAACACAAAATAGGAACAAAAAGTATGATTATGTTTCTTACCACAATCTATAATTAGAACAAAATGTCGAAAACCTACACTGTAGAACATAGTTTACCCCAAATTATGATTATAATTAATCTCACGTGATTGTAAATGAAAGTACCTGAGTTGTGGAACAAGCCGCTAAGATGTTTTGCTTCGAATGCTAGGATTTAAGCAGAAATGAAGCTTCAATAAGTCTACAAAAGAAGAAGAATAAGAAGCTTGAAATTAAGAAAAATATCAAGAAAATAGCGAGAGGAAAACAAAATCACAGTCCTCACACACAAGAAAAGCTTCAAGAATCTGAGTATCACATTCACATTGCAAGGAGAGAGACACAAAGCAGAAGGAGAAACCAAAAATTATACATGGATTCAAGAAAATCAAGAATTGGACACAACTTTTATACAGACTTACCTTGATACAGCCTCTAATCGAGATCCGTTAATCTTTTGAGATATGGCGATCAAGGCCGTTTGCTCCTTTTCTTACTCAAAATCAAACTTTCAGACCAGCTATGAAAGCTCAAACTAGAAATGATAAAAGTTGGGATTGGTGAAAATGAATGCAAAGACTATTTTAATGATATTTTTGTTTTTTTGGAGTTTTTTTAGACCTATGGAAATAATAAGTAGAGGCAAAGATGGAACTAAGAGCAAGATTCAAAAGATGTTTTTAGGGTAGTTTTTCTAGCAAGATACAAGTTAAAGCAAAGATGAACTGAAAGAAGAACGAAAACAAAGAACACGAGGAGTTTTAAAAGAAAGAGTGCGAAAAGATTGACATGTATTAGTGAATGATAGCCTGCAAGAATCGGAAAATAACACTTATCATGATCAATATGGTTCTTGTTTGAAAAAATAATGTTAATCTTATAACAAAAAAGTCAACTTTAAAGGCCCTCTTGTCTTAAAAGTTATAACTATAATTACAGCTACTTAGCCAGTAATATATATAGTATCCATTTGCATACTTAAAAATAAGGGGACATATTTATTTATTTACTCAGGAAGCACTGCAGTAAAATAATTCTTCAAAACTAAAATATAAAAACTATTATCATTCATAACGACAATAATCGAAAATTCTTATTGACTCCCCCCCCCCCCCCCCCCCCCCCACCCCCAACGACAATAATCGAAAATTCTTATTGATTTTGAAAGGGATATTGATAACGACAATAATCGAAAATTCTTATTGATTTTGAAAGGGATATTGATATAGTAGTGTGAGTTTAAGGACTTTGTGTAAAGATGGAACGTTCAAGGGCGGTCTTTTCTCCTTGGTATCGTCAAATTCAACTTCTATCGTCTAATATGGATAATTCTCTCGCATCCATTTGGTGTAGGTCACTCAATTGTTACTCTATGTAGCCTCGGTATCATAAAAAAATGAGGCATGCCTTGTACCCAATGGATTGAATTCCAACTAAAATTCTCAACCTTGGACATTTAATGTTAGCAGGTGTACACATCCGAAAGTGAACACCGATGAATCGATTTAAAGTTGGAACCTCAGTTCCCCAAACAACTTTGAGGTCGTCAATTATTGGTCACATAAAAATGTTCACACAATCACCCGAAGATTTTAAATCATCTATCACCATCGTTAAAATATTGTACTTATTACTCATACACCTCAATGGGGGAGGATTAAGGAGAATTAGTGCTAACGTCCTCATCCTGTAAGGGGTAAAATTAGATCCAAAAATGTTTGAATCCATCATTCGCTAGAGCGAGTCGCACATTTCGGAAGTCAGAAGCAAAAGTCATATTCGCTTCATCAAATTCCTCTTCCATGACTCTCCATCGGCTATATGGGCAAAGGTGTTATTGTCTCTTATCCTTTGGTTGTGGCACCAAATATGCTTTCTAGTCTTTGTTGACATGTATAGACGTTGTAGACACAGAATGATAGGAAAATACTTGACAATTTTCTTTACTTTAAGACGTTTAAGACTCATTTCTTCCCATTTAAATGTGCCACAAATAGAATATTTGTCACAATGATTACTCTTTGAGGTACAAAATGTAGGCATACTCACGGACATCAATTTTGATACAATTCGATCTCATCCTTTTCAACGTCTTCTTACATGCTACATAGGATTTCAGGGTATGCATTAAGCTACAACATTGAAACTTAGTTATACTCACACAGTTTATCAAAAGATGTGTTTGACGTTGATGTGTGCTCGTTCATTGATATTAAGTCCAACAACAATTATACTTGGATTCGTTGTACAACAAGATTTGCGCAAGAGCAATGTTGTTGACTAAAAATTGGCTATGTTTATCGGCTATAATTTTTGTCGAATAAATAACTTTCATTGTGAGCAGACCATAGCCGACGGACATATCCAACGCCTAGTCGTTTATGGTCTCGATCAAACCTCATGATTGTTGACCCAAACTACGCCCGGCGACTATCCTATTTGAGGAAGTCGGGTTTATAATTGTATACCCGACTAAATCATGGTATAGTCGGATATGCTCAAGAATACTTGAACAGTATTGGTGTTAGTGGGGTATAAAGAACTCTATATCTGACTAATCCATATACACTGACAGCACGTGAAAACACATGTTAAGGAATTAATTAATATCATATTTTGAGATCGAAAATCACGGGTCTAACGTTGACGCAGAAGAGGAACTCCAAGATCTGTTAAGAAAGAAGAAACATGATGAATAAATTAAAGAGCACTAATTAATTCTGATTACAACTCATCATTAATTCAATTATTATTAAGATAATCCATGCGTCTTTGTTTAATGATACAGTGGGGAACGGCTCTATATTTGGTCAATTTTAAATCAAGACAATCCTGATCCCTCTTAGATTAATGATGTTAATTATACAACTTACAACTCAATATTAATTAAGTCAATTAATTAATTAATATTGAGTTGACCCCTCCGTCTTTATTAAATCATATCAGCACAAATGTTACACTAACGGACACTTTAGACAGAAGGAAACTAAAAAAAATTACAATTTACTATATTGTTCAACTCTAATTTTTAAATTAATTATATTTTAAATCTACCCTTAAATTCATTTTTACTTTGTTCGAAACGAGGTTCGAAATCATGTATATAACAGTCGGCATGTATCTTTAGTGTCTTCTCGAGTTCGACGACATGCTTCTTCTTTGGTCTTCCTTGGCCTTTTCACCATCGTGCACATCAATCGGGATTAAGGTTATTTTTTTAGTGAATATGAAGTATAACTTGTAGGGGTATGCAAAATTCAATGAGCTTCAACAAAGGAGATTGGCGGGTATCATCACTACACCATATTGTCTTGACGCCTGCGCACATAGAGAACGTGCGCAGGTGTAAGCCACGGTAAGAACAGCGCACAGTCTGTGTGCGCAGTCATAAGACAAGGGAAGAACTGCGCGCCAGAAAGTGCGCAATTACAAGCTAAGGACTGCGCACTTACATGTGCGTGCGCAGTCCGTATTGTTTGACTAAAATTGACCAACCGTTGGCAACGGTCGGATGTATAGCCGTTACATGAGACCGTTGCCAAGGACAGCGCACATGGTGAATGTGCGCTGTTCTTAGCTTGTGCCTGCGCACTTTTGTTGGTGCGCAGTCATAAACTTTCTGCCTATAAATTGCAGAAAGTTGATGTTGTGTTGTGGGAGTTTGGATAGTTGATATTTCTTCCAAAATTGAGGGTTCAAATATACGCGGGAGAGATAAATTGTAGAGGTAAATAAACGCATCAAGAATCCGGAGACATCGTATGTGCACATCATTCGTCCATTCTAAGGTATGTACGTATATATATATCGTTTTATTTCGAAATAGAGTTTAGATATAGTAGTGTGATTTAGTAATTGGTGATTGTTTAAAACGTAGATAAAAAATGGATTGATCGTGGATGGGAATGGATAGGTCAACAAATGCTTTCAAGAGAGGTGTTAGCAGTTTTGTAATTTTTGCGAGAGAAAATGCTATACAATACAGCCCAGATCGATTCAAGTGCCCGTGTTTGACATGTTTTAATTTTCGTTTCTACGAGATGCCGAACATTTGTACACATTTACTTAGGAAAGGGTTCATGAGATATTATACAATATGGACTGAACATGGCGAAGTGGGAGAAGTCGGGGAGAGCAGTAACCAGGGTCTTCGTTATTCCCCTGTTCACAGTCCCGTGGTTGATCATGTTCATCAGTTCGTGCATGATGTAGACCCAGGTCGAGATGTTAGAGTTGAACCACTTGGAGAAGCAACTGATATGGCGATTCAAGTAGATGTTGATGCTGGTAAAGCAACGACGAGAAAGTACAAGCAGTTGGTGGCAGAGATGGAGAAACCATTGTATGATGGTAGCGATGATACATCGTTGGCCGCACTGCTGCAAATTCTGTCAATCAAACATAAGACGGGGATGACAGACACGACATTTGACGATGTAGCTGCGTACGTTTCCAGCAAGTTGCCGCAACCCAATGCGCATATGGCAAACTACGCATCAGCGAAGCAGAAATTGAAGTCAATAGAATTGCCGTTGGTGAAATATGATGCATGTTACCACGGTTGCATATTGTACTACAAAGAGCACATATATTCCACAGAGTGTCCAGTATGTGGAGATTGTCGGTACGAATATGCTGGAAGTTCGACTGTGGCAAAGAAGACATCATGGTATTTTCCATTGGCACCGCGTTTGCAGCGACTATTTGCCGTACCCGAGACGTTTGAGTGGATACGTTGGCACAGGGAGCGGGAGAGGGTGGACGATGATACACTCGAACATCCAGCAGACGGAGAAGATTGGATTACGTTTGACAGGACATACCCGTGTTTTTCAGCAGAAATTCGTAACGTGCGCCTCGCCATTGCAACTGACGGTTTCTGTCCGTTCGGACCAAACACACCGCCTTATAGCCTTTGGCCCATTGTCGCTATCCCGCTAAATTTCCCCCCATCAATGGCAATGAAGAAGGAATACAATCTGCTGACGATGTTGATATTTGGTCCAAAGTCACCAGGTAAATGTTTGAATAATTTTATGAGGCCATTGATCTATGAGTTGCAGGAACTATGGCATCAAGGAGTTCCGACATGGGATGGGTTTAAGGATGAAGCTTTCCAATTGCGTGCTGCAGTGATGTGGACTATTAGCGACTATCCAGGGCTGGGCATGACGTTGCTTTCTCATGGACCCCAGAGTTCGAGCATATATTTGCAATGTACAATAAATGGCGTGAAGTTCGTTTGTCAAGGATTAGACGAAAGGAGAGTGAATCAGAATTCAGGAATAATGATAGAAGCCATCGACAAGACATATTTGGTGTTCTTCTGGACGTCTGTGTACTTAAATACCCCCAGAGTTTGCATGTGGCTGTGTTCAAGTGTAGATGGTACGATGAGAGCAGGTTAAGGCATGATCGGGGGTTGATGTCGGTTAACATGACAACCAATTGTCACAAGGAGAACCCTTTCTGTCTTGCCTTAAAGGCGAAACATGTTTTCTGTGTCGAAGATCCGAGAACTGGTCGCGGGTGGAAAGTTGTGAACTTTGTCAGCCATAGGGGTTTTTACAACCCGAAGACACTAGCCCGTACAGCCGAAGAAGCCCCAACATACGAGGTGAACGAGCCTTACCAAGAGCCAAACACGAGCAGAATTGAGATTGACAGGCCGGGAGGAATACCAATAGATCTTAGCAGTTTTCAGTTCCAATCAATTATACCGCCCGTTCAAATTGCCAACATACCACCAGACATAGAAGAATATAGTAGTAGTGCATCCGACAATAGCGATATGGAAGGGCATGAAGATTATGTATATGATTGAAAGTGTTGTAATTTCGTTTTGAATTGATAATAAATTTAAGAGTTTGCAAACTTGTACGATTATACCGTCTTAGGAGACCTACGATTATAATGGACATACAAGAATATGTCCCAATTAAAAAAAAAAAATCGGACTGAAATACACCAGAAATATTTCTAAATGTTAAGGACAGCGCACATGTAAATGTGCGCATTCACAACTTAAGGACGACGCGTTTTCATTACTGCGCCGTCCTTAAGCCTAAATTGTTGACTATTTAGGTCAAATACACGTTTGACCTCAAATTCCGATTACAATTTTAATTGTTTTTTAATCGTAGGTCTTAATTATGATAGTTTGTTTCCTATGCATGAAATCGAACCCAAATTTAGTGAAATCGACTAAAACATTAGCCAAAAATTGATGATCTCGGTATATACACACGTGTTGCGACTCATCGGGTACTTGATCGATGTTGATTTCAAAATAAAATTATTCAATATTTTACGAGTAAAATAGAATCATATCTTCGGTCTCATCCGTACGGTTGGATTAAAATTTTTTTTTGGCAACATTGAATCGTCTTCAATGTACAAGTTTATGATTATAGAAAATAAGGGTTCACACACACTAATTTAACGATATTCCAATCCCGAACGTAACAAAAGTGAATTATAAAAATCGAAACTGTAGGATGTGTAGATCATCATGGATTACATATACACAATAAATTTTACCCAAATCGAACCACGAAATCCTAATCGATGAGGCGACGGAATATAAAGTCAACCATTCAATGGTTAACGATTGCGCAGATGACTTGGCGTGCAGTCGTTACATGTTATTAACCCCCGAGCGAGCCATTCTTTTTTCTCTTCTCTGCAAATATTTCCCTCAAAATTAAACCCTACCCGAGCGACTCCGCCTCCCGGCTCTGCCTCTGCCTCCCGCGTCCCGCCTCCGCCTCCTGCGTCCTGCCTCCGCGTCCCGCCTCAGCTTCTGGCTCCGTCACCCGACCCGACCTCTCTCGGTGTGTGTGTGTACATTGTATGTATAAATTAATACGTATATGTATATGTATATTAATATGTATACGTATATGTATATATATGTATAAATTGTATATTGTATCAAATTGTATATGTATAGGAATACAATATGTATGTATAAATTGTATATGTATATGTGTATCAAATTGTATATGTATATATATGTATAAATTGTTGCATCAAATTGCATATTGTATCAAAGTGTTAGTAAATATACGATTATATTGTATACACAAATGTACATTATTGTTGGTTTTGTTGTAACAAATGTACGATTATATTGTCTAGATGTTCAATGTTGATGACATTATTGGTCTTGTTTAGATGTTCAATGTTGATGACATTGTCTAGATGGTTTTGTTATAGCAAATGACATTTGTTAATATTCGCAATGTATTGGTCTTGTTTTCAGAAGATGGGAAAAAAAGATAAGGGAAAGGGTAAAGAAATAGAGAAAGAGCAGCCCAAGAAGAAGAAATTTGTAGGATTCTCGCAGTTGTATAAGAGAACTCCTCGTGTCGAAAATCCGTCCTCTCCTGCATCGTCTGTTCGAGATGACGGTTCACATCACACTGTCGAGCTCGACCCAGCCACAACGGCAGTTGTGGCAGCCATACATGCGGAGGATGCAGGACAAAGGCAATCCCTGCCTGGAATAACCATAGGTCAGAGTAGACCTACACCCAGATCCCCGTAGGAATCCGAGGTCGGTTTACGCGACCAGATCGAGGCCCAAAGGCAGGGTCTAGATTTCTGGGCAGACGGCCTCCTAGATGAGCCTAACGAGTCTCCCTCGTCTTCTCCCCAGCATCGTACTCCCGGGTCAGCTGCCGACTCTGGTCACGAGTCGATCCATTCCTGCCCTCTTGTGGGTCCCCCACAAGATCGCGGCCCGTCAAGATGGTAACGACTAGACGAGCCACAAGTATTTGACAGAGAGCTGTATTTTGATGTAAACACACCAGCTGAGGCTGTCGTGGACGGGTGGACACGACAGAGGAAAAGGAGGGGTGATGTTTCTACTGACTGGGAACGGGACGCGGCCGATAGTTTGGGACGGAAGAGTTTAAAACTTCGATGGTCGAAGTGTTAGGTTTGTGCTCTAGTCCAATATAATTTCTCAATCTATATTGTAACGCACATCATTATTCTACATAATAAAAGGCATAATATAACTAATGCGTTGTAGTAATATATCTAACGTGATTTGATCTATATCATAATGTGTGTAACCACTTATAGTAGAACTATAGATCAGAAAGAATTACATTCGATAAAGTCCCTAATCAGCTAAGCTTCTTCTGAAGCGATCAGTATGAGACTAACTCATTGTGATCATGCTCTACTGATCATGGCAAAGTGCGTGCCGGAGTTATATCATAGATACCATCAGGTCGATGATATCGGACAACCCGATTGTGAGTATGTAGGGTTTTGGAGCGTTCTTTAACATCGAGATAGCGGAAGCATTTAACAAACCAACTCCAAACCTTGTCCAAGAACATTGAACCATTAAATCCCAAGGCAAAATCTATTCCACAAGAAATTTACCTTTAAGTCTTTGTTGAATCGATAAAGAAGAACTTTGTGATCTTCTTCTCTAGAGCAAGTCCACACCAAGGAGATGATCTTCAAGATCCTTCACTTAATGCCTACTAGAACAATTAAATGAAGAACAAGAGAGCAAGAAGAGAGGAGAGCAAGGTGGCCGGCCAAGGAGAGAGAGGGATGTGAGAGTGAGAATTGTGTTATTAATTAATTGATCTTTCTCTACTTCATCAATCTCACAAGCATGGGTCAAAAGGTGATTGGTATGGGCTTAAAAGTGTCATTACCCATACCCCTTAAATCACTCACCTCTTAATCAACATTCACCAACTAAACATGGTGTGTTGTGGCCCCCACCTTTGGGCCCACCAAAGTGGCCGGCCATAAAGGGCTTATTGGGCCCAAAATGGGCCCTTATTGGGCCGGCCATGTCACCTCATGGGCCGAGCCCAATGGGCTCGCCCATGTGGTTTCGTGTCGTGTCCAAAAGTCGCCCGACCCTTTTTGTCGTTACTTATCAAACAAAGTCCGACGCGACATCGACGAAAAAACTCAATTTTCTCGATTTGCTAATTATTCTCTCATACCGAACCTATGGCCCAAAACCTTCAGTTTTGTCCATGTATTGCTCCTCAAGAAACGTTAAGGTTTCCTTGTCTCAAGTTATCCGTCTTTAATGTGTGTGACCCTCCAAGCTCATGCCATCGTTGGTAAATCGGCACAAAAGATCTCTCTTGTCCGATCCATCATAAGTGGTCTCTAGTAAGACGTTATGATTACCCAAGGTGCATGATGATCGATGATTCGATTTAACCTTTGTGCGTTCAAGTCACTATCCTATTATCTCTAGATATCCCGATTGATCACAAGGCATAGAGTCGTCATCCTTGTTTAATCAATCATTGTTACTTGATATGTGAGATGGCTGAGAACTGATAACCCGTATCACTGGCATGACCATACTCTTTCTCTCAGTCACTCTCGATCAAGAGGCCTTTAACGGATATCTTTCCCATACCGCAGTACGAGGGATAAATCCCTTAGCCGTCTTTCGTGTCACTCATGCAATCCGTTCTGCCACCCAATCATGCCCGTTATTGCAATCCTGTTACAGAAAGCGTTAGGCGCAAGTTAAAGCTGCACGTACATTGCACAGCGATCACAAAGACTCCTCGGTCTAAGGATATCGTGACAAGCTACCGCATTTGAATATGTTCATGGTTTGATCTATGAAATACTATTCAAAGTGGTTCGTCCGATATCAATCACCTCATGATATCTATGATATGATTCCGGGATCCCTCATCCCTATGAGAAGTAGAACTACGTCATTGAGAACCATCCTCATACTGGTCGCTTCTATTGAAGCGTATATTAACTAGGGACTCGTTAAGTGTGATCCGTATAGATTTATGGTTCTACTACTTTAGTGGTCATAAATCAGATCATGCTTAACATATTACTTCAACACATAAGTAATACAAAGCCGTTTTATTTATTACAAACGATGATAATTATACATAGACATTTACAGACTACTAGCAATTGGACTAGGGCACAAAAATGCTATCAGAGTATGCTGCATAGACGTTTACAGGCTAATTGCAATTGGACTAGGGCACAAAAATGCTATCAATCTCCCACTTGCCCCTAGTTCCAATATAAGTCCCAGTCTATACCCATTGACCTAACATGTTTATCATGTTTCGCTTGAGGAAGAGCCTTGGTCAAGGGTTCGGCTGTGTTATCATTAGATGCAACGTAGTGGATCTTCACGTCACCTTTAGCAACAATGTCGCGGATGATGTGATACTTCCTGAGTACATGTTTGGATCTGTCATGTGCCCTGGGTTCCTTAGCTTACGCAATGGCCCCGGTGTTGTCACAATATAAGTCTACTGGGTTAGATGGGTTTTGAATTACACCTAACCCAGCTATGAAACTCCTGATCCATACAGCCTCTTTTGCCGCTTCCGATGCAGCAATGTACTCAGCTTCGGTCGTAGAGTCGGCAATGGTGTCCTGCTTCTTGCTTTTCCAGCTGAATGCTCCACCGTTCAACGTAAACACATATCCCAACTGACTCTTAAAGTCATCGGGGTCTGTCTGGAAACTAGCGTCGACATATCCTTTGACGACTAGATCATCATTTCTTCCCCCGTATACAAGAAAAGCGTCTTTGGTTCTTCTCAAATATTTGAGAATCGCCTTGACGGCAATCCAGTGTTCTTCACCGGGTTTGGATTGATATCTACTGGTACAGCTTAGGGCAAACGAGACATCCGGTCTCGTACATATCATGACATACATTATGGACCCTATAGCCGAAGCATATAGGATCTCATTCATTCTTGCTAGCTCTGCAGGTGTCTCAGCACACTGCTTCTTGCTAAGTTTTATGCCATGACGCATGGGCAGCAGTCCTTTCTTTGAATTATGCATTAAGAATCTTCTCAACACTTTGTCTATATAGGTGCTTTGACTAAAGCCCAAGACCCCTTTAGCACAGTCTCTATATATCTTGATCCCCAAGATGTAAGAGGCCTCGCCTAAGTCCTTCATTGCAAAACACTCACCTAACCAAGTCTTTGTTAAGAGCAAGGTAGGGACGTCGTTTCCAATGAGCAGTATGTCATCAACATAGAGCACCAAGAAGACTACTTTGCTCCCATCTGCCTTTTTATATACGCAAGGTTCATCATCGTTCTTGATGAAGCCAAACTGTTTCACAACTTCATCAAAACGTTGATTCCAACTCCGAGATGCTTGCTTCAAACCATAAATTGATTTGAGCAACTTGCAAATCTTTCCCTTATTCTTAGGATCCTCAAAACCCTCAGGCTGAGACATATAAACGTCCTCAGCTAACCTCCCGTTGAGGAAGGCGGTTTTGACGTCCATTTGCCATATCTCATAGTTATGATACGCTTCTACGAAAAGTAGAATGCGGATAGATTTGACTATAGCTACTTGAGAAAAGGTCTCTTCATAGTCAATTCCGTGGACTTGCCTATAACCTTTTGCTACCAGTCTTTCTTTATAGGTCTGAGCTTTGCCATCCATGTCTATCTTTATTTTAAAGATCCATTTACACCTAATGACTTTTACGTCAGGGGTTTGATCCACCAAGTCCCACACTTGATTATCTGACATGGATTGCATTTCTTCCCTCATGGCTTCCAGCCATTTCTCAGAGTCGGTTCCGTCCAAAGCCTCCCGAAAGGTAGCTGGATCATTGTCCACTAACACTAAATCATCACCTCAAGTTACTAGGAAACCGTATCTGATAGGTGCATGACTTATCCTTTCAGACCGCCTTGGACCGTCCTCATTAACTGTAGCTATTGGTTCTTGCTCAACGACCACTTCTGGCTCTACTTCTTCTAGTGGGTCGTCCAGTGGTTTCGAGTGACTATCTCATCTAGAACTTCATCAAGATGAACAATCCTCCTACTGACTGTCTTGGAAATAAATTCATTTTCCAAGAATGTCCCACCTCGAGCGACAAAAACTTTATTTTCGCTCGGTTTGTAGAAGTAGTATCCTTTTGTTTCTCTTGGATATCCGACGAAATTGCATTTATCTGATCTCAGTTCGAGCTTGGTTGCAAGCAACCGTTTTACATAAGCCTCGCAACCCCAGAATTTTAGGAAGGACAAAACAAGTTCCTTCCCGTACCATTTCTCGAATGATGTCCCTTTCACTACTTTCGACGGAGCCCTGTTTATTATGAATGCGGCCGTTTGCAGAGCGTAACCCCAGAAGGAGATCGGGAGATCACTGAGACTTAACATCGATCGAACCATATCCAACAATGTCCGATTCCTTCGCTCGGACACACCATTGAGTTGCGGTGTTCCTGGCGGAGTCCATTGAGATAGTATTCCACTTTCAATAAGATGACTAAGAAACATTTATATTATAAAGCATGTTGGATCTCGAGTTTTGCATATTTAATATGTATAAACCTCCAACAGTGTGAGCATTTCCATAAAACATGTTTTTGCGCATAATATTAAAAAACTCGTTCTTAATAGCAAAATAATAACCTTCTTTTTCAAGAAGAGATATTGAAATAATATTCCCGCTAAAAGCAGGTACGCAAAACACATCAAAAAGTTCAATTACAAGCCCACTGGGCAAAACAAGGTTAACAGAACCCACGGCAGTTGCGTTAACTCTCACGTTGTTCCCAACTCTCAGGTCCACCTCGTTTTCCCCCATATCTCTTCTACTATGCAACACCTACACATCCGCACAGACATGAGACTCAGCTCCAGTGTCTAGTACCCAAGCATTTATAGTAGAAAGATTTAGCTCTAATGGAATACCTGACGAAGTAGCGGCCCCACTGCCCTTCCTCTGATCATCCTTCAGCTGCTGACAGTCTTTCTTCCAGTGACCAGGCTTTTGGCAGTAGAAACAGACCGACTCTTTTGCCTTCCCATTTCCCTTCATGGGCATGGAAGGTTTAGTGATGAAAGGTTGTCTGTTCTTCCCCGTCTGGTGCATTGGGCCTTTGCCCTTTCCACCACCAGCTTTGCAGCCGGATCCCTTCTTGACCATTAGAACACTTTTGGGCGTACTGCCCCTTATGCTCTTCTCGGCAGTTACCAACATGTTGTGCAACTCCGATGCGGTCTTGTCCATGTCATGCATGTGATAGTTCATGGCGAACCCACCATATGCATGAGGAAAGGATTTCAGAATGAAATCCGCATCCATCTCTTTCTCCATAGTCATTCCGAGACTAGTCATATGATCGAGATGTCCCTTCATACGTAGGACGTGTGGACCTACAGAGCTGCATGTTGACATCTTGCAGGCAATGAGTTCTCGAAGAACATTGTATTTTTCAATACGTACTTTTTCTTTGAACATATCCTTGATCTGTGCAAACATTGCAAACGGATCATGGGATAGCTCTATAAACTGCTTCTGGAGGTCTGCCTCCATGCAGCCTAGCATGACACACGCAACGTCGATAGAGTCGCTAAGGTGTTTCTGGTACGCATCCTTAACGACCCTCGTTGCGTTGGCAGCTGGCTCCACCGGGATAGCCTTGTCAAGGACGTACTCCCTGCGTTCCAACTTTAACACAAGTCGTAAATTCCTGTCCCAGTCCAGATAATTTGTTCCATTGAGTTTACACTTTTCAAGTATAGTCCTCAACGAAAAATTAGACGAGTTTGTTGAATTACTAGTCATTTCTACACGAAGAAAGTAAATTTAAAAGTTAAGTTGAATAAATTTACGAAGATCCGAATTAAACACCAACCATCCGATTCTAAGGTTTAGAATTTTTAAACCAAAATCCCTTATTTGTCAATTGAAGTACGCTAAGGCGCACCGCTCCAATTGACTCATTTAGGTAGAACGTCCATCCAATTACAACCCGTGTAACTCTTGGTCATGGTATGTGCAAAAGCACACGGCTTACCCTTCTGATGCCCCAGCTCGACCTCAGGCCAAGAATCGTGGTCGAGTTAACCAACCTTCACTAATGCGTTAACTTTGTGCAGATGCTCCGCTAAGGCGCACGACATCCCACAAAATTTACCATTTCCATATAGAACCCATTCCATCGATGCTCCGCTAAGGCGCACGACACCGATAAAATGTTTCTACATGGGTGTGAATTTGGGTGGCATCTCACTTGACTCAAATTATGTTGTGATTTGGTTGTGTTTAATAATTCGAAAGTATCTTGGTACAATCACGAACCCGTCATCAGCAACCCGTGTTGTGACGTTTCTAATTGTATCATATACAATATTCTTTTGAAGTCGTCATTTGCAACCCGTGCAAACACATTTCAAAATTGAACTCAACCATCACAATCCGTGCGATAATGGTTCACAACGCTTTAAACATGAAAACAATTAAAATCGATTTTAATCTTTGCATGTGAGGTGATGGCTTATAAACTTATAAGCTAAGCATGCAAGCATGTAATTATTTAAATAATTCAAGCAAGCAAACATAAAGCGTTAAATATGCATCAATAGCCCATCCTAATCTTAGGATTCTACGAGTCACCACATCTTCTCGTCTTTCTCATTCGGGCTCCCACTAGCTCTTGGACTTCCTCCAAGACCGTCATTGTGCTCGATTTTCCATCCTTCTCGTCTTTAAGTAGTAATTACAATTAATACTCGGTTCGTAGACCGGATAAAAAATAATCACACTTTATGGGCTCGAATGAAAAAATAATTACACTCTAACACTAACGGTGTGGAAACCGTGAAAGCGATAAAATCTAATGGGCTACTAATGCATCATACATCTCATCACATCATCCAACATGTTATCACGCAAACATGTTATCAAATAATATGCAATTATTCCGGTTTTAATTTTGCCAAGTTGCTTGGTCGGGTTTATCGAAACTAGACCTTTTCGAAAAACGGTTTATCGAAACCGATCAAATTTAAAAGTTTTCAAAATCTTGGATCGCGGGTTCATCCACGAACATAATCAACGTGCACGAACCAAGTCGGGCCAAGCAAATGGGCCGAAGCCCATTTGGCCGAGCCCAACATCACGGCTCGATTTGGGCCTAGAAAAGCCCAAACCGAGCTTGCCTCTCCTCTCGGCCTCGGCCTAGAGGAGGGACGGCCCCGGCCACCGCCAGCCTCCGGTGACCTCCGTCCTGTACCTCTGATCCGGCTCCCAGAGAGCCTCTTCTCGGACCCGACAAATCCAATAATTTCCGAAAAATTCCAAATTCAATATATTTTCCAAAAATAACATATTTTATGCAATTATCCCAAAAAGCATTAAAAACATGTTATCAACAATTTTGGCATGCAAATAATCATAAAACCGAAACAAGTTCAACAAGACAAAGATTAAGAGGGTTAACCATCCCCTGATACCACTGTAGGGTTTTGGAACGTTCTTTAACATCGAGATAGCGGAAGCATTTAACAAATCAACTCCAAACCTTGTCCAAGAGCATTGAACCATTAAATCCCAAGGCAAAATCTATTCCACAAGAAATTTACCTTTAAGTCTTTGTTGAATCGATAAAGAAGAACTTTGTGATCTTCTTCTCTAGAGCAAGTCCACACTAAGGGGATGATCTTCAAGATCCTTCACTTAATGCCTACTAGAACAATTAAATGAAGAACAAGAGAGCAAGAAGAGAGGAGAGCAAGGTGGCCGACCAAGGAGAGAGAGAGAGAGGGATGTGAGAGTGAGAATTGTGTTATTAATTAATTGATCTTTCTCTACTTCATCAATCTCACAAGCATGGGTCAAAAGGTGATTGGTATGGGCTTAAAAGTGTCATTACCCATACCCCTTAAAATACTCACCTCGTAATCAACATTCATCAACTAAGCATGGTGTGTTGTGGCCCCCACCTTTGGGCCCACCAAAGTGGCCGGCCATGAAGGGCTTATTGGGCCCAAAATGGGCCCTTGTTGCGCCGGTCATGTCACCTTGGTTTCGTGCCGTGTCCAAAAGTTGCCCGACCCTTTTTGCCGTTACTTATCAAACAAAGTCCGACGCGACATCAACGAAAAAACTCAGTTTTTCGATTCGCTAATTATTCTCTCATACCGAACCTATGGCCCAAAACCGTCAGTTTTGTCCATGTATTGCTCCTCAAGAAACGTAAGGTTTCCTTGTCTCAAGTTATTCGTCTTGAATGTGTGTGACCCTCCAGGCTCATGCCACCGTTGGCAGATCGACACAAAAGATCTCTCTTGTCCGATCCATCATAAGTGGTCTCTAGTAAGACGTTATGATTACCCAAGGTGCATGATGATCGATGATTCGATTTAACCTTTGTGCGTTCAAGTCACTATCCTATTATCTCTAAATATCCCGATTGATCACAAGGCATAGAGTCGTCATCCTTGTTTAATCAATCATTGTTACTTGATATGTGAGATGGCTGAGAACTGATAACCCGTATCATCGGTATGGCCATGCTCTTTCTCTCAGTCACTCTCGATCAAGAGGACTTTAACGGATATCTTTCCCATACTGCAGTATGAGGGATAAATCCCTTAGCCGTCTTTCGTGTCACTCATGCAATCCGTTCCGCCACCCAATCATGCCCGTTATTGCAATCCTGTTACGGAAAGCGTTAGGCGCAAGTTAAAGCCGCACGTGCATTGCACAACGATCACAAAGACTCCTTGGTCTAAGGATATCGTGACAAGCTACCGCATTTGAATATGTTCATGGCTTGATCTATGAAACACTATTCAAAGTGGGTCGTCCGATATCAATCACCTCATGATATATATGATATGATTCCGGGATCCCTCATCCCCATGACAAGTAGAACTACGTCATTGAGAACCATGCTCATATTGGTCGCTTCTATTGAAGCGAATATTGACCAGGGACTCGTTAAGTGTGATTCGTACAGATTTATGGTTCTACTACTTTAGTGGTCATAAATCAGATCATGCTTAACATATTACTTCAACACATAAGTAATACAAAGCCGTTTTATTTATTACAAACGATGATAATTATACATAGACATTTACAGAGTACTAGCAATTGGACTAGGGCACAAAAATGTTATCAGAGTATGCTGCATAGATCCAGTCATGAGATACTCACATATCGTAGCTTGTCATTATATCCTAAGAACAAGGAGTCTTTGTGTACACTATGTAACGAATACCTAAGTTTGACCTAGTCTAACGTTATCTGTAAAAGGGTAACTATAACGGCTTCGATTGGCTTTGATATTGATTGCACTAGTGAACTCGAAAGGCGTCTGAGGGATTTATCACTCATACTTCGGTATGAGAAAGATGTCCGTTTAGGCCACTTGATGAGTATGACTGAAGAAAGAGCACGGCCGTGCAGGTGATACCTTAGTATCCGTTTTCAGTCATCTAAGATATCAAGAAACAGTGATTGATAAATTAGGATGACCATTCTATGCCTATTAATCAATCTGGATATCGGTTTGATAAAAGGAAAGTGACATGTACGATAACAGGTTAAGTCGAATAATCGATAATCACGAACATTGGATAATCATAATGTCTTGCTAGAGACCACTTATGATGGAAAGGATAAAATAATAATTTTACCAGTCTGCCAATTGCTCGTGAGCCTAGAGGGTCACACGCATTAAGCACGATACATGACAATTAATTATGGATGAAAATTGAGAACGATTCGGTAGTTTTCTGGCCTAAGGTTTTAACCAGACGGTTGAAGAAATCAGTTCGAGGAAAATGAACCGTTGTGTCTAAACCGAAATTAGAACTCAATTTAATGGGTTTGATTTGGGTTTTGGTTAAACGGGCTTAAAGCCCATTTAGGGATTTAAGTGATGAATGGGAACAAATGAAAATAAGAGTTTATGAAGGATAGAAATGCAATTTTAATTTGAAATTCAATTTTATTTTTCAAATTAAAAATTCCAGTATTTCTTCCATTATATTCTCTAATTTTCAGCAACCACTCACATCTTCTTCTCCCGCTCTTGGCCGACTTCTTCCTCTCTCTTCATCCTCCATTTTTGTCAAGCTTCTCTAAAAAATTCATAGCAAAAAGTTTGAGAGAAAACCTTCTTCGGTTGTGGTGCTTGTGTGGACCTAATAGAGAAACATTAAGTTTGTGTTTTCATCGATTAGAAGAGGTAATTTTCAAATTCAAAAGGTATATATAACATGTTGAATTTACATTAAGATCAAAGCTTACATCGATCACCATGGTTATATAACGTCCGCTGCATGATATTTATCGAATGGAACCCGTGGTGATCTCTTTCACGAAGAACCTACAACTTCCTATTGTGAAGGACTGGAAGTCAAAAAGTAATACTTATGAGCGACTCGTGAATGTTACGGGGTCCATTTTTCGGTCCACTGTCCCGATTGGGTATCGACAGTGGCGTGATGTGCCAGAGGAGTTAAGGATGGAGTTCATGGACAAATTGCAAGTACTTTTTTTTAAAATATTTATTATTCATAATTTTTTATTCTTTGTCAAATATATTGACCTTTTGTTTTTTATCTCATGCAGAGTACATACAATGTAGACTTTCGCTCACCGTCACTGCTGCAATGGATAGATGAGCGGGCACGGTTTCTACAATGATTATAAGAGGTTCTACAATGTCTACCGTGACGTGCTTCAGCGCAATGGTATCCCATACAAGCTGGCAGGGAAGAAAGACCAGTGGAGGTGACTCGTGAACCATTATGACTCCAAATTGATGCGGGTATTTCTCTTTAACTTGTAAACTTGTATTTAAATATCGTACTTATTATTTTTAACTAAATTTATTTTATGTATTTGGCTAGGAGTTGGGGAAGGAAATGACTGAGCACCGAAAGAAAAAGCCAAATCACAACTCTGGTCCAATATCATTCAAAAGTTCGTCCGCGGAGTTGTCGAGCGTGAGGGAGAAACAAGGTCTGATACCTATTTCGGCGAATATAGAGAAACACCTTTAACATTACGCGAACGTCGAAGACACGGAATTGAAGAAGCACCGAGTAATTTTAATAATGTATTTTATTTTAGATCCTCGGTGTTTCAAATCATATTAATATTTATTTCATTATTTTCAGGATTGCGTCCAGAGATTGTTCGATGAGTGGTGTGAGACCCACAATGACCTGATGACGCCGGAAGAGGAGGAAGACTTGATGAACCGAGCCCATATACTAACATACGGTCGTCCGCTGAGGGGCATATATATCAGAGGGTTCGACAGAGCTGCTATGAGGCCACCTAAGGCTAGACAACCGGGCGAGGGGAGTTCGCAAACTGCAGTATTTGTACAAAAGACAGATGAGGAAATTCAACGACTCCAAGAACAAAATCAAACGCTAGCTACACAACTCACCCCAACCCGAGAGGAAATGGCCCAACTATTTGCACAACAAGTGGCCCAAGAACTTGCAAAGGCAAAGGAGAAGGAGAAGAAGCGTAAAGCATTTGGAAGAAAATTGCGCCAACACATGCGTGACTCGACCAATTTCCCAATGCCCGACTCACCGACCGACTCAGAGGATGAAGATGAGGATGCTTAGGTTGTTTTTATTCTCTCGTACTCAAACTTTGTTTATAATGTTTAACATTGAAAACGTATGGATTTCGGGATAACGTTTTAACATTAAAAACTTTAAAACGTTTGTTGTGGTTTTGGCAACGTTATTGTTCGTTAGTAATGGTTGTGTTGATATGGTGTGAGTTATGCTTCATGTTATAAAAAATTATTGCTGGGAATTGGATGTCGGGATGCCAATTTCCTGCAAATTTTTTTTAAAACTCTCTGCCATAACGCCTGCGCACTTCTAAACGTGTGCGCAGTTAGAAAGTACTTGTTGCGCACATCAAATGTGCGCAGTACTTCCTTTATAATTGCGCACTTCAAAGTGTGCGCAGTACTTACTCTCCACTACGCACTTACTGTTGTGCGCATTCAGAATGTTGTGACCGCGCATGTGTATATGTGCGCAATTGTTAGCTTGTAACTGCGCACTATTATACATGTGTGCGCAGTCGTTAGCTTCTGACTGCGGCTTACCAACAGCGTGTTAACAACTGCACACCGTGCGCCGTCCTGACCTTATACCTGCGTTTTTTGGCCTCCCGCCTGCGCGTTGTGTGCGCCGTCCTTGTGACAAAACTCTTGTAGTGCATCTGTTAAAAATATTTTTTTTATTTTTAATGCAAAATTGTTAATTTACGAAAGCTCAAGGAGCATTTGATATTTCAATGACAAAATTAACATTTTTTTAATAACACTGAAACGAAAAAAAATTGTGATATAAAATGCGTCACATTGGTAGCAAATTGTTAATCAAATTTAAACGAGTATGTGTAGTAAAATGTGATTTTCAGAGAGGTAAAAGTAGACAAATATGAAGAAGAAAGAACAAAACTATTGACGATAATAATGATGACGAGAATAAAAGTGAACGGTAAACAATGTTGGGGATAATGACTCACAAAGAATTTCTTTTTTTTTTTTTGGTCTTCCCCTTTTGGAGGTTACAAGACCTTAATTGGTACTTAACCTCCCACATTATTTGCCCTTTTTAAGTACTCTTTTATCACCATTTATTTTTCCATCACTATATATTTCTTGTGTGATCTTGTTGGAAGATGGAACAAAGAAAATGATTTTTCATATAATTGTCCTCTCTCAAATTGTCCTTTTCGAATCGGTTCTTTGGTATTGAATTGTGCAAGCTCCAGACTCTGATGTGTGAGTGGGCACACATCAGGGGTACTACCATGTTAACCTCGGAGGCAACCGGAATACGATCACCACCTCGGTCCAACCGAAAAAATTGCTTTCAAGTCAGTGGCCACCATACCACGTCCCGGTAACTTTACGTCGATTTTTTTTCCAAACCGTTTATTGTTATACTCAAATTATAGTTCCTACAATTTGAAAGCAATATTTTTTGGTATAACAATAATTTGTGTTTCGAGTATCCTCTTTGAAAATTAAAGGTATGGGGGTGTTGAATTCCCTTTATTGGCCGAGAGGGTGCTTCAAGTTTTTCTAATGAGATATGTTCTCATATGGGTAAGTATCATTACAAAACAATGCAGAAGTGGGTCGTAGGAGGTTCTGTAAGTGGCAAGAACTACATAGACAATATATAATACTGATATTATATTTTAGCATAATAGTATATTATGTTTTTTGTGAATTGTTAGAGATCGACTCAACATGATATGAAAACGGGAAATCCTTGTACTCCTTTGTTGTTATTGTGATTTTGTTAGAGTCTCTGAAATGATCTATTGTTAAAATTGTGTCTTGGCATATGGTAGCATCTTGTTACATTAAATTGTGAAACGATTGTGAATGGAAGAGACGGTAATTAGCATGAGAGCCACCACTAGCTCTCTTGGTTTTTGGATGACGAGAGATGTTGCCCGGTCACAAGACATGAGAAAGTGCTCTCTCATGCTGTGATTTTTGTGGAGAACCATGTGCTTTGTGAAGCACAAGTTGATTATGGCATATTCAATCAAACCTACATCCATTAGGAGGTGAAGAGTATTAATTTAAAACTCACGTGTTTTGGTACGGTGAAGGAAAAGTATGATATATATATATATATATAAAATGTTGATATGAATTTATATATATCTTGAACACCCTACTCACGTGTTGTTATAGTCATAAGTGTATAAGTATTATACACATGTAGTGATCATTATTTATATCTAAACATGTTGTGGTTTTATTAAATACTGATATATACATGCGTGTTAATCATGTATATATACACAATCTAAGGCTCGAGTAGAAAGGGCTTGGGCCCAATCTGGTCTTGTTAATTTTGGAGGACTATGAGATGAGAAATTTCATGTGGTCTGATTTTATGTGAGATTTTTGCATGAGTAATCCCGAGCTCGTTCTGAAACCCTCTGGTTTTGGGTTACACTTGCTCTCCCTACTTACTATAATTATCAAAGTAATTTTCACTATTTTTTAAATAATTCTCTTGTGTGAATTAATATCTATTTAAGCTCGTGTTCTGCTAAAACAAAGCGTTGAGGTGTGACATTGCTTAAGGATATGATGAGGATAGTGGAAGCATCCCAAGCTCAGGACATGTGCTGATGCGGAGAGTCATTGGGTGGGTCTTAAAGGTTTAAAATTGCAATCACAAAATTTTGTGAACTCCTACTTGCCAAGTAAGCACTTATGTGTTAATTTGTGACATTGACATGGATGTTTAAAAGGCATGATATTTATATTAAATATTATTTAATATGAATAAAAGATAATTATTGTTAAACTTTTTAATTTCAAACAATCATACCAAAATGTGAGGGTTATCCTCTTAATACAAAGTTTCTCGGCATGTGTGGGCGTTTGGCTTATAACCGATCTCAAGGAAAACGTTATGAATCTAAAATATTGCTAGTAGTTCATTGAATTGATAATGTTGCATATAGATTCATGTCTCTAGGTAATCGCTCATTTTATGAGGTTAGGGATGTTGAATTCCTTGAGCATGTGTTTCGTTTGGATACGGATATTTGTATGTCTGTTGCTTCACCTTTTGCGCTTATTCTTGTTATGCATGTATGATTTATTTATATAATAATTCACATGTTAGTAGCCTTATTTCTAGTTTATATGTTGATAAATATGGCAGAAATTAGAGGCATATTTTAGAGAAAGAATGTAGAGATATCTTTGTTGATCTTTTCTATTTAAAATGCATGTGTAGACTTTGTTATTGATGAACTAATCTCTATCTTTAAAATAAAAAATGATCCTAAAATGTATGATGAGGCAATGAGAAAAACTTGTGGGAAGGAAGCCATTATTTTGAACTCAAGTCTATTGTTATTTGTTACCATCAGACTTGTGAGTTGTCTGATTTAAATAATGGATGTAAGTCCGTTAGTAGTAATTGGATCTTAAGCAAAAGATCATATACGGTAGTAAAATAGAAAAGTTCTAAACTCGACTTAATGTCGAAAACTTTACACAAATATATGTGTAAGTCGGTGGATAAGAGGTAATAAATTTATACCTACAGTTTAGTAAGTTTTCTAACGTGTTGGAATACTTTGTGATGTAAACTGGGTTTCAAAATTTTGTTGAAATAATTTTGAATACTTACTTATCTTGGGTGGTGGTGTTATAGAGACGCACTTGATGGATCTCGAGTCAGTTTATCCATAACCAGTTTTTGGTGGTGTTATAGAGACGCACTTGATGGATTTTAAGAAACGCACTTGATGGATCTCGAGTCAGTTAATCCATAACCAATTTTTGGTGGTGCTATAGAGACACACTTGATGTATTTTAATGCTGACAATCCATAGCCAGTTTTTGGTGGTGCTATAGAGACGCACTTGATGGATCTTGAGTCAGACAAACCATAACCAGTTTTTGGTGGTGCTATAGAGATGCACTTGATGGATTTTGTCTACTACTGACAGGTTGGACTTTATGTCCTTAATAGCTCTAATGTCGGTGCTATTGAGACGCACTTGACAAGCTACCTATGCGGGTGTGATGGTTTGACCGCCATCTATGGAAGATTTGAGAAAATTTTCCTAGAGCACTCGCGAGACCGAGGTGTACACATGGCCGTAAAAGCGTCTTTTTGAATGGTATCACGCAACTTGCATAACTTGAAGGTGTGATATGTGTTGTGGGGTGTATTGAAGGAAAGTGAAACAAGTTCAAGAAGAAATTCACTCGTTTTACAAGTACGTTGTTGCCTCATCTCACTATGTGTTAATTCAAGTCGAAAGACATTAACACTTAAGTATCGTTAACCTTCACTTCCCCAAGAACTTACTTTCTAAAAATCTTTTGTTCGCCATTAATGGGGGATCGTTGGGGATAATGACTCACAACGAATTCCTCTTTTTGGTCTTCCCATTTTGGAGGTTACAAGACCTTAATTGGTCCTTAACCTCCCCCATTATTTTCTCTTTTAAGTACTATTTTATCACCATTTATTTTTCCATCACTATATATTTCTTGTGTGATCTTGTTGGAAGATGGAACAAAGAAAATGATTTTTCATATAATCGCTCTCTCAAATTGTCCTTTTCGAATCGGTTCTTGAGTATTGAATTGTGCAAGCTCCAGACTCTAATGTGTGAGTGGGAACGCATTAGGGGGACTACTGTGTTAACCTCGAAGGAAACCGGAATACGATCGCCACCTTGGTCCAACAAGAAAAATTGCTTTCAAGTCAGTGGCCACCATACCACGGCGCGATAACTTTACGTCAAATTTTTTTTTACAAACCGTTTATTGTTATACTCAAATTATAGTTCCTACAAACAATTTGAAGCTCAAATGGATCCAACAGTTCTTATTAGTCTAATCATAACCATTTAGTACAAAATGAGGATTGTGGTTTGTCTGAGTTTCAAGAAACCAGGAATAAAAAATGAACTGTTTAAAGGAATTGTAAATGTCTATTCTTAATGTTGCAGAGTTGCTCTGGCGCGAGTGGCCCAAGGAGCTCAAATCTTGACCTCCGCCAACGTCTAGGTGGGCTTTGGGTTGGGGTAAAGTAAGGATTTAAGAGAAATGTATAAATGTTGTGTAGAACAGCTAAAAGAATTCATTAGTTCAGTGGTTTGTGTAGTTTTGTTATGAATGGCACTTTCCCCGTGAAAAACGGGACAGGGATTAATGTTATTTGCATTTACTATTCTCATTCTAATTAACGGTTTTAGTAGTTTCCTGAGTAATTGATCAGATGCACTTGTGCCTTTATCAACACACTCTCTCATGTGGGTCATAGTTAAACGTGTCTTTTGCCCGCGAACTTATTTTCTCCTTTACTTGAACTACAATTTCAGGCTCACGGTGGAGCAGAGCTACAGGGAGACGAGGTTTACCAATCCATGCCCAAATCGACCCCCTCTAATATCATGTAAAATTGTGTTGTACATATCGCAAAACTCTACAACAAGGGATGACAAGAAAACCCGAACCCGACGGCTACCTGATTAACACATCCCGATCGAAACGGGTAAAACCCAAAAATAATAGGGTACGGGTCTACCCCTCTAGTTTTTGACTGGGTGCAGGTCAGGTGCGGATTGACCTACACCCGCCCCGTTTCTAACCCGTACCCGTACCATATAAAAAAACTATTTTATATATAATTATTTTTCAACAAACAATATTAAAATAATTTTTAATTAAAAAAATTGTATATATAAGTATATATTGTACATTATGTATAATATATAATATATAAAACAATTACATATATTATTATATATTATAAATTATGGATATTCTTAATTTTTTTTTGCATTTTGGATAGTTTTCGGGTAAAGTTTTGGGTTTCAGGTAAAACCCGTACCCGACGAGTCTTGAGCGGGGCGGGTACCCGCTCACTTTGAGCGGGTTTGGTCAAACCCGACCCATTGTCATCCATATCCAACTAAAAGCTCAAGCTTATTAGTTGAGTTTGACCCTTTCATTTCATATTATTTCCATGTGAAATACAATTAACTTCTCACTCTCATGCTCATGTACGCGTGAGACTTATTTCTCTTTCACGCTTGTGTATACATGGACCTTTTACTTCAACACTCCCCCTCACGTGTAGCCTTGTCTACATATGGGCCATGGAAGGACTGGAATTCTGCATGTAAGTCGGAGTCCACAGGGAGGCGTAAGCACGGGGAAGCCACCAACACAGGCACAAATCAGCCTGCTCTGTTATCATGTAAAACTAGGTTGCACATCTCGGGTCGGACTGCACAACTAAAAACTCAAGCTTGAAAGATTTTTGAAATTCTAGGAATTGTGAATATGATAGATGGAATCAGACAAAATTTAAACTAAGAAATTAATTAATTTAATAATATAATATAATATAATTAATTAAATAATAATTTTGATTAATAAAATAATTATTAAATGCATATAACAAAAACTAATTCGAACTTAATTATTTTTTAGTTGAATTCTAATTTAACCTCCATGTATATAAGCGAATCGATTTTTTAGCCTTATAACCTCTAATAGGTTGGGCTCGACATTGACTCGTTTATCAGACGACTCAACCTTATGATCAATCTCATCGTAAATTTGTTTAGAAAATTCAAAAAAGTTCAATAATTAATAAACTTGAATTTAAATATTTAACATATTAACCTACACAAATTTGAATATAACTAGAACTTCATTGCACACATTTTTCAAATAAATGGTATCCATGCAAAGATTCTAACTCACAATTTGTAACATGATACAACTATTGGTTTACCACTGAGCTAAGAGAACTTTTATATCAATTTCAAACATCAATTATATATATATATATATATTTGAATTAAGGGGGAGCAGATTCAATATCCGACCAAAATCTTCTACTAATAATTCCCGAATTATATATATATATATTTGAATTAAGGAGGAGCAGATTCAATATCCGACCAAAATCTTCTACTAATAATTCCCGAATTCTACAGTCGCCCCACCTTTCCCCCTGTAGATCCGCCCTTGAATGGATGCTTATTTTAGTGATGAATTTTTTATATGATGGACCAAAAACTTTTTCGTTACACTATTTCTGATTCATGCATTTTTTCGAGTTCGATTTAAATTTTTTTGATTTCTTATAATAAAGTAGAGTCTTGCAAGATCTTAGAATTTGGATAGGGGTTAGAATTTCTTACATCCATTCTTGGAGGAAAGAGGAATGGTAAGAGACAGACTTGAATATATGAAAGTTTTGAACAGGCGGGAGAATTGAAAAAAGAAATTTGAACATGCGGAATTTTAGACTAGTTAATGGTATTTTTAACATTTTATCTTCAAAAAAATTCGTCTAAAATTTGACAGTGTCAGAGCAAAATGTAAAATTTTTGTAATTATCTGAGTTTAGAATAGGGGTGTCCCCGGGTCAGGTCTTCACCCAACCGACTAAAAATCCCACCCACCTGCTAATATACGGGTGGGGGCTTGGAGACCCGGACCCGACCCATACACCCGTTCCTCACTAATTTTTCACCCGTCAAGTTGGTGGGTGGGTCGGGTGGGTGACCTGTAGAACCGAACATAATGGTCCCAAATCATTACAAACGGAAAAAAAAAACCTAAAATCACAAAACCTACAAATCAAAATCCCCAAATTAAAAACACACAAACCCTAAATCAGAAACCTTATGACTGAAAATCTTCGAAGCCCCAACATTTGAAGACCATATTCGAGAAACTACACTCCTAAGAGCCCCAAACCAAATGTATACAAATCAGAAACCTTAAGTTGATTCCTGACCCAAAAACTGGTGGCTTGCTATTGTCCTTGGAATAAATGCCCTCCCTTTTCAGGCTTTATACGAGGCTCAAATCGACTTCTCAACAGCTCCTCCAACCTTCATGCCTCCATGCAACGGCTCTCTTCTTGTAGCCACTAATTTTTTTTTGTGACTGAGTAAGGTGGTGAGGAAGAAAGAAATTCGAGAAAAGGGAGGGTAGTCACAACGCTAGTCATTTCTCATGATTGTTGATAGGCTACGTGTGTGGTGTAGAGATTGCAATGCGTGCAATTAGCAACCATTTGATCATATCTATAAATTTAAATTAAGGGTAAGATTTTGTGGTCCAATCAAATGATGAAATTCACATGACTATTGGATTGTGCTGGTTTGATTTAGTCTTCGGATAGTAGGCTTGTTGGTTGTAATATGTTGGGCTCTCATTTGTGAAGTCCATATATGGGTGGGTCGGGTTCAGTACGGGTTCATGGCCTTCCACCCGTCACCCACCCACCAAATGAACGGGTGAGAAGGTTCAGACCCGTATTCAACCCATAACTCGACAGGTGAGGCTTTCACAAGTCTCGAGTGGGTCGGGTTGACGGGTGGGTCGGGTCCCGGGTCGAATGTGCCCACCCTTAGTTTAGAATAGACTTTTAGGATAATGATAGATGACTACACCCAACTATATCACTTTTCAAAATCAGTACTCCAACTTCAAAAACTTCACTTGGGGTACCCAAAAATTAAATAACACAACTTCAGTAAAATCTGAAATTCTGATTAGTATACTTAACCAGAATGTTACACACATTGTCGAGACAACGTGTGTAACAAACCTTATTTACACAAGCATTTTAAATAATCGACAATAAAAAGCAGTAAACAAAGACACACAAGCTTGTTATCCAGTTCGGTGCAACCTCACATACGTCTGGGGACACTCTGTCAGTGGAAAAGTTCTACTATAGTGTAAGCAGTCAAAACATACAAAAATCAAAGATACACACACAAGTCTATACCTATGCTACTTTTACTAGTATCAACCTATCTCAGGAACTTCCCCTGAATCCAAGACCACGCCTTGGTTCCACTCTACGAGCACTCACCTTGCCCGGATGTCTAAGTCACAGTTAGACGAGTTCGTGCAAATTCCTGATTTTGAGATGATGATTCAACGAAGAAACTCATCTTCCATATAATTCAAATTCGCTAACAATACTGAATTATTTTTGCGTCTACAACTTTGATTGAACGTAATCACTGGACAAGAGAGAAGATTTAAACATGAATAAGTGAATCTCATTTTTTTTTCATTTTTCTCGTATTAGGTCTTAAATTTGACGTGAGCATGTTCATAATTTAATTTCGAACATATTGATTTTTAAATCGCTAAAATGAAATTATATAAACAAAGATAAGGCAAAAAATTAGTGGAAATTGAAGAGGCATCTTGTTGATGTTTGATTTTTTAAATTTCAAATGGTGCTAATCACGAGGCCTAAAGGCTATTACACACACAAATTACCACTGAGCTAAACATATTATTGGTTACATTGCCGTTTTACTTTTCCTCAAACTTCAGCTTTTGAACTCCTCCCTTCAAATTTTATTTAAATATTAGCCATAACTTATCCTACAGGACTTCAAATTTAGTGACTTCAAAACCACAATGTTAGAAATTTAATTTCCTACCCATTCATATCAAAACTAAGGCCAAATATGAAACTAATAAAAACACACAAATCTCAGACTAGAGATTGTGGCTACGGAGGCGCATCGCCGTCGGTGCGGTGCTGGCAGAACCTGTCGCTCTTGCCGTCGTTGGTGACAATGTAGAAGCTTCCTCTGCCTGAGCCGAATGTGTCGAAGACCATTGAGGTCAAGATTGTGCGAGTCTCTGTTTTTAGCAGGCTTTAATTATTCGACAATTAATGAATGTTTATTTGAGTTTGAAATCAACCATGGTCTTACTTGTCTTAGAACAAATGAAAAAAGATAACCTGCTGTAAAAATGACATCTCTTAGAAAAGAAAAGAAAAGAGTTATTGTTGTTGTGAAAATTATATGTCAATCGTTGGATTATTACTTATTAAGATGCAATCAAAGATTAGTTTGTTATAAACAAGAGTTAAGCAAGGAAGTAGAACCAAGACTTAAAGAAATAAAAGCAACACAAAAGATGAAAGAATAGAGGGAGGAATTTGCTCTCGGACGGTGCCTTTTCGTATTTCTCTACAACTTTCAAGACTTGCATGTTCCCATATATATAAGGAAAGAAAAACTCATGCAAGCTAACATGTGGCATCATTCACTATTACATGCATATATGAGTTGTCAATCCAAGTCCATGCAAAAGGAAGAGTGTTCGGTGAGTTAAGTAGTGGGGGCCATTTTTTTTATGACACTCCCCCTTGGACGCCACCACTTACAAATAGTTATGTAAGCGGTGTTGGACGTGCTTAATGTTGCCTCGTTAAAAAACATTTTCAGGAAAACCCAGTGGGACAAAACCTGAATAAGGGAAAAAGAGTGCAGCGCACATAAGTCCAGAGTGTGATCGTCTTCATATACTTGCTCCCCTTGATCGCTGCTCTCCCTGATGACCGGCAGAGTTACTTTGATTGCATGTTAAGTCGACGCATGACAATTCGCCTTACTAACTTCTTGAAGGTGGATGTCGGCAAGCTTTTACTGAACAAATCAGCAAGATTTTCACTGGAGCAAATCTGCTTGACATCAATCTCGTTACTTTTCTGTAGTTCGTGAGTGTAGAAGAACTTTGGCGATATATGTTTGATTCTGTCTCGTTTGATGTACCCGCCTCTGATTTGAGCTATGCACGCTGCATTGTCTTCATATATTATGGAAGGGGAGCTTGTGATTGATGGAATTCCACATGCATCTCGTATATGTTGGATAACTGATCGTAACAACACATATTCTCGGCTAGCTTCATGTAGTGCAAGAATTTCTGAATGGTTTGAGGATGTTGCCACCAAAGTCTGCTTTGTAGAACGTCAGGATATTGATGTGTCATTATAAGTGAATACATACCAAGTTGAGAGCGTGCTTTATGGGGGTCTGAGAGGTATCCATCATCTACATATCCGATCAAGCCAGTATTATTTGAGGATTTTGAGTACAATAATCCCAAATCTTTCGTTCCACTCAAGTAACGTAATATATGCTTGATTCCGTTCCAATGTCGCCTTGTCGGTTCTGAGCTGAATCTTGCGAGCACATTTACTGCAAATGCTATATCCGGCCTTGTACATTCCGCCAAATATAATAAAGCTCCTATCCAGAAGTTTCTCAACATATGCAAATTGATGAATTAAAATTTCATCTGAAATATGCTCGATCTGCAGGCCGAGACAATATTTTGTTTTTCCTAAATCTTTCATCTCAAACTCACTCTTAAGATATTCTGCAGTATTAATAATCTCCTTAGACATCCTAATTAAATTCATATCATCTATGTACACTGCCACAATAACAAATCCGAGATTTGTTTTCTTGATAAATACGCACGGGCATATAATATTATTTTTATACCCTTCTCTAGTAAGGTATTCATTTAAACGATTGTACCACATCCTACCAGATTATTTTAGTCCATATAATGACTTGTGTAATTTTATCGAATACAAATTTCTTGGACTATTTGTAATCGCTTCATGCAATTTAACTCCTTCAGGGAGTTTCATATAAATATCAGTGTCCAACGTACCATATAAGTAAGTAGTGACAACATCCATCAGATACGTATCCAGTCCTTCAGAGACTGTTAAACTAATCAAGTATCTGAACGTAATCATATCCATTACAGGTGCATATGTCTCATCAAAATCGACCCCAGGTCGTTGAGAAAAATTATGCGCTACAAGTCTAGTTTTTCTCATTTCTTTTTTTGCAAATACCCATTTGTATCCAATTGGTCGAACATCTTCTGGCGTTCAAATTATAGGTCCAAAGACTTGTCGTTTTGCCAATGAAGTCAATTTTGCTTGAATTGCTTCTTCCCATTTTGGCCAATCATGTCTTTCACGACACTCATCAATACAGCGTGATTCAAACTCAAAGTCATTTATTATCTCACGTGCCATTGTAAATGCAAAGACTTCATTTATATCATTTGATTTATCATCCCAATTCTCATTGGCGTAGGAATAATTCATGTTTATTTCCTTACCTTTTTGTTCTCGTAAATCTTCATGCATTTTAGAATTTTCATTTTCATTTGGGATCGATGGTCTTATAGGAACCAATGGTTCTTCGGGAACTGAAAATTCTGTTGGAACTATTTGTCTATTCGCTTGATTTTTTCTTTTACGAGGAACAATATATTTTGCCCCTAATGGCCTCCCACGCTTATGGCATGTACTAGAGGAATCAATTGCTGCTTTCGAATTACCATCATTAATTTTAATTCTCGCAGGCGTGTTTATAACATCTATGTATGACCTTGTTATTTTTGATGTATCTGCAAATGCATCAAGCATTTGATTTGCAACATTTTGCAAATGTATTATCCTTTGTACTTCTTTATCACATTGTGATGTACGTGGATCTAGACGAGACATGAAATTTTCTTTCCATTCAATTTCACGCCTAACATATGGAGACTTTTTATTTCCACCCAAATGTGAGAGCGACGTCTCATAAAAATGACAATCTGCAAGTTGTGCAGTAAATAGGTCACCTATCAATGGCTCAAGATATCTGATAATAGATGGTGAATCAAAACCAACGTAAGTCCCCAATCGTCCTTGGGGTCCCATTTTTGTCCGTTGAGGAGGTGCAATAGGTACTTGCACAGCAAAACCAAAAGTACGTAAATGAGATATATCAGGTTGATGTCCATACACAAGTTGTATAGGAGAATATTGATGATATGCACTAGGTCTTAAACGAATTAAAGAAACAACATCTAATACAACATGCCCCCAAGCAGAAAGTGATAATTGTGATTGCAACAACAATGTACGTGCAATTATCTATATATGTTTAATAAAAGATTATGCTAAACATTTTGGGTATGCACATGCGGTACATAATGCTCAATATCAATGCCCAATGACATGCAATAATCATCAAATATCTTAGATGTGAATTCACCAGCATTATCAACATGAATAGACTTTATCGGATAATCAGGAAAATGTGCCCTTAATTTAATGACTTGTGCTAGCAATTTAGCAAATCAACATTACGAGTTTGCAATAAGCATACATGTGACCATCTGCTAGATGCGTCAATCAAAACCATAAAATAATTAAATGGTTCACTCGGTGGATTTATAGGGCCACATATATCTCCCTGAATTCTCTACATGAGCGATGGAGATTTGGCACTAACCTTGGTTTTTGATGGTCGGACCACTAATTTTCCTTGTGAACAAGCGGTACAAATTATTTCATTGGACTGAAAAAGCTTCTGGTTTTTCAATGGATGTGCACATGAATTTTCAACAATCCTACGCATCTTCGTTGATCCTGGATGACCAAGACAGTTATGCCAAAGCATAAAAATATTCGGATTATTGAACTTCTGGTTCAAAATCGCGTAGGCTTCAACTGTTCTTATTGTTGTAAAATACAACCCATATGATAGAACAGATAATTTTTCCAGTACATGCTTTTCACCACAATCACTAAAAGTGATACATAGAAATTCAGTTCCATTTTCATTTGCGGTTTCAGTATGATATCCATTTTTGCGGATATTCTTAAAACTGAGTAGATTTCTTATGGATATGCTAGCATACAAAGTATTTTCAATGCTTAATTTTTTTTATTTCTCAATATTATAGTAGCTCTTCCGGAGCCTTCGACTAAATTTGATGTACCCATAATGGTGTTCACTTTTGCCTCCACCAAGGTTAGGCATGAAATATATATTTTCCTTTAGGATAGTATGTGTAGTAGCACAATCAACAATCAACAATACACATATCATTCTTATCTCTACAAATATATGAATCACTTCGAGGACCCATATCGTGGCTCATCTTATCAGTTGTAGTGCCTTACTTTAACATTCGACCGCTTCTAGGGCTTTAGTCTTCCATAAACTTTATAATGATTATCATAAATTTTCAAATTCACTTTTGGGAATGGTTTAATTGTCGACAAAACAAGTTTGATGGTTTATTTTATGTCAGCAATACATGCACTTTAATATTTCTCAAAATTTTCTTTCGATATTGCTACTTCGGGAGCAATATGATATCTTTGATCTATCCAGCATGGATTTTTAGAACTTCGGGTTTCAAATATTAAAACTTCAAGTTTTAATTTAATATCCCGTAATATAATCCATTAATGCAAATTCCAAATGTAAACTTCGGGTTTACAAAATGTCAAGCCTAAAAAAAAAAATTTCGGACAACCTTGAAACTTCGGGTTCAAGATGTCGTAATTTAGCAAACTTCGGGTTGCTAATATTATACATAAATACACAACATGTATAATAACAACATATAATTTTCTGATGCGAAAGATCCAATTAAAGATTGGTGATCGCAGAGCATACTTATGAAAATAAATAACATAAGTAAATAAATAAACGTAAATTCAAGAACTAAATTAAATTTAGTTGAGAATTAAAAAAAGTCACGATAATTAAATAATTAAGCTATTCGTGCTGATAACGTGTTGTGAAAATTATATGTCAATCGTTGGATTATTACTTATTAGAGATGCAATCAAAGATTAGTTTATTATAAACAAGAGTTAAGCAAGGAAGTAGAACCAAGACTTAAAGAAATAAAAGCAACACAAAAGATGAAAGAATGGAGGGAGGAATTTGCTCTCGGACGGTGCCTTTTCGTATTTCTCTACAACTTTCAAGACTTGCATGTTCCCATATATATAGGGAAAGAAAAACTCATGCAAGCTAATATGTGGCATCATTCACTATTACATGCATATATGAGTTGTCAATCCAAGTCCATGCAAAAGAAAGAGTGTCCGGTGAGTTAAGTGGTGGGGGCCATTTGTTTATGACAATTGTGCAAATGACATCTTTTGAAAAAATTGAAACATAATAGGGGTATTTTAGTATTCTTATGAGAAAACTAACTTCATTAGTAACAGGACAAAAAAGTGACAAATCGGGTGACTGAAAATGACAAATTTAAATTAGAGTGTACCAAAATTGAAAACAAAATGTATTAAGTATATCAATCTGTCATTTTCCTTTTAAACAATGGGTAACCATCTGTTTGTTACTCAAACTTAAGAAGTAACATTTGTAATTTGTCCTAAATACAATTAAGAAAATGATAAATGACAAATAAGTTATATGAAATTTAAATGGCCAATTATTCCCTCATGCATGCCCAGTCAATAAAATAGCCCACTTTGCCCGCATCTCATAATAATAATTAATAGTGTGGGCAATATATCATATAGCACAATCAAGTATTTAATTAAGGGAAAAGAACACTTTTGTGCACCTAAATATACACTTTTGACACTTTCATATCCTAAATTTTTTCTTCTCTTTTTTCCATACCCGAATTTCATTTTGGGACAATAATTCCAAAATACCCAAAATACTCATGAATTGAACCAAAATTAAGGGTACTTCTGGACCATTTTCCCAAAATACAAATGAATTGAACCAAAATACCCATGAATTCAACCAAATACTTATGAATTGAACAAAAATTAAGGGCCATTTTTGGTATATAAATGACCAGTTGTCCCAAAATGAAATTCGGGTATGAAAAAAAAAGTTAGGGTATGAAACTGTCAAAAGTGTTTATTTAGGTGGACAAAAGTGTCCTTTTCCCTTTAATTAATAAAATTCGCTTTTACCTTCAAAAAAAAAAGTAAGAACTAATACTTCACATGAGAAAATAATATTAGATAAAAATTTGGATGATTAGGATTTTTGTTGAGTCATTAATGGCAACTAAGTGTAATTATTCACAATTACCTATATATTTTTGTTTTTAACGTACGTCTAAGAGTATTTTTTGTATTTTTATATCATTCACTCATTTAATTATTTTCTTAAATAATTAATCATGACTCATTTTTAATACCTCATGATATTTTTAAAATGAAATATCATGTTTTGTTCCATGATATTTGTGTCATGAGTCATTAAAACGTTTCATGAACTTTGTGTCATGAGATATTAAAATGTGTCATGAGACATTAAAATGTTTCATGACTTTTGTATCATGAGATATTAAAATGTTTCATGCCCTTTGTTTCATGAATTAAATTGTTTTATATTTTTTGTTTTATGATATATGAAAATGTTGGAAGTAGTTTGCTTCATGATATGTGGCAAGTAAGATCAAGAAATAAGTGTTGTATAAAACCTAAAAATAAGAAAGAAATATTGTAAAAATTCATCCAATAAATACCATATTGAAAGAAGGATCAAGCGCATCATCAAAACGAGATGGACAAACAAAAAACAATAATTCTTACTCAACTAGTAACTTGGTTGGACAAACCCAACAACTAAAGTAAATAGAGTTTGTAAGAAACTGAAATTGATATGACCTACATTGAATCCACGCGGTTGCTATTCTTGATCTTGAACGGAATTCTCTTTCGCTGGTATTACTCAAGAGCCTCGTCATATATTGCATCCCATGCAAGGTTGCGACGACACGCGATTAATTTAACGGATAATCTCGTCACTGACTTTAGGTGCACGTTCTCCTTCACGAGAGCATGTGACATATTTCAAGGTAATACCTAACCTATTGTTCTTTTGAGTTCCTCGACGAGTCATGAAATTGCAGAACTGCCCGTATTTCTTATAATATGCTACTCCGCTAGTTAGATTTGGGAAACTCATACCCAAACGAGGATTGATGTGTGGTGGACAGATTAGAATTTTGTTCAAATCCATGTGTGTGGGCTGCAAAATTTAGAACCAATGTTAGAACAGTGTTTTGCGTATATCACCAACATCAATCCAAATAGAACATATATATTTGGGGTGGGCACTTTTTGCCCAAAATCAAAACCGAACCGGAATCCAAACCGAAACCGAACCGAAGAACCGAGAACCGTGGGTATCAGATCAGATTTGGATCTCAAAATTGAGAACTGAATCAATTTGGTTCGGTTCCGGTTCTAAGAGTGTAGAAGAGCTAATTAACCGTTTTGGAACCGAACCAATTTTGGGGGTTTTAATTAGTTTTTTTGTATGACAATTTTATGTTTTAGCCTAAAAAGAGTTTAAATATGTACAATTTTCACCATAAATTGAAAAATATTTTAATATCACATTAATTGGCTCTAATTAAGCAAAATTATACAAGTATATCAGAGAACCGGACCCTTAATATCACAATTAATCATTCGATTGGATCTAATTGGGTAGAACCGAGAACCGCACCATAGAACCGGGCCCAGAACCGAACCGAAATCGACTTATCAAGTCCAGATTTGGGTCTCCAAAATGAAGAACCGATTGATTGGGTCCAGTCCGGTTCTGACCGGTTCGGTTCGATTCCGGAACCGTTCCCAGCCCTAATATATATATATATTTTGGATTAAATATTATATTTTTGTGTCTTTTGATGTCGTGGTCATTTTTGTGCCATTTTGTAGGATTGAGAGTAGAAAGTTGAGAATTATAGTCAAATCGCCTAAAACAATCCATGAGCAAAGTTAAAACTTTCAGGTGTCTAGATTTCTTGTTCGAACTATGTTTTAAGCCCATAATATGTCAATAAGGATTGATTTTGATGATCTACACTTTCTCGATAGTTTTGCAAACCAGTGAGGAGATCCGAGAGGTGTTTCGAACCAGAACCTGATCCGGAACATGTCACTTTTTAGTTTTTTATTAAACCCTAGCCCCTCTTTTGGATCTATCTTTTACCTTCTACCTCCTCTACCTCCAAAACACTTTCTTATATGTACTCAACCTCATTGGACCTTTCATTATTGATTTTCTTTGAATGAGTATAAACGTTTTTCAAAACCTGTATATATGAAATATTTGTATTTATCACTTCCTTAATTTGAGGACCATTTAACATTAAATATTTAGCCAAAGACACGATTGCCCCTATTGACCATTTTTAGCTTTTGTTTCATTTGTTTTTTCCGTTCTCATCTCGTCCGTTCATTACTTCCATCCAATGGCTACAAACTGTTCTAATATTTGTAGAGGAATGACGGTTTGTAGCCGAGTCCTTCCCTATAAAGGAAAATGTTAAACTCAACTAAAAAACTTGAGTTTTTAGTTGTGGAGCCCGGCCCAATATGTTCAACCCATTTTTATAGGTTAGCCCATTAATTAGTATTATATATAAGAGTTTCCTTATTCTATAGGTATTAGGGTTTCCTATTTAGTTCGATTTGGATCATATATAAATGGTCATTCCCTATTGTATTTATCATCAAGTATATCAATAATAATAATATCAAAGTTATCATGGTAACAAAGGGGACCGATTTGGGATTGTGTTGGTGGACCTCACCTCCCTGTGGCTTCACTCCCCTGTAAGCCCGATATGGTGGTCCACATAATGGGGGAAATAAGCCCGCGTGTAAAAAGACACGTCCTCTATGGCCCACATGAGGGGAGTCAGTTGATAATGACCTACGTGTAGAATACACGTGAGGGGGAGTGTTGAGAATATAAAGTTACACATTGAAAAATATGAAATCAAAGGGTTATATATAAAGAAAAATGTCAACCCCAATTAATAAGCTTGAACTTTTAGATTTGTAGCCCGACCCGATCTGTACTACCCCGCTCTACATATTTCATGATTTATTTGCTTAACATTTTAACGATAACATTTTCGTTAAATATTTACCATTTCATTTTCACAATTTTTATAATTTACACAAATTTTCATTTACTATTTAAGTTTCATTATTTTTTAATTTCATGATTTATTTGCTTAACATTTTAACTATCACATTTTTTAAAGATTTACTATTTCATTTTTACAACTTTTCATGATTTTAAATTACGATTACAGATTTTACTCTAAATTTCATTTATTTAATTGTATGTTTATATATATATATATATATATATATATATATATATATATATATATATATATATATATATATATAGGGATGCACTCCAATAGAAACTCACCCAAAATGTCAAAACGTCCAAACCTATCATCTGACTGTCCATTTTTGCGCAAGCGACGATCAAGCGACACGTGGCGGGACGGTTCATTAACCCCGTTAGTCACAAACAGATGGAGAGCTGAGGGCACGCTCGTCATTTCCCGTGAAGCCGTTCGCGCATTTAAAGCTCCAACGCACATTTAAATCGCGAGAATTCATCGATTTACACTAAAAATAAGCGTATTTAAAGCGCGATCGCGCATTTAAAGTGCAATCATTCATCGATTCACACTAAAAATAGACTAGATCCAGAGAGCAATCATTCATCGTTTTATGTGTTGTTGGACATTATCTAATTAAGCTGGTTATACAACATAGAACAATATGTTATACATGATATGTCGACATGTTATACATATATAATAACATAGTTATACACAAACTTCTGAAGTGGCTAATCGTTTTATGTGCTGCTGAACATCATCTAAGTACACTGGTTATACATAATATAACAACATGTTATACATGGTACACCACCATGTTATACCTAGACATCAAGACAATTATACACAAACCTCCGAAGTGGTTAATCATTTTACGTGCTGCTAAACATTATTCAAATTAAATAAGTCAATGCCTAGTAACAAATCCATATTTCCAAAATTATTAAAACATTGAAGAATATAAATTAAATATATGTATTTCCAAAAATATCGGTATACAAAATTAATCAACTATTTGTTACCAAATTTATTGATGATTAATTGAAAATTTATTTCCAAATTAATTGAGCATTTATAGCATATATTTAAGTAGAAAAATAAGTTATAAGTCAACTAAGGTAATAGGCGATTATGCTCTCAAGAATATGAATCAGCTTTAAAATAGTGATACAGTACAACCCGACATGTTATACATAAACAGAATGACAGTTGCAAACTTGATTAATCTAAAACTTGTCCTGAAGGACAAGCGTTTACAAAAACAATACACAAAAATTTCACAGAACATGGTTATCGTTTTATGTGATGCTGAACATTATTTAATTACACTGGTTATACAATACAAACCAACATGTTAAAAACATTACAAACACATAAATTAAGTAAAAAACATGCATTGGCGGTGGTCAGTCGTTGTCATCCTCATCATCATCGTATTCAGCACCTCAGATTTGTTGTACATGAAAAAAAAACTCATCCTCATCATCATCGTATTCTGCACCTCAGATTTGTTGTACATGAAAAAAAAACTCTAAATGGCTAAGATAAAAAAATAACAAACTGGAAATCAATAACAACATAATGGACAACAGATCTAACATGAAATAGCGCTACTTATATCGGATCAAAATCGGCTTCCATGAAAACAACAAAATCGAAACTACAACGCAACGAAATCAACATAAGATGAAACAGAAAATCGTGCTACTTACCGATAATTCTCAGCCGAATCGACGGCAACAATCATACGCCTCATCGTCTCTAAGTCGAAGCCAAATCGCTCTGCAGCAAGTCAAACGTCGCGCGCGTAGTTATGAAAAGTCAAACCGTCAAAATGAGGTATTAGGTCTGCTAGGCGAAATGACGCCAATACCCTCATTTAAACGTTTGACTCTGTTAAGTTGGGAGACTTTCCGTCCGCGCCAAGTGTCACCATCTCCTCTCTCGCGCATCAATCCAACGGTTATAGACAAGTTTGGACGTTTGAAAATTTTCCTCTAGTTTGTATTTGATATCGGCTCTCTCTATATATCATTTAAGTAGCGCATGTTTGATATGAATTTATGAAACACGTTTCATTTTCTTGAAATATAAAACAATGAAGCACATTTCATTTTCTCAAAATATACAACAATAATTATAGTGTTTTATTTTTTGTATGATTGTTACATTTACCCATATACCCCTTTTCTTATCATTTCATTTATTTTATTGATAAATACATGAATTAATGAGAATCATTAATTATCATCATTCTGTTGAGCTAGTTTTCTTCGTTTTATCCCATTTGCTATTCTTGAACAACCGAAAGCCAAGCTTTATTTTCGCACAATTACGGATACGGGAGAATAATGGGAAAATTGGATTCAATTGTCAACTGCTCCTATCGTAAACAGGATTGACTACGGATTCGAGGCATAACACGGTTCCAAAAACCGTATCATTTTACCGATCTAAATCAAGCGGTTACATTATTACATTTCACAAGAATAATTAATTATTATCATTCTGACGAGCTAGTCTTCTTCGTTTTATTCCATCCGCTATTTTTGAACAATCAAAAGCCGGACCTTATTTTCGCAACAATTACAGATATAGGAGAATAATGGAAAAATTGAATTCAATTGTCAACTGCTCCTATCACAAATAAGATTGACAACGGATTCGAGGCATAGCACATGGTTCCAGAAACCATATGATTTTACCTAGCTAAATCAAGCGGATTTTACATGGTATTAATTTTTATTTTCTCATCTAAAAGGAAGTTTTTATCATAGTACATCCCATAAAATATAATACAAAATTGGAAATTTGGCATCGTCCCGCCATGGTCCTATTTGCTATCATAAAGCGACACTTAGATTTTTATGCATCCATTGCTATATCATTTAGGGATAATGACAGTTTGTTACACCTAACTATGGTGAAATGACATTTTAATACCCTAACTATAAACTTCTTTTTTTTAGTACCCTGACAATGTTTTTGTGACAACCTACCCCTAAAATGTCCAAAATGCCCTTGGTTTAAGAAACCAAAATCAAATTGGTTCAATTTGGTTTAAAAACCAGAATTGAACCGGTTCTTAATAATAATAATAATTATTATATATATTATCATTAATTAATTGATTATATTATTAATTATATTATCATTAATCATTAACTAATTGATAATTATATTAATCAAACCCTAAATCTACTTCAAACCCTAAATCTACACTGGCCGCCACTCCACTCTCCGCCGCCGCGACTCCGACCGGCGACTCCGCGACCTCCCGGCGACTCCAACCGGCGACTTCAACCTCTCCGTCAACTCCTTCCTCTTCGTCTTCACCTTCTGCTGCGCCTCCACCTCCGAAACCCTAACCACCTCCTCCTCCACCACCACTTCCTTATCCTCGATCTCCTCCAGCACCAGCGGGCTCGTGCCGGTCCCGCTCTCCGCGATCCGATTCTTGTCCTTCAATGCCTGAAGTAGAGCCGCGACCTTGGCCACAGTCTCCGACGCAGAGGCTCCTCCCTGACCTAAACTCGAAACCTGGAGCTCCAGCGCCTCGGTCTGGAGCTTGAGGTCGGAGATCTCGGGGACGAGCGAGTCGCGGTCGCGAAACCACTGCTGCTCCTCGCGGAGCCACCGCTGCTCTTCCCGGAGCCATCGCTGCTCCTCCCGGAGCCACCGGGACTCCTCGCGCTGGAGCTCCAGGTTTCGACCAAAAACATTGTCAATTTGATTTTGTATATAATAATTATTATTGTATATATAATTATTATTATTATTAAAAACCGGTTCAATTCTGGTTTTTAAACCAAATTGAACCAATTTGATTTTGGTTTCTTAAACTAAGGGCATTTTGGGCATTTGGGGCATTTTGGACATTTTAGGGGTAGGTTGTCACAAAAACATTGTCAGGGTACTAAAAAAAGAAGTTTATAGTTAGGGTATTAAAATGTCATTTCGCCATAATTAGGTGTAACAAACTATCATTATCCCTATCATTTATAACCTCGAGATGTGCAGCACACATATAAATAAACAAATAGGGATGGATTATCTTAGTATTAATTGACTTAATGATTATTAGTTTAATAATGCGTTCCTGTCATCATCACAGAAGAAAGTGGGAGAGATTATCTTTTAATCAATTGAATTTCGAGTTATTCACAAAATTAATTAGTACTCCACAATTGATTAATTTTGTCTCCTTTGGCTCTCCTTGTATTGACTCTTCCACTTAGCAGATCTTGAATTGTCTCTTCTTCTTCTTCTTCTTCTTCTTCTATAGAGCTCAGGTACTTTCTTTTGTATTTCAATTATAACATGTTTTTGAAAAATGCGTTTCTAAATAGACTTCAATTGCCAGCATTTTGTTCCAATAAAGTCATAGATTTATGTGTTTTTCAATTTCGTTTTGAAGTTTAACCTTATTTTGTTTCAATTTACTCCTAAATTTATGTGTGTGATATCCAAATTTGAAATTGAAGACTTGCCATGTATTTTTAGACTAAGTGGTGAATTACTCCATGTTTAAGTTCTAAATTTCCAACTTAGCTGTCCCGGGCTTGGACGTTGATTCTGTTTGTAAGATAGATGATTGATGTTGGTTCGAATGTTGAGCTGGTTATGAGAATTTAAAGTTCAGGTATGATACTGAAAAGTAAGCGAGTGGCTTCAATCTTTACATTGCTTTGTATTGAACAATCCTCTCGTTTTTTGTATAAGCAATGTTTTGAGTTCCGATCTTGATGAATGCATTGGCTTTGAATTTAAATCCAGCACTTATTGGGTCTCGCCTTAGGAAACTCGAGTGGTGATAAACGGGTATGCCAAATGCTTTTGTTCTTAGTCATAGGACGGCATAGAGAACCAAAACAAAAACAAGATTGAATCTTTACAACTTGAGAAACGAAAAAGAAGTGCTATGATTCCCAAGTTGAGAGAAGCAAAACTCAAATACATAGTATAGTAGCAATCGTTGATCCAGACTCATTTTATTCCCTCTTTTTCTTCACATTTGTGTATTTCCGATCTTTGTCTCTGTTTTCTTGCTTGCAATGTTCTCATTGTACCTCCACTACATCTTCCTAGATTTTGAAGTTTCTCTTGTGAGGTGTTGTATTTTCTTTTCCATAATATTTCTTGCTCTTGTTCATTCATAAAATTTGAATGCATGTCCAATTAACTAAGTGCTTGTTTTCTTTCAGCTTCTTGGCCTTTTCTTGTAGATGTATTGAAGCTTCTGTTCCAACATTCCAAGCAGGGGCAATTTAGCAGCTTTTCCCACTAACTCAGGTACTTTCTTTTCAATTTAAATTCTTTGAGATTAATTCCCAAAAAATAATTGTTGAAAAATGTTTCAAAATAGTCTTTAAGTTGCAGCTTTTAATTTTTTTTTAATGTTGTTTAAATGCAGTGCAACTTATTTGAAATGAAGATGGTGATTCCATTGGTTGTGCCAAGGAGTTAAAGGATTAACTAAATTAACACAGATACAAATCATCTCTCCATTTGCAACTGGTACTCCACTGAAGTTTTGCCATTTTAATTTCTCTATCCCTAATTTATTAACATATACGTGCTATTTTGTTTTTAGTCACTTTGTCACTTTGTCATCAGTAATTGTTATTAATTTTCAGGTTGGCAAAGTGAAAAAATGGCAGAGATTGTTATCTCCATTGGAACTAAGATATTGGAATATCTGGTGGAGCCGATCTTGATAAGGCCTCTTCGTCCTGTGTTCTGCTTTGGAAGCATTGTTGATGATTTTCTTGACGTCAGTACGAGGTTGAGAGCAATTCGAGAAAGGGAGGGAAACAAGATACAACAAGCCAATAACAATGCTGAAGTAATTCACAACAGTGTAGAAAAATGGGTAGATGATGTAGATGCAGTGTTGTCAGAAGCGCGACTCATGGAGAATCAGTTGGAGGAAAAACGGAGTTGTGCTTGCAATAGCTGGTGTCCCCGTTGGAGCTGTCACCGCCAATTTAGCAAGCGGGTGTTGAAGATTACAACCACAATGAAGACACTGTATGATGAGGGTAATTTCAGCTTAGTCGCGCACCCTGCTCCTCTTCTTCAACACATTGCTGGAGCGTCTTCTTCTGCGGCCTTCATGCATTCCCAATCTTCACAGTCAGCTTTCGATCAAATCATGGAAGCGCTGAAAAGGGATGATGTGAACTTGATTGGACTTTATGGAAAGGCCGGTGCGGGGAAAACAGCGTTGGCCAAGCTAGTGAGAGAGGAAGCTAAAAAGCTCTTTAATCGTGTCATCTTGATTTCTGTTTCTCAGCACGCACAAGTCAGAAGCATGCAAGGTTTAATTGCGGATTTTCTTGATCTCCCATTAAGGCAGTTGGAGAGTGACCAAGGAAGAGCAGCTAAACTGCAGTTGAGGTTGAAGAATGGCGAGAAGATCCTCATAATTCTTGATGATGTGTGGAAAGAGTTTGATTTGGATGCAGTAATTGGAGTTCCCTCTGCTGGCTGCAAAATTCTGTTGACAACACATGCTGAAATCGATCATGTGCAAACACAGAAAGACGTTCAATTGGATATCTTGTCAGAAGATGAAGCTTGGAGTCTGTTTAAAACCACTGCTGGTGTTGGTGATGAAGTCAGGACGCATGAAGTGGCCAAGGTTGCTCTTGCAGAATGCAATAGTCTCCCCAAGGCGATTATAACCATGGGAACGGCTCTAAACGGAAAAGGTGTTTCTGAGTGGAGAGAAACTCTTCAGCGACTCAATGCTGCAAAATTAAAAATCATTGATGGTCTCAAGGAAGATGCCAAGAAGCTTAGCTTAAGAAAAGATAGGGTGGACAATAAAATCAAGATGGCAAAAAATAATGTAGAAGAAATTTATCAAGATGTTGAGAAGTGGCTCAAAGATGTAGAGAGGGTCATGAATGATGTCAATCAGTTTGAGAATGTGCTGAACCGGAACATATGGTGTTTTGATGAGCGTGATGTGGCAACCAAAGTACAGATTATGATGGCCTCCGTTATCAATCTCCATGCAGAAGGCGATTTTGACAAAGTCGCGCATCCTACTTCACTTGTGCAAGACATGGGATTGTTGTCATCGGAAGATTTTATATTTTCAAAGGCCGCGAAATCAGCTTTCGATCAAATAATGGAGGCAGTGAAAACAAATGGAGTCAATATGATTGGGCTATACGGCATGGGAGGGATAGGGAAAACAACATTGGCAAACCAAGTACAAAAGGAAGTTGCAAGGAAGAATATATTTGATCATGTTGTCTTGCTTACGGTATCTCAAAACCTAGACGTGGAAACCATGCAAGAAAAAATTGCAGATTTCTTGAGCCTCGAATTAAAAGAGAAGACAGTGGATGGAAGAGCAAGTAAATTGAAGCAGAGATTGAAGAATGAGAAGATCCTCATAATCGTAGATGATGTTTGGAAACGGTTCTACTTGGAAACTATAGGAATAACAATTCCTGATTGCAATGGTTGTAAAGTTCTCGTGACAACTAGACGAAGGGATGTGTGCTCTTCCATGGATTGTCAACTAGAGATTCAACTAAACTTACTCTCTAAAGATAAATCACAAATTTTCTTCAAGAAAAAGATGGGACTATCTGATAAGTTCGAGTTGGATGATGTGGCAAAAGAAATAGTTGAAGAGTGCAAGTGTCTTCCTATAGCCCTAGAAACTGTAGGAGCAGCATTGAAAAAGAAAGGTAAAAATGAATGGACAGAAGCATTGGAAAAATTAAGAAGTGCAAGGCTTGTGGACATTGTCGGGGTTGAAGATGATGAAAGAAATGCTTACAAACGTCTTCGTGTCAGTTACGATTATTTGAAAGGTTCGAGACAAGCTATGGAAGCACAATTTATATTGTTGTTATGCTCTCTTTTCCCGGAAGATTATGAAATTGAGGTGGAGGGCTTGACTAGATATGCATTTGGGATGAAGTTATTCGAACATGTTATGTCAATAGAGGACGCAAGGAGAAAAGTTCGAGTGGCAATTGGGTTTCTCAAATATTCATGCTTGTTATTAGACACCGGGGGCGAAGTATTTGTTAAAATGCACGACGTTGTCCGTGATGTTGTGTTATGGATAGGGGGCACAGAATCCCAAGAACAGAACGTATTAACTGTGCGAGACAATGTTGATTTGAAAGACTTGATCAAGAAAAAAAGTTTTCAAAGTTGCAAAGCATTATCGATCATGTCTGACGTCATTCCTAAGCTTTCCAAGCATAGTAAGTTGGAATATCCAAATCTTGAGATTGTTTTAATCTTTGGCAAGGTCAATCAGGAATTTGTTGTTGAGCTTTCAGAAGGATTTTTCGAACACATGAAGCTCGTAAAGGTTTTGGATTTTAGGGGTGGTGGGAGATATGAGAGGTTTAAGTTTGCAATGCCCCAATCACTTGAGTGTTTGGAGTATCTTCGTACTCTAATGTTGAGACATTGTGAATTCTCTAATGGGTCTATTCTAAGAGAGTTGGGAAACTTGAGAATTTTATCCCTACACAATTCTGAAATTGATTGTGGAGTAGAAGTAGTGTCGGGATTGAGAAAATTAAGATTGTTGGATTTGTCCGAGTTAACGGCAGAAGTAAGGACCTTTACTTGTAATGTTATAGGAACACTCTCAAAGCTAGAGGAGTTACATGGTTACACATTTATAAAATGCAAGGGTGAAGAAGGGACAAGCAGCAGCTTATCTGAGTTGAAGTTGCTATCCAACTTGGTTGCATTGTCTGTGGGGATAGAGGACGCACGTTGTATTCCTACAGGCTTTTACAGGTGAGTAAATGTGATAAATTGAAAATAATATTCCCAGTATCTATAGCTCTTCCAAACCTAGAAAGTCTTGGTCTGGACAGAAATGCGGAACTAGAGCATGTATTTGGCCAATCAGAATGGGATTCAACTTGGCAATGTCCATTTCTGCAATACCTTCGTGTTATGGGCTGTCCAAAATTGTGCAAACAATTTTCTTCCTATCTGCAAAATATGTTAACAACCAAGGTACTTATACTACTGCTTGAGTCACAATCATCCTAGTAATTTTATGTAGTTATTTATTTCCAATGGGCTTATGAGTATACCCTAAATATTTTCCAGACATATAATATAACACTTCACGACATTGAAGGAGTGGAAGAGATATTGCAGACAGAAAGACCGAAGGACAATGATAATGGGGAGTTGCTCACTTGTGATTGGGGAATATTGTCTTTGCAGGATTTAGTAGATCTTAATTGTATACAGCGTGGTCCCACACAAAGTATTTGTTTTGTCAGTCTTTCTCGAGTAGAAGTGATTGGTTGCAACAGATTGAAACATCTTTTGGAAACTACAATTGCCACAGCTCTACCCCAATTGGAAAAACTTATTGTCAAAAGATGCAATGAATTAGAGCAAGTGATCGTCATGGCTGAGAATGGAAAAGAAAGGAATGGTGAAGTTGTCTGTGAAAAATTGAAGATTTTAGAAGTGAGTGAATGTGGTAAACTGAAAACCATATTCCCAGTATCTATGGCTCTTCCGAAACTACAAAAGCTTCGACTAGAAAGCAATGGGGAGTTGGAGCATGTATTTGAAAAAATAGATTGTGATTCCACTTGGCAATGTCCAGATTTGGAAGACCTTCGTCTTGTGGACTGCCCGAAAATGTGCACGCAATGTATACAAAATCAGTTGATAACAAAGGTAATTACACTGCTACATACTATTTATTTAATTTGTTTCTCTATGTACCTATCTTTGAGCTGTGTTGAATTGATTATCTTGATCTTGATGTTTGGGCATTTTTTAAGCTGAGAAAATACGTCCAATATCAAAGTTAATTAAGTGCTTACTTGTAAATGTTTCTATTCAGCGGGCGTGGTTATTGACAAGAACTTATTGAATCAATTGTTTGGGCTCATAATAAATGAAAAGTTGCTCCTGCTATTCAGCTTAGGCCTTGGGAATTGTACAAAGACGTGATGTAGGAGTAACCCACTACCTTCTGGGTGGAATTGACACAACATGGGCGTTCTTCTTAGCAAGAATTATTGCAGTAGGATAATGGCTAGGAGGATTTGAAAGGCATTATGATATTAAGATTCACAAGGTTTAGCCAAGGCTTAGCGTTAGGTGTCAAGTATTAGGGACAAGCACAATGACAATAGTTGAAGTTTATTTTTGTTAGTACGAAGGAAAATCGAGCTCTCATTATCTAAGAAACCAAAAATGATCTAACTTGAAGAAGAGTAACAACATTAGTCACATTTCAACCATAAATTCTCCCAATGCAATTCCTTGCCCTTATCAGTAACAAAAATAGCCTATCATCACTCTGCTTCAAAAGTGAAGGCCGAAGGAATTAGGCAAACTAATCATGAGTAAATCCACGATAATGTTGAAAAATATATTGTAAATGATCTATCCTCATCGTATGGAGAATTACATTATTAAATGATTTTAATTAGGAGCAATAAATACATGCTTATATTTGGTTAATTGATTGATTTTCAGGGACTTGAAAATATTGAACTTGGCCTTATCCAAGGAGTACAAGAGTTAATCCAACTTCAGAAACAAGATGACAATGAAGATGTTGACTTGCTGGCTTTTTCTTTGTCAACTCTGTTTCTGTGGAATTTAGAAGAGCTCAAGTGTATATGGCGTGAACCCACACGACATATGTGGTTCACAAATCTCTGTCACTTAAAAGTAATAGGCTGTAACAGATTGAAACATGTTTTCACAACCACAATTGCTTGAAATTTACCCGAATTGGAGAAGCTTATTGTACGAAGTTGCAATGAATTAGAGCAACTGATCACACTCGAGGATGGAAAAGAACGAGAGAATGATGCAAATGCTGTGGAAGCTGGGTTTAAGAATTTGCAAGTCTTACATGTGAGTAACTGTGAGAAACTGAAAACAATATTCTCAATCAGCGTATCTCTTCCCAAACTAGACTGTCTTCGTCTGGAAAGTAATGCAGAATTAAAAAGTTTATTTGGACAATCAGATTGTGATTTCACTTCACACTGGCCATGTTTGGAAGAGCTGTCTGTTACCAGCTGTCCGAAATTGTGCACACAATTTGTTGAAATTGTAAAAAGTCAACTGCAAGATCACTTGAGTAAGGTAATGATTTATTTTTGTTTCTTCATCACGAACAGTTTTACTTGTATGCTAGTTTGCGCTAATTATATTCGTTGGTTAATTAATTATTTTGTTGGAAAATTAGCATATCTTGGTTTAGTTAGTTTTTTGTAATGCTTAATCTATCCTAAAATAAGTGTCATATTTTACTACACACGGATCTAAAATAAGTACATTGTGAGTTTTCGAATTGCAGCAGTTGAAGATTATCAACCTGTCCAGCATTCAAGGAGTAGAAGAGTTAGTTCAGTTTCAAAGACGAGATTTGGCATTTCAGCTTGAAAGACAAAAACAATATCTGAAATTGGAGGAAGTAGGAGAGCTGAAGAGGATATGGAGCGGGCCGGTACGAAATAATCTAAGCTTCTCCTTTCTTGTTGCACTGAGAGTGATTGGATGCAGCAGATTGAAACAAGTGTTCACTACATCCATGGCTAAATCTCTATTTTATCTGGAACTGCTTTCAGTGGAGAGATGCCACAACCTAGAGCAAGTAGTTGTAGAAGAAGCAGAAGATGATGATGTTGACGATGATAATGATAATGATGATGATGATGAAGGGAATGAGGATGCTAATTTGCAATCAGTTCAACTTCTTAAGTTCTATAACCTTAAGATATTAAGACTGGTCGATTTGCCAAAGCTCGTCAGTTTTTGCCCAACTTCATGTCATTTGGTGTTTTCGAGTCTGACAGAGAAGAACTTAAGAGTGGAAGGCTGTATAGAACCTATCACTGGTTTTTTTAGTAAACAAAGTTACAAACAGGGTGATGATGATGAGTACTATGGCGGGGGTGATGAAGACGACGACGGATATTATACTCAGAAATCTATCCGCATAAGTCTTGTTCCCTTATGTATTAATACAATGTTTGTTATAGTGTTTTCTGGTCAGCAATTAAAATGATTAAATTTAAATAAAGAAGACGATTCCCAAGATGGGAAAAGAAGACTCTAAGAAGTAGTACCGAGAAGCAAAAGAAAGACAAAAGGCCAAAGAAAACTGAAAAAAAGAAGAAATAACAGTCATAAGAAGTTGCTTTGTGATCTGCTTGTAATCATATATCCTTGTCGCTGGTCGAACAAGTGAAACCCAAGCGTTTACAAAATTCACAAGATTTCTTGGCATAAGCGACGGGGTCGGATGTGTCAAACTTAATCCTAGCTTTAGACACTGCACTGCTGTAATTTTTAGTTTATATATTTATATTTTGAATTGCAATAAGAATATCATGGCCTGTTTGATCTCATTCTTAATTATATTTTGATTTAGGCATTTTGGGGGTTGCGGAAAACAAGGTGGCTGAAAAAGAGGTTTGGCTCTCACTGAATTTCAATTTCTAGACTATACATATGTTGCATTGCTGCTAGTAAAAACCATTTAAGCAGTTGTATAAATGGGATATTTTGGCAGAGGAGCCATCCTCATCTTGCATGGTAGCTTTCCTTTTTCCTTCACATTGCATGCCCTCATAAGTCTCCCTCATAGAATACAACAACCCTAGTCCCAATAGGTCTGTGTATGTTTGTTTATCTTCAAAATCCTAGTATATATTGCTGGGGAGATCACAATGATGCTAAATATTTCATTTGCACATGCAATTGACTTTAGGTGAGCTAGCTGCCAAGAGACTAGAAGTTTATCCACAAACCCTTCCATCCATCTCAAGGTTTAAACTCGCGACTTCTCAACTAGAAGCGTGAAGCTCAATCGTTGAGGCGTCCCTTTACGGACTATATTTGTAAGCAGTTAAAACAATACAACAATTTCGAAATTATTATTATACACCTTTATGTATTATTATTTTCTTGGAATGTGATGACTGCAGTTAAATTTTCAGTGAAATGACTAGTTTATCCTTCTCGTCTTTTCTAATTTCGAAATGTTGGCATTCTTATCTTCTTTGCAAGGAGAGAGAAGCTTCAACCTCACGGAGAACACCCATTTACATGTTCATAAACCTTTAAAAAACAAAAACAAAAACTTATATAATCAATTAATCTAAGAGGTTTATAATTTGCATTTGTACGCATATGTGAGGAAGATTGAGGATTTGATTCGATTTATAGATTCACTTTGTCTCCTAAATCTATTGGATGAGGATATGACATTTGAAGCGGGTCTTTTGGATCTAACATCGACACTTTTTACTAACATGTATTTCGGTTTAGTTCTCAAATTTTTTATTAAATATTATATTTTTGTCTTTTGATGTGTGGTCATTTTTGTGCCATTTTGTAGGATTGAGAGCAAAAAGTTGAGGATTAAAGTCAAATCGCCTAAAACAATCTAGGAGCAAAGTTAAAATTTTTGGGTGGCGTAGATTTCCCGTTCGAATTCTGTTTTGAGCCCATAATATGTTGATAAGGACTGATTTTCATAATCTACACTTTTGCGAAAGTTTTGCAACCCAGTGAGGAGATCCGAGAGGTGTTTCGGACCGGAACCTTATCCGGAACATGTCACTTTTCAAATTTTTATTCAACCCTAGACCCCCTTTTGGATCTATCTTTTACTTACCACGTCCTCCACCTCCAAAACACTTTCTTATATGTACTCAACCTTCATTGAAGGCCTTTTGAAGGTTTTAGCAGCTCATCCACCTCCATTTCACCATCGAGAAAGTTAGGGAACAAGGAAGTAAAGACAAGATATATGAGATTTAGTCATTATTGGTCTTGGGTTTTGTAATACTTGATTTTACATTTTGATCAGATAACTATGCTAGATGCCACACACAATGTTACGTATAATGTTATAACATAGTGTATGACAACTTGCGTAGATAAAAACGGATAGTAAATATCAAACGTAATAAACAACGACACGCCAAATTGTTTATCCAGTTCAGTGCAACATCACCTACGTCTGGGGGCTCTTTGCCAGTGGAAAGGTTTCACTATGTGGTAATACGTCAAAACATACAAGTACCTATGATCATCACAATATCTATATTTTATACTACTATTACAAGTGCAAACCTATCTCAGGATCTCTCCCTGAATCCAAGACGTCGTCTTGATTCCACTCTTCGAGCAATCGCCCTGCTCTGTCAGTTCAAGTTGTCGTTGAACGTTTTGGTTGCGTGCAGTCTTCACTCACGCGATCAGTAAACCCTCAATCATCTAACTCTCAATAGTCAAGGTGATACACAATATCCTTAGCACAATATACAACCTCTTAACGCGTAAACCTTCTCGTCTAAGAACTCTGTAAATTATTGCTAGGAAACAATAAAAGACCACACGATTGCTTAGGGGGTGCCTGAGCTTTTATAGCAATCGAGTATGAGTACTAAACCTAATGGGTTTCCTCTTTGTCACCGTCTTTCTTCTTTCCAGAAACGGAGACGCGCTGGAACTTTCACAATTCCTAATTGTAGTCGCACTTTATGAAGAACATAAACTTTTCTGATTTGCGTCGAACAGGATGTTTGCCGAGATATCGCCAACAATTTCACCCAAGATGTTGCATACGATGTTTCGACATTCTTTATGACATCACTTCTAGTTCCTTTAAAAATAAGCCAATCATCAAAAACGTCGTAACTACATATTTCATTTCCATGAATTTTTCTTGTGTTATATTGACATTTGAGAGCCCCATGGTTACGAGCTAAACCTCCATAACCATGGGTGCTAAATTTGTATGAGTTTGTCTATTTAATTTATGAGATATTTCATAAAATTATATATTAATTGATTTATTCTATCTTATTATGACTGTATTTATCTTGGTTTGATCACTTAGGATAAGTAATTTTGGTTGCTATATTGATTCCGTAATTTTTTTATAAGCTATGAGAATATTATTGCACCAAAGAAAAGGTACAGTAACAAAAAGTAACTGAGAAAAAGAAAAACAGAAAGCGAAAGTCGCTACAAGACAAAAAAAACTAAAGTCAGACAACAAGAAAGTTCTCGTGAAGAGAGGCCATTTAGGTCGGAGGTCTGTCGAGTAGCACCTTTAGGTCATACTGAGATGGGCAGAAGGTCCAAGAGGCAAGAACTCAACCAGGGCCGGCCCAAGCATAAAGCAAGAAAAGGTTTTGGTTTAGGCCCCAAAATTCATAAGGCCCATAAATTTTTAATTACATGACAATTAGCATGTAGCCCAATGTGTATGAATCTGTAAACTATAGGGAAAGAATCAGCAGAAAACCATACCTTCAAATAAGTACCAAGGGACCAATCTTAGCCACACAATTATATAAGCAATGGTCAAAATGCACGCGGTGGCACATGGGAGTAAATAAGTCGAAGTTGTAATTTTTATCAGTCTTTTAACATGTACATGGGGGTATATTAGTATTTTTCTCCTCAAGCTTGCCCCCCTTCGCTTTCCCTCACACACCTCTTCTCCTCTTCCGTCCGCGACCCGAGCCTCCTCTCCAATGCCTCCCACGTCCTCTGCGTCTCTGCCGGCGTCGACCACGATCCACCGTACGTCGGCAGGGCCGACTCTTGTTCCTCCACAACATCCTCTTCCTCTATGCTCCATATCTCGATTTCCTTATTTCCATTTCAGTCCCCGAGTCTCAGTCTATTCGCAATCCCACTCTTGTCTCCGACGCTTCCCTCTCTTCTCCATGATTGGGCTTCAGCACTGAGATCATTGAACGAGCTCATGGTGCTAGACCGCCTTGAAGGAGTGCCCATATCTGGATCCACGAATTTCATATGAGAAATTGGAAACAATGAAAATCTGAAAGCCTTTCATATAACTGAAAACCTGAAAGCCTTTCATATAACTGAAAACATATCCAAATAATGAAGAACTACATTCGAACAAGTTTTCTGAGACACATTTCATGAAATTCAAATGTATCAACTCATAAACAATTCATATCAAGATTTTTCCAAAATATGAAAACCTTTCATATTTTGTAACTGAAAACCCGCGTTACACCAGGGGACCCCTCGTCACACCACTTCCCCGACGGGTATTAGTGTTTTCCAATAGAAAAATACTCGAAACCCTCTGTTGTGGGGTCAAAAGGTCTCGTTTCGAGACCGCTTAACCACACAATTCGGTGCATTTTTGTCATGTAGTGGCCAGTTAAGGCCCGGGAGTACACGTTTATTGCCATTTGGTGTTTTTAGGTGCGTACGCAGGAATGGAAGAAAAAAGGGTCGAAAACGAGGCACCGAGCAAAAGTCTTGGCGAGTTGAACAAAGGGTCGGACAGAACCATTTAGGCAGGATCGTGCCTCCTTTGGTCACGATCGTGCTTCATTGGGAACGATCGCCCCCTTGCCAGTCATGACCGTGCCCCCCTTAAAGATTAAATCCACAATTTATTCCAACTTACAGTGGGCTCCCACGATTTCAGTCACAACGGAGACACGATCGTCACCCACAGAGAGTCACGATCGTGCCTATGCCAGTCACGATCGTGGCTTCTAAGGCACAAAGGCGCGATCATCCCGAGGCGATTTGAAAATATCTCACCTGCTACGAGTTACGATCGTGCCATCCGAGAGCACAATCGCCCCCATGACCAAGTCACGATCGTGCCATCTCAGCGCACGATCGTGACCCAGACCGAGGCACGATCGTGCCCATACCAGTCACGATCGTGACCTGCCACGGACTCATGTTTTGAAGAGGAGGAAGAATAGAAGAGAGAGAAAACGAGACCAAAGCTTTTTCAGCATTTCTTGAAATGTTCTTGAGCGTTTTTCGTCATTTCCCGAGTGTTCTTCACCTTCCTCGACACCAAGGCCAACAAGAGTTCCACCGTTCTTCATCAAACTTGAAGAAGCACCTTACTCGGGCATCCAAGAGCATTTCTACCCATTTGCTTTATTTCCATTATGTTGTTCATGTGTGTTCTTGCTTCTACCATGATGTTGCTAAACTTGAGCACCATGGTTGAGGGCTAAATCCCTTAGCCATAGGTGCTAGACAATATGAAATGTGATTATAAAGTTTGTTGAGATTTGATTTATTGAATGATGAATTTGTTGTGTGGATTGTTTTTTGAATGCATATGTTGTTTAATTGACGCTTCATAATATGTGTTTGAGGAGTTCTATCTGATACCGAAAGGGAAGGAACAGAACCCGGACCTTGCATCCACTAAGGGTTGTAGGCTCAAAACCGTGTCTTGGCACCTTATAGTAACCCTTAGCTTATAATTGTTGATTGTATGCGATCTTGAGTTATTCTCAATACCGAAAGGGCACGAGGAGACTCGGGAATAGGCTAACCTTAGTACCGAAAGGCGAGGTCGGCACTTAAGACATAGGCTCAACATACCTTTCATTCAATAGATTTTAATTCTCTTGGACTATTTCACTTGATGATTGTCTAGCATCCTAGTCGTTTTAACCTATCTGTTATCACTATCGCAATTTGTTATCTTTGTCATAATCGCAAACACGTTCATTGATTAATCGTAGACCCCAAATTAATCCCTGTGGACCGACTCGGTATCTTACCGGATCTTATAAATTATATTACTTACGAACCGTGTGCACTTGCACGTGGAAACCATTGTGCGACGTTTTCACGTCACATTTTGGCCCAACAAGTTTTTGGCGCCGTTGCCGGAGATTAACGGGTATACGATTGGTATATGCTTGTGTATGCTTTGCTGTGATATTGATAGTGTTCCGTGTATTTGAAGGTACTTGTTTGGTACATGACCCGAAGCTCGGGAGTGCCAGAATTTAATTTCAACCCAGAGATCGAGGCTTTGTATCGGAGAAACAACGCTTCGAAAAAGCGTGTCAGTGAAAGTCTAGTGCAACAAAGAAGCATGGACGCTACTCCTGCTAGAGTGGATCAACGACCACCCATTCTGGGAAGGGATTGAGATGAGAATCCATTGAGGGAAACAACAATGAAAGATTACAATTTGGATCCGAGGATCACGAAGATTACTATGCTGAGGATGACGACATGCCTCGACTGTCCCCGCTTCCCCCTAAAGGACCGCGAGGGAGGAGGGGAAGAGGAAGTCAACGACCTCGTCAACCGCGACATAGAAGAAGGGCAGATTATAATTACCAAACCCCGGATTTTGAGCTTACATCAGTGATGTTGAGTCTGTTAAGGACAAACCCGCAGTTCATGGGCAACAATACCGATGCCCAAAATCATCTACAGCTTCTTGAAGACGTCGTGGAAACTACGGCCAGTGGTTATCCTGAAGATCTAGTCAAGACCAAGCTACTTCCCATCTCTTTGAGAGGAGCGGCAAAGGCATGGTACATGACGTTACCTCTTCGCGAGAAGCGAGATTGGGCAAGCTTAGAACGAGCATTCCTTTCAAAATATGTACCTCCTCGCAAGGAGGGCTTACTTCGGAAGGACATCAACAACTATACCCAACTCCGGGGTGAAGCTCTTGGAGAGACTTGGGAAAGGTTCAAATAGTTGCTGAGAAAGTGTAGGATCATCAAATCTGCGATGAGGTCTTGAACAAGACGTTCTACTGGGGGTTGAATCAAGCATCTCAAATGGCGGTTAATGTCGGTTCAGGAGGGTCACTTCTATCTATAGCTCCGGGTGAAGTATTTGATGTGGTGGAGCAAGTTGCGCTCCAAAGCTACGAGTATAACAAATCGGAAGCGGTCCAGAATAACCAAGGACCGTCGTATGCACGAAAAGGAGAAGAACAAGAGACACTGAAAAGTCTTTCAGACAAGATGAATAAGCTACTGAACCTTGCACAAGGAGACCAAGGAAGGAACTCGAGGCCTCAAGTGGGGGTAAATCGCATGGACTACAACAACAACAACCATAACAAGGGTAGTTTTGGGGGATATGGCAATGTACGGGGGTACCAAGATCGTCCGGTGCAAAGCCATCCCCAAGGCTATGGAAATAACTACAAACCGAGACGACAAGCCAATGCGAGTAGTTATGGAAAGGTGTATTCCGATCGTCCACAAGGAGGTAACAATGGCCAAAATAACCGCCCGTCAAGCTACGACAAAGGTCAACATTCTAATTCCAAGAGCGATGAGTCGCTAAGAGATGTTGTAGAGGCTTTCATAAAAAGCCAAGCAGTAGTGACCGGTGAACTAAGAAGAAATTAGAGGAACAATGACGCTCGATGGGAGCAAAGTAGTGCTCCCAGACAAATGGGAACTCTTCCATCGAACACAGAGGTGCCGAAGAGTCATGGTAAGGAGCATGTTAAAGCGATCACATTGAGAAGCGGAAACACGTTACCAGGTCCATCTACCCCGGTGGATTATGAGCCAGAAGTGGAAAAGGCCGTTGTTGAGGATTTAGGGTTTGGGGATGAAAATCTCGGGAATGAGGAGGGAGAACTAGAAGCACCTCGAGAAAGGCAAGACGAGCCCCAAGAGGGACCCCAAGGTGATGTCACTCGTGTCAAACCACCTACTCCCGTTCTTAGACATCCGTTCCCTCAAAGGGTGAAAAGAAAGGCGAAATGCAACGACATTCAATTTGCCCGTTGCCTTGATGTGATGAGGCAAGTCTCGATCAACATCCCTCTTATCGAGGCGTTGGATGAAATGCCTAAATATCACAAGTTTTTCAAGAGAGTGCTCCAAGATAGCATTGAATGAGGAATGCAGTACATTGGTGCTGAACAAATTGCCTCCAAAAGAGAAAGACCCAGGAAGCTTTACAGTTCCAGTCGGGATAGGAAGAGCAAAGGAAATGATGTCCTTATCCGATTTAGGCGCCGACATTAACCTTATGTCGCTTTCCGTCTTTATCTCACTTCAAACTGGCCACTTGAAGAAAACATCGGTCTATTTGCATTCGGCTAACAAACAAGTGGTATACCCCGAGGGGGTAGTTGAAGACGTGTTAGAGTGTATTGGAAAATTTATCTTGCCGACCGACTTCATCATTCTTGACTTCCCGGTTGTTCATGTGGTTCCCCTAATCTTAGGGCGGCCTTTTCTCGCAACTGCCGACACGGTAATCCGCGTTAAACAAGGCGTATTGGAGATGACGGTGGGAGGTGAAACTATCATCTTTGACATTCTGAAAGGGATTAAAGCACCTGACATGGATTATTCGGAATTAGCGGCCATCTCCTTGATTGATCAAGAGGTACAACATGTTCTAAAGGTGCATGATGGCTATCTTCTCAGACATGGCAGAGAATTATGTGGAGGTTTTCATGGATGACTTCTCAGTTTTTGGAAGGTCATTTGACGAGTGTCTGGAGCATCTGGGGAACGTGTTGAAAAGATGTGAGGAAACCAACTTGGTGCTTAATTGGGAGAAATGCCACTTCATGGTTCGTGAAGGAATCGTTCTGGGCCACAAGATCTCGGAAGAGGGCATTGAAGTTGATCGGGCGAAGGTGAGTGTCATTGAGACTCTTCCATATCCTTCTTCTATTGGGTTGGTGAGAAGTTTTCTTGGCCATGCTGGGTTTTACAGACGTTTTATCCAAGACTTCTCAAAAGTAGCCAAGCCATTATGTAAATTGCTCGAGAAGGAGGTGAAGTTTGAATTTACATGGGAGTGCAAGGTTGCCTTTGATGAGTTGAGAGCAAGACTGGTAGCTCCAATAGTAGCAGCCCCAGATTGGGGTCGGCCGTTCGAGATCATGTGTGACGCAAGCGACTACGCGTTGGGAGCAGTTCTAGGCCAAAAGCACGAAAAGATCTTCCGCGTCATATCCTATGCGAGCAGAACTCTAAATGACGTCCAAGAGAACTATACAGTTACTGAAAAGGAATTCTTAGCAGTGGTATTTGCATTCGAGAAGTTCTGTTAGTATGTGATAGGGTCGAAAACTGTGGTGCACACGGATCACGCGCGTTGGGTCCTTTTGTTGCAAGAATTTGAGCTTGAGATAATGGATCGGAAGGGAACTAAAAATCAAGTTGCCGATCACCTTTCTCGAGTAAACAATGGCGAGAAGGAATGTGAAGAGGAAATCAAGGACGTATTTCCCGACAAGCATGTTTTGGCGGTAGAAAGCGCATTACCATGGTATGCTGACATCACAAACTATGTTTCATGTGGGATCGTGCCTTTGGGGATTAACTCCCAACAAAAGAAGAGGTTCCTTCATTCTTGCAACATATACTATTGGGACGAGCCTTATTTTTTTAGGCAAGGGAATGATAAAATTTTCCGCCGATGTGTAGCGGAGAATGAAATTCCTGGAATTCTGGAGGCGTGCCATAATTCCCCTTATGGGGATCACTTCGCGGGAGAACGGACCGCTCGAAAAGTATTGCAATCAGGCTTCTATTGGCCGACCCTCTTTAAAGACTGTCACGAGCACACCAAACAGTGTGATAGATGTCAGAGGGTGGGTAATGTCTCCAGGAGGCATGAGATGCCTCTCACCAGTATACTAGAAGTTGAGGTATTCGACGTGTGGGGTATGGACTTCATGGGACTTTTCCTGTCATCTTATGGGAAGCTCTACATCATAGTCGCAGTAGACTATGTGTCTAAATGGGTCGAGGCAGAAGCGTGTATTGCAGCAGATGCAAGAACGGTCATCAAGTTCGTCAAGCGTAATATCATTGCACGATTCGGAACTCCCCGAGCTATCATAAGTGATCGAGGCGCCCATTTCCGAAACAAGCTCTTCAAGGCTCTTGCCAAGAAATTTGGCATGAAACACAAGATGGCTCTTGCATATCACCCTCAATGCAATGGGCAAGCAGAGAGCGCCAACAAGAAAATAAAAGGGGTCTTGGAGAAGATGGTAGGCCCAAACAGAAAAGATTGGTCGGAGCGCCTCGATGAAGCCCTCTAGGCATATCGCACTGCGTACAAAACCCCGCTGAACATGTCTCCGTATCGGATGGTATACGGTAAAGCTTGCCACTTGCCAGTAGAAATCAAATATATGGCAAGATGGGCAATCATGAGGTGTAACATGGATCTGGTAAGGCGTGAACAAAAAGGTTGCTTCACATATAGGAGCTTGCGGAGTGGAGACGAGAGGCGTATGAGAGCAACGCCATTTACAAAGAAAAGACGAAGCGGTGGCACGATAAGCACATTATAAAGAGAAGCTTCGAGCCAGGACAATTGGTTTTGCTCTATAACGCCAAGCATAAAGAAAAGAAGAAATAGTAAGAGAAATGCATGGCATGCCGGAAGATCCTAATTTAGGAGAGCAAAAATGCCAAAGAAGAGAAAAGCACGAAGAAAGGAAAAAAAACGAACCAAACTCGGACGAAGGCCCAAATGCAAATCAGCGAGTAGTTGAATTTAGCATTGAGGAGCAAACCAAAAGCAAAACAAAGTGTCGGTGGTCAAAGCAGAAAAAGAATGGGAAGGGATGATTTGGGTAGAAAGGGGTAACATGTTATTGATAACAAGTCTTGGGGAGAGATATAATTGTAACGGGGTTTGTGAGGTTGAGGCAACTTAAGAATTGAGCACCATTGATCTTCCTGAATTAATCTTCTAAAAAAAATCTACCCGAGCCTAACCCAAAATTACAAGCCATGTTAAGTCCTACACTTATGGATCCACTCTTGGCTATGGTCTAGTGATCATCGGGATCGGTCTGAACCATTAATCTATGATCACCAAAGCATTGAGGAAAAGGGACTTATGTGATGCATATTGTGTAAGGGCAAGTGTTGTATAGCATGCATGCGGAGTGAAAATGATACCCTTTGTGCACGTTGACCTTTGCATGATTATCTCGAGTTTATATGGATATTTATGTGCAATTGCGGGTTAGGCCAAAGGAATCTCAATGTGTGTGTGTTAGGAGTAGTTGTAATCCCGAGTCTAGTTGTTGTCGTTTGTAGTCGTTGTAGTATAGTGGTAAGTTTTCCCACTTCTATTGTGTGTTTCGGTTCGGGGGAGTTTTTCCTAAAACCCCTAGGAGATGCCAAGCTCCTCCTATTGAGTTGACTCAGGGTTCTTAACTCGGCGAATTTTGTAGTGCGCTTATTGACTTATCGGGACGATAAGTGTTTAAGGGGGGTGTGTTTGTTGTGGGGTCAAAAGGTCTCGTTTCGAGACCGTTTAACCACACAATTCGGTGTGTTTTTGTCCCGTAGTGGCTAGTTAAGGACCGGGAGTACACGTTTATTGTTTTTTGGTGTTTTGAAGTGCGTACGCGGGAATGGAAGGAAAAAGGGTCGAAAACGAGGCACCGAGCAAAAGTCTTGGCGAGTTGACTAAAGGGCCGGACAGAACCCTTTAGGCACGATTGTGCCTCCTTTGGTCACGATCATGCCTCATTGGGCACGATCGCCCCCTTGCCAGTCACGATCGTGCCCCCCTTCCCCCTTGAAGATTAAATCCAAAATTTATTCCAACTTACAGTGGGCTCCCGCGATTTCAGTCACGACGGAGGCACGATCGTCACGCACAGAGAGTCACGATCGTGCCTATGCCAGTCACGATCGTGGCTTCCAAGGCACAAAGACGCGATCGTCCCGAGGCGATTTGAAAATATCTCACCTGCTACGAGTCACTATCGTGCCATCCGAGAGCACGATCGCCCCCATGACCAAGTCACGATCGTGCCATCTCAGTGCACGATAGTGACCCAGACCGAGGCATGATCGTGCCCATACCAGTTACGATCGTGACCTACCACGGATTCAGAAAACTATAAAAGGGGTTCACTCATGTTTTGAAGAGGAGGAAGAATAGAAGAGAGAAAACGAGACCAAAGCTTTTTTAGCATTTCTTGAAGTGTTCTTGAGCGTTCTTCGTCATTTCTCGAGTGTTCTTCACCTTCCTCGACACCAAGGCCAACAAGAGTTCCACCGTTCTTCATCAAACTTGAAGAAGCACCTTGCTCGGGCATCCAAGAGCATTTCTACCCGTTTTCTTTATTTCCATTATGTTGTTCATGTGTATTCTTGCTTCTACCATGATGTTGCTAAACTTGAGCACCATGGTTGAGGGTTAAATCCCTTAGCCATGAGTGCTAGACAATATGAAATGTGATTATAAAGTTTGTTGAGATTTGATTTATTGAATGATGAATTTGTTGTGTGGATTGTTGTTTGAATGCATGTGTTGTTTAATTGACGCTTCACAATATGTGTTTGAGGAGTTCTATCCGATACCGAAAGGGAAGGAATAAAACCCGGACCGTGCATCCACCGAGGGTTGTAGGCTCAAGACCGTGTCTTGGCACCTTATAGTAACCCTTAGCTTATAATTGTCGATTGTACGCGATCTCGAGTTATTCCCAATACCGAAAGGGCACGAGGAGACTCGGGATTAGGCTAACCTCAGTACCGAAAGGCGAGGTCGGCACTTAAGACATAGGCTCAACATACCTTTCATTCAATAGATTTTAATTCTCTTGGACTATTTCACTTGATGATTGTCTAGCCCCCTAGGCGTTTTAACCTATCTGTTATCACTATCGCAATTTGTTATCTTTGTCATAATCGCAAACACGTTCATTGATTAATCGTTGACCCCAAATTAATCCCTGTGGACCAAATCGGTATCTTACCGGATCTTATAAATTATATTACTTGCGAGCCGTGTGCACTTGCACGTGGAAACCATTGTGCGACGTTTTCACGTCACATTTTGGCCCAACACCCTCGCTACACCAGGGGACCCCTCGTTACACCAGGGGACCCCTCGTTACACCACTCTCCCAACGGGTATTAGTGTTTTCCTATTGAAAAATACCCGAAACCCTCGTTACACCAGGGGAGTCCTTGTTACACCACTCCCCCGACGGGTATTAGTGTTTTCCTATAGAAAAGTAACATAAACCCCCGTTACACCAGGGGAATCCTTGTTACACCACTCCCCCGACGGGCATTAGTGTTTTCCTATGGAAAAATACCTAAAACCCTCGTTACACCATGGGACCCCTCGTTACACAACTCCCCCGACGGGTATTAATGTTTTCCTATAGAAAAATACCCGAAGCCCTCGTTATACTAGGGGAACCCTCATTACACCACTCTCCCGACGGGTATTAGTGTTTTCCTATAGAAACATACATGAAACTCTCGTTACACTAGGGGATCCCACGTCACACCATTCCATTTCATGAATTGTGTCTAAGAAAACCTGTTCGAATGTAGTTCTTCATTGTTTTGACAGGTTTTCAGTTATATGTTACAAAATATGAAAGGTTTTCATATTTTGGAAAAACCTTGATCTGAATTGTTTATGAGTTGATACATTTGAATTTCATGAAATGTGTCTTAGAAAACCTGTTCGAATGTGGTTCTTCATTGTTTGGAGATGTTTTCAGTTATATGAAAGACTTTCAGGGTTTCGGTTATATGGAAGTGTAGGGTTTTGGAGCGTTCTAGATCGTCGAGATAGCGGAAGCATTATAAGAAAATCTACTCCAAACCTTGTCCAAGAACATAAACCATTAAATCCCAAAGCAAAATCTATTCCACAAGATATTTACCTTTAAGTCTTGTATGAATCGATAAAGAAGAACGTTCGGATCTTCTTCTCTAAAGCAAGTCCACACCAAGGGGATGATCTTGATGATCCCTCACTTAATTGCCTACTAGAACAATTAAATGAAGAACAAGAGAGCAAGAACAAGAGGAGGAAGGGGGTGGCCGGCCAAGCTAGAAGAGAGAGAGAGATTTGTGTGTTTTGTGATTGAATGAATAATGAATTAACGTCTTGTATTTCAATTCATCATCCAATCTCACAAGCATGGGTTAAAAGTGATTGGTATGGGCTTAAAAGTGCTTTAACCCATACCCCTTAAATCACTCACCTCTTAATCCACAATCACCAACTAAGCATGGTGTTGTGTGGCCCCCACACATGGACCCACCATGTGGGCCGGCCAAGAGGTCTTGTTGGGCCCTTAATGGGCTGGCCATGAGGCTTCATGGGCCGAGCCCAATGGGCCCTCCCGTGTTGTCTCATGCCGTGTCCAAAAGTCGCCCGACCCTTTTGTCGTCACTTATCAAACAAAGTCCGACGCGATATCGACGAAAAACTCAGTTTTTCTCGATTCGCTAATTATTCTCTCAAACCGAACCTATGGCACAAAACTTCCAGTTTTGTCCATATATTATTCCTCAAGAAACGTCAATGTTTCCTTGTCTCAAGTTATCCGTCTTGAATGTGTGTGACCCTCTAGGCTCATGCCACCATTGGCAGATCGGCGCAAAAGATCGCTCTTGCCCGATCAATCATAAGTGGTCTCTAGTAAGACATTATGATTACCCAAGGTGCATGACGATCGATGATTCGACTTAACATTGTGCGTACAAGTCACTATCCTATTATCTCTAGATATCCTGATTGATCACAAGGCATAGAGTCGTCATCCTTGTTTAATCAATCATTGTTACTTGATATGCGAGATGGCTGAGAACTGATAACCCGTATCATTGGCATGGCCATGCTCTTACTCTCAGTCAGTCTCCATCAAGAGGCCCTTTTAACGGATATCTTTCCCATACCGTAGTATGAGGGATAAATCCCTTAGCCGTCTTTCGTGTCACTCATGCAACCCGTTCTGCCACCCAATCATGCCCGTTATAGCAATCCTATTACAGAAAGCGTTTGTTGCAAGTTAAAGCCGTACGTTCATTGCATAGTGATCACAAAGACTCCTTGGTCTAAGGATGTCGTGACAAGCTATCGCATTTGAATATGTTCATGGCTTAATCTATGAAAACACTATTCAAAGCGGGTCGTCCGATATCAATCACCTCATGATATCTATGATATGATTCCAGGATCCCTCATCCCTATGACAAGTAGAACTATATCATTAAGAACCATCCCTATACTGGTCGCTTTAAGGAAGCATAGGTTGACCAGGGACTCGTTAAGTGTGATCCGTATAGAATTATGGTTCTACTACTTTAGTGGTCATAAATCAGATCATGCTTAACATATTACTTCAACACATAAGTAATACAAAGCCGTTTTATATATATATTACAAATGATGATATTGTACATAGACGTTTACAGCCTAATAGCAATTGGACTAGGGCACAAATGCTATCAGGAAGGCTTTCAAATTTTCATTGTTTCCAATTTCTCATATGAAATTCATGATTGAATCCTTCAAATAAATGAAAATGAGGGTGATTTTCATTCGAAGCCGATCCGCCGCCAGAGTTCAACTTCGAAAGCAACTGCCCCTCAATTTTCACAGACCTTAATCAAAACCAACCACAAGACCCAGATCAAAACCAACCATAAGATCCGTGAAACCTTATCTCCACAAACCAAAACCTCGAAGAAGATATTCCACATCTAAATCCCTCCACCTCTCTGTCCCAATCAGAGTCGCGGAGCGATTCTCTTCATATTCTCGCCTCCGAAATCCCCAGAATTCGAGCCATTCTCTTGCCGATTCACGGTTTCGAGCCCTCGTCGCCGCCGATCGAGGGAGGAACCGTGGCGAGGATCAGTTCTACGATTCGGCGGAGGCTCGCCGGAGTCGCGGCAGATAGAATGATGGACAGAGGAGATAAGGGAGGAGACCAAGGATTGGAGGGAGGAAAGGGAATACTCAGCGTGTTTGAGAGAGGAGAGCTGGGAGAGAAGCCCAAATTTGTGATATGTTGATTTTACCTATATACCCTTATGGGTAGTATTTGATTATTTTTTTGTAATAATGGGATAAATAATGGAAACCATTGATGAGATTGGATCCAATGGATGGCAGTGGTCCCTTTGTACCTATTCACTGTCATTTTTTTTCTTTAGTAACGGCGTATGAAAGTACACCGTTACAGATCAAAAATACGCCGTTACACTTTGTAAGGCGTACAAACAGCCGTTAGTCGATACGCCGTTACAAAGACGCCGTTATAGTTTGTAACGACGTACAAATGACGCCGCTACACCAACACGACGTCGTTTCGGCAGTCCGTTAACAGCGTAATGGTTGTTAACGCCGTTAACTTTATAACGGCGTATATATCACTACATACGCCGTTACAAATTTGACGGTGCCGTTTACACGGCTTGACACCACCAACTTAGTAACGACGTATATTGTCAAATAATACGCCGTTAGAAGTATTAAAAAGTATTATTCTAATGTCAACTTTGTAACGGTGTATTATACAGAATACGTCGTTACAAATATAAGAAAGTATTATTTTAATAAAAAACTTGTAACTGTGTATTCTATAGAATACGCCGTTACAATTATTAATTTATTAAAAAATAAAAACCGAATAAAAATTATATTTAATATATAATTTTTATTCGGTTTTTATTTTTTGCGTATTAAAATTAAAATTCAAATTCAAATTCAAATTCAAATCCAAATGAATTAAAATTACAAATATTTAAATAAAAATTACATTAATTAAACTACGACGGTGGAGGTGGAGGACCAAAGTTGGTAAACATGTTTGGGTCGTAAGGGGTCAAAGAAGGATTGGCTGCTCGCATCTGCTCGTACATCCATTGAAAGCTTCTTCGTTGAGCTTTGATGTTTCTTTCTTGAGCTTCGAACCTCTCATTTTGCGCGGCAATCTGCTCCGTCGCCTGGCTGGGCCTAGTCTGCATATCTTCGAACTCTTCTGCAGACACACCGCTGGAGGACTGGCCACGTTTTCTAGGTCTGGCCTGTACCTGGTAATCATCTCCAAATCCGCTCAGCCGTCTCTTCTGCAAGATATAACCGTTGAAGTCGAGGAGTCAATGGGAAGTACCACAACGTCTTCTTCGGAACGAATTTTTTTCCTTCCATAGTAAACCGTGGTTCTTTACAAACTCAATATTTGTCCAGAGTGGAGAACTCTTTGTAATACAAAGTGCATCCGTACAAACATGCGTCGTATTTCATGTGTGGCATTTTGATGGCCTTCATTATCTTTTTCGCAGCTGCGTAGCTAGATGGAAACGAATTAGATCGTGGTAACATACGACATTGCTCTTTCGCAACCTGGGTAAAAGCAGCGTCTGACATCCCGGTGCTCTGTTTGATACACAACATCCTAAACATCGCTTCCAAAGAAGTATCCTCACTAGTGACAGCGCTTGTGGTTTTGTACAACAGCTGTTGTGACTCCGTCACCAAACGGTTGTATGTCGTCATCTTCGCTTTAGCAAGTCCGGCCTCGACTTCGGTCACCGAACTTATCTCCAATTGTGGGTCCTCGTCCTCGTCCGTGTCCTTATCCTCATCCTCATCCTCGTCGGTTTCGCATTCATCTTCGCCAATCCTTACATCTCTAGATGGATCTACATCATTCACGAACTGATGCGCCGGATCAACGTACTCTGGAGTGTGCGCCGACGTCGAACAAGGGGGATTATGCGAACTTGACGGGAAACTCATATCTATATTTCGGCTTGAACTAGGCCGGCTCAAACTAGGCCCTCTATCTTCGCCGTGATGGATCCACACATTGTACGATGCAAGGAAACCTTTCTTCAATACATGATCGCAAATGGTGTCCATATCGTGCCAAGAATAATTACAACATCTAGTGCACGGACACTTGAAACGTCCCACACTATCTGTTTGCGCGTTCCGTGTTGCAAATTTGACGAAACTGCTTAATCCGTTCATCCACTTCTTACTCATCTTACGGGATGTTATCCACCCACGATCCATTCTATATATTATACAAATAACTAAGGTTAATAATCAATATTAATTCACTATATGTATCAACTATGACAACAATTAACATATATTATTATTATTATTATAACAACAAAAACAATAATCTACATGCACTATTTAACCAAAATTAATAAAATACATTACATAATGCATTATTAATAATAAAAAAAATGTACGTACCTACTAATTCACCGAACTGTTGTAAACGTTTTGCCGGCACCTTCGATTCCACAATCTAATATGGAGAATGATGATATGAACCGTAGTATTTTGAGAGAGAGTTGTCGAAAAATGAAAATGATATTACGGAAATGCCCTTGTCGAGAACAATAAAGTTTGAGAGAATTGGGAGAAAAATGTGGGAAGAATGGGAGGAGGTTTTGTTAACATTTATACATTGATTTTGTAACGGCGTATGTAGGTAAATACGCTGTTACTAATTAACGGTAACACAACGGCAGAACGGTAACATAACGGGAAGATTTTGTAACGGCGTATTTACCTACATACGCCGTTACAAATTAAGTAGAGTAACGGCGTACGCAATAGGATACGTCGTTACAAATATATTTGTAACGGCGTATGCATTAATTATACGCCGTTACTGATGAAAAATCTAACAGCGATTTAGGTCGAAGGTCTGTCGAGTAGCACCTTTAAGTCATGCTGAGATGGGGAGAAGGTCCAAGCGGCAAGAACTCGACCAGGGCCACCCAAGCATAAAGCAAGAAAAGCTTTTGCTTTAAGCCCCAAAATTCATAAGGCCCATAAATTTTTAATTACATGACAATTAGCATGTACCCTACTGTGTATGAATCTGTAAACTATATGCATAATGAGCCTTATTCTCATACTGCGTTTGTTTTTAAACATTCATCGTGGGCCCCATAAATTGTCATTCTTTTGTTTAAAGAACAATTAATTTGATTATGCTTTTTTTATTATTTGTATAATTTATTATATTTTAATTACTAAAATGGGAGTCAAATTATGCATGTTGTTAAAACTTTCACCCAAACACTCATTTATATCATCTTCTTGAATTTCAATTAATAATCAATTGACTAAAACCCTAAATATATGGCTCATTGTGATTTATTTAGGTAGTTTTAAGGTTTATGGCTCGAGCTCGTAGTAAGACACTCATAGAAAATTCTGAGATTGTCGGGTTCATTTCGGTCTTGAGTTCAAGATCCTGAGAGGTTAAAAATTGACTCGAGGATAGGCCAATTCCAATGTCGAGAGGTGGTCTTGAGGTATATATTAAGTGATTAAGTGACTTTTATCTCGTAGGTTAGTAGTGAGTCAAAATTTAACACTCGTGATTACCCTACTTTCGTTGATTCTTTCCCCCTTTACTTTAGTTTAGTGTATTTAATTGTTATTAATTTTCTCATCTTTTTAAACAAAACCCAAAAAATTGAAGACATGTCTAGAGGTACTGGACTTTATTGAAGACATGTCACAATGTCAGTGATGATAAATACATGTAAGAAGCGTTGTACTCTTTTGACTGTGTGTAGACTTGTGTTCTCTACATATGGTTTCCACGCCTCTGCCGACAGTGTTTGACATTCAAGTGGACCAAAATGTTAGTGACAATGTCAGTAGTATTGTGCAGCTACAATTCTTAAAGATTTTGATGTTGGAACATGTTTATAAACTGTAGCATGTATGGAAGGGGGCCACCAGGTCCGTAACTCTACGCAGCCGAAACTGATATGTGTGTTTCCAGCAACTGGAAATACTCAGAATAAATTATTGTTATAACTTGGAGCTAACTGCTCTGAGGAGAGGAGGTAGTGATGAACATGTTTTTAACTGTTGCTGCTGCTTTACAAACTTGAGAGTGCTGGATGTATCTCATTGTTACAAACTGAAAGCAATATTCCCAATCGGGAAGTCAACAGGCAGAGCTCCTCGTCTTCGTCTTCATCTTCATCTTCATCCTCATCCTCAAAGGCGGTGCCTATTATGTCCACATGTGAATTCAAGGTCCCATATCGAAAGATTAAAAGGTACAAGGAGAGTTTATATACACATTAGACCCTAGACCTTATAGTTTAGTCTTTTGGGTCAAAGGTGGGCTCTAATATATATATGAGTTTTCCTTGGGTGCTCCTCCCGAACAATATCTCCCCTACAGTGCCGCCTTCCCAAGCTACAAAGCTTTGCTCTAGAGAGTAACAAGAAATCAGAGCACATATTTGGCCACAAAACTCAAGTTTGCAAGTGCTGGTTGTGGCAAATTGCCCTAAAATATCCACCACTCACTTCGTTACAACCCAAATGCAAGCCCCATCACCAAAGGTAATTATTTCATTTCATTTCCCTCGTACCTTCCTTACTAAATTATTAAATAGGCCATTCAAAGATAATTTCATGGATACCATTCAGGGACTTGAAGAACGACTACAAAGCCGAGCTGATGATTTTCCACTGAGTACAATTATATGCTTCTCCACTCTTAAAAGAGTGAAGCTGTCAGGCTGCAACAAATTGAAACAAGTTTTCACAACATCACTTGCTGCCAGTTTACACCATTTGGAGGAGCTTTTTGTAGAGATGTGCGGTGAATTAGACGTCATCAACTTAGTCGAGGATGGAAAAGAAGAAACTGCTATTGGAGTTTGCATTGAAAATTTGAAGATCCTACATGTGAGTGGATGTAGGAAATTGAAAACAGTATTCCCAATCTTCCATAACTCTTCCAAAACTAGAAACAATTCAACTAAAAAGATGAATCAACTCATTATCACACAAATCATTGTCCTACTACTATTACTACTTAGCAGGTGCTTAGACCAGGCACTCCTCTTGTCTTTGAGCCGTCTCAATTCCACTTTTCGTGCAAACGCCTGTGCTTGGTTTTGTCTTTGTCTTCAAAGGTCTTCGTGAGTCTTCAATCACGTACACATTACCCTAATCGAACAAACACTCAATCTTCTTGAATGATGTTTGTCGAAGCATACGTTCTTAACAAATCATACAACCTCTTAACACGCTAGTTCAACACGCTTAAGAGCTCTGAATGATTTGCACGAAAGAACGACCAAAACGCTAAAAACGATCGAAAGTTCCATAAACCTGACCGCATAATGTCATGCTAAATGTTCGTGACATGTTGCTCGACATCCTTCCTTACGTTAAAAAATAACGCCAACACTGAACGTAACAACAATCTCTCCCTTAGGCTATTTTTAGGCAAGTGCACTAAACTTCACCATTACAGTAAGTGAGCCTCTCCAGAGAGCGCGAACATCCATCGTCATGATAAAAACATTATCGATCTCCTCAACCATGTGTAGCAACATGTCATAACATTGTAACTAACATTATCTCCCCCTGATTGCCTTAAAAATTAGACCAAGGGCAAACAAAAAAACCATAGCAGCTAGTTTGCAGGGGAATAAAAGCTAACCAGCTCTAACCCAGAGCAATATAAAATGTGCAGTGACAGAGTACCAAAAGTAACTCGGACAGACCCAGAGAATTTAAAGTGTTAAACATAAGAGAGTAGTTTGTGAAATGGAATCAGAAAACAATACTTATGATGCGGCAAAACAACTTCTTCTTCAGCTTCAGAGTTGGCCCCTTCTTCATCTTCATGCTCAGGAACATATGTCAGGTCATGAACAAGGCCTTCACCGGTCATCTTCCTGATGGTTAGGACATCTATAGTTTTGGCCAGGCAGACAATCTCTTCTTAAAGCTCCTTCAGAATATTTTCTTGAATTGTCTTCCTACTTTTGGAGCTGCTTTGTGCACTTGATGTCCCAGTAGAAGGTCTGACAAGGTCTCGAGCATGTTTCCCTTCAAAGAGTTTATGACTTATATTGAGCACTCCTGGACGCTTTCCTTTCACATCAGAACTCCGCAGAATTTTGGGGCTTTGATGTAAGAGAATCCCAGTGATGAGCGTGGAAAAGCCAATTGGCAACTTCACAACATATGACTTTGCATGTCTAGATAGGTGATCAAAAACGAAAGTTGCAAAGTCAATAGAGGAGGTGTACTTATTGATAGCATTTTTGTGCCCTAGTCCAATTGCTAGTAGTCTATAAATGTCTATGTATATTTATCATCGTTTGTAATAAATAAAACGGCTTTGTATTACTTATGTGTTGAAGTAATATGTTAACCATGATCTGATTTATGACCACTAAAGTAGTAGAACCATAAATATGTACGGATAACACTTAACGAGTCCCTGGTCAATATACGCTTCAATCGAAGCGACCAGTATGAGGATGGTTCTCAATGATGTAGTTCTGCTTATCATAGGGATGTGGGATCCCAGAATCATATCATAGATATCATAAGGTGATTGATATCGGACGACCCGCTTTGAATATTGTTTCATAGATTAAGCCATGAACATATTCAAATGCAATAGCTTGTCACGATATCCTTAGACCAAGGAGTCTTTGTGATCGCTATGCGGTCGACGTACGGCTTTAACTTGCGCCTAACGCTTTCTGTAACATGATCGCAATAACAGTCATGATTGGGTGGCGGAACGGATTGCATGAGTGACACGAAAGACGGCTAAAGGATTTATCCCTCGTACCACGGTATGGGAAAGATATCCGTTAAGGCCGCTTGATCGAGAGTGACTGAGAGAAAGAGCATAACCATGCCAGTGATACGGGTTATCAGTTCTCAGCCATCTCACATATCAAGTTACAATGATTGGTCAAACAAGGATGACGACTCTATGCCTTGTGATCAATTGGGATGTCTAGAGATAATATGATAGTGACTTGTACGCACAAGGTTAAATCGAATCATCGATCATCATGCACCTTGGGTAATCATATTGTCTTACTAGAGACCACTTATGATGGATCGGGCAAGAGAGATCTCTTGCGCCGATCTGCCAACGGTGGCATGAGCCTAGAGGGTCACACACATACAAGATGGATAACTTGAGACAAGGAAACATTAACGTTTCTTGAGGAGCAAGACATGGACAAAACTGAAGGTTTTGGGCCATGGGTTCGGTTTAAGAGAATAATTAGCGAATCGAGAAAACTGAGATTTTCGTCGATGTCGCGTCAGACTTTGTTTGATAAGTAACGACAAAAGGGTCGGATAACTTTTGGACACGGCACGCGACCACATGGGGGAGCCCATTGGGCTCGGCCAATGAAGTCGCCTAGCCGGCCCAACAAGGGCCCAAATAAGGCCCAATAAGCCTACATGGCTGGCCACCTTGGTGGGTCCAAGTGTGGGGACCACACACCATGCTTAGTTGGTGTTGTTGATTAAGAGGAGAGTGATTCAAGGGGATTAGGTGATGACTTGCCTGTAACCCATGCTTTCATCATTTGTTACTTTAATGACCCATGCCTTATCAGTTGATGAAGTAGACAAATGAGAAAAGAATTCAAACACTCTCTCACTCTCTCATTCTCTCTCTAGTGGCCGGCCACTTCCCCACCTACTCTCTCTTTGCTCTCTTGTTCTTCACACATAAGTTCTAGTAGGCATTTTATGAAGGATCTTAAGGATCATCCTCTTGGTGTGGACTTGCTCTGGAGAAGAAGATCATCTTGTTCTTCTTTCTTGATTCAACAAAGACTAAAAGGTAAATTCTTGTGGAATAGATTTTGCCTTGAAATTTAATGGTTCATGTTCTTGGACAGTTTTTGGAGTTCCTTTTGTTTATGCTTCCGCTATCTCGATAATCTCGAAAGCTCCAAAACCCTACACTTATTTGGTATATGAGACAAGCCAAGTCTAAAGTGATGCTTGATCCATATGTAGAGGGATCCAAGTTTGCAATACCTATCCTATACATCACTGAATACTTGACAGAGAGCTCGGAGGATGCCATTTTTCCCTTTAAGGGCCACTCCATCCTCACATTTCAAGAAATTTCCTTGGATATTGTGTGCCTTGAGGGAACAGAATCAACATAAGTTTCTTCCTCTACTCCAAGGTAAGCATATATGGCATCAATCGAGAAATCAAAATAGTGACCCAAACATAAACCTTCCTGAATTCTGTATTTTCAAGGTCGTCAAAAGACGGGGACAAATTCACTATGAATTTTTTAACTAGTCCGGGATAGAACACACCATGATTGGTGACTGTTTTGAGTAGCCCAGCATCTGTGAGCAATTCCATAACAACTTCTAACTTTTGTGCTTCCTCAAACAACTCTCTCTCAGGAAAAAGAACTCGATGATATACATACCTCCACTTGAGAACCCCATCTTCTCTATGGAAGGATACATTGTCGAGCGGAGCTACTGGAACTTTTTGTTGGGACTTTCTTCCCTCCAACTGACATTTTGCTTCCCACAGCACAAGGTACCTCAGGTTCTTCATGAACAAATTTTTGAGGTTTCCAATCAATTAATTTCATGCCCAGACAATAAATTAACCTCAAAAGTTTATATAAAATTAAGGATCTTACATGATCATTGATTGATCATGAGATCTAGGCTAGAAAAACAAATCTAAAAAATATACCTTGAATTGAAATCCCTTGTCACTAAAAAAAAATTCAGTGACCCCTAGAGAACGTCCACACAGGAAGATTAATCCGAAGATACTTACTACGATCCTTGCTAGAAGACCGAAGCAAGCAAAACGGGAGGAAGAGAGAGAGGGGGGGGGGGGGTGCGGACCGACCAAGATTTCCAGTTTAATCCAGCTAAACCGTTTCTGATTTCCGGTTTAATCCTAAACTGAAATCGGTCTAATCCAGTTTAATCTAAAACCGGAAATTATCTCTCTTGTGATTCGTCTACGTGATTCCATCCATTTTACTCAACCTTTAGTGTGTGACCCTCTAGGCTCACGACATGTTGGCGGACTGGTAAAATTACCATTTTACCCTTCCCATCATGAGTGGCCTCTAGCAAGACATCATGATTACCCAACGCTTGTGATTATCGAGATTTCGACTTAACCTTGTGGTACATGAAACTATCCTTTTATCCTCTTGATATCTTGATAATCACGAGGCATAGACAAGTCATCCTCGTTCAATTGTCCTGTTTCCTGATCTGAGTTAACTGAATTGGGACTGATACTCCGTATCAACTGCATGGCCATGCTATTATATTTCAGTTGTACTCCTCAAGTGGCTTAAACAGATATCTGCTCATACATCTGTATAAGGGATAAATCCTTCAGCGATATATTGAGTCAACTCATGTGACTCGTGACCGAGCTAATCACAGTCGTTATTGTAACCCTGTCACAGGAGACGTTAGACTGAGTCAAACTCGTCACTCATCACATAGTGACCTCAAAGATTCTTCCGTCTGAGGATGTGATTTCACGTACTGACATATGAGTATGTTCATGACTGTATCTATGTAACATACTCACGATCGGGTCGTCCTATATCACCCCGTCTGGTGATACTATGATCAAACTCCGGCCCCCTTCTGGCCATGATCAGTAGAGCGTGATCATTTAGAGTTAGCCTCATACCGATCGCTTCTTGTGAAGCTATTCTGATCGGGGACACCTTAAGTGTGATTTTATCTAATTTATAGATCTACTATTATGTGTTGACACATCATTGATACAAATCAAATCATACTTAAGATATTACTACAACACTTAATAATATAAATGCCGATTTTATTTCAACTAATAATCTCATTACATGAGTAGATTGAAAATACATTGTGCAAGGGCACAAAATCCCAACGCTTCATCAGCTGATTCTAGTTCATCCACCATTGGATCAACAACATGTTGCTTCCTTTTGCTCTTGCTAGCCATATCTTTGGATTGCATTTTGGCAGCACCTTTCAGAGAGACCTCAGGAATAGTCTCTTCCTCCTCAGTGGAGGTTTGTTCATCTACTAGCGTTCTTTATAGCTTCTTCCACTTTTTATTGTCTTTCTTTCCTTTCTTACGGTTTACAAGATCCTCGGGCTCTTTTTCTCCCACATTTTTCCTTTTCTTTCCCTTACTAGGGGCAGTATCTTCCTCAGTAACCTTGGTCACTTTCTTTATCCTCTTTTTCTTCTTTTTTGGACACATAGCAGCAATACATCTTCCTCACTCGTAAGTTCTTCCTCAACGACATTAGCTTCTTTACATGCAACAATTTCTCGTTCAAAAGAAGTTGGGACATCTTCCCACACATCTTTTCGTTCACCAATCACTTCTTCATCCTCAAACATAGAGGGAATAAGAACATCTTCAAACTCAATTTGAGTTTCCATAACAGTTTCTTCCTGAGGTACCTCTAGTGTTTCGAGAGATGCTTATCCTAAGTAGATCTGAATAGAAGATGTTAGAACAACTCTTTCAACATTCTGTGTTGAGGCTAGGGTTTCCTCAACTATATCCTTATGCAAGTGTTCTTGGTCATCAATAAGCAATTCTTGGGTACTTTCGACCCTAGGGTTTTGCACAATTTTCTGAGGAAGAATGGAAGTACTAGGATTACTTGGAGTCGTCTTGGTTGGCGTGCCTGATTTTTCAGTGACAGTTTCATCCTCAAACCTCTCTTTTGAAGCTATGGAACTTGTCATACCATCTTCTTGGTTTGAATATGTATCAGGATTTTCGATCGGAGCGGATATCTCGGCTGCGAAACTTTCACCCTTCTAGCTAGACATCTCGCCGGAACGTAGACCTCGAACTCGTACCCCATGTGTGTTTTGTGCGTCTTTAGGGCCGGTCCCCTTCTTTGGAACACTTTTGATTCTAATCTTGGGTGTTTGTTTGTGTGACTTCGCAGGAATACGCCTACTCCGAGTACCTACTATTGTTATGAGGCAAGAAGTTTAGGAAGAGAAACTGCTACATTGTCGTGCGATCGAAAAACCCTAAGCGTTCGAGAATAATGGAGGAAACTGCAAGAAATTCGGAAGGATGTTCTAATATGTTGTGTGCATCTTCTTGCCTTCCTTTGCTGGGAGTGGAATAGTTGGGCTGGCGATTGGACAATAGTCATGTTTAATAATGAAAAAATAACAGATTTTCTGAATTAACTTGTGTGGGCATGGGTATGTAAACCGGCCCAGATTCGATTTTGAAGACCCTAGTTGGTCTAAAGAAGGGAGAAAGCGAATTAACAAAGCTCTCTATTCTTTCCTTGACATTTATTGCTCAATATAACAGAGTCTAAGGGAAGACCTGAAACTCTCAAATCAGTTTGCATCTAGTGACTTCGTAATAGTATCTACAAGTTGTTTTTCAGTCGGAAGCTACTCCAACATAATCTTCTTGTCTTCTACCAATTCTCGAATAAAATAGTGCATGATATCGATGTGTTTATTCTTGCTATGTTGCATTGGATTTTTCGAGATGTTGATGGCACTGATATTGTCGCAGAACAATGTCATGACATCCTGCTCGACACCATACTCAGCAAGCATTTGCTTCATACATTAGAGCTGAGTGCAACTACTTCCAGCTGCGATATACTCGGATTCAACTGTGGATAGGGCAATACAGCTTTGTTTTTTGCTGAACCACGAAATCAGATTATTGCCGAGATAGAAACAACCACCAAAGGTGCTTCTTCTATTAGTAGTGCTCCCTACCCAGTCACATCACAATACCGAACCAGAGTAGACAACGTATCGAAGGAGTATAGAAGACCTCATTCACGGGTTCCTGATATGTACCTTATAATTCGCTTGGCTTGAGTCAAGTGACTAGCTTTTGGATTTGCTTGATAGCGAGCACACACTCCTACTGAGAAAGCTATGTCTGTTCAACTGGCAGTGAGATAGAGAAGGCTTCCAATGATGCTTAAATAGAGGCTTTGGTCAACATGTTCATCTAGCTCATCCTTTGTGAGTTTAGAATGTGTGGCAATGGGGGTTCGTTTGTGGGATGTCTTCTCTAGTCCGAACTTTTTCACAATATTTCTGACATACTTGCTTTGAGAAATAAAAATCCCACCCTGCATTTGTTTGATCTGGAAGCCTAGAATATAGGTTAGTTCACCAACCATACTCATTTCAAAATCGAATTGCATTTATCGCACAAAGTGTTCTACCATCTTCTCTGACATTCCTCCAAACACAATGTCATCAACATAGATTTGAGCAATCATGATGTTGCTGCCTTCTTTCTTAACAAACAAAATTTTGTCAACTCCCCCTCGAGTATAGCCATTCTGAACTAAGAACTGAGTTAGGTGATTATACCAAGCCCGATGTGCCTGTTTGAGACTGCAGAGTGCTTTCTTGAGCTTGTAGAAATGATGTGGCGAGTTTTGATCTTCAAATCCTTTTGTCGAGCAACATAAACCTCCTCATTCAAATATTTGTTGAGGAAAACATTCTTCACATCCATCTGATAGAGTTTAAAGCGCAGATGACAGGTAAGGCCCAGAAGGAGTCTAATAGCCTCAAGTCTAGCAACTGGACCAGAAGTTTCGTCGAAATCCACTCCTTCTACCTGTGTATATCCTAGTGCCAACAGTCTGGCTTTGTTTCAAGTGATATTTCCTTGCTCATCAGACTTACTTTTAAACATCCACTTTGTCCCAATAACATTAACATTGTCCGGCTTAGGTACTAGTTCACAAACAACATTTCTTTCGAATTGAACCAACTCTTCTTGCATGGCACAGATCCAGTATTCATCGTTAATAGCTTCTTGCATATTCTTTTGTTCAAGTTTTGAAACGAAGCAGAGGTTACCTATCATCCCCCTGTTGTTTCCAGGAGCCTTTGGACGAGTTCGCATCCCTTCACTAATGTCGCCGATCACTTCATGAGCTGGATGATTTTTCTGAACTCCTCTGCAAGGGATTCTCTATTCTGTTGTGGATGAAGGCTCTTTGTCAGTAGTAATGTCACACTCTTCGTCAGGAACTATGTCATGAGCTTCGTTGTTAACATCCGTCCTGACATCTGGGATATTCAAGATTTCTTCTTCCTCGTCATTGGATCGTTCATCATCATTAACAACTACATTTATGGATTCCATCATGGACCTGCTACGCTTGTTAAAGACACGAAAAGCTCGACTATTCCTGGAGTATCCTAGAAAAATACCTTCATAACTTTTGGGGTCAAATTTTCGTTGAGGATCCCTATCCGCTAAGATATAGCATACCGCACCAAAGACATGGAAGTACTTGACGTTTGGCTTTCTCATCCTCCATTTTTCATAAAGAGTGATAGAGGTACCTGGACGAATAGTGACTATTAAAAATATGGCAAACCGTGTTGAGTGACTCTGCCTACTCCAGGAATAGGTGTAACATTTCTTCTAATTAATAAAATTGTAGAAATATTATCTTCTTTTGTATGAAAAATAAAAGGCTCTATTCAGTTTTTTTGCTTTAGGCCCGAATAATCGTTGAGACGACCCTTACTCTAAGCACAATACAAGAGTTAATGTATGAACTGAAATTCAATTTGATGTAGTTTGATCTCCTTTGGTGAACTTTAAGTAGAGTCACATGACCGTAATTGGTCGGCAGCTAAAGACGTGATCAAACCCTTGAATTTTTTAGCACTTTAACTAATATCTTTGGGAAAATGCGTTTTTGAGGATGTAGTTACGACATTTTTAGTGATTGGCTTATTTTTAAGAAACTAGAAAAGATGTCATAGAGAATGTCGAAACTTCATATGCGACATCTTGGATGACATTGTTGTTAGAGTTATGCCCTAGTCCAATATATAAGTGATCTACAGATGTAATGTTTTATCATCTTTCCGAATAAATAAATTGGCATATATTACTAATGTGTTGTAGTAATATATCGAATGTAATTTGATCTATGTCATTATGTGTGTAACCACTAATAGTAGATCTATAGATGAGAAAGAATTACATTTGATAAGTCCCTGATCAGCTACGCTTCTTTAAGAAGCGATCAGTATGAGACCAACTCCTTGTGATCACGCTCTACTGATCATGGCAAAGTATGTGCCGGAGTTATATCATAGATACCATCAGGTCGATGATATCGGACAACCCGATTGTGAGTATGCTGCATAGATCCAGTCATGAGATACTCACATATCGTAACTTGTCATTATATCCTAAGACCAAGGAGTCTATGTGTACACTATGTAACGAATACCTAAGTTTGACCTAGTCTAACGTTATCCGTAAAAGGGTAACTATAACGGCTTCGATTGGCTTTGATATTGATTGCACTAGTGAACTCGAAAGGCGTCTGAGGGATTTATCACTCATACTTCGATATGAGAAAGATATCCGTTTAGGCCACTTGATGAGTATGACTGAAGGAAGAGCACGACCGTGCACGTGATACCATAGTATCAGTTTTCAGTCATCTCTGATATCAAGAAACAGTGATTGATAAATTAGGATGACCATTTTATGCCTATTGATCAATCTGGATATCGGTTTGATAAAAGGACAGTGACATGTACGATAACAGGTTAAGTCGAATAATCGATAATCACGAACATTGGATAATCATAATGTCTTGCTAGAGACCACTTATGATGGAAAGGGTAAAATAGTAATTTTACCAGTCTGCCAATTGCTCGTGAGCCTAGAGGGTCACACGCATTAAGCACGATACATGACAACAATTATGGATGAAAATTGAGAACGATTCAGTAGTTTTCTGGCCTAAGGTTTTAACCTGACGGTTGAAGAAATCAATTCGAGGAAATTGAGTCGTTTTGTCTAAACCGAAATTAGAACTCAAGTTAATGGGTTTAATTTGGGTTTTAGCTAAACGGGCTTAAACCCCATTTAGGGATTTAAGTTATGAATGGGAACAAATGCAAATAAGAGTTTATGAAGGATAGATATGCAATTTTAATTTGAAATTCAATTTTAATCTTCAAATTAAAATCACATAATATCTTCCATTATCTTCTCTAATTTTCAACAACTAATTCCATCATCCTCTCTCCCTCATTGCTGAATTCTCTCTCCCTTTCATCCTCCATTGTTGTCAAGTTTCTCTCAAAAATTCATAGCAAAAATTTGAGTGAAAACCTTCTTAAGTTGTGGTGCTTGTGTGGACCTAATAGAGAAACACTAAGCTTGTGTTTTCATCGATTAGAAGAGGTAACTTTCAGATTTAATATATATATATAACATGTTGAATTTACATTAAGATCATAGCTTGCATCGATCACCACGGTTACATAACGTCCGCTGCATGATATTTATCGAATGGAACCCGTGGTGATCTCTTTCAATTGTTGGTGACATCTCAGCTAACATCTATGTTCGACACAAAACAGGAAAGTCTCTGTCCTTCATAAAGTACGACTACAACTAGGAATTGTGAAAGTTCCAGCGCGTCTCCGATTCTGGAAAGAAGAAAGACGGTGACAAATAGGAAAACCATTAGGGTTAGTAATCATACTCGATTGCTATAAAAGCTTATGCTACCCCCTTAGCAATCGTGTGGGCTTTTATTGCTTCTTCGCAATAATTTACAGAGCTCTTAGACGTGAAGGTTTGCGGGTTGAGAGGTTGTAGATTGTTCTATGGATATTGTGTATCACCTTAACTATTGAGAGTTAAGTGATTGAGGGTTTACTGATCGCGAGAGCGAAGACTGCACGCAACCAAAACGTTCAACGACAACTTGAACCGACAGAGCAAGGTGAATGCTCGAAGAGTGGAATCAAGACGGCGTCTTGGATTCAGGGGGAGACCCTGAGATAAGTTTGCACTTGTAATAGTAGCATAGAGTATATATCTTGTGATGATCATAGGTACTTGTATGTTTTAACATATTACCACATAGTGAAACCTTTCTACTAGGCTGCGAGCCCCCAGACGTAGGTGATGTTGCACCGAAGTGGGTAAACAATTTGCTGTGTCGCTGTTTATTATATTTGATATTTACTGTACGCCTTTATCTACGCAAGTTGTCATACACTGTGTTATAGAATTATATGTAACATTGTGTGTGACATCTTGCATAACTATATGATCAAAATTTCAATTGGTATCAGAGGGGGCACCTACAGCTTTAGGTGAGTTCCTAGTCAAAATATTCTGATCATGATGATGGACAATATCAAAGAAGGAGGATCTATTAACCAACCACCAGTTATAGATGGAAGTAACTACGGCTATTGGAAGGCCCGCATGTGTGCCTTCATGAAGTCTCTTGACAATAAAACATGGAAGGCTGTGATCAATGGTTGGAATGCCCCACAACTCAGTGACAGTGTTGGTAACCCCATCGGCCCAAAACCAGAAAAAGACTGGACTGACAACGAAGACGAAGAATCACTGGGAAACTCTCGAGCCCTGAATGTTATCTTTAATGGTGTTGACAAGAACGTATTCAGACTAATCAACACATGCACGACTGCCAAAATCTGCATGGGATATCCTGACTGTTGCATATGAAAGAACAACCAAGGTTCGAGAACAAAAGCTACAATACTTGACAACCAACTTCGAAGCTCTTGTCATGAAAGAGGATGAATAAATCGTTGAATTCAACGTTCAAATTCGAGATCTAGCCAATGAATCCTATTCTCTGGGCGAACCAATGTCTGATGAAAAACTGGTTAGAAAAACCCTGTGTGCTCTTAGCCCTAGATTTAAAATGAAGACCACCGCAATTGAGGAAGTTCATGACCTCTTGATCCTAAAATTTGATGAATTGAGGGGATCTCTAATGACATATGAGTTATCTCTACCCAATGTCGAAAAAAAGAATAAAGGAGTTGCTTTCAAAAGTTCAACACACAAGCAACCAGAATCTGACGATTTTGACTTTGACGAAGACATCAACTCCACAATTTCCCTTCTCACAAAGAATTACAACAAAAAGTCATGAGAAGATTCAGTCGAATGGGCGGAAGGAATGGTACAACAGATGCCAGGAACAAATCTACACAGAAAGCTCAGACAAGAGGAAATCTTGACAAACCTAATAGAAGCAGAGAAGAAAACAGTAAGAACAAAGGTCCTCAGTGTCATGAATGTGAGGGATTCGGTCATCTTCGCAGAGAATGTCCAAACTTCCTCAAAACACAAAAACGAGGATATAATATTACCTTGTCAGATGAGGATAACGAGGATAGTGGTTCTGAAGAGGTAAGCAATTTTGTTGCATTCACTGCTGCCACATCTTTAAGTAATATTGATAACTCTGTTGATATCAATGATGATCTTCATCATCTGACTACGAACGAGAATTGGACTAAGGAGCAACTGGTCGAGGCATACAAGAGCTTATATACAAGATGGGTTAAGGAAACTCTGATCCTTGATCAACAAGCAGAACGGATCATCACTCTTACCAACGAATAGTCTAGATTCCTAGAGACAATTGTTGAGCTAAAACGAGAAATTACTAGACTTAATGGAATAATTTGTCTTATGACGAAATCAGTGACGAATCCCAGCACATAAAGCCTTGACAAGATTCTGTTAGTAGGAAAGCATTCCAAAGATATGACGGGACTAGGGTACACACAAAATACCTCCTCATCAGCACTCACAAAGTTTGTCCCACAACAAGTCGTGGCAGACAAGAAACTACAGGATGACACGACACATCCTACAAGAAAACCTACGACAAATATCATGACATCTCCTACAACATATTCTTTTCAATCAACTATCAAAAGACATCCTCCACGTAGACATCGATCTTCCAGAACTCCATCTTACCAATATCAGTGGATATGTCATTACTGTGGTCAAAGGGGTCACATCAGGCCATTCTGCTTTCAACTATATAGGAAGAAGCAAGCTCTGTTACCACAAAATCAAAGGAGATATCAAGGACATCTCTTGACTCCTCAGAAAACATCCCGCCTTGAATGAAGATCAAAGAATCTAGTCTATCGAGTTAATGTTGCATACACCTCCTTGAGTGCTTCAACCAACAAGGACTGGTATCTTGATAGTGGTTGTTCTCGACACATGGCGGGTACTCTTGAGTTTCTATCCAATCTCAAATTATATACAAACTGCTATGTTACTTTTGGAGATGAGATTCGAGTTCTAATCATTGGAAAAGGACTACTCAATCATCCAGGAGCTTCTTGCCTAACTGAAGCATTACTTGTAGAAGAACTCAAGACAAATTTAATTAGCATCAGCCAGATTTGTGACTTGGGCTTAGAAGTTAAATTCACAAAAGAAGCCTGTATAGTAAAGAATATCGATCAAGTCACCATCCTACAAGGAGTCCGCTCAATGGATAATTGTTACATCTGGTCGCCCGATTCACATATCGAAGGGGCGAAGTGTCTTGTCTCCAAAGCGGAGGAAACCAAACTATGCCATAGAAAGCTGGGACATCTAAACCTTAGGAGCATGCAGAAGGCGATCTCTAAGCATGCCATTACTAGAATTCCAAACCTGAAAATTGTGGAAGGAAAGATCCGCGGAGAATGCCAAATTCGAAAGCAAACAAAAATGTCCTACAAGAAGCTACAGCATATCACCACCTCATGAGTACTTGAACTAATACACGTTGACCTCATGGGACCAATGCAAGTTGAAAGCCTTGGAGGAAAATGCTACGTATTTGTGTGTGTGGACGATTATTCAAGGTAAACATAGGTTGATTTCCCTCGTGACAAATCGGACACCTTTTCAATCTTCAAGACTCTATCATCCAGGTCTAACGAGAAAAGGGGGAGACAATTGGCAAAATAATTCGTCTCCGCAGTGATCATGGTCGAGACTTCGAAAACAGTAAATTTGCAGAATTCTGCAACTCGGAAGAGATAGCCCATGAGTTCTCAGCACCAATCACCCCTCAACATAATGGCATTGTTGAGCGCAAAAACAGCACTCTCCAGGAAATGGCCAGAGTTATGATGCTAGCCAAAGACATACCAACTCACTTATGGGCAGAAGCACTTAACACTGCTTTTCATATCTACAAACGAGTCACTCTCCGACCAGAGTGATGAAGGCATCTTCCTTGGCTACTCAAGGAATAGTCGTGCGTTCCGGGTCTTCAACAAACGAACCAAGACTATGATGGAATCAATCAATGTTGTTGTTGATGATGACTGTATAGATGCCCCAGAAGATGCGACAGACGAAGAAGGAGTCCTAACTGAAGTTTATCCCAACAATGTTAGAAAGGATATACTTCATCTCCAAGATTGAACCGAAGAATGTCAACGAAGCCATCAACGATGAATATTGGGTCAATGCTATGCAAGAGGAACTGATTCAATTTGAGAAAAACCAGGTATGGGAACTAGTGCCCAAGCCAAGTGAAGGAAATGTCATTGGCACAAAATGGATCTTAAAGAATAAATCTGATGAGCTTGGAAACATCACTCGCAATAAAGCAAGGTTAGTTACTCAAGGGTACACTCAAATTGAGGGAATAGATTTCGATGAGACCTTTGCTCATGTAGCAAGGCTTGAAGCAATTCGACTTCTACTAGGGATATCATGCCATCTACAGATCAAGCTTTATCAGATGGATGTCAAAAGTGCATTTTTGAATGGAGATCTCAACGAAGAAGTTTATGTGGCACAACCTAAAGGATTTATTGATCCTCACTCCCCTGATCATGTGTATAAACTCAAGAAGGCTCTCTATGGATTGAAACAAGCTTCAAGGGCTTGGTATGAAAGACTCACAAAAATTTTGATTCAAAATGGCTACACTAGAGGGAGAGTCGACAAGACTCTATTTGTGAAGAATGAGGACGGAAATCTGATGATTGCCCAAATATATGTCGATGACATTGTCTTTGGAGGGATGTCAAGTAAGATGGTAGAGCAATTTATCCAATAAATGCAATCAAAATTCGAGATGAGCATGGTGGAAGAGCTTACCTACTTCCTAGGTTTTCAAATCAAACATCTAAAAGAAAACATCTTCATCTCTCAAAGCAAATATGCAAAAAATATTGTCCAAAAATTTGGGCTAGAGAAAGCTTCACATAAACGTACACCTGCAGCTATACACACCAAGTTAACTAAAGATGATCTAGGAGAAGCCGTCGACCAACACCTATATAGAAGCATCATTGGTAGTCTTCTCTACCTTACTGTCAGTCGACCTGATATTGCTTACTCTGTGGGAGTATGTGCACGATATCAAGCTAATCCTAAGGTTAGTCATCTATCCCAAGCGAAAAGAATTATAAGATATATCTCTGGGACTACAGACATGGGTCTACGGTACTCATTCGACACATCCTCTACCCTGGTGGGGTATTGCGATGCGGATTGGGCTGGAAGCACAACAGATAGGAAAAGCACATCTGGAGGATGCTTCTTTCTTGGCAATAACCTCATATCATGGTTTAGTAAAAAACAAAATTGTGTTGCATTATCCACCGCTGAATTAGAGTATATCGCTGCTGGGAGTAGCTGCACTCAATTACTATGGATGAAGCAAATGTTAGTCGAATATAATGTCAGACAAGAAGCCATGACTTTGTATTGTGATAATGTCAGTGCAATCAACATCTCAAAAAATCCGGTTTAACACAGCAAAACCAATCATATTGACATTAGGCACCACTTCATCCGCGAGCTGGTCGAAGACAAGAAGATCATCTTAGAACATGTCCATACAGAGAAGCAATTAGCTGATATATTCACCTAGTCATTAGATGTAGTCAGATTTGAGTCCCTCAGATCATCACTTGGACTCTGCCCCATCAACAAATAAAAGAAGTTGCAAAACGGTTGAGAGGAGTTAGTTGGTGCCTCTTCATGAACCGGTCCAAAATCCCAACACATGCCATTGTGCCAAGCATACCAAAAGCCCAATCTAATACAAAAAAGAGGAAAGGTGACAAGATATTATCTGACACCTACAGTTTTTTTCTTCAAAAACCTATTTTGCCTCAGTTTGTTATTTCACTCCCATTTCTCAAAAACTCTTTACCCTTGTGCGAAACACTGCTACTCTCTGTTGGGTTTTTGTGCCCTAGCACAATGTATTTTCAATCTAATCATGAAATAAAGATTATTAGTTGAAATAAAATCGGCATTCATATTACTAAGTGTTGTAGTAATATCTTAAGTATGATTTGATTTGTATCATTGATGTGTCAACACATAATAGTAGATCTACATATCAGATAAAATCTTACTTAAGCAGTCCCCGATCAGAATAGCTTCATAAGAAGCGATCGGTATGAGGCTAACTCTAAATGATCACGCTCTACTGATCATGGCCAGAAGGGGGCCAGAGTTAGTTCATAGTACCACCAGTCAGGGGTGATATAGGACGACTCGATCATGAGTATGTTACATAGACATAGTCATGAACATACTCATATGTCGGCACATGAAATCACATCTTCAGACAGAAGGACCATTGAGGTCACTGTGTAATGAGTAACGAGTTTGACTTAGTCTAACGTCTCTTGTAAAAGGGTTACAATAACGACTCTGATTGGCTCGATCACGAGTTACATGAGTTGACTCAATGGATCGCTGAAGGATTTATCCCTCATATGGACGTGTGAGCAGATATCAGTTTAGGCCACTTGATGAGTACAACTGAAATACAATAGCATGGCCATGCAGTCGATACGTAGTATCAGTTATAATTCAGTTAACTCAGAATCAAGAAACAGGACAATAGAACGAGGATGACTTGTCTACGCCTCGTGGTTGTCAAAGATATCATGAGGATAAAAGGATAGATTTATGTACGACAAGGTTAAATCGAAATCTCGATAATCACAAGCGTTGGGTAATCATGATGTCTTGCTAGAGACCACTAATGATGGAAAGGGTAAAATGGTAATTTTACCAGTCCGCCGACATGTCGTGAGCCAAGAGGGTCACACACTAAAGGTTGAGTAAAACGGATAGAAACATATGGAGGAATCATGAGAGAGACAAAATCCGGTTTTGGATTAAACCGGATTAGACTGATTTCGGTTTAGAACTAAATCGGAAATCAAGAACGGTTTAGCAAGACTAATTAATTATAATTTAATTAAATAGATTTAATTAATTTAGCTAAACTAGGCCTAGCCAGAATGGGTTAAGCAAGAATGGGTTAAGCCAGAATGAGCTTCTCTACATAATTAATTAAAAGCTTTGGGCTTTAAGCCCATTAAGGCCTTTAATTAATTATTGCCTAAAATAGGTTATAAAAGGGAAATTTTCAGATCTGAAAATTGAGGGCATTATTTTTCCAAAAACCCTAGCTCCTCTTTTTCTCTCTCTAAGCCGCCGGCCACCCCCTTCCTCCTCTCCCCGTCCGTTTTGCTTGCTTCGATCTTCTAGTAAGGATCGTTGTGAGTATCCCCGGATTGCTCTTCCTGTGTGGACGATCTTTAGAGGTTATTGTATCCAACTTAGTAACAAAGAGATTTTAATCAAAGGTAATATTCAAGTTTTGATTCTAGCCTAGATCTCATGATCAATTCATGATCATGCAAGATCCTTATTAATTCGGATATTTGAGGTTAATTTCTTGTACGGGCATGAAATTAATTTATTGGAACCCTCAAATAATTCCTTCAGTGGTATTAGAGCCTAGTTACGCATGATTTTGTATTCGAGCATGATAGGCTAGATTTGATTTTGCAATTTATTTCGGTATTGTAAATTGAAAAAATTGCAAATTCTATGATTTTAGTTGATGAATTAGTTGCTGGAATTTTTTTAATGTTGCTGAAAAATTAATTTGATCGAGTAAGATCGGGATCGAGACCCGTGGAAGGTCGAGACTAGCCGAGAGGCTAACCCCGGCCGAACCACGGGCCGATCGGTCGGAACGGGAAGGCCAACCAGATGTGCCCGTGGCAGATCTGGCTGAGCCTCTCGGCTCCGGCCAGGGGAGGGCCTCGGCCCGACCAGGTCCGGCTAGAGATGATGGAGGAAATAAAAATATACTACCAGAAGAATGCTCGTGTCAAAAGATACGACACTCTTAGGGAGTTATTTTACTGCAGGCTCAATGCTGGTGAGGCAGTGAGCCCACATGTCCTCAAGATGAAGCAGCTCTTTGATCGCTTGGCCAGTCTAGGTCATAAATTCACAGAGCAGCTGAAATCAGACATAGTCCTGATGTCGCTTCCAAAGGTTTATGGAGACGTGATCACAAATTACAATCTCCATAATATGGAAAAGACTATCAAGGAACTGCATGGAATGTTGGTGACAGCAAAAAAAATCTCAAGGGCAAGACCCCTGAGGTTCTGATGATCAACAAGGGCGTTAGCTTCAAAAGCGCTAGCAAACCTACTGGCAAGTCACCAGGACACTCCAACAAGGGCAAGGCATCAGCAGTGTCAGGTAAGGGTAAGGCGCCAATGCACCTAGCTGGGCAGATAAGGGCACCTAGAGGTCCGAGAATCCAAGCGGTTCCTAGAACCAAAGGGAGCACTTCGACCTCAGAGGTAGTCTGTTACTACTGCCAGCAGCCAGGTCATTGGAAGAAGGATTGCAGGCAGCACAAGGAATATGTGAAGAGCTTGCAGAAGGGAGGACACCCTTCAGGACCTGGATCAGGTATTTACGTTGTTGAGTATAATCTCAACGTTACTTTCTCAGATACATGGGTAGTTGATACCGGAGCAGAAACTCACATTTGTGTTAATCTGCAGGATCTGGAAAGTAAGAAGCTCCTTGGGAAAGGCGAGCGGGATCTGAGAGTCGAAGACAACAGTTCGGTATCAACAACGGCTGTCGGTTCTGTTAGTCTTAGGATGCCCACATGACTTATTTTAGTTTTGAACGATGTGTTATGTGTACCTACATTTAGTAGGAATATTATTTCAGTGTCCAGTTTGGACATACTTGGTTTTGTATTTGCCATAGACAATGGCTTATTTACTTTATCAAGAAATAATATCGTTTATGGCACTACATCTATCGTTGGTGGATTACATATTTTAAATATTGATAACACTAACTACAGTTCAAACTATAACGTAAATAAGAGGTTGAAGTCGGATGACTTAAACTAGACAGTGATGTGGCACTGTCGTCTAGGCCACATAGGCGAGAAACGCGTCTCGACACTTCATAAGTGTGGGCTATTAAGCCCGTTTGAATTCACACCAATCGAGAGATGCGAATCTTGCATCATGGGAAAGATGACAAAGGCTCCTTTTGGCGGCTTAGGTGAAAGGGCAAGTGATCTCCTGGGCCTAATACATTCAGACGTATGTGGGCCCATGAGTACACAAGCTAGGAGAGGTTTTAGATACTTCATAGCCTTTACCGATGATTTCAGTAGGTATGGGTATGTCTATTTAATGAGACATAAGTCGGAATCTTTTGATAAATTCAAAGAATTCCAGAATGAAGTACAAAACCATCTTGGTAAAAGTATAAAGGCACTTCGTTCCGATCGAGGTGGCGAGTACTTAGATTAAAAATTTCTCAGTCACCTAAGGGATAATGGTATACTCTCAGAATTAACTCCGACAAGAACACCTCAGCTGAATAGTGTTTCCGAACGGAGGAACAGAACCCTGCTTGACATGGTTCGTTCCATGATGAGTCACGCGGACCTTCCAGTATCGTTCTGGGGCCATGCCCTAGAAACGGCCGCATTCATTTTGAATCGAGCACCTACAAAGGCATTGGAGACCACTCCATTTGAGGTTTGGCAAGAGAAAGCTCCCAAGCTGTCTTTCCTCAAGATCTGGGGGTGCGATGTTTACGTCAAGCGGTTGCTTGGTGATAAACTTGAACCCAAGGCAGATAAGTGTGTCTTTGTAGGGTACCCCAAAGGAACAGTGGGGTACTACTTCTACAAACCCGAAAAGAACAAAGTCTTTGTTGCTCAAGGTGGGGTTTTCTTGGAAAGAGAATTCTTATCCAAGAATCCTAGTGGGAGTCTTGTGCTTCTTGAAGAAATTCGAGAAGACACAAAACAGCCTACAGAGGATATAGAGGTACCCGATGAAGCAAATGATCCAAGTCCTATTCCAACAGAAACTACTGTAGGACCAAGGAGGTATGAAATATCTCGTCAAAACCCAGTCAGATATGGCTTCTTAGCTACAGAGGGTAATGACTTGATAGTTGTAGTTAGGATGATCCCGCAACAGTTCAGCAAGCCTTGGCCAGTCCCAACTCAAAAAATGGCAGAATGCCATGGATGAGGAAATGAAGTCCATGAAAGACAATCAGGTCTGGAATTTAGTAGAAAGCACACCTGGGATAAAACCCATAGGGTGCAAGTGGATATTTAAGTTAAGGACAAATATGGACGGAAAGCCTCAGACTTACAAAGCAAGACTGGTTGCGAAAAGTTATCGTCAAGTCCAAGGCATTGACTATGATGAGACTTTTTTGCCAGTAGTGATGATTAAGTCAATTCGGATGATGTTAGCCATTGCAGCATATTTTGATTACGAAATGAAATTTCTGAATCGTAGCCGAGTCAAGAAGTCGAACACAAAGTCGTAACTTGTGTATCGACTACTTGCCTAAAACGTAAACCGTAACCTTAAACAGTAAACAGATAATAATAACGACACCAGAGATGATTACCCAGTTCAGTGACTCCGCACCTACGTCTGGGGCACTTTGCCAGTGGAAAGGTTTTCACTATAAGGTAGTCAATAGTACAACTTCAAGCACCAACTAGCTATCACACAAGCTATTGTCCTAAGCTACTATAGATCTCACCGTGAACAACCTCGACTAAGGGCCTCTCCCCCTGTCTTTGAGATCCTCTCAATTCCACCGTTCGAGCAAGCCTATGCTCGGTGTCGTTGTCTTCTTTGACGGAGTTGTGAATCTTCAATCACAAACAAAAACCCTAACCGATCCAAACACTCAATCTTCACGACTTGATGTTTGATCGGAGCAAAGACCGTTCTAGCGAATCTTAATCAGCCTCTCAACACGCCAATGGTGCATGGTTAAGAGCTCTGAGAAATCTTGCAATTATTAGAACAAGAACGGATGATTTGCTAATGGGAAGCCCAAGGCTTTTTATAGCAGCTCACATTCCTAATCCTTCTCGGATCAGGAACAGGAAGTTTCAGACTTCCTGAATAAATCAGGCAAGTCGTTGCCGCCTTTCATGATAGCTGGAAGTCGTCTTGCCTGTTCTGACTTCCTGAATAAATCAGGAAAGTAGAGTTGCCGCCTATTGCTGACGTGTTACTGCCAGCTGGAAGTCGCCTGGCTTGTCGACGTCACTTTCTTGCGCTCCAAGTTTTCGTGGCGTCTTTCTTCTTTTACTCCAAGCTTCGTCGAAATAGGAAAGCTTCAGATCTTTCCTAATCTGGATCGTAACAAGTCGCTACACATGTCATGTAACATGTTGCACGACTTCTTACTTTTGCGCTAAAAAATTATGCCAGCAATTAAACGTAGCAACAATCTCCCCCTTTGGCAATTTTTTAGGCAAACACCTTTTTAAGCACATCGTCATCTTGTGGCAGTTACGCACAGCAAGTGAGTTATCTTGTGGCAGTTACGCACATCAAGTGATGTGACTTAAAACACATTTCAGGCACATCGTCCCCTTGAGGCAGTTACGCACACAGCAAGTATGTGACTTCTGAGGTGACTTCTTGTGTGGCTTCTAGTTTATCTTCTGAAGCGGCTTCTGATTTAACTTCTGGAACGGCTTCTGGAGCGGCGACTTCTATGCGCAACTTCTGGAGTAACTCCTGGTGTAACTTCTGGCGTATCCTATCTATCTCCCCCTGTTTTTCTAACAATATTGCCAAAGGCAATCTTACAATGACATTCGACTAACAGCAGGGTAAAAACCAGCTCACACCATGAGCAAAATAAAACAGCTCAAACATGAGCAAAATATCCACCTAAAAAATGAGCAAATAAAACAAGTGTCACAATGTGCAGAAAAGTAACTCGGACATACCCCGAGGATTTAAGAGTGTGTGTTTGGAACAAGTTTATAGAGTAAATTTAGAGAAATACTTAAAATGAGTTGGAGTCATCAACATCATCTTCAGCAGCAGGTGCAGAGCGGAGGTCATTGAGAAGAGCTTCACAGGCGACTTTGCGGGTTGATAGCATAGCAATTGACTTCTCCAGATCATTGATCATCTCCACCAACTCTTCCTCCATCCTAGTGCCAAGTGGTCCTGAGGGTCGGGAGCTTGAACCAGCTTCTGATGCTTTGGCCATAGGAGGTGCGAGGTCCCTTATATGCTTGCCTTCGAAGTTCTTGAGGCTGATAGCAAGGGGCAGTGGCTTCTTACCCGGAACATCCGTCTCTCGAACAATGTGAGGACATTGTTGGAGAAGGAGACCGGTGATCAATGAAGGAAACCCGATAGGAAGCTTGACAGCGCATGATTTGGAATGCTTGACTAGATGTTCAATGACATATGAGCCAAAATCAAGAGAAGCTTGCGTACCTATTTGGTATATGTGTTTAGCCAATTCGGTTTTGATGCTCGACCCGTGTGTAGAAGGCGCCCAATTTGCCAAGCCAATGCGGTAGAGAATTGAGTATTTGGCAGTAAGCTCAGTAGCCGCAATGGTGTCTTTGACGGGCATGATCTTCTTCCGTCCTCCAGTGATCTCGACCGCTACTTTGTTCAAGTGCGGGACTTCTGGAGTGACTTCTGGGTCTTCTCTGCGAAGATAGGCATTGATAGTTGAGGCAAATATTTCGAAGCATTCTCCCCGAACGAACACCTTTCTGTATTCTGCGTCTTCTATATCATCAAACTCGTTTGAAAGGTTGACAATAAACTCTTTTACCAACGCTGGATAGAATGGCCCGATGTTTATGACCGTATTGGTCAGGCCTGCTCTTCGGAGAAGTTCCACGATTGAGTTTATCCCCTGCGCTTCTGTGGAAAACTCTCTTTCTGGATAGATCTTGTGCTGGTATACATACTGCCATTTAACCGCATTTTCTACAGAGTGGAAAGAGACATTATCCGTAGGAGCTTTAGGCACATTCTTGTGGAGTTTCTGCCCTCCCATTGCCTTTTTGACCCGTGGTAGTATAATCTAGGTGTCTTCTTCTTCAGATTCCTCTTCTTCTGGAACAGATGTTGCTACAGAAGTTAGTGACTTCCTTCTAGACTTCTTCGGCTGTTTAGAAGCAGATGCTCCTCATTTCTCTGTGGTTTTCCTCTTTGGGGTCAATCTCCTCGGTATTTGAGGTTCTTCTTCTTCATCGACCAACCTTCTTGTTGGTAGCTTCCTTTTCTCAAGCCTTTTGGGCATAGCTTCTTCTTCCATGGCTTCCTTTTCCATAGTCTCAGTGGCGACTATTTCTTCGATGTTAACAAGTTCCTCTATAGGTCGAGTGACTTCTGGAATAGCTTCCGGATCTTCATTAAGCCCTGAATCACTGTCCGGGGCGACATGGGGACTTCCTTCTTTCTGCAAGTCCTCGTTTAGAGTGGATTTATCTGGTGCTGGTGTCGACTTAGAGGGGCTGGATTGGTCCTTGGTGCTAGTACCGTGAATTTCAGGAACAAGGGATCCTAGACCTTCTAACGGCAGGCTTTCATCTACAGTGTTTACTTCAGAGAGGATAGCAGATTTACGATTTGTGGTGCCCTAGCAGTTTCGCAAGGTGGAGGAGGTGCAGAGCCTTTTCTGTGTGGAAGTTGAAAGGAGCGATTGCTGATTGGTTGATCGTTAGAACGCAATCATTCTTTTTCTCTTTTGAATTTCAAACAAATTTCATCTGGGCCTTTTTGACAAAGGAATTTGGGCCCGCTTGATTTTGTGGACCCTTGTTGGTCCTGATAGAGAGAGAGAGTAAAATCACTTAAAAGCTCTCCCTCTTCTTTTTGAAAGTCCCTTGGACTTTTTTGAAAGTCCAAGGGATGACCTCAGACTTTCAAGCCTGTTAGCATCTAATGCTTTTGTAAAGATGCCAGCTACTTGTTTCTCAGTGGGTAAATATTCGAGCTTTATCTTCTTGTCTTCTACAAGCTCTCGAATAAAGTGGTGCCTGATGTCAATATGTTTTGTTTTGCTGTGTTGCACTGGGTTTTTCGAGATATTGATAGCACTGATGTTATCACAGAACAAAGTCATGACTTCTTGCTTGACTCCATACTCTGCCAACATTTGTTTCATCCAAAGAAGCTGAGTACAGCTACTTCCGGCTGCAATATATTCGGACTCAGTAGTAGACAAAGCAATACAATTTTGCTTTTTGCTGAACCATGATACAAGATTGTTCCCCAGGTAGAAACAACCTCCAGAGGTACTTCTTCGATCTGGTGTGCTTCCCGCCCAGTCACCATCACAATATCCAACAAGAGTAGGAGAGGTATCAAAGGAATATAGCAAACCCAATTCAGAGGTTCCCGAGATGTACCTTATGATCCTCTTTGCATGAGCCAAGTGACTGACTTTTGGATTGTCTTGGTATCGAGCACAGACTCCCACGGAGTAATCTCGATGTCGGGTCGACTTGCTGTTAGATAGAGAAGACTTCCTATTATGCTTCGATAAAGGCTTTGATCAACTGATTCTCCCATCTCGTCCTTTGTGCATTTGTCATGTGTGGCAATAGGAGTTCTCTTGTGTGAGGCCTTTTCTAACCCAAACTTCTTGACAATGTTCTTTGCGTATTTGCTTTGGGAGATAAATATTCCATCTGACATCTGTTTGATCTGGAAGCCTAGGAAGTATGTGAGCTCACCGACCATACTCATCTCAAATTCAGACTGCATATGTTGGACGAAACGTTCCACCATCTTGTCTGACTTCCCTCCAAATACAATGTCGTCGACATATATTTGAGCAATCATGATGTCCCTTCCTTCCTTCTTCACAGTGAGAGTTTTGTCTACTCCCCCTCAAATATAGCCATTCTGTACAAGGAATTGGGTAAGACGTTCATACCATGCTCGTGGAGCTTGTTTGAGACCGTAGAGAGCTTTCTTGAGTTTGTAGACATGATGAGGAGAGTCATGGTCTTCAAATCCCTTTGGTTGGGCAACATAGACTTCTTCGTTAAGATTTCCATTAAGGAAAGCACTCTTTACGTCCATCTGATAGAGTTTGAATCGCAGATGGCATGCTATGCCGAGAAGAAGTCGTATGGCTTCTAGTCTGGCTACTGGAGCAAAAGTTTCTTCGAAGTCGACTCCTTCTACTTGTGTGTACCCTTGAGCCACCATTCTTGCTTTGTTTCGAGTGATGTTTCCTTGCTCGTTAGACTTGTTTTTGAATATCCACTTTCTCCCGATGACATTGACATTTTCTGGCTTGGGTACTAATTCCCAGACTTCATTCCTTGCAAATTGAACCAATTCTTCTTGCATGGCGCAAACCCAGTACTCATCATTGATGGCTTCTTGTATATTCTTTGGCTCAAATTTGGAAATAAAGAAAATGTTACCTATCATCTCTTTGTAGTCAAGAGATACCTTTTGTCGAGTCCGCACTCCCTCATTTATGTCTCCTATCACATCCTGGGGTGGATGATTCTTCTGAATTCTTCTTGACGGGGCTCTTTGTCTTATAGGAGATGCCTCTTTGTCCGGGATGATTGGGCTTTTGTCTTCAGACTCTTTGTTGCGCTCATCGCTACTGACTTCTGGTCTGACATCTCCTGAGAGATTTAGGACTTCTTCGTCATCATCACTGGGTTGCTCGTTACTGTCATCGATCACGACATTGATGGATTCCATGATAGTCCGGGTGTGTTTGTTGAATACACAAATGTAGGGTTTTGGAGCGTTCTAGATCGTCGAGATAGCGGAAGCATTATAAGAAAATCTACTCCAAACCTTGTCCAAGAACATAAACCATTAAATCCCAAAGCAAAATCTATTCCACAAGATGTTTACCTTTAAGTCTTGTTGAATCGATAAAGAACTTTCGGATCTTCTTCTCTAAAGCAAGTCCACACCAAGGGGATGATCTTGATGATCCCTCACTTAATTACCTACTAGAACAATTAAATGAAGACCAAGAGAGCAAAATCAAGACGAGAGCTAGGGTGGCCGGCCACAATGAGAGAGAGAGAGAGACTTTTTGTGAGTTTTTTTTATTAATGGAATAATGAATTAATGTCTTGTATTTGAATTCATCATCCAACTCACAAGTATGGGTTAAAAGTGATTGGTATGGGCTTAAAGGTGCTTTAACCCATACCCCTTAAATCACTCACCTCTTAATCCACAATCACCAACTAAGCACGGTGTTGTGTGGGCCCCACACATGGACCCACCATGTGGGCCGGCCAAGAGGGTTTATTGGTCCCTTAATGGGCCCTTGTTTGGGCCGGCCATGAGGCCTCATGGGCCGAGCCCAATGGGCTCGCCCGTGTGGTCTTTTGCCGTGTCCAAAAGTCGCCCGACCCTTTTTGTCGTTACTTATCAAACAAAGTCCGATGCGACATCGACGAAAAAACTCAGTTCTCTCGATTCGCTAATTATTCTCTCAAGCCGAACCCATGACACAAAACCCCAAGTTTTGTCCATGTATTACTCCTCAAGAAATGTTAAGGTTTCCTTGTCTCAAGTTATCCGTCTTGAATGTGTGTGATCCTCTAGACTTATGCCACCGTTGGCAGATCGGCGCAAAAGATTGCTCTTGCCTGATCCATCATAAGTGGTCTCTAGTAAGACATTATGATTACCCAAGGTGCATGACGATCGATGATTCGACTTAACCTTGTGCGTACAAGTCACTATGCTATTATCTCTAGATATCCCGATTGATTACAAGGCATAGAGTCGTCACCCTTGTTTAATCAATCATTGTTACTTGATATGTGAGATGGCTGAGAACTGATAACCCGTATCACTGGCATGGCCATGCTCTTACTCTCAGTCAGTCTCCATCAAGAGGCCTTTTAACGGATATCTTTCCCATACCGTAGTATGAGGGATAAATCCCTTAGCCGTCTTTCGTGTCACTCATGCAACCCGTTCCGCCAGCCAATCATGCCCGTTATTGCAATCCTGTCACAGAAAGCGTTAGGTGCAAGTTAAAGCCGCACGTTCATTGCATAGTGATCACAAAGACTCCTCGGTCTAAGGATGTCGTGACAAGCTATCGCATTTGAATATGTTCATGGCTTAATCTATGAAAACACTATTCAAAGCGGGTCGTCCGATATCAATCACCTCATGATATCTATGATATGATTCCGGGATCCCTCATCCCTATGACAAGTAGAATTACGTCATTAAGAACCATCCTCATACTGGTCGCTTCTAAGGAAGCATAGGTTGACCAGGGACTCGTTAAGTGTGATCCGTACAGATTTATGGTTCTACTACTTTAGTGGTCATAAATCAGATCATGCTTAACATATTACTTCAACACATAAGTAATACAAAGCCGTTATATATATATATATTACAAATGATGATAATGTTCATAGACGTTTACAGGCTAATAGCAATTGGACTAGGGCACAAACGCTATCAATCTCCCACTTGCCCCTAGTTCCAATCTAAGTCCCAGTCTATACCCATTGACCTAACATGTTTATCATGTTTTGCTTGTGGAAGAGCCTTGGTGAAGGGGTCGGCTGTGTTATCATCAGTTGCAACGTAGTGGATCTTCACGTCACCTCTAGCAACTATGTCGCGGATGATGTGATACTTTCTGAGTACATGTTTGGATATGTCATGTGCCCTGAGTTCCTTAGCTTGCGCAATAGCCCCGGTGTTGTCACAATATAAGTCTACTGGGTTAGATGGGTTTTTAATTACACCTAACCCAGCCATGAAACTCCTGATCCATACAGCCTCTTGTGCCGCTTCAGATGCGGCAATGTACTCAACTTCGGTCGTAGAGTCGGCAATGGTGTCCTGCTTCTTGCTTTTCCAGCTGAATGCTCCACCGTTCAACGTAAACACATATCCCAACTAACTCTTATAGTCATCGGGGTCTGTCTGGAAACTAGCGTCGACATATCCTTTGACGACTGGATCATCATTTCTCCCCCCATATACAAGAAAAACGTCTTTGGTTTTTCTCAAATATTTGAGAATCGCCATGACGGCCATCCAGTGTGCCTCACCGGGTTTGGATTGATGTCTACTGGTACAGCTCAGGGCAAACGAGACATCCGGTCTCATACATATCATGGCATACATTATGGATCCTATAGCCGAAGCATATGGGATCTCATTCATTCTTGCTAGCTCTGCAGGTGTCTCAGCACACTGTTTCTTGCTAAGCTTCACGCCATGACGCATGGGCAGCAATCCTTTATTTGAATCTTGCATTGAGAATCGTCTCAACACTTTATCTATGTAGGTGCTTTGACTTAAGCCCAAGACCCGCTTGGCACGGTCTCTATATATCTTGATCCCCAAGATGTAAGAGGCCTCGCCTAAGTCCTTCATTACGAAACACTCACCTAACCAAGTCTTTGTTAAGAGCAAGGTAGGGATATCGTTTCCAATGAGCAGTATGTCATCAACATAAAGCACCAAGAAGACTACATTGCTCCCATCTGCCTTTTTATACACGCAAGGTTCATCATCGTTCTTGACGAAGCCAAACTGTTTCACTACTTCATCAAAACGCTGATTCCAACTGCGAGATGCTTGCTTCAAACCATAGATTGATTTGAGCAACTTGCAAATCTTTCCCTTATTCTTTGGATCCTCAAAACCCTCAGGCTGGGACATATAAACGTCCTCAGCTAACCTCCCGTTAAGGAAGGCGGTTTTGACGTCCATTTGCCATATCTCATAGTTATGATACGCTGCTACGGCAAGTAGAATGCGGATAGATTTGACCATAGCTACTGGAGAAAAGGCCTCTTCATAGTCAATTCCATGGATTTGCCTATAACCTTTTGCTACCAGTCTTGCTTTATAGGTCTGAGGTTTGCCATCCATGTCTATCTTTATTTTAAAGATCCATTTACACCCAATGACTTTTACGTCAGGGGTTTGTTCCACCAAGTCCCACACTTGATTATCTGACATGGATTGCATTTCTTCCCTCATGACTTCCAGCCATTTCTCAGAGTTGGATCCGTCCAAGGCCTCTCGAAAGGTAGCTGGATCATTGTCCACTAATACTAAACCATCACCTCCAGTTACTATGAAACCGTATCTGATAGGTGCATGACTTATCCTTTCAGACCGCCTCGGACTGTCCTCATTAACTGTAGCTATTGGTTCTTGCTCAACGACCACTTCTGGCTCTACTTCTTCTAGTGGGTCGTCTAGTGGTTCCCGAGTGACCATCTCATTTAGAACTTCATCAAGATGAACAGCCCTCCCACTGACTGTCTTGGAAATGAACTCCTTTTCCAAGAATGTCCCACCTCGAGCGACAAAAACTTTATTTTCGCTCGGTTTGTAGAAGTAGTATCCTTTTGTTTCTTCTGGATATTCGTTGAAAGTGCATTTATCTGATCTCGGTTCGAGTTTGGTTGCAAGCAACCATTTTACATAAGCCTCGCAACCCCAGATTTTTAGGAAGGACAAAACGGGTTCCTTCCCGTACCATTTCTCGAATGATGTCCCTTCCACTGCTTTCGACGGAGCCCTGTTCATTATGAATGCGGCCGTTTTGCAGAGCATAACCCCAGAAGGAGATCGGGAGATCAGTGAGACTTAACATCGATCGAACCATATCCAACAATGTCCGATTCCTCCGCTCGGACACACCATTAAGTTGCGGTGTTCCTGGCGGAGTCCACTGAGATAGTATTCCACCTTCAGTAAGATAACTAAGAAACTCCTCGGATAAGTATTCTCCACCCCGATCAGAACGGAGTGCCTTAATACTCTTTCCGAGTTGGTTTTCTACTTCAGTCCTAAACTCTTTGAATTTATCAAAAGCTTCGGACTTATGTCTCATGAGATAGACATAACCATATCTACTGAAATCGTCAGTAAATATGATAAAGTAGCCTGAACCACCTCTGGCTGGTGTACTCATTGGTCCACATACGTCTGAATGTATTAGACCCAATAGATTACCTGCCCTTTCACCTAAACCAGTGAAGGGTGCTTTAGTCATCTTGCCCATTAAACAAGCTTCACATCTATCAATCGTTTGAAATTCGAATTGACTTAGAAGTCCGCGCTTATGAAGCGCTGAGATGCGTTTCTCATTTATGTGACCTAGACGACAATGCCAGATAAGAGTTTGGTCTAAGTCATTAGCTTTAAACCTCTTAGCATTTATATTATAGAGCATGTTGGATCTCGGGTTTTGCATATTCAATATGTATAAACCTCCAACAGTGTGAGCATTTCCATAAAACATGTTGTTGCGCATAATATTAAAAAACCCGTTCTTAATATTAAAATAATAACCTTCCTTTTCAAGAAGAGAAATTGAAATAACACATCCTGAAGTTCAATTACAAGCCCACTGGGCAAAACAAGGTTAACAGAACCCACGGCAGTTGCGGCAACTCTTGTATTGTTCCCAACTCTTAGGTCCACCTCGCTTTTCCCCATATCTCTTCTATTGTGTAACACTTGCATATCCGCACAGACATGAGACTCCGCTCCAGTGTCTAGTACCCAGGTATTTATTGTAGAAAGATATAGCTCTAATGGAATACCTGATGAAGTAGCGGCCCCACCGCCCTTCTTCTGGAATGACCAGACTTTTGACAGTAGAAACAGACCGACTCCTTTGCCTTCCCTTTGCCTTGTACGGGTATGGAAGGTCTAGGAACAAATGGTCGTCTGTTCTTTGCTGCCAGGTGCTTTGGGCCTTTACCCTTGCCACCACCAGCTTTGAAGCTGGGTCCCTTCTTAACCATAAAAACATTTTTGGGCGAACTGCCCCTTATGCTCTTCTCGGCAACCACTAGCATGTTGTGCAACTCCGACGCGGTCTTGTCCATATCATGCATGTGATAGTTCATGACGAACCCACCATATGCATGAGGAAGGGATTGCAGAATAAAATCCGCAACAATTTCCCTTTCCATAGACATACCGATACTAGTCATATAGTCGAAATGTCCCTTCATACGTAGGACATGTGGACCTACGGAGCTGCCTGCTAACATCTTGCAGGCAATTAGTTCTCGGAGAACAGTGTATTTTTCAATACGTACTTTCTCTATGAACATATCCTTGATATGTGCAAACATTGCAAACGGATCATGGGATAGCTCCATAAATTGCTTCTGGAGGTCCGCCTCCATGCAACCTAGCATGACACACGCAACGTCGATAGAATCGCTAAGGTGTTTCTGGTACGCATCCTTAACGACCCTCGTTGCGTTGGCAGCTGGCTCCACCGAGATAGCCTTATCAAGGACGTACTCCCTGCGTTCCAACTTTAACACAAGTCGTAAATTTCTGTCCCAGTCTAGATAATTTGTCCCGTTGAGTTTACACTTTTCGAGTATAGTCCTCAACGACAAATTAGACGAGTTTGTTGAATTACTAGCCATTTCTACACGAAGAAAGTAAATTTAATCAGAAAAGTTGAATAAATTTACGAAGATCTGAATTAAACACCAACCATCCGATTCTAAGGTTTAGAATCTTTAAACCAAGATCCCTTATTCGTCATTTGAAGTATGCTAAGGCGCACCGCTCCAACTGACTTATTTAGGTAGGACGTCCGTCCAATTACAACCCGTGTAACTCTTGGTCAGGGTATGTGCAAAAACACACGGCTTACCCTTCCGATGCCCCAGCTCGACCTCAGGCCAAGAATCGTGGTCGAGTCAACCAACCTTCACTAACGAGTTAACTTTGTGCAGATGCTCCGCTAAGGCGCACGACATCCCACAAAGTTTACCATTCCCATCTAGAACCCATTCGATCGATGCTCCGCTAAGGCGCACGACACCGATAAAATGTTTCTACATGGGTGTGAATTTGGGTGACATCTCACTTGACTCAAATTATCTTGTAAATTGGTTGTGCTTAATAATTCGAAAGTATTTGGCACAATTACGAACCCGTCATTAACAACCCGTGTTGTGACGTTTCTAATTGTATCACATACTATCTTCATTTGAAACCGTCATTTGCAACCCGTGCAAACACGTTTCAAATTTGAACTCATCCATCACAACCCGTGCGATGATGGTTCACAACGCTTTAAACATGCAAACAATTAAAGTCGATTTTAATCTTTGCATGTGAGGTGATGGCTTATAAACTTATAAGCTAATCATGCAAGCATGTTATTAATTAAATAATTCAAGCACGCATTCATAAAGCGTTAAATATGCATTTTATAGCCCATCCTAATCTTAGGATTCTACGAGTCTGTATATCTTCTCGTCTTTCTCAGTCGGGCTCCCACTAGCTCTTGGACTTCCTCCAAGACCGTCATTGTGCTCGATTTTCCATCCTTCTCGTCTTTGAGTAATAATTACAATTAATACTCGGTTCGTAGACCGGATAAAAAATAATTACACTTTATGGGCTCGAATAAAAGAATAATTACACGCTAACACTAACGGTATGCAAACCGTGAAAGCAATAAAATCTAATGGACTACTAATGCATCATACATTTCATCACATCATCCAACATGTTATCACACAAACATGTTATCAAATAATATGCAATAATTCCGGTTTTAATTTTGTCAAGTTGCTTGGTCGGGTTTATCGAAACTAGACCTTTTCGAAAAACGGTTTATCGAAACCGATTAAATTTTGAAAGTTTTCGAAATATTGGATCGGGGGTTCCTGACACGGATCAAACACCACACACGAACCAAGTCGGGCCAAGCCAATGGGCCGAAAGCCCATTGGGACGAGCCCAACATAACACGGCTCGGTTTGGGCCTTGGAAGGCCCAAACCGGGCTTGCCGCCACTCTCGGTGACCTCAGTCCGGTACCTCCGATCCGGCTCCCCGAGAGTCTCTTCTCGGACCCAACAAATTCAATATATTTTTCAAAAATAACATATTTCATGCAAATATCCCAAAAAGCATTAAAATCATGTTATCAACAATTTAGGCATGCAAATAATCACAAAACCGAAATAAATTCAACAAGACAAAGATTAAGAGGGTAACCAACGCTCTGATACCACTGTAGGGTTTTGGAGCGTTCTAGATCGTCGAGATAGCAGAAGCATTATAAGAAAATCTACTCCAAACCTTGTCCAAGAACATAAACCATTAAATCCCAAAGCTAAATCTATTCCACAAGATGTTTACCTTTAAGTCTTGTTGAATCGATAAAGAAGAACTTTCGGATCTTCTTCTCTAGAGCAAGTCCACACCAAGGGGATGATCTTGAAGATCCTTCACTTAATTGCCTACTAGAACAATTAAATGAAGAACAAGAGAGCAAAGAGAGGAGAGAGAGAGTTGTGAGAGTTGTAGGATTGATGAGAGTGTGTTGTGTCTTGAATCCCATTTGATATTTCTCTACTTCATCAATCTCATGAGCATGGGTCAAAAGGTGATTGGTATGGGCTTAAAGGTGGTTTAACCCATACCCCTTAAATCACTCACCTCTTAATCCACAATCACCAACTAAGCATGGTGTTGTGTGGCCCCCACACATGGACCCACCATGTGGGCCGGCCAAGAGGATTTATTGGGCCCTTAATGGGCCCTTGTTTGGGCCGGCCATGAGGCCTCATGGGCCGAGCCCAATGGGCTCGCCCGTGTGGTCTCGTGCCGTGTCCAAAAGTCGCCCGACCCTTTTTGTCGTTACTTATCAAACAAAGTCCGACGCGACATCGACGAAAAAACTCAGTTTTCTCTATTCGCTAATTATTCTCTCAAACCAAACCCATGACACAAAACCCCCAGTTTTGTCCATGTATTACTCCTCAAGAAACGTTAAGGTTTCCTTGTCTCAAGTTATCCGTCTTGAATGTGTGTGACTCTCTAGGCTCATGCCACCGTTGGCAGATCGGCGCAAAAGATCGCTCTTGCCCGATCCATCATAAGTGGTCTCTAGTAAGACAATATGATTACCCAAGGTGCATGACGATCGATGATTCGACTTAACCTTGTGCGTACAAGTCACTATCCTATTATCTCTAGATATCCCGATTGATTACAAGGCATAGAGTCGTCACCCTTATTTAATCAATCATTGTTACTTGATATGTGAGATGGCTGAGAACTGATAACCCATATCACTGGCATGGCCATGCTCTTACTCTCAGTCAGTCTCCATCAAGATGCCTTTTAACGGATATCTTTCCCATACCGTAGTATGAGGGATAAATCCCTTAACCGTCTTTCGTGTCACTCATGCAACCCGTTCCGCCACCCAATCATGCCCGTTATTGCAATCCTGTCACAGAAATCGTTAGGCGCAAGTTAAAGTCGCACGTTCATTGCATAGTGATCACAAAGACTCCTCGGTCTTAGGATGTCGTGACAAGCTATCGCATTTGAATATGTTCATGGCTTAATCTATGAAAACACTATTCAAAGCGGGTCGTCCGATATCAATCACCTCATGATATCTATGATATGATTCTGGGATCCCTCATCCCTATGACAAGTAGAACTACGTCATTAAGAACCATCCTCATACTGGTCGCTTCTAAGGAAGCATAGGTTGACCAGGGACTCGTTAAGTGTGATCCGTACAGATTTATGGTTCTACTACTTTAGTGGTCATAAATCAGATCATGCTTAACATATTACTTCAACACATAAGTAATACAAAGCCGTTTTATATATATATTACAAACGATGATAATGTTCATAGACGTTTACAGGCTAATAGCAATTGGACTAGGGCACAAATGCTATCAACGAAAAGCCCGACTATTTCTGGAATATCCGAGGAAGATGCCTTCGTCGCTTTTAAGATCAAGTTTGCGTCGAGGTTCCCTATCTGCAAGTATGTAGCAGGTCGATCCAAAGACATGGAAATATTTGACATTCGGCTTCCTCCCCCTCCATATTTCATAAAGAGTGAGCGAAGTTCCAGGGCGGAGGGTCACTCTATTATGAATATGGTACGCCGTATTCAAAGCTTCAGCCCAGAAGTACTGCGGGATGTCTTTGGCTAACATCATGACCCTTGCCATTTCTTGAAGAGTGCGATTTTTCCTTTTAACGATCCCGTTTTGCTGAGGAGTGATGGGAGCAGAGAATTCGTGTGCAATTCCTTCAGCATCACAAAAATTTGCGAAGATGATGTTTTCAAACTCCTTTCCATGATCGCTTCGAAGTCGGATGACTTTTCCAATGACTTCTTCTTTTTCTCGTTGAACTCTCCGACATAGGGCTTCAAAGACTGAGAAGGTGTCTGACTTTTCTCGAATAAAGTCTACCCAGGTGTACCTCGAGAAGTCGTCTACACAGACAAATATGTACTTCTTCCCTCCTAAACTTTCTACTTGCATGGGTCCCATAAGGTCAACATGAAGAAGTTCTAGAACACGAGAAGTAGTAAGATGTTGTACCTTCTTGTGTGACGTCTTGACTTGTTTCCCAAGCTGGCATTCTCCACAGATTTTTCCTTCAATGATCTTGAGGTTGGGAACTCCAATAATCGCCTTTTCAGAGAGAATCTTTTGCATGCTTCTCAAATTGACGTGACCAAGTTTTTGATGCCATAGCTTTGTCTCTTGAGCTTTGGATAAAAGGCACTTGGTTGCCAAGGTTGTGACTGTTGGAGACCATAGATAACAGTTATCAAGGGACCTGTGGCCTATCATGACTTCCTTCTGCTGTTCGTCAGTCATATGTCGAGAGGATCCACTATCAAAGTACCAGTCGTTGTTGGTTGAAGCCTTTAGAGCGGTGCATGCGATATTAGCTCGATAGTTTACCTCCTTAACTCGCCATTCCTTACGTGGTTGTGCTTTCTTGATGGTGGTCCTTTTCTTGACAAAGCTCCTCCCATATAGCTGATAGCAGAAAGGTCGAATATGTCCTCTTCGTCCACAGTGGTGACATACCCAGTTATGTCTTTTGTTCTGCGGCCAAGGTAAGAGGCTGTTTGGTTGCGTTGTCAGCCGTGAAGTTAGGAGACTTCTGACGCGACTTCTGGGGGACAACCTTCCGAGGGACGAAGACGGTGTGCGATGATGAGGCTTCTTTTGAATATCCAAGACCTTCCATATTTCTGGCTGGTTTTCCGATCGAGAGAATTTGGTCTAGGGTGTCAGTGCTTGGATTCATCATCTTTACAGACTTGGTGACCTGTTCTAACTCTCCTTTTAACCGAGCAACTTCCTTTTTGAGATCAACAGTGGTTTCGAGAAGTCGTGACTTGTCTTCATTAAGAGAAAGAATGAGAGCATTTTGTTTTTCGATTACCTGAGAGTCTTCGAGCCACTTGACATACCATTCGTTGTATGCATTGTTGAGAGTCTCATCGGATAGCTCATCATCAGAGTCATACTTCTTTGAATTCTCGGAAGGTTGCTCTATTGTGGAGGAAGTAAAAGCAACATAGTTACTTGTATGCTCAACGTCACTGTCTTTCTCATCTTCATCGTCAGTTAGAGAGGCATTGAATCCCTTCTTCTGTTTCTTTACGAAGTTAGGACATTCATTTTACATGTGTCCATACCCTTCACATTCAAAGCACTGGACTCCTATTCCTGATCGTTCTCCTCGTCTTCCATCGCTATTTGTGTTTTCGAGCTTCTGGAACTTGTGTTGTGGCTTGTCTCTGACTTCTCGGGTGACATCCCTTCCTGTCATCTGGCTAAATCTTTTCATGACTTTGTTGTAGTTTTTGGCCAGCATAGCGATAGTTTCCTCAATGTCACTATCCGAATCAGAGTGCGTCAAGTTCTTCTGCTTTTGGGTAGAACTTTTGAAAGCCATACCTTTATATTTCTTCTCGAGGAGAGGTAAGGAGAGCTCGAAGGTAATTAAAGATCCCATGAGTTCATCAAACTTTAGTTTCTTCAAGTCATGGACTTCTTCTATGGCGGTAATCTTCATCTTGAATCTGGGACTTAGCGCTCTCAGCGTTTTTCTGACCAAATCTTCATCGGTCATAGGCTTTCCAAGTGAATATGATTCATTGGCCCGATCCTTGATGCGCACATTAAACTCCGCAATAGTTTCGTCTTCATTCATAGTAAGGGCCTCAAAGTTGGTCATGAGGTACTGTAACTTCTGTTCTTTGACTTTTGAAGTACCATCGTAAGCAACAGCAAGAGTGTCCCAAGCAATTTTGGCACTTGTACACGTGTTGATGAGTCGAAACACATTCTTGTCTACTCCATTAAAAATAGCATTGAGTACACGAGAATTACCTAGGGCAGCTTCATCTTCTTTCGCGCTCCACTCTTTTTCTGGTTTGATGCTAGTTTGATTTCCATGAGCATCAGCATAGTGAGGTTCCTCATATCCATTGATGACAGACTTCCAGGTTTTGCTGTCGAGGGACTTCAAGAAGGCACACATCCGTGCTTTCCAGTACCGATAGTTTGTTCCGTCGAGCACTGGTGGTCGATTTACTAAACCTCCTTCCTTTGAGTCCATATTGGCTATTCAGAAATTTTTCAAGAAAATCACCTGAAAGAAAAGGTGCCTCCTCTGATACCAATTGAAATTTCTGAATTGTAGCTGAGTCAATAAGTCGAACACAAAGTCGTAACTTGTGTATCGACTACTTGCCTAAAACGTAAATCGTAAGCTTAAACAGTAAACAGATAATAATAACGACACCAGAGATGATTACCCAGTTCGGTGACTCCGCACCTACGTCTGGGGGCACTTTGCCAGTGGAAAGGTTTTCACTATAAGGTAGTCAACAGTACAACTTCAAGCACCAACTAGCTATCACACAAGCTATTGTCCTAAGCTATTATAGATCTCACCGTGAACAACCTCGACCAAGGGCCTCTCCCCCTGTCTTTGAGATCCTCTCAATTCCACCCTTCGAGCAAGCCTCGGTGTCGTTGTCTTCTTTGACGGAGTTGTGAATCTTCAATCACAAACAAAAACCCTAACCGATCCAAACACTCAATCTTCACGACTTGATGTTTGATCGGAGCAAAGACCGTTCTAGCGAATCTTAACCAGCCTCTCAACACACCAATGGTGCACGGTTAAGAGCTCTGAGAAATCTTGCAATTATTAGAACAAGAACGGATAATCTGCTAATGGGAAGCCCAAGACTTTTTATAACAGCTCACATTCCTAATCCTTCTCGGATCAGGAACAGGAAGTTTCAGACTTCCTGAATAAATCAGGCAAGTCGTTGCCGCCTTCCATGACAGCTGGAAGTCGTCTTGCCTGTTCTGACTTCCTGAATAAATCAGGCAAGTAGAGTTGCCGCCTATTGCTGACGTGTTACTGCCAGCTGGAAGTCGCCTGGCTTGTCGACGTCACTTTCTTGCGCTCCAAGTCTTCGTGGCGTCTTTCTTCTTTTACTTCAAGCTTCGTCGAAATAGGAAGGCTTCAGATCTTTCCTAATCTGGATCGTAACAAGTCGCTCCACATGTCATGTAACATGTTGCACGACTTCTTACTTTTGCGCGAAAAAATTATGCCAACAATTAAACGTAGCAACACGAGATATAGCAAATGGACGTCAAAACCGCATTCCTTAACTGGTTTTGTCGATCCAGAACATCCCGAAAAGGTGTGTAAGCTGCAACGATCCATTTATGGATTGAAGCAAGCTTCCAGGAGTTGGAACTTACGGTTCGATGAAGCCGTAAAAGAGTTCGGGTTCATCAGAAATCCAGATGAACCCTGTATCTACAAGAAGAGCAGTGGGAGTAACATAGTGTTCCTGGTGCTGTATGTCGACGATATACTGATCGTGGGAAACAACGTCCCAATCTTGCTTGAGACCAAAGCTTGGTTAGGGAAGTGTTTCTCCATGAAGGACTTAGGAGAGACCGCTTACATTCTAGGGATCATGATCTATAGATCAATCCAAGAAAATTTTAGGCCTAAGTCAGAGCACCTACATAGATAAAGTGTTGAGAAGATTCTCAATGCTTGAATCTAAGAAAAGGAACCTCCCGGTGAGACATGGCATCAAGCTCAACAAGAAACAGTGTCCTAAAACACATGATGAGCTTAAGAAAATGAATGGGATCCTGTATGCTTCGGCAGTGGGATCTATCATGTATGCCATGATCAGTACGAGGCCTGACGTATCGTTTACCCTCAGCTGTGCCAACAGATTTCAGTCTAACCCAGGCCAAGATCATTGACCTGCCGTCAAGTGTATCCTCAAGTATCTGAGAAGAACAAAGGACGCCTTCTTAGTGTATGGCGGGATAGAAGGAGAACTAAGTGTCACTGGATATGTTGATGCTAGTTTTAAGACAGACCCAGATGACTTTAAGTCTCCAGGTGGGTATGTGTTCATGTTGAACGGGGAAGCTTTCAGTTGGAAAAGCTTTAAGGAAGCGACAATAGCCAACTCCACCACGGAGGCGGAATACATAGCTGCGTCAGAAGCAGTTAAGGAGGCGGTGTGGGTCAGGAGCTTCTTGAGTGGATTAGATGTACTGCCGCGAACGTCTGATCCCTTGAGCTTAAGGTGTGACAACACGGAGGCCGTAGCACTCGCTAGAGATCCCAGATTTCACAACCGGACCAAGCACGTTGAGAGAAAGTATCACATCATCAGTGAAATTCTAAACCGTAGCCGAGTCAAGAAGTCAAACACAAAGTCTTTGTTAGGTCCCGGGGCATCCTAATTACGTTCATGGCAGCGGAAGCAACCTATAAACCGCCCCTAACCTGCGCAAGATCGACTACCAAGTTAGATCCTTAGGAAATCGAGTTTTCGGGTATTACCAGAATCTGCCCGGCAGAAAACCGAGACTTTGAAGCTCTATATCTCGAGCTACAGATCTCCAATTATTTCGGTTCTTTTTGTAGATTAAACCTCAGCCAATTCCCTACATCTTTTGTGTTTTTCTCTAAACCCAGTTCGGACGAGAAGACCTCCGTCTGGAGCAAAACATTTTTCCCGTCTCGCTGGACAGACTCTGCGGACCAGTCTGCTTCTCGGCCTTGTATCTCCTAAACCAGCCCTCTTTTTGAAAATCAGTATTTCACAAAAGTTGTAGCCCTTGGACTTATCTTTCCAACACCGTAAGTTTCAGGTCAATCGGAGCTCGGACGAAGCGGCTATGGCTCACGCATTATCGGTCATCGGAACTGGACAATCTGGACAGTTTCTCCATTTTGCATTTAGTCTTCGTTGAATCGATAAAGAAGAACGTTCAGATCTTCTTCTCTAAAGCAAGTCCACACCAAGGGGATGATCTTGATGATCCCTCACTTAATTGCCTACTAGAACAATTAAATGAAGAACAAGAGAGCAAAGAGAGGAGAGAGTTGTGTGATTCTTGAATTAATGAATGAATGCTAGATATTTCAATTCATCATCCAACAAGCATGGGTCAAAAGTGATTGGTATGGGCTTAAAGGTGTTTTAACCCATACCCCTTAAATCACTCACCTCTTAATCCACAATCACCAACTAAGCATGGTGTTGTGTGGCCCCCACACATGGACCCACCATGTGGGCCGGCCATGAGGTCTTGTTAGGCCCTTAATGGGCCGGCCATGAGGCTTCATGGGCCGAGCCCAATGGGCCCTCCCGTGTTGTCTCATGCCGTGTCCAAAAATCGCCCGACCCTTTTGTCGTCACTTATCAAACAAAGTCCGACGCGATATCGACGAAAAACTCAATTTTTCTCGATTCGCTAATTATTCTCTCAAACCGAACCTATGGCACAAAACCTCCAGTTTTGTCCATATATTACTCCTCAAGAAACATCAATGTTTCCTTGTCTCAAGTTATCCGCCTTGTATGTGTGTGACCCTCTAGGCTCATGCCACCGTTGGCAGATCGGCGCAAAAGATCGGTCTTGCCCGATCCATCATAAGTGGTCTCTAGTAAAACATTATGATTACCCAAGGTGCATGATGATCGATGATTCGACTTAACCTTTGTGCGTACAAGTCACCATCCTGTTATCTCTAGATATCCCGATTGATCACAAGGCATAGAGTCGTCTCCCTTGTTCAATCAATCATTGTTACTTGATATGCGAGATGGCTGAGAACTGATAACCCGTATCATTGGCATGGCCATGCTCTTTCTCTCAGTCAGTCTCCATCAAGAGGCCTTCTAACGGATATCTTTCCCATACCGTAGTATGAGGGATAAATCCCTTAGCCGTCTTTCGTGTCACTCATGCAACCCGTTCCGCCACCCAATCATGCCCTTTATAGCAATCCTTTTACAGAAAGCTTTTGGCGCAAGTTAAAGCCGTACGTTCATTGCATAGTGATCACAAAGACTCCTTGGTCTAAGGATGCCGTGACAAGCTATCGCATTTGAATATGTTTATGGCTTAATCTATGAAAACACTATTCAAAGCGGGTCGTCCGATATCAATCACCTCATGATATCTATGATATGGTTCCAGGATCCCTCATCCCTATGACAAGTAGAACTACGTCATTAAGAACCATCCTCATACTGGTCGCTTCTTAGGAAGCATGTTTTGACCAGGGACTCGTTAAGTGTGATCCATACAGATTTATGGTTCTACTACTTTAGTGGTCATAAATCAGATCATGCTTAACATATTACTTCAACACATAAGTAATACAAAGCCGTTTTATATATAAATATATATGTTACAAACGATGATAATGTACATAGACGTTTACAGGCTAATAGCAATTGGACTAGGGCACAAATGCTATCAATCTCCCACTTGCCCCTAGTTCCAATCTAAGTCCCAGTCTATACCCATTGACCTAACATGTTTATCATGTTTTGCTTGTGGAAGAGCCTTGGTCAAGGGGTCGGCTGTGTTATCATCAGTTGCAACGTAGTGGATCTTCACGTCACCTTTTAGCAACAATGTCGCGGATGATGTGATACTTTCTGAGTACATGTTTGGATCTGTCATGTGCCCTGGGTTCCTTAGCTTGCGCAATGGCCCCGGTGTTGTCACAATATAAGTCTACTGGGTTAGATGGGTTTTTAATTACACCTAACCCAGCCATGAAACTCCTGATCCATACAGCTTCTTCTCCCGCTTCGGATGCGGCAATGTACTCAGCTTCGGTCGTAGAGTCGGCAATGGTGTCCTGCTTCTTGCTTTTCAGCTGAAAGCTCCACCGTTCAACATAAACATATAACCCAACTGACTTTTTAAGTCATCGGGGTCTGTCTGGAAAACTAGCGTCAACATATCCTTTGACGACTAGATCATCATTTCTTCCCCCGTATACAAGAAAAGCGTCTTTGGTTTTTCTCAAAATCGAGAATCGCCTTGACGGCAATCCAATGTTCCTCACCGGGTTCGGACTGATGTCTACTGCTACAGCTTAGGGCAAATGAGACATCCGGTCTCGTACATATCATGGCACACATTATGGACCCTATAGCCGAAGCATATGGGATCTCATTCATTCTTGCTAGCTCTGCAGGTGTCTCAGCACACTACTTCTTGCTTAGCTTTATGCCATGACGCATGGGCAGCAGTCCTTTCTTTGAATCTAGCATCGAGAATCTTCTCAATATTTTGTCTATGTAGGTGCTTTGACTTAAGCCCAAGACCCGCTTGGCACGGTCTCTATATATTTTGATCCTCAAGATGTAAGAGGTCTCGCCTAAGTCCTTCATTGCGAAACACTCACCTAACCAAGTCTTTGTTAAGAGCAAGGTAGGGACGTTGTTTCCAATGAGCAGTATGTCATCAACATAAAGCACCAAGAAGACTACTTTGCTCCCATCTGCCCTTTTATATATACGCAAGGTTCATCATCGTTCTTGATGAAGCCAAACTGTTTCACAACTTCATCAAAACGTTGATTCCAACTCTAAGATGCTTGCTTCAAACCATAAATTGATTTGAGCAACTTGAAAATCTTTCCCTTATTCTGAGGATCCTCAAAACCCTCAGGCTGGGACATATAAACGTCCTCAGCTAACCTCCCGTTGAAGAAGTCGGTTTTGACGTCCATTTGCCATATCTCAAAATTGCTACGGCAAGTAGAATGCGGATAGATTTGACCATAGCTACTGGAGAAAAGGTCTCTTCATAGTCAATTCCGTGGATTTGCCTATAACCTTTTGCTACCAGTCTTGCTTTATAGGTCTGAGGTTTGCCATCCATGTCCATCTTTATTTTAAACATCCATTTACACCCAATGACTTTTACGTCAGGGGTTTGATCCACCAAGTCCCACACTTGATTATCTGACATGGATTGCATTTCTTCCCTCATGGCTTCCAGCCATTTCTCAGAGTCGGTTCCGTCCTTATTAACTGTAGCTATTGGTTCTTGCTCAACGACTACTTCTGCTGGTCTTCCAGTGGTTCCTGAGTGACCATCTCATCTAGAAATTCATTAAGATGAACAGCCCTCCCACTGACTGTCTTGGAAATAAATTCTTTTTCCAAGAATGTCCCACCTCGATTATGAATGCGGCCGTTTGCAGAGCGTAACCCCAGAAGGAGATCGGGAGATCAGTGAGACTTAACATCGATCGAACCATATCAAACAATGTCTGATTCCTTCGCTCGGACACACCATTGAGTTGCGGTGTTCCTGGCGGAGTCCACTGAGATAGTATTCCACTTTCTGTAAGAAACTCTTCAGATAAGTATTCTCCACCTCGATCAGAACGGAGTGCCTTGATACTTTTTCCGAGTTGGTTTTCAACTTCAGTCCTAGACTCCTTGAATTTATCAAAGGCTTTGGACTTATGTCTTATGAGATAGACATAATCATATCTACTGAAATCATCAGTAAACGTGATAAAGTAGCCTAAACCACATCTGGCTGGTGTACTCATTTAGTCCACATACGTTTGAATATATTAGACCTAATAGATCACCTGCCCTCTCACCTAAACTGGTGAAGGGCGTTTCAGTCATCTTGCCCATTAAACAAGCTTCGCATCTATCAATCGTTTGGTATTCGAATTGACTTAGAAGTCCGCGCTTATGAAGCGCTGAGATGCGTTTCTCATTTATGTGACCTAGACGACAATGCCAGATTAGAGTTTGGTCTAAATCATTAGCTTTAAACCTCTTAGGTAGAACAAGGTTAACAGAACCCACGGCAGTTGCGGTAACTCTCACGTTGTTCCCAACTCTTAGGTCCACCTCGCTTTCCCCATATCTCTTCTACTATTCTACACTTGTATATCCGTACAGACATGAGACTCAGCTCTAGTGTCTAGTACCCAAGTATTTATCGTAGAAAGATATAGCTCTAATGGAATACCTGATGAAGTAGCGGCCCCACCGCTCTTCATTTGATCCTCCTTCAGCTGCTGACAGTCTTTCTTCCAGTGACCAGGCTTTTGGCAGTAAAAACAGACCGACTCCTTTGCATTCCCTTTGCCTTTTACGGGCATGGAAGGTTTAGGAACAAATGGTCTGATCTTCCTTGCCAGGTGCATTGCGCCTTTACCCTTGCCACCACCAGCTTTGAAGCTGGATCCCTTCATACGTAGGACGTGTGGACCTACGGAGCTGCCTGCTGACATCTTGCAGGCAATGAGTTCTCGGAGAACAGTGTATTTTTCAATACGTACTTTCTCTTTGAACATATCCTTGATCTGCGCAAACATTGCAAACGGATCATGGGATAGCTCCATAAACTGCTTCTGGAGGTCCGCCTCCATGCAGCCCAGCATGACACACGCAACGTCGATAGAGTCGTTAAGGTGTTTCTGGTACGCATCCTTAACAACCCTCGTTGCGTTGGCAGCTGGCTCCACTGGGATAGCCTTATCAAGGACGTACTCCTTGTGTTCCAACTTTAACACAAGTCGTAAATTTCTGTCCCAGTCTAGATAATTTGTCCCGTTGAGTTTACACTTTTCGAGTATAGTCCTCAACGATAAATTAGACGAGTTTGTTGAATTACTAGCCATTTCTACACGAAGAAAGTAAATTTAATCAGAAAAGTTGAATAAATTTACGAAGATCCGAATTAAACACCAACCATAAGATTCTAAGGTTTAGAATCTTAAACCAAGATCCCTTATTCGTCATTTGAAGTACGCTAAGGCGCACCGCTCCAATTGACTTATTTAGGTAGGACGTCCGTCCAATTACAACCCGTGCAACTCTTAGTCAGGGTATGTGCAAAAACACACGGCTTACCCTTCCGATGCCCCAGCTCGACCTCAGGCCAAGAATCGTGGTCGAGTCAACCAACCTTCACTAACGAGTTAACTTTGTGCAGATGTTCCACTAAGGCGCACGACATCCCACAAAGTTTAGCATTCCCATCTAGAACCCATTCGATTGATGCTCCGCTTAGGCGCACGACACCGATAAAATGTTTCTACATGGGTGTGAATTTTAGTGGCATCTCACTTGACTCAAATTAGCTTGTAAATTGGTTGTGCTTAATAATTCGAAAGTATTTGGTACAATTACGAACCCGTCATCAACAACCCGTGTTGTGACGTTTCTAATTGTATTACATACTATCTTCATTTGAATCTGTCATTTGCAACCCGTGCAAACACGTTTCAAATTTGAACTCATCAATCACAACCCATGCGATGATAGTTCACAACGCTTTAAACATGCAAACAATTAAAGTTGATTTTAATTTTTGCATGTGAGGTGATGGCTTATAAACTTATAAGCTAATCATGCAAGCATGTTATTAATTAAATAATTCAAGCAAGCATTCATAAAGCGTTAAATATGCATTTTATAGCCCATCCTAAACTTAGGATTCTACGAGTCTTCACATATTCTCGTCTTTCTCATTCGGGCTCCCACTAGCTCTTGGACTTCCTCCAAGACCGTCATCGTGCTCGATTTTCCATCCTTCTCGTCTTTGAGTAATAGTTACAATTAATACTCGGTTCGTAGACCGGATAAAAAATAATCACTTTATGGGCTCGAATAAAAGAATAATTACACGCTAACACTAACGGTATGCAAACCGTGAAAGCGATAAAATCTAATGGGCTACTAATGCATCATACATTTCATCACATCATCCAACATGTTATCACACAAACATGTTATCAAATAATATGCAATAATTCCGATTTTAATTTTGCCAAGTTGCTTGGTCGGGTTTATCGAAACTAGACCTTTTCGAAAAACGGTTTATCGAAACCGATTAAATTTTGAAAGTTTTCGAAATATTGGATCGCAGGTTCGTGACACGGATCAAACACCACGCACGAACCAAGTCGGGCCAAGCCAATGGGGCGAAGCCCCATTGGGCCGAGCCCAACTATGCACGGCCCGGTTTTGGGCCTTGGAAGGCCTAAACCGGCCTTGCCGCCACTCTCGGCCTCGCCCGAGAGTGGGAACGGGCTCGGTCACCGCCGGCCTCCCCGGCCTCCGGTGACCTCCCTTCGGTACCTCCAATCCGGCTCCCCGAGAGTCCCTTCTCGGACCCGACAAATCCAATAATTTCCGAAAAATTCCAAATTCAATATATTTTCAAAAATAACATATTTCATGCAAATATCCCAAAAAGCATTAAAATCATGTTATCAACAATTATGGCATTTGTATCATTACAAAACCGAAATAACATACAAGGATCTCGGAGTGGTAGACCGCCTCTGATACCACTGTTAGGTCCCGGGGCATCCTAATTACGTTCATGGCAGCGGAAGCAACCTATAAACCGCCCCTAACCTGCGCAAGATCGACTACCAAGTTAGATCCTTAGGAAATCGAGTTTTCGGGTATTACCAGAATCTGCCCGGCAGAAAACCGAGACTTTGAAGCTCTATATCTCGAGCTACAGATCTCCAATTATTTCGGTTCTTTTTGTAGATTAAACCTCAGCCAATTCCCTACATCTTTTGTGTTTTTCTCTAAACCCAGTTCGGACGAGAAGACCTCCGTCTGGAGCAAAACATTTTTCCCGTCTCGCTGAACAGACTCTGCGGACCAGTCTGCTTCTCGGCCTTGTATCTCCTAAACCAGCCCTCTTTTTGAAAATCAGTATTTCACAAAAGTTGTAGCCCTTGGACTTATCTTTCCAACACCGTAAGTTTCAGGTCAATCGGAGCTCGGACGAAGCGGCTATGGCTCACGCATTATCGGTCATCGGAACTGGACAATCTGGACAGTTTCTCCATTTTGCATTTAGTCTTCGTTGAATCGATAAAGAAGAACGTTCAGATCTTCTTCTCTAAAGCAAGTCCACACCAAGGGGATGATCTTGATGATCCCTCACTTAATTGCCTACTAGAACAATTAAATGAAGAACAAGAGAGCAAAGAGAGGAGAGAGTTGTGTGATTCTTGAATTAATGAATGAATGCTAGATATTTCAATTCATCATCCAACAAGCATGGGTCAAAAGTGATTGGTATGGGCTTAAAGGTGTTTTAACCCATACCCCTTAAATCACTCACCTCTTAATCCACAATCACCAACTAAGCATGGTGTTGTGTGGCCCCCACACATGGACCCACCATGTGGGCCGGCCATGAGGTCTTGTTAGGCCCTTAATGGGCCGGCCATGAGTGTAAGGACCGCTCCCGGTCAATTTGGGTCAATTTGGGTCAATTTTGTGAAAAATGGATGAAAATTTAATAATTCGCGATTTGACCAAATTTTGACCCGAGAGTCACCGAGGACTACTATTTGAGCCATTTTAAGTTGGAATTGTAATACTATGGATATTAGGTTCATATGAAAGCTAAAATTTAGCGAAACATCACGGTTCCGACGGTTTCGAAAAACGTGTCCGTTTCGGACGATTTCGGGTCCGAAATGACAAAAGTGGCTTGCGGGACCCCTCTACTTTACACTTGTCATGTATCTAGAGGGGGGGAGACTTTTGAGTGATTAAAAAATTAATTGTTTTAATTTAGATTTAAAAGAAAATGGAAAATAGGTTTATTTTATTAGTTTAATGTTTAAATAATTATATTTAAGTTATAAGAAGGGGGGAGGGGTTGATTCTCGGCAGAACACAAGGAAGAAGAAAGAGAAAGAGAAAGAGAAAGAGAAAGAAGAAAGAAGGAAGAAGAAGAGAAAAGATTGTGGCGATTTCCCGACGTTCCGACCGTCCAAACGTCTTGATTTTTGCGTATTCGGGTTCTCCTCGTCGTGGGCTACAAGAGGTATGTTTTGGATTCTCATTTCCTTGAGTTTGGATTTATGGAGTTGTGGAATATGGATTGATTGAGGTTGGATTAGTGTTAAGGGGGTAGTTTGGAGCGTTTTGAGACAAACGGGAGGTTTGTCCGGTGACCGGGAGCTCGCCGGAGCTCCGGCCGGTCACCGGAGGTGGGGCCCGCGTGCCCGGAGTTCGGGTTTTTACGTGTTATGCAATCCCGGAAAATCCCTAGAACACTAATTCGTGACTTTGGAAGAAATTGGAATTAATTTGGCTAAAATGTGTTTGTTTCGCTAAACTTTAAAGTCGAGATTAAATCCCCCGGAGGTCGGAACGTAATTCCGTCAATTTTATTGGTGATCTCAAATTTAATTATGCGCGTAGAATAAATTTGAGAATTGTTGGAATTGAATTGTGGGAAAAGATTATTTATTATTTGAGGAACCTTAATGACGGGATTGAGTCGCTCGGGCGTCGGAATTTGGTTCCGTCGATTGCGTTGGACCCCTTGAATATAATTATGATTTGTTGATGCGAAAACGGAATTTTTCGGGGTCCCGAGGTCATTTTAGCGTTTCCGGGCAGATTCGGGAAAGTGTGCGAATTGGGCCGTTCCGGGTCCTTTTTGGCAACTCGGTGTAATTAGGAAGTATTGGAGTGATCGGGACTCATTGGGGTGTACTTGGGCGTTAGTTTCGTTAGAATCGGACTTCGATCAATTGCTAAAGTTTGTGCGTTTGTCGTTATTAGATTCTTCCATCGCTCGTGGAAAGGGAAGGATTTAGACGTGGTGTCGCGAGAGACTTGGAGCTAACGTTGGATAATTATCGAGGTAGGGAAAAGTAGCCGTATATCCGTACATGACTTGGGAAAGTTACTAGTAATTGCATGTGGGCACCTTTTGTGTTCTTAGTATATGTATGTGTAGAATTGCATGTGGGCACCGGTTGTGTCTATAGGTTGATTATACTACAGCGACGTGCCATTCCGCTGTATGCTTTATTGGGGGTGTTACCGCTTTACTCATTGCGTTTGGTTTGATTGTGTTATGCTTGTTCAATTGTGAGTAATGGTAAATTGTGATATGACGTGTTTGAAGATGTCGTGCCTTAACATGTAAATTGAAATGATTTGAGTTGAGTATATTCTTCACTATGGTTGAACTGTATTGTGAGTAAATGGTAAATGCGATTTGATGTGTTTGAAGATGTTGTGCCTTAACATGTAAATCGAAATGACTTGAGTTGATTATTTCTCTCCTGTGGTTGAAATGTTTTGTGGATGATGGTTACGGGCGGGAGCCCAGTGTGTGTGGATGTTGGTTACGGGCGGGAGCCCAGTGTGCGTGGTGGTTTGTGTTTGTTGCTGGTTGACGCCCAGGTGGGAAAGATACGTCCGTGATCTCCGTTCGGGTGGGGTAGATTTGCGCTCTTACCGCGCTTCTCCATCCATGCCGCGAAGAGGCGTCCACGCCTTTCGATTAGCAATCGAAGAAGTGGGGGGCAGACCAGGCCCAGACAGCTAGCCACTGTAAACTGGCGGCCGCGAAGAGGTTTCACGCCTACGACTAGCTATCGAAAAGTGGGAGGCAGACCAGGCCCAGACAGCTTGCGACTGTAAACTGGCGTGTTATAGGTTGCATCACCTGGTCGTGTAGACCTTGTCCAACACCGTGCGTGTTTGGCAAGATGGACTCGACGAAGTACCCGGATTGTTGCCTTTCCTTGAGTGAAAGGTTTGTTTGATTGATGTTGCTTGGTTGATTGTGTGATGATTTGAGTATTGAGAATGAGACGAAATGTTTGGATAATGGTTGAGTTTTACTATTGATCTTTTTCGAACTGTGCTTATGTATCACCCTGTCAATTACTTGTATGCCGTTGTCAGTCGGGTATCCGTTGCGGTGAGCGTAAATGCTCACCCCCTGCTACTCTTCCTGCAGACAGGTGAGGATCGTGATTGTGGATAGGAGGACATCTCGAAGCTGGAGGAGCTGGAGAGTCCGGGTTGTTTTGGGCGTGTTAGTTGACGTACAATTTAGTGTCGACGTTTTGTTGTTTCTTGATCATACTTTGAGTCTCTGACTCGTGTTGTATATTCTTTTGAGCAGTTATAAAATTCGCGGTTCATTGTATTTGTGTTCTTTTTATTTGGTTACTATTATTGTTTCAGTTGTTTCGGACACTGATTCCTCGTTCGCGTTCCGGGCTCGGTCTCTACCGAATTTGGGGCGTGACAGTTTGGTATCAGAGGTTAGGTTTAACACCTCTAGCCGTACGTCAACTAGGTGGGTAGAGTTAGTCCATTAGGCTCCTGTCGTGTGTTGGTTGTGCAAGGTCAGAAATCGTGCGTGATTTTTCCGTGAGATATTTTCACCGTCGCGACTTGACTCAGGGGCGCCCCTGGGTCAAACGTGACGGTAGTGATGTCCGATCGTTACCTCTTAGTTCGGGGACGCCTGGACCGGGTTGTGACGACGTGATATCAAAATGGGGTTTTGTGATTGAAAAGGGAAATTGTTGAAAATATGGGCAAGTTCGAAATTGATGTTGACCTTACTAGTCATGTTCAAAAAAAAAATCTTACATGTTGAATAAGTTTTAAAATGCGAGATGTAGTTAAGTATGCGGGGTGATTGTGACTGTGGTAGGTTGTGTGATGCCATGTGGGGTGATTGTGTGAGCATATGTTGATTGCGAGCATGTGAAATATGTATGATAATACGTTGTTTGTAGACATGTGTGTCCAGAGTATATGAACGCCCGTATAATGAGCGTGCTCGTTGTGTTGTGAGTTCTGGAACTGAGTGTGTACGTGTATTTGTGCAGTAGATACATACGACATGGCACCTAGACCTAGGAGAGGTAGGTCGGCCGGATTGCCGACGCAACCGCCCACCGTCGAGCCAGTTGAGGCGACGGGTGGACCGGCAGCTCCCGCTGGGGAGGATCGGAGGAACGACACGGGACCATCGATGGTTCCGCCCAACGTTCCGCCAGTTGCGGACCCACCTACTGCGGCCATTCTAGGAGAGCTGACCCGCACAGTGCAGAGTTTAGTGGCAATCATTGCGCAGAGAGAGTCTGCATCGCCAGCCCCGCAGACTCCGCCGACTACTGCTACTACTATTCCAGCGAGGTCCGTTCAGGCCGAGGGCCATATGGCACATGCGCTGAGGGATTTTCTGAGGTTGGATACACCCTCATTCTACGGGGAGCCAGACCCTGATATGGCGGAGCGATGGCTGGATCAGATTACGCGGAACCTGGACACGTCCGGGATCATGGACGAGCACACCAGGGTGTCCTTTGCAGCTCATCAGCTGAAGGACAACGCCTACCATTGGTGGAGGCGCGTGCAGGACCGAGTCGGGGGTGACTACCGAGTATTCGAGACGGTCTTCCTGGAGCAGTACTTTCCGGAGTCTGCCAGGGAGGAGCGACAGCAGCAGTTCCTGGAACTGCGACAGGATGGTTTGTCGGTGGCAGAGTACGAGGCTAGGTTTACGACGTTGTCTCGCTTTGCACCAGAGATGGTGGTGACTGAGGCTCACCGATGCAGGAGGTTTGAGAGGGGACTTAGGACCTCGATTCTGGATCGAGTCCTCGCCCTGAGGATTCGAGTGTACTCTGAGCTGGTCGACACGGCAGTGGCCGTAGAGCGAGGTATTAGGGAGGCCGCGAGAGCCCGTGAGAGTAGACCGCGACCGAGCAGCGTCGCAGGTCTGTCCGAGTCCCGAGACTCGAGGAGGCAGAGGATCGTGGGGTCTTTCAGACCACAGTCTCAGTTTAGCGGACCGAGACAGTCGGGTTCAGTGGCATCAGTGGGGCCCGTCGTTGCAGACCAGAGGCCAGTATGTTTTCTCTGCCAGCAGCCAGGCCATATGAGGCGCGATTGCCCGCGCAATAGAGGACCCACAGCACTACCGGCGACGAGTAGTCGGTTCAGTCAGGGGAGTCGACCGAGCGGCAGCGAGGTTAGGTGCTACCTATGTGGCCAGACAGGACACATAGCTAGGGAATGCCCCGGTCAGGGTGGGGGAACGTCAGTGCAGCGACCGCAGCAGTCGCACACGGCACAGTCGCCGCAGGCTCGCCAGCGTCAGGGCCAGCCGTTGAGATTTTCGCAGCCATCTACGAGCGCACCAGTTCCGAGGCAGCAGTTGAGGTCCGCACAGCCGGCGTCTGGCGCGTCAGCTCCGAGACAGGGAGCGCAGGCGCCGCAAGGCAGAGTGTATGCTGTCGGCGACTCACGTGCTGCAGGACCGTCCCCAGACCCTTCGGTCGCTCACGGTACGTTACTGTTGTATAACTCTTGGGCGTCATTTCTGTTCGATACGGGCGCATCGCATTCCTTTATTTCTGCTGCTTGTGCTGAGATGCTGGGGCTAAGCAGTGAGCCGTTGAGTCCACCTCTGTGCCTTGACACACCAGTCGGAGGTGAGGTTGTGTTGACTAGAGTGTGCCGAGCCTGCGAAGTTAGAGTAGCAGACCTTTCTTTCCTTTGTGACCTAATCGTGCTGGGTATGACTGCCTTCGACGTGATCTTAGGCATGGATTGGCTTGCGAGGTACCGTGCGTACATCGACTGTTATCGGCGACGGGTGACAGTGTCAGCAGGCAGCACGACCGTTTCGTGTTCGCTGGGCAGCAAGAGCGGAATTCTCCTATCGGCATTATACACCGTTGATGAGGTGTCGATCGTGCAGAGCCGAGAGTTACCGCGAGTAGTATGCGAGTTTCCAGAGGTCTTTCCCGAGGAGTTGAGTGGGTTGCCGCCAGTTCGCGAGGTAGAATTCAGGATCGACCTGATGCCGGGGACGGCGCCGATATCAGTAGCGCCTTACAGATTCGCGCCAGCAGAACTGACCGAGCTGAAGACTCAGCTCGAAGAACTCCGAGAAAAGGGGTTTATACGTCCGAGCACATCACCGTGGGGAGCGCCAGCACTCTTCGTGAAGAAGAAGGGTGGAGCGCTGAGGATGTGCATAGATTACCGGAAACTGAACCGGGTCACGGTGAAGAACCGGTACCCGATGCCGAGAATCGACGATCTATTCGACCAGTTGAGAGGGTCGACGTGCTTTTCGAAGATCGATCTACGTTCGGGATACCACCAGTTGCGAGTCCGGGAGGAGGACGTCGCAAAGACCGCGTTTCGGACGCGGTATGGGCATTACGAGTTCCTAGTAATGCCCTTCGGGTTGACAAACGCGCCTGCAGCGTTCATGGATCTGATGAACCGCATATTCCGGCCGTTCTTAGATCAGTTTGTAGTGGTTTTCGTAGACGACATCCTGGTCTACTCTCAGAGTGAGGAAGCGCATGTGGTGCATTTGAGGGCTGTCTTGACTTTACTGCGCACGCATCAGTTGTATGCCAACCTGGAGAAGTGCGAGTTTTGGCTCGCCGAGGTGAAGTTCCTCGGACATGTCGTTTTGGCCGACGGCATACTGGTCGATCCGGTGAAGGTCGACGCGGTCTCGAAGTGGGCGCAGCCCACGAACGTCTTCGAGATTCGTAGCTTCTTGGGTTTGGCGGGTTATTATCGACGGTTCGTACAGGACTTTGCGCGCCTAGCCGCGCCTTTGACTTTCCTTACGCGCAAGGGAGTCAAGTTTGCGTGGACTGAGGACTGTGAGCGTTCATTTACAGAGCTGAAGGCTCGCCTGACTACCGCTCCAGTGTTGATAGTGCCAGAACGCGGAATTGGCTATGAGATTTATTGCGACGCGTCCGGTGAGGGACTAGGCTGTGTATTGATGCAGACAGGTAGGGTAGTTGCTTATGGCTCCAGGCAGCTGAAGACGCACGAGCGCAACTATCCTACACACGACTTGGAGTTGGCAGCAGTCGTGTTCGCACTGAAGATCTGGCGCTATTATCTGTACGGTGAGGGATTTCAGGTTTTCTCGGACCATAAGAGTCTCAGATATATCTTTACCCAGAAAGACCTGAATATGCGCCAGCGGCGATGGATGGAGCTACTTGATGATTACGACTTTGAGCTACTCTATCACCCGGGCAAGGCGAACGTGGTCGCCGACGCCCTGAGTAGGAAGTCGATCCATTGCCTTGCTAGCATAGCAGTCCGGGAGTGGGACATGATGGGAGAGCTTGGCACGTTTGGGCTTGAGCTAGAGGAGGTAACAGATCGTGTATCTATGTGCTCGTTGGTGGCGCGGCCCACACTACTTGCCCGAGTTTTGGAGGCGCAGTGTGAGGATGCCGAAGCAACGGCGATCCGGGCGAGGGTTGCTGACGGCATTGACGCAGAGGGTTGGGAGCAGAGCGCAGATTGGGGTTTGCGGTACCGAGGAGGGTTGTTTGTGCCACGTAGCTGTAGAGACGACGTGCTACGAGAGTCACATCATTCGCGTCTTACGGTGCACCCTGGTGGCACTAAGATGTACCGCGACATCAGACGTTATTTCTGGTGGAGCGGAATGCGGAGAGCGGTCGCGGAGTACGTATCGAGATGCCTTACCTGTCAGCAGGTGAAGGCCGAGCATCAGCGTCCCTCTGGTTTGTTGCAGCCCCTGCCCATTGCTCAGTGGAAGTGGGAGCACGTCACGATGGATTTCGTGAGTGGTTTACCGAGATCGCCGAAGGGGCGTGATGCAGTATGGGTAGTGGTCGATCGGTTGACGAAGTCGGCCCATTTCCTGCCCATGAGGATGACTGACTCAGTCGACGTGTTGAGCACCCTATACATCCGTGAGATCGTCCGTCTCCACGGAGTTCCCGTATCGATAGTGTCTGATAGGGATCCTCGATTCACTTCCAGGTTCTGGCCGAGTCTTCAGACGGCTTTGGGTACTGAGGTCCTACTGAGTACAGCATACCACCCTCAGACAGACGGCCAGTCAGAGCGCACTATCCAGATTTTGGAGGACATGCTGCGTGCATGCGTATTAGATTTCAGAGGCTCGTGGGAAGACCATCTACCGTTGGTCGAGTTCGCCTACAACAATAGCTTCCAGTCCAGTATTGGGATGGCGCCTTTTGAAGCATTGTATGGGAGGCCGTGTAGATCGCCCGTGTGTTGGGCAGAAGTGGGGGACAAGAGTTTGATCGGTCCCGAACTTGTTCGAGAGACGACTGAGAAGGTCGCACTGATACGTGAGCGGTTGAAGACCGCACAAAGTCGGCAGAAGAGTTATGCTGACAGACGGCGCCGACCTCTTGAGTTCGCAGTTGGTGACCACGTATTTCTCAGGGTGAGTCCGAAGAAGGGACTGATACGGTTTAGCCGCGGCGGAGGCAAGCTAGCCCCGCGCTACATTGGGCCATTCGAGGTGTTAGGCAGAGTCGGAGCAGTTGCTTACCGTCTGGCTCTGCCACCGCAGCTTGGAAATGTGCATAACGTCTTCCACGTTTCCCAACTGCGGAAGTATCACGCAGACCCCTCTCACGTCATTGAGTGGGCGGATGTTGAGGTTGCTGATGATGTCTCATACGAGGAGAAGCCGGTGCTGATTGTAGATTCACGGGAGCAAGTCTTGCGTGGCAAGACTATCCGGCTAGTACGTGTACTTTGGCAGCATCACGGAGCTGAGTCGACATGGGAACGCGAGGACGAGATTCGCACGAAGTACCCAGACCTATTCAACTCTTGAGGTACATTTTAATTTCGCTGACGAAATTCTTTAAGGAGGGAAGGTTGTAAGGACCGCTCCCGGTCAATTTGGGTCAATTTGGGTCAATTTTGTGAAAAATGGATGAAAATTTAATAATTCGCGATTTGACCAAATTTTGACCCGAGAGTCACCGAGGACTACTATTTGAGCCATTTTAAGTTGGAATTGTAATACTATGGATATTAGGTTCATATGAAAGCTAAAATTTAGCGAAACATCACGGTTCCGACGGTTTCGAAAAACGTGTCCGTTTCGGACGATTTCGGGTCCGAAATGACAAAAGTGGCTTGCGGGACCCCTCTACTTTACACTTGTCATGTATCTAGAGGGGGGGAGACTTTTGAGTGATTAAAAAATTAATTGTTTTAATTTAGATTTAAAAGAAAATGGAAAATAGGTTTATTTTATTAGTTTAATGTTTAAATAATTATATTTAAGTTATAAGAAGGGGGGAGGGGTTGATTCTCGGCAGAACACAAGGAAGAAGAAAGAGAAAGAGAAAGAGAAAGAGAAAGAAGAAAGAAGGAAGAAGAAGAGAAAAGATTGTGGCGATTTCCCGACGTTCCGACCGTCCAAACGTCTTGATTTTTGCGTATTCGGGTTCTCCTCGTCGTGGGCTACAAGAGGTATGTTTTGGATTCTCATTTCCTTGAGTTTGGATTTATGGAGTTGTGGAATATGGATTGATTGAGGTTGGATTAGTGTTAAGGGGGTAGTTTGGAGCGTTTTGAGACAAACGGGAGGTTTGTCCGGTGACCGGGAGCTCGCCGGAGCTCCGGCCGGTCACCGGAGGTGGGGCCCGCGTGCCCGGAGTTCGGGTTTTTACGTGTTATGCAATCCCGGAAAATCCCTAGAACACTAATTCGTGACTTTGGAAGAAATTGGAATTAATTTGGCTAAAATGTGTTTGTTTCGCTAAACTTTAAAGTCGAGATTAAATCCCCCGGAGGTCGGAACGTAATTCCGTCAATTTTATTGGTGATCTCAAATTTAATTATGCGCGTAGAATAAATTTGAGAATTGTTGGAATTGAATTGTGGGAAAAGATTATTTATTATTTGAGGAACCTTAATGACGGGATTGAGTCGCTCGGGCGTCGGAATTTGGTTCCGTCGATTGCGTTGGACCCCTTGAATATAATTATGATTTGTTGATGCGAAAACGGAATTTTTCGGGGTCCCGAGGTCATTTTAGCGTTTCCGGGCAGATTCGGGAAAGTGTGCGAATTGGGCCGTTCCGGGTCCTTTTTGGCAACTCGGTGTAATTAGGAAGTATTGGAGTGATCGGGACTCATTGGGGTGTACTTGGGCGTTAGTTTCGTTAGAATCGGACTTCGATCAATTGCTAAAGTTTGTGCGTTTGTCGTTATTAGATTCTTCCATCGCTCGTGGAAAGGGAAGGATTTAGACGTGGTGTCGCGAGAGACTTGGAGCTAACGTTGGATAATTATCGAGGTAGGGAAAAGTAGCCGTATATCCGTACATGACTTGGGAAAGTTACTAGTAATTGCATGTGGGCACCTTTTGTGTTCTTAGTATATGTATGTGTAGAATTGCATGTGGGCACCGGTTGTGTCTATAGGTTGATTATACTACAGCGACGTGCCATTCCGCTGTATGCTTTATTGGGGGTGTTACCGCTTTACTCATTGCGTTTGGTTTGATTGTGTTATGCTTGTTCAATTGTGAGTAATGGTAAATTGTGATATGACGTGTTTGAAGATGTCGTGCCTTAACATGTAAATTGAAATGATTTGAGTTGAGTATATTCTTCACTATGGTTGAACTGTATTGTGAGTAAATGGTAAATGCGATTTGATGTGTTTGAAGATGTTGTGCCTTAACATGTAAATCGAAATGACTTGAGTTGATTATTTCTCTCCTGTGGTTGAAATGTTTTGTGGATGATGGTTACGGGCGGGAGCCCAGTGTGTGTGGATGTTGGTTACGGGCGGGAGCCCAGTGTGCGTGGTGGTTTGTGTTTGTTGCTGGTTGACGCCCAGGTGGGAAAGATACGTCCGTGATCTCCGTTCGGGTGGGGTAGATTTGCGCTCTTACCGCGCTTCTCCATCCATGCCGCGAAGAGGCGTCCACGCCTTTCGATTAGCAATCGAAGAAGTGGGGGGCAGACCAGGCCCAGACAGCTAGCCACTGTAAACTGGCGGCCGCGAAGAGGTTTCACGCCTACGACTAGCTATCGAAAAGTGGGAGGCAGACCAGGCCCAGACAGCTTGCGACTGTAAACTGGCGTGTTATAGGTTGCATCACCTGGTCGTGTAGACCTTGTCCAACACCGTGCGTGTTTGGCAAGATGGACTCGACGAAGTACCCGGATTGTTGCCTTTCCTTGAGTGAAAGGTTTGTTTGATTGATGTTGCTTGGTTGATTGTGTGATGATTTGAGTATTGAGAATGAGACGAAATGTTTGGATAATGGTTGAGTTTTACTATTGATCTTTTTCGAACTGTGCTTATGTATCACCCTGTCAATTACTTGTATGCCGTTGTCAGTCGGGTATCCGTTGCGGTGAGCGTAAATGCTCACCCCCTGCTACTCTTCCTGCAGACAGGTGAGGATCGTGATTGTGGATAGGAGGACATCTCGAAGCTGGAGGAGCTGGAGAGTCCGGGTTGTTTTGGGCGTGTTAGTTGACGTACAATTTAGTGTCGACGTTTTGTTGTTTCTTGATCATACTTTGAGTCTCTGACTCGTGTTGTATATTCTTTTGAGCAGTTATAAAATTCGCGGTTCATTGTATTTGTGTTCTTTTTATTTGGTTACTATTATTGTTTCAGTTGTTTCGGACACTGATTCCTCGTTCGCGTTCCGGGCTCGGTCTCTACCGAATTTGGGGCGTGACAATGAGGCTTCATGGGCCGAGCCCAATGGGCCCTCCCGTGTTGTCTCATGCCGTGTCCAAAAATCGCCCGACCCTTTTGTCGTCACTTATCAAACAAAGTCCGACGCGATATCGACGAAAAACTCAATTTTTCTCGATTCGCTAATTATTCTCTCAAACCGAACCTATGGCACAAAACCTCCAGTTTTGTCCATATATTACTCCTCAAGAAACATCAATGTTTCCTTGTCTCAAGTTATCCGCCTTGTATGTGTGTGACCCTCTAGGCTCATGCCACCGTTGGCAGATCGGCGCAAAAGATCGGTCTTGCCCGATCCATCATAAGTGGTCTCTAGTAAAACATTATGATTACCCAAGGTGCATGATGATCGATGATTCGACTTAACCTTTGTGCGTACAAGTCACCATCCTGTTATCTCTAGATATCCCGATTGATCACAAGGCATAGAGTCGTCTCCCTTGTTCAATCAATCATTGTTACTTGATATGCGAGATGGCTGAGAACTGATAACCCGTATCATTGGCATGGCCATGCTCTTTCTCTCAGTCAGTCTCCATCAAGAGGCCTTCTAACGGATATCTTTCCCATACCGTAGTATGAGGGATAAATCCCTTAGCCGTCTTTCGTGTCACTCATGCAACCCGTTCCGCCACCCAATCATGCCCTTTATAGCAATCCTTTTACAGAAAGCTTTTGGCGCAAGTTAAAGCCGTACGTTCATTGCATAGTGATCACAAAGACTCCTTGGTCTAAGGATGCCGTGACAAGCTATCGCATTTGAATATGTTTATGGCTTAATCTATGAAAACACTATTCAAAGCGGGTCGTCCGATATCAATCACCTCATGATATCTATGATATGGTTCCAGGATCCCTCATCCCTATGACAAGTAGAACTACGTCATTAAGAACCATCCTCATACTGGTCGCTTCTTAGGAAGCATGTTTTGACCAGGGACTCGTTAAGTGTGATCCATACAGATTTATGGTTCTACTACTTTAGTGGTCATAAATCAGATCATGCTTAACATATTACTTCAACACATAAGTAATACAAAGCCGTTTTATATATAAATATATATGTTACAAACGATGATAATGTACATAGACGTTTACAGGCTAATAGCAATTGGACTAGGGCACAAATGCTATCAATCTCCCACTTGCCCCTAGTTCCAATCTAAGTCCCAGTCTATACCCATTGACCTAACATGTTTATCATGTTTTGCTTGTGGAAGAGCCTTGGTCAAGGGGTCGGCTGTGTTATCATCAGTTGCAACGTAGTGGATCTTCACGTCACCTTTTAGCAACAATGTCGCGGATGATGTGATACTTTCTGAGTACATGTTTGGATCTGTCATGTGCCCTGGGTTCCTTAGCTTGCGCAATGGCCCCGGTGTTGTCACAATATAAGTCTACTGGGTTAGATGGGTTTTTAATTACACCTAACCCAGCCATGAAACTCCTGATCCATACAGCCTCTTCTCCCGCTTCGGATGCGGCAATGTACTCAGCTTCGGTCGTAGAGTCGGCAATGGTGTCCTGCTTCTTGCTTTTCAGCTGAAAGCTCCACCGTTCAACATAAACATATAACCCAACTGACTTTTTAAGTCATCGGGGTCTGTCTGGAAAACTAGCGTCAACATATCCTTTGACGACTAGATCATCATTTCTTCCCCCGTATACAAGAAAAGCGTCTTTGGTTTTTCTCAAAATCGAGAATCGCCTTGACGGCAATCCAATGTTCCTCACCGGGTTCGGACTGATGTCTACTGCTACAGCTTAGGGCAAATGAGACATCCGGTCTCGTACATATCATGGCACACATTATGGACCCTATAGCCGAAGCATATGGGATCTCATTCATTCTTGCTAGCTCTGCAGGTGTCTCAGCACACTACTTCTTGCTTAGCTTTATGCCATGACGCATGGGCAGCAGTCCTTTCTTTGAATCTAGCATCGAGAATCTTCTCAATATTTTGTCTATGTAGGTGCTTTGACTTAAGCCCAAGACCCGCTTGGCACGGTCTCTATATATTTTGATCCTCAAGATGTAAGAGGCCTCGCCTAAGTCCTTCATTGCGAAACACTCACCTAACCAAGTCTTTGTTAAGAGCAAGGTAGGGACGTTGTTTCCAATGAGCAGTATGTCATCAACATAAAGCACCAAGAAGACTACTTTGCTCCCATCTGCCCTTTTATATATACGCAAGGTTCATCATCGTTCTTGATGAAGCCAAACTGTTTCACAACTTCATCAAAACGTTGATTCCAACTCTAAGATGCTTGCTTCAAACCATAAATTGATTTGAGCAACTTGAAAATCTTTCCCTTATTCTGAGGATCCTCAAAACCCTCAGGCTGGGACATATAAACGTCCTCAGCTAACCTCCCGTTGAAGAAGTCGGTTTTGACGTCCATTTGCCATATCTCAAAATTGCTACGGCAAGTAGAATGCGGATAGATTTGACCATAGCTACTGGAGAAAAGGTCTCTTCATAGTCAATTCCGTGGATTTGCCTATAACCTTTTGCTACCAGTCTTGCTTTATAGGTCTGAGGTTTGCCATCCATGTCCATCTTTATTTTAAAGATCCATTTACACCCAATGACTTTTACGTCAGGGGTTTGATCCACCAAGTCCCACACTTGATTATCTGACATGGATTGCATTTCTTCCCTCATGGCTTCCAGCCATTTCTCAGAGTCGGTTCCGTCCTTATTAACTGTAGCTATTGGTTCTTGCTCAACGACTACTTCTGCTGGTCTTCCAGTGGTTCCTGAGTGACCATCTCATCTAGAAATTCATTAAGATGAACAGCCCTCCCACTGACTGTCTTGGAAATAAATTCTTTTTCCAAGAATGTCCCACCTCGATTATGAATGCGGCCGTTTGCAGAGCGTAACCCCAGAAGGAGATCGGGAGATCAGTGAGACTTAACATCGATCGAACCATATCAAACAATGTCCGATTCCTTCGCTCGGACACACCATTGAGTTGCGGTGTTCCTGGCGGAGTCCACTGAGATAGTATTCCACTTTCTGTAAGAAACTCTTCAGATAAGTATTCTCCACCTCGATCAGAACGGAGTGCCTTGATACTTTTTCCGAGTTGGTTTTCAACTTCAGTCCTAGACTCCTTGAATTTATCAAAGGCTTTGGACTTATGTCTTATGAGATAGACATAATCATATCTACTGAAATCATCAGTAAACGTGATAAAGTAGCCTAAACCACATCTGGCTGGTGTACTCATTTAGTCCACATACGTTTGAATATATTAGACCTAATAGATCACCTGCCCTCTCACCTAAACTGGTGAAGGGCGTTTCAGTCATCTTGCCCATTAAACAAGCTTCGCATCTATCAATCGTTTGGTATTCGAATTGACTTAGAAGTCCGCGCTTATGAAGCGCTGAGATGCGTTTCTCATTTATGTGACCTAGACGACAATGCCAGATTAGAGTTTGGTCTAAATCATTAGCTTTAAACCTCTTAGGTAGAACAAGGTTAACAGAACCCACGGCAGTTGCGGTAACTCTCACGTTGTTCCCAACTCTTAGGTCCACCTCGCTTTCCCCATATCTCTTCTACTATTCTACACTTGTATATCCGTACAGACATGAGACTCAGCTCTAGTGTCTAGTACCCAAGTATTTATCGTAGAAAGATATAGCTCTAATGGAATACCTGATGAAGTAGCGGCCCCACCGCTCTTCATTTGATCCTCCTTCAGCTGCTGACAGTCTTTCTTCCAGTGACCAGGCTTTTGGCAGTAAAAACAGACCGACTCCTTTGCATTCCCTTTGCCTTTTACGGGCATGGAAGGTTTAGGAACAAATGGTCTGATCTTCCTTGCCAGGTGCATTGCGCCTTTACCCTTGCCACCACCAGCTTTGAAGCTGGATCCCTTCATACGTAGGACGTGTGGACCTACGGAGCTGCCTGCTGACATCTTGCAGGCAATGAGTTCTCGGAGAACAGTGTATTTTTCAATACGTACTTTCTCTTTGAACATATCCTTGATCTGCGCAAACATTGCAAACGGATCATGGGATAGCTCCATAAACTGCTTCTGGAGGTCCGCCTCCATGCAGCCCAGCATGACACACGCAACGTCGATAGAGTCGTTAAGGTGTTTCTGGTACGCATCCTTAACAACCCTCGTTGCGTTGGCAGCTGGCTCCACTGGGATAGCCTTATCAAGGACGTACTCCTTGTGTTCCAACTTTAACACAAGTCGTAAATTTCTGTCCCAGTCTAGATAATTTGTCCCGTTGAGTTTACACTTTTCGAGTATAGTCATCAACGATAAATTAGACGAGTTTGTTGAATTACTAGCCATTTCTACACGAAGAAAGTAAATTTAATCAGAAAAGTTGAATAAATTTACGAAGATCCGAATTAAACACCAACCATAAGATTCTAAGGTTTAGAATCTTAAACCAAGATCCCTTATTCGTCATTTGAAGTACGCTAAGGCGCACCGCTCCAATTGACTTATTTAGGTAGGACGTCCGTCCAATTACAACCCGTGTAACTCTTAGTCAGGGTATGTGCAAAAACACACGGCTTACCCTTCCGATGCCCCAGCTCGACCTCAGGCCAAGAATCGTGGTCGAGTCAACCAACCTTCACTAACGAGTTAACTTTGTGCAGATGTTCCACTAAGGCGCACGACATCCCACAAAGTTTAGCATTCCCATCTAGAACCCATTCGATCGATGCTCCGCTTAGGCGCACGACACCGATAAAATGTTTCTACATGGGTGTGAATTTTGGTGGCATCTCACTTGACTCAAATTAGCTTGTAAATTGGTTGTGCTTAATAATTCGAAAGTATTTGGTACAATTACGAACCCGTCATCAACAACCCGTGTTGTGACGTTTCTAATTGTATTACATACTATCTTCATTTGAATCTGTCATTTGCAACCCGTGCAAACACGTTTCAAATTTGAACTCATCAATCACAACCCATGCGATGATAGTTCACAACGCTTTAAACATGCAAACAATTAAAGTTGATTTTAATTTTTGCATGTGAGGTGATGGCTTATAAACTTATAAGCTAATCATGCAAGCATGTTATTAATTAAATAATTCAAGCAAGCATTCATAAAGCGTTAAATATGCATTTTATAGCCCATCCTAAACTTAGGATTCTACGAGTCTTCACATATTCTCGTCTTTCTCATTCGGGCTCCCACTAGCTCTTGGACTTCCTCCAAGACCGTCATCGTGCTCGATTTTCCATCCTTCTCGTCTTTGAGTAATAGTTACAATTAATACTCGGTTCGTAGACCGGATAAAAAATAATCACTTTATGGGCTCGAATAAAAGAATAATTACACGCTAACACTAACGGTATGCAAACCGTGAAAGCGATAAAATCTAATGGGCTACTAATGCATCATACATTTCATCACATCATCCAACATGTTATCACACAAACATGTTATCAAATAATATGCAATAATTCCGATTTTAATTTTGCCAAGTTGCTTGGTCGGGTTTATCGAAACTAGACCTTTTCGAAAAACGGTTTATCGAAACCGATTAAATTTTGAAAGTTTTCGAAATATTGGATCGCAGGTTCGTGACACGGATCAAACACCACGCACGAACCAAGTCGGGCCAAGCCAATGGGGCGAAGCCCCATTGGGCCGAGCCCAACTATGCACGGCCCGGTTTTGGGCCTTGGAAGGCCTAAACCGGCCTTGCCGCCACTCTCGGCCTCGCCCGAGAGTGGGAACGGGCTCGGTCACCGCCGGCCTCCCCGGCCTCCGGTGACCTCCCTTCGGTACCTCCAATCCGGCTCCCCGAGAGTCCCTTCTCGGACCCGACAAATCCAATAATTTCCGAAAAATTCCAAATTCAATATATTTTCAAAAATAATATATTTCATGCAAATATCCCAAAAAGCATTAAAATCATGTTATCAACAATTATGGCATTTGTATCATTACAAAACCGAAATAACATACAAGGATCTCGGAGTGGTAGACCGCCTCTGATACCACTGTTAGGTCCCGGGGCATCCTAATTACGTTCATGGCAGCGGAAGCAACCTATAAACCGCCCCTAACCTGCGCAAGATCGACTACCAAGTTAGATCCTTAGGAAATCGAGTTTTCGGGTATTACCAGAATCTGCCCGGCAGAAAACCGAGACTTTGAAGCTCTATATCTCGAGCTACAGATCTCCAATTATTTCGGTTCTTTTTGTAGATTAAACCTCAGCCAATTCCCTACATCTTTTGTGTTTTTCTCTAAACCCAGTTCGGACGAGAAGACCTCCGTCTGGAGCAAAACATTTTTCCCGTCTCGCTGGACAGACTCTGCGGACCAGTCTGCTTCTCGGCCTTGTATCTCCTAAACCAGCCCTCTTTTTGAAAATCAGTATTTCACAAAAGTTGTAGCCCTTGGACTTATCTTTCCAACACCGTAAGTTTCAGGTCAATCGGAGCTCGGACGAAGCGGCTATGGCTCACGCATTATCGGTCATCGGAACTGGACAATCTGGACAGTTTCTCCATTTTGCATTTAGTCTTCGTTGAATCGATAAAGAAGAACGTTCAGATCTTCTTCTCTAAAGCAAGTCCACACCAAGGGGATGATCTTGATGATCCCTCACTTAATTGCCTACTAGAACAATTAAATGAAGAACAAGAGAGCAAAGAGAGGAGAGAGTTGTGTGATTCTTGAATTAATGAATGAATGCTAGATATTTCAATTCATCATCCAACAAGCATGGGTCAAAAGTGATTGGTATGGGCTTAAAGGTGTTTTAACCCATACCCCTTAAATCACTCACCTCTTAATCCACAATCACCAACTAAGCATGGTGTTGTGTGGCCCCCACACATGGACCCACCATGTGGGCCGGCCATGAGGTCTTGTTAGGCCCTTAATGGGCCGGCCATGAGGCTTCATGGGCCGAGCCCAATGGGCCCTCCCGTGTTGTCTCATGCCGTGTCCAAAAATCGCCCGACCCTTTTGTCGTCACTTATCAAACAAAGTCCGACGCGATATCGACGAAAAACTCAATTTTTCTCGATTCGCTAATTATTCTCTCAAACCGAACCTATGGCACAAAACCTCCAGTTTTGTCCATATATTACTCCTCAAGAAACATCAATGTTTCCTTGTCTCAAGTTATCCGCCTTGTATGTGTGTGACCCTCTAGGCTCATGCCACCGTTGGCAGATCGGCGCAAAAGATCGGTCTTGCCCGATCCATCATAAGTGGTCTCTAGTAAAACATTATGATTACCCAAGGTGCATGATGATCGATGATTCGACTTAACCTTTGTGCGTACAAGTCACCATCCTGTTATCTCTAGATATCCCGATTGATCACAAGGCATAGAGTCGTCTCCCTTGTTCAATCAATCATTGTTACTTGATATGCGAGATGGCTGAGAACTGATAACCCGTATCATTGGCATGGCCATGCTCTTTCTCTCAGTCAGTCTCCATCAAGAGGCCTTCTAACGGATATCTTTCCCATACCGTAGTATGAGGGATAAATCCCTTAGCCGTCTTTCGTGTCACTCATGCAACCCGTTCCGCCACCCAATCATGCCCTTTATAGCAATCCTTTTACAGAAAGCTTTTGGCGCAAGTTAAAGCCGTACGTTCATTGCATAGTGATCACAAAGACTCCTTGGTCTAAGGATGCCGTGACAAGCTATCGCATTTGAATATGTTTATGGCTTAATCTATGAAAACACTATTCAAAGCGGGTCGTCCGATATCAATCACCTCATGATATCTATGATATGGTTCCAGGATCCCTCATCCCTATGACAAGTAGAACTACGTCATTAAGAACCATCCTCATACTGGTCGCTTCTTAGGAAGCATGTTTTGACCAGGGACTCGTTAAGTGTGATCCATACAGATTTATGGTTCTACTACTTTAGTGGTCATAAATCAGATCATGCTTAACATATTACTTCAACACATAAGTAATACAAAGCCGTTTTATATATAAATATATATGTTACAAACGATGATAATGTACATAGACGTTTACAGGCTAATAGCAATTGGACTAGGGCACAAATGCTATCAATCTCCCACTTGCCCCTAGTTCCAATCTAAGTCCCAGTCTATACCCATTGACCTAACATGTTTATCATGTTTTGCTTGTGGAAGAGCCTTGGTCAAGGGGTCGGCTGTGTTATCATCAGTTGCAACGTAGTGGATCTTCACGTCACCTTTTAGCAACAATGTCGCGGATGATGTGATACTTTCTGAGTACATGTTTGGATCTGTCATGTGCCCTGGGTTCCTTAGCTTGCGCAATGGCCCCGGTGTTGTCACAATATAAGTCTACTGGGTTAGATGGGTTTTTAATTACACCTAACCCAGCCATGAAACTCCTGATCCATACAGCCTCTTCTCCCGCTTCGGATGCGGCAATGTACTCAGCTTCGGTCGTAGAGTCGGCAATGGTGTCCTGCTTCTTGCTTTTCAGCTGAAAGCTCCACCGTTCAACATAAACATATAACCCAACTGACTTTTTAAGTCATCGGGGTCTGTCTGGAAAACTAGCGTCAACATATCCTTTGACGACTAGATCATCATTTCTTCCCCCGTATACAAGAAAAGCGTCTTTGGTTTTTCTCAAAATCGAGAATCGCCTTGACGGCAATCCAATGTTCCTCACCGGGTTCGGACTGATGTCTACTGCTACAGCTTAGGGCAAATGAGACATCCGGTCTCGTACATATCATGGCACACATTATGGACCCTATAGCCGAAGCATATGGGATCTCATTCATTCTTGCTAGCTCTGCAGGTGTCTCAGCACACTACTTCTTGCTTAGCTTTATGCCATGACGCATGGGCAGCAGTCCTTTCTTTGAATCTAGCATCGAGAATCTTCTCAATATTTTGTCTATGTAGGTGCTTTGACTTAAGCCCAAGACCCGCTTGGCACGGTCTCTATATATTTTGATCCTCAAGATGTAAGAGGCCTCGCCTAAGTCCTTCATTGCGAAACACTCACCTAACCAAGTCTTTGTTAAGAGCAAGGTAGGGACGTTGTTTCCAATGAGCAGTATGTCATCAACATAAAGCACCAAGAAGACTACTTTGCTCCCATCTGCCCTTTTATATATACGCAAGGTTCATCATCGTTCTTGATGAAGCCAAACTGTTTCACAACTTCATCAAAACGTTGATTCCAACTCTAAGATGCTTGCTTCAAACCATAAATTGATTTGAGCAACTTGAAAATCTTTCCCTTATTCTGAGGATCCTCAAAACCCTCAGGCTGGGACATATAAACGTCCTCAGCTAACCTCCCGTTGAAGAAGTCGGTTTTGACGTCCATTTGCCATATCTCAAAATTGCTACGGCAAGTAGAATGCGGATAGATTTGACCATAGCTACTGGAGAAAAGGTCTCTTCATAGTCAATTCCGTGGATTTGCCTATAACCTTTTGCTACCAGTCTTGCTTTATAGGTCTGAGGTTTGCCATCCATGTCCATCTTTATTTTAAAGATCCATTTACACCCAATGACTTTTACGTCAGGGGTTTGATCCACCAAGTCCCACACTTGATTATCTGACATGGATTGCATTTCTTCCCTCATGGCTTCCAGCCATTTCTCAGAGTCGGTTCCGTCCTTATTAACTGTAGCTATTGGTTCTTGCTCAACGACTACTTCTGCTGGTCTTCCAGTGGTTCCTGAGTGACCATCTCATCTAGAAATTCATTAAGATGAACAGCCCTCCCACTGACTGTCTTGGAAATAAATTCTTTTTCCAAGAATGTCCCACCTCGATTATGAATGCGGCCGTTTGCAGAGCGTAACCCCAGAAGGAGATCGGGAGATCAGTGAGACTTAACATCGATCGAACCATATCAAACAATGTCCGATTCCTTCGCTCGGACACACCATTGAGTTGCGGTGTTCCTGGCGGAGTCCACTGAGATAGTATTCCACTTTCTGTAAGAAACTCTTCAGATAAGTATTCTCCACCTCGATCAGAACGGAGTGCCTTGATACTTTTTCCGAGTTGGTTTTCAACTTCAGTCCTAGACTCCTTGAATTTATCAAAGGCTTTGGACTTATGTCTTATGAGATAGACATAATCATATCTACTGAAATCATCAGTAAACGTGATAAAGTAGCCTAAACCACATCTGGCTGGTGTACTCATTTAGTCCACATACGTTTGAATATATTAGACCTAATAGATCACCTGCCCTCTCACCTAAACTGGTGAAGGGCGTTTCAGTCATCTTGCCCATTAAACAAGCTTCGCATCTATCAATCGTTTGGTATTCGAATTGACTTAGAAGTCCGCGCTTATGAAGCGCTGAGATGCGTTTCTCATTTATGTGACCTAGACGACAATGCCAGATTAGAGTTTGGTCTAAATCATTAGCTTTAAACCTCTTAGGTAGAACAAGGTTAACAGAACCCACGGCAGTTGCGGTAACTCTCACGTTGTTCCCAACTCTTAGGTCCACCTCGCTTTCCCCATATCTCTTCTACTATTCTACACTTGTATATCCGTACAGACATGAGACTCAGCTCTAGTGTCTAGTACCCAAGTATTTATCGTAGAAAGATATAGCTCTAATGGAATACCTGATGAAGTAGCGGCCCCACCGCTCTTCATTTGATCCTCCTTCAGCTGCTGACAGTCTTTCTTCCAGTGACCAGGCTTTTGGCAGTAAAAACAGACCGACTCCTTTGCATTCCCTTTGCCTTTTACGGGCATGGAAGGTTTAGGAACAAATGGTCTGATCTTCCTTGCCAGGTGCATTGCGCCTTTACCCTTGCCACCACCAGCTTTGAAGCTGGATCCCTTCATACGTAGGACGTGTGGACCTACGGAGCTGCCTGCTGACATCTTGCAGGCAATGAGTTCTCGGAGAACAGTGTATTTTTCAATACGTACTTTCTCTTTGAACATATCCTTGATCTGCGCAAACATTGCAAACGGATCATGGGATAGCTCCATAAACTGCTTCTGGAGGTCCGCCTCCATGCAGCCCAGCATGACACACGCAACGTCGATAGAGTCGTTAAGGTGTTTCTGGTACGCATCCTTAACAACCCTCGTTGCGTTGGCAGCTGGCTCCACCGGGATAGCCTTATCAAGGACGTACTCCTTGTGTTCCAACTTTAACACAAGTCGTAAATTTCTGTCCCAGTCTAGATAATTTGTCCTGTTGAGTTTACACTTTTCGAGTATAGTCCTCAACGATAAATTAGACGAGTTTGTTGAATTACTAGCCATTTCTACACGAAGAAAGTAAATTTAATCAGAAAAGTTGAATAAATTTACGAAGATCCGAATTAAACACCAACCATAAGATTCTAAGGTTTAGAATCTTAAACCAAGATCCCTTATTCGTCATTTGAAGTACGCTAAGGCGCACCGCTCCAATTGACTTATTTAGGTAGGACGTCCGTCCAATTACAACCCGTGTAACTCTTAGTCAGGGTATGTGCAAAAACACACGGCTTACCCTTCCGATGCCCCAGCTCGACCTCAGGCCAAGAATCGTGGTCGAGTCAACCAACCTTCACTAACGAGTTAACTTTGTGCAGATGTTCCACTAAGGCGCACGACATCCCACAAAGTTTAGCATTCCCATCTAGAACCCATTCGATCGATGCTCCGCTTAGGCGCACGACACCGATAAAATGTTTCTACATGGGTGTGAATTTTGGTGGCATCTCACTTGACTCAAATTAGCTTGTAAATTGGTTGTGCTTAATAATTCGAAAGTATTTGGTACAATTACGAACCCGTCATCAACAACCCGTGTTGTGACGTTTCTAATTGTATTACATACTATCTTCATTTGAATCTGTCATTTGCAACCCGTGCAAACACGTTTCAAATTTGAACTCATCAATCACAACCCATGCGATGATAGTTCACAACGCTTTAAACATGCAAACAATTAAAGTTGATTTTAATTTTTGCATGTGAGGTGATGGCTTATAAACTTATAAGCTAATCATGCAAGCATGTTATTAATTAAATAATTCAAGCAAGCATTCATAAAGCGTTTAATATGCATTTTATAGCCCATCCTAAACTTAGGATTCTACGAGTCTTCACATATTCTCGTCTTTCTCATTCGGGCTCCCACTAGCTCTTGGACTTCCTCCAAGACCGTCATCGTGCTCGATTTTCCATCCTTCTCGTCTTTGAGTAATAGTTACAATTAATACTCGGTTCGTAGACCGGATAAAAAATAATTACACTTTATGGGCTCGAATAAAAGAATAATTACACGCTAACACTAACGGTATGCAAACCGTGAAAGCGATAAAATCTAATGGGCTACTAATGCATCATACATTTCATCACATCATCCAACATGTTATCACACAAACATGTTATCAAATAATATGCAATAATTCCGATTTTAATTTTGCCAAGTTGCTTGGTCGGGTTTATCGAAACTAGACCTTTTCGAAAAACGGTTTATCGAAACCGATTAAATTTTGAAAGTTTTCGAAATATTGGATCGCAGGTCCAAAAATATTGGATGCCGTGTCCAAAAATCGCCCGACCCTTTTGTCGTCACTTATCAAACAAAGTCCGACGCGATATCGACGAAAAACTCAATTTTTCTCGATTCGCTAATTATTCTCTCAAACCGAACCTATGGCACAAAACCTCCAGTTTTGTCCATATATTACTCCTCAAGAAACATCAATGTTTCCTTGTCTCAAGTTATCCGCCTTGTATGTGTGTGACCCTCTAGGCTCATGCCACCGTTGGCAGATCGGCGCAAAAGATCGGTCTTGCCCGATCCATCATAAGTGGTCTCTAGTAAAACATTATGATTACCCAAGGTGCATGATGATCGATGATTCGATTTAACCTTTGTGCGTACAAGTCACCATCCTGTTATCTCTAGATATCCCGATTGATCACAAGGCATAGAGTCGTCTCCCTTGTTCAATCAATCATTGTTACTTGATATGCGAGATGGCTGAGAACTGATAACCCGTATCATTGGCATGGCCATGCTCTTTCTCTCAGTCAGTCTCCATCAAGAGGCCTTCTAACGGATATCTTTGCCATACCGTAGTATGAGGGATAAATCCCTTAGCCGTCTTTCGTGTCACTCATGCAACCCGTTCCGCCACCCAATCATGCCCTTTATAGCAATCCTTTTACAGAAAGCGTTTGGCGCAAGTTAAAGCCGTACGTTCATTGCATAGTGATCACAAAGACTCCTTGGTCTAAGGATGCCGTGACAAGCTATCGCATTTGAATATGTCTATGGCTTAATCTATGAAAACACTATTCAAAGCGGGTCATCCGATATCAATCACCTCATGATATCTATGATATGGTTCCAGGATCCCTCATCCCTATGACAAGTAGAACTACGTCATTAAGAACCATCCTCATACTGGTCGCTTCTTAGGAAGCATGTTTTGACCAGGGACTCGTTAAGTGTGATCCGTACAGATTTATGGTTCTACTACTTTAGTGGTCATAAATCAGATCATGCTTAACATATTACTTCAACACATAAGTAATACAAAGCCGTTTTATATATATGTTACAAACGATGATAATGTACATAGACGTTTACAGGCTAATAGCAATTGGACTAGGGCACAAATGCTATCAGTCTTTGACTTGTGTATCGACTTATTGTGGAAACCATAAGCAAAGTAATAGACAGATAATAATCACGAAACCAGAGATGATTACCCAGTTCGGTGACTCCGCACCTACGTCTGGGGGCACTTTGCCAGTGGAAAGGTTTTTCACTATAGGTAGTCAATATTACAACTTCAAGCCCAACTAGCTATCACACAAGCTATTGTCCTAAGCTACTATAGATCTCACCGTGAATCACCTCGACCCGGAGCCTCTCTCCCTGTCTTTGAGATTCCCTCAATTCCACCCTTCCAGCAAGCTCCTATGCTCGGTGTCGTTGTCTTCTTGACAGAGTTGTGAATCTTCAATCATAAACAAAAACCCTAACCGATCCAAACACTTAGTCTTCGCGACTCAAGGTTTGATCGGAGCAAAAGTCCGTTCTAATGAATCTTAATCAGACTCTCAACACGCCGATGGTGCACGGTTAAGAGCTCTGAGAAATCTTGCAATTGTTAGAACAAGAACGGATACTGCTAATGGGAAGCCAAGGGCTTTTTATAGCAGCTCACATTCCTAATCCTTCTTGGATCAGGAACAGGAAAGTCAGGCAAGTTGTTGCCACCTTCCTTCGTCAGCTGGAAGTCGTCTTGCCTGTTTTTGACTTCCTGAATAAATCAGACAAGTATAGTTGCCGCCTTAGTTGCCTCTTTTCGCTGACGTGTAACTGCCAGCTGAAAGTCGCTTGACTTGTCGACGTCACTCTCTTGCGCTCCAAGTCTTCGTGGCGCCTTTCTTCTTTTGCTCCAAGCTTCGTCGAAATAGGAAAGCTTCAGACTTTCCTAATCTGCGGCTCGTAACAAGTCGCTCCACATGTCATGTAACATGTTGCTCGACTTCTTACTTTTGCGCTAAAAAATCATGCCAACTATTAAACGTAGCAACAATCTCCCCCTTTGGCAATTTTTTAGGCAAACACCTTTTTGTAAGCCCATCGTCATCTTGTGGCAGTTACGCACAGCAAGTGACCTATCTTGTCGCAGTTACGCACAACAAGTGATGTGACTTCTTTACTCCAAGCAGGGACATCGTCGTCACCTTGAGGCAGTTACGCACACAGCAAGTTTCGTGACTTCCAATGCGACTTCTTGTGCGGCTTCTAGTGTATCTTCTGGAGCAGCTTCTGGAGCGGCTTCTGGAGCTTAACTTCTTGAGCGGCGACTTCTATGTACATCTTTCGGCGCGACTTCTGGCGTAACTTCTGGCGTTGTATCACATTTATTTCCCACTGTTTGTCTAATAATATTGCCAAAGGCAATCGCATAATCAAAGTTGACTAAACAGCAGGGTAAAAGAAAACCAGCTCACACCATGAGCAAATAAACGGCTCAAACATGAGCACAAATCCAGCGCAAAACATGAGCAAATATCCCAAAAAAAAATAGTCATAATGTGCGGAAAGTAACTCAGACAAACCCCGAGAATTTAATAGTGTGTGTGGGACAAAGTTATCATAGCAAATTTCAGAGAAATATTAAAACGACGTGGAGTCATTATCATCTTCTTCAGCAGTAGCAGCAGCAGCAGATCGGAGGTCTTCTAGAAGGACTTCACAGGTGACTTTGCGAGTTGAGAGTGTGGCAATTGACTTTTCCAGATCAGCAATCATTTCCACCGATTCTTCCTCCATCCTAGCGCCAATTGGTCCTGAGGGTCGAGAGCTTGATCCAGCTCCTGGGGTTTTGGCCATAGGAAGTCCGAGGTCCTTCAACTGCTTCCCTTCAAAGTTCTTGAGGTTGATGGCTAGGGGCAGTGGCTTCTTACCCGGAATATCCGATTCTCGAACAATGTTAGGATATTGTTGGAGAAGGATACCGGTGATTAGCGAAGGAAACCCGATCGGAAGTTTGATAGCACATGATTTGGCGTGCTTAACTAGATGGTCAATAACGTATGCGCCAAAATCAATGGAAGATTGCGTACCTATTTGATAAATGAGTTTTGCCAGCTCGGTTTTGATGCTTGACCCATGCGTAGAGGGTGCCCAATTAGCCAGACCGATGTGGTAGAGAATAGAGTATTTTGCTGTGAGCTCTGTTGCCGCAATGGTGTCCTTGACTGGCCAGCCTTTCTTACGTCCTCCAGTTATTTCGACCGCTACCTTGTTTAGGTGCGGGACTTCCGGAGTGACTTCTGGGTCATCTCTGCCAAGGTAGGTGTTGATGGTAGAGGCAGAGATTTCGAAGCATTCTCCTCGAACAAACACCTTTTCTGTATTCAGCATCTTCAGGTTCATCGAACTCGCTTGATAGGTTGACAATAAACTCCTTGACCAAAGTTGGGTAGAATGGCCCAATATTTATGACACTGTTGGTCAGGCCTGCTCTACGTATGAGCTCTACAATCGCATTTATCCCTTGTGGTTCTGTGGAGAGTTCTCTTTCTGGGTAGATCTTCCGTTCATAGACATACTGCCACTTCACGGCATTGTCTACAGAGTGGAAAGAGACGTTGTCTGTAAGTGCCTTTGGTACATACTTAGGAAGTTTCTGCCCTCCTAATGTCTTCTTCACCTGAGGTAGCACCATCAGGGTGTCTTCTTCTTCAAATTCTCCTTCTTCAGGGACAATGGTTACTGCAGTGGTCAATGACTTCTTTCTTGACTTCTTCGGCTGTTTGGACACCGAAGCTTCTCCTTTTTCTGTTGCTTTTCTCTTTGGGATTACTCTCTTCTGAACTTGAGGTTCTTCTTCTTCATCAACCAACCTTCGGGTTGGTAGCTTCCTTCTCTCAGCCCTTTTGGGCACAGCTTCTTCCTTTTCCATGGTTTCAATGTCGACACTTTCTTCATTGATGACAGGTTCCTCTAAAGGTTGAGTGACTTGTGGAATGGCTTCAGGGTTTTCATCACGCCCTGAATCACTGTTCGGGGCGACATGGGAACTTCCTTCCTTTTGCAAGTCCTCGTTTAGAGGAGATTTCTCTGGTGTGGGTGTCGACTTAGAGAGGCTAGGTTGGTCCTTGGTGCTAGTGTCGTGGACTTCAGGAACAAGGGTTTCTAAACCCTCTACAGGCAGGCTTTCTTCTATGTTTTCTTCAGAGAGGATAGCAGATTTACCTCGTGTTGGAGTCGGAGTTGTGAGAGAAGCTTCTTCTTCAACGTTCGCCGAACTAGCTAGAGCGTCGTCCTTTTCAACGACGGGGATTGTGTCTTCCGGTGTGATAGATGGAGGCGAACTTGTTACTTCCTGAGGTGCTGCCGAAGTTTCTCCTACCCCTCTTCCTCCTCGGATCCTCACTCCATGCTTGGTCCTTGTCGATTTGGAGGCTGATAATTTCTTGGCAATGACTTTTGCCCTCATTTTTGCTCGAAGTACTTTTGTAGCTGATGGTATTCGTCCGCTGCGAGTACCAACCATTTAGCTAGGATTTGTTCTTTGTGGGGGAAAGCAGATTCTTTGCTGAACTTTTTGATCTGAGAAACCCTAGCGATTTCAAATGGTGGAGGAGGTGCAGAGTCTGTGGGAGTTGAACAAAATGATTTCTGATAGGTGGATAGTCAGATCATAATCATTCTCAAAATTCAAAAAGACTAACGGGCTTTTGATAAAAGGATTTGGCCCCGGCTTGATTTTGTGGACCCTGTTTGGTCCTGATCGAGAGAAAGAGTAAAATCAACTAAAAGCTCTTCCTCTTCATGCTTGACTTCTGGCTATTCTAGACTGCAAAGTCCGAGGGTTGACCTCAGACTTTCAAACCTTTTAGCTTCTAATGCTTTTGTAAAGATGTCTGGGACTTGTTTCTCAGTGGGTAGGTATTCGAGCTTTATTTTCTTGTCTTCTACAAGCTCTCGAATAAAGTGGTGCCTGATGTCAATATGCTTTGTCTTGCTATGTTGCACTGGGTTCTTCGAGATGTTGATTGCACTGATGTTGTCACAGAACAAAGTCATGACTTCTTGCCTGACTCCATATTCTGCCAACATTTGTTTCATCCAAAGAAGCTGAGTACAGCTACTTCCAGCTGCAATGTATTCGGACTCAGCAGTAGATAAAGCAATACAATTTTGCTTTTTGCTGAACCATGATACAAGGTTGTTCCCCAGGTAGAAACAACCTCTAGAGGTGCTTCTTCGATCTGGTGTGCTTCCCGCCCAGTCAGCATCACAATATCCAACCAGAGTAGGAGAGGTATCAAAGGAATATAGTAAACCTAGTTCAGAGGTTCCCGAGATGTACCTTATGATCCTCTTTGCATGAGCCAAGTGACTGACTTTTGGATTGGCTTAATATCGAGCACAGACTCCCACAGAGTAAGCAATGTCAGGTCGACTTGCTGTTAGATAGAGGAGACTTCAGATTATGCTTCGATAAAGACTTTGATCAACTGGTTCTCCCATCTCGTCCTTTGTGCACTTGTCATGTGTGGCAATAGGAGTCCTCTTGTGCGAAGCCTTTTCTAACCCGAACTTCTTGACAATGTTCTTTGCGTATTTGCTCTGGGAGATAAATATTCCATCTGACATCTGCTTGATCTGGAAGCCTAGGAAATATGTGAGCTCACCGACCATACTCATCTCAAATTAAGACTGCATGAGTTGAACGAAGCGTTTCACCATCTTGTCTGACTTCCCTCCAAACACAATGTCGTCGACATATATTTGAGCAATCATGATGTCCTTTCCTTCCTTCTTCACAAAGAGAGTTTTGTCTACTCCCCCTCGAATATAACCATTCTGTACAAGGAATTGGGTAAGACGCTCATATCATGCTCGTGGAGCTTGTTTGAGACCGTAGAGAGCTTTCTTTAGCTTGTAGACATGGTGCGGAGAGTCATGGTCTTTGAATCCCTTTGGTTGGGCTACATAGACTTCTTCGTTCAGATTTCCATTGAGAAAGGCACTCTTTACATCCATCTGATAGAGTTTGAAGCGCAGATGACATGCGATGCCGAGAAGAAGTCGTATGGCTTCCAGTCTGGCTACCGGAGCAGAGGTTTCTTCAAAGTCGACTCCTTCGACTTGTGTGTACCCTTGAGCCACCAGTCTCGCTTTGTTTCGAGTGATGTTTCCTTGCTCGTCAGACTTGTTTTTGAATATCCATTTTGTCCCGATGACATTGACATTGTCAGGCTTGGGTACAAGTTCCCAGACTTCATTCCTTGCAAACTGAACCAACTCTTCTTGCATCGCGCAGACTCAGTATTCATCATTGATGGCCTCTTGTATATTCTTTGGCTCAATTTTGGAAATAAAGCACATGTTACCTATCATCTCTTGGTGGTCAAGAGATGCTTTTTGTCGAGTCCAAACTCCCTCATTAATGTCTCCAATCACATCCCGGGGTGGATGATACTTCTGAATTCTTCTTGACGGAGCTCTTTGCCTTGTAGGGGTTACCTCTTCATCCAGGATGAGTTGGCTTTCGTCTTCAGACTCTTTGTTGCGCTCATCGTCCTTGACTTCCGGACTGACTTCTCTTCTGACATCTGGTCTGGCTTCTCCTCTGACCTCTGGTCTGACATCTCCTGAGAGATTCAGGACTTCTTCTTCCTCGTCACTTGATTGCTCGTTATTATCATCATCAATCACAACATTGATGGATTCCATGATAGTCCGAGTGCGTTTGTTGAATACCCGAAACGCCTGACTATTTTTGGAGTATCCGAGGAAGATGCCTTCGTCGCTTTTAGGATCCCACTTGCGTCGAGGTTCCCTATCTGCGAGTATGTAGCAGACCGATCCAAAGACATGGAAGTATTTGACATTCGCCTTTCTCCCCCTCCATATTTCATCAAGAGTGAGCGAAGTTCCAGGGCGAAGAGTCACTCTATTATGAATATGGCATGCCATATTCAAAGCTTCAGCCCAGAAGTGTTGCGGGATGTCTTTAGCTAACATCATGACTCTTGCCATCTCTTGAAGAGTGTGATTCTTCCTTTCAACGATTCCGTTTTGCTGAGGAGTGATGGGAGCAGAAAATTCGTGTGCAATACCTTCAGCATCACAAAAGTTTGCGAAGCTGATGTTTTCAAACTCCTTTCCATGATCGCTCCGAAGTCGAACGACTTTCCCAATGACTTCTCCCTTTTCTCGTTGAACTCTTCGACATAAGGCTTCAAAGACTGAGAAAGTATCTGACTTCTCTCGAATAAAGTCTACCCACGTGTACCTCGAGAAGTCGTCTACGCATACAAATATGTACTTCTTCCCTCCTAGACTCTCTACTTGCATGGGTCCCATAAGGTCAACATGAAGAAGTTCTAGAACACAAGAAGTAGTAAGATGTTGTACCTTCTTGTGCGACGTCTTGACTTGTTTCCCAATCTGGCATTCTCCACAGATTTTTCCTTCGATGATCTTGAGGTTGGGAACTCCAATGATTGCCTTTTCAGAGAGAATCTTTTGCATACTCCTCAAATTGATGTGACCAAGTTTTTGATGCCATAGTTTTGTCTCTTGAGCTTTGGATAAAAGGCACTTGGTTGGCAAGGTACTGACTGTTGGAGACCACAGATAACAGTTTTCAAGGGACCTGTGGCCTATCATGACTTCCTTCTGTTGTTCGTCTTTGACCGAGCACTTGTCACGAGTGAAGTGGACATCCAGATCTAAATCACATATCTGGCTTATGCTGATGAGGTTTTTTGTGAGGCCTTCTACTAGCAGAGCTTCTTTCAGACATGGAGAGTTGGGAAGGTTGAGTTTTCCTTTCCCAAGTACTCTAGCTTTTACTCCATCTCCAAAAGTAACAAAGCTATTTGTGCATGGTGTTAGAGTGACCAAGAGAGAGCTATTACCCGTCATATGTCGAGAGCATCCACTATCGAAGTACCAATCTTTGCTGGTTGAGGCCTTTAAAGCGGTGTATGCGATGTTAGCTTGATAGTTGACCTCTTTGACTCGCCATTCCTTCCGAGGTTGGCTTTTCTTGATGGTAGTCCTTTTCTTGATCGAGCTCTTCCCATATAGCTGATAGCAGAAGGGTCGAATATGTCCTTCTCGTCCACAGTGATGACAAACCCAGTTGTGTCTTTTGGTCTGGGTTTTTGAAGCGGCCAGAGTAAGAGGCTTTTTGGTTGCCTGGTCAGCCGTGAAGTTAGGTGACTTCTGATGAGACTTCTGGGAGACAGACTTCTGAGGAACGAAGATAGTGTGCGAAGATGAGGCTTCTTTCGAATATCCAAGACCTTCCATATTCCTTGATGGTTTCCCGATCGAAAGTATTTGATCCAGAGTGTCAGTACTTGGATTCATCATCTTTACAGACTTGGTGACCTTTTCTAACTCGCCTTTTAGTCGAGCAACTTCCTTTTTGAGATCAATAGTCGTCTCAAGAAGTCTTGACTTGTCTTCATTAAGAGTAAGAATGAGAGCGTTCTGTTTTTCGATTACCTGAGAGTCTTCAAGCCACTTGACATACCATTCGTTGTAAGCGTTGTTGAGAGTCTCATCGGATAGCTCATCATCAGAGTCATACTTCTTTGAGCTTTCAGCTGGTTGATCTATTGTGGAGGAAGTGAAAGCCACATAGTTACTTGTATGCTCAAGGTCACTGTCTTCCTCATCTTCATCGTCAGTTAGAGAGGCAATGAATCCCTTCTTCTGTTTCTTTAGGAAGTTGGGACATTCTCTCTGCATATGTCCATACCCCTCACATTCAAAACACTGTGCTCCTTTACCTGATCGTTCTCCTCGTCCTCCATCGTTGGCTGTGTTGTCGAGCTTCTGAAACTTATGCTGTGGCTTGTCTCTGACTTCTCGGGTGACTTTTCTTCCTGTCATCTGGCCAAATCTTTTCATGACTTTGTTGTAGTTTTTGGCCTGCATGGCGATAGTTTCTTCAATGTCACTATCCGACTCAGACTGCGTTGAGTTCTTCTGATTAGAACTTTTGAAAGCCACACCTTTGTGTTTCTTCTCGATAGAAGGTAGGGAGAGCTCGAAAGTCATTAGTGAGCCCATGAGCTCATCAAACTTCAGTGTCTTCAAGTCATGGACTTCTTCGATAGCGGTGATCTTCATCTTGAATCTGGGACTTAGAGCTCTCAGCGTTTTTCTGACCAAATCTTCATCGGTCATAGGCTTGCCAAGTGAATATGATTCATTGGCCAGATCTTTGATGCGCAAATTAAATTCCGCGATAGTCTCGTCGTCATTCATGGTCAGAGCCTCAAAGTTAGTCATGAGGTACTGTAACTTCTGCTCTTTGACTTTTGAAGTACCCTCGTAAGCAACCGCAAGTGTGTCCCAGGCAATTTTGGCACTAGTGCATGTGTTGATGAGTTGAAACACATTCTTGTCTACTCCATTAAAGATAGCATTGAGTGCACGAGAATTACCTAGGGCAGCTTCATCTTCTTCCATGCTCCACTCCTTTTCTGGTTTGATGCTGGTTTGATTTCCATAAGCATCAGCATAGTAAGGTTCCTCCCATCCATTGATGATAGACTTCCAGGTTTTGCTGTCGAGGGACTTCAGGAAAGCACACATCCGTGCTTTCCAATATCCATAGTTTGTTCCGTCGAGTACCGGCGGACGATTGACAGATCCTCCTTCCTTTGAATCCATATTAGCTACTCAGAATTTTTGCAGGAAAATCACCTAAGAGATTAAGGTGCCTCCTCTGATACCAATTGAAATTATGAACCGTAGCCGAGTCAGGAAGTCAAACACAAAGTTTTTGACTTGTGTATCGACTTCTTGTGGAAACCGTAAGCAAAATAATAGACAGATAATAATCACGACACCAGAGATGATTACCCAGTTCGGTGACTCTGCACCTACGTCTGGGGGCACTTTGCCAGTGGAAAGGTTTTTCACTATAGGTAGTCAATAGTACAACTCCAAGCCCAACTAGCTTTCACACAAGCTATTGTCCTAAGCTACTATAGATCTCACCGTGAATCACCTCGACCCGGAGCCTTTTCCCCTGTCTTTGAGATTCCCTCAATTCCACCCTTCCAGCAAGCTCCTATGCTCGGTGTCGTTGTCTTCTTGACGGAGTTGTGAATTTTCAATCACAAACAAAAACCCTAACCGATCCAAACACTTAGTCTTCGCGACTCAAGGTTTGATCGGAGCAAAAGTTCGTTCTAATGAATCTTAATCAGACTCTCAGCACGCCGATGGTGCACGGTTAAGAGCTCTGAGAAATCTTGCAATTGTTAGAACAAGAACGGATACTGCTAATGGGAAGCCAAGGGCTTTTTATAGCAGCTCACATTCCTAATCCTTCTTGGATCAGGGACAGGAAAGTCAGGCAAGTTGTTGCCGCCTTCCTTCGTCAGCTGGAAGTCGTCTTGCCTGTTTCTGACTTCCTGAATAAATCAGGCAAGTATAGTTGCCGCCTTAGTTGCCTCTTTTCGCTGATGTGTAACTGCCAGCTGGAAGTCGCTTGACTTGTCGACGTCACTCTCTTGCGCTCCAAGTCTTCGTGGCGCCTTTCTTCTTTTGCTCCAAGCTTCGTCGAAATAGGAAAGCTTCAGACTTTCCTAATCTGCGGCTCGTAACAAGTCGCTCCACATGTCATGTAACATGTTGCTTGACTTCTTACTTTTGCGCTAAAAAATCATGCCAACTATTAAACGTAGCAACAATCAGAGAGATGGTTGGGTCATATTATCACCAGTCAGGGGTGATATAGGACGACCCGATCATGAGTATGTTACATAGACACAGTCATGAACATACTCATATGTCGGCACATGAAATCACATCCTCAGACAGAAGGACCATTGAGGTCACTGTGTAATGAGTGACGAGTTTGACTCAGTCTAACATCTCTTGTAAAAGAGTTACAATAACGACTATGATTTGCTCGATCACGAGTTACATGAGTTGACTCAATGGATCGCTGAAGGATTTATCCCTCATACGGATGTGTGAGCAGATATCAGTTTAGGCCACTTGATGAGTACAACTGAAATACAATAGCATGGCCATGCAGACGATACGTAGTATCCGTTATAATTTAATTAACTTAAAATCAAGAAACAGGACAATAGAACGAGGATGACTTGTCTATGCCTCGTGGTTGTCAAAGATATCAAGAGGATAAAAGGATAGATTCATGTACGACAAGGTTAAATCGAAATCTCGATCATTACAAGCGTTGGGTAATCATGATGTCTTGCTAGAGGCCACTTATGATGGAAAGGGTAAAATGGTAATTTTACCAGTCCTCCGACGTGTCGTGAGCCTAGAGGGTCACACACTAAAGGTTGAGTAAAACGGATGGAAACACATGGAGGAATCATGAGAGAGACAAAATTTGGTTTTGCATTAAACCAGATTAAACCGATTTCGGTTTAGGACTAAACCGTAAATCAAGAACGGTTTAGCAGGACTAATTAATTATAATCTAATTAAATAGATTTAATTAATTTAACTAAACTAGGCCTAGCCAGAATGGGCTTCAATATATAATTAATTAAAAGCTTTGGGCTTTAAGCCCATTAAGGCCTTTAATTAATTATTGCCTAAAAAGGTTATAAAAGGAAAAATTTTCAGATATGAAAATTAAGGGAATTATTTTTCCAAAAACCCTAGCTCCTTTTTTTCTCTCTCTAAGCCGCCGGCCACCCCCCTCCTCCTCTCCCCATCCGTTTTGCTTGCTTCGATCTTCTAGTAAGGATCGTTGTGAGTATCCCCGAATTGCTCTTCCTGTGTGGACGATCTTTAGAGGCTACTAAATCCAATTTAATAATAAAGAGATTTTAATCAAAGGTAATATTCAAGTGCGCCGAAAAAGTTCACTGACAAATGGAAGACTAAATCCAAGAAGACCGAGGAGAAGAGCCCCAAAACTAGCAAGTCTGGCACCAACAAATATGGAGTATGAATAAAAGGGCTGAAACCAAAGAAGGACGTCGAGGGTTCATCCAAAAAAATCCCACAAGTTGAGGCTCCAACACCCATCTTTTCCCGATTTCCCAGGAAAACACGAACCGGAAGTTTTATGTTCTCAATGACAGATCTGACAGGCCCGGAACGAGGGGTTGACATTGGCCAAGAAAGTCAGGATGTTTCCATGCAAATCATCCCTGCACCAGTATCTTCAATCTTTCCCACACTAGGTATCGATTCCTCTGTCGTTTCAAATACTGATACCTCAAGGAACAGTGATCTGTTAGACTCACTGCTAGAAAATCAGGACCCTCCTCGCGAAGGAGTGGTTGAGGATCTGATAAACACTGAAAAGAAAGGGGAAAAGGATAATTCGACTCTGGTCAGTCATGGGCTACAGAGAATTGCTGAAGGAGATAGTGGAGAAGAAGTTGTGAAAGATGATTTACCTATATCAACAGAAGAAGATGTGGTAGAAGAAGAAGTTTCTAATTCTGAAGAAGTCGGTGAAGAAACCAGTAACAAAAGTCTTTCTGATAAGAAGGAGACCGGAGACAAAGATGCCAGTCTAGAAGAAGTTGAGAAGGAGAACGACCCTACAGATGATGCAGGAATTGTCAAGGATACTGCTACTACAGATGGTGTAGCAGATGTTGTAACCATTGCTGCCACAGAGTCTGTTCCTGATGACGCTGCAGCAAATGTCATGGAAGAGGTGCCTCTAGTTGTCAGAGGAGATACCATAGAGGATGCCACTGAAACAGCACACACAGTGCTCTCGTCTCTGAAGAAGAAAGTGTTAGAAGAACATGAAAGTCTTGCAGTAATGGTAGGAAAGCTGAAAGAAAACAAGAAGATGAAGGAAATGAAGGATGATGGAGTCCCCAACAAAAAGAAAAAGTTGTCCGTAAAGGACAAAATAAAGAAGATTGTCTCCAAAAGGAGACTTGTTGATGAGGAAAGTGATGATGATGCAGAAGCTGTGACTGTAAAAGAAGCGAAGAAGGTAGTTAGGCAGAAGCCGGACAAGAACACTCAGTGTTCCATATGATAATGTGTCATTCCATTCGGCTGCGAGTGCAACTCGATGGGAGTTTATGTTCCAAATGACGGCATATCCTGAGAAAACTCTGTCCTTAGAGATCCTTGGACTAGAAGCCATCATCAGGCTTCTGCAAAAGGCGGAACTCATGAAGACAGTCACCGACATAGATAATCACTATCCCTTGTTAGTTAAAGAGTTTATTGCAAATTTGACTGCTGGTTTTGGTTCTCCGGATGATCCGGAATGTGAGAAGGTCTATGTCAGAAGATTGCGCTTCAACATTTCCTCCAACATTATAAATGCCTTCCTGGGGAGGAAGTGTGTCCCCTCTGTACCACCACATGATCTTAACAAAGTTCTCAAAGAGATAACTGGTGATAAGAGCATAGTGTGGCCTACTAAGGGGACCGTGGCGGCCTAGGATCTTACTTCAAAATACTCCATATTGTTCTGTATCGGAGTAGCAAATTGGGAACCTTCCACACATGCATCCTCCATCAAACCAGAGCTGGCAGTTCTCATCTTCCAAATATGTACTAGTTCCACACTTGATTTTGGCCAATTTGTGATTAACCACTTTGTTAGACATGGCAGATCACAAGCTGTGAAAATACCTATTGCTTTTCCCTCCCTTATATCCGAGCTACTGGTGCACAAACACCCTGGTGTGTTGAAGTCAACCAATAAGGCAGGAAAGCGCGGAGGAATGATTGTGGTGAGCCACAAGTTGTTCGAGGGAAGGCATGCTCCTGATCTTGTCAGCAAAGAATTCAAGCCAACTAAGGTGACAACCAGTCGAGCAACCAGTGTTGCCCCTCAAATAAAGACTACCAGCAAAGATGCAATAATGCTCGAGAGAGAGATCGTTGTGCTTGACGAGGACATCATCAATCTAAAGATGGCGCTGAAGCACTTGTCCCAGCGTAGATCCCACTGTGCTAACCTGCTGAAGACGATGCCTCCCCAAGACTCCGACAAAAATGGTTCCTCCTCCCTACCAGATTCCACTGAAGACACCACCAAAGATGCCTCTGCAACAACTACCGAAGAAGATACTGCTAGTTCCAGCAGCAGTTCTGTCTAAATTTTAAGTATTTTATGGATTCTCAAAAACTGAACAACTTTTTATTTGTAATCTGCTCTGAACATGTTTCACGCATGTCCTCGACTGCTAATCAAGAATGTGTGTGAGTTGAGTTTCTTTTGTAATCTGCTCTGAACATGTTTCACGCATGTTTTTCTTTGAGTTTTTGGCTATTTTAGAGCCAGCAAGGGGAAGTAAGACGTAAGACTTACGTCACACGATGATGCACGAACAAGACTTGACGATACGTCACATGATGATGTGCGAACAAGACTTGACGACTGCCGATCGCTGCAAGAAAAGCTAACGAAGAAGGCTGACCTTAAAAATAGCCAAAGGGGGAGATTGTAGCTACGACTTTTTTAATGATTGGCTTGTTTTTAAGAAACTAGAAAAGATATCATAGAGAATGTCGAAACATCGTTTGCGATATCTTGAATGACATTGTTGGGGACATCTCGGCTGACATCCATGTTCGACGCAAAACAGGAAAGTCTCTATCATTCGTAAAGTACGACTACAACTAGGACTTGTGAAAGTTCCAGCGCATCTCCGATTCTGGAAAAAAGAAAGACGGTGACAAAGAGGAAACCCATTAGGGTTAGTACTCATACTCGATTGCTATAAAAATTTAGGCTACCCCCTTAGTAATCGTGTGGGCTTTTATTGTTTCCTTGCAATAATTTACAGAGCTCTTAGACGTGAAGGTTTGCGGGTTGAGAGGCTGTAGATTGTTCTAAATATATTGTGTATCACCTTAACTATTGAGAGTTAAGTGATTAAGGGTTTACTGATCGCGTGAGTGAAGACTGCACGCAAACAAAACGTTCAACGCCAACTTGAACCAACAGAGCAAGGCGATTGCTCGAAGAGTGGAATCAAGACGGCGTATTGGATTCTGTGGGAGACCATGAGATAGGTTTGCACTTTTAATAATAGGATAAAGTATAGATCTTGTGATGATCATAGGTACCTGTATGTTCTGACGAATTACTGATAAGTGAAACCTTTCCACTAGGCTGAGAGCCCCCAGACGTAGGTGACGTTGCACCGAACTGGGTAAACAATCTGTTGTGTCATTGTTTATTACACTTTATATTTACTGTCCTGCGATATTTACTGTGTTATAGCATTATATATAATATTGTGTGTGACATCTTGCATGACTATCTGATCAAAATTTCAGAGGACAATAATTAAATCCGTTAATCGACTCCCTTTAAGGACACGAGTGATTTTTTTGAGGAAATTTGTTGAATCCTTTACAACTTTTGAATTTTGTTGAAGCAGAGAACTTGGATTATAACTGTAACCTTAAAATTTGACTCATGAAGCTTTAAATCTTGGACCTTGAACTATGAACCTTGAACCTTTGATGCATGATAGAGAGTGATTTCTTTCATTTTCCTACTCGTTTGAATTTAGTGGAATCTTACGGCAAGTGTATCGATCTCACGCAGGGGTACACCAGACACCAATACCTGCGCTAGCTTGAATTCAGTTTGTAGTAGTGTCACGTGGTTTTCTTAACAAAATATTTATATATTTTATTTATTTTAATTAATGGTGAATGCAACAAAATAAAAGTATAAAAAGTAAATAAATTTCGTCGATTAAAAATATTATTGAGTGATATTTTTGTTGCTTAAAAATTAAAGTTATCAAAGTTTGAGAGAGCATGACAAATGTGCTTTTTCTCTTTTTTTATCATATGAGTTTTTCATTATGGGCATGATTAAACAAAGAGAACCGGGTTATCTTAATATTAATTGACTTAACTGAATGATTAATTATCGCTCTTTCATTTATTCATTTTTGTTTCTTCTGCACCGTGCAACCCACGTTACTGCCCAGATCTTCATGTGTCAGGTCTGTGATATAATTCAACTCAATAGTATATCAAAATAGTCTATATTTCAAATATACAATGGCATTAAAAAAGATTTTATGAATTCAGGAAGTAACAACTGTCCCAAACATTAAAAATCAAACCAAACCGATAATTTATTCTATTCATCAATTATTGAGTCCTGATCATTAAACAAATACATGTTCATATTTGAGTATACAAATAAATAATATATAATTTTAATATCCAATGAGCTGTAAGTATGGTTATAATAAGATAGAAATGGCCTTTAAAGTTGACTTTTTGTTAATAGTAGACTCAATATATATTGTTTCAAACAAGAAGCATAGATCACGAGTCTTATTTCCTGGCTATCATTCACTACACATCAGTCATTTCACCTTCTCTCCTTTGAAACTTCCAGTGTTCTTTGTTTCTGTACGTTTCATTTTCATCAATATTTTCCTTCTTTCAGTTCATCTTTGCTTTACACTTTTATATCTTGTTACAAAAAAAAACTACCCTAAAAACACATTTATTTGAATCTTGCTTTTAGTTTCTTCTTTGCCTCCGCTATAGCTTTTTTCCACAAAAAATTCAAAAAACAAAAAACAAAAAAAATCATTAAACCCATATTTTGCATTCATTTTCACCAGTACCAAACTTTAATCATTTCTTGTTTGAGCTTCATATATATTATTTGCTGGTTCCAAAGTTCGATTTTGAGGAAGGAGCAAACCGCCTTGAATTGATCGCCGTATCTCATAAAGATTATCGGATCTCAATATTAGAGCGGTTATATGTAACAAGGTATGTTTGTATAAAAGTTGTGCCCAACTCTTGATTTTTGTAGATTCGTTACTATATAGTTATTTCCAACCCTTGAAGTTAATAGTAATAACATATATTAATATTAGGGATGATTGAAGTTAGGGTAAAAGACACAAAAGCACACTCAAGAATTACTAAAAGACACTTAACTACCACATGTTTCAAAATGGACAGTGACCTACACCCAAAGATCATTAATTGACAGATAGCACCTACTGTTAGAATTTTGGATGAAATATGTTAAAATTTTAGGTAAAAAGACGAAGTACCCTTGATTTTACTTCAAATTTTCAAAATCATGCCATAATGAGGATTTTGCTTGTTTCTTGAAAAATCGATGAGGATTTTCAAAACCATGTCATTGTGTTGCTTGTTTCTTAACTCAACCTTCCTCAACTTTGGAACAACTTCTCCGGTCATCCCAACCAGAGATGCTCGCCGGAGAAATTGAACCATCGCTGGAAAAATCGATGAGGATGACTCTGGTAAGTTGGAATGGCCTACAAAGCCAAAGACAACTTCTCTGGTTGACAGAGTTCAATCACCTCATTGTCCTTTTCATTTTTCTTTTGCTAGAAAATTCAAACCCAAAAAATAATTGGGCTTTTTTGGTCTCTGGTATTGTTGACTTTCTAGTATTTTCCCAGATAATAATCAAGTTTCCAACTTTATATCCTCAAATTGAGTACTGTTTTGCTTCAGTTTCGCAGTGAGTTGTGTGAATATATAGACAAGAGCATCAATTAGTGATGACCAATAAGAAACATGTGAAGCTAGACGATGCACACATCACCGAGCTCCGAGAAATATTCAGATCCTTCGTCCGGAACCAACACAGGAGCTTGACGGAGCTGGAGCTCTGATGGGTCTGAAGCCAAGCGCGGATCTGCGGAGTGTCTCTGATTGGGCCTCGACGAGACGAGTGAGGTCAAGAACCGTTGATTGAGGTCGTCGGAGCTGTCTTCGATGGGTCTCTGGAAGGATTCGGTTTTGTGGGTCCGTCGTCAGAACTTTGCCGGTGAGGACGTTGTGGTCCAACATGAACTCGGTCATGCTGGTGGTCCTCTTCATCAGAGGGCGAGGTCTCTTGCCGAGCAACATGTCTCTGTTTCTGGGTTTTGGAGAAAAACAGAGCATAAGTCATTTATTACCCATCTGAACCATTTAAAAATGTATATTAAAATAGTTACTTTTATATGATGAGAAAAAGATGGGGTAATGACAGTTGACTATACCCAACTATGTCACGTTTCAAAGTTAATACCCAACTTTCAAATTTTCATTTGGGATACCCAAAGATTAAATAAACGACACTTAACACAACTTCTGTTAAATTTAACTGATTTGGTTTGTCAAAAAGTCTAAAGTGCCCTCAATGGTTTTGTTCTGTTAAACCAGTCTGATTAGTTCAATTGATATGATTATGAAATGACTATTTTGCCCCTGATTGAATAATCAATGTCACTAATTAGTTGAGGGCAAATCTGACTTTTCACTTACCCATAATAATAATTATTATTATTATTTAATGTTAAATATATATAATATTATTATTAATTATATATTATTACTGATTATATTATTAACCATTAATTAATTAATGATTATCTTAATCAAACCCTAATTAACCTAATCTAATTCAAACCCTAAACTCCTCAGCCGCAACTACTCTCCGCCGCCGCTTCGGCCG